>JAXCHO010000053.1:9015000-10377500 GCA_036630365.1 Acanthiza pusilla
GATATACATGCTAATTTTCAGCTGTCATGGCACATATAATGTTACTGTAGTATAGTAAGAACTACGGTTTTTAGGGAAAAGAAGGGTGTACATATGCTACATAACCATTGTTGGTCCCTTTCAAGATTGTTCTTGAAAAGACCCTATGTCTTCCTGTGTCTGATGCTGCCATTGCAAAAACCCTGGTTTTTAAAAATGTGGTAACTCATGCACATTTTGAATGAGGACATAGATGGCATACAGTTTCTGGAAGATCCTCCTCTATAGTTAATACAATTTTAGGGACGGACAACTTCAACTCATTTTTCTATTGCTTCAGAAATAATGAACACCCTTGGTGATAGACTCCTTAGCTGCACAGCAGCAATAATAATATTTTAAAAAGTGAGGTTCTAGTCTCAATTTCATAACAACTCAATTAACACAGAAATCCGACTGCACTAGCTCAGAATTCTATTGTTATTATGATATACCTTCACAAATTTTACACTTATATTTGCAAAAACTATCAAAAGTTTTTCAAAATCAGCAAAAAATTTGAAAATTAAGGGATGAAGGATATTGAATGTGAACAACTGTAAGTTCCTCAATCAAACAGAATAACATTTAAACTTATTTCCATAACCTTGTAGAAAAGGAACAGGACTCCTCGTTAACTTCAACAGAACTAGAATTCAGAAGCATCATATTTTGTTCAAAACAAATAATCTCTAATTACAAAAATAATTTTTAAAATCCATTACTTATCATTTAGTAAATCAAAGTATAAGTCTCTCATATAGTCTTTCATATAGTTCTCATTGAAATATTTTATTATTATTCAGGTTTCACAGTGAATAGTGTACTTGAATAGTTTTTTAGTATCATATTCTCTTTTCCTCACTCGTAGTGAGGAACTCTTTTCCTCACTCTATCCCAAAACAAGATGGTTTATTTCATCCTCTTTATCACATTAGCACCAGCGTGTATGCCTCTTCAGTTTACTATGATATGAATATGCTTGATTTAAATCATATGTTTAAGTCTTATGAGCTATCAGAAATGGAATTATGTGTGTGTGTATATATATATATATATATATGTAGATGATAATCATAGGTCTTTGCATTATTATTTTCTCTTTTAGGAAATCAACTTATTTTTTAATTGCCTCAAAGCACATTGTTAGTCTCCAGTTGCTTTTTTCATTCTTCCCCTTTTTCATTGAATGGCTGGGCATATAGCTCTCAACAACGTCTATGTTACTCAGAATTTATTCCATTAAAGATAATTTACTTACATTCAAGTCACATTTGTTTTTCTCTCCAGTTTGAGTTAATGTAATCTTCGAATTAGTGCTCAAGTAGGAGTCTATTTTTCTTCATTAATAATTTTTAGGGATCAGTTACATCTAAACCACCAGATACTCTTACTAACCCGATGGGTTTTGCTATTTCCCCCATTATAAAACAGATTTTCCATTCCTGGATGTTTTATTTGTTCATAAGTGAATATTTGTAACATGAACATGAGTGAATTTGACTAAGCTTAGGTATTTTGTCTGTCAAGCATGAAATATGCCATTAGGTTTTTTTTTTTTAATTTCAGAAATGCATTAAAAAAGTACATTAAGACATAAAATGCAAAAGAATATTTTATTCTGTTTTACTTTCCTCTACTTTTACAAACATGATTGTTGAACAAAAAGACATATTAGTGAATTTATTTACTTAGATTAGTTATTTCTTTCTCTGTTCATATGGTTAATTCTATTGAAGCAAACACAAAATAATTCTAGAGTAAAAAACTAAGACTCTGTTAATATTTTGAATCTAACATCTTCAGTTCAGAACTTCATGAATAAAATCCAGTTGGTGACAGAAATATATGTGGTGCATAGAGTTTCAGTAGAAGCCCCTTCAGACTTAATAGCTTTTTTACCACTATTCCTCTGTAATGTGTTATTAGAAAAAAACAAACAGAACTTGTATGTTCTTTTTTGAAACATTAATTTCTTATTTATAAAATTAAACCTCTTCATCTTCAAAATATTTAAATAGATCACCACTGACGGGTTGAGGTAGAAAGTGGCTGTTGTCATTAGTCTGACTTGTTTAAAGAAGAGCAGAGAAACCTGAGAGTAAGTAGTAACATTTTATCAAACCATAAATATTAGATATTTTGTGCTCTAATTTTTCAGGAAATTATCTGTTTATGGTACATACATGCACATAATATAGACTGTTATTCAGCCCAGTACAATGGTATTAAAAGCTAAAGGCACAAAATATCAAAATAAATAGTCAAAAAGCTCAGGTAAAACTATCACAGAAAACACATCAACCATATAAACTTTATTTTTTATTATGCATGCCTATAACTATGCTGTTCAATTCACTTTTGAGTCTTCTTTGCTCTGCACCACTACCACCCAATTACGCTTTGCCTTGCTGCGGCCTCTTCTTCCTACACTTCAGCTCAGCTGTGCTGATGCAGTGCACTGAGTCTGTGAGCAGCCAAAGGGTGTGGCTGGGTCAGCCACTGGTCATAGCCAGAGCATCTGAGCCTACAAAGCAGTAGGGAGGAGGGTCACAATTCACTGTTCCCCTACTGCTCCCACATGGTAGAAAACTTAGATGCTAGCCACTTGGGAAAAACAAAAAACAAAACCTAAAACCAAAATAATTAATACAAATAATTCAAGAAACCAGGAATTATTCACATAATAAGACCCTCACATAACAGACAAGAGAGGATGAGCAGAGAAAGCAGTGTACAGAGGGAGAAATCTTTACATTCACCTAGAACTTGCAAACCACCACAAATCATTCTATGAATCAATTAACACCATAGTAACAGTGTCCAATACTGAGATAATATTGCAAAGGACATAACTGTCAAGATGTTGGTAGTGGGGTGCAGCAAGGGTGGCATCCTCAGAAAGAATTTTTAGACAGATGCCTCTGCCCGAAATAAGGTGCAAACAAAACCATATGCCAAAGTCAGTATATGGATTTTATTTAACAGCAAATGAGAAAAAGAGAGAGAGAAAGAGAAAGAAGGAAATATAAGAAGCGGAGGGCTGGAAAGAGAATAGAGAAAAAGTAGAAGATATCACCGCTCTGTGGGTCCAGACAGCATCCTGTTGATCATCTCCATCTGATCTTCTTGATAATGAGAGTCCCATGAAAAATATAGAGTTCAATGGATTAATGTGCATTTTGGCCAGGTGCAAATGCCCATGTACCACCATGGCAAGGAGGCAAATTTGACACTCTCCTGCACCAGACCCTGGATCAGTTACATTGCTTTGCCTCACATGTGGCGCTCTAGTGCAAGGCCTCAGGAATGAGTATGGCGGGCACTTTAGGGGTATTTGATGGATTATAACATCCCCTCAGCTGCCTTTCACATGATTGTCCCACAGATGTTGCTTTCCCGGGG
Organism: Acanthiza pusilla; assembly: GCA_036630365.1. Classification (NCBI taxonomy): domain Eukaryota; kingdom Metazoa; phylum Chordata; class Aves; order Passeriformes; family Acanthizidae; genus Acanthiza; species Acanthiza pusilla. The sequence goes on from JAXCHO010000053.1 coordinate 9,018,424, forward strand.
TGGGGTTTTACAGCTGATCCAGTTTGTGTAAGGGAGGATGGGTGTTTACTGCCTCTGACCTGAGGTTATGCCACACACAAAACTCTCCTCCTCCCTCCTTGTCTGGGGGTGTGTGTGCAAACCCAGCCTCAGCAGATGAGCCTGTGGGCTATGACCTCCCCCAGACCAAACCCAGCTAGGGATGATTTTCAGGACAGCTGCTGGGTTTGGCTTCCTTGTGGATGCATTCTTCTGCCTCAGTCTTGTTTGTTTTTTCCTAGACCTTAGATGATTGAACAATAGTATCAGCTTTATCTTACCTCCAGTTCCCTTAGGCAGGTAAACTCACAGTCCAAAGTTCCCCTTATGAGGCATCCTCAGGGAGGAGAGGGCTTCCGTGGTCGCAGCTTCTTTATACAGTTTTGCCATGATGGACAAAAGTCCTTCATAACAATGTTTAAGCCATGAACCATAACATTTCTGTCTCTGACAATGTCAGACACAATTCCTGGCTCCTCTATGGACAAAACAGATACATCATGAAGCAAACCTGACCCAGACAGAGGAGTTTGTGGAGCCTTTGCCGAAACATATTTTAAAAACACCAACAAATAAAGAGAAAACCATCGGAGTTAGAAGAAAAAGACGAAATAATGTGCGAGCAAAAGGACATGCGGGAGACTCAAGGAAGTCACACTAGAGCAGGCAGGACATGGAGGAACGAAGAAAGTGCAAGCCATAGTGGCAGGACAGGAGAGGTACCCAAGCAGGAACAAGGAAGGAAAATGAAATACTCAAAGGAAGAATGGACAGGAGAGCAGGAGAAATGTTGCAGTAAAACCATTCACCCAGAGCAAGGTAAGAGCGTCAAACAGGGGAGGAACAAATAGCTGCCCAAGCAGGGTCTAGGAGGCAACCATGAAGGAGGTATGATTGCCAGCACCTTCCGGTTTGTGAGAGTCTTGGGAGGGGGCACGGGAGGCACTAAATTGGGCAGTGATGTTCCTAAACCACAACAGGGATGAAGCAGAGTAATTAACCCTTGCAACTATTTTTATATTTTATATGACATTTGGCCAGGGTCAAACCTCAACATTTTTATACCCACAAGACAATAGGCAGAATTTAAAAAAAAACCCTATCTTGTCTGAAAGTTACATCCCTGCTTAGAAAGGAAATAGAACTAATAGGCATAGCTTTGAATTTAATTTTTTTCCCTCTTTCGATATCGCATGGCTAATATTGGCCACTTTGTGTAGAACAAATGAAATCTAAACAGAGATATTTTGGTTTTTTTACTACATACACATACTACAATAAATTGTTTTCCACCCTGAAGAAACTGAGGAACATATTAGAAATAAGTTAAACTGTAAAACAAATGTTCTGAAAAACCCATAATGTTAAAAAAAAAAAAAAAATTAAGTAAGTAATCTATCCATTTTCCTCAGATATCTGTCTTCTAAATATTACTCTCACCAAGCCCTTAGATGTTAAAAAAAAAGACAAAAATTAATATACCAGGGAGAAATCTTTCTGAAGTTTCAATATTTAAAAGGACAAATAGGATGAGCAAGGTAATTATAGGCAGACATAAATCTCAAAATAACAAGGTGGCCAGTGAGAGTTTGATTCAGACTTAAATGACTCTAATATAAATAATGCCAATCAACACTGGTTTGAGGTATAGCAGACCTTGTCAAATTAAGTTGAATCTTTTTCCCTGATGGGAATGCAAGCTTAGTTGATAAGATAACAGTGCTAATCCAGTACGTTCCTATAAAGCATTTAGACTTGGTACTGCATGACACATCAGTTTAGTGATCTGCGTGACATACAGTTATCAGGTTATATTACAAAGACTAAACCATCTAGTTCATGAATTTTAAATATGCAATTGCACACTAAAAGAAAAAAGTAATTTCCTAAGTTTCACCAGAGATTGTTACTTGACAGAGTATTATAAAAAACTTTCTTTACTGAATACATCACAAATATAGTGACTGTGATAATGAGTTAGGACAGGTGACAGATCTGAATCTCTCTCTAACCACATGGTACCAAGGTCTCTTTCAACAGAACCAGAAATAAAGACACAACCAGGGCACAAGGTGGTTGAATTACTGGTAAGAGTAATCTGTGGAAAAAAGCTAAAATGCAGTCACCTAAACATTATTCCAGATAGTATATATTTTTCTGGTATATTCTCAAGCAAAAAATTTTGCAGGATAGAATGTCCACAAATTTTATGCTGTTGCACTGCAATAACAGGGCCAGTTCTAGCATTCACAGTTCTAGAGGTTTGGTTGGGGTTTTTTTTGGATGGAGAAAATTCAGAACGGTCACAAAACATGACAGATATGAATGTGTTCTCTGTAGCACTGTAGTACTAGATTAAGTAACTAATGAAAAGATATGTTAATTAAAGAACTTTATAAACTGGTAATGAGTCTGGAATAATCTTGACTTCCTTCTCTACAGATTTATGCTGATAGTGTTCCTAGAATGTTCCCTCCACCAAGTCAGAGACCACAGGTTCCTCAGGCATACTACAAGCATTATTTTTTCTCAAAGTTGTGATTAAAATATTTTCCTAGTATTTCAGATTGTCATAAGGGTGTTTAAGTCACAACATCACTTCTTATCTTGGCTAATGAACACACTGTTCACTTCTTCATGGAATCAGCACATCTTGTATTTGAAGGTAATCTCGATCTTTGTTCTTTAAAGTCAAATTTTGTCATAAATAATGAATTTTGGAGAAAATAATTATTCCTGCTATTTCACAGAGCTCCTTTCAATCTATGTGCAAGCTTTACTATGTGCAATACCCCAAAAAAACATTTGCTGGAGGAGAGATAAAGATTACTTTATGAGTCCCATGGTCCAAAATACCTTTCATAAGGGCCTTAATATAGTCTTGGATTCTTGCATTTTGCTGCACCATTCAGTACCTCATACTCAGTTCTTAATTCAAGCAAACTTACAGACACACACTACATACCTGACCAGGTTTTCTGCATGCTGTATTTGGATGCCTGATTATCTCTGCATTGGTACTCCCCTGTCTTGGAGAATATACCACTTACCCACACACTTTTCAGTTTGTCGGTGCCACTTTGACTCTGAATGTGGAGGCACTGTCTTCCCATAGTGCTATCTTCAATTTTAATAAGTATCAATCTCCTATGCTGAAACCAGACCATCTATTTTGGCTTTTATATGAAAGCAGAATAGAGCACTACTAGGGTAGCTGTCCATTAATTCCATCATAAAAGAGGAATTCTATTTGTGGTGTTCTTGTTTCTTCATTCAAGTATTTGAAGTAACTGTGTAACTTGTTCTATTGTCTTGATGTACCTAAGATCAAGGCACAAGAAATAAAAGTTAGGAAAACAAATCTTTAAAACAAGGATCAAAAGAAAACTAGTTGGTTAAATATATTTACCACCACCTTGGTAACTATTTAATAAAACCATGAATACGTTGGTAAAATGCACTTTAACTGAAACTGTTCAAATATAAAGAAGTCCTAAAGATATTGCTGCATTAAGTCAAACTTTAATCATGCTGGTTCTAGCTTAAGAATTAGTATGAAAATCAAAGATATCCAAAGTATTATTTTTTTGAATAGAGTCTAAGAACTCTGAAACTAGCATGGTACCAAAGCTTAGTAATTGTTTGATAGTCATTCTAAGTCAACAAAACTACATGGCTATCTTGAGACTTAGCTATTCAGACAGTCAAGTTTTGGTGCCACTTAAAAGAGATGGTCAAACAATCAATAAATAAATACTAAAGAAATTAATCATTATTATACATTTGCATTAATTTGAAAGCCATAAAAAATTTTTAGAAATATTTTACAGAAACTGTGTAGGACACAGCATCTAGAATGAAAGCCTACTCATATTCATAGGACATGGAATTAGAAAAGGATTTAGAAGATCAAGCAAGAAATTCCCTAAGTCATGCTTTCAATTCCCCAAGTCATGCTTTTCACAATAATTCAAAGGATTATGTACAGCTGTCATTTCTCACAGTAACCATTTCATACCATTCCGAAACAACCAGAATTTTATCTGAAACACTTTTTAAAAGTAATTTTTTTTAAAAATCATAATCATTCCAGACATTCCAGTAGTCAAAGTAGAGCAGTGTAAAGTCCAGGTAGAAAGAATGCATGCTCATACTCCTGTTGAGTGGGGTTTTTCTACAAGTTACTCTTATCCAGATAAGTTTCCTCAGTTAATGAGAAATAGGGTAGCAAGCATGTCACATGAAATCAAAGACGTATATATGTACAGACACAGAAACAGAGCTCACCAGTTCCAAAGGGCAATCAAAAACAACAAAGGATTTTATTACATTCAATATTTATATATTTATCTATATATATCTCTGTGTGCATGCGTGTGTGTATATCTATATATATATATATATGCACATATATATCAATGAGATAGTTTTGTGTCTTACTTTATATTCAGGGCATGTAATTCCCTGGAAAGGGGAATGTGGGGGAAGAAGTAGTAAAAAATAGTAATTTTTCCCACTAAATCCCATTTCACATTCTCAGACTCTCTCAGACTCTTCTAATTCCTCTTGAAGGGTGAAGATATGTCCCGTCTGTCAGACTGGGTCTTCTCAAGGTCCCTGAAGTCATCTCTATACTGAATAACTGTCAAAACAACTTCGAGCATTTTTTTTGTGAAGTCTTCCTCAACTTGTTTTTGCATAACAGCGAAAATATATCAGGTGTGACTTCATCTTTACAGAAGGTACTACTCTAAGGATCCTAAATATCATCTCTACCAGTCTATGTTAATAACCCTGAACCAAAGAGCAGTAAGTGATTGCTGCAGATGGAGTTCAGTAGCTCTGCAGTTCAGCAAGACAAGGGTTTGCTGAAGATGGTCTATGGCATCACTTAAACAAGCTTCAATTTACAATATCCCCCTTTATCTCCCTTCTGATATATTGCCACTTGCCAAAATGAAACGGTTAAAATAGTTTTTGTCATGGTGTTTTGGGAGTAAAGTGATATCTTCCAAGTCATACACATTCTATCACACAACCTCAAGAAATTCCTTTAATAGCATAGACCTTTAATCACAAATATAATCACCCAAGCTGTGTTTAATGCAAAGAAAAGATTTCTTTTTTTCCAGTTGATATCTTCTAAAGAATTCCATATATAAATTCAAACATGCTCTTTAAGACAAATACAATAAGTTGTAGTACAATTTATTCTCTAAGCAGAAAAGCCTGTTATGAAGGAAACAGATAATTTACAAACACAAAAGTATTTTAACCAAGTACGCTATCTTGGAAGCCATATGGAGATTCATTCAGAAGGAAAATCCAGGGAAGCACTACATATTTTCACAGTATGTTCTTTTTTTTGCATACAGAACAAAGGAAATCGTTGTCAAAGACAAAAAATAAGACAAGAATTGTCATGACCCCTCATAAAAATTTTCCAGTCTTTCCCCAGCCTCATGGCCTGGCACCATAGAACAGAACCATAGAATATCCTGAATTGAAAGGGCCCCACCAGGACCATGAAAGCCTGACACCTCTCCTTGCACGGGACAACCTCTGAGCCTGAGAGTGCTGTCCGAAAGTTTATTGAACTCCATAAGACTTTCTGCTCTGACCACTTTCCTGGGATGCCTGTTCCAGTGTTGAACCACCCTCTGCATGAAGAACTTTCTTCTAATATCCAAGCCAAACCTCCCCTGAAAGAGATTCAGGTCATTCCATCAGGTCCTGTCACCAGGTACCAGAAAGAAGAGATCAGTGCCTGTTCCTCCACTTCCCTTTGTGAGGATGTTGTAGTCTGCAGTGGGGTCTCAGGTAAGTCTCCTCCAACTGAACAACTCAAATGACTGTTATGATCTACTAGAATAATGTTAGCATCCCAGTCCTGAAATAATATTTCAGGCTAGTTACTAAAAGATGCCTCTGCCTGAATTAAGGTATAAAGAAGACCATATGACAAAGTCAAAACTATGGACTTTATTTAATATTAAATGGCAGGAGGGGGAGGGGGAGAGGGAGGATAAGAGAAAGGAGAGAGCGAAAGGGGGAGGAAGGGGGGGAGAGAGAGAGGTGGAGAGCAGGGGAGGGAGGGTACAGTCACCACCGTGTGGGTTCCTGCAGCATCCTGACAGCCCTTCTGCTGTCCTCAGTGGAGGAGTGCCCAGAGTCTTCTTTGGGAGGTACCACTTTTATACAATCTAAGTCCTGGGTATCCAGAGATGTATGTGCTGTTACTACAGCTTGGAATGGCATGTGTGTAAGCAGTTGCTTCCTTTTCCAGTTTGCCATGATGGGAATTTTTGTCTGAAAAAGTTATCCAGATTTGCCTCACCAGGCTTGGCATCCTCCTTTTGTTCTGTCTGGGCTTTTCTCACAGTCTGCACAGTGAAATCTTGTCTGGTATGCTAATTCCAAACTTTTCACCTTAATGTAGGCCTGAAATTAACACCTTCCTATTTTCCATCTGTGTCTGTTGTGGTGGCTTATCTTGTGGGAACTTCCTGCTTTGACAGCACTTTGAAACAAATTGACTGCATTCTTTAAGTCCCTCAGCTGCTCCTCATACAGCTTCCCCCCTAGACCATTCACCATTTTCATAGCCCTCCTTTGGATGATCTCTAATAACTTTATATTCTTCATATTGTGATACCCAAAGCTGCACCACACTCAAGGTGAGGCTGCACCAGTGCAAAGCAGGGCATTCTCCTCCCTCAAGTGGTGAGGGATACTGTGCCTTCTACAGCCCAAGCTGTCCCTCCTGGCTGCCAGGGCACTGCTGACTCATATTCATCTTGCCATCAACCAGGACTTCTTGATATCTTTCTGCAGTGCTGCTCTCCAGCAAGTATAGATTAAATATCAGACTGAGGTACTCAGACTCCAAAAATCGAAGGGGTTTCCTAGGTCCATCCTTTGAGTGACATTTTTCTGTGAAGCCAGCCAGTATTTCAGCATTTCAAAGCAGTTCCTTCTGTTTGTTACTGACACCTGGAGAACAACGAGCACCACAAACCATTATATCTTGCTATTATGAAGGAAGTAGGAAAGAGTGAGGCAACATAGCATAACAAAATATAGAAGCCAAATTTTTATTTTTTGTAGTAACACCATCTCTATGACTAGGAAATGTTATAGAAGCAGAAAAGAAGATCCATATCACTTAGCTGGTATGAGGAGCAATGCAATTTTAAGAAATATGCTCCATCATCCTGCCCACTGAGAGATGTATTTCACAGGTAAAACTGAACTTGACAAAGACCTCTTCTAGCAAAACTTTTCATAATACTTCACCCTAAAAGACTGAGTAACAGTTTTCATGTCATGGCATGTATGGGTCCTAAAACCTAGGTTTCAACTAGTTTTAACACTTGACTGTAGATTTAGCTTTAAAATCAGTGGTTTATACTGTCTAACAAAACAACAGTGTCTAACCGCTTGTGTACTAGTTTCAACAAAAGCCAGACCACAGCAGCCCTACAGTACTGATGATAACAGCAGCCTTACAGTATTGATAATAACAGTTGTGGAGAGGTTACAAACACATTCAATCTCTGAAACCTCTGCTGAGACCTTGAAAGCCAATGTTTCTCAGAGTTCAGAAACAAGAAGCTAATCTACGCTGGATCTACCATGACATGTCAACTCCCTTTGCAGTGCCTCAACATTTCCCATTCATTCTCTCCAAGGAAGTTTTGTGAGCGTCAATAATGAATGTTTTGGGTATGAAACGGTGTAAGGACATACAGTAAAAGTCGTTAAATCTCAGGGATCAACTGAAGCCCTCTCTCACCCCTGCCCACCTCCAGCAGGGGGTTTCTTCTCCATTTTTGGTTTCTCCTACATTTTTGGTTTCTCTTGGTTCCTGGGGAGTCCTTGAAATTTCTTCATCTTTGTAACTAATGATTTTTACTGTAATTTTTCTTGACTCTTGCAATTTCTTTATTTTCTTTGCTTTTTTTTTTTTTATTCCCTCAGCTTAGATGTTATTTTTTCACCTCTATCTACTTATATTTGTCTCTTATTGGTGGAACAGGATTGGTTAAACCTAAAGGGGAGGTAACTCATTTTTGAATGTCTATCCCCTTAACTTTTCTTGCACCAAAACAGAAGGGCGAAAGTAAGAAAATTTATGGTGGAGAGAAGAACAGTTAAATAATAGAAATATGATAATAAAAGTAATAATAATGACAATTATTATTGTGATTATCTGTAATGAAAAGGAAAATTTTAAAATTAGACAAATAAAGCCCAAAAGGACAAATTATGTAAATGAAAACAACTGATCATCACTGGCTAACTCATGAGCAGCCTGTCCCTGAACAGTGGTCCCCAGACAACAATCCCCAGCTTTTCATGCTGCGTATGATGCTTAATGGTATGGAATGTCCCTTTCATCAGCTGGTGTTGCGTGTCCTAGCTGTGCTCCTTCCCAACACCTGGTTGAGCTTCCAGATGACTCATTGGCAGGGGGGTATGACCAGCTGGAAAGGCCTTGGCCACATGTAAGAACTGCTCAGCAATAATGGAAGCACCTCTGTAATATCAACACCATTTCCAGGACAAATCCAAAACATAGTCCCACACCAGCTTTTATGATTGATTCCAGCTGTGACCAGTACAGGACAAAAGGCAAATAAGCAACTACCAAGCAAAGCTTTTTTGTACTAAAACATTTTAGGGATGTTATTCCTTACACTAAGGGAAATATTTGCTTAAGCAAGCCTGTTTTAAACTTCTCCTAGCACAACAGAGTTGCCTACAGCTTGAGAAATTTAACTTTGATCTGTGTGACAGGTTCAAAATCAGACTATCAGACTTTCAACCCCAGACAGACAGCACAAGTTACTCTTTTCTTTTGAAAGGAAGACAAAAACATAGTATATCTCCTAAAATATCATTCTTAAGGAAAGGTTAATGGAGCATTTTGATTGGGTTTTGTATATTTAATGTTCTTTAAAAACATGATTTAAGACTAATAGCTACAGTTAATTTCCTTGTTCTTACTAACTTGCAAAAACACGAATAATATACTTCATAAAGGAAACTAATGTGAGGAAACTGTATAAAATATCAATAAAATGCCATTAACAGATTTTCTTTTCAACATGTTACCTTGCCTGCATTTTAGGAAAGTATTGCCTCAAGCGTTCAATAGTTAAAGATCAGCAGACAGCACACAGTATGATCTTCAGTTTCACTTAAGTGGAGTTGAATAAACCAGTCAAGACAAAAACTGTTTAATAAAGAGTTTCCATTGCTTTAGTAGTTCTAACAGCAAAACTGGTATTAGATACAAGTAAGTACTTGTCTGAAAGCATTTTGTCAATATACAATGTATCTGGAAATTTGAAGGCTAGTTCCCAGTTCAGATAATGAAGTTGACAGACGTAAAAGTGCAGAATTACACATCATATTACTGTGTGACCTCCTGCTGACTTAAAGAATAAATATAAGATTGGCACATCTGCTACTAGAAGGGGTTTAGTGTACGCATCTCCCAGTACCTTTAACAGTTGCTGATGTCTATTTATCTAATATTGACTGAAAAGCAATCTAGAGAGCATTTATTTAAGTGTGTTTCTTCCCTAGCAGCCATTTCAGGCTTCACTTTCTGCTGTCTGTCTAGTAAGCCACAGAATTCTGATTTTTCCGTGCCACTCTTAATAATAATAATAAAAAAATAAAAAAATAATAATAAAAAAAAAAGACAATTTAGAAGAAAATTAAAAGACAGCAGCATGAGATCAAAATATAGAATTCCTTACACAGAAGTATGATTCTAGTTAACTCAAAAAAACAGCCTGGAAAAGGTTATGAAAGAAGGTCAGATCTAGTGACATTTTCCCACAAAATCAAAATAGTGAACAAGCACCTTCATGGTCTTTTTTGTTAAGATTATAGCCCCCATGAGTATTCTAAGTCAGACCAGAGGTTCAAATAACCTGGCATCCCCAAGAACAGCTAGTTATATTCAGAAAACTAAGTATAAAGTAAGTATAATATTTCCCAGGACTCTTATCTTGCATTGATTTCGAGCATAGGTCAGAAGTACAAGTTTAGAAGATCTTTACTACTGCCAATCTACTTCAGTTACTTTACTCTAGTCAAGCTCTTTGTGTTATCTTCTTACGAGAAAGGCTCCCAAAGTTTTCTGGTGTTTTCTGCAAAGGGTGTCCTTCTTCTACAGAAGGCGCAAGGTAAATTGGGTGTGGATCTTCAGGCGCTTGATGCAAGTAGTACTAGACTTGCAGACTGGTGGAAAGAGAAGCTTGGCAGATTCAAGAAGAAAAAAAATGCTAGATGCAAAACCACTCTCAGACACTGTCAAACATGGGAGAATGACCTAGATACACATAACCATTGCTATTCATATTGATTATAGTTTCACATTCGTATATCTAGGTCTAATTACAACATGATAATTAACTGAGAGCAAGATTATACTGTTTCCCACAGAAGAAAATGACAATGCCTAAGTATTTCTCTGACAAGAAGTGTAACACATAATGCCTCACAATATTCCCCCAAAGTCTTGGAAACGCTTGGCTGAAAATATATAGATACAGTCTTAAAACACATGTATAAAAATGGTTCAGTTGAGATGAAACTTTCCATAGAACATATTCTGTGTTTCTAAGGTTTCCAATTTCAGCTTCATGCTAGCATTACCTGTAGAAAAAGTTCTGTAGATGAAATGATAGCTGTCAATCATGATATCGAATATCTCTAACTCACAAAATATGTACCAATTTGTGAAGTTTTTAGAGACGTTGTCTACTTCAGTAATAAACCAAGTGACACAGTTCATCAAAACTAACTAGGTATTTTCACATTCATTCTGAATATACCTTACACTGTTCTCAAGGCATTTTCCATGGCAAGCACAGCACACTGTTTTTCTCCCTAACTTGAAGAGTTTCACAGGACATATTAGTTACTAAAATGTTGCTAAAGTGTTATAAAATTGTACAAGTTAGGTAAATTGCTAGTATTGAAATAATTATCTGACAACATATTCATGTTGTCATTTTTTGCAGAAAATATGACACAGCATAAAACAAGGAAACAGAGTAAGTATTGAGAACCATGCCAGTAATTTCAAGCAATGATTATTGCATGAATATAATTTAATAATGGCAAAATGACTGCTGCCATGAGACCACACAAAAAAGAAAAGTTGTTGATCCCCAGGTATCTGTTCTCTAGTTGTGTGGACGATACTTTTGAACCATGGAAATCTCGAGTGGAAAGTTGAATAAATTACGGGTCTTCATAAGACTTCAGTGAGCCTAGAGAGAAAGCAGATACTCTGTTATTGGATGCCTTCCTTCCTCTGCCAGCTGTTTCATCTATGTGAGACATGCCTGGAGTACTTCATTCAATTCTGGGGTCACCAACATAAAAAGGAACTGAACGTGCTGGAGCATTTCCAGGGCAGGGCCACAAAGATGATCCATGGGCTGTAACATCTCTGTATGAAGTCAGGCTAAGAGGCTGTGGTTGTTTACCCTGGAGAAGAAAAGGCTGCAGAGGACCTTACAGCAGCCTTGCAGTACCTAGAGGGGGTCTGCAAGAAGGTTGGAAAGGGACTTTTTACAAGGACATGGAGAGTCAGGATGAGGGGGAATGGCTTTAAGCTGGAGGATGGTAGGTTTAGATTAGATACTAGGAAGAAATTCTTTACTGTGAGGATGGTGAGAGGAAGTTGTGGATGCTCCATCCCTGAATGTGTTCAAGGCCAGGTTGGAATAAAGCTTTGAGCAGCCTGGTTTAGTAGGTGACACCCCCACGCATGGCACAGGGGTTGGTCTAGTTGATATTTAAATTCCCTTCCCAAGCAAACCATTGTATGGTTATAATAATGCAGAAAGAGATGCAAGCAAGTAATCATGAAGGAGAGAAAAATGAAAACCTGACAGAAATGTTGGCTCTGCAGTCACAGAGGAACATGATAAACAGACAATCAAGACACTAAAACACATCAACACCTAGAAGAGCTAAGAGCAGTAGAAATACTAGAATTATAGTTAGAATTTCTGCTACTTCTCCATCTTTTTGCTTGCCAATATCTAATACCCACCTTATGGTTTAACACACAGCTGTTTTGAACAAACTTTAGCTGTAACAGCTTTATAGAGCTCTTTTGCTCTGCCTGTAGCAGCTGCAGAATTTCAAGAGTTGGGGTAATTCTACATATCTGATCTAATAGCACCACTTCACAAAAACAAGCTGAATGTCCCTATAATCATGAAGTGTACACTGTGTATAGGTGGAAACTTCTTCAGCTGCAATCTGTTCTGCTCAGCAGTATTTGCAGTCCATCAGTAAAATTTCATATTCAAGCAACGAAGACAAGTAAGCAGTACAGTAAACAGACAGCTCTGCCTGAGATTTAGCTAGCTGCTAACTTAGCTAGTGAGGAACAACTGAACATGATGTGAGAAATTACTGAATGCAAAAAAGGTGATTGGGAAGCTGATAGGGCTTACAGAGAGCAGCATGAGAAGTGAGTGGATTTCCCAGATGATTAAGTGGAGTTCAAAAAAGAGCACTTGTGGGATTTTGGAGGACAAAAACAAGAGGTGCTCATGCCCCAGAATTCTTTGACGCAAATTTGCTACACATTTCCATTTCAATGCAAAATGTTTGGGCTGGGTGTCACAGCAGCCAATTTGAATTCTGTCTTGAAAAAGCAAACTTATTTTATCTCCCTAAATGCACTGGCTTGTTCAGGATTGAAAGAAACTTGCTTTATTTAAAAGACTTTTGAGCAGATTGCTAGATACTGAAGTTACTGGCTAAAAGGACTCTTGAGTTGATTCACTACATTCAATGAAAACCACCACTTTGTGTGGATGAAATTGAGATCAAACAATAGAGATAAAATTTGTGGGAAAATTATCACGGTTACCGTCTCTAAGACAAATTATTACACACATCTAAGTCACATTCTGAATTGCAGTAAGCCTACACCATCAGCCTTCACTGTCTTGAGAATCACAACTCAAATCTCCATGTACTGTTCATCCTACAATCCTCACACTGTTGTACAGCAGTGCTTCAAGAGCCAGTCTTTGAAATGGTGTTAAGGTGCTGACTTCAATCTGTTTGCTCTAGCAGTGAGGAATTGCAAGGCCTAAGAAAAAGGTAAAGATTCCTGAAACAGACTAAAACAATGTTCAGTGCAGGTAATTCTTATATATTTAATTATTTCAAACATTATGATATCAAGGCATTTTTCATTTTTTGTGCTTTGAGTGCTGGATCCTTTTCAGTATCCTGAATATAATATTCTAGTATTATCATCTAACACGAGAGGAGCAGTTCTGTGAACAGAATGGGTATCCCAAAGTTCATCCTTTGCTAGGAATGCCTTCCAAGCACTGTTCACACCAAAAGTGAATCACATTTGATATTCTTTTTAATGAAGTAAGCACACGACGCTGAACATATGAAAATATTCAAGAATGAGACAGTCTTTTGGCAGTCAGCCTGAGCTACCATCTGTTCTTCTAACAGTAGTAGAATAAAGTTTATATTATGCTCTACTCAAAAAGAATTAAGTATACTGTATTTTACTAGTGGTATTTATTGGAAATGTCTGAAATATGTGAATAGCTGAATAATTTTTCTGTTTTCCTGCAGTTTGGATCCATACATTCTAACAAATTCATTTGAGCAAGTAAGGATAAACAGTTCTGAAAAATAGATTAAAAGCAATATCACATAATTTTGGAGTATTTATTTCTGAAAGTATCCCTTTTTATTTTACTGTCAGTATATCAGTAGATATATCCAAGAAGAACAGTGATACTCAATGAAGTATTGGACACATGATATTAAATTTATTATTCATGAAGTGATGTGAACTCAGAGATTCCGTTTCTTTAGAAATAAAAAGAAATGACAGATCACAAATATTCCTTCTGTTTGGCTCCCTCCACACTGCAATAGCAGGGTAATCTGATTACTGTGTAATCAGATTTTTTTTAACTGATCATTTGCAGTCCCTACACTAAATCTGAGAGCTGCATGATTAGAACAAAATGGAAATATTATAGGTCAGCTGAAGGATTTTTTGAATATGTCCTCCAATTGCAAACGGGATTCAGACCTTTAACTCTCATATCACAACAACAATGGGATATCCTAACCCAAGAGTTTTTATTTGAAAACAGTTATGCCTTAATCTCCCCTACCAAAAGAAAATAAGCATTAGCTCAAGCTGCAATATTTTGCAAAAGGCTAAAGGGCTCACTAAAACTAGCAAAACAAATATCTATCAGACCTGAATATATATTTTAAGCTTGCATATTTTACACTGATTAAGGGGAGAGACTTCTAGGAGATGTATGTCCAGGGTGGCCCAGTTGCACTCCCTTCTCAAAATTTTACCTCCGAGTCAGTATCCTGCCTTGTACAGAACCATTGCAAGAGCTCCCATCACAGAAAATTGCCTTATTACAGCTGCAGACATCCAATACCGATAACATGTCCATAACAAAAACACAAGCACAAAACAAAGAGAGGATCTTGTTTTCTTCTCCCAAAGTAAGAGACACGGGGACAGCATTCTTTACGTACTTTGCTACCTCAATACTCCAGTAGTACTGTGTGAAATCCAAAGACACATGCACAAGACTAACTTTGCAGTATAACTTCATCTGTAAAACCCATAACTTCCACTGAACTTTCGTGATTCATCTCCCAGCATTTTCAATTCATGCAGATTTAAATTAAATCTCCTGTGTCCTACACAGGAAAGACAAAGGAGAGCAGCTATTATTTAGTCTGAAGCCCACACTAGACAAATATTCACAACACTGTTGAACCTCCAGCTCCCTCTTTCAGCTGTTATCCTAGCTGACATAATGGAGAATCTTTTATGCAGCTACATCCCCAAGCTAGAACATAACTCCTCCTTAATGGTCTCCATTCTACCTTTGTTTTAAGCGTGTCACAAGTGCTTCACTAAACCCTTCCATCATCATCTGAATAAAATTTTCAAATTGAACTCAGCTTCAACATACCTGAATTTGAGATTTTAATGACTTGAAGTCTCCCTATTTTCTCTTCTTTCAGGACACCTGACCACACCATCCATTTCCTGAGATGACTCAGTAGTGCTTCTTAGGCCCAGTGTTTCTCTTCATTTGACTATTTCAACAATGTGATGATTTTTCTTTTCCCTTTGTTACGATTGTGCCCAATGCATTACCCACCTGTCATCCTGTGCAGCCACAGAAATCTGCCTGAGTATCATTAATTCTTTCAATCCCAAACTAATGTTTCCACCCTTCTATTACATGAAGAATAGAAGTCCAAGTGGCTAGAGCAAAATAGTGGTCACTGGACAGTGTTAAATTAAATTGTGAGAATGTCCTTCTGCACAGGACATCTAGAATAGCTCTTAGTACCCCTTAACAGTCAATGTAAAGCAAGTAAAGTGAATATGCGTTAGTTTTTAGTGTCACCAGTTTGGCAGTTAAGAATAGAAATGAACAAGAACTTGGAGTCACTTAAAAACACCGTAAGAACTTCAGCTGACAATGGCACCTAGAGTGGTCACATTTAGTGTTTACTGGCCCATTTTATTACATTTCTTGACTTTTCTGTTCTGTTTATATTTACAGGTTTAAAATTATATTCTATGAAGCCTTAAATATATAAATAGACATATTATACAATTGTGTTTATTTGCATTGTTTAAAAAAAATAAAAAGTTGTCCAAATATAGCTGCATCACATGCTTTAACAGCTAGATATTGCTAAAATATACTCTTATTAAACATGAAAAATTCTTCTTTTCTTCTTATCAAGAAAAACATGCTACATTCTGATTAGCAAAGAAAAACAGATGTATTTTTGCACACATAAAAAAATCAAACAAAAAGCCAGTATTCTCTTATGGCTACATAAATTAGACAAGGTTGAATGTTTTCTCTTGAAGTTGACATAAAAAATAAGTTTATGTGAATAACATACCTTATTTATTCTATTCTCTTTTTCTACTTATGCATTGTCGTTAAAAATGTAATATATATACTGCTGAGACTGTTGCATTCAGTAAGTCAAGTTTGAAACACGTAAGGTTTTGCATCTTTTGCTGCAAAATTATGAATAGGAGAATTTGAAAGTTAAATATATATGGTGTACATACATAAAACAATGTCCAGCAGAATCTTAGTTATGTACCTGAAATTATTGGTTTTATTACCACATACCATGCCATGTCAAATAAAAATGGTTTTTCATGTAAATTAAGTAAACCACTATACAAAACCAGATTGACACTATTCTTGAAAAACCACTAGGTTATGCAAAAACGTTCATAAGGCTATGGTCATTCAGAAAGTTATTTTGACTGAAAGAACAAAGTAATTTTCACTGCTTTGAAGACAGGAGACTATCTTTGTTAAATGACGACAATATCACAGACATCATATTTTAAAGTATCTATTAGAAGTTAATACACACATATGCATAAATGGACACACACATATACAGTATGTATATAAACCTACATGCAATTTAATGTTATGGTTCAAAAAACGGCTCCCTTGAACAGAACTCCCAAGAATCAGCTGGTCTGAACTATTCTTTCCATAGCGGTTATATTGGGTCTGACTGGGATGGAGTTAAACTTCCCCACAGGTGCCTCATGGTGTTGTTCATTTCCATGGCTAGAGATAGCTAGTAAGGGGTGGATAACTTACCAGGTTTGGGCTACTGATGAGCAGTGCTGGCACAGCCTCAAGTCTGTCTCTCCAACCCTCCCCCCACATCAGTACACTAGGGAAGGACAAGACCGTGATGTCACCAAAAACCAGGAAATAAACTCTCCAACCAATTTACTAGTTTAGAAAGGTAACATTACTATCAGTGATGGATGTATGAGGAATTCTGTTCACAGCTTGCATGCCCAGTAACTTAACAGACCAGATTATACTCTTGAAACTAATTAATATTCATCTCATTTCTTGAATACATGCATTTATGATAATTATTTCCATGGACTTATTTGGATACTATTCCAGATCTCCTGATAAATCTTTTCTCCTTGAGAGTATTTCAAATATGTAGTCAGGTCTACCCTGATATGCAGTTCTCCTATTTATTGTCCTTTATTCTGATAAAGAATCCTTGTTTTTAAAACTAAGATATCTACTATTACATATTGATCACTAAGTTAATAAGGAAGCAGTAGCTGGCACAAGACTTGTTAGTCACAGATGTAGGGAGTTAACACGAGGCCACATTAATCTCTGGTAATAAACACTGTATGATACGAAACTAAGCGTTAACAACAAATATCAGGAATGTACACTATTGTGCTAAAGTTGAAAGAATTTTCTATCATCTTCCCTTGCTGCTGCATACGCTTCTTCTAAACGAAATACAGCTCATTCAGTAACATTGAGACAGCCCATACAGTTAAGTCAAACTGACCAAAGGGATATTCCATACCATATGGCAGCAGCCCAGCCATAAAAGCTCACAGGAGTGAGGAAGAGCATTCATTAGTATGACATTTGTCTTCTGGAGCAACCATTATGTGTACCAAAGCTCTGGTTCCAAAGATGTGGTGGAGTTCGGCATGTTGATGGGAAGTAGAGCATAAATATTTTGGCTCTCTTCATTTCCACATGTAGCTTTTGCTTTTGTTGTACCATACATCTATATTTTGACCCATGAGCTTTTTACCATCTTATTTTCTCCCCAACCTGTCTTGTTGGTGAGAGGAGTGATACAGTGGCTTGGTGGGCACCTGGCATCCAACCAATGTCACTCCACTGCAATGGTGTGGTCTTTATGTCAGAATTTGAATATTCAGGAAAGGCAGTGATGAAGGTCTGATGTGCTGGTCATGGCATAACTTGTTCTATAGGCTCAGCTCCTTTTAACAATCTTCAATTCAATTTGCAGAATATAAAAAGTTATTTAAAGTACTTTACGGAATTTCAAAGTGTTGGAAAATAATTTGGAGAACAATAAAGTTCAGTAGACCAGTCTGGCTCAGGAAGATATTCACTGCTGATAAAAGGAATAAGATGTGTCAAGGACAGTGAATGTCAATAGGGAATTATAAGCAAATTCTGTAAGAATAAATTTGGACAGATAATTCACACTTTTAATATTATCATGGGAAAAGTCCAAAATATTTGGAATCTGACTTACAGAACTTCACTGGCTGCCAGATCTTCTGACTCAAAGTGAGAATTACTTGTTTCCATATAAAATGCTATCTTTTTGAAGGAATGCTAAATTTTTGGTTCCTGTCTGCTTCTAATTAGTGAATGAAAGAACATGTTAATGCTATTCACTAGGCTCCCATCTGTTCTAACTATAAATCGAAGGTGTC
This sequence comes from Acanthiza pusilla, assembly GCA_036630365.1. Lineage (NCBI taxonomy): Eukaryota > Metazoa > Chordata > Aves > Passeriformes > Acanthizidae > Acanthiza > Acanthiza pusilla. Next base: position 9,036,809 of record JAXCHO010000053.1, read on the forward strand.
GATTTTAACTTGGTGCATAGAGAACCCCCCACAATATTTCCTAAGGATGTTCCCCATCAGGTGAAGTGAAGGAAATTTTGTGAACAATAAGAAAGAGCGAGGGATGTAATTTATTTGGGAGTGATCAGTTGCTTTTAAATTACTATATTTTGTAACAGATTCACATTGCGAAAAATGTTGGTCTTTTTTGCTCCATAACTGAAATTTTTACATTCCTTGTTTATGTGGCAGTGTAACTCTACGACATTTCCAAATGTCCCACTGGAATCTCAGGTGGGGCACAGGTACTAGAAGAACCAGTGGGCAAACCAAGAGTTTTCTTTATTGCAATCATTTTAAGGAATTTCATGGAAATCAACAAACTTATTTTGTGTGCACTGAACTCCTGTGTCTAAGTCATTTATAACAACCCTGAAAAGAATTGGCCCTAGAATTGACACCTCAGAAATACGTACTACTGGAGACTGTCTGTCAATTTAATCCCTTGGGCCAAATTCTTGTCTGTTATGCTGTTGCTCACTAATATCTGTTTTATAATGGCAACAGGAGAAAAAAAATTCTTCACAAGTTTTGTGATGTTATACCTTCTGTGGCTGGTGGTCCCAGTCATAGACATACCCAAAATTTTCTGAGTAAATATCCTTATTTCTCAAGCTATTTTTATATCATCATTTGCTATTCATCCACATTCCTAAAATCATGTCGTATTAGTTGTTGAAACATGACCAGACAGCAGATAGAGGAACTGCTCCTTATCTGTGGGAGCATGGACTGGCACAGATTTCTGATAGTCTTATTTTCTTGAATGAAAATCATCTTATAGACTTGTACCAAGTGAAGATTCCAATTTGGAATAAGACATATGAATTTCTAAGTCTGAAGATTTGTAAGAATGAAGAGTATAAAACCATGATGTACAATTTCATATATGCTAAAATACAAACACCAACAGCCTTCCTTTAATCTCTTGATATCCTTTGTACAAGGTTGTGAAACACATTTAGAGTTTGGGGTTTTTATCTGCAGTGCAAGCATGTTTGTGCTACTCAACTGTTTGAAGAGATTTTTGTGAGCTATTTTAAAAGCCTACCATAATTTTAAATTTTGAGTTTATAATAAAGAACAAAATCACTATCATACAGTTGTGCATCTTAGTAGTACTAACCCTGTCTCTTTTTGTCACAATAAAACATTTCTCTGAGTCCACAGGCATTCCCATCACGGTGGGAAAACAGTATAACCTGTAAAACATAATGATCTTTAAGACAACAAGAAACTTTTATAGATGAGAATATCAAGAAATACTTGTCAAAGTAACACTTCAAATTTGTAGCTTACTAACCTGTTACAATTTTCATGACACAGAAAATAATTTGTGGAATCCTATTTGAATATGGGTGGGTAGGTAATTAAAAGGACTTCCGATTTCACTGAACAGAAGATGAGATTATGTAGACAGTGTCAGATGGGTAGGAATTATAATAGCTTACAACATAGGGGGGCTTTCTGCTTCTTTATAGATTTACAAATACACATATATTTTCTATATCACTCAAAGAAAATTTGTTTTAGATCAGTGTTGATGCAAGGCTGGTGGTATACAAAGACAGCGCGCCTCTCTCATTCATTTCTAATGGATACCAAGAATCCTTACCATCAGTGAAGTGCAGTACCAGTCAAAGCAGCAAAAGAGTAGTCTGTAAAGCTTCTAACAAGTTTCCCTGAAATATTAAGCAGAGGCTGTGGAACTGTTCTCAATTCTGTTTGCGGTTTCAACTGAGTAGCGCTTTAACCCCTAGGCTCCTATGACTACTCACTATGACTACTCAAGCAGCAGTAGAATGGAGGTTTAACAAAACCTATCCCTTTTAAGTAAAACCATACTTGGAAAGTAACTCACAGTCCTAATTAATGGTGTGACATCCTAACATTTCTGTAATTATTACAAAAAAAAAAAAAAAAATCCAAAATAATGCTTTACTCACTCATTAGTTTCTTCTCCCACAAAAATCAACCATTTGTAATTAGAAAGAAAATCCTACCTTCCAATACCATTCATTTTCTGAGTGAACCATACAGAAAAGGAACATTCACTGAGGTTGTTGTCATTATTATGAGGTACGGCTTCAGAAATAAATTCCTGCCTAATCTAAAACTGTAAAGATCTTTCCAAAGGATTAAAAGACAACACAAGTTATTGCCAGCTTGGGAGTAAATCCAAAGAGTGATTGATCTGAGGAGTTTTCTCTGTGGATATACTTCTTAAAGTGAGGGAAAAAACCCTACCCAATTACAGAAAGATCACCTTCTTGCAAAATGCTTTCATTGCTGGAATCTCAGTCAATACAGGAAACTGCTTTCCTATAAAGAGAATACTGACTTTATTAACTTGTTTTTTGCAGTTCTGCTTTTTGTACTGAATGCTCTTTAACTACTGCAGGCATGAAACTTCTGAATACTGAACTTCATTACAAACTGGAAACAGAAAATACATCAGCTATAGCAGAGAAATTTCTGTCGCTGGCAGTCTTTCATCTGACTTCAAGTACAAGATGTCAGACACTGTCTTACTACCTGTAAAATAATTTATACTATTGTGGTTTCAATAAACAGAATCTTTAATGGTCGTGAAGAAGACGAGTTAGAAGACATTACAATTTTTATCACCTGGGTCCTGCCTGGCTTTCACAGAGCTTAAATTATAGAAATTTAGTCAACCAACCACGCAAAAATACATATCCAGTATTAACATATACATTCACAGTTACCTAAAATAAGGGTTTTTCAGCTTTAGAAGGCTTTCAGAAGCCTTCCTCTGTAATTAATCTGGGTAGGCTTTCCACCAGTTGGCAACATGAAATGGGTTCCTGTATGAAGATAGTACCATGTTTGTTGGATATGAAGGGAAACATAATGGCAAAGGATGAGGAAAAGACTAAGACAATTAACGCCTTCTTTACCTCCATCTTTAATAGCAAGGACACGTGTTGTCAGGGCAGCCATCCCCCTGAACTGGTACACAGGAATGGGATGTAGAATTAAAACCCTGTAATCCAGTGGGAAATGAGTAGTGGCCTACTACGCAATTTAGACATTCACAAGCCTCTATTAGGCAGATTGGATCTGCCTAAGAGTACTGAGGGAGCTGCCAGATGTGTTCACAAAGCCACTGTCCTGTTCTGGCCAGGACAGAGTTAATTTTTGCAGTAGCCAGGAGGGGGCATGGCCAGGACCTTATACCACCTCACATCATTGCTGAGGTCAAGTGGAGGGATCTCTCCCAGGTCACGTAGCCGAGGGAGAGATTGGGTTTTGTCAGGGGGTTCCACGTGATGAGGGATTGCTTGTGAATTTTTCGTCTCTTTCTTGTACACTCTCATTGATATTGTTGGTGTTAGTGCTCACTGTTTTATTTCATTGCTGTTTCCAGTAAATAGTTCTTATCTCAATGCATGATCTTTACCTTTTGTGCCTGCAGTTCTCCTCTCCAGCCTGCTACACAGGGGAGGAGGAGGGGAAGGAGAGGAATGAATGAGCAGTGCATGATTTGGAGTGTTTCAGTGGGACCACTAAGTCAGGGAACACCATTCCTAAACCACAGTAGCCACTTCCAATCATTTACAATCAGACCTGATTAATTGGAGAAGTCCCAGTTGATGAGGCTAGCAAATGTGACATCCATCTACAAGAAGGTTTGAAAAGAGGATCTGGGAAAATACAGGCCTGTCAGAGCTCAGTGTCCAGGAAAGTCATGAAACAGATAATATTGAATGCCATTACGTGACATGGTAGGAATAATCAGAGGATCAGGCCCAGCCAGCATAGGTTTGTGAAAGGCAGGTTCTGCTTGACCAACCTGATTTCCTTCCATGTCATGGTGATCCACCTAGAGGATGAGGAAAAGACTGAGGGTGTTACCTACTTAAACTTTAGTAAAGCCTTTGGTACTCTTTCCCAACATATTTTCCAGGTGAAACTGGCTGCTTACGGCTTGGATGACTGTATTCTTCACTGAGGAAAACTGACTGGATGACTGGGGCAACAGAGTCATGGTGATTGGAGATAAACTCCGTTGGTGGCTCTTCCCCAGCACTCAGTGTTCAGTTCTGTTCAATCTTCATAAATTATCTGGATGAGGGCCTGAGTGCACCCTTGTACAGTTTGACACCATGATGAGTGAGAATATTGATCTGTAGGTTCTGCAGAAGGATCTGCATGGGCTGGATCAATGGGCTGAGGCCAAACGTATGAATACTGGGTCCTTCCTCTGGGTCACAACAGCCCCAGGTACTGTTACCAGCTTGGGGAAGAGACACTGTAACGTGGCTCAGTAGTAAAGAGCCTAGGGATGCTCGTCAACAGCAGCTGAACGTGAGCCAGCTGTGCCCAAGTGGCCAAGTCCAATGGCATCCTGACCTGTGTCAGCAATAGTGTGACCAGCAGGACCAGGGCAGGGATTGTCCCCCTGTACTCAGCACTGGTGAGGCCACACCTCAGAACCTGTGTTCTATTCTGGGCCCTTCACAACAAGAAAGACATTGAGGGCTGAAGCATGTCCAGAGAAGGGCAAAGAAGTCAGTGAAGGGTCTGGAACACAAGTCTTATGAGGAACAGCTGAGGGAGCTGGGGTTGTTTAGCCTGAAGTAAAGGAGGTTCAGAGGTGACCTATCACTCTCCAGAACTGCCTGAAGTGAGCATATAGCCAGGCCAGGGTCATCCTCTTCTCCCAGGCAACCACTGAAAGACAAGAGATGTGCCAGGGGAGGCTTAAGTTGGACATTAGGAAGAATTTCTTCACAGAAAGAATGACTAGACACTGGGATGAGCTGACCATGCAGATGGTGGAGTCAGTGTCCCTGGAGGTGTTTAAGAAAAGACTGGATGCATCCTAGTCTGGTTGACAAGTTGATACTCGGTCATAGGTTGGACTCTATGATCTCAGAGGCATTTTCCAGCCTGATTGATCCTACAATAATAACTGCATTGTATATTTGTGAATCATGCTATTGATAGATTTCAGAACATACTACAACTAACATTCCTACTAAGAGTCCGTAATCTGAGGCATAAAAATCTATTCTAAAATACTTTAGATGGCTATGTGTTCTTTAAAACTATAACATGCTTATTTTATAAAGACCTGGGAGTTTTGATGGATCACAAGTTGACCATGAGCTGGCAGTGTCCTTGAGACCTGGAGGGCCAGTGGTATCCTGGGGTGCATTGGGCAGACTGTGACCAGCAGGGTGAGAGACATTATCCTCCCCCTCTACTCAGCTCTGCTGAGGCACATCTGGAGTGCTGTGTTTAGTTCAGGGCTCCCCAGTACAAAGAGCCACTGGAGAGGGTCTAGTGGAGGGTCCCAAAGACGATTTGGGGTCTGGAGCACTAGTCTAGAAAAGAGAAGACTGAGAGGAGATCTCATTAACACATGTGAATATCTCAAATGCAGGTACCAAGAGGATGGTGTGAGACTTTTTTCAGTGTTGCCCAGTGGCAGGATGAGGAGCAATGTCCACAAACTAAACAGGAAGTTTCACTTCAACACAAGGAAGAACTTCTTGACACTGGGGGTGGCAGAGCACTGGAACAGTCTGCCCAGGGAGGTCATGGAGTCTCCCTGTCTGGAAACATTCCAAACACACCCAGACGTTCCTGTGTAACCCGCTCTAGGCAACCCTGCCTTGGCAGGGGTGTTGGACTAGATGTTCTCCAGGCGTCCCTTCCAACTCTAACAATTCTCTGATTTATTTTTTGTTATAAAGTTTTCATTTAACAAAAACTGCCCACTTTTGAAGTTAGTCCTAAACTGACCCACACAAACTAAATCTATCCATAATGAAGCACTGGCCACAGAATCATTTTCCAAAGTAATGGATTTGAACCCAAGGAATTTAAATTATGTGTAGATTGCACTTACAGATTTGAGTGCAGAATCACATCAAAGTGAACCTTTAATTAGCTAGTTGTTCTCCTTTCAGAAATATCAGATTTAACGCAGAGTGGTGGTGGAGTGGAATAGGCCTCTGCATGTACCAAAAGTGTCTCTGGCTCAAAAAGACCACAGTACCAAGCTTGGCAGGCAGACCCTTCTCTCACCCGTGCCTGTGGATAGCACAAACACACACTCACCCCAGAGCTTTGGATCACTCGTGCATTACCAGAGACAAAGAACTCAGAGAGCCCAGTCACGTGGAGTTCTGAAGATGATTTATTCTTGAGGGTGTCCAATGCTGAAAGAGGCTGAATGACCCCGAGTGACCATTGATAAAGACATACAGGGCCAATAGCCTGAGAGCACAGGGTTGGGGAGAAGGCGGAGGGATACAATGACCACCAGTGGGGAGAAGGGAGGGGCAGAGTGAGGGACCATGTCAAGGTCAATCAACATAGGAGGATTAACATAATCTAGGGAGAGATCACCCAACACTCAGGGAGTATTTCACACCTTGAAGCTGTCCCACCACCGTGCTTCTGCTATCTTGGGACCTCTCAGCTCCTCGGTAGCTCCCCAGGTGGTCTCAACCACCGCAACAAGATTGACCATTATCAAATCTCAGATTAAGTTCTAAATTTACTTCCCTCCTCTAATTTCTCTTGCCGTATCTCTTCTGCTAAATCTGTTGAAATACTGTAATTTGATCCAGCACAAATATAATGTTCAAATTTTTGCAGGGTCTTTTCACTTTTACTGAATAATTTGGCCTATTTTGTGCAAGTTTATAGAAAACTAGAATTTGCATTTCTAAGGATTTGCAACTGGCATTTAGACCAATCATACAGAGTTCTAAAAATGTAAATCCTTCCTTTTTCAAAGAGAGTTTTTTACCCTTTAGAGATAGTAATTTTGCAAAGTCCATAGGTGGGCTTTTTGCAGGTGGGGTCAGGAAAAAAAAAGATACCCAAAACATTTCCATCAATGCTAGCAAAAGACTTTACCCCCATGTAAAGAAACTATTTTAGAGCATTGTAAAAAGACTTAGTTTCCAATATTTTCTCTGCCTTTCTTTATTTTATGCATCCATTATATTGTACTCACATACAGGGAACACATTTTTTAAGTGGTTCCTGTGAACGTGTTGGTATCTGCCACAGATTTCCAAAACACTGAGGAGGGGAGAAAAAAAACACTAATTCAAAAATAAATTTAAGATTTCTTAATTACTGTAAAAGATGAATAATAGTAATAGTAGTCAGATTTTACTGTATGCAGAGTATATATATGCATTTTAAAAGTCATTCTTTTTTGGTACTCCAGTATATCATATTAATATATAGTATATATTTTCAGGTTTGCTTATTTATTTGTTTTTGGTAGGTCTAGACATTATTTAAGATCTCATACACTTTCCTTCCAGCAAAAAAAGAGACTGACAAGCACAGTATTGTCTGAGAAATTGCTCTATAATCAGGATTTTGTTATTATAAAGCTATAAGTTCAAACATTACTTTCTGATCAAGATTTAAAACAAATCTTAGAAAATGGAAAATAAAGATACTGTTGATCATGGCTTTAGCTTTCTCTTATATTTTAGCTGTGGTTAGCCACAAAGCTTGTATTAAGTCATTCCCAAGATACTAATAGAATACAAGATGCAGACAAATCCTTGTACAAACAATCTATCTGATTTTGGAATGATTCAGAGTACTTGTAGGGACCACTTAATGCCTGAAGTCAAATGTGTAAATTTGTGGTTTTCTTATAGACTAGAGTTCAATTCTAATAAAGTCTGTATTGTAAGTGGAGGGCAGCTGCAGTTTCTCTTTGTGTTTCCTTGTTTTAGCTGGAGTTAAAAACAGGATTCAGGCTACCATTTGTCTTGGCTGTAAACTTCAATGACTTTTTATAAATAATGAAGTTGCTGGAAAGCTGCTAGAGACAGCCAAAATATAAAAGTTCTGTAAAGGTCAAACGACTTTAGCAGTCCCCTGTAATCTTCACATAATAATCTTGAAGCTCTCCTTAAATTTCTGAATGAGAAATGTCACTCAGACACCTAAATTTATATAATATTCCCTTCAGAGAAGAGAAATGTGTCCTGGCTTTGACCCTTTAAAAAGCAGTATTTTTTTACCATTTCAGAAAATTAACCAAGGTTATACTTAAGGCTGGAAAATTTTGGGGTAGTTGAAGATAAATTCAGAAAATTCTGTACAGATATTAAATATCCATAGTTAATATTTTAGAAAATTTAAGATGTGGTTTCTCTATGAATTCTGGCAACATCATACAAATTTTAAAAATTTGCCTACAATTTTATGAATTATTAAAAACTTCTTGACTTAAATGGAGATGTGGAGGAAACCTTAGGTAAGCAATGGCATGGCAACAACACATGACTACTGAATATGTTTTTTAATTTCATTCCTATCACATTCTTCATAGAAACCTAGAATCACAGAATGATAAAATGATTAAGGTTAGAAAAGACCTGTAAGATCATCAAGTCCAACCGTAAACCTAACACTGCCAAGTACCCCACTAAACCATGCCAAACCACGCCCTTAAGTGTCATATCTGCACGTCTCCTAAACTCCTTCAGGGATGGTGATTCCTCCACTTCTCTGGGCCACCTATTCCAGTGCTTGACAACACTTTCAGTGAACAATTTTCTTCTAGCAGTCAGTGCAGCTTGATGCAGTTTCTTCTCATCACTAGTTACCTGGGAGAAGAGACCAACCCGCCCTTGTTACAATCTTCTTTCAGGTGGTTGTAGAGAGATAAGGTCAAGTCCTAAAACTGTTAAATCCTATTCCTCTTACATGAAATAGCCTCCTAAATGAAAGAAACACAATATTACAAAGATATAATGGCAATAGCATAATACAATTAGTGATTACATTACTCCTTTATAAGAAGGCGACTTTATTACATTTGAACGCAGAGAAATAAAGCTTCAACATGCCCCACAGACAGAATGATGTGTGGACTTTTTAATGTGGAGTCATTCTTTAGACATAAAATAATGAAATTTAAACTGACAGTTATTAGCATCTGCTAAAGTAAGAATAAGATATGTGAAGATCCGCGATATACTCTCTGTCTTCAATAACTATTGAACCGCTGGGTTTGGTCAAAATTTGGAGTTAAAATGTCTGTTTCTTCCTCCGTTCCTTCACCATATTTCTAAAATTCCATTTCAAAAGAAATGTTAATATGTTTCAAAGCTGTCATTTACATTGCATTCATGTACTGGTTTTATCCAAAAGACCATGAAATAACAATGATTTAGTTTGTAATCAGTATTTATTAATCACAAATGTAATTCTAAAGAGAGGCAAAGGGTTAGGGTCTATTTCCAAACAGACTCATTTGTCCATATATCAGACTTCTTTATCAAGAGGTAGAAAGTATTTTAGGAGTTCATTCTAAGGGGGAAAAAAGCCCCAGCATCCAAATTGATGATAAATGAATTTGAGTATAAGAGTAAAGGTATTCATAAATCATAAGAAATCCAGTACAAAAAAGAGGGAATTGAAATTGTTTAGCATTTTTATAGAGGTTTACTGAATGAATCTGGAAGAACAAGTGTACCTACATTATATTTTCTCACTTATTTAACTAATTGCACACAGAACTCAACTGTTGCATGGATACCTGCACAGAACCACAAGTGCAACTCCGCTACTGATGCAAATTTTATAGTCCCCAAAGCAGAATTAGTTTTTCCTTTGGTATATTTCTTGACTTCCAGATTTTAATAATTCAGTGAATTGATAGATATTTTGATTGAAGGCATTAGAATTGCTGAGAAAAATGTTCTGACTCATAAAATTTTTACATACTAGTTAAAATGCTCAGTAGTTGACTAATTTCTAGATACAGACTACAAAAAAGAGAAGATGCAAACTATTCTTCTTTTCTCTGGAAATAAGAACTATGTGAGTGACTGCAAGTTTACTTCAATTAGTTATTTGAATGACATGACATTTACTACAATGCTTATGCATACTCCGGTGGGAAATATACTGAGGTCAAAGGGAATAACCTTAGATCAGTCATAAAAATAAATTTAAAATAAGTTTTCAAATGCAACAACTCTCATTCTTTTGCAAACATGATATTGGAGGTCAAAGGTACTCTAGGGGAAGAGTGATTTCATAAGTCAAATCATACATAAATAATCCAGTAGTATGTAATTGCAATATTATTCTTGGAAACCAAATCAGTGATTGTTTGTACGCTGGTTTTTAACATCTTTAAGTAACACTTGATTGATCATGATTCATATGAATATCCCTCAACATCTCCAGCTATTCAGAGATTCTTTCCAGAGTGAGAATAATACTTTGTTTTGTTCATCTGTTTTCTCCTTTGTGTAATAAAAGTCTTTTCATATGTAGTTTATCAGTATCTGCTTTCTCTATGGTAGATATACATACCAGACTACAGAACTAAAAATATAAACATCAGAAATGCAGGGAGTAGGATGAAATACATTGACAAATAAAATCTCTCCTTTCATAATCAATGAGCCAATATGAAAAAATTATTTCAAAAAAAACCTGCTGATACCACCTCAGGCAGTAATTTTTTAGAATGTTTTTGAGAGTCGTATGTAGCATGGATTTTGGTTAGCTGGAGCAATATTTTGATCACTGCCAGTGAGGCAATGGCAACTATGAAGACACGTTAAATATATTGCAAGGCGTTTGCAAAAACACTGTGGATGAGATTCAACTAACTTTGAAAGTCTGCTTTCTAACCTCAGCTAGTCTTCTAAGCTTCCATTTTCAATCAATAGGCACTTAATGGGAGTGATCCATCTTACCTTAAGCAGTACATCTAAAAGGAAGGTAAAGCATTTCAGATGCCTGCTTTAGGATGAACTGAACTCTAATAATGACTACTTTTCTACATTGATTACAACAGAAATCTCAGGTGTCTGGGTCAGATTTGATGTATGCATTATAGGTATTCAGAGTTATAGAATTGAAATCCTATTGACACGCTTCTGTTCACTATTTTAATAGCCTACACTCATTTGCAAAACAATTGAACTTCAAGAATTCCAGGATTCCTCTGAGGACTGGTGATCCATATATTGCTATCACATACATTGTCTATTTTATTTATATTTAATTCACAACAATATTTACACTGGATTTGTGATACACTTCACTTAGAGATCTAATCCATGAAAATGAGAAGCTAGAAAGAATTGTTCCAAATATGGTTGAAGTTACTGCAATCACTGTTATCACAGTCAACTTCCTAACCTAGGTAAGGAAATCTTAGTTTAGTTATCATGGAGACGTAGTGGAAATACTTTCTAAATTTAAATTACTCCTCTAAACTTCATGCAGATTAACTCCAGTTATGAGGTACCTCCACTGTTCCTGTGTAAAAGCCTCCTCTAAGATCTCAAATTCCATAAAATGGCTGTTCATTTATCTCTACACCAGCATTACTGAGTGCTAGTAAGCAGAGATTGGCAGAACAAAATTGTTGGTGCTGAGAAACCAGTGCTTACATAATATATTTTTTGTTGCACACTGCCAGGTCATGTCCAGCCTCTCACCTGGCAGCATCCCCAAGTCCTTCTCCCCAGGGCTGCTCTCCATCTCTTCATCCCCAGCCTGTGTTGATACCAGGGGTTGCTCTGACCCAGGTGCAACAACTTGCACTTGGTTTTGTAGAACCTCATGACATTTGTGTGGGTTCACTCCCTGAACTTGACCAAGTCGCTTGGGAAGGCATCCTGTCCTTCAGATGTGTAGACCACACAGCTTGGTGTCCCCTGCAAATTTGCTGACGGTGCACTTGATCCCTTTATCTATGTAATTAATGAAGATATTAAACAGCACTGGTTCCAATACAGACCCCTCAGAGACCCCCACTTGTCACTGATGTCCATTGGAACTCTGAGCTGTTGACTGCGACTCTTTGGATGCCACAGCCCAGCCAATTCCTTAGCCACCTAGCAGCCCATCCATCAAATCTATCTCTCTCCAATTTAGAGAGAAGGATGGTGTGGGGAACCATGTGAAGGCTTTCCAGAAGACCCGATAAATGGCATTTGTAGTCCTTCCCTTGTTTACTGAGGGAGTCACTTCATTATAGGAGGCTGCTGAGTACGTCAGGCAGGACTTGACCTTGGTGAAGCCATGCTGGCTGTCTTGAATCACCTCCCTGTCCACCATGTGCCTTAGCACAACTTCTAGGAAAATCTGTTCCACGGTCTTCCCAGCCACAGAAGTGAGGCTCATAGGTCAGAAGTTCTCAGGGTCCTTCTTTCCTTTTAAAAGATGGGTATAATGTTTCCTGTTTCCCAGCTTCCCACCTGGGACTTCCTCTGACTACCATGACTTTTCAAATACCATGGAGAGTGTCTTCGCAACTCCATCAGCCAATTCACTCAGGACTCTGTTACACATATCATTGGGTCTCATAGTTTTATGCGCATTCAGGTTCCTCTGGTGGTCATGAACCTGATCTTTACTTACAGTGAGAGGGACTTTGCTCCCCCAGTGCCTATAATGCTGTCCACCCACTTGAGAGGTGTGGGAGGAGAGGTTTCCTTTGAAGAGTGAGTCAAAAATATTGTTGAGCACCTCAGCCTTCTCCTGATCCTTTGCTACCAGTTTTCCAGCATTGTTGAATGAGAGGTACACTTTCTTTGACCTTTCTTGTTTACCTGTCCATGTTTCCACCACCTGTGTATTTGTTTCTTACCCTTTAATTTGACCAGCAGGTCCCTCCTCAGCCATTCTGATCTCTTGCCTTCATTGCCTGATTTCTTGCTCTGAGTTATTGCTGGCTCTTATGCTCTGTGGAAGACTTCCTTAAACACCTGCCAACTCTGTTCCACTTCCTTGTCCATGAGAGCAGTTTTCTAGAAAATCCTATTGCCTATCTTGTTGAAGAGCTGGTAGTTCACTTTCCTAAAGTGGAGGCCTAACCTTACTCCTTACCTGACCCTTATCCCTCAGGACTGCAAAGTCCACCAATGCATGTTCACTACTTTAACGTCTATTGTCAACTTTCAACCTTGACTAAGGCATTCAATTACCTTTGCTAAATAAAGCTACAAATATTGTATAGACATATGATTAATGTATTTATTTGAATAAGTGAAAAACTTGGGGGGGGAGGTTGTTAAAATTGTCATTCTCTTTATACAGTTTCCTGGTAAAATCTTTTATTTCTAGCCTTTTTGCAATGATAGCATAATCACTTCGTAGAATTGCAGTGATTATTTTTAATAAATGTAAGTAGATTTTGAAATTCAGCATTTTTTTATTTTGGAATATTTAGAAACAATAATGTCAATTTCATATTATACATGTGTGGACATGAAAACATTGCTATGATCCTGACAGCAGTGGTGAGGATACTGTGGTAAATCCATTATGCAGCATAATACTGTTAGGCATCTGAATAAAGTTTAATGCTTTTAAATGGCATTTCATTATTACTTCATCCTCTTGGGTACACAGTTCTTCTTCTTCTAGAAAATCTGCTGGGACTGGCATTTCATGGAATCTGTTCCAGTGCCTTAGTGGAATTCTTCCCCTTATCAAAAACCTTTTTATTCTTCTTTATTGATAAAAGACCTTCAAAAGTGTATTTTTAGTGTTTGGTTTTTTTCTTGTTCTTTACTTCTGTGTTGTACTTCCAACAATATTATATCTCTTCTATTGCAGCCTTTCTCTGCTTTTGGCCATATCTAGAAAGGGAATTATATCTCTACTTATGACTTTTTAAATCCTGTTTGGTCTTTGGAAGTGTTTTGGAATTTTATTTGTACTTATATGTTGATTATAGCTATTAAATAATTAGTCAGAAATTATTATGTTCAATTATTTACTAATTTTCCTCTAAATATCACTGATAACGTTTCAAATGAAAGAATTCTTTTCTATAAAACATATTTGTAGAGACACAGCAAACAAAATTTGAAATGGCCACTGATTAAGTGAACATTATTTGTCACCAAACTCCATATAAATTCTAATGTTCACAACAATTTGCATGACTACTATGCTTGTCCAGCTGCATAAAGTATACTTAGGGTAACATAAGCTGACAAATCAACACCTGGGTTTTTTTAACATTTACCCTCATAAAAAAAATGGGTCAGAGAGAAAAAGAAGTTCTTAATTTCTATTCCTCAATTTCCATTTTTACATCACCCTAGAAATTGCTATTCTTTTTCATTTTATCAGCCCAGAACCAAACCTTTGGATTAAGTTTGTTTGTGACTAATTATCACAAAACCTTCAGCCTTCACATGTGAACAGTAAATTCTCACCTTTCCATGATCCATCACCGAAAGACACATTGTATAAATAAAGCTTCTCAGCTTATTTTTACAATAACTCAACAAATATTTCAGGAAACTCTCTTTTATAGCATATATTCTCATCTCACCATAACAAAACCTTTGCTGCATTCTTTGGACTCTAGAGTGCTTTTAAAGAATCAAAACTTCATTATGTCATTTTTTTGAAGAAGGAATGGAATCCTGGAACATGTCATTTTTCATGACTCTTAGGATCTGATAAAAGGTTTACTGAATTCTGTAGTGAATTTTATACTGAATGCAATAGGTTTTTAAATAAATTCATAGTGAAACATTTCATGCATACAATTTTTTTGCATACTATACATCATAAAAAAGTTTTGCTTAAGCCTACATATCTTAATAGTATTTTATTGTATTTTGAAATTTGCCATAGGTGCTTATTTTCTCAGGGTTATGGGTTTTTGTTTGTTTTTGTTCTGGTTGGTTGCTTGGATATATGGTGTTTTGTGTGTGTGTGGGTGGGTGGTTTCAGTTGGTAGGTTTTGGATTGTTTTGTTTATTTGTTTTATTTACAAGTCAAGTTTTTTGAGGACAAGTTTGCTCTTGAAACTCATTTCAAGATACATTTGCTCTCAGGGGAAAATATATTTTTGTACTCAGACCAAAGAGGACTGAAGTGGATGGAAATCAGAACAATCACATGTTTAAGGCAAGTGTGTGATCTACTTCTCTTACGTTTGTACCTAGAAGGGCTTAAGGAATAGCAAGTATTCATCAGCCTATTGCTGTGAGAAAAGTTTTAGGAACTACTCTGATCCAACATCCCAACATAGATCCAGTTATAATTAATTGAAGTTTTTCACCATTCTAGTTAGAAAATGTGGTTGTTTCCAGCAGGACAATTCCAACAGTTTTTATTAATGCAATGGTGTCCATGAAAATATAGGTATTCTTTGGTGGTCATCAATGAAGTGTTTTTCTGCTGGTTTACAGTCAGTGATTTTTCTGTGTAGTTTTATTTTTGCTCTCATATATTGTGTGAACCCATACGTAACTATGTGGAATAATGTTATAGAAGACGCACAAAATTTCTCAAACCAGAACCCTTTCAATTCCAGTCTTCTTCCTACAATTAACAGATCATTATAAGGAACAAGTTCAAACAAATATCAAAATCTTGAGTAAAATTTATGGATTCAGCAATCAGTGGAAATCTTATCTTCTTTTCTCTTTGCCTTTATTATTTGAAGTAAATGAAACTGACACTATGCTATTATTTGCTTTCGAGACTTTAAAGTTATTCTCTCATCCTGGTTTTTTCCTAGGTCCTTTGTCTGTATTAAATCAAAGCTGCTATAAACTGTTACAGATATCGGTATTGATAAAATTAAAATATCCAATTTGGCCAAAATTGTAAAATGGCATATTAATAACTTTCTCCCACTGATGTTAACAGAATTACCCTAAGGAGAAAAGCTACTACTCTTTTGGAAGTGTCTTAGATAACTAAATTATTCAAATGGTAAAAACACAGAAGTTTTGAATCAATTTATTCCCATTAAGTGAAGTGTTATTTTTCCTGAGAGACATATAAATTTAGTTCATGACAAGAAACTTTGACATTTTTTTCTCTACAGACATTAAGTTCTTAAATTTGAATTTTATAATTGTTTTTTGCTTAAAGCACAGTGATATATAAAACAGTGTTATATTGGATAAGATTAACCTTTCCAGAGGGATTATTGTGTTATCTGTTCCAAATACAACCACTTTGCTCCTTGAAAAAAACCAAAATATGTCAATACAATGAATTTACTGGAAAGACAACCTGCTGATTGTATGATGTATTAGAATTTAAATGTTCATTACATCACCAGTTCAGTATATTGAGTGGACTATACAACAAGAGTTTTTTCGTTCCTGTATAAGGCCTACACATGTTTCTGTATATTTATAATTGCTAAAACTCATTAGTTGTGTTGCAATAATTTTATAACTTTCTAGAAAGGACCTATCCAAGGAATAATTACTGTTTAGACCCCTTGTATGTAGCTTAGACCTCTCTTGCTCATATGGTTAATTATCTAAATACCAATCTCTATATTCTGACTTTGTATCCAATCACAGACAGCATCAGGAAGTTTTTATTCTCACTGTCATTTTGCTTTTCTCCTTCTGTGATTCACCCTCAGAACCAGCCAGATCTATTTAGGCTCACATGGAGAAAGCCCCAACCTCCTGTCTTTCAGTTTTCACTGTTTTAAAATAAAAACATCCACTGTAAGAAAATCACACAGCAAATCACACTCCAAAGAGCCCCCTCACTAGGTCAGGTTTGAATAGCGAAGGGATCTGCAGAATGTCTTCAAGCTAGCAGGAAGTTCTTCTTTCATGACAGCTTGTGCCACATCAATAGCATTTAATTGCTAACAATCTGATTGCTACAAGATTGTCTGAAATCCGGACAGTTTGCTCAAACCTGGCTCTCTAGAAATTCATCTGTTTGCCTGTTGTAAATTAAATGTGAAGATATGTGCCACCATCATTTTGGTACATTAAGGACCAAGTATGACTCTTTAGCTATCATCACAATACCCAGAAAAGACATTAAATCTTGGATTTTTTTTTTTACACCTGGCAGTCTTATCCTTCTGATAATCCCAGGAAATAAATCAGTAAAAAGTTTCACTGTCTGCAGGAATCAGAATTCAGGTAACAGCATGAGTTCAATTAGAATTGTACAAATAAAAGCCTAATTGGTGAAAGGACATATTACTTGATATGAGACATAATAAAGAATATCCTATCAATAACTATATCAAAAAAAAAAAAAGCTATTTTACATATGTCTTTTAGAAAAGGTGGAGCTTTGTTGCATAGAGAGCTTAATTTTGCATTCAAACAATGTGCTCCAAACCCAAATAGTATCTGCTTGTCAGATTTGTCACTCCAGAGCACTTAATTCCTGTTGATCTGGTGCAGTAGTCTACACCATATGCTTTAATTTTTTAAAAGATGTGCATCATGCTTAATCATTCTACAGATTCTCATTCCTCCTCATATTGGTAATGAAAGAACATTCAAAATTCTAAACAAGCTGATTGTTGAATAAAAAATATTTAAAAAATTAAAACTGCATAAACTGTTTGCTACATTTACCACCCATTTTCAGATATTACTAAATTTTTTTTCAGAATGGGCTAAGAACAACTTTTTATGAAGTCAAATGAAGCAAAACCATGTCAGGAGGGCAAAACTATTACTTCTGTCCCTTCTACTCAATGCTTGACTAAAATTTAAAAGTTGATCAGATTAGATTATGCATTTGCCACAAATTCAAAGGTATATTTCATGTGATCCAGGGAGAACATAAAACATAATCAATACAAAAAACCTCCAATTATTAGTTGAACATTAGTAAACAGAGCTTTCTGCAATAGTTTTTTCCAAGTTACTTAAGAATTTCAAAGGAATAATTCACCATTTCCAAAATTATGAACATCAGAATTATAAGACAATAAAAATCAAAGCCTAGTACGAACATATAAAATCTGGTCAACTCTTAAATCAAAAAAACAAGGGCAATAAATATGATGATGCAAATATAGGGTTTATGTATCTAACTTTGCAATATAATATGTTTACTATAGAACCACAAAAAATACCTTAAAATGTTTGGAACAAAGGAAGAATGTGCCAGTGTAAGTCAAGATATTCTCATTATCTATTAGGCTGGAAAATACAAGAGCGAATCATACTGTCGTCATCCAAACAAGCCTACAGGAGTCAGGTAAAAATAAACGCTAAGCTGATTTAACTACCTAACAGGCCCTCAGCTCTGTCTGCAACTCTATGATGATCCATGGTGCAACATAATCATCCTATCACTTGTATGCTATGGTTTTTCATCTTCATAACAGTGGGTTAGCACAAATTTAACCCTTCTAAACATACAACAGCAAAAGTTTTTTATTTTTTACAACTGTGTTCTTTTATTCCTTTAAATCTGTTTTTCTTTCTGTACCATTCTATTTTTCTGCATTTGTTTTCCCTTACCTAAAGAAGAAAAAATATTTTCTTTGTATAGTATCATTAAAATTATGCAGACTCACTTTCAAATTTGCATGACCTGCCTCAGCTGATTGTCAGAAATAAGAAATCAGAGAAACTTTATGACTTCACCTGGTGCTCTGACAGTAGTAGACCAGGTGTGTCTAAATTAATAACATTCTGTCAAATATCCATGAGATTGCCATATAGGAAGGTTTTACTGATACTCTTTTGACCCCAAAATGGACAAAGCAGTTTCATAATACCTTTACTCAGATTTATGAAAGGGGAAAAACATTCCTGGATGGAAGGTTACCTGCTAGCTCTTAGAAAACTCAAGGGCATTGTTCTTCCTTTGACCAACAGATCTAAAGCCTTATCTTTTACATGTGTACAGGAGGCTACAAAGACCTTAATGATTAAAAGCACCCTTTCCTGGGCCCACCTGTATTAAGTTCTTCATACATAATAATCAATCAAATGTAAAGAAAATCACTAAAATGCAAAGTAAGACCATTTTTAAAGGAGTGGATATCACGACTCTCTGAGATATATCCTGGTGCATGGAAATAGTAGGAAGCAACAGCAAGGTCAAAATATAACCTGTCTGAATATTTCCGAGGATAGTCTCAGCAAAACTATTACTAATCTTTAAAACATTAGTGATTTCTTTTTTCAAGGCCAATTCCTGTTAAAATGGCCAAGATTATCGTGTTTTTTGCACGAGACCAAAAGGATGTAATTTTCTCAGGTACCTATTACTTAGCCTAGTCACACATCTGTGATTAAGCACAGTCAGGAAAAGATAAAGAAGGCCAAAATCATGCTCACTTATGGTAAGGGATGTGAATGGAGAATTTCCTTTATCAAATGTGGTTGCTTTGAGCACTGGGCTAAAAAAACGCCAGAGTTAGGTCTTTAGAATTATGTATAATCTTTTAGAATGACATAAAACTATTTTAAGATTTAGAGTGACCTAGAAACATTAAGTCCTACTAAGTTGAACAATGTCGAACACAGGTTCCAAAATCCATCCCCCTCCCTACTTTGTCAACATATTTCAGTATGAAATACAGTTCTTATCCCCAGTAAAATGAGTTTTTTAAAACATCTTTTAAAATGTTATATATTCAATAGAAACATCTCTAACAATTGTAACAATTTTTATGCTTATTTTTTTATAATTTAAAATATTTGGTTATAATAAGAAAAGCCCTGAAGTACCTAATATCTTCCAAACTTCCACCACCATCCAATTTATCTTTTGAGAAATTTTCTTCCTACCCTTTCTAGCCTGAGATTTCTTCCACTGTTATAAATATCCTACATTCTGCTACGGGAATTCTTTTCCTTCCGTAACATAGACGTAATTGCATAAATAGATATTTGCGATTATATGAAAACCATGGAAAATTCATAATGGAATGAAGAATATGAGGTGTTTGGAAGTGTTGGACATTTTCAAAGCCAAATTTGATGGAGATTTGTGTGACCTGATCTATTGGAAGGTGTCCCTTCCCATGGCAAGATGGGGGTCTGGATTAGATGATCTTTGACAGTTCCATCCAACCCAAACTCTTTTATGATTTTATGAATCTAGTGTTTTTAAACCCTGTGTTATTTTTCAGCGTTATTTAACTCTCAGCACAGAAACACAGATGTATTACTGATCCATGCTGCCAACAGCTAGATATTGTAATTTGTGGAAAATTTCAGATCAGAATTGAAACTTCTGAAACATGGGTTTCATTACCAGAATTAAGGTGGTTTGGATGATTTTTGGGCATCATAGGATCATTCAAAGGGAACTTATTTGTTGTATGACATAGACAGAAAAAATTTGACAATGCTGTGGTTTTTCTCTATGTGTGATGCTTTGTCCAGAACTGCACCTAACAATTCTACCTTTTGTTCATGCAGCTTTTGCTAGGGTTCTTTCAATTAAGAATGTATGTCTGCGCATGTATGGCCAACTGACTGTAATAATTAATGTATTGATGTCAGAGATTTCCACAGCTATATTATTAATCACCTGTGTGATTATCCTTTTCATTTTGGTGTGAGTGCCTGGGGCAATCCCAAAATCTTAACAAAAGACCTGTTGTTTATCTGCATAGGTCAGCAATAGCACATCTGTATCATAGCTTGATACCTGTATCTTGGCAAGAGAAAAAGATAAATACACCTGTAGAAGTCTATTACAATAGTTTAGAATTTGCAGAGTGTAGATTAATAAACCAGAAATATGCAAGAACCTAAAAAGATAGACTCCATTATTTTCTCATGGATGTAATTTCATCAGTTAATTCTCTTTGGTACCTTCTCTTCATCTATAAGTTATCTACATATGGCATTATTAACTAACATACCTAATTGCTTTATAACTTACCAGAAATATTTCAAGATTTGTTTTGTATAAGTTGTTTTATCAGTAGCTCTCAGAGGGCTCTCAATTAACAAAACTAAGCTCCTAGTAAATTGTTATTTTATGAAAAGTAAGCAGAATTAAATTGACTGATAAGAAGGTTGTGGGTTGTTTTCTTGCTTACCTTGTTATTAGCTCTTCTAGGTTTAGTGGTGCTTATAAATATAACGATTATGGATTTCCTCTTTCCCAGTAAGAAGTCAAAATTACTAGGAAATTTGAGTTTACAGGAATAGAGAAATATAATAATAATTTATGAATTCACATGTGTATCTTCTCAGCAGGCTGAAATTAAGATTGCAACTTCTGTTTCAATGGTAACTTAGTAGCCCCCTAGAAGAACATTTTTTAGGTTCACCAGAGTTTGTTAATTTTACTCTCCCTTTGCTTAAGTGCTGACTTAACTACAGACTACAGTGTACTTAACTACAGACATGAACAAAAATATACTTACTGCCTCTGTTACTGCCTTTCACTGGGGAGAAAGATAGGGACATTATGTTTAGTTCAGTTGGAGCATTTTTGTGACTGTAACAAAACAAAACCTTCGTGACTGAATAATTTTACTGCTGCCAGTAGGATTAGTTTCACTGCAGCTCAATTAATTATGTCAATTTTACTCTTCTACTGATATAAGCTATTTTTCTGTCTTAAATTCCATGCTTGCTACTGGTGGATTTTGTATTAGGACTATTTTACATGTAGAAAAATATAGGGTCAGAGAGGATTAGTGATTTGTCTGAAGTTGAACAACTTTCACTAGTACACAATTAAGGAAAAATAAAATTTACATGTCATTCTCTTGTAATAGACACAGATACACATCTCAAATCTCTGCAACATTTTGAAAATCCTGTGAACTCAGAAAGATTGAAATGGACTGAAAAAAAACAGTAAGGAAGGAAAGATTCCCACATGACAAAGGAAAATTTAGTTTTTGGTTAGGACTTAGGCTTTTTTCATGTTACTCTGAAAATCTAAACTACAATTCCATATGCTGTAATTATCATTCCTGCATTAGAATAGATTTTTTTTTTCAAAATCAGGTTTGCCTAGATGATTCATTTAGATTTTTTAAACAATGTTCAATCAATGAAGTTACTCTTCAATCACTGATATTCAAATTTCCCAATTCAGTGGGAATATTAACAATATTTGACTCATTCTGGATCCTTCCAAGCGGCCTCACAATTCATGTTTTCAACAACATCTGTCCAGAATATGACTATTTGCTTTTAGTATCTCAGCATTAAACTATCAGATTACCCTCTTCTTCCTTTTGTAATGTCATTATTTAACTTAGAAGAATCTTCTTTGTGCTTTATCACACAAATTCAAGATTGGTATCTTTTCTGGTAGACTGCTGCTACCTTACTAGGTTGTCTCTCCTACTCCAGATTCCCACCGAGCTTCACACGAATTGTTATTTGAATTGTTTTGATTCTTTCACACTTGAAGCTTCATGTCTGAATCAGAAGATAATTTAAAGAGAAAATAATCCTAACAAAAAAATGATCTTCAGTTTCTGTTTGTGATCTTTGTCAAGTCACCTGTCATTCTTTATACTTGAAGTACTTATCTCTTCGATACCTCCTGTATTAAATTTGTATTCCTCAAAATATCAGTGTTTTATCGACAGTTAATCCCCTTCATTTCCTTTTTAGGTGACAAATTATGCTCACTATTTGTGCAAAGCATAATCTATCTGAGTTTACAATCAGTTTCCTTTTGATTTTTCATTTGCCACGTGTTATTGAATTGAATTAAATTAATATTTAATCTGACTGATTTCAGCAACATCTCAAAACAGCTGTAGAGGATTGAGAAAGTGTTAACCCTGAATCTTACCTTACCAGTAATAAGGGTAATTAATTTAATTTAGGTCTTACCAGATATTGATAAGCATGGGGTCTGATGAGTAATTTAAATTCTGATCCTCTCTTTGTCTCACTTCTCTTCTAGCCGATGTTCTTCTACCGTTAAGATGTAAGATTTCTAATTGCAGTAATCACAGAGGAGAGTTCTGAGTGTTGTGCTTTGAAAAACAGTTACTCAAGTCCTTCAGTGTGCCTCTGAGCACAGGGATTCTATTTAGAGGAATCTGGACAAGCTCAAGAGGTAGTCCTGTTCCTGGGTTGGACCAGTCCTGATTTCCATACAGTTTGTGGGTTAAAGGAATTGAAAACCCTCTTGGGTGTACTGGTGAGTGAAAAGCTGGACAAGCCCACAAGGTGCACTCACAGCCCAGAAAACAAATCATATCCATGGTTGTATCAAAGCCAGCCAGAACAGCAGGCCAAGACAGGTGATTCTCCCCCTCTACTCTGCTCCCGTGTGTTCCCAGCTGCAGTATTGCACTCGTCTATGGAGGCTCCAGCACAGGAAAGATATAGACCTGT
The DNA here is from genome assembly GCA_036630365.1 of Acanthiza pusilla. NCBI lineage: Eukaryota > Metazoa > Chordata > Aves > Passeriformes > Acanthizidae > Acanthiza > Acanthiza pusilla. The sequence goes on from JAXCHO010000053.1 coordinate 9,059,932, forward strand.
TGGAACGCATCCAAAGGAGGGCCCGCAAAATGATTGGAAGAATGGAACATCTCTCTTGTGAGAAGAGGCAGAGAGGGTTGGCATTGCTCAGCCTGGAAAATGCTCTGTGAGACCTTATTCTGTCCTTTTAATACTTCAAGGGGAATTATAAGTAAGATGGAAACACTTTTTAGTACGGCCTACTGGGATAGGACAAAGGATAATGGTTTTAAACTAAAAGACAGTAGATTTAGACTAGATACAAGGAATGAGTTTTTTTTGTGACAGTGGAAACAAAGAAAACCAAAGCAGGTTGCCCAGAGAAGTGGTAGGTGTCTCATCTCTAGAAACATTCAATCAAGATCAGGTTGGTAGAGTTTCTGTGCGACCTGATCTAGTTGAAGATATTGCTGCTTATTGCACTGCTTACTACATGACCTTTAAATGTTCCTTCCACACTGAAATATTCTTTGATTACAGAGTTCTATGATTCCATGATTTTATGCATCTGTTGTTTCATTACATATATGTTTTCCATTTGCTATCTCACTTTCCCTTGTTCTAACACTCATTTATGTAAGTCACATTATAGTAATATGGAATAACATGATAACACAGGTTCATTTTCCATTACTGACTAATGTAATTTTTTTCCTACAACTTTTCCACAGTTTCTGTGTCTCTGGTGAGATTTGGATGATGATATGAGATTCCTACAGAGGTGCTAAATGACCCGTTCATGTCAGATTGGCAGGGTTCTGAGCAGCCTGATCCAGTTGAAGATATTCCTGCTTCTTCGTGGGAGGGTTGGACTATATGATGAGCCCAAACTGTTCTATGACTGCATTATTTCAACTTCATAAAGTAACTCTCACCTGGAGTACAGAGAAAGAGTACAGGATAGAGAGATTTTGCAAAGCAGATAATTTTTAGCTGGCAAATGTGTTTACAGATCTGTAAATACAAGATTATTTCTTAATCTTGTTTCAGTGTCAAAATTATCCTGGCCCAGCAAAATTGTATAGGTATTAAAAATAACAAGGCTCCAATGAGTCAGCTAGTTTTTCAGCCTTTGTGCCAATGAAATGTGACTGTTCAGCAACAGACAAATTCCAGCTTTAGTGTTTTTAAAGCAATTTGGGAGAAAGTGCTGAGTTGTTTTATTACCATGCTCTGAGGAACATTCTGCAACTTTATTGGTCACCATCAATTGTTTAATCTGAGATGGGAAACAAGTGAGGGGAAAATGTTTGGTGGTCTTGCCAAAACCAAAAATAAACCCCTGAAGTATTGTCTCAAGCATGGTAAGCAAAGCAAAATGTCAATATACAAGGATACAAAACAAGTTCATTAGTTTCTGGTGTTTATTTAAGGCAAAATTAATAGAACTATATCATACAGTATTTTATTTGGCTTCACAAGCATTGGCAGCATCATCAGAGAATTTTATCCATGGATAATGCATGTTTTCAGATTTTTTTGTTCAATAGGTCTATGTAAACTAGTGTTTAATGCAAATGTTAAAGAGTCATATATACAGACTCTATGTTGTGGCAATAGAAACATATATTTGTACCTTTATTTGTGACAAAATTTTTCAGGCACTGGACTCCATTTAATTCAAATGAGTTTTTATTGTCATTTTTAATTCTCTAAACTCTCCCTCTAATACCCATTTAAGCTATAAAAGATTTGCAGGAGATTTAATACCTTTCTCCTTTGAAGAAGAAAACCCAATACAGGGTCAAAAGTGTTGGTGGAGCCCCTGACAAAAGTACCCCATAAAAAGACTTCAATAAACCCTTTTTCTAAGGGGAATCTAATTCACAGAAAAAAAAGTCAAGAACTGATTAAAGTTCATCTGAGAGAAGAACACAGGATTGAATAATTTATCATAGACTGCCTTTTCTATATAATCTGAGTTCCAAATAGGAAATTAGAAAGTGCAATGTAAAAGAAATTGTGTCTTTGTATTGTTAAGGGGAAAGGTATGTGCAGGTCAAGTATAGAAGGACCTTTAATTCAGAAAGACTGCAAGCTACGCATGAAAAACTCTCAAATTGACATTCTTGTGACTGGTGATCCAGCTGAGGATTTTGATCCACTTACATATCTTTCTCAAATGCCAAGACTTTTATCTTAGGTGATGGCCTATGGTTAAAAAACAAATTATTGATGTATTACACTCTGCATCTTTCCTGAGCTGAAACTACATGGGGAATCTTGTCAGACAGTATTGCATGTGAATTCATTTCAAGAGTTACATTTCTTTGAACAAAGGATTATGGGAAAACCTTCCTTTTTACTTGAAATTCTCTTTATTAAGAGATGAAGTTATTGTACATTTAGGAATTCGTTCTGGAGCTGTGTCAGCATTTCTGAGTACATGCTGTATCAGCAAAAAAAGGGAAGTATTTTTATTTTTCTATGCAGTACCAAACTGATAGGAGTTAGAATGTAAAGCAAGCACAATTTCCTACTCAGAACACTTTCTGAGTCTTTATAATTTGTTTTTCTGAAATATGATTTGCAACCCTTTTCACCCTGTCCTCCTCCAAAAATATGTCAAAGAAAAATAAGAGTTCCACAGACAGAGCCTACAATAACATCTAAAGTACAATCCACAGTTTTGGATCTAAAATATAAAGCATGTGGTGAACCATACAAAAATGTCTCAGAATCCTGGAAATTCAGACTTAACAAGCCTGCTAGTATGGGCACCAATATTCAACAAGTTACAATCTACCAGTGAAGTGCTCAATCCACTCATCAACTCTTACAGCTAAAAGTGAATGGGAATAATGTGACTAAAATCTCTGTTTAAGGATGGATATTTTAAATACTTTTCATTTTGTATGTAACAACACAAAGCAATGTCTTCATATGCTGGATCAAATGACAGCATTGATGTCATGCAAAGTTTTAAAACTACTTTGTTTATTGTTACTAACTGAAATAGAGCAATTATAGAGAGTTATAAGTAAAGACTGGACTGCATTCTACATTCACATAGGTTTATGCTGAAGACAGAAGTAGAATCAAGTAGAAAAGGTCAGGAAGAAGGGGAGATAAATTTAAACCAATCCAACAAAGCCACACACACATAAAAACCCCCAACCAACCAAAAAAAGCAAAATGCAAACCTAGTTAAATATCCTTTGTCCATATTACTGTGTCTTGACAACACAGTTCCTAAATTATTAAATTATTTTATTATGACATACTCCAAAATGTTAGTAAACTAGCCTTTTTAATATGCAGATTATCACTAAAGACACCAAGAAAAAATGCTGAAATATGAGATGCTTGCAAGTTGCAGCTCCAAGCTTGATGGCTGGATAGTACAGTTGATCTAGAAAAATCAATCAAAAGTGATTCAATATGTTTCGGGAGTTGATATCCCTTCTTTCTATGCTGTCCAGGCTTCAGCCAAAGACAAGGTTAATCATGCACAGTAGTGACGAGGGGCAGGAACCTGGAGCTGTGTGGGTGTGTCTGGGCTGTTACTCTATATCACCTCACATCATTGTTGTGGGGTGGAAGTCGTGGACCCTCACTTCTGAGAAGAAGGAGCATGGCTTTGGGTGGGAAAAAAGTGTGGGTGAAGTTGATTTTCCTGCCCATTTTCTTCATTGTCTCTGGGTTGTGCCATGTCAGTTTGCGTCAGTGAACATAAAACACCCTCTTTTTGTATGCTGTTATTATCCATGTTGTTCCATTACTGTTTGTTTTCTTACCTCATTGCTGTTTCCAGTAAATCGTTCTTACCTCAGCCCATAATCTTTACCTTTTACCTCTCTCACCAGGGTGGGTGAAAGGAGGGGAGTAGGAGTACCATTCCCAAACCACAACAAAAATTGTGAAAACTTAGAGCCCTGACCTTCCGGAATGTTTATAACTAAATTGGAATCTCTATTTCAATGTGCATGCATGGACACAAGATAAGTGAAAGTTGTTCTTAAAATATATTTTCAAATCACTGTTTTATGACATGCAAAAATATCCTACTTAAGATTTTAACGAGCAACAGAGCCAGGTGTTTTACTTTAATATTTTAGTTCATTTAGGACATTTAGATTTATAGCTGGCCAAAACACAAACAGAGCACCAAAGATGACTACTTTCCTTCAAGCTATTTTCCATCTTTAGGAAATCACTTCCATAAAAAGACTTCTTGTCTAGGTTGTTCTTACTTAGAAGAGTGTCTTCCAAACCTTTGAGAACAGAAACAATCCCCTACTTTTGGAGATCATAATACATTTTTATTCCTTTCTTTAAAATTTATTTAATGCATTTATGGGTTTTTAAAATGATTTTATAAACAATTGTGTGCCATTCTACTATGCCCACAACTTTGATATTGCTACTCAGAATAATAACACCACTTATAGAACTCAAAAAAACATTCTGAACATTTTTCATTTAGTTTTCAGAGCAGAATATTTTCTTTCCACACAACAGACAATCTACTGCAATAGTAGGTGGCCTAGCACTCTTTGCAGTCTCTCTTTTAATCAAAAAGATAGCAGAGTAGGATATACACAATACAGTCATTATCTTCCACAGTCATGCAAGCTTACATAGAAAAACAAGAGCACTCATCATTTGATTTCAACAGTAACAACATATCAGTGCTGCTCCATCATGCATTCAACTTCCTATTGATGCTCAAATTACCTCTATTACTATAAGACAAATTTTAAGGAAAATTAACTTCTACGTGCAGCACAGATGGTTCATTTTCAGCTCAGAACCTCCCCCAAGAAGTTCCTCATCCTCTACCTTCAAAGAGAATGAACCACCATCATCCCCAAAAGAATAACGACCAACTACTTGTTCTGACCAGAAGAAAATAAATGTTTTGAAGAAATAGGTATGCCAATAGTCTTCAACATACCTGTATGGTGTGATTGTTGGGGTGTCCTGCATAGGGCCAGGACTTCTACTTAATGATCTTGATGGGTCCTTTTTAACTCAGTATGTTCTATTCTTCTACAATTCTACGTTTTTAAAAGCATACTCTCTCCCAAAAGCTCCAAAATCTTCATAAATGTGGTGTAAAAGCCTTCAGTTTTATAATGAACTGTAACTCTCAGCTGCAACTGGGGAGTCAACTGTTTTCCTTTCCCCTGTCTCTGAGCCGCTTCTAGCTTTTACTCCTTTCCAAAGAAATTTGCTGTAATACCCATAGCTACTAATTAACCATGAAAACAGTGCAGAGAACCTAGGGAGCATAAAACAGGGCACGGTTTACACTGCCATTTCTCCTACAGGTTGTACTCCTTAGTGTTGCCACATTAACCCTTTGTCTGTTAACTCTATCCTTGTTTGAAGACATGTATGGAAAACATTTAAACTATTAATGATCTCTCTCAGTCTAGATATTAATTAATATTTTATGCCAGCTTTCACAAAACAGGAGGGATTCTCTGCGATAATTCAAGGTGCAAAACCATCATCTTAATCTGTAAACCAGAAGAAATGAAAGCCCAAAGGGTCTGACACTTACCAGAAGCACTCAATAGCATCTAAATTAAACATCTATTTCTCTCATTTACTGTTTGGGTGTTCCAGACTCACAGATCTGCAATGCTAACAGGGGCTGAGGCACTCCTAGGAACTCCGGGTGCTGACATCATCATCAGAGCAGAGGGCAGCAGAGCAGAGCAGCTTCAAGAGAGTGCCTTCGCGAGGGGTCTACAACCTCACTGGGATTACAGAGAAGGGTAGAATGGATGGAGTGCTGCTACAGAGACATACAGAGTCTTTAGGGAAGACAGGGTGGGCGGGCATGGAAAAGACTAGGCAAGACATCCTTTACCACTTGAATTTTGAATATGTCATTTTTCAGTCTGTAGTATTTATAATTTTATTTGTTTTCTGAAAATCTGGTATAAATGTGATAGTAAGTGAAAATTTTAAGTTGGTATTAGCAGAGAAAGAAAGGGAATGCCTGGTTGTGGAAGCGTAAAGGGCAGATGAAGGAGTCTAAGGAGAGGATGTGCCAGATGCAACTGGTTCATCAGATCATCAAGATAATAGTACATCTGCAAGTAGTTTCTAAAGATGTGGGGGGTTTGATATTGGGAATACAAAATACAAGCTTAAATAAGAATCAAGCTATACCCAGATTAAAACACAGATGGGACAGACTGAAAACAAAATCCATTAAGAAATAAAGAGACAAATGAAGAACAGATTTGGAGTTATAATATACACAGGTGGAAGATGAAAGACATCAAGTAATTAAAAAAATGAAATGCTATTACAATAAAACCCATTTACCTCATTGTGGCAACAAAGGGGTTAAAATTCAGTATATAGTTTTTCTATCCACAGCTGTATTCAAGTTGTCCTTACTTCTCTAGCAGAATATATACACGAGAGTATGCATAGGACATTAGGAATTGATAAACAAGATTTAGCTCAGGAAAAAAATTGTTTTGGAGTGAAAGTATTTTTGGGGATTAGAATTCTATCCTGTCCTAACGGGGACAATGACATAGACAAAACAAAAATAAAAGACTAGTGTCTATGATAATGCAGCAGGCGGGCTGAATGAATGTGTAAGCAGTAACCAAGACCACTGTGGGGGACCATAAACAAAGTGAAACTTGGGTTAAACTTGGATTCCGCTGCTATGCTAGAGAAGGCCCTAGTATTTTATATAGGTTTTTATATATTTTATATGGTAATGTAATCATTACCCTATGCCACAAGGGAAAGTTCTGTATAGACAGGTATTCTTAAAAGGTTGAAGATAGCCAAGTCTGATTTTAGATTTGGATTTGGAACAACTTATTGAAAGGTAAGTTTAAATTGTTAACTATTTGAAATCTCTCTCAGGTAGTAACACTTCCGGCATTTTCTCAGATTGTGAACCAAACTCAATAGGTGAAGCCTGTCAAATTGTCATGTTTTGTCCCTACTTGTAATCTGGTTTAGCATGAGTTTTGTGAGTTATTGTTCACAGTTTACAAAACATTACTCGGTGATGAGAACAATAATTGAGACATGTGTAAGACTAAATATCTCTACCAGTTTATAATATTGCAAAATTATAAGGCAAATATCTCTACGCAACTAAAACTCTCTTTTTTACTGCTTCATTCAACAAACTAGCCACACTGCAGTTGTGCTGGAATCGCATAACTATAAAAACAATAGCAATACAGCACCTGTGTATAGTTCATCATGGGCATCTGAGCACAGTCAGTAACATCGTATTTGGATACATAACAAAGACACACTATTAGAAAATAGAGTATAAGAAAAATATCTTGAGGAGAGACCATTTAAATGTGTCATAATTAATAGACACATCTGATAATATGCAAGAAAAAGGAGAATGAAAGAAAAAGATAATCTTATAATATGCAAGAAAAAGGAGAATTCCTTTTTTCTCATGCATACCTTATTAAACATTTGATATATAGTTTCCTTCAAATTTCCTTTTTGCCATTTATTCATAAACTAACTTTATTTTATTTTTGGTGGAGAATGCTGTGTTTACTACTGGTTTTGGCTTCTTTCCATTTTTTAGGTTTTCGTTGAAATTGTTTTCTAACATTTTTTCATAATGCACTTAAACTACTAACATAAGGCCCTTCTATAAGGACATAGAACAAAGTTATAACAGAGTCCTTCACAACTTAAGTGAAGAGAATTTTGACATTATCCTGACAATATTCTAGGTGTTGCACCCTTAATGGTTAAGGCATATTTTTACAATTGAGCATGGAAAACCTGACACACTGCAGGACTCAGTTGTTCTCGTTCTGTTTTGAGTATATTTAGGTCATAGCATTGCTTATTATCTGCTACATCTTTCCTTGACATTTCTAATGTAATTTCCACTGGCTTAAACCTGAGTTTTGAATGTTCTTAAACTCCTGTGCTACTTCTAAAAGATTCACAGGAAATGAGGTTATAAAAAATATTAATATTTCTTTGAATTTGTAACATTTTTCATATGTTTTAATAAACACTCAACTGAGATATTCTAGAAGAAGATAATTTATATATGAATGTCTACAGTAGTTTTAGATTCAGAATGAAAATTCAAATAAGAACAAACAAAAAGGCATGGCAGACGTAACAGCATGGTGCTGTTTCTACAAGTATTAGAAAATTGTTATTAAAAAGCATGGATGGTATACAGATGCTTTCCATCTTTAATAATGGGATAAACATGAAATTGTGCCTTGTGAATTATTCATGAAGCTAAATTTGACAGGATTAAGTTTTCTCTACCATCAAGGTATTGTATTAATTTTATTCTGTGCAGGAATGGTGCTTTTAGTAAGCTGCTAATTCCACAAGGAGAAAATGTGACTTATAACATACTTTTAAACCTGCAGGATCTATAGGTTTAGAAAAACATGACCTATGATGCAAAGAAACTGAAGCAAACTCAGAGATTATTTCTTCTTTCATTGAAAAGGGTCCACAATTTCACAGAGAAAATGGAGGAAGAGTTAACCTTAGAATTTCATTCTTAACAGAACTAAGGAGAAACCAGACACAATTCACTCTGTTTTTAAACCACATTTAGTGAAAAGTGAAAGAGATTGCAGTGGACTTGCGCTCCATCCAGACTTATTGGCATACAACAGCTGATGCAATTAAACATCATTTTCAAACAGAAATGTTTAATGAAAGGCAACTTCAAGAGTATTTTCTGGAAAAATTATCTTCTAGCATACCTCCATACACAATGCTTAAAAGAAAAAAAGGTCATCTGACACTTAGAACAACTGAAAAAGACCTTTTTTGTCAAATTTTTGTAATGTGAAAAGCATTTTGGGGATATTAGGAGGGCTGTTCAAAAGGAGATTTGTTGAAATACCTAGAAAAACTGGAATGCCTTCTCTTTTTCTTCTCACTTTAAGGCTTAATTAGTCACTTTTTTGGTATAGTAACTGGCATTGCTTAAAATTAGACCTGATTCTAAATAACTCCAATTGTAAATTCTGTAGTAAATAGGGCAGCATTTTTATCAGCAGAAGATGAGGAATGCTAGGCAAAATATTTTTAGCCACTGGAGTTCTACTGAAATTCTTTGAGCAACTTTTATTTGTAGCATTACAAGGCACATTCATCAGAATAAATAAAAATGTCTGTAAAATAGGACTTCTCTTCTAGAAGTCTTTCAAAAAATAGGCATTGTTTACAAAAGTTGACAAAGAAGTCAAAATATAAAACAGGCAGGAGGAACCTAAGACAAAACATATTCAATATATTCACTTTGGCAATGCTTCAAATTCCAAGGTAAATCCTGTGAGCATAGAATACATTCTAAAATATGTTCAACAAAAAATATCCTTTCTTTAAGATACTGTTTTTACTCAAATGTTAAGAGAAAGTTTAGCGTAGTCTTTCTCCAATAGCAGAGTGTAAGAAAACAAAATTCCTTGGAAAAATGTCCTCTTAAAGCAATCTACAAGTACCTGAGATGTTTAAAGCACTCACCATGTAACTAGAACAGTGTAAGAAGGGCTCCCTGTGTGCTATCATAACGCTGAAGACATGACTGAGGTTGTGGTCAGCATTATGGGCAAAAGCCAGACATCCACAGCTGCCAACATCGGAAGGGAATATAAAAAAAAGGCCAACCAGCACTGAGGAACACTGTGCCTGTGAGCAGACTCAAAGTTCATACTCTGTAATTTTGATAGGCAGGATGTTGCTCTCTGGCTCTGAATGAATAAGTACACTCCTGCAGTACTCGTTTCCACACATCTGCTTCTAGAACTGAAACTATCAAGCAGCTACTAGCCTTTCAGGAGGCGGAATGTAATCATTACCATGTGCCACAAAGCACATTTTTCTACATATTCTAAAACATTTAAAATGCGCTCTTGAACTGCAAGTGTTCTGCGGGAGCTCACAAACTTCAAGAAATGTACTTTTCAAAGCACCTTAAGCAGATTTATACAGCAGTCTCAAAAGTCAAATTCTTGTGTCTTGGTTTGAAAGACAGGTGTCTTCTGCTAAGGAAGGTGAACCTTCCTTAGAATAGAGAATATGAACCCCGTTCCTTCTGAATTATTATAACTTTGGAATCAAGGGCTTTCAGGCAAAGATATGGGAAAAGGAATAACAGTTCTTTACTACTATCTATAACGAGGCAAACAATCAATAACAATAGTAACAAAAAACAAAACCAAAAATCCGGTGGCTGATGTCCCTGGGCTGCCAGGCACTTTCCCGTTCGGTGCAGTCATGTTCACAGCCAGCAGGGGCGCTGCTGGCTCCCGGCCGGGCGGGGCATGTGTGATCGCTCCCTGCAGCTGCAGGTGGCGCTGTGGCACAAGGTCAGTTCAGTCTCAGGAGGGTGATGGAGGACAGGCTGGGCAACGGCTGGCGTGGAAATTGACAGGGCTGGGCAGGAGCTCTGAGCAGGGAAATGGAACGGCAGGGTGGACTCACCCAAGCTAACCAGCAACAAAGGCGGCAGGAGCCCCACAGTTGTGGCAGGCGGGGTCGCAGAGCGGCGGCAGTCGAGTCCCCTTCTGCTGCAGAGCAGCTGGGAAATGCACCATCCAGGAGGGGAAAAAAGGAGTGAGAATCCCGTGACCCTTTTCCCCAAACGAAAGCTCACCCACCAGGTAGAGAAAAAAAGTGCAGGGCCAGGCTTTTTCTGCAGTCGCAGCCAAAGGGAGGCAGCAGCCACTCGCTGTTGCTTCCCCAAAGTTCAGGGAGCAAGTAAGTTTTACCAAATGGCCAATCTCTCCTGCACTCGCTCCACCTTGGCAACACCTTAATTTTCTTACAAAAGACTAAATTCTCCTTAAGCATCTAATTGTTGGTTACCTAGCAACAGAATGGGGAAAAATTCCGCCCCCTCCCAAGCTTTAACACCTTGTCAAGTTCAAATTTGCAGACAATTTTTTTCCCCAACCCAGTTTTATTATTTAAATTAGTTTACATATATTTGATGACATCATCTTTTAAAAGATCATCACAAAGACTTTTGAACAGAACATTTTGTGAAGAAAAAAGAGGGAGGGGAATAGTGTATCATTTGCCATATGGACAGAATTATATGTGAAGATATAGAATTTAGATATAGATTTAGCATTCTTGGTCCCACAGGTCAAGCGCAGCTGCCTAAGGCCAAGTCCATGTAGACAAACCCACTTCTCTGAATACATAACACCATGGAGTGCAGGCATCTGATCTTCACAGCTTTGTATAACTCCACATTTTTCATCAAGCTTTCCATTGTCCTATTTAGCACACTGGAGAGGTTTCATATTAAATTCTTCATGATTATTAGTACCCATTTTACGATTGTTCTAATTTGTCTAACATGGTTTTCTTAGAATCTCAAGGATTTCATTGGATCCGGAATTAAACTCTTTGCAAGCAGCAAGATAATTTTTTGCCTGTTTTCATTTTCTTTAGCCGCATTTATACTTACAGATTTACTTCACAATAAGGTCGTTACTATCATATTGACCTGTCAGAAAAGCATTTCTTAATAAGTCTAAATCAGTATAATGAATCAGATAAGATATATAGCACAAGAAAATAAAATCTCTCTTCCAGATGGCAAATCTGTAGGCTGGGTTTCAGAACAGGGATATAGAAATATTGTTTTTATCCTCCAGAAACATAAATATGCATTTGTAATGTATCTTCCAAGCTTCAAGATTCAGGTGTAAAATTACTTGCTCACAGTCCAGCAATTCAGTAAAAAATTCAGGTGTGAAATATAATGCAATTTCCAAGTGATCCATTGTCACTTTGAACATGATACCTAGAGAACTCCCCATCTGATTATCTTGACAAAGAATAAAAATACCAAATTACATTGCTGATAATAGAAACCTCTGCGAAGGCTAAAAAAGCTCTTATTAGAGCCAGAAATTATCTATAAACATCTTAGTAAAACTTGAATAGAAAAATACATTACACTGGATAAATGGATAAAAGCATATTGGTAAAATTATTGTCTTCATCTTATTTCAAATGAGTATTTTCTTTCCTTGTGAGATTACACTCTTATTTAAAGCCATTCCAATTACCTAACATCGTGATTACTCTTTAGTGTTGGCTTTTAATATTTTGTTAAACAGCTCAAATTGCTTAATCACAATATAACTTATATTGGGAAGAGGTCTTGCTGGTCATGCTGACCAGCACTTCTGCCTATAAGAGGACTGCCTTCAAACTTAGAAGAGATTTCTCCTTCTCAGGTTTGGAGAGCCTCTACAGCCTTTATCAGGGCAACACTACATATCACTTTTATGGTGGAATTTCCTATCCTTGCCTAAGCATAGTACCCTATGTTGTACCTCTTGTCTCCAGCCTCATGAAGGGCATCCTCCAGGAGAGCTCTTGCTCATAACACCTACTGGAAAGCTAAAGTCAAGCCCAAAATTTTGCTATCAGCCCACTTCTCTCTAGGATCATACCATTCTAGGGTCATACGGAATGCTGTCATCTTACTCTCATATATAATGTGCTCCAGGCCTCAAATCATTATGATGGCCCTATATTACAGTTGCTTTGGTTTATCAAGGTTTTTCCTCTATTGGGGACTCACACTATAATTAAGATGCCCTTCCACAAGTGCTGAATCATTGACAGTCATGTATTCTTGTTGTGTTCACTCTGTGTTTGAGTGTCTATGTCTATAATGTATGTATGTGTGTGTAAGTATATAAATATACACACATGCTAAATAATATGTATGTATATACTCACACACCCACACTATAAGGATATCAGTATTCAAAGGTAAATTTTCAGTAAATAATTATTCAGAGGAAATCCATATTAAGGTCCAGATTGTATTACTGTTGGTGTTGTGAACTGTCATTTAGAAGTGAAGAAAACAAGGGTAATGGCATTAGAAAGGAGTGATAGATTGTTAAAGAGATTATCAAGTTCTAGGCAGAAGAAGACTCACCACACAGAATTTTTAGTTAAGCACGAAACACATCAAGAATTGGACTCTGAGCACTGTTTTAACAAGATATGTATGTGCTTAAGGACCAGGAGGAATAGATGGATGTGTTTGAAAAAATAAACAATTTTAGGTGACTGAAATTTTTCCAAGAGGATCTGATTCTGAGCCCAAATATGTTTAAGGCCTTCAGTTTAGGAATGGGAATCACACAATGGTTTAGGTTGCAAGAGACCTTAAAGATCATCTACTTCCAACCACTCTGCTCTGGACAGGGAGACCAGGACTGGTCAGGCTAGCAGTAGCATCTAGGGGAACTGAATATTTGAGAGTAACCAGAGGGTTCTCCTTAATTTAAGAAAGAAGACCTTTTGGATTCCTTTCTTCCCCCATTCAGTGTTCACAGGCTCAGCTTCCCTGTTTCTCCAACAGGGGAAAATAAAATAAATTTCTAACTTTTAAATGACTAACGAGCAGGAGGCACTGGTGTCATGTATAGAGATACCAAGACTTTAATGATCTTCCATTTTCTCACTTCCCGCTCTTACTCTTAATGAAGTACATTGCTTCTACTGGAGTCTCAAAGCAGGCTAACCACAGGCCTCAAATGAAGTATTCTGCAATGGATCCCTCAAAGCTATTCCAGCCCTTTAAAAGCAGATTTATAAAGTCAGGAATCTCTGAAACAACCAAGGTCGATACATTTCAAGGCTCTATTTTGGATCCAAAATATAATGTGTCAAACAGGATACTCAAATGATGTTTTTCTCCTGAAAAAACAATGCTGCTATTACCTGTTCTTATATTTGCATTTTTCTGAAACTCTGAAGTCCCTGTAAATGTACACAATGCAATGCTGACAGAGCTATAGCAATGAACACAAAATCTCTGTGTGAGAGACACTCATCAGTGGCACACAGGAAATAAATTAGCAGCCTAAATTTAATTTCCAGTAAAGAGATTTGTCTACAAACAGAACTTTATCAGACATCTTCACTACCAAATGTAATTTTTTAGGATTTCTCATAACAATAAAGACAGCTAGACATGTTTTTCCTGGATTTCCATTGTTCAAATTCTGGAGAAAATTACTAATATTTATGTAACATGCACTATTTTTGAAAAAATAATGAAGTGTACATTTAATAAAAATTGTTTCAAAACTATTTTTGTGATTTGTAAGGTTTTAAATTGAATGCCTTTATTACAAGTCTATGGTTAACATAATTTTAATATCTGCATAGCCCCATATAGTTCACATGCAACATAGAATTTAACTTCCATGTTTGTATAATTGTCCACAGAAAACTATTGCACTCTTCTGAGATTTACATTTGAGTCCAAATTTTTAGTATCAGGAGGCCTTAGCTACATTAACATGCAAATGAGCGCTTTAACTTTCTAAGCTTTATTTAGCAACACAAGGTTCTTGTGAATCTGCTATTTAAGAGAAGATCTCTACTTACATACTACTTGTAGTCTCTCCAGATAAAGGTTTATAAAATGTATTTATTAATCAATAGCACTGATGACATATTGTCATCTTTCTATATTATATATTTTTCCAAATGTGGAAAAGAAAAACTGTAACCACTAGTTGCATTTTTTTTTCAAAACCAAAGTTTTAGATTTACAAATTATAAACTTGCCTGAGGTTCTTTCTCCTTCCCTGATCTTCAGTCCTGCCCAACCACCATCCCCTCAAGAAATGAAGAACACATTAATGTTTGTACATTATCCAGTCAAATTTTTCAAAGATTTAACCGTAATGATGAATGCTTTCAATAATCCTGGGAACAGAATAACAGAAAACATGAGATATGCGCTTATTTTACATCTTCACTGTGCTTGCTTATGGCACAAAAGATAAAAAGCTATCCCAAAAATGAGAATTATTTTTGCTAAGAAAATATTTATAATTTTAAATTAACAACAAATTATTATTGATAAAAGAAAGGAATGTGAGATATTCTAACTTTTATCAGTCACATTCTGGCATTTTTTTATTCACTTGCTTTATATTCCAGAAAAAATAAGAGCTTCTGCAGCACACACTTTATACAGCAATGCCAGTTTTGTATCAAATAATGACTATAAAATTGTGTGAAGCTCCATTGACTCCGATAGAATCTGCAGGGGTGGACACATCTGCCCAGTCAGATCAGATTAAACTAGCTCTGCTAAAGTAAAAATGTCAATGACTTAAGAAAGGATAATTTGCAGTATATTCCATCCGATTCATCTGCAACTGAATGAAAATTACAGAAGCTACTTATCACAGAATCTACTGTGTTTTATTACCAATAGAAAAATTTCTAGGCATACCAATTATGTTTGATAGATCTATTGATCTTGCTAAATTTATGAGATTAAGATAATGACTAAATTTATTGCAGAACATTGCTATAAAGAAGTTTTAAAATATATTGAAATTCTGTTAACTGTTAAGAGGTGACTCTGATAACTTTGTATTGCTGGTTCTTAAAGGCATTATTTATTTATTTTCACAGTACACAGGTATGCCTATCTCAAGGCCTGGCAATCACAATGAAGCAGGCGAGAACATCCATCTATATCTTTATATTAATATGTAAATCAAACTATTACATTTTACAGACAGCTAAAAATATTGAAAATGGCAAGGGACTTACATCCTTTTATTTGGCAGCCTGTTCCTAAACAAGATGTTTTCTGATTATTCAGATTACAAGTGAGCTATAGTCCTGTTCAGCTCATGGAGATCATTTGTACTGGGAAGTCATGTACACGGAAATAAACAGACATGTATGTACTTAATCCTTCCATACAGAGAGGACATAAGGAAAATTTAGGCATGCTTTTGTTCCTCCTTCTAGATGTCAGATAAAATTTTATAGGCTTACAAGAGACATAAGGAAAATAAAGTACAAGTACTTTCTAGACAATCTAAATAACATCAAAACTTCCTCTCCAATGAAAAATAAAAAGAAGTGACCTAGGGCCTTAGAGAGTGCTCATACTAATACTTCTGAGTCTGCAGACTGCCCTAATGACAGGATTTGCCTCCAGGCAGACTCTTCTTCAGGTACTTCCCATCACATTAATGACCATTTTCCTTTTGTAACTAATGAAGGTAACTTTCAAGATCTTCTGTTTATTATGGAGCCATTTAGCTCCTTAATTAGTTTAACAGCATTCAAATTGCTTTTCAGAACCTGACTACTTTCAGCTACCATTAAACACCCAAATAGGGCAAATAATTTAAGACAGCTACTTCTATTACCAGTAGAAGATGACTAATATCTATTAGCTATGTGTCATTCTAATATGACCAACCTAAATGGATAAGCTTTAACCAAGTGGAATCACAGAAAATGTAAAAAATTTTAGAAATTTAAAAAATGTTTTCCTCCATGATAGCAAAAACTGAACTGTCAGAATTGTTGATGCATCAGCAAAGCAATAATAAGCAACAGGCAATATTGGGATTAGATTACTAACAAAGCATCTTTCTTAAATTATTTCATCAAAAACTGCCTTTCAAATTGAAGCTATTAAGAAAAAATTCTAAGCATACACATATCCTCCTCCCTCAAATTCAGCAGGGCGCACCATCATTATTTTTCTATATCAAGGAGTTTCTGACAAATTACTCTTTTTAATTAGTATTATGAACAAATTCCTACAACTGGAATCACAGGAAAAAAAAATACACAATACCTAATGTAATATTAACAAGAAATTTATTGATTCTTCTTTTGGGTCAGTTTTGCCTTTTCTGTATATGAGAGTCACAGAGCAGATCATAAAAATGTGCCCTTATTAAAAGTTTTAATATTGAAGTATCTCATATTTTAATTCCTAGAGATTCATAGTTCAGACCAGAAAATAAAAATGTGCCCTTACTAAAGGTTTTAATAATGAAGCATTTAATATTTTAATTCCTAAGGCAATAGTACTTTCCTTGCAGAATAAAGTAAATCCATAAAATCATATTTTTCCATTTCTGCTTAAACCATTTCTTCTTATGTCCCCTTGTGTGACAGGACTCCAGAGAAAGACACAGATGGTGGAATCATGAAGGGCAGTGTCCAAGAGCTGTATTAACTCCTCTGAGGAATATGAAAATATATTGAGCCAAGAAAGCACGAAAGGAACTCCCAAAAGTACCCTGGTATCTTCAGCTGCTCTAAGAAAATAGAAGTGCCAAAGTAATATAATTTGTTCTAGATTCCAACTAAATTCCCTTTTTTTTCCATGAGGAGGTGCAGGGGATTTACAGGCCCAGGCTTTATCAGAGTTCGCAAACAGAAGAAAATGTGTGGCTGAAACATAGCTATCACTCCACAGAAAAGCATTTAAGTTATCTCCTTCAAATTTGGATTACCTGGAGCAGATCTCATCCCAGTTTTAGAACTGCCCTTAGCAGTGAGGTGCATACGCTAAGTCCGTTTGTAAAATCTGGCAAAAATATTCAATGTCATGGATCACAGAGAGCTTTATGTTCTACCCTTTAACCTTCAATCTATCTGGCAATTTAGTTCAATGCATAGAGGGTAAATATTAACATTATTTTAAAGCCGAAGTGCACTTCGCAGCTGTCCAATTATACTACCTTCTAATTAGCTGTACATAATGACCTCTAATCTTTCTGTTAATTAACTCTGTCTTTATGTGGAAAATGTATTTACTTTGATGAAGTGGAGCTATTTTCTTAGTTCTGTTTCTCCCTGTCCATTTTTCTGTCCTTTTCAACGGCTACATGTATATTTCATATTACCAGCATTCTTGCTTATCTCACTGTGTCAGTGTGGTGTTATCTGAGTATATAATTCTTTGACTGAAACAGAAGATTGATATTTAGACATACAGAACTTTTTATTTTAATTTAATCTTCAAATCAGAACTTCCTGGATTAAGTCAGTCATTATGCAATAATTTATAAGGTGCTGTCAAATGTATTAGTTCAATGAAGACAGAAAACACAAAAATTAAGACATGTTTGATACTCAGGCCAACATTTCCATGGTGGAATTGGATTTTAAAAAGAGGGTAAAGTCTACTCCACCCTCTTAGAAATTTAGTAGTGTTCTTAAATTACTATGACATTTTTAAGGAGCAGTAATTGTAACTGCTGCATTAGGAATTGATTAAAACAACAACAGTACATAAGCCCTAAACAACGACTGATTACAAGTATATTTGACATCCTGTGTCAGACCCCTACAAATGCATATTAGACCCATACAGATCATAATAATAAAATACAACCCATTTTTCACCAAGTATAATACTGCAATGCAACCCCAGAATCTCCAGTGCCTTTATCTGTACTGCGGCCACTTAGAGTGGGGGAAAATTAACATTTGGCTCTGGCTCTCATTCAGCTGTGAGATACTGAATATTTTGATGTTGCCTGGGAGATTATCATGCCACCTGTGATATTTTTGATATTTTGACATTTCCAGGACAGTGTGGCTTAGAACATCTAATGCCCATCACTAATGTATAATCAATATGTACATCACCTTCCCTGAAAGGCTGTTTCCAGAAGCTTCAGAGGGATGAGACTTTAAATAGCATATTTTCTAATGAAGGAAGGTAATCACCTTTTGGCCTTTGCATTTTTTAAGGAGATCATTAAAAATCATCAGGAACTCTTAGTCAGCTATACGTGAACAAAAAATCTGAATATCTCTCAAAATCAAGGTGAAATGAAATAACCTGCCAGAGATGATGGTTCTAAACAGCAATCACCACTACACCTGTATAATGGACATTGGAAGAGACTTTACTTATGAACAATTTTACTGTCCTATTCTGTTGAAACAAATTTTTAATTCTCTAGCTCTCTGACTCTAAGCAAACTTCCACTCGCTTAGAACAGGGTGTCAAACAGGGTCAAAGAGAGATGGCAAGGCCCATAAGCAAAACAGAACTGACATTTCTCCTAACTTACCCTTGTACAGTGGGGATACTTCTAACATAATTTTCTTTGGAAGCAGGTGTCCTCAGCCACTGACAGTTCAACAGGGACCTGCAGATTCTTTTCCCACCCTCCACCAGCCCCCTGTACTCCAACTAGACATTTGCTGCAAACTTCACAGATTTATAGGTAAAGCTTCTTTTCCAAAAGACATTACTCTAACTGCCGTATCACATGGGAGCTGGAATTGCTGTTCAATCTGCTATTGGACATATTTCCCCAGTGGATATATTTTATTGGCATTTCCTGTTCTTCCATCAGGTAGCGATAAAATATTTATAGATCTCATCACTTAAAGTAGACTAAATGAGAAAAGGAAACCTCATGGTAAAATGCTTTTTACTAAACAAAAATGAAGGTATTTCTCTCTTATATCTGAAAGCACAATATACCTTCTTCTCGAAATACAAGCAGCTTAATCAGGGATACTGGGTCACTGCTGCATTTTGACTTATTAGAAGTTATTTTAGTCATCTATCCTTTTGAAATATACTCAGCTGGAATTCATGTTTATTTGTTCAGCCTACCACTGTAACTGGTGAAAACACTGTAAGTTGACATAATAAGAACAAATATTGGTAATTAATAGAGCTGTAAAGAAAAAATACAGGTTCTAACTTGGCAAATGTAATTTTTATATTCCTAGGTTAAGTTTCCTTCCTTTGAGGAAAATAGATTATTTGCATGAATTTCCCACTTCAGATGGTGTGTTTCAATGAATGCTGATATTTTCACATGTCTTTATTCCTTGTTTTGTGAGGGTGACACCAGCTGTTAATTATAAAGAACTATTCTAATCTCTATTTTTTCCTCTTAAGTTTAGTATCAGTTTGACACAGCAGCAGTGAAAGAAAAACACTGCTATCTTACTTATTTGGACTATATTGAAGTGAGAAGAGGAAACTAGCAGCCACATTTGGAAATAACTGCACATTTTTTTAAGAATGTCTGTGTTTCACACACATTTTGCATATTTTAGTGTTCTTATCTCTACCTGGTTTTGCTAAGGGCCCTGACTCACTCACTTGAATCCAAGATCTGCATCAGAATAGCAATGCTTGCCTGGAACTTTGGTAACTACTTAGCTTTCCTGCAGTTTAGCCACACATCTAGAGGAAATGAATTTGATGTGTTTCTTAAGCGCATGTTATATGGGAATGTGGAATGGTGTGGCTCTCCAGGGCTAGGCACAATGTCAATAGCCCTCAGACAAGCTTCTGCAAGTGTGCAAAGTCCCTGCTAGTGCAAGCTGAAGACTGGCCACAGTTAACTGTTGTGCCAGTTTGTTACATAAAGCAAGCCAATCTTTCATAACCTCAGTACCTTCTTTCCACTTAATAAAGCTGCGCGTAAGAATATGTATGGGGGCAGTGCTGCATTAGCAGATTTTCAGATGCTTGTTTTATTTATAGAAGGCCTGGGGCTTCCTTTTGTGAAAGGAAGGCTAGTCTAAATGGATTTTGAATTGGAGTAAAGTACTGTGGGTTTAACTGAGACTTTTAGAAATGGTGAGGAAAAAAAAAGGGGTAACAAACAGCTACCCAATATCTGAATTTTGTGCTGGGCCAGTGAGGGTTTTGTCACTAGGGTAGTTTTCTCATATGATCATTATCTGCTTAAAGATTCTAAATTACTTAATTGCAGCATTCATTTTAATTTTTTTCTTGAATTTTCCATTTTTTTTTTCTTAATCTAACTCTATTAGTGAGTATACCTTATACTGTGCCTTGAGGGTTTTTTTGAATCAGAATTATTTTTAATTTCTGTTTAAAGTTGATAGTATCATCAGTGAAATTCAATGTTTACAAATAATAATTGTAAGGTTGTGTTTTAGGATAGAATGAGAAATAAATAAATAAAAGGAAAACTAAAACTTGTGACACTGAAGAAAATTATTCAAACTCTAGTTTTGATTTTACATTTTGAAAGACATTTAAATACTCTTAAATCTTACATATATTATGACTGTTTGCTGAAATATTGTTTTAACATATACTATCAAATTTATTCATCATAGTTTTTTTGAAAAAGGGCACTCCTGCAATGATATTTTACTCACTGTATAATTGCAAGAAAGCCATAAATACAGTCTTAAAATAAACAGATTTGATATAAGAGATGTCTAAATAAAGTATGAGTTTTAAAGGTCAGGTGTAAATAAAATAAAAAATTATTTTTATCCCAGAATCCTGCCACAAAGCATTAAACTTGGCTCAGACTCAAATTTCTGTTACTGTAGCTTTGAATGAATCTCTCAACTGGTATGGTAATTTTAGCTGAGTGTAATATATAATGTAATTCTGAGGCTATTTTCATAGTGACCTAATTCATTTTTTTTCCAGCAAGATACAAAAGTCTAATTACATTATAAAACTAGTAACTTTTTTTTTCTTCAATCTACAGTGACAACCTCCCAATTGTATCCTCTCTATTTTTGCTTTTTACACTTTTCAGGCTCCCTTGTAGGAAGAGAAATGTCAGCTCGGGGCAGTCGTTCCCTCAGAAGAGCTCCCGCTTGTGCGTTGGGCTGCTCATTGCAGCAGTGAGTGGGCGTAGGGGACTCCTGCCCCCTGTAGACCATCTCCATAGACTTATTTTACTGTTAAATTTTCTGAATTATTTCAATAGTCTAAAGGCTACTGAATTATTTTGGAACCAATTTACATTGCTATATGATTCTGCACAAAGTCTGCTGCATAAATTGCAAAGTCATGCTTTCTAATGTAAGATTAACTCTGGTTTAAGTCTAGTGTGTTCTATGGTACAAGGAGTTTTGATATTACATGGTTAATATCAGGAGTAGAAAATATTTTACCCTCCACCTGGCAGTGTCTGTAGGATTTGGCAGAATTAGCTGTCAGCAAGTTGGAAGTTAGTTTCCGCTAATTACCTACAAATAAGGTCTCCCAGTGGATATGGGTACATTCCAAATCTCCACTGTCATCCAGAAACCAACTTTGTATACATAGTATGTCTCTCATTCTCATTTCCTATGATAGAATCATAGACAGGTATCCTGTTGGAGACTTCACCTCTATTAAAGACTCTTCTCTTAAGGACAAAAGGATGTGAAAAGCTAGCAAGAAAATTTTGAAGCTATATTTTACAGTATCCTCTGTGAAGTCACAACTACCAAGTGGTAAGTCAAAAATGAACATGAGAATAGCTAGGCCACGGTTTCCAGGGTAACAGTTCACAAAATTTGCCCATTTGTCCTTTCCAACAGAAGAGTTAAAACATTACTTTTCAGTCTTACTGATAATACAAAAATGTAAAAGAACATCTTAGTTTCAAAAAAGCTAAAACACACTATGGTAGTTAATAAGTTTACAAAACTCATTGTTCTCTAGAATAAATGTCTTGGAGAGTTTATTCTTTCTCCACAGTGAGTAGTCACTTAACATACAGAGAGGGAAAAAAGGACAGGAAAGGAAAGAAAAAGGAGACAGAGGCAGCAGACTAAGAAATTAGAGTAATGAGAACAGAAAAACATGCTCATCTAGAATTATTACAAGGTGAAGAAAAATTATTACAAGGTATCTACTTCCTGGGATGTGGAAAAACCAGAAATATTTTAAAAAGCCCCAAAGGATTACAAGGAAATATATTAGTCCTCAGTGTATTATTTTTCCTACTGCGATAAAAGCTAGCTAGTTCTGCTGATGACAGTCAGCAATCTTAGAGTTGTAGTAACTTACCTTCTGTCTAAGAAAATGGTAATCAAACTGAAAATACATTTATTGTCAGAAGATTTAACTTTATGGTGGGCCCTAGTCCCCTGGTTCAAAGTCCCAGTTTCTAGCCACAGACCTAACCAACCTAAAATTCCACACCTGCCCCTTGTCCAAGCATTCCAGCCCCCAGTTTCCTCCTCAGGCTCCTCACCATTGCCTCTGCTCATCCCAGGGGAGCTGGACACAATCTAATTCTTTTGAGACTAGAAACTAGATAAGAAACAATCTTTTTTCCCCAGTTTACTTTTCCCTTTTGTGTTTCAGGTCAGTGTTTTATTCCCTCTGCATTCAAGGCTTTCCCTCCCACATTTCTAACGCTAAGAAGAGGAATTTAATTTCCAGAGAAGAAAGACCCTTTGTTCTGTCTTCATTAGGAGCATGCAGGGTCATAGTCATACTGAAATTATCCTTCTGCCCCAGTTCAAACACACTTAACAGGAAACAGCAATGTGGGAAATTCAAAACCTGCAATTCTAACAGGTCCTCTTTTAATATCTACTATATTTAAAAGGCACATAATTTATCTCAGCTAGGTATATTTTGACAAGGACATGAGGAAGAAAGGGAATATGCTCCTCACAAAAATTTATTTCTTCCTGCCCTACACTATGGAAAGACTAGCACTCAGCCAAATATGAAGAACAACTTAATGTTTTTAATCATACGATATCCATGTATTTTCTTAACACTGCTTTTGATTTTATGGACTGAAATTTCATCAGAACAGAACCTGCTCAGCATCAACATTTTCTCTAAAACTGATAGAACGTAAAACAACTTCTCTTTAACAAATGATCGGCTGTGATAGGCAATGCTCTTAGGGTCCCCCATTGAATAAACTGTGAAAGGATATAGTTTTATTTTACAAAGGCTTCTAATTGCATTGAATTACAAGAGATTTGTACCAGAATACTCAGAGGTACTCAACTCATGAAAATTGTTTAACCACTTCTTTTCTTTTGAAATGCTGCTTAATGTTCAAATATTTCTGAGGTATTTTGGGATGAAAAACTATGAAATACAAAAGAAATTGTGAATTCAGACAAGACTTAACACTGTTTTTAACTTTGCTATCAAATAGTCTAGTTTTTAAATCCTTACAAAATTATCTACTTTAGTATAACTAGCTACACTATGACTAGTTCTGTAGTGTATTCAAAAACTTCTAAACATAATAAAGTTTTCCAAGAGAAACTTTTTTCTGACAGAAAAACATTTTCTGCATGCCGCTCTGTCAGACAGTATGAGTGTAGACTGTTATACCACGAACTCAGATACTGAGAGACGTCATTGATGACCTGAAGGAATCAGGCCTTTATCAGAAAGAAAAATAATTTGTATGTTCTCTATCTTGAACTTTGTGCTGCACTGAGCTGACCTTCGCAATGTGTTCCTGACAAATTATCTATTCTTTATTGATCACTTAGGACTGAAGGAGTCAGAGGTGAACCTTTTCTGGGTTGATTGTTTGTTTTTGTTACACTGAGCTCTTCTACCGTCATTAAATGTCAGCGATACAGCCGAGCAAGTGCTTGTTACGGGCAGCAACACATAGATATCTCTTGGATTGCAACTGTGTCTAGGTCCCTGAATTCAAACACAGCTGTCTTCCATACTCATTCCTCACAACTCATTCCACAGACATGGCAGGTGTGCTGGAAAGGACAGAAAGTGTTGTGGTAGTGCAGTAGGTATTTGTGGATTGCAAATCTTCACTATTGTGACCTACTAAGATAATATTGTGATTTACTAAAACAATATTATACTTTCATAGGAACGACACAAAGAGAGATGAGTGTCTTCTTAAAAATACACCTTGTATCTTTAAGGTTGTCAGTATTTTTGATTATTATAGCACTTTAAAGTACTGAAAATAACACTTCTAAAATTATTTCTTCCTTTAGAGTTAAGAAGTATCACACATATTAAAGAATACACTGGTTACTTTAAACCTACCTTTGTTTCATATGATGAAAATCTCTAAATATTTGTGAATCATTTAAAACATTTCATTGACCTACTTTAAAAAAAGCTTATATTAATGGGAAAAAGTGACTTCTTTTTTCAGCTGAAGCCTAGTTACAATGAAAACCCAGGGTAATTATTTCAGTCATCAACATAATCCCAAAAGGTGGTATTTTATATGATGATCAGACCTCTCTGATATTTTTGCCTCATTAAGTTTTATAATGCTGCTATTCTTGTAAGCACTTTGTCCTATAAATGCAAAACCACAGCAACTAGAACCAGCCAACAGAGACCAAGGGGACTCAAGAGACACAAGCAGATGATTCTATTGTTTTTAGTTTTGGGGGTAGTCCAAGTCATTTCAAGAGGAAAAGACAATGAAGTCCAAGCAAACAACATTAATGATAAATTTATATTAAGAATCTGAGACACCAAATCTGGAGCTGACTTTTGATTCCCACCAAGTTTTAAGTGGGCTCAGACTTAAAGCTCTGAACAGAATCCATTGATGGAAAAAAACTGCAAGTTAGCGCAAATATCACAAAGCAAAACATGGCAAACAGCTAAACCAAGCTTCAATAGCACAGATGGGTAAAAGGTACAGCAGCACAGCACAGATGGACTAAGTTCTGTTCAACTGCAGGAGGTTAACCCATGCTTGGTCTTTTGTTTATTTCAATTAGAATAATCAGGATATTAATCCTTAAAAGGTTTCCTCTACTTTCAAAGCAGTAAAACTACACATTAAAACTGTATGAAAGTATTTGACAGATTATATAATTATTCAAGAATATTGTTTTGGGGAAACTTGGAATAAATGCACTCTCAAAAAAAAAAAAAGTGAAAGAAACATTGTATAAACTTAACAAAATTGTTTTCTTTGTGGTTTTAGAGAAAAAAATCTTTATCTGAGCAGCAAGAACATTTCAGGGCCATCATGAAATTCTCTGGTACCAATGGAGACAATCCAGCGTCCCCCAAGCAATCAAATTCCTGATTATAGAAGAAAAGTGTTCAATTCTGAAAATATTGTGGTGACACCTTTTATTTTTGAAGGAGAAAAAATACATTTTTCTGTTGAACTTCTTAATAAATTTAATATGAATTTAAACACAAAGTGCTTAATTCTATGCTGCAGTTGTACAAGCTCTAATTGGCTTGGGCCTGTCCAGCAACAACCATTTCCCACCTCACTTCTATTTTTCTATGCTCTATTTATCATTAGGAAAGAGAATATAAGGAGGTTCTTCAAAAGTTATCAGTTGCCCCAAAAAGGGAGTGATGAAAAGAGAAATTGGTTTTCCAAGTAGTGAAAATTATACCAGTAATGAGAAAAAGAAAAGATTGAACTAAAAGTTCAAAAGTCTTCAACAGAAGAAGAAAAGCCCTGAAAGAAAAACACGCTCTAGGAATATAAATTATATAACAATTCCAACACCCTAAAAATGTGATAGACGATTTAATCTGAACGTTATTGAAACACAAATGTTATTGAAAAAGGGATTAATGGATCCACTCTTAAAAAAAACCTGCCAAACATTCTATTTAAAACAAAAGAACTATAATAGTCTCTCATTTAGAGAGACTAATAAAAGTGATGGAAAAACTTGAAGCACACATTTCATTTTTTGATTAATGAAAGTGAATTTTATCCCTCTGCAACTCTTCAACCAATCCTAATATTGGAGATAGAAGAGAGTTCTTTGTATAGCATATTTAATAACTTGAATAGGTTTTCTACTTTTGATTTGAATAAAGAATAAATCTGAAAAAAATAACGCAGATTCCTGCCACATTTACACTGGTAGAAGCACAAACTAACTCACTGTTTGGACTTTGCTCTCTCTAACATCGGACCAGGATGGGTTTAATTTGGATTTATAACAGTACAACAAAGCACATCTTATTTGATACAAATCTTCTTACCCTTTCATTGCAACAATCTTGCAACACATTTGCAATAATCCCATTCGTCTGTTCCTGAACATCTCCAAGACTATCTGAAAAGCATGTTGTGTTTTGTAACATGGTGAGCTAGCCAGCAACTGCTTAGAGACCCTATTCATTCTGCAGATGAGTCATAATAAATCAGATTGGAAAGCAGGCCATTTCTGGAGCTGACAAACGAATGTATTATCACTCTGTAACCTTAGCTGACACAAGAATGTAATTTAGTTTTTAAAATTATTAATATCTGTATCTGCAAATTCATAGTAATTTTCATGCTAAAAGGGTCTTTCAGGCATTCACTCCTCCTATGGTCTTTTATATTAAAATATTTTATACAATTTCAACGGTTTGTATCACAACACTAAAAGGGTTGAACTAATTGGAAACCTGACACAAGGTTAATGGGAGAATAAGTCCCCTGCTTAAAATAATTCTCTGTTATTTTAGATGACAGTTATACTAACAAGAAGTACACTTATACGCCATATTAATGGAATGAGTTATTATAGAGCTAAAATGTACATAAGTGATCAACTATAAAGTTATAGGTAAAATAAACCTAATCTGCAAGAGATCAACCAGGTCAGATTATGAAAATTTTATAACTTAATGGAATGTTCTTCCCCATCTCTCATATCCCACCTATGAGAAGGGGAGAGCAACTAAAACTCACAAATTCCCTTGGCATGGATTAGGGTGAGATAACTCTCAAGGTCTGTACATAAAAAACAACTTTAACAGAACAAATGTTCTGCAAATGTTGACCATCTCACAATTATATTTACCTAAGCTATGAGGCTTTATGAGAAGTCAAGGTAGGTCTTATGTTACTTAACAACTTAAAGTGAAAAAGACAGAGGAAAGGGCCAGTGGAGGGGACGGAGAGAGAAAGAGAGAGAAAGAGAGAGAGAGAGAGAGAGAGAGAGAGAGAGAGAGAGAGAGAAATAAAGAGAGAGAGATGAGGGTGGGGTGAGAGAGATAGAGAGAAAGAGAGAGTGAAAGAGAGAGAGAGAGAGAGGGGGAAAGAGAGGTCACCACTCCTGGATTCAGCTTGAGGCCTGCCAACGGAGGTAGAGACAGAGAAGGCCACACAGAGAGAAATTCGCGAGGTCACCCCTGGCATGTAGGTACAGTCACAGGCCTTGGTACACCACAGGCATGTGGTACAGTCACTCGGGCCTTGTCACTTACACCATCTGAATGAAAATCAGGGAAAATCAAACAGATGTAAAGCACAAAGATTATTTCAACTTCCTTGATTTAAAATATGGTAATAAGGGCAGAATAGAAATGAAGCTGAAAAGAGTTAAGGGTCTCCCAACACTATTACATACATTACCAAGCAGAGGTCATCATTCAGTTACTCACTAATGTCTTTCTTTTTACATTTCCAAACATTGTGTAAACCAGACAAATAATTCACGAAATACTCTGGAGCAAAGACAGTCAAAATCCATCATCCAGTATTCTGGTCTCAGGTATAGCATCAGCATCCTTAGCACCTGTGCCACGTGTTTGCCATGATTTACTAATACATATAGTGTTTCTGTACAATAAAATGATATAACAGTTCTAATGATACATAGTTTAGCAGTATCAGTTTTCTCTTCTGTTAAAAGCATCTCAGGTAGCAAATCTATGTTAACAGTTCAAAATTTTTTATAGGTAAGGAACAAGAAGAAATTATCTACTTAAGAGCTGAAGCAGGAAGGAGTGTTTTCTTCTGCCCATATTCAAAGTTCCTCAGTAGTATACTTACCGCTCATCTAAAAGGTTAGTCATAGAATTATAGCCATAGAATGGTTTGGGTTGGAAGGGACCTTAAAGATCATGTCGCTCCAAAACTTCTACCAGACCAAGCTGCTCAAAGTCCCATCCATCCTGGTCTTAAACACTTCTGGGGAACACTTCAACTTCTCTGGAAAACCTGTTCCAATATCTCACCTCCCTCTAAAGAATTTCTTTCTAGCATCTAATAGAAATCTCTACTCTTTTAGTCTAAAGGCATTCCTTCTTCTATCACTATCTGCCTGCACAAAAAGTTGTTCTCCTGCCTTTTTGTAAGCCCACTGTAAGTACTGCAAGGTCACAATAAGTTCTCTCTAGAAACTCCTCATAATTTCTAACAGCTGCTGGTATCCCAGATTTCTTCATATCTGCATCATGGAAGAAAGGACCATCATTGTCATTAGCTTCTGATTCATTTGATATTAAAATTATTTTAAATTTAAATACATACAATGAAGATGGAAGGTATCTTTTCGTGTGTATCTGTCCAAATATAGATATTTAGAAAATTATATAGCATATAACTTCCTGAATACTTACTGGGAGGTAACTAAAGTAAAATCCTGCCATCAGGAGCTCCATTCATAATTTGAGATCATTACTCATGAAAAAGACTCCAAAATTGGCCCAGATCAGGACCTAGAAAGGAATGCCCAAACCATTCTGTTAAAAACTCTCTTGGAGATTCTTATGTTAAACTGACAGGTTCCTCGTGAAGAAACCTGTCACTAACACATTTAGGTAAGGATCAGTGGTCTTTACAAGTTAGAGGAAAAATAATTCGGCCCTTTTGAGGACTAAAATACGACAAAAGACTGAGAGAATCTGTACAATAGTCTATAAAATATTGTTACCCTTTTCAGTTGAATTTCAAAAAGTTGGTTTTAATATATTCACTGTTTTACTACAGGCAATTATTTTGATTTTTCTTTAATTGTCTAGACAAATGCTATTCACAATAGTTATTGAAATTAGGTAACCTTTGGTCTTCTATTTCATACGTGAAAGACTTTTTCTGAAGAAACAGAGATAGTATTTTTTGGTGGGCTCCTGCTTTGTCATGCTGAATTATAACTTCCTTTAAAGATGATCAAAACAAGTATATGTAAATGAAGTTTAATTCACTGACCTACTTCAGATCTAATTCAACTTGACCTCATCCTCTCATGTTTCCTGACCTGCAGTACTCTCTTCCTCACTTTCTTTTTATCATTAATCTTCACCCCTCCTTAGATTCTTCCTCTGCATTCATTGATCTTTCTCCTTATTATAAATGCTTTCTCACTTGATTGTAATTTTCTTTCTATCCCTCCTCACAGCTCCTCCTGCAAGTCCCTTGAAAATGGATATGAGTACTAATCCATATGTATTTCCTCACTTTCTTGTTTTCATTCCACATGTTTTTCCTATTCCTGCTGTCCTCACAAAAGAACAGGATAACCTCTTTTGTTGATCCTTCTGACAGACAGGAAATCATCACTTCTATGATAACCTGCTGCCCTGGTACAACAATATATCCTGTTATGTTTTTTCCTCTCTCCATTTTCTCTTCCTCTTCAGGGAAATCTTTCTTCTTCATTTTGCCACCTTATGTTTCTTTGGTGGAAATTACAATTTCTTCCCTAATGTTGATGCCGGTGATTTTTGTATTTTCTTTTTATACCCTTTTTATATATTTTTATACCCTTTCCCTTCCCTGTTAACCTCTAAACACACTCCTTGTACCCTGCACAAATACTCCTTGTACTTTAGCCCTACATGTTTACAACCCTTGTGGTCTGATATTTAGCTTAGTTTAGGGTCCTGCAAAGCGAGGAAGACCAAATATTCATATTATCTCAGAACTAGAGGCTCCAACCTGTTCTCTCTTGGAACGTGTTTTTGTAAACTAGGCTGTAGTCTCAGTTGAGGGGGAGGTTCATTAGAATAGGGGGCAATTATTCACTTATTAAGTTTCTTATTGGGGGATTTAGATATGCTAATTTTGTGAAGTCCATAAAAATCCGGTACGCATTGTACGGGGGTCCCGACTCGTCGTTCGCTCCATGGCGTGTTTTCCACCTTTGATGGGTCTGGGCACCTAGGATCCTATTAAACTGAGGTAAATTCCCTTTTCCCTGTACTACTGTGTCTGCTTCATATTTTTACCGGCCTGTTTAAGGCATCAATGTTCATCCATAATTCCTTTGTTGAGAAATTATTCTATTCCTGGTGCTTTAAACGGTCATGAAATAAGTAGCAGAGCTTACTGAACCTCTGTTTTCTGTTCAACCACACCTGTGAACCTATCATGTTCCTTACTTTGGTTCACCATGACCAAATTTGAGGAAATATTTTTAATTAAATATTTAACTCTAAATTTCTTCCTGAAATCTTTACTGTGGCCAATTTTTCAAGCTCTCAATGAAACTACTCAGTCTCCTAAATATATTCCTCTTTCCTGTCTGCATCAGTATTAATTGCTCTATAATCTTACAATGAAAGCCAGGCAAATTTGCACAATTATCTGGACATTTCTTTGCAGCCATATTAGCTACAGTATATCAATATTATTTTGAACTTCTAGATTTTCTTTATAAAACAAAAATTAAAAAATAAATAAGAAAACATATTGTGCAATATTATCACTATGAGAGGAAGGAAAATTGAAGTAATTTAAATAAATAATATGTACAACATCCTCAACAGTGCTCAAGGGAGTTTGTGTTTGTGTATACATAAATATATCATTATGTATGACCACATAGATGAAATAATGTTTGAATTAATCATAGAAGCTGAAACTGAAAAGGCCATTATTAAAGTGTGATTATTTGACAGGAATACACATAATGCTATTTGAGGCACAAAAAGACCAAGACAGTGTGTACTGGACAAACTATTCCTATCATATTTACAAGACTGCAGGCCTGCTAAATGTAAGTGCTTGCCAAGTCTAACACGGAGGAAAGTTTTACTAAGATTAACTAATGTTCATCTTAAATGAACATTAAGATGAATCCTAAGGGTCAGATTTATAACCGCCACACTTGTTTTGTGCAATATATATTTTCTAACGCTTTCACAACTTGATACTATCTTCAAAACTAGAAAGTTGCTGCTAATGGTGTTGCAGTCACAAAGGAAACCTTGCCAAACCCAACAAGTTTCCTATGTTACAGGGGACACAAAGCACTTAAAGAGCAACCAACTCTTGGGGTTTTTTTAATACTTTTTATTCTCTAGAGAATTCAGCTTTTGCAGATAATCTTGAAATCTATATTTACACTCAAGGCAGGTAAATAAGGAAAAATAAGCTTCATTGAATAAATTAGGACCCCAGTTAGTAGGAAAATCTATATTAAAAAGGAGGAGCCAAACCAGAAAATAAGTACCTTATTAAGTGACTTGATTTCAATTTCTCAACTGTTTTTCATTTAAGTGAGATCACAAGACAAATTTGTAACTTTTAAATGTTGAGCCATGTTCCCTGGGTGAACTATATACTATGGGCTTTGTCTCTCTGAACAGGAACTAATTACTTGGAGCAAAGTCCTGCCATAAGAATGACTCTATTCACTAAGAATGGAATCAAAAATAAAGAACTTCAACTTCTAGGAATTTCCTGTTTTCCAAAGTCCTGGTTATTACTGTACTAAAATACTATAAGGCTCCTGCTCATCAAAACTGCCTGAGAACACACTTTCTTTCAGCACACCAGAGAGATTCTTAGACATTCCCTCTTGCTGGGTGTCCCATGAAGAGCTATTAGCTACCTTGACAGTAGAGAATTCATACAGTACAAATATGTCCTTTCCCAAGAGACAGGTCGGTGAGGTTGGGTCAAACTCCCTTCTGAGCTTGTATCAATGCATGTATAAAAAACTTTCTACTAGGCTTACTTGCTGCAAAAATTTTTCGGTGGGAAGATATTAGTATTTATTTTAGCTATGTAAAATTAAAATGGTAAGTATGAAGAAAAAGGATTTGCTATTTCTCACTTCTGTCTGCCAAGTATCAAAAATCTATGTGAACAATTATACTCAGTAGAAAGAACTTTTTAGTCCCTATTGCTATATTAAGTCAATAGGCATTAGTTTTGTATTATGCATTCATATTAAAAGAAAATTAAACTTGTAAAAAGGATTTCAAATGGTGCTACTTTGTACTTTGGTGCAAGTACAAGAACTGTGGCAAAGAATGTCATGCTTGTAGGAAATTAAAATGGTCCTTGTTGACTGCCAGGAGATGAAAACCCAAAACTGCTGTCTTCCCACCTACTTCTCCAAAGAACATTAATATCAACATGATATATGGTACCAGTTGCCACTGCACAATAAGGTTAAGCACTCAGTTAAGCTTAAGAGTCTTTTTTATTTTAATTTTTACCTTTCAGATCTCTTTCATTTTTTATTTGAATATGAAGCTGCATTTTCTGAAGAATGATCGCTGATTTCTTTCCAGATAGACAAAAGGGCTGTGAAGTTCACTGAGGTCAGCTGCTGACTCTCCAACAGGATTGGGATTACAGAGACAAATAATTTTGTCATCACTCTTCACATTTACAGTGATTTAAAGATTTGTTCATAACCATAGCAGATGCTACTTTAAGCAGCAGCAAAATTAATGTGATACAGTTAATCCTGATTTTCATCCTGACACTCACAATTATTTGGGATTTTCAAGATTATACAGTGTAGAAAATAAGTACAAGAGGAGGAATTTACTTTGCAAGTATTTTATGTTACTGTAAACTTACTAGCCTCTGATACCTTTTTGATGAACCGTGGAGACATTCTGAAAAGCATTTTTCAATCAAGTTATAAGTAACCCTTCAGCATATTTTTGAGGTGTTGTAAGATATCTTAAAATACTGTATTTACATTGCCTGCTGTTTTAATCCATCAAAAATAGAAAAGTGTTGCAGTATTAAAAATATTTAAAAGTATCATCCTTTGTTTCTTGGTAATATTTAAGCCTTGGGATATTAGGGATTATTATAATTGATAAACCTGAAATACCATCTTCAGGGTATGTAGAAATTGTAGTTCCCTGCATCTGGCTAATGCATCAGTTTAAGATGTGGGGGATTTTTACCCACCCAGTATTAATAAAAGTCTTCTTTGTTTTGGCTTACTAGTATTCTTATGGTAAGAGCAACTAATTCTGAGTGCACCAAATTTGAATATTGTTGAAGCTCAGGTCAGGCAGATGTTTCATAGCAGCAGTAATGGAATGGAATTAATTCTCTAAATACAGCTCTATCTGTGCTAGTCCTTCTGCCAGAGGAGAAAAAGAGGCATAATACAGTAGGGTAAAAGATAAATAGTTTGAATTCTCTTGAGGATTGTCATTACTATTTTATTTGCTGGTAGATGACCATCACTTTTAAGAGCAATTGAATAGGCAATATGTATGTGTTCATTCCAGAACCAAAATACGCGTTTGAAAGTCACCTCTCAGGTACCTGAAAGTTAAAGACAGAAAATATGGAGCACCAAAGACCAGAATAGCAAGTACATGTGAGATTTGTGTTTATCCAACCAGGACAAGCCTAATGTTAAGTACTGATAATGAGCTTAGGATATCTGAAGCTGAAGAATGGTATCAGAATGTAATGAAAGAAATCAGAAAGTAGTAGAGTATTGATAGAATAGTAGAGCTATTGTTGATAAATTAGTAGTCAGGAAAAATCTTCCAGGACATTGTCTGTTGTTATTTCAAATGCAGAGAAAGGATCATTATTATAAGAGACAAGTGACAACAAGCTTTGTTCTTCTTTTTATTTGGTCTGGTTTGGTTTTGGTTCGTTTGCTTGTTTTTCTGGTTTGATTACTTTGTAATTCCCAAGCCTCATTTTCTTCTTTTAATGTCTTTCTACCCAGACAGTTTTCTAATTGCATCATGGAAGAGATTCTTCCTCCTTTTATTGGAAGAAGTCTTGAGAGGAAACTCTGAGTCTACGAGTCTTGGTACCTTTGACATTGTAAAACCCACCAGCAGCAAAATCTCATACTGGATGAAAACAAACTCCCTGGAGAAAATCTGCAGTCACTGTGCAGGTTGCCAGGGAAGTCAACTGTCTTTATCAGCAAAAGGGTTAGGTAAGGAAAATACCTAATACAATGTATATTCCCCTAAAAGTCAAGTGTAAAACAACCAGATTGAGAAAGCAGAACAACATGCTGACATGATTAACAAATTTACTGTCTTCAGTTCAAAATGTGTTTGGCATTGTTGTGCTAAGAATAAAACTTTAAAATATTCTGACAATCCAGACAAAATTCCTCAATATTATTTTGCTAGTTAAGTATTTGGTAACAGTAAATTATGACTAGCAACCCCCTTGCCTTTCTGGGAGAGGGGGAAACAAAGTCTAGTTAGTTTGAGCCTTTGTCCTCCAAAATCTGATTTCTATGAACACTGAAACCTTCAAGTCATCTTTCTGACTACCCTTGAGCTTTACCCATGCCACTTTACCTCTGCCCTTACTTAGATGTCTCCCTCTTTGTCAAACTTTTCCAAGTTCTTCTAGTATCACCTCTGACAGTTAACTGCAGTGCTTGACAGCAATTTTTGCAATTCTTAAAATTCAGTGGATTATAAATAAAGATTTTTTTTCAGACTCTTTGTACACAGGATTTCTTTCCATTGTAATGTGTACATAGTTAATTTTTCATGGAATCGTAGAATGATAGAATGACTTTTGTTGGAAAAGACCTAAAAGATCATCTACCTCCAAAACCTTTCACTAGATCAGCCTAGTCTTCAACACTTGCAGGAATGGGGAGTCCACAGCTTTTTTGGGCAAGCTGTTCCAGAGCCTCAGGACCTTCACAATAAAGAATTTCTTCCTAATATCTAATCTAAACCTACCCTCCATGAGCTAAAGGCCATCAACCCTTGTACTATATCACTACATGTCCTTTCAAAAAGTCCCTTTTCAATCTTCTTGTAGGTCCTCTCTAGGTACTGGAAGTCTGCTGTAAGGTCTCCCCAGAGCCTTCCACTTCTCCAGGCTAAATCCCAGCTCTCTCAGCCTGTCTTTGCAGGAGAAGTGTTCCAGCCCTGGGATCATCTTTGTGGCTCTTCTCTGGACCCCCTATTTCCCTTACAAGAAAATTGTTTTCCACTACAACCCTTCTTTTCTTCCTTATGGAAATGGTCTTGAAGTGAAGGCCTTTTTGGCCTTGGCAATACATCTGATAGAAAGGGACCTTTATCTTCATCAACCACTGATTGTCCTATCACTCAGAACTGCATATCTATTCTACGGGGGCACCTTGTAGGGTGATGTGGGCAAGGAGTTTTTGGCTTGTTTCCCCCACAAGAGACTTTGTTCCATTCACCCTTTCCTTCTGGCCTACTGCCTTCGGCCTGGCAGGTGAAGGTTACAGGACCCTGGGCTTCTCTTTGGTTTCTGCTTCTGTTTAAAGGAGGCCAGAGCACACTTCAACCGGTCTGTCTCCCCCTCAGAGTCCATCGCTGATAGTTCTTAACCTGTCTACCTAAGTTTTTAGCTCTGCCACCAGGCTAAGCAGATAATTCATGTGGTCACACCTGACACATCTTTCATCTCTACTGCTGTCTGATACCATTGTAAGGCTTGGGCACTCCCTGACACCTGAGACCTGCATGGAGGCAGGCTCTGCTTGTGTCACAGCATTCTTTCTGGAGAGTGCTGAGAACATGGTTTCCCCCAGAGTAGTTGCCATACCTAGGCTCCTCCCTACAGCTGATGTCCGCCAAACATTTGCAACACCAGCCCCACTTGCGAGAGCAGCTGGATCCTGGTGAGTCTTTTGGCTCTTGCTGAGAGTTTCCTGACTGTGAGGACTCCCTGCCCAGTTCTAGTGCCTGACCCCAAGAACTTACCACAGCTGCTGATGTCGTTGCTGTCATTGCTGTCACTGCTTGCCTCACTGACTGACTGAGGATTCTGGTTTTTCAGTTACTGGACTGTATGTTTCAAAAACCAAGTGCTCTGATAGCACAGTTCATATTCTTGTACTCATTCCTGTGTAGTAACGGAGAGCCCCACTGGCTATAGTTAGAACCTACAGCATTAAGTGTTATTCCACTGAGACTACTAAAATTCTGCATAAAATATTTCCTCATTTTCCTTCTTAAATGGCAGACTATCTATGGATTACACAAGCCGCAAATTTCTTGCCTCTCAGTATACAGCCTATTTGTTGAGATCCTGAAAACATTAAATTTTCTTGATTTACTGGGTATTTCGTTATATAACAAACGAATCACATTTGTTAACTGCAAAAAAATCTATTAACAACCATTACCAAAGTACAGAAATAGTTTCTCAAAAGATTTCTAAGTCATAGACTAGGAATATACATTGAAATATATACTTCAGATATTCAAACTCTTAGGTCTTCAAGTGTTATGCAACTGAGCATAAGCTCATCTGACAGTAACAATCACAAATTAAGGTGACACAAAGCAACAAACAGCACTTTCACATTCACAGATTAACCCTATTCACTGCTACACAGATTCACAGTTTATACCTAGGCAAAACAGTTAAGAGTCATAGAAAAATTGAAGAGAAAGAAGGGAGGTAGGGCTGCCAAGAGACTCAATTGCTTTCTGGAATCCAGCCTCATCTGACAATAAAGAATTAGCCAGATTTATTTTTTTATAACATACAATCCCTATGAAGTCCTAGTTACTTCTTTATTCAGCCTCAACCTTTTTTTAGTTAATTATACTCATACATGTTATGAGGCTCATCAAAAACAACATTCATGTTGATTTATAGCAAGTAGTTAATGATGCAAGTACTGCATAGAAATATATATATATGTCTATATACTTAATTATGAGTATGGCCCACTTTTTTATCTGTGGGTCTAGAATCTGAAAATTCCTGCACATTGGCACATGATTTGGAAAGGATATTTAGCCTCAAAAAAGCCTCAATACCAAAGAAACAGTTCAGATGACATAGTAATACTATTTCTCTTATATAAGTGATTGTGTGCATATCTATTAATAAAAATATATATAGGATATACATTTGAAGTGCATAACATTAAAGACATTAACTGCATCATATGATAGCAAATTATCCTGAAATGCATTGTTGTTATACTAGGTTACAAGGCTAAGATTATTCTGAAGTAAAACACAATCACTTTTTGAGGAATAGATATGCATAAGCATGGCAAATAAATCAACTCTAATTCTGCCCTAAGAATATTACACATTAATTCAACTACAGTTTTGAAGCCTGCTAATAGTCTTAGATAACACATCAATAGTGTTTCAAATGCTTTTTTTTTTGTTTTTTTCTTCCTCAACACAGCTACTTACTTTGGAGTTTACATGGTTTGGAAGTAATTGTGACAGCTGCGAAGGAGAATCCCTAAGGTTGCACTATGGCAGACACAGCAGGGATCCTACTGCACAGCAGACACAGGAGAAGCCATATCAGTGGCAAAACTCACTTTACTGAAGTTGTGCAGTTAGTCACGCTTTTTAAATGCTACTGTGCAGAGTGCTGAGGTTACTCTTGTTGACAGAAGTACTTGATTGATGGAGGTATTACAGTAGGTATTACAGCAGGAAAATATGGAAGCACTGGGCAAAAAAAAAAAAGAAAGAGAAATTGAATATGAGATACTATCACACTTATTTGGAAAACATGATCTTTTAGCCTGCCTAAGTTCCTCTAACATGATAATCATGAGTGCATTATGCATTTGTGAAAGCAATTCCATTTCTCTGTAAAAGGTATTCTTACCTTTGAAATAATATTTTCCCCTGTGCAAGTACAAAACATCTTAGTACTTAGCAAGGTCAAAAGGACTTTACTGACCAGGCCCTTGAGTACTCTCAATGCTGTCTAGGAAAAAAGAGATTCATATTCCTAAGGCAAGTCAATATATGTCAGCTAAACCTGAGGTTTTAAAATAGAGAAATAATAAAATAACCTTACTGCTTTTCTTAGCTGATCAATAATTTGGAAAGTTTGACAAGCTTGGGTAACAAAAGAATGGCGGAATCAGACTCTTGTTACTGTATTTTAAATTGTTTCTGCAAACAGGAATAAAACTGTGACAATCCTTATGAAATGCTCAGTCTAGAGGAAGAGCAGTAAGAATTGCATGATACTCCTACAGAAGCACAGACTTAGTAGTGCCACAGAGGTAGTTTGTGATTAAAAAGAGGAATGAAAACTTCTCAACTGAGTCCTGCTAGTTTTCAGAAATGATTACTTTTGAAAACAAATCTTGACAACCAATTAGAAAAGTTACTATAAAACAATTTTGAGCAAGCTCTGACAATTGTGTAAATGCCACTACTACTCTAAATAGAGAAGTGTAATCATGGAACTATATTAAGGAGGAAAACACTTGAGGCATATTATAAATGCTCCTTTTACATAAACTGAAAAAGCTTATCGAGCTTTTTGCTAATTGGGAGCCAATAAAGAGAAGAAAAATGCTGATGAAGCAGCTAACATTGATTTAGACAATCAGAGTGAAAATCTGTTACCTTGCCTGTTCAACATTGACTTGTTCTCTTTCACACTCCTCTGCCTCTCTGACATAATTCTACTAACATAATTCTACACAACTGGAGACCAATCCAAAAACCCAAAGTCTAAAAGCAGTTTTGGTAACAAACATTGTGTCTGTTTAACCCAAAGCTCTGTTACACACTTCCTTTTTCATTTTCTATTCAATTGCCAAAAATTTTAGAGATCTTTGAAAATTAGGCTGACATAAATACAGGTCTTCAACTGGAAGAAACAGGCTTATCTCCACTGTGTTTTGCCCTGTGTTCAATCTTCCCATATAGCTAACTCCAGAATTAATGAATATTATGATAATGTAAATAAACTCATTTTTAATGCAGGTCTCTCTTATACTTCTTCAGCTACCCTACCTAAGACTGCATAGCTCTCCTTTCATTTGTAAATTTATTCAGTTGTTCGATGAAGCAGCTAAAATTACAACAACTGCTCCTTCACTGAGCTCTGGCCCTCTGGGATAAACATGATAGATTCTTTTCTCCTCCTAGCTAAGAGGGGATGAAAACTGCAAGAAAAAAATCTCTAAAGGACATGCTGGCCAATGAGCACAAAATCAAGAAATGTGCCACCTTGAACTGTTTAAGCCAAAACTGACCTGCAATCAGAACGAGATGTCCCTAAGGAGTTAAGTGTAGAAAAGCAACATCTGGTATTACAGAAGCTTCAGACCTGAAGGGAAAGCAACAGTAAATCACCCAAAGCTGGTCAAGAAAGGCAATAGGTGCATGTCATATGGAACCCACTGCTAGAACAGAGCTATTGAGATCTGTTTACCTCTGGGAAAAACTGAAGAAGGAAAAACTTTCAGATGGATTGTCCCCACTAGAAACCCCTAAACTAAACTACTGCTGAATATTTGAATGAAATGTGGAAATTCCTACATTTTAAAGTGTTTATGACTCTTCCTTTTTTGTCATTTTTAAGAGTTTTTTGTTTAGCTCTACATTCTAATTCAGTTTTAAAATCCATAAGCCTTAAAGTTTATCTGGCAGATTCTTGCAATTCATGATGGGTTGCATGGATTGCATGGATATTTGGAATGTACCTAAGCCTTGGAATATAAGGCCTGGTTATATAAGGCCTGTGTTGTACATGGACTGTAAACAACCTCATCAAAAGTGGCCCATCTGTAAACAGTTATTATGACCAGATAGTCACAGAGTCATAGAATCATTAAGGTTGGAAAATACCTCTGATGTCATCGAGTCCAAACCTTCCCAGCACTGCTGTGTGCATGATTATACCATGTCCCTAAGTGTCACATTTAGAAGTTTTCCGAACATTTCCAGGAATGGTGACTCTATTATTGCCTTTGAGATGCTGCTCCAATACCTGACCAGTCTTTCAGTGAAGAAACTTTTCCTAATCTCTAATTTAAGCCCTCCCTGGCACAACTTTAGGCCTCTTCCTTTCATTCTGCCACTTGTTTCCTGTGAGAAGAAACCCACACCTCAATTACTTCAAATAGTTTTAGAGAGCAATAGGGTTGCCCCAAGCCTCCTTTTCCCAAAGCTAATCCCTTTCCTAGTCCTGCTGGCATCACTGTTTATTACACAAGCCAGATGTCATTGGCCTTCTTGGCCACTTGGGCACAGCTGACTCATGTTCAGCTGCTGTCAACCAGCACCCCAGGTCCTTTTCCACTGGGCAGGTTTCCAAGCACTCTGCCCCCAGCCTGTAGCACTGCCTGGGGCTGTTGTGACCCAAGGGCAGGACTTGACATTTTGCCCGTCAAATCTCATACCATTGGCCTCAGTCCATCAATCCAGCCTGTCCAGATCCCTCTGCAGAGCTTTCCTGCCCTCCAGAAGATCAACAATCCCATACAACTTAATGTCATCCTGAAATCATCTGATGATTTCCAAAGGTCCCTTTCAACAAAAACTATTTTATGGTTCTCTCATGTAAACATATGCACACACATATTGTGATAAATGCAAAAGCTTTGTCTTTCAGAATTTAAAAGGTGATGCATATTATAATGCTGGTCACACTATAAGTAGGCAGATTTGCAGATATGGCAGAAGCAGAGATGGTGAGAGCAAACTGAATGATCAAGGCTGCAATTAACACAAATCTTTCCAACTCCCAAATCATACTTGAAAGAGTTAATGAGATCAGGAAAAAAAGAGATTCTAGAATTTGGAAATGCACCATACAGAACTGAAGTCTGTCTGTCTGGGGTAAGACACAAGATACTGTGTGTTTCAACACAGCAAATCTGTGAACTAACTGGTAATAATGGAGAAATCCTGCTTTATAGACTGTGAAACCATGAAACACAAAACTATTCATAAAAGTTACACATGTACCTGCTGTCCTTTGTCCCTTGATATAGAAGTTGCAGAACTATTCATTATGCATAAAAGACTTGCACTCCATTGTGCTTCAGTGTCCTGTATCCATAAAGCTGGTCGCTATGCTGCAGGTATTGTGAACTGCCAGACTGGGATGGTCACTCATGTTCCTAAAATAACCCTCTTTCATCACATAGTGCTTATCAAATTGAAAATTCCAAAAATTCTTCTGTAATAATTCTATTAGGTATTTCTGTGAATGCAGTAGTTTTTGCTTAACTGAAGGGGCTAGGAGAAGAAACGAAGACTAAATAAAGCAATCTGAAGCTGAAATCCTATTATGAATCCTATAAAGGTAAAAAACTAGAGTTTTGTGTATGTCCAGTAAATTTCTGCTGCTATAGCTTAAAAGCAAATTTCAACAGGACAACACACATCAGTATACAAACAGTGCAGCTGGATCTGTCTCAGAGAACACTTCACACAGAGAATAAAGTACATTTTAGAATAATTTTCAAGCAATGTAAGACAATCCTCCAGCTACTACTGGTTAACTGTGCAATTTCTATTAATAGTTTTGAGTGGGAAATTTGGCAAATGTTCTTTATTTACTTTAGCATCCTAAGAGGATTTAAAGTAAATCTGAAATTATAAAAATGCTGTCAGCAGAGAAATACACACTAGAAGAGAATTCAGTGATCTGCTTAAAACCCAGTTTTAAATCCTTTTATTGTGCTTTTTTACTCCTACTCTGACCAACAAGGATTTGAAATAGAACCATGAAAATAGCATATGGATAAATGTAGGAATTCTAAGCTTACATCAAGGTAGTGGAAATTCCTTTGATCTACCCTCAGGAGTTTGGGTTAAAAACAAAGTTTGTTTTTATTCCACACCCCAGTTATACTAAAGAAAAGTCAAAGTATTTGCATTTCATTTGTTCCTTTGTTCATCCATCCCTTTTCTCACTTTTACAATTTTTCTTGTTGCTGCCTCTTCTGCAGGAGAATGCAGCTAGCTATACTGGTTTCTCTGTTACTTTCCATTAATGAAGATACAA
Organism: Acanthiza pusilla; assembly: GCA_036630365.1. Taxonomy (NCBI): domain Eukaryota; kingdom Metazoa; phylum Chordata; class Aves; order Passeriformes; family Acanthizidae; genus Acanthiza; species Acanthiza pusilla. The sequence continues at coordinate 9,102,126 of JAXCHO010000053.1, forward strand.
TGTTTTGGTCAGTTCAGCATTATCTTATAAATCTTAGTTTGATTTTTGTGACAGAGTGTAGATTGTCTCTAAGCAAAATGCCAGGAATACCTTCATCCACTGCCAAATGGAGGTCAGAGCTGTCTCTTTTCATTGAGGCCAAGAAAGCCGTAGCTGCTCAAAGGTGAAGCACATCTCTTGAAAAGAGCTGAGATACACATGGCTATAATTCTTTATCTAGACAATGTTAACAAGCCTAAGGATTGCTTACAGAGCTAAAGAGTCAGGAAATTTAGGTTGGGAAAAGAACATTTTAAATTACATCTCCAGGGTTTTAAAAATTAATTAGATTTTAACCCACTACTGTATGAAAAAAGAGTCAAGGAAAAAATACAGTGATTTTTAAAAATTAACATTTCTGGTATTAAAGGAAAGTTTATTATGTTGTCATTTAATATATTTTGTAATTAACTTTATTTGCAGCTGCTTCACATAATACAGAAAAAATATTGTACAAATTAACAATGAAGACTGATTTGACCAATGTTACTTAAGAGAACAGATCATATTTGTTCTAAAAATTATCTGTGTCTTCTGTAGTAATTCAAACTAAACATTAATTTTATTTGCTAAGAATGGGGAAAAAGGAGGGCAATGGGTTAAAATAGTATAGATGTCTTCTCAGATGAAATCAGGTAATTTCAGTTTGGTTCAACTGTCTTCACCAGACAGTTAAATGAAACCACTTCTTTTTGTCTGGAAAAAATCAGGGAATACTCACATTTTTCCCTTGTCTGCCAAAGTAAGATGGCAGCATCCTAAATCATCACAGCATTCCACACACGCTGTGGTTAAAAACTTTTCTGAAGATATTGTTGAGCTGCAAAAATCTGTGTGTAAGTTTCAGACATCTGCTATGACCAGATCCAGAATTTTGAATCAGATCTGTATCAGTGCAGGACAGTTTAATGTTTTGCTTTCCTCAGCAATGAGTGCATAAATTGTAATTTAGATGCTCAAATAAATGAGTCATCTGCATCTGAAGAAGATCAAGTAGTTATAACCTTTTTCTACTGTTCATTTGGGGAAGTACAGGTAAATATAAACTGCCATCAACATGTGTGTCTTAATCAAACTTTATTCAAACACTATTTAGTTGTTATCTCTGAAAATCTGCATTGTAAAGAGTCATCTACACCAAAAAATGTTACAGCATCAAAGAACAAAGGAAAACACTCTTCCTGAAAAACACAGGAAAACAGAATGTCACAGCTTTGATAGTACAGCAGGCATATAAAAGCTTAATTGAATCTGAATTTTAAGATAAATAAGATCATTTTATATGTGGTCTTGAAATTTCCTGATTTTGAAACAAAGAAGCCCTTTAGACAGTCTGTTATCCATACAGGGCCAGAGTTCTCAGTTAGAGCACTAGTTTAGGAAACAGAGGCCACATCTATACACTATTAAATAAGAATTACTATTTGGAAACAAGACTCTGGAGATTACCAACTTCTAAGTGGCTGAAAGTCTACAAAAAGATGAAATAATATGGAAATAATGTAGTTTTCTGCTGGGAAAGAGTAAACAACTTTCTTAGGGAAAGAAAACTGCCTGGAAACAGCTGCGTCTTCAGTTATTTCTGCTTTAACTTTCAGAGAAGAGAGCTTGGCCTTGATTCTGTCTGACCCTAAGGAAAGTGAATATACAAAGATTTATTTTGTGTTAACCTTGAGACAAGAAGGAAGAGAAAATCCTTTTTGCAGACTTTGAAAGGGAAAAAATCTTAAAGAAGGGATAGTTTGACACCAGAGATGAGAACAGAGCTATAAGAGTAAGTTTATTTTAAGTTCTGAATACATTGTTAAATTTTCCTCTGAGGCTGCAAAATAAAATTTTGGTTTTATGTTGTTTTCTTCATTTGCTTCAGTTCTCTATGGTTGGCAGACCATCTGTTCTCAGTGTGCACATCCTTTACACTATGGATTTGTGCGCTAAGAACTTCTTTCTTCAAAGAGTGTCTGCTGCAATTTCATGTTTACTATTTGTACTAAACTGATATGCTACCAACAAAGAGAAGTAAAAACATAGCTGATAATTCTACACATGCATAATTAAAAATTACTTTTTTTATGAGTAATCCATTTCCCCATTTCTTCATTTTGTTTTCACATCATACATTGTACAACAATTTAATAGAAGACTGTATTCACACAAAGCCTCCAAAAAACCATCATACTGCACATCAGAAGAAGAGTCCACATGGATCTTGCATTAACGTACTTTTACTGCGCAAATTGAACACAATATTTCAAAGCATATAAGAAAAATTATATTTGCCGAGAAAAAGAGAATGTCCCTTGCCAGATCGTATCAATTAGACAAGGCTGTAGCCTTCTGCCCCAGAAGTTGCTTGGAAAAAAGAGTAGCTTAAAAAAAAGGAAATTTTAAGGGAAGCCAAAGGAAGGGCAAATCAGCTGCAGGTGCACCTCAAGACGCATTCAGGGCTATCTGTTTGTACTAGGCTAATAACATCATATGTAGGAAAAGTACACGATAAAGCACACATATCAAAAATCTCCTAAACATCAATGTTAGCACCCTAATCAACTGGTTCTCTACTTTAATCTTCCTTCATAATCAACCAACAGAATCGTTGTCTGTCGTACTTTGTAAGAACTGCATGAACTCGTCCTTCTAACACTGAATCTCCCTCTTTCTTCTTATTCTCCTATCTTTTTTTCCTGAGCATGATGCCATGTGGTATGGAATATCTCTTTGGTCATCTGGAGCCATCTTGCCCAACTCTCTCCCCTCTCAGCTAGTTCTTCTCCCTCAGCCTATTTTCTGGTGGAGTAGTATGAGGAGAAGAAAAGGCCTTGACTCTATCTAGCCAGTGTTCAGTGATAATGAAACTATCACTATATTTTCAGCAGAAATCCAAAACACAGTCTAGCACTAGTTGCTAAGAAGAAAATTCACTCTGTCACTGACAAAATCAACACAGATATTTTAATGTTCAGAGGGAATTGGTGAGGAATCCTCAAAGTTTGACCACGATTTTTAAACATGTTTGCATTGGAAACAAGCTGAGACCAAAACAATCATGAATGCCTATGGGGAGCAGCCATCTTTAATGGTAAGGTAGCTTGGCTGTAGCTGGCAACTAAGTGCCATGCAGATGCCCACTCACTCCCTGTCCTGGCGGGACAGGGAGGAGACCTGGAAGCAGTTAAAAGTTGTGGCGTGAGAGCTTAAAAGAGCTTAAAAATAATAAAGTAAAATATAACAACAAAAACAACAGCAACAACAATAATAACAACAATAATAATTGTAATAAAAGCACAGATACCAAAAAGAGACAGAAAATAAAACTTAAGAAACAAACTCCAACTCATCACTCACCATCAAATGCCCAGCCTGTTTCCCAGCAGGAACTGGCCCCTCTCAGCCAACTACCCTTGGTTTATATATAGGTCATGGTATTCTATGGTATGGAATATCTACTTGGTCAGTTCAGATCAGCTGTCCTGGCTGTGCTCCCTCCTGACATCTGTAACTCCTCACTCTCAGAAGATGGGAAACTGAAAAAAAACTTGACTTAGCATAAACCCTACTTAGCAGCAGTGTCTCCAAATGGAAAGTCACTGTTCCAGCTGTTGTGGTCTGATATCTCAGGGAACCAGGCAACCCAACAGATATTATTAAAGATTGAAGGGAAAAAAAGGATTCAATATCTCCACTTTTTCTGAATTCCTATTTGGCAAGTGACCATCTTTATCAAGTATAGCTCCAATGTTTTCCTTAGGCCTCCTCTTGCTACTAACATTCTTGAAAAATTCCTTCTTGTTATTTGACACAACACTAGTCAGTGTCAGCTCTAGTTGAGCTTTGGTCTTTTGCATGAGGACACTATGGTCTGCCTGTGAAGTCTGATCTTGGTTTTGGAGATCATACAATCTCTTTTTCCTTACAAGTTCCAAGAAGAGTTCGCTGAGCCAACCTTGCCTTTGACCCCCTCTTGCTTGACCTGCGACACAATGGGATGTCCGTCTCATTGAGTCACAAATTTAAAATCTATTCCTGTGCTTTTAAATGATGTTTCTTTAAAACTGAGCAGTATGCACTGACCCTTAAAACCTCAAAAGCAGATACCCAGGAGACACTGCTAAATCCCTGAACAGCTTAAAGTTCCCTCTCTTGTAACAATTCTGCTTGCCCTTTTATATTTAACCAAAAATTCTAAACTCAACTATTTCTCGATCACTGTGGACAATACATCACATATCTTTCCTGAGTCCTTTTCTACTTATAAATAACAGCCTAGGAGGGCACCTTTCGTAGTGGAGTCACTGAGTACTTGTGACAGGAAATTACTTTCAAACATTTGAGAATTTCCCAGAGCTGTTTGTGACGACAGTATGCTATTTCCAGTTGGTATCTGGGAAGCTGAAAACTCTCATGAGGACAAGGGCTACTAATCCAGAGATTTTTCTTAATTGCCCGTAAAGTAATTCCACTGTATTAAGATCCTGGTCTGGTGATGGGCAGTGGACACCCACAGTGACACAACCTTTGTTCTCCATCCCTCTAATATTCAGCAAGAACTTTTTTCCCTAATTTTAAGGGCTGTAGAGTCAAGCCTCTCCTTTACATATAGTACAACATTTGCACGTTGCCTGCACAGTCTCACCCACTATAGGCTTCCAGCACTCCAGTCATGGGACTCATTCCACCAAGTCTCACAGATATTAATGCCATCATAGCTTTGGGAAATTATCAGTGCTTCCAGTTCGTCCTGCGTGTTTCTCATACTGTATGGATTCATGTACACATATTTATGTGATGTGTTCCTAAACCGTCAGTGCTCCCTGGAGCAACCTGAGTGCTCCTATTATTATTGCTGCCATCAAATAGTGTAATTCTATCCCCTACATTCCCAACTCCTGATATCATACCCTTTTCCCCTCTATCCTAGTTTAAAGTACATGCAAGAAATCTTGCCAGCTTATGAACACAGAACTATTTCCCCTGGTTTGGATATGCTGTCAGGTACCTGCATAACTTGTATATCTCAAAGACTCTTTATTATAAAAACCCAAATTTTCTGCATGGGAAGGCAAATCCCACTCTTCAAGTTCACTTTCATTTATACTTAAAATACAATGAGAGAGACATTAGGAACCTCCAAAAAGCATATAGTACTCTCTTATTCTTTAGTATGTTATCTTTGGTCCCGGTGCCTTTAGATGTTATGTCCTTTTTACACCATCCCAAAATCTCATTGCTGGAGACCTGCACATTAAGCTCCACAGACATCATAGTAATTACACAATATCTCCACTTGATAACTTTCATTTTCAATCTTACTTGTGTTCAAACAATTCAGAACACACAAATGAATCTCAGGGATATACAGCCATATAAAGACAGAGACACAGGTTTCAAAGGACTAAAATACTCTTCTATAAATTAGGTATTTAGACAGTAGGCTGGCAACATCTGCCCTCTTTGCACCTTTCTTTTTCCCTGCTGATAGAGTTGATACATTCTCACATACCTTGTTAAGACAGTATTTGTAAGAAAACTAACCCTTAACTGCTAGTTAAAATGTATGCTTTATAAACATTAAATATATTAACAGCAACCATTCAGCTTATTATTATTCCTCCACCTGCAGAAACTAGTTTGGTTTTATTATTATTTAATCTATAATTACACATAAATTTTATGTCTTCATGGGAGGTTCAGACTTGAACCTCCAAGATTTACTTGGTATACTTAAAGGTAAGGGAAATAGAAATTAGTATTTAGTGTATGTTGTTGTTAGCATCAAATCTTTTAAGCTATCAAGCTAAATTAGTAAAAAGCTATTCCACTGTTTCATTATGTTTTGGGGTTTGTTGCCATTTTGTGCATGCTACAACTATGTTAACCTGAAGTAGACTTTCAGATTGAGAAAGCACCTATTCCTAACATACATAACATCCTTGGATTCCAAACCAGATTATTTACATGGATTAAGATGTCATCTGTTAACACCCAGTAAAAGAAATTAATTCTTTGAATGAAATAATTGCAAAGAAATTATGCAATCTAGTCAATCCATATATATTATCAAATTTACGGAGTAGTATAAAAAAAGAAATCAGCTCAATATTTTTAAGTGTTCCCTTAAGTCAAGAAATGCATTCATTGACACAGATTACAAGTTAGTTAAAAGGGTAGGCAGAAGGGAATTTTCTATTGTGATTATTGCAATTAAGGGGAAACTGCTGAGTTCTAATGCCAGAAGTATAAAAGGTTTAAGAAAATTCAAAGCCAACTTCAGTAACACCCTTATTCTACAAATCATATACTTAGCTCCTGGTACATAAATTTTCCAGTTTATTTGCAGGTTTTAGAGATTTCCGTAATCTCTTGATTTCAGGCAATTAGATCCATTCTTAACACTGTACGTTCTTAAAACCATACTCCTACAGAGAGGTGTTTGACTCCCAATCTATTCTGAATTTACAATAATACATCTGTCCTCAAAGCTGTGACTAACCATTTTAGCACTGTTCAAGTGATGGAGAAAAATGTTAGGCAAAATATTATGCTGGCAGAATCAGATAAGCCCCTAAAATCAAGGTAGAAAGAATATAACAAGTATCACATTACACAGCAGTCCATTCACACTGTTGCATGCTTTACACATCTCAAGTTGTATTATAATGCAACACCATTAAAATCAAAGGCAAGTGTGCTAGGAAAGGCTAGAATTAAGATCACTGTGGTACACATGGGAAACACAAAAGGGATTTCAAATACTATTGAAAACCATCCTAATGAACAAAAATGGTTAGGTGTCAGAGTCTCCTGGTCACAGGCAATATTACTGGAGTGTAGTGAAGGAAAAAGTTTCAAGAAAACCTATGTCAAAAGAAATAAAGCAGTGTTTTAAAGACAACTTGAGAGAAGAATTGCCTTCTAGCAATGATATATACAGTCACAAATAGAATTTGGTGTGCAATAAAAGTTAATGGTGGACAGTCAAAGGTTGCAAAGAAATTAAGATACACTAGTTCTATTTGAGGTAAATTTTGGTACGTAGTAAAATCTAATCATGAGCACACTAGGAAGTGAATGAAATCACTGAAAGAATGTTTTTGCAGTTTCAGCATTAGTGAATTTTATAGGTAACTGGTAAAATGTTCAATTATATGGAGTCTTTTTTCATAACCTATTCAAGTAATATCAGAATGGTATGGGTATTTTTACTACTTCCAATTTGAAAGTTGAAAACACAGCATAGGAAATTAAGACATAGAAATGATTGCTCCCTTTATTATGCTCATATGTTTGAGAAAAAACCCTAGGATTTTTGTTAAAGTATATACAAGTAGACTGGCACGGAATGTAGTGTACTGTATATACTACATGGAAAGTACTAAATGGAACGTAGTGGATGGAATATGCCTGAGAAGAGCGCTTCATCTGCATGACAGAGAATGACTATCAGAAGTAAAATCTTTACAAAGTAGGTAACTAATGCAGTTTTTCCAAGAGTGACTGATTTTTGAGAGACTATAGAATCAGTTGGACAATGTTTAGAACTCAATGACTTAAAAGCAAACTAACAGATTAAAGAAAAATCAGAATACCTCTTAAGTTAGCTAATTGTGGATATACTAACCTTATATTAACTACAAATTCTAAAAATCTTTGCCCTTCTGAATTGCTCCCTACATTAGTATTAGAGCTTGTATTCATGTTCTGCCCCCCCAGGAACAAAATTGTCTTAAAGTATGACAACGACATAATTAGGCATTCAATGTTTATCATTAAAGCAGAGGATTGGCAAATAGATGCCATTCTTAAACTAGTCAACTTTTATGATAGATTTCCAAGTTGAATTTTATCCTGAATAGCTGATATTCACAGGTACTCCGCTTCTTTGCTTTTTTAAAGCAATTTTTACTTAGTATATTTGCTGATAGGATTTTGCGTGTCTTGTTTTTAAAGTACTTTAAGGTATAAAAGTTGTTTGTTTTCATTGAAAAGCATGTTGCAGATCTTCACTTCTAGATTGGTACAAGGAGCATGCATGCTCTGTTGTGGGCTTGTCCATGGCCACATATTTTGAGATGCTCCAGCACGACCTCATGCACAGCCATGGATGCCTCAAGGCTTACCTGCAGCATAGACTTATACACAGACATTGATGTTTTGAGAAGGACCTTCTCCAGTGTGGATTTATGTTTGGGCCAATATTCCTTCAGAGGAATGTCTGTGCTGCAGAGCAGACACAACCATGGCCACAGACATGTAAAGATGCAGCTGCTCTCCTGTCGACTTATTCACAATCACAAATATTTTGGGTGTCCCGCTCCCACATAAACTCATCCACAGGTTATTGTTCCCTCGGCTGGAAGTTCCAGCGTCCTGTACAGCAGCACAGAAATGACAGCAATGCCCTGGCCATCTGCCAGCCCAGGTATATCTCTGTGGCTGTTTTCCAAGTGTTCCTGGCCACAGCAGAGCACGGAGCTCAGCAGCACAGCAGTACAGCAACCAGCAACAGCAGAAAGCAGCCTCTAACAAGTACTAGACTCATACCCAGTAAGGCAAGTGAGCCCCTCAGCAAGCACAGGAATCTGCTGATTAATTGCAAAACAGTACTAACAGCAGCTATGAATTCAATCTAGCATATTCCAGTCAAATCTGTCATTATCTTGAAGCCTTTCAGCCCTGTATTGGGCACCAAATGGACTGTCCTGGTATAACGTCGGTAGGCAACTAAGAATCACACAGCCACTTGCTTATTCACACACAGTGGAACTCAGGAGAGAATCAGAAGTGTTACAGTGAGAAAAGTTATGGGTTTAGATAAAGAGAATTCAATAGGTAAAGCAAAATCTATGCACATAGTACACATAAGCAAAAACCAAGGAATTAATTCACTTTGTTCCATGGGCAGGCAAGCATTCAGCCCTCTCCATGAAGACAGGGCTCCACCACACATACCAGCAACTTGGGAAGGTAAGCACCATCCCTCTGAAAGTTTTCCATCCTGCATAGACCCCATGGTCCCCACTGCTTCTTCTTCCCCAAGCTTTTTATATTGAGTATGACATCGTATGGAATATCTCTCTGGTCAGCTGTGGTCAGTTGTCCCAGGTGTGTCCCCTTCCAGCTCTTGTGCAACCCCAGTGAACTTGCTGGTGTGGTGGTGTGAGAAACAGAAATTATTTTGACTCTGTGTAAAGTACATCTCAGCAATAGTGAAAACATCCTTGCAGATCAATGTTGTTTCCAGCACAAATCCAAAGCACAGCCTTCCAATAACTAGTGACTATAGAGAAAACTAACTCTACCCCATCCAAAACCAGCACAGATACACTTTCAATTTAGCTTTCCAATGAATTTAAAAGCATGTTTCAATTGTTGTGTGGTTGCATATCTCCATGTTACAATGTCTAATTCTCTGCAAACCTGTGCTGAAGAAGCAGTGAGGTTGGCAGACTGATAAGCACCCTTGAACACACAGGATGAACCTTTTTCTTCTTGATGAAACTCACATCAAAAGAAATTTATATTCTTTATCTTGTCTGGTGCTTGATAAGATTATGAAGCTCACATTTTAGCTATCCAGAAAGTGACAAATGGATGTTACCTGTGACTGAGCTCTTGTACTTTTTCCTGAGATTGCGACATTATTCAACAGAAGACTCCAATAAAGGCTTTGCTAAAACAGGGAAGAAATCTTTTTCTGCATTTCCGTTTAGCTTATGAAATAGAAATCAAAAGAAAGACTGTGCCAGAGGGTACAAAGAGGAAAGAGACAGGGCCGCACACAGTCAAACTTTGTCAGATCTTGAGAACTCCTAAAAGAGCAGGGGCACATCACTCCCCTGGTGCGTTGCTGTGTAAATGGGATGAAGGGCCTCATGAAGGCAACATAAATGATTGCTACAGCAATGAAATTAGGAGTCTTTATTCTAATTGCTACAGGTAAGGAAAGGGAGCAGTATATTTTCTAGTAACACAGCCACCTGCCTTCCTGTTTTACTATTGTGACCTGATTGCTTTACAATCAGGTGTAAAAGTTTTGTGTGGTGAGTATCAGAGGGAATTGTGTCATTGATCTTAGGGGGATATCTTCTGTCTTTACACAGACATTTCTCCTGACAGTAACCTGTAAGCTTACCAGTGAGTTTTGCTGCTTTAAACTCAGACTAGCCAAAAATTTCTTCCTGGAACTTCAGTTTACCTGACAACCACTGAACTGTGCTTTTTTACCTGCCTGCAATGATTTCTGTCATATGCTCAGATTTGCAGTTCAGTGTTTCTTTTTGACCTTTTTCTTTGCCTTGAAATTTGCATGTTCAGAATCCATGTTCATTTATGTTCTATGTTCCTATGGAAATAATGCAAATTTTTTTTTCCTTGGTTTATAACCATTTCTGTGAGTAACAATTAGAACTTGTGTTGTCAATCTGTCTGCTTCCTTTCCTACAGAAAACAGCTTCAGATTTAATTGGCCTTCACTATTATCAAAAATCCCTAGTTTGATTAGAAGTTTAAGATTTCCTACGCTGTTATACTCAGAAAAACAATTAAGACCTCCTTTACTTTTATACTACTTTCTCTTAATTTGTGAATTTCCTGTTCTTCCTATTGAAAAACTTCTTACATCCATGTAATTTGTTCACATTTCTGGTTTTTCATCTTTTCTTTCTTCATCAACCTTCTTGTTTAAATTATTACTAATTGGTGTTGTGTGGGAGACGGATCTCTTGATCAGCCACTTTATTCTTGCCCCACTGCTCAGTTTTTCAGAAAAACTCACTGTTTCTCCATCCTGTTTTTCATATTCTCCAGCTTTGTTCTGCTTCTGGTCCTTAGAGTTTTGTTGGAATAATTTTGTTTGCTTTCTTCCTTTTTTAAATTTTGTCTTCTCCTGCAGTGGAATCCAGTCAGGGTCGGTACTGTAGTGAGTATCAGCTTCTAAGACAATTTGCCAGGGGCATACAGAAGCATGTATATTACAAAAATAAAACTGCTTTCTAAAAAATTTCTCAACATTGACAAAAAGAAATCAGTACCCTTTCTGTATGCAGCTGTTCACTCTTAGTTCATCTTCCACCATTTGAGGAGTCTTAACTGTTAAACATTGAAAAAAGCAAAGAACAAGGACTTGTATGAGTTTTTATACTACGCTAGTTATTTCCCATAACTGACTACTGTGTGCTAATCCAGTAATAATCCTTTACAATACATAGTGTTTTTTCTCTGAGGAGTTCAAAGTATTTTTAAAGCTTCAGCAAAATCAAAGAACAACACTGTGGAATAAGCTAATACCATTTTGTTCCATATTAGACATGACATTTACTTCCAAACCCATGACAAAACAATTCTGAGAAGAACTTCTTTCCCTTAATACCTTTACAAAATAGCAAGATCAGTTTCTGGGGTTTTCATTAAACTTATTTTCACTCCCCTTTTCCCTAGGAATGTCCTGAGACAAATGTTCCTCTTGACCTCTGTGTCACTATCCTATTGAAACAATCCTTGAACAGATACCTAGATGAATGTTCCTGTTCTCTGGAAGTCACAGCGGTTCTCTGCACCAAGTAAGTTTCTGTCTGAGTAGAGGAAAAAAGAACTCAAACCCATTATTGGAAAAAAAAGGCTCAAAGTTTTCATTTATACACCTAGAGTGCCAATAACTTATTTTGCAGTTCTGTTTGTCAGTTTAACATTATCCTTATAAACTTCAGATGATGGACATGCTGCTCGCCAAGTCTGGGCCAATTACAGACATTGGTTTAGTCTCTGTGATAACACATGTAAGAAGTAATTGAAACAATGGGTGCACCCACTTCTTTTTAGCCAGAGAAGGAGGAGGAGATAAGAATATGTGAGGGAAAAACAACATGGAGACACCAAGGTCAGTGGAGAAGGAGGAGGTGTTCCAGGCGCTGGAGCCGAGAGTCCTCTGCCAGCTGTGGTGAAGACCATGGTGAAGCAGAGGAAGACCACCTCTCCTGCAGCCCATGGAGTCCACGGGGGATGCAGAGATCCACCCACAGCCCGTTGGGAGGTGCCCACGCCGGAGCGGGTGGTTGCCTGGAGGAGGCTGTGATCCAGTGGGAGACCCAGTGGAGAGAAAGGCCACAGAGATGAAACAGCCTGGCCTTGGGGGTCTGCACCCCATGGTTGAGGGACTCATGCAGCAGCAGTTTTGGGAGGACTGTGTGCCCATGGGAGGGACTCATGTTGCAGTAGATTCAGGAAGGCTGCTTCTCGTGAGATACGGACCCACACCAAAGAAGTTTGCAGAGGACTGTCTCCTGTGGGAGGGATCCGTGGCTACACAGAGGATCGCTCCCTGAGCAGCATAAGAGATCTCAGTGATGGACTGACCAAAATCCCCTTTCCCTGTCCATCTGTGCTGTATGTGGGAAGGAGGGAGGGGGGTAAGTGAAGAAACGGTATCTTAAGAACTTACTTTTACCTCTCATTATCTTCCTCTGACTCTGTTTAGGGTTAGGTTAACAATAAATCACTTTGCTAATTGAGTTTTGAGCCTGTTTTGTCCTTAGTGCATCTTTCTCCCAGTTCCTTATCTCAACTCATGAGCCCTGTATAGGTGTGTGTGTGTGTGTGTGTGTGTGCGTGTGTGTGCGTGTGTGTGTGTTAGCCTTTTTTTCCCTCTCCTCTGAGCAGCTGTGGCAGTGGAGAGCAGAGAGAGAGCAGATGTCATAGGTGCCTGGCATTTGGCCAGGGATAAACCATGGCACTATGTTAAAATTTATAAATAGCGTAAAGTTTTGATGATTGGGGAACGAGGCTTTTGTGGTTTACCACTCACCTCCCTGCTTCGCACAAACTAGAACAAAAATTAGAAATACCTAGCCTCAGTGTGTGAATTGCCACTGGGCACTGGGTAAGTGTTCAGAATAATGATTTTCTGCAATCCAGACAGGACAGGATATAATACAAGGTCTGAAGGGTTAAAGCATAAGCAGATTCAGCTAGAAACAAATGGGTTTACAGATTTTGGCCTTACGGAATGCCCAATTACAAACAAATGAAGCACCTACGTAGCTAACTTATTATTTCCATATCTGTTAATTTCTTAGTGCTTTTACTCACCCATTCAAAAGTGAGTATTCCCTATCTTTGGGCAGGATGCAGCCTGCAAATGTTCCTGCCAAGGAGAGAATCCACCCAGAAATGGCCTGCAACCTCAGAGACCGGTTTGTCCAGTTGGCCTAGTTGGCCCAGTGTCCAGCAGATTTTTATACCCTTTTGCAAGACAATGTGTACCAAAGTCGATCACAAACATCACAGCTCCTGCATCTCTGGAATGTATCAATTATATGAGCATCCAGATAATTCTTGCAAATCAGACCTGGCATACTTGTCTTAGAACAATTCATATTGCCCATCAGATAAAATGGAAAGAGAGAGGGGGGTTGTGTGAGGGAGAAGGCTTCCCTCGAAGACCCAACTATCTTTCACCACAGTCACAATGTTGTTTTGTCTTCCCAAGTCACTGTTGTATGTGCTGGAGCCCTACTTTCTTGGAGATGCTTGAACACCTGCCTGCCCATGGGACCTAGTGGATTAATTGCTTTGCTTTGCTTTGCTTTGCTTTGCTTTGCTTTGCTTTGCTTTGCTTTGCTTTGCTTTGCTTCCATGCTCAGCTTTTCCTTCCCTATTACACTGTCTCTATCTCAAGACACAAGTTCTATCACTTTTCCAATTCTCTTCTTCATTCCACATGGGAGGGAGTGAATGAGCTGCTTTGTGGTTTTAGTTGCCCGTTGGGTTTAAACCATAATGTTTTCAAATATCCAGTCTGTCTTATCTGTGCCACATCCCTCATTACTCATAATTTCACTGCCTAAAGGACAAAGTTATATATGGCCCAAGATTATGCATACTGATATAGCGGGATGCATAAGGTATACATTTCCCAGTTCCATCTTCTTCTCTTGAGGAAGTTGGAAAATTTTATGTAAGAAGCAATTAACTTCTTAATTTCAAGACTAGCCATGACTGAGATGTCCATCTTTTTCTGGAAGGTATCTAAGAATGGGGTTTTTTTCTTAAGACTGTCTTTCTGTTTCATAAGACAGACAGTTTAGCATATTTTATGAATTGACACAAGGAACCACATTATGAGAAGTTAGGATCACGTCAGTACATGTCCTCTAAACTTTATACATTGTCTGTTTTGAAGTAAAAAACTAATTTTTATGCAGACTACCTCATTAAATGGTTTTCAGACACTTACTGCTATATGTCAATGACCTTTTCATCCTTTATGCCCTTGTGATAAAGGCGAACATAAACTTTCAAAGCATGCATCAATACTTTGAATGAATGAATGACTCAGTGTAATTAGCCAGAGCTGGGTGAGGAGGTTAGACTTTTTTATTACATTAGGACACAGGCTTTCAAACACCAATTTTCAGAAGTGGGGTATCAGTTTAATGCCTACTAATTTGCAGTAAGTTACCAAAATTTGTTGAGAAATTAGATCCCACTAAAAAAAGAATATAAAAATTTCATTTAGCCTTACAGTTCTCCAACGACTTGTCTACTTTCATCTTACAAGATATCTGCTTCTCTCTTAGCAATTAAAGTGTAACTGCAGAGGATATAACATTCAGAAAGAAACTGAATTCTTATTCTTTTCCCATGTTCCCATTATTCCATACAGCCTTGTTTTCTTTACCTTGAGACACTTTTTCTTTTGCTAGTCTAAATTTAGCCTTTTACCCAACATTTCAGAAGCACAAGTATTAAGCCAGAACTTACACGAAATTTTAAGTGTGGGCAAATTGTGGCATAAGACAATTAAAATAATACTTTTGAACTATTACAGAGTTCACTTTTTTGACATTTCAATACAGAGGTGGTCCTTCAGGCAGTTCCTCTTCACTTCTTCATAGCCCTATTGCTCTTTTTCTTCCCACTCATATCCAGTAGCGGATATTAGAGAATATATGTAAGGTTAATGTTCTTGTCTGTTAAATGCTTGCAATGTAGTCACAGCTTTGATCTCCTACAGAAGAAAATGTAACTCTTCTAGTTTCTGATTCACTCTGTGACACTTTTTGTGACCTTTTTCCTTAGAAAAAGCTGTGACAGAATCAAGCAACAGAAAGACAAGCAGCATCTCCCCATGTGTGACTTTTTGTATGACTGACCGCAACTTGAAGAACTTGCAATTATTTTTCAGTTCTTAGAGTAGCTTACATTATGTTATAATTATAAGACTTCATATAGAATCACAGAGTAGTTAAGGTTCAAAAATACCTCTAAGATCATCAATTCCAACCATTAACCAAGCACACATCTAAATCATGTTCCTAATCACCACGTCTATATATCTTTCAAATACCTCCAGGGATTGTGACTCTGCCACTGCCCTGGGCAGCCTGTTTCCATTCTTGACAACCCTTTCTGTGAATTTTGAGTCAATATCCAACCTAAACGTCCCCTGGTGCAACTTGAGGTCATTTTCTCTTGTCCTGTACTTGCTGCTTTGGAGAAAAGTTGAACCCCACTTTGCTACAACCTCCTTTCAGGTAGTTGTAGAGAGTGATAAGGTCTTCCCTCAGTTTCCTTTTCTCCAGGTTAATATACATTCCCTTTTAATTAAAAAAATCACCCATCAAATGGTTTGCCAATCAACATTTGAGAAGTTTTTCAAATCTGTATGCTTAATTCAGCTTCCTAAGTCTGTATTTTATTTTATAGGCTGTGGTTAGATTTTAAAAATCAGTATGTATCTTGAACTTCCACTTCATTTAGACCCATTTTAGGGTCTAGGACTATGTAATTTAAGGTGGTCTCTAAATACATGATTTAAACATCTATATTTAAGACAACCCACTGACAAAAAGATAGAAAGATAAAACTTTTCTTTATATAGTTGGTTCAGTATCCTTCTGCTACTAAAAACCATTGCAGTAATGTGAAACTTCTTCCTCAAATGACTATAAGTGCCTTCTAGGAAGAAGACAGTATTGCAGAAAGCTCCCTCTGGAGACAAAAGGACAAGAAATTGAAGGTGACAGAGAAGAAATTAAAAAACTATACATAATGGTTTTCATACCAAAGTGAAAATAGGTCATCATATTTTTCTGTGATGGTACAAATCTGAGGCTTCATGTCATACTACCGGAAGTAACATTATTCTGCATCACATAGGCAAGAATGCAGATAGCAAGCAAACATTTTGTTATAAGCAGCAATGTGAAAACTCATGCATTCTTGAGGTTTCTGTTTGAGCTCCATTGCGTAAGTTACCAGGCAGCTAGAGTGGATGTTGCTGTCACACGTTGAAGAGTGTGTAGAGATCCACAGTGGGGGACTGAAAATAAAAAAATATGTCTTTTAGTACAGAGTAACAGCATTTGCTTTGTGCTTTAGCAATAACTTTCTTTGACTAAAATCACATATATTTAAGATATTTCTGCTACAAACCCTAATGTTGCTTTCTGTGTGCATCCCTTATTAATCATTATCCAAAAAATTATTTTTAATGATCCATTTCAAAAGCTGATTGAGTTTCCAATAACATGACATGACATGCTGGGGTTTGGGGGTTTTTTTGTTTGTGGTTTGGTTTTTTTTTTTTTTTTTTTGAGGTTTGTTTGGTTTTTTGTGGGGTGTTTTGGTTGTTTTTTTTTTTTTTTGGTTTTTTTTTTTTTTTTTTTTTTTTAAGTGGCCTAGTTCTTTGTTAAATATGCAGGATTAAAAGAGAAGAAAAGCAGCACCTTAATGGTAGAGTTTGTGCTGACAGCTGTTGTGGTAGTGGCTTGTAGAGTTAGTTTAGATAAAACAAATGTTAAATCTTACTTTTAATAATTGCTTAAGGATTTCTGG
The DNA here is from genome assembly GCA_036630365.1 of Acanthiza pusilla. Classification (NCBI taxonomy): domain Eukaryota; kingdom Metazoa; phylum Chordata; class Aves; order Passeriformes; family Acanthizidae; genus Acanthiza; species Acanthiza pusilla. Next base: position 9,118,998 of record JAXCHO010000053.1, read on the forward strand.
AATTTTAATTATGCCAGTTAATTGAGCAAGTTAGCTAAATTGATGAATAATGATCTATGCAAACATCATTTTACAGATGCAGCAAAGGAAGTTTAGCAGATCATGAAATAAATTAAAAACAAACAGAAAAGCTAGGAAGTCAATATCAGTACACTTGCAATGTAAATATTTGAAATAAGGAGAAAATTTAAAAATGTAACAATGGCTAGAAATTTCAGAAGACAGAAACTGGTATTTCAACTGGACAGAAAAGTTATACTCCAAGTAGTCAATGTGAGTTTAATCACAGAACTAAATCAGAGCCATAATCACATTGTGTCATGAGAATGAGAAACAGACATGACAGTGCTGAAGGTCCAAATCACCTCTGATCATAACTTAAATCAAAAGGACTTTTTTATATGCATCTAAAACCCAAAATAAGTTCTGCATACACAAAGAATACAAGAAAAATTATAGTAATAATTGAGGTATTAAAGGGCTATCTGGAAAAAAATCTAATAGCATTTTCTAAGTGCCTGAATTTTGTCAGCACTTCTCAATTTAGAAGTACTTATGTTTTAAAATATACTTTAATTACAGAAATATTCAATTATAGATATGAAAATTTAAGTGAAATCAATTTTCAGGGTATGACTGTGGACATGATGCAAGTGGAGAGTTAGCAAAGTTAAGGAAAACTTCATATCCACAAAAATCCCAAAAACCTACTTCATAAATTTATATATGACATAGCAACAATGTATAGCTGTCTATGACAAGAAAAGCAAGCCAAAAACTGCAGCAAAATAACGGTGGCTATACTGTTAGAAATTGTCATTGATCACCCGAGCCATTTTAATGTACAGAAAGTGCCTCAACAACATGCAAGTTTTCCACTAACCAAGAATTTTAATGAAATCTGAGGAATATTCAGCAGGCAGACTTCACAGCTGTTATAATGTAAGAGCTTAAACCCATCATTAGCAGTATCTTAACAAAGTTTTTGTTGCTGAAACATCTTTTGTTTCATTCTAATAGCAAGTATAAAAGGTAAATGAGTTCTTTGAACCCCACAAACTTTCTCAATTGTCAATACAGCTTTCTAAGATACCATTCCATTCATATTGATATTGTAAAAATACCTCAGATAATAGAACATATTTTCATCCTCTCCTGTGTTTCCCCATGCAGCCCCAGCTCCTGGAACAACCTATTACACACATGAAGACACACATCTCTCCAATTGTTTTATGTCCACCTAATCAATCATTTTCTTGCCTTACAGCAACATGTTCAGTTTAAACTTTTTTCTCCCCCACTCAGGAAAAGCTAACTCTCTAAACAAAAAATATGCATCATTTTAATATCATGTAGGTGCACAACCAAGTAGAAGCAATGGACATCTCAACATTATTATCAATCACCAGTGACAGAAGGATATAAGAGCACACTCTTGTGGTAATGAAAATAAAGGGAAAATGCTTGAAAGGAACACTTTTATACATTGCTCAGACATACATTAAACGAAAGAAAGGGTTTAATCGTTGCAAAACCCTTAACTCTTAATGGGAAAGTATGAAAACAAAGGAATAGGAGGTAGTTCATGCCATAGTAAACTGATTTTTCCTGCACATACCTATTACTGAATTTGTGTATCACACGATTTGATATTGGACAATTTATTTCAGCCTCTTCAGAAGGAAAAGCCTGGCAAAAAGAAAGGCCAGAATGAAAGCATCTCATTAGTACAGATTCCTACCTAATTTCACAGAGAATTCAAGTTTTCAAAGAACAGTGGAACTCTGAAACAGAGCTAATTTAAATATAGCCAGACAAAAAATAAAAAAATAGTACTGAAGACAGGGTCTGACCAATTTACAAAAACACATCTAAGCCAGCATGTTGGTGGCAGAAAAGGGGTGTACTGTGTAATGTGGCCCTTGTATTTTGTTCCATGTTTCTTCACACTCATATGAAGGCAAGAAACATGGAAGAGTACATATTCTGTGACATCTGCACCTTTTCCTTAGCGGGTTGCAGCAACACATCCTTGAGTCAGCAGCCAGAAGGAGAAGATAAAAATTGCTCATAGTTCCACAGTTCATATGTAGTCTAAGATGTTAATGGTTCCCTAACAGATTTTTTTTAAAGCAATCTCAGAGCAACTTTCCTCCCTAGTTATATTCTTCCTTCTCTGATATGATGTCTTGGATCTTGACTATTATAATAGTTCATTTTCCCCTTAGTCTTGAAATTTGCATTAATTGGAAAGGAAATTACTTCTATCGAGAGAAAGCAAAAGAGCTTCTGCAGAGCTGTGGAAGCATTTTGCATTTTTTTTTTTTTTTTTATACATAATATTCTTCTTGCAACAAATAGCACCTCTTTTCCTCTCAGAAAACAGCCTCAGATACTTACAGTTAGACATGTGAATCACCTTTAGATTAATATAGTTTCATAACTATAGATCTAAATGTACAGTTTAAGCAACTTTGCAAAAAGACAAAAACTAAAATTCAAGGTTTAGCTAATTCTTAGTGTTAAAGTCATGTTAGATGTGAACAATTTCAACTGCCTTTCAAGTATTGGTGACAGTGAGAGTAAATTAATATGTAAGTAACTCAATAAATCTTTAAAGCTTGTCCTCAAACTAGTTTGAAAGCATAGCTCAGAACAGGGCTCCATTGAAGGGAATAGCAATTAAATGCAGAAAATGAAGTGGTTCAATGAAGGGAAGAGGGTAAATAAGGTTTTTAGGGTGACCTTTCCTTCTTTTCTCTCTCAAGAACCTCATTTGCCAACAGCAGACCATCCCCTGTTTGGTGTTTTTACAGAAAAAAACCGAAGAAAGAAGCTAAAGAAGCCAAAGCTCCACAATGGGGAGAAGGGGGGGGGGGGGGGAAACTTAGGAAAAATTGTGCTCTGAGGAAAGATTATTATGAGAGGCAAAAGAAGAAAAAATATTTTTTAACCTCTGTAAAGCCCTATGACAACAGAGGTAGGTGTGTACAGAGGAACAATAACATTAGAAAAGCATATGTCATGGTGGGCCAGAGCTCTTTCAGTTGTAAGGACAGTAACTGTGGCTAAGAAATGCAAATAAAGAATGTCCTCATAATCTGTGACATGAACTCAACCTGCATCTTGCAGACACAGGCAGCATTGGAGGCTGAAGCAGATAACACAAAGGAACGGGTGGAAAGGGCTGGCTGATGTGTAAGGGGTTTAGATGGAGGAAGAGAAGCCAAACATATTTTTTGATTATTGGAGCTTGAAGGCATGGTGGATTACTGCTAGTGTTTGTGGGCACTTAGACAGAAAAAGGGCTGAACGAGATGGGCATAGATGGCTTAGCGCACTACTCCACTTTCTCTGTCATCCCATCCTTATTTGACAGTAAGAGCAGAAGCTGAAGAGTCTAACCTTCTTGTGGTAACTCTGCCTAGAACCGCCTCCCCGTGCCTTCACACAGGCTGTACAAAATACATCAAGTGATGATCAAGAGAAATTGTACTGCTGCTCTAAGATGTGTTGTTTGATCACATTTGCCACCTCTCAGCAGGACAGCTGAAAGTGAGACCCATGATAACCTGCAGAGCCTCAAATAAAGGGTCATATGGTACTTGAAATGAATAATCAACATCAGTCATGAGGCAGAGACACAGACCTGTACAGGCCAGCAACTGAGGATGTTCTTCTGGCCTCAGTCTGGGACAGTGAAGATCTCAAATTCTTTGGTATAATGAGAGATGTGGGCATTAACTGTTGCAGAGTCCATGAAGCTTATCCAGGACCTGAAAAGCTTGTAGGGCTAAGCAGTGGTAACTTGGGGTTCATAAGCTGATAAAAGACTTGTAAAGAACACCAGATAGTAACTTATACCTCTAGTAGGGTGCTATGCACTTGTGGCTGCTGTCCTGGGAGAAGGCTCACACGTCATCCTCAACTTTCTGATGAAACCTGGTCACAGGTGATTGATTTCACTGCTCACACTTAGGGCACAGAGGATCAGCATCATGCTGGATGAAGAACCTTTTCCTGATATACATCCTGAACCTCCCCTGACACAGATTCAGGCCATTCCCTTGGGTCCTGTCATTGTGCACCTTGTGAGGAAGTTGTAGACTGCTATGAGATCTCCCCTCAGACTCCTCTTCTCCAATTCCTTCTTGTCCATACCCTCTTCTCTGGGTATGATATGCCCCAAGAGTCAAACTGTGGGTGATTAAACATTATCTGGTTTTCATGGACAATACATTCTGTACAGGACATTGTCCCGGATGTAAATATATAAAGTACTTTCTTTTTCTCCCCTTCCATCTTTCCACAGAATGCTATAATACATCACCTGGAGATTGCAAATGAGAATGGTATCAGACTCCATGGAAGAGATGATAACATTTAGAACTAGTCTTTCTCATTTGCCAAGTGTTTGAATTAATAAAATACCATACATTCTAGAAATTACTCTCTTTAGTCATTGATACAGTCTATGGAAACATAATTTCCAAATGACATTGCAGTTTTGAACCTCAATATATACCTTGAGTGAGAACAGGTTGTTATGGGTCTAGATGGACCACCTGCTTTATGTATTTTATACATATATGGCAATTTATTTTGGTTTTGGAGGGTTGTTTTTTCCATTCTCCCTCCCCTCAGTATTCATCCCATGGGATCTATTTGGTACTTAGGAAGTCTTTTAAGGAATTTACCCAATATTGATCTAAAGGACTCAAATTTGGAATCCCATTGCATTCTTAATGAAAGCTATTCATCAGTTAATAATTCTTTTTATTAAAAACTTTGCAGTGTATTTCTATTGAAAGGTCTATTTTTTATTCCCTCAAAAATGGATCCTATTTTTTTTTGGTTTGTGTTGTTTGGGTTTTTTGTATAAGATGAAAGTCGTCTTTATTCCTAAAATATATTCTCCATGTAGTTATGCAGTGACCAAGATCAAGTAAGATTTTAACTTACTTTCTGGTAAACAAAATTAATTGAAATATCTTGAGTATCTCATTATAAGACACTTTTTCCTGACCTCAACTCATTATAGTAGCTCTGTTCTGAATCCTTTATTTTGTTATCACCCTTTCTTAAGACAGTGCAATTTTGTGGTAAGGATCTCATTATTCTAATATGTATTACAGTTTTAGTTTTACTCAATATTACTTTTCCTGTATTTTTGCAAGGTTCCTTCTGGTAACAGAACTCAGATATCTGAAGAGTGCAGAAACTAGCTACTTTCTGACATAAACAACACCCTTGCTCCACCTGAAAAAACTAACTTCATATTTTGGGGCTAAACTTTTTAGTTCCTTTCATTCAAAAAATTGCAATAAATATAGACATAAGAAAACAAGAAGAGGGTGTCATCTTCGCTTTTCTACTTTATATTTCTACTTCTTTGCCTTTCATGCTTTCAGAGAAAGCACAATCTGATTGAAGTAAAAACATTAGTCTTTTAACACTTAGGCATTTCAATCTTCTCTTAAAAAGATATACTAAAATTTTAATCACTCTTTTCCCACCTACTTTTAGTCTTATAAAAGTGCAGTACTCTCATCACAGCAGCACTGCACTGGTAGCAGAAATTTTGAACAAGTAAAGGCCAAAATCTTTCGCAGTCACTTTCAGATTTTCTGTGTCATTGCAGAAAAATGAATGAAACGTCATTAGTAAAATATGGCAGAGGAGCATGGTGGCCAAAATAAGTGCTTTCCTTGAGCAACAGTCCATACATTGGCAAGAAACCTTTAACAGCTTTTTGTGCAAAGAGAACTAAACTGGGATTTTTTGCTTTATATCAAGAATGTCAAAAAGATTAAAAACCTGATTTGACCCAAGACCTTGAGCAAAAAAATGGTCTCATTTATTCTTTCTTGTCTGGTGTTTCTCTGCTCTTATGTTCTGCCTTTGGGCACTGAGCAAAAATAAAAGAGATTTGTCCACCTGTGTGTCAGTGCTGGCACACAGACGACAAGATTGAGAAAACCATGACCAGAGAGCACAAAAGTATCTGGATTGTTTCTTCTTTTAAAGCCTCGCATGGCTTTCACCAAGGCATATAGGACATGGTATCTTTTTATAAATACAAGGAGGATAGGTATATTGGGTTTTAAAGTTTAGTTGTTTGCTATTTTAGTTTCTAGGAAGCAAAATGCCTTTCACTTAACTCTTCTGGCTAAAACTCTTCTGTATGACCTGAGCTTTTGCTTAGACGGAGCCCAGGTATGCAAAACTTTCTACCTCTGATGGATAAACAGTAATTCTACAAGACTGTATACAACTAATCAATGCAGTCTTACTCCAGAATAGGCTTCAAATTTTTCACATAGATATTCAGACCTTGCTGCTAATTAAGAGGCAAAAATGTTCAGGCTGCTGAGACATATAAACGGAAAACATATTCATTTGTCTTTTAGAAAAGGACAGCGGTAGCCTTACTGAAAGGTGAGAAAATATGATTCACCAGTTAAGTGAGTATCTCGGTACACCTTTGTGAGCAATTTACCCTTTGGATAATATTTTTAGAAAATACCATTTCAGTGGGGAAATCATAAGTCCTTCATAGACCTTGGCTATCTCACAGCATGTGTCCAGCTCCAACTATCATGAGATCACAGTGTAATTTATAATTTTTCATGGAAATTCTTTAAAATATATCAGAGATATTTATGTAGATGAACACATACACAACACTATAAATCTAAAGAAGACTGTATTGTTTGATTCTTTTTTTAACTGTTGTATACATTTCTAGCATTTTCCAATTAGTGACAATAATTAAATTAACAAAATATATTAATATATTTATCTGAAAAATATAAATCTATTTCTAAAACTAGAAATCATAAAATTATTACTAATAAAAGGACAAAAATACAACAAAATAAAATTCTGAATTCCTAACTGAAGTCCTTTTTTAAGTATTTTATTGTTTTGCAACATATAACAGAATACATGAGAATTCATAATTGCTTCTGTATTGTTAATCTAAAAGAATGCAAATAAATTGGTAAAAATAAGTATTTTAATGAATCTTATATTGTTTCTTTATTTCATTGTTTATTTCAGCCTCCTTTGTGATGGAAAGCTTATCCCTGAAAAGAGGCCACTGAAAGAGGAATGCATTACTGCAGATAATTCCATATGCCAGGAGAAGGGACATTTTAGCACAAAACCACTGTGTTACCCAAAAGATCTAGAAACACAATAGGCTTGTGTAGCTAGCGTTATGCTGTAAGAGGGAAGAACTGAGAGACAGAAGCTATTTTATCTTCTTATCTTAGATGCCCTACATCTTGTGGGGCAAATACAAGGACTAAAAAAGTCCAATTAATTCTCTCAAAACACTGAAAAATAAGGAAGCTTCCATAAGCCACCAGAACAAGAACTTTAGACAAGCACAAATGGCAAAAAAAGAAGGCTCTAATTCCAGGTTTAACAGAGGTGAAGGAGGCATTTCTTTTAATAATTGGGTCATAACAGCAAGGTAAGAAACATGAGGTGAAGACAGAAAACATGAAATCACTTCATGGGTAATCCAGTGTGTTTGGTCAACAGTACATCTATGAGTGTCCTGCAGGTTTTACAATTCGCTGTGAAAAGTGTTGCACAACACTTCAGTTTTCTAAATAAAATTTTGGGTTGCATTTAATGGAGTTCTTCCAAAGTATTTTATGCTCAGAATGGCAAATGCTTACTACTCTTCCCAGATATTTTATGGGAAAATCCTGGTACAGTTCAAACAAGCAGGAACTCTGTCACTGATTTCATTTGAGAGTGGACAAACCTTTTAATATTTCAGGGTAAAAAAGAGGCAGTGCAGTCCCTGAAAATCAGTAGAAACATAATGTCTTCTAATAGCCTGCGATTAAGGTTCAGCTGCTTAACTGACTAGAGAAACTTAATTACAAGCAGAATTGATAGCATAAAAGAATGAGGACACATTAGAAAACTAACTGTGAAATACAGGGAAGGCATTATGGAGTATGCAGAAAGTTCAGAAATCACCATGGATGAGGCAGAATGACAAGGCTAATTGATATAGTGCAGGAGAGATTATTTTTTCATCTTCTGTCAAAGGTGAAAATAAAAAAAGGAAGGGTTCTATTTTAGTTCACCTTTATATGAACAAATATTGAAAGGTCATGAGATGTATTTGTAAAAGAGGACCCATAAATTAAATTGCAACAAACAATATACATTTCTAAAAATAAATAAACTAAAAATAGATGAAATTTCTTTATAAACTGTTTAGTTATAATAAAGGGATTTCTGCCATTTACCTTTGTTTTGTAGAAACATTGGGAAACCTTGATTTGAGGGGGAAAGAGCAGAATACCAATTCGAGACTCATTTGCAAGTCTTATTACTTGCCACATCAGACAATACATTAAATTCCTAGTTAGACCCATAATAAGTAAAATTAAAGCATAATCAAATGATGTAAAATTAACATAATTTCATTACCTTACAGAATCTTGTGGAAGGCATTCCCTGATGCCTTAAACATTTGATCTTGTCTGTAGTTACAAACAAGGTTGTAGTCCCATATATTTCCATGTAATTCTGATTTTCATTAGATCATTAGGGATGTGTGTGAAGTACAGCGTGCCATCACACTAATGTTTTCTTCAGTGCCAATCTATTATAATTTGGGACTTTGTTACAGAAATTCAGCACAGACTTGAACAGAAGGCACCAGACATAAAAATAGTCCTACACAGAAATACGTATTACATTCAGGTATATACGTATTATGTAATACATCATTATAAATAAGAGAGAGAAATTGTATGATACTTTAAAAATGTATTGTTTACTTGTACCACCCACCCCCTATATATGCACACATACATGTATACATAAATTGGAGAGCTATTGTCTGTGAATGCAACTTACTGGGAAAACAGAAAAAATTGTATTACACACAGATGCCACCACCAAACCTGGAAAGCAGGATTTAGAACAAATTATCAGATTTTCTGGAACACAGACAAGCTGTTGGTCTTGTTCCGGACTCTTTTTCAAAATACTTTTTTTTCCATTACTTTCTGCATCTGATTTTTTATTGTGTTTTCTGTTTAGAAATTCAAACACATGTATCTTAACCTCCACTGGCCCAGTATTATTTTGAAGACAGGGTCATTAAGAATATGCCTGCTCTCACATTGCAGATTCTCACATATTGAATGCTCACCTCTATGAGTATATCTTTCTGTGCATTAGCGCATCAACATGGCTGAATACTCAGAGTAGATTCGGTGTATTAAAAGGAATCTTTGAATACCATACAATCAGTAGAAGGAATAGTGTTAGTCTCTGCAGTAGCCTTTGAGGAAGTAAATTTTTTTTCCAAATAACAGACTACACTCAGGAAGTCAAGAGGAAAATACAATGAAGCATTTGAAAAGGCAACAGTACCTTTAAGTGGTGTGGGAATCAAGTTGATACCACAGTGTAGGTCTGAGAAAAATTGCTGATTCTCCTTAGAAGCAATATAATCTGAAAGAAAACATTCCATACATCCCTACAAAGCTGCAGAAAAAAAAATAGCATACAACAATAAAGAATTCTTGAGCCAGTGAAAAGTGTCATTGCAGTGGATTCCAGTGTTTTAAAGGGAAAAAAAGAAAAGTTTTCAACGAGCAATGTTGTCTTAATTTTCCTTAGAAGTTGAAAAAGTTGGTTCTAGATATAGAATTACTTTAAAACCTCATAGTCTCTGGAATTTCTGTGCCCTCTACTGTTTTTCAGATCTTATCCACATGCTAAAGAAGGTGCCTATCTTCATAAAACACCAACGCTGAAAATGGAAGACACTGACAGAAACAGAGACATTTAAAGGAATTATGTGAACATAGAAAAGGAAAAGGTGTTGCAGGGTAACTTAGAAAATTAGCACAAAAATTAGCTAAAAAGGTTATTTTTGATGCAGTATTAGAAAGTAAAGGTTAGTTAACATTTGGCAGGCTCAGTCAGATAACAGAATTAATTCTAGAATAATTTAGTATTTGTCTTTGGTTACACAATCATTCACATACAGAGTTAAATACTCTCTCTATTAAGTAACCTTCTCACAATTTCAGTAGTCTTTGGAATGAATACCCCATCAAATCTATTGATTTCTCAGGCAAGACTGTGCACTTCCATGATACATACTTCTTGTAGTTTGGATCAAAATACCTGTCTATTTTAATTTATTACAGTTATTCAAGCATAAATCCTCATAGTAGCTGTTGATAAAAACATTTTTTCAAATATCTATATACTGATAAACATGTATGTGTGTACATATATATGTATATATATAAATACTTTTTATTGGGCCCATTTTTTGGTTTCATTACTTTTGCTCAGATTTGGAAATCTGTCTTTTGTTAGAGTGCAAACCAGTCTCAACACCTTATTGCAGAATTGGTTAAACTGTGACTCGTGAGAGGCACATGCAGCTTTCTTAGCAAGTCTGGTTCATCTTTCAAAGTAAAATTCAGCGCAAAATTTATTTAGCTTACCTTAACACTAGCTGCCCATTATAAAACATGCTAACACTTTATTGGGTTTAGATGAGACATTTAAGGTGGATTTCAAGAACTATGGGGCCTGGATGCTCTGTTAGGCAGGGCTGTCAAGCCTTTCAGCTTTATAGTCAGGACTTATAAACCTATAAAGATTGGCCTGGGGAAAGAGTAATGTCTCTGTCATAAGGGACTATTCACATTCCGGGGGTTTTTTGTGTGCACAATATTGCACTGGAGAACTTGCTCGTCAGATACTAAGGCCAGCAAAATAGGCAACATTAAGGACACATCAATTTATATTTTCAGTGCTGTGTACCATGTGTGTGGCAATGATTAATATTCATTCCACAGCTAAACTTGCAGTATTTGGATATCAATCCATTATAATCTCATTGTCTTCAGCAGAGCTACATCGTTCAAACTGATTTATCATGCTGTGTACCTAAGAACAGGATGCCCACTTTGTAGACTCCATGTAAACATTTTTCCAGTGAAAACTGGTGCCCTGATATTCATCCAAAGGATAATTCAAGTGTCAGACATGTGGAAGAATCAGGTTCTGTGACTAAGAGTAATATTGCATTCATTAGCATCATTATTAATATGTTGTACTAAGCACTGAGCCAGTTCATCATGTGATATCTGCACTCATGGTCTAAGCTGGTAATTTAGACCAACTAAATGAAACTTCCTGGGTGAGAGGAAGGATGAAATAAAAGAAACTGCCTCACGCATCATATGGGTTCTAGAGACTAGTTGATATATAATTAACAAAATAGAAAACCAATATAAATCATTGCATGGTGTTCCATAAACTGCAATTATTTTCTTGCTGCCATCTACATTGTATTTCAGAAGAACAAATTCTAAATTTATAAAATTATAGAGTAGTCATAAAGCATAGCTATTTATTCATATCTTACTGATACATCATATTTTAATTTTATTCAGTAACACTTTTAGTCAGTATCTCATTTTTCTTTCAGGTTGCAGAAATAATAACAAGGATGTTACAGAACAAAGTAATTTTTCTATAATTTCTTGAAAGAAATTCAGGTAAAAACTTACAAATTTTTGTAAGCATATGACAATAATGAGGTTAACTTTTAACTAATAGTAGCCATCTTCTTTAACACTGTGATCTCTCAAAGAATTTAGTGCTTGGTAGAGGGAATCAGCAGATGAAACAGTTCTGAAATTGTAAAGAAAACCAGTGAATATTTTGGTTAAGAAAATACACTCATAAAAAAGAGTGTATTGCCAAGACAGATAACATTTTAATTGAGTTGTACATCTGCATTCTAATTTCAGCTTCATCACTTCCAATTAACACTTCTCTTCTACAATCCTTCTTTACATTGTGAAGTACTTCTTAACTCTTTTGACTTTTTAACTCTTTTGATGTGAATGTGGTTACACCAGCCTGGTAGCCTGGCTTTCCTCCAGACTCCATTTTAGGACCAGTTCTCCTCAACACCTTCATAAATGACTTGGACGCAGGACTCGAAGGTGTACTATGTTTGCTGATGATACTAAATTAAAAGGAGCTCCTGACTCCCTTGAAGACAGAGAGACCTTGCAGAGACACATAGACTAATCAGAGGGTTGAGTAATCAACCACTATAGAATCACAGAATAATTAAGGTTGGAAAAGACCTCCAAGGTCATTGAGTCCAACCTTTGACCAACCAACATCTTGTCAAATAACCACAGCACCAAGTGCCATGTCCAATCATTTCATGAGCTCTTCCAGGAATGGTGAATCCATCACCTCTCTGGACAGTCCATCCCTGTGCTTGACAACCCTTTCAGTGAAGAAATTCTTCATGTCCAACCTGAATAACCATGAAGTTTAAAAAGGGAAAGTGCCAGATTCTGCACCTGGCAAAAGGCAGCCCTGGACATACTGGGGAATGAGATGCTGGAGAAACACATTGCAGGAAGGGACCTGGGGGTCCTGGTCAATGGCAAGTTGAACATGAGTCAGCAGCCAGGAGGGCCTAGTGTGTCCTAGGGGGCATTAGGAACAGCATTGCCAGCTGCACAAAGGGAGGGGATTGTCCTGCTCTGCTCTGTTCTGCTCTGCTCTGCTCTGCTCTGCTCTGCTCTGCGGTGGCCTCATCTCAAGTGCTGGGTGCAGTTTTGGGAACCACAATACAAAAAAAAAAAAAAAAAAACACACAAAAAAACCCAAAAAAACCAAAAAAAAAAAAAAAAAAAAAACCAAAAAAAAGCATTAGAGAGCATCCAAAAAAGAGCAGCAAAGATGGTGGAGGGCCTTGAAGGTAAGTTGTTTGAGGAACTACTGAGGTCACGTGGTTTGCTCAGCCTGGAGAAGAGGAGACTGAGGGGTGATCTCATTGCAGTTACAACTTCCTCATGAGGAGATGAGGAGGGGTAGGCACTGATCTATTCTCTGTGGTGAAAGTGACAAGGGAATAGCCTGAAGCTGTCAGGGGAGGTTTATGTTGAATATCAAGGAAAAGTTCTTCACCCACATGGTGTTTGGGCACTGGAACAGACTCCCCAGGGAAGTCGTCACAGCACAAAGCCTGACAAAGCTGAAGAACTTGAACAATGCTCTCAGGCACGTGATGTGATTTTTTGGGGTTGTTCTGTGAAGGGCCAAGGGTTGAAATTTATGATCTTTGTTAGTCCCAACCCACAGTATTCTGTGGCATGGCATACAATGTAATGCAATTTTTCTTAATATTTTACTAAGAGATTACTTATAAGGAACTCCTAGAAACATATAAACCTGGAAGGTGTCATCATCATGAGGGAGCACTTCTGACACAGATATGGCAGAGAAGCAAAAGAGAAGAAAGGAAGAGGATGCATATAAAATGCATGTTGAAATTAAAAGCAACTGTGAAAAAAATACTCTTTTTTGTTGTTTTCGAGGGATAAAGCCCATGTTGGTTTTATCTTTATCTAATAAATATATTTTGTAAATATAAAATTTTTATCTAAAAATCTGATACTTGCTCTACAGTTCTTGAACAATGACTCCATACTGGTTAACACCAAAAATTGTCTCCTAAACGGTACTCCATGCCTATTCCAGATCATTTATACATTTATGCTGGTACTATCAATGGGCTTGGACAGCTCTTCTTCTAGCACTCAGACAGTAGTCACTCCTATCTTTTTGAAGATGAGATGAAATTTATTTAACTTGCTGAACAACATTCATTTCTAAACCAAAAAAAAAGTTAATTAAAGACCTTAGGAGACTGTCATTCACAGGCAAGGACAACACAACCTACAGTTTGAACCTCCCTTCTGCTTAATATTTAAACAAAATATTTCTCTTTGAGAAATGCAAACATCATGAGGCACATTTGTTTTTCACTGACCATATTTATCCTTGAACTGGATTTATCTAATCTATTTTGATCCAAAGATTGCACCATGTCCTCATCCAAAATCAATCTAAACACCAGCCACAGTGAACAGACAGAGACTTACATCCTTAGAACTTTTTTCCTGTGGAAATAGCATTTTAGTCAATAAGAATTTAGGACATAACCTGCGATTTTCAGAAACACTGTGCCCTATCTAAGCTGTGGTTCCACCCACCGTGAGTGATACAGCATGACTTGTGACTAGAATGAGATATTCTTCACATTGACTGAGATTCGGCTTCCAAGAACCTGATTATCATGTATATCCAGACAAGGTATTTCTCAAGCAGTTTGCTTTCCCACTTCATATTTTCTAGTAATAATCCTGTCAAAGAATTAGAGCATTGTTTTGCAATATATGTCAGAAAATTCAACTTGTCTTTCTGTAGGTTGTTATGTAAACATTAGAAACAAACAGCATGTTCTCACTCATGTCTTGTGCTTCCCTAGTCCTCTGTGATTTACAGTACATTAACATCTACAGTGTAAGGCACGAAAAGCAGGCAGGTTTGAGGAAAATATACCTTGCTGATAATAATGTTACTTTGAAAACTAGGAGCTTGTTTGAGTCATAAGTTTACAGACCATAATCATGTCTAGAAGAGAGAAGATCTCCTGTGACAGCACAGATCAATTCAAGGCATGGCACACTTTACTTACACATTAGCCCTAAACGCAAAAGTTTTTATGTCATCCTTCTAAAGGGTCACTTCACCTACCATCTATAATGCTGACATTTGGTTTCCAGAAACATATTGTAATCTGTCTCTTACTGTTTGGGATGTCTTTTTCACATCTTGAGCTACATTTCTATCTTGCTTGAACAGGAGATACAGTTAGAAATTCACATATTCAGGTATTCACAAATTGGAAATTCACATAATTGCTTCCACAAGTCTTGGAATATCTAGTGTTGTTCATAGTACCCTAGCTCCAGAAGTCAGTAGAAATAATCTAAAATTACACCTTAAATCCTTAGAGACTAGGTAAAAGTTTGAAAATGCGACTTGTGATTTAAAATACAGAATGCTAACAAAAAGCATTCAAAACTCATGTTTTTCCTTGATCTATTTTCTTTGTCTTGATCAATACTTTTTGAGTCTTTAGAACTGGCAAAAACTTACTACTTTACAGAATCACAAATATTTTGGACATGGGCTTTGTGTAATTAGCCATTACAACTTCAGCATACATCCTATCTTCTATTTGTAAGCAAAATATGAGCCTTACAATGAAAAAAACTCTGCTATGATGTACTTTTTGGTGATATTAAGCTTTGTTTCAGAAGAGTCTCAAGAGCCACCTTCATAACATATCATGACCATAAGATTACCAGACCAGAGTAGAAATTCTGTGAATTATTCATTGCAATCATAATGATTCAATATAGAGAGTAGTTCGGGGGACTGTCAAATGACTTTACGATATTTTGGGCCATAGCCTGTTCTACTCCACCTGTTCCTAGCATCTACGGTTATAGACAGTGTCCTGAAATCTGGAAGGTTCTAATTAAAGTGTATTGTACTCAGCAATCTTTGGGGGCACGTATTCCCCTAAGGTTATTGCAAATTGCTGCACTAATTTTATTGAAACCCTCAAGGCTGTCCAAGTAAACAAGCAATTTCCTCTATCAGTTGCAGAAATAAACAGGTCCTTTGCATGCTAAAAGTGAAAGGGATTAAATCCTATCCCTCAGAAGAACCATAACAGAAGAAGCAAAAGAAATGTTCATGGGCTGTAGAGCACAGGAGTTTGGCAGCTACTTCAGGCGGTGAGGCAGGGTAAAAGCGGCAGCTTGTTTCATTGGCAGGGGTTGCCAATTTCTCCCAGAGCCTTTAGTGTGGATGGTTACACATGCCTCTACAGTCTAAGGTCTTAGTGTACACTCTTAATGTATACTCACTGCACTAGGATGCCGCTGCAAAAAAACCTGAATGTAGGATAGACAAATATCACACATCAACACTTTTGTTTATTCAGCAACATTACACACAATTCACTATCACCAGAGACACAACTTCAAAATGGAAAGATGTACATGATATAAAAAGAAGGAAAATAGAAGAAACGAAATGAAATTTATTACTCCACCAATAATGCAAAAAACATTCATCTTGTGAGATGCCATATCATCCCCTCCACATATTTCACATTTATAAATAAATCAAACACTGAACAAATGAATTACAAACATAATTGAAATAATACATCTACTATCCTAATGGCTTTGGAGCTCAAGAAATTTAATTACTTTCCTATACACTTCAGAACAGAATTGTGATAATCAGGGTAAAGCACCTCAGTTCTAAGCTCCTGCTACAGATCTGGTTTTCCAGGTAATGAAAACATTTAATTTTGAGTCATCATTGTAGATTTTATTCATAAATCCTTTCCTCATACTCTCTTCTTTCAGAAATGCAACTAAGAGTCTAAAATAACTAAATAAGGAAGATGTTGATTTTTATTGTTAAAAACAGTGAAGGTCAGAATTACAATTGCTGCAGACATCAAACCCTCCAATCTTTCCTTTTTATAAGCTACTTCAGTGGACAGAAAGAAAACATTAGTTACATAATAAAAGAGAATATTCATGGTCTTAACCCACAAACATTATGGTCAGAAATAAAACTGAAAGAAATGTTAAGAGGGGGTTTATATTTATCTTGAATTTTAGTAAATTAATTGGTTTATTTGACCACATGTGCTTTCTATATTTAATTGAAAAAACATGCAAGCAAACATAGAACTGAACATATTATGGTAGGTAAAAAACTACTGTTTATTCTCCTGACGTTGGACTGGTACCAGAGCTCATTACTCTCAGATTTTGGCAGAAGATTATTGAAACTGAGGTCCTCATTGTCCAGTACTGACAATGAAAAGAACATTTAATCTTGAAGTACTATCAATATCAGTACCGCAATGTTAGCTGCAGTACTGTAGCATCTTAGGTTGGGGAAAAAGGTTTATACTGTCTAATCTGTCCATCAAAATGTATCTGACAACAAAGCCTAGAAGAAATCTTATTTATGATGTTAGGTAGTTCTGTTTCTATGCCACAGAAGCTAAACATGAAGGAAAATTAAGATAACATAAATCATTGTAAATTTTATGTTGTGTAAAATTACAAATGAAGTAAAGCCTTCTAAATTAAAGTATCTTACTTGCATCCTTAACTGAAGTCTACAATGAACACTTAGCTGGAATAGAGAAAGAAGGAAACAGAGAAATGCTTCCCCGACTTTCTTATTCTCCTAGCAGAAAAAATTATTATCCCTGATACTCCCTTGGGGGATGTAATATTTCATCTTGTATGGTCAACCAATCGAAGAAAATATACACCAACCTGCCATTTTTGTGTAGAATTACTGCATTTTTATTCACAGTACAAAATGCAGTATAAAATCAACTGCTCTGTGCTGGCTACAAAGTTGCTTTAAAATAATGCTGAGGGTCTAGCCAGTGGGTGTAGCAAGGGGAGAGCCTTTTATACTTCACGGATTTTATTTCCAAATATCCTGCATTAATATGATTTATTTTGTAGCCAGAAAAAAGTTTAATACGATTCTTCAGCTGATACTCAGCTTCACTCTTGTATAGGGAGTCACTTTCTCCCTCACACAAGAGGACTAAAAATCACAATATCTTCTGAAAACCTGGTTGTATTGTATCTTTACTATATTACAAGACAGTTTTGTTCTTGTAACAAAGAACAGGGGTCATTAATCAAATCCTAGGGTTTTTCTCTTGGACAGTCATATGAGCCTGTGAATTCCATCTGTAATACCAATATACAAGATTTGTTTAACCAGAAGACCTCTGTTTAATCAAATTATCCACCC
This sequence comes from Acanthiza pusilla, assembly GCA_036630365.1. NCBI lineage: Eukaryota > Metazoa > Chordata > Aves > Passeriformes > Acanthizidae > Acanthiza > Acanthiza pusilla. Next base: position 9,136,758 of record JAXCHO010000053.1, read on the forward strand.
TCTGCAGTATTGGATCCGGCATACTGTAACATTAGAATTACTTTTAATGAATTTTCTATTTCATGGAGGAAGGACAAGGAGTTTGATTTTAAAAATCCATTGCATGTTTTATCTCATACTACTAATAGCTATTTAGGAAGGAACTATAATAAGATGATTCATTGATGGAAAGAAACATTGAAAGATTAGGCAACATCAAATAGTACAGTAAAAAGTAAATGTCATGAAAGAAATTAGAATACAGATCTCACATCTACCTTGTTGTACCAGGAGTCATTACAATACGAAGATGGTATTATTTTGTTAAATCAGGGGAATGTGCTTAAATTATCCAGGAAGAGGAGATTTCATAAAGCGATCACTGTGCTAGAATGTCCTTTTTAAGCTTTTGAAGAAATAAAAGTTTCTGTCACAAAATGATACACTATGAAATTAAATTCTCTAACCATAAGTAATAGAAACAAATCTTTAGAAGCAAATTCACAAGTAAGACAAAATTATAAACTGAGTGATGGAACACATATACAAAAGTTGCACCAATATTATTTCTGGATTTACTAGCCTGTCTGCCTCTGAAGATTTGTCTTTTCAACTCAATTGCCTTCATCTGAATGAGGCTTTAGAAGAGGAATTGGTATTAAGCTGCCAAAAAAGATCCAAAACTAACAAACAAAACCATTACAGAAATCTAAGTACATGTAGAATAAAAATCTAATCAACAATAAAATATATGTCACCAAAATCCTACCTAGAATACTGCCTCTTTCAAGTATTACATTCAGGTTTTATTACCCTGAAAGAAACAGATCATGTTTTCTTCTCATCATGTTAAGGAAGAAGATACTTTAAACATGAGAAGATTACTATACTCTTCTGATCCTGTGCTGCCTTTATATTCTGTGTATTGCAAAGTCTTTGCTCATTCACTGGATAATGTGGTAGGTCAGTATTTAAGATCCAAACCAAGCTAACACTTCACGAATGTTCAATGAGTTCTCTGCATGTTATAGTTGACATATCCTTGAAGGTTTTGGGATGTGTTTTATCAAAAATATTAGGAGGATACACTGGATTTTATCCAGACTAAGAGACTGCCTCCAAATGTCTTCTAGCTTGTTCTTCTTGTTCAGCTATCAGATATTTATTACAGAGCTGTTATAACTGGGGTACAAACTGGAAGCTGCAAGTGTAAACAGACAATCAAATGAACACCCCAAATTCTGGGAAGTGCCTTCAGTGCGTAGAAAAGTTGTGATACTAACTTCTCGCCTGAGAGGCAGAAGAGACATAAAGGTTTGTTGGGTTTGGGGAATTTTTTTAAAGAGAGAACAAAACCTGGAAAATAGCCTTGCAATATTTTTCTGACACTAGTATCTGATCTGTGCAGATCTGAGTGTTCCCATATGCTGAAGTTTATGAGATATTTTAAATTCCAGCATGGTCCTCAGCCCATGACAATGTAAGATCTCAGTAGATGGAGGACAGACTGGGCAGACTGTTTCTCTGGACAGATTGAAAAGGAGAAAAGTAGTAATGCTTTATAGCTGAGTTTTAAAGGCTCTTTTTTTGCATTCTGATTTAAATGGCTTGTAGCTGTCTGTACAGTTTGTGAAGTTTTTCCCCACAGTTAGTAGGTTCACAAATTCTCTCTTTTTAAAAAAATTGCAGGCAGAAGAACTGTGAGAACAGTTTTTAAATGAGCAGCTCTCAGAGAGCACTTATGCCTGTAAACTGACTTAGCTCTACTTAAACAATGGCATCACACCAAAAGCTCAGATTTTGAAGTAAGAATTTTGATAAAGCAAGTGATTTCCATTTAATTGTCTTTATTGGCTGATATTTTAAATTTATATGTTTTAATTGTTCAGGGGAATATTGAAACACAATAACATGTGAATTATTTTTCATTTGGATGAATTCCTAAGTTCATCTTTTCTAATTAGATAATTAGGGGCAAGACAGAGACAGCGAAAATCAAATAGAAAAGAAAGGACACTCACATTACTACGTTAAGGCAATAAGTATAGTATTTCAGTGAAACAGAGAAAGAGCTTATTTCTATCCTTAATGATGCCTAGCACCTCTGGAGAACCTTTATGAAGTCTGGTTCAACAGACAGAGAAACACACATTACGTCTCAGAGAGCAAACCCTTGTACAAATCGTAATTCACTGTGAGCTCTTCAGATAAAGTAATTCATCCATAAAAATTTATAGCAGTTTTAGGAAATGTATTAGCGTGCAGAAACCACTTGAAGTCAAAGTTTCCTGTAGTAAAAGTAAAGTAATACACTCAATTAATGTGCTCTGCATCTAGTCCTTGCATCTTGCCTTTATTCATTTGGTGTGATGAATGGCACTGCTTTTGCTGAAGGTAGTGATGTAGAAGCTTTTCTCCTTGAACAATGGGTGGTTAGCACATGTTAGTCAAAGCTACATCCAGCCTATTTAATGTGATTCCTACAAATACTTTATTGTCCTCATTATTATAGTAGAAAATATGATCTCTGTGTTTATTACCCATTTTTCCTAGATAAAACTATGATGGCTTTACACAGCTCTTGTTCAATACTCTAAACCTAAAATAAGTAAATGAATATTCTGTTAAATACACTGTTAAAGTCCTTCAACTCCTAGGAATTATGACACTGGCTTTCTTCTGTGGATAACTCCAACCTAAACTGTACATTCTTCCTTTGAGTCACCCATGGCTTATCCAGCCAGTGGCAGCCAGCTCACAGCAAGAGAATAATCCCATTCAATACTGTACCACACAATATAAAGCACTGCTAGGTTTCCCAGAAGCAGACAGACAATGTGATTAGATTGTTCCAACACCAAGACCACTTCATTTTTCACTAACTTAGCTGTCTTTGAATGGCTTCACTTTACCCACTGCAGATTGTGCAAGTCCTTCACAAAAATCAATGCATACGTGAAGATGAATAATAATCAGATGTGGTGGAAATTGGTTTGCTGAATCACTGCCTCTTAGGAATTCTTGACTAAAACGGATCAGTTGGCAGGGCATTTAACCTTGTTTTTTGAGTTTCCTGTACAAAGCAGGGATAATGACAGAGTCACTGTATAGTTTTATTTCATTAATGATGCCAGAATGTTTTCCAAGCTCAAAGAGAAAAATTTGTTAGCAATGTAACATACAATAATTATGACTCATTTCAGGATTAGTTTAGGCTATATGAAGATTCCTCATGATTTTATGACCCATCTGTCGCAAATTAATGGTGAGTGAAAGGAAAAAATGTTATTAGGATGAGCACCTTTTTTTGCCTCGATGTGAGAAACCTGAGTATTCTCTTCTGTAATCATTCTTAAAGAAAAATCTATTAAGGAACTCTTCTGGTGTCATATTTTCTCAGAATTTCATCAAGCAGATTTAAAATCTACCTTTCAGCAACACTCATTATATTATTTTATATCCAAACAACAAGCCAAATCTATCCATTTTAACAGACATTCAACTCAGACTATAAAGTTAATTAACTTTTACAATATTTAGAAAGGAGTTTAGATATTCTCAGACCTTGGAATCAGAGACATTAGCCAAGGCAAATGATTTTACAGGCAGTTTGGTTAATAGGGCTATAATCTAGCCATAACAGCCTCTTTGGGCTTGGGCCAAGGTAAGCATTTTAAATATGCCTCCTTCCTCTGTCAATAGCTGACTCAGAACTTTGGAAGAACAAAAGTATCCCTCTAACTTAGAGAAGCAAAGACATGACAGTGAAAATCTGTATTGATTAATTTTGCAATGTCCTTGTACTTTTCTGTGGTCTGGCAGGAAGATTTCGCATTAAGAAACTTCTATAAATTTGAGAGACAGCCCCCTTTTCTGAATTTAAACCACATTACATATTTGACAGTACCTCCTAAATTACTTAAGATGTCTGCTTCGTTATTTGTTCTTTTCAGGTGTTAAATGTAGGTAAAATAAATTATAAGGAAAAGAGGTAGTGGGCACAAATTAAAACACCTTGAAATTACATCTAAAAAGAAAAAACCTATTTGGTCAAAAATGGCACATCCTGTCTAGAGAGATTGTGGCATCTTCATCCTTGGAGATATTCAAAGCCTGGTTGGACACATTCCTTGGCAAGCTCTTCTAGCTGTCCCTGCTTGAGCAGATGGTTTGACCAGGTGACCTCAAGAGACGCCTTCTAAATTCAAATGATCCTCTGCTAAAAACAGGACTGGGCTGGTTTTGGGTTTTTTTAATATATCTGAAACTGTATTTTCAAATTACCTAATAATAGTATGCAGGAAAATTAAGAGTGAAACACAGAAGAAACACAGAAAATCTCTGTGAGCCTAAAGTCCCCACTTTTAATTTAGGGTTGTACTTCTCAGATGTAAAGGCATGTAAACTCCACTAGGAAGCAGGCATAGCCACCAGGATTGGCCCTTTGGTTAGACATAGCTCTTTCTAGGTGACTCCAAAACAAACTCACCACTGGCCAAAGCTGAGCCCATCAGCAACTCCAGTGGTACTGTAATATTCACTTATTTACTGTGATATTGTGACTTCCCTGTGGTAAGATATTTAGGAAAGTGTATGAACTTCTGCATAGAAGCTGCGAGAGAGAAAAGAAACACATAGAGGAGCAGCTCTGCAGACACCAAAATCAAAGTAAGAGAAGGAGAGGAGATGCTCCAGATATGGGAGGAGAGATTCCCCTGAAGACTATCTCCCTGAGGCAAGTGGAGCACCCCACACTGCAGAAGATGGATGTGTCCTGAAGTAAGTTGCAGTCCATGGAGAGCCCGCACTGGGGCAGGCTCCTGGCAGGAACTGCAGCCCTTTGAGGGGAGCCCATGTAGGAGAAGGTTTTCTGGCAGCAGCTTCTGTCTGGGGGAATGTTGGGAGCAATCCATCCCTGAGGGACTGCAGTCTGTGGGAAAAGACCCATGACACAGCAGCTCTTGAAAAACTGCAGCATGTAGGAAGGACACACACTGGAAAAGTTTGTGAGGAATTTTATCCCATGGGATTTTGTCCATATGCATACAGCCCACCAACAGCTATCCAATAACAGAGGATGTAGTCAAAATGCATATAGGCCTTCGCACTCCCTCTTTCTGAGCCTCCATGGCAATGTAAAATCAATCCTGGGACTCCTCAGAGTTGAGTATGAGGAATTTTTCAGTTGCTCATAAAAACAGCAAGCTCAAAAAAGGGCACCCTCCACATACGGGTTTGGACTTTTTATATATACTTTTTACTTGAAAATGGAACCAGAGAAAACATTTTCACAAGTCACCAAAACAGGCACTGCATGGGGAATTTGCCATTGCTGCAGACCTAATCAACTTGACTTGACTTAATTCTCTTCAGATGGTCCTAGGTAACCTTGAAAACACTGACATCAAATGTTTATCAACAATGAAGATCACTCTTATGTAGTGGAACAGGTTTCTTAGGATTAACATCATCATTACCTTTATATGTGTAATCAAATGTATTTATAAATTTGCCAAAATAAAGAGACATTTTTGTTCTGAATTAATATATCTTCTTAATATTCTTGTAAAATTTCTCTAAAGGTAGTGGTAATAGCAACTAAACTGCCTTATGTTTCCATGTCTTTGAAGAACATATCTTCACAAATGTTTCCATTTATTTAATAAAACAGATTGTTGTCAGCTGCTGGTTTTGAACATTCCCACACGATCATAGTTACCCTTAAAAACATAGTAAAAAAAAAATTGGAATCTTACTTTTTTTCTTCCACCTCACATTTCAGGGAAAACAAGTCTATTTATGCTATGACTTCCAGATTGAAATCATATATGACAAGGTGCAAATCAGAGTGATTTATTCTAATGCTTATTTTATAAAATGCCAAAATTCAGCATTTGGGGGGTTTTGATGCTTTTTTTTTTCTTTTTCCACCCTGAAAATCTCTGAATTAGAATGATAAGGTTCAACGAGTACAAGCGAAAATATTTAGGTAAGCCAAGAAATTAGCTAGGAGTTGTCATTATCAAAATGTCCTGGAGTGGCACTATGAAACCACTTTATTCCTTAACCAACTGCTAAATGCCCAGGGCTGCTGTGCCTTTAAGATGAACCCGGGGGGTGGGGCCAGAGCCAATGTCAGCTGAAGGGCGGTTGAGCTGGGGCCGCATGCGCAGCTCAGTTCTATAGCCCCCAGGCCCGGGGGACAGGGCTGGAGCCAGGGTTGGTTCAACCAAACCAGACCTGCAGGTGTTGGTTAAACGCTCGGTCCAATGGCCCGGATAGAGATGGGGGACGGACAGAGAGACGGAGGGACCGCGGTGCTGCTCTCTGCCCTCCTCTTCCTTGCCAGCTTGGGAAAAGTTTGCTTGTTCTTTTCCTCGCCTGGCTTGCCTCTCATCCTTCTCTCCTCTCCAGCCCGGGCAGCCCACAGAGTGGCCCCGGTGGCCCTGTAGGGTGGCCCTGGTGCGGTCTGAACTCCAGGAGGGGCCACACCAGTGGATGAAGGGACAGAGCCACCAGATTCCATCAGCTTCGTCTGCTCTGCGAGGAGGACGACTGGCGCTCAGTAGTCTGCGAGGTTTCTTTTTTCCATCTGCCCTCCTCTAGGATGCTGAGTGGACTCCCCTTCCTGGAGACTGGGGAAACCTGGTATCAGCTCCTTACAGGCACCCTTTGCCTTTTTTCCCCTCTTTGCTTTTTCCGGTTTTATTTGGTGTTAATAAATAGTTTCGGTTTTTTGTGTTAATAAATACCTCAGTTTTTCCACTTTCACCTGCTGCACTTACTTTGTTTCATTGGTGGAGGGAGGAGGGGGGTTTTGTTGCTTTTTTTTCTTTTTCCACCCTAAAAAGCTCTGAATTAGAAAGATAAGGTTCAACGAGTACAAGCGAAAATATTTAGGTAAGCCAAGAAATTAGCTAGGAGTTATCATTATCAAAACCAAATATAAACCAAGTATCTGGGTTTTTTTTTTCTTTTCAAGGGAAAAAAAAGGCCCTATCACTTCTTTTAAAAATTTGAATCTGTTTGGATTTGCTTGAAATTATTGTCTACAATGCAACTGTGATTACAAATATCAGGCAGAATTAGGACTGAGATGTGTTAGGTGATATCCAAAAATGGCAGTGAAATTAGTGAAATTTCAAAAATTTCCATTTCAAGCAGAGATACAGAAGTTGAATCTGTTTAGGCATCTCTTATGTTCTCCTGCCTTTCACATTTGTATACCTAAATGTCACTCATATGAATTTTCACAGGAAGCACGTATTAAAAGATGAACAATTTATTGATGAACAAGGTTGTAATATAACAGATATAAGTATAACCAGTTCAGCTTTTGAAAGAGGAAAAATTCTAAATGAAAATTGTGGTTGCACTGTTTTAGAATCCTTCTGTTCTTTCTCACGGAGAACATAGATAAGTTGCATTCTTTCACTTTTCTAATCTCTATGTTTGGAACCGGGTGTGACCAATCAGCTTGGGAGGTGGACTTTTCACTGACCACTAGTTGTTGGAGTCTGTTAGAGTATAAAAGGCTTTTGGTGTAAATAAACTGCCCTTCTCTCCGCCATACTTTGGTCTGCTTGGTTTCTCTCAGCAACCTCCGCGAGGCGCATTTGCCGCCATAGAAAATGCTTTTGTTTTTAATTGACAATACCCAGCTGAGAATTAATCTCAGCAGCCATGAATTCTTTATTCCATTACTTCTCTACATCTAGCCGTAATCTCTTTCTGAAAGTTGTTCTGTATCTCAGGCAGTATAGGGAATCTTTTCAGCGCAGTCCCATTAAGCAGAAAGTCTCCTAAGAGTAACTCATCAGTTATTCCAGTCTTACAGGGTATTGTGCATAACTCAAAATGTTACTGTATTCCCAATCTGTCTAAATTCATACTGTCTCTCTAAGACCTGGCAGCCGGGACCTCGTGGCAGGCATGGTTACTGCAGTCCTTGAAAAGATTAAAGCGCTGGAACTGAACTCCGTCTCTTGCTTGGTTGTTTCTGCTCACGGAGAGACTCTGCTTTGGGGGTTCTTTCCTTCACTTTTATTCTTTCCCTGCACCTTGGACTGCCTGGGGGTGAATTCCACAGGTGGCTGTCTTCAGTGGTAGTGCCAGGAGACAGTGTGGCCCTGCTCTGGTCTGTTGCCTGCTGCTCACTGGCCAAGGAGAGAAGGGGCTGATTGCCCCAGCCCAGCTGCTACACCTTGCCTTGTCTGCCACTTCCTGCTGTGAGGAAGGTAAAATGTGTCCACGAATCCTAGCCCTTGACAGGGCACAAGCTGCCTTTGGAGCCCCAGCTGCCGGAGAGATCATAGAGGTGGGAGAAGGCAGATGTCAGCTTCCCTTTGCCTTTAGAACTATGCGCTCAGCTGCAAAGCACCATCTTGCATGGGGAAGGGGTTTTCCCACTGTGTCGTGTCTTTCTTTATTCCTATGGGGTTCTTGAGATTTGGCAATTTTGTTCATAGTGTGTTATTTAGTTCATAGTTTTGTTCATAGTGTGTGTGTTCATACTTAGTGTTATTTCTTGCCTGTTGGTGTTGTGCTTGCTAGTAAACTGTTATCTTTTCGCTTATATCCACTTGTGTCTGATCCCTTACTGGGGGAATCCTTATTTGGATTGGTTAATACCAAAGGGAAGACAACTCATTCCAGAATGTCTACCTCAAATTATCTCAGACTAAGATTCGGGGTAAAAGTATACAGATACTAATCTTAAATTTGCACAGGAATTGATTGCTTATCTATCCTTTGGGGTAGGAAAAAAAATTAAAAAACACTGAAGAAGAAATAAAATATTTCATTTCATAAAATATTTCATGGAGTGCATGCATGTTAGCTGTGGCACTGTCTTTGCTTATGCCCCACTTCAAAAGTAGTGCAGCCAGCAAGTCAGGGGAGGTGATTCTTCCTCTCTGCTGTGCTCTTGTGAGACCCCACCTGGAGCACTGCTTGCAGTTCTGGTGCACACAGCATATGAAGGACATGGAACTGTTGGAGCTGGTCCAGAGGAGGCCATGAAGTTGATAATGAGAATGGAACAGCTCCCCTGTGAAGGCAGGAAAAGGATTTTGAGGCTGTTCACCTTGGAGAAGGTTGCATGGAGACTTCATAGTAGCTGAAGAACCTTCCAATAGCTGAAGAGGGCCTACAAGGAAGGCAGAGAGAGATTCTTCATCAGGAACTTAGTGACAGGACAAGAGGGAATGGCTTCAAACTGAAAGACAGTAGATATAGATTAGATGTTAGGACCTCTTTATCATGAGGGTGGTGAGGAACAGGTTTCCCAGAGGCTGTGGGTGCTCCATCCCTGGAAGTGTTTAAGGCCAGCTGGACAAGGCTTTGTCCAAAGCTGGTCTAGTAAGAGCTGTCGCCGCCTGTGGCAGTAGGGTGAGAACTAGATTATCTATAAGGTACCTTCCAAATCAAACCATCCCATGATTCAATTATTCTCCATCACTCTTCAGACACAGCTGGATGCGGCCAAAGTGATTCTCACCAAGAATTCATCCATTCTGACCTTATTTTGGTTTTGGCAACATAATTTGGAATAAGGGATTTGGGAAAAGGGCAGGAAAATATAAAGAAAAGTACAGCCTGAGTGTCCACGTTAGATTGAAAGGGATCATTGCTTGCTGTTTCTGTTGTATTTGACTGAGCACAGCCCAGTTGCTGGTTGGTTCCTTCTACAAAACAAAGAAATGAGATTTTAAATGGAATAAGTAAGAGAGGCATTGCATTCCTCTCAACTGTAGGGTGGCCTAAGATTTCACCGGTAAGGCTTTTATTCAAACATGTTTGTCTTCCGGGATCAAAGGGTTCATATCACAAACATAAGGCCCCCAGGCAACCTGAAGTGAAGAACATGGGCAGGACAGGCTCCTGCCCCTAAAGAAAATAAACAAAATGCCTTAGTCAGATTTCAAAGATAGACTTTTAAAAAGTCATATGGTAAATGGAAAAAGAAATGGAAAAACACTTTTCCCTAAAAGAATAACATTTTTAAACATTCAAAAGTACAAATAGACAGATTACGCTACAGTGGTTTTGTAGGGCTACGTGGCTGCAATTCAAAATAAGTATGCTTTGAAAACTTAGATTTGAAATTTTTTAGATGAATCATGGATTACAGGGTTCCTTCTGTTTTTAAGTTTGTATATTTCCTTTGAAAAAATCAGCATTCCAATTTTAGATATTATATAACTGCTGTGTTCTTACTTAAGTTCTTATATATCACTTGGTCAATCCTGTGGAGAAATATTCATTACTTGTTCACTGTTGTGGATCATCTGGACAACACTCCTCTCTAAACAAATCCAAATTATTGTATAAGAGACCATGATTTATGATGAAGATTTTCCTTCTTACATGATCACAGTTATGTTTTAGATGACTTATCTACGTACAGCACTTTTTAGTAATAGTCAATTCAAAATGCTCTTTCATTTTTACAGCTTACAAATTTATGCTCCTATTTTCCTGTTCCCTGTTGCTTTATATTACCAAATGCCTTTTGGATTTACTATGCTTCATCAATAAGAGATGTCTTATGTCTTAGAACTGCTTGCTCAATATTACTACTCGTAAAGATTATGTTGGTCTGAGAGTGATAGCTTTTTCATTCTACTAACAACTTCCTCTAAACAAGAAAAGCCAAAGGTTTTATTTTTTCCTGCTGTTACAGTAAGGACAACATAACTTAATTATGCCTTTATTACTTTCAACTTAGCTTTTTAAGAAAAAATAATATCCTATATGCTTTTTTTTTAATTAATGTGTGGCCTTCTCCACCAAGTAGCCATACTGGATAGTGATAATTTATATTTGCACAATGGGAAATACCAAGATTATTTTGCATATAACTTGTTCATCAGTTAAAAAAATCCCAAACTGCAGGAGAAGAATACAGAACAACTTTGCTTGATGACAAAAAGTTATACAAAATCCACTGTAATTCAGAAAAAAAAACTTTGTTATTAAAAATAATAAACCCTTTACTGCAACATAGCTCATTATGATTGATAAAGAAGTGGTGAAATCCTTCAGGTATACTACTGAAAAGTCTATTCTCTGTAAGTGTCTGTCAGATATTGAAATAGAAAATAAGCTGCCAGTGAGAGTCTCAGAAGTGGGGCAAAAGGAAAGTCCATTGACTTACACCTATACAGCCCATGGGAAAGTCATAATGTGATGTAATTTGACCACTCCTTATTAAAAATGTGAGTACAGCTATAAAATATTTTAACAGAGTGGATTTGCCATGGATTATTTTTTTAATAATTATTTTCTTTCTATTAAGTTTCACAGACACTGAGAACTAGATACACTTTAAAGAAGCAAACAGGCTAATCAAGAATTTCCTCCAAACCTCTCTATGAAGAAATGTATGCCTAAGTATTGCTGTGACCTCCAGAACATAAACGTATGCCTACTGATTTTGGAATTTAATATGATTATTATAAAAGCTGTTATTTTGGCATGTCCCTTCCTGGACATTGCAATAACCAGAAACCAGGTGGAAGAATGCAATGTATTTCTGGTTTTGCATATCAAGGTACAGCAATGATTGCTTGGTAATAAATTTATTCAATAATTAGATTCCCCCAACTACAATCAACAAAGCTGAAGAGAGAAGTTTCTTTTTACCTGTACTGTCACATAGAATTCTGTCAAACTGAAATCTGAAAATCCTAGGCAATATTGCTTTCATCACTCAGAAAATAATAAAAACAACTAACCCTTGGTGCCGGTTAACTTTCTTCACAGTAACTAGTGTGAGGCTGTGCTTTGGTTTTGTGCTGAATATATAGATAATATAGAGATATTTTTGTTATTGCTGAGCACTATTTGCACAACGTCAAGGCCTTTTCTACCTCTCACACCACCCCATCAACAAGTCTACTTGGGGTGCATGGGAAATTGGGAGGAGTCACAACCAGGACAGCTGACCCCAACTGACCAAATGGATATTCCATACCCTATGATATCATGCTCAGTATATAAGGTGGAAAGAGAAACAGGGGATTTCAGCATGATGGTGTTGGTCTGCTCAAGTAATAATTACATGTGATAGGGCCCTACTCTTCTGGAGATGGCTGGACTTCCCATGGGAAGTGGAGAATTAATTCCACGGTTAACTTTGCCTCTGTGTGTGGTTTTTGCTTTCTCTATTAGACTATCTTTATCTCAACCCACAAGTTTTCTTATTTTCAGCCTTCTGATTCTCTCTTGCATCATAATGTCGGAGGGTGGGAACTGAGGTGGGGAAGAGGAGTAAGAGAGTATCTGCATCGGGTTTAACTGCTGTCTGGGGTTAAACCATGACAAACCTCCAAAAAAGAAAAAAATTATATTGAGATGGAAGACAAGACACAGACACACTTCTTTGTTTCAGCTTTCGTAATAGCTAGCTCCCTTAGGCATCTGTTAAGAGAACTTTTTAGCTAGTTCTCTTACACAGTATTTAGCACTTTATGTCTCCTCCATGGCTTTTCAATAGGCTAGCAGGTAATTTATTTAACATGAAAAAGAGGAATTTAAGGAGGACAATGCATCCTCACCTAAGTTATAATACCAGCTGTTCTTGATTCAAAGGGAAGCTTTTTAAAATACCCATATAGTTTAGGATTGGGCCTCTGAATCTCTGGTCAGAAGCGGCTAATGCTTTCTTTTTACAAACATGCAAGTTAAGTCATCCACATTTTCAGATATTTCAGTAATTTTAAAATGAAGCTTGGCATATGCTTATTTTGAGGAAGGACTTTAATAGAACAGGTTTATGTTAAAATATGCTTTCCACACATTCTTTAGATCTGGTCCTTCTTTTTATTTATTGGAAATTTTAGGGCATGCACAGTTTAACGTATGTCACTGATCTTTAGATGCTCAGTTATAAAAGATATCTCATATTTAAACCCAGAGATGTTCTAGAATTAAAAACTTTAGAAAAGAGAAAAAACCCAACCAAAAAACACCACCACACACAAAACCAAACAAAACCAAGCAGACATTCATCTGACACCACAGGCCTTCAAACTCTGAATACGCTCTTGAAACACAGTGAGCTTTCCTAGCCAAGATCTTTGCCATTTATACTGCATTGTGTGAAACTTAGTGTTTGTACATTATTATAAGCCCTGTAGCCTTTTTTTCTTCCTTAAATTACATATAATAATCATGAACATAGCTAACAAAACAAAAATGACAGGCTTGAGTATGGTATTTTATATAATATGCAGTTTCTTTTGGATGAGGGTGGCATTGACAACAAATTAAATAAATATTGGACAACAGCAGTCTTTCAGTTGAATATAAATTGGCACTGCTCTCACGCCCATCTGTCCAGTCAGGCTGTGGGAACATTGATTATGTCTTGCTACAACCTTTTTTTTAAAAATGTCAAATGCAATCCTTTATTAGACTAAGAAAAGAGCATTTTTAAATTCTATTTTAGAAAGAGAGAAAAAGGCTTCATACATTTACTGCTATATAAAGTAAATATTTTTATCAATTAAGAACAACTGTCCTTGGGTAGTTAATTATCATTACAAGTCTGCCAGTAAAGCTGTGCTTCTCTGTGTATCAGTGCTACTAGCAGATTATCTGCACTCTTAATTGCCCCTTTTTTTGCTAGCTTGGGGAGAAGTGATCTTTCAAATATAATTCCAAACACTACTTTTTCTTTTCAAATTCAAAATCAAGCTGGTAGATACAATTGGAAAATACTTTTGTCACAAAGGCAGTCAGAACAGGATCATGGATATTCTTCCCATATAAAACAACAGAGAATCTTGGTTTCTGATGCCGTCAAAATTTTATGCAAGATGCAGTTCTCATTTTGACCTTGCACTAGTGTTGTATTCTGCCTTTAGCTTGTAGACCACAGACGTAAGTGTTTGCTCAGTCTTTTGTGTATATACACTTCATGAATTTGACCGATGGCTTTCCCATCTAAGTAATTTTCTTCACTTGCTAGGACCAAGGACCTTCCCCCACGTCTTACTCAGTACTTTTAATGTTTCTTCTCTTTGTTGTTTATCACATTTAATGTGTTTCCTTGTTCATGGTTTTGGCAATGCATTTGTTTTTCTGGGGCACAAAGCCTAAAAAAAGATATTTTCTCTTTTAGTTTTCAAAATCCACTGCCTTCAGGACCAATATCTACCATTTTTTGCAGCCATGTGAAGACAAGCCACAGCTGTGTGACTTCAGAGTGCTTAAATGTTGCTAATCACCAGGGAGAGAGGACTGAACCAAATTCTTTCCTCAGTAACCCAAGAGAATGGTAGAGAGGTTGGAGCAGGAGCACATTTAACCAAAATTTTCTGTATTAAGTAAGGATTAAGGTCTTTGTCAATGGGATTGCATCCAGAAAATACCCTGTCTGCCCATTTTATTTCCACCTCTGAGAAGGAGATTTGGTCCTCATCACTCAGGTTCTTCAAAAGTTTTTATGTAGAGGATAATATAGACATACATGTATAGAAAAATAGGCCAACTCAACACTGTCTTCTCTGAAGTGTTAAATAGGCCAGCTCAACACTGTCTTCTCTGAAGTGTTAGAACATCATTTAACATTTGGCTTTCTGTTACAGAGAACTAATATAATCTGCTATAAGATTTGTATTTATGGGAATGCTTAATAAAGTTGAAAGAATACCTGCAGTGCAAATTATTACTTGAATCACAAGTAATATACACATATATATGTATATATATTTATAAAGGCTGGCAATTCAAGCCCTTTCTTAAAAATTCTTCAATCTTTTACAAATGTTTCTCTTCTGTAATTGAGAAACTTTAGCAAAAGCTATAGTTTTGTTATGGATTTAAGGATAATGATATGGTGTTCTACTGTCCTTGAATCTCATAATTAATTTGCCACACTTCTTTCACTGGAAGTTTGTTCTGTTCCTTATTATCTACATAATTTCCCCACTACCAGCAAACAGTCCCATTTAAAAGTTAATATTAAACAAGAAAATTAATATGTATATGCATAAAGTTATTTCTCATGCATTTTAATAACAAAAATTCTAATAAAAAGATCAAAGTAGCCATACTAATACAAACTCTAGGCTCATCCTGCATCTTAGTCCTTCTGGCAGTCTAGATGATTTTGATTGCAGAAGGTCTCTTCATGCCAATGCCACATTTAGCCTAGATGTATGTCATAGTCAAATGCACTGGAAAAAAAGAACCTGTGAGTTGCCAAAATTTTGAAAAAGGTGTGTTGAATATAAGATACCGAATTCACTCTTCATCTGTGGTTGCAACCCATTCAGTAAAGTAAAAACATGTAGCTGTGCAACGCCAGCCCCGGCTACGACTTCCTTCTTTTTCAGGGGTGTATGTTAAAACACAGGAACCAGGACCAAAAAAGTGTTACAAACTTCCAATTAATTATAGCTTTGCCATTTTTCACTATGCTGTTTTTTCCTTTAATCTTCTCCTTTTTTTTTTTTTTTAAATTTCTGGTTAGTGAAATACCTGCTTTCAAGTGAAAATACAAGCGAATCTTTTATTGGTTCGTTAATCAGTAATGAGTGGGTGAAACAGGTCAGAAATTCTTGTAGTATTTCCTCTCACTTGTATTTTTTCTTCCTCATCTTTCTATCTCTGAGCAGTATTTTTATTTTTCCTTTTCATCATAGAAAGTGAAAAAAGTTTAAAGGAAGTTAGACTTTATAATCAACTTTTCCAGAGACCGTTTTTGCACACCCACTGCTCTACAATATAAATGAGAAATTATTTTCCTGGATTCTCACTGCAGCCACTGAAATCCTTCTTGCAACATCAAAGTGTGTTCCTTTATTTTGATTTTTCAGTCAGTTGTTTGTAGTTAGTAGTTAGTCCCTTTGTAGGTGGTCATACATTAAATCTTTTTGTCTTTCAGTGATGCTAGATCAGTCTCCATTTCTTCTATTGTCCTCAAAGTACTAACACTTTGCTTTCTGCAGTATTTCACAGACAAAAAAAGAGAGCACCACAGGCCCATATAGGAAACTGTGGTTCCTGGGAGGCAGACAGACAAAGGGAGAGAAGCTTACAAAAAACACAGGTCAAGCTCTGCGCAAAGGAAGGTCCCTCTTTCTAACATGATTTTACTTTTCTGTAAAACAAATTGGTTAATTAGGACTATCCTCTCTCCAAACTATGCTCTGTCACGGCAGGTCTTTTTCTTAATGGCTCTCCTGGACATCTGTATCAGATTTGTTCAGCTGCAGTTTTCCTCTTTAATTGAAACTGGACTAAAATGAAGTAAAAAGCGTGTTGAAGTTGCTGCTTCATTTCTTCTGGCTATTTCTGTTTGATAGTTATCAAAATTTGCAGAATCACTTTCTTCTCCTTAATCTTTATATTCACACAACGTCACTAATGTGTCAATACTCAGATGCTTCTACATTGTTCAACCAGCAGAAAGAATCTCTGATCTTCCTGTACTTAAGTGTGGGACTTAAGCAGCTCTCCTTTGAAGACACAAATCCAGTCCCACTGATCGTTTTGGTCCTTTCATTATTTTTTTTTCCCCTGGTGAAGGTGTAGAAAAGAGAAGCCATGACTAGTCTGTCATGGTTCCAATATCAAACAAAACTACCCAATTTTCAACAAAGTAATGAATGTCCCATTAGTAAGCACCTGCAAAACAGGGGGAGAGCAACATAAGCTGGGATTTACTGTGACTACCCAGTCCTACCTATTCACCTAAATCACTGGCATCATAGCAATAAATGGTGATTGATTTGGTTTCTAGAACAAGGTAAACCCTGACATTTTAAAGTCTTACAGGAGATCAGTTAAAGTTGCATGAGACAGACTTGGTTACTGTCAATAGAATTTCATGCAGTGCTAATTCAGTATAGGAGTTATTTTCAGAATGCCAAAAACATACTGAGAGTTTTGAACAGCAAGAAAACAGCAAGAAAAATTAATTTCATAAACACACTATTTTGTTTAATTAAACCTAGTTAGAATACTAAATAACTAGAATCCAACTAATTTCCCAATTTAATTTAGGAAAGGAGAAATTATTGTAATTCAGAAGGACTGAACCAGATGATGACTTCTGGATAAAAACTGACAGCACCGAACCCAAATAACCATTTAATCCTAACGCCACCCTGAAACAGTTACAAACCCACTGAGTACCTGTACTGTGACTGATATTTTATCAAAGCTTGTGTCCTGGTTTCTTCCAGTGCTATTTGTCTTTCAATAAAAATCTCTTGATTTTTGACATCCTGGTCATTGTCTATGCAGTCCAAAGAAAGGTTCCTCTTGCTTTTTAAATGCTATCATCCAATGATTCAGTATATGAACTATGAAAGCCTGCAGTTTCTATTTCTGATCTTCCATTTCCTGTATGCTTTGTAAGTAACAGCTAAAACTTTCTCTGTCTTTATTCTTGGGTTCTTGTTTTTGCCCTCCCTACTGGGAAAATGTGTTCTGTTTTTACTTTGAAAAGACTGTCACAGTTCAAAAGTTCCTTCCAGTTTTAGAGAATTCCAGAGAGTTAGAGCTATTCCTGCTCAGTACTGCACATTTGTCCTTAGGACACCATAGGCTTTTCTTGTAGATATGTTTGTGCTAATGGTTAACAAGCACTACCTTTTAAAAGTCTTATTTTCTGGTTAACTGTTTCATTTAGGTCTTCCTTGCCAGCATTTTACCACTGATTACTTTTCTTCATCTCTCATTGACATTATTGTTGCACTATATGCTTGATTACACTTTGTTGACTCAGTATTTCATCTACAGCTGTGATCTTTTAATGGTCATATTGCTGCTGGTGTGTTCATGCTTCAAATCTTTCTGATTTCTATTGTTTTTTCTAAATTATTTTAACTTCGTAGTTTTAGCTTGGACCATGATCCACTGACATGAAGTGAAATATTTTCTGACATCTGGGAAAGTTCTATTTCAATAATTCATAGTATTTTCTGTTGTACATAAGTAAGTTCTACTTCCCTTAAGTCACCTTTCCGTATTCTTTCTTTGTGGAGATTACAATACATAGCCATTAATATTCAATCATCACTGGTTTACTCTTGCCAGTACCATGCCTTCCTCTTATTTCCAACCTGCCTTCCCCTTATTTGTCGTGACAGTTAGTCTTTTCATACACATGCACAATGAATTTCAGTGGCAACATCCATTTCAGAAGAAAAAGTATCTATGACTTTCTTATTTAAGTCAGATTTGTCCTTACAGTAATTCACCTTTTGCCTTCCGTCTTAATTTTCAAGTCAAACAAGGAGGAATAGCTATTCCTCCTTGATACTTGTCATGGAGCACTGCTGCTGGCTGCTCCGCACCATCAAGGACACCCAGATCCAGAGGGATGGGGCTGGGCTGGACTACCTGGTTGGGGGTGCTACCCTAAGATCTTCCTGGAAGTCTGTGTGGCACATAGCTTACAAAATATTGCCTTTTCTTCAAGAGCTGATGTTGAGTCCTCATAAACTTAGTGAAGAACCCAGAATTAGCCATAACCAAAACATTATCTGAATATACAGGACTCACATTCATCTCATCACCTATGCTTGAGCAACCAGATGCAGGCAACCTCCTGGTGGTGCATCTTGCTGGAGAAACCTGGGCACGGCAGATCCTGGGCTTTCTACACACAGAGTTCCCATAAGCAGGCAAGCTGTAGAAGTGTCATGCACACAATAGCCATGCACTGATGTTTTGCACAATTTTACAACACACTTTATTCAGCTACCTTTGTAGAGCTTTTTAATGTAAGGCTAAGGTTTCCAAAAGCAATTAATATTGTAGTTAAGTCTGGGGCATTTATTGTCCTGTGCCACTTAATTGTCTTAGAAATCCATTCCCAAGAACTTCACGGCTTCCCTCAATGTTTACAGTTCTTAACTATTATTATTATTATTATTATTATTATTATTATTATTATTATTATTATTATTATTATTATATTTTATTTTGTATTTTGAATAGGTTGGAAAATTCAGCTATTGTTATACAGCAAAATCCAAAAGAAAGATTTTCCTGGTGGAAATATTTAGATGGGGCGCATACAGAAAATGTAAATTTACACCAGAGACCAGACGAGATGCTAAAGTGTGGAACGAGCCTACCTATATTTCATATATGTACATTACAACATCTCTGTAGCTGGTATAAATTTCTGTATCTCTAACATCAGTTTAGATGGGTTAATTTACATCAGTGGAGGAGCTCACCCATCTGACACCTGCTTCTCCTCCTCTTACCATACACAAAAAGGAAAATGCTACAACACTTTCTACTGAAGTTTCACAATTGTTCTGATTGGAATTTTGAACCCTTTGCTTGCTCAACAGTCTTTCGTCTGTTTGCCATTTACCAGATCCATTGGTAGGGTGTTGAGAGTGTGTTTTTTAGTGCTGAAGTAATGTTGCTGGAATTCATGGAGATATTTTCATTAGGCAACCAAATTGTACTCCTTTATGTACTAGATATACACAATACATTTTCTTGGATTTCTTTTCTTGGTCTTTTAAAATTGCATATTTCAATTAGCAGGTAATTAATATTCAGTAATCATTCAGTAACTCAAAACCTTATGCTCCTTTTTAAGGCATATCTAATTAGAAATACTAATGTTTTAATCTAAAGCATTCTATAATCTAAATTACGCCCAACAGAGCTCATTACCGTAGAAATAGAAGTGTTTTACTAGAAAAGATGCTCCATCCCAAGAGTCCATTTAACAGTGCTGAAGGTTTTTAGCTAACTTGGCCAGGCCCTCAAACACAGAATATTAAGAAGCACATCAAAACTCTTTTGTACTAAAAGCTATCTTTTCTAGGGAATGTTGCTTCTAATGTCACTGATTAATTGTGAAATGTAGTTAGAAGATTTGTAAATTGGTCCCCAGTGCAATGGGACAAATGTAGGGGAGGCAATGTGCATGCATCTCACAAATCCATTCAAGCTAGAGTCTTTGTGACTTTCTTAACAAATAGAGGCAAACAAACGTGAAAGTACATGGTAGGATGTATTCATGCAAACATAAGACGTGGGTTGGCTTATATGGCCATGATATGTAGCTTTCCTAATACATCATGCATTTTTTTCCCATCATATTATAGCCCTCTGAGTAAACAACAAACTGTATTCCCAGAATGCACACTGTCTGCACATGATCTTCTGGACCTACCCTTTATATTTGTTTTCCTTGTTAATATAATTGACTGCTTTTACTTATTTTTCATGCATATCCTGTCTAGGTCTGTACATCCAAGTTGATTTCTAAAAGACATAAAGGGAGAAAAAAGTACTGAAAAATCTTTTCTGCTGACCTAGAAAAATATTTAATTTCTTTTCCACAGAAAGGGTACACTGTCTCACTACAGTTGCAGCTTTATGTGAAGAGACAGCAGTGGGAGGAAAGATGTGCTCTTGAAGCATCTGCACAACCTTGATGCTCGTGCTTCAGATAGTACTTAACAGATCTTTATTACATGTTTTCTGTGAGCTAGATATCTGTCTTACAACAGAGGACTTCAGACTTGTCAGACTTAAAACAGCTCCCTTGAAAATTTTGGCTAGAATCAGCGTTTTCCTCAAGGCATTGTCTGAAGTGGTTAGACTAGTTATTTACGCTTTTTCTTTGATTTGTTGGTTTGGTGCCCCAAATGAGATGTGTGCACACAAAATCACATATTTCCAAGGAACACTTCTGATGAAATTATCCTCAAACTTACATGAACAATTAATTATTTTAGATATATGTTCCTCATTTGATTGAGGAAGGAAAGAGGACAATGGAAGCTTGTATTTTTACAAGTATTTTCTGATTTTCTAATTTATTTACCTCTTTTCCTGAGAAAGTATGGTGTCTGCCTATATATCTGCCCATAGATGATTTTAGTGTCTTGATTGTGCTAGAGATAATGCTGTATGACAAGATGAAAAGCTTCCTTTCCCTTGAGGACAGGGCAAACGCTTTCAGCCCTCAGCTTTTAATGTGTTCTAACCCATCTGCTCACAACGTACTCATATCTTATAATTAATTAATTTTAAAATTTTTACTTATGTGGCCTTTTATATTAATAATTTAAGATGCAGGAGCATATATATTTATTACAAGCACTTTTCTCATGTCTTCAGATGGCTGTTCTCCTCTCCACAAGCATTAAAATCCTGCCTATTGTGAATGGTGATCCAGATGATAGTGGGGAATCAGCATGGCAATATGAGTACATGATTTTTGTGCAGTGGTATCATCATTATAACATACTTCTGCATTAGCCTTTCCTAACAGCATTGCTTTGACAATATCACAGAGCACTGCATTACTGTATACAGAAGATCAGAGCTCACTCCATCTCTTAATAATCCCAAATTGAAAAGAGGTTAGTTTCAAGGTCAGTATTTTGAACCAATGTTGTCAGCCCATAGTGGAACAACATGCTGCCAAAGTTAAATAGATTAATAGTTAAAAGAACTCCCCAGAACACCAAGCTGAACCTTTATAACCTTCTTCTTTTTCATAAAGCAAGTATATTCTGATTTTAAAATGGAACTCTGTTTTGCCTCTAATGTTTCCGTATGAAGGTTGTCCCAGAATAGGATGGGTCTGATGATTACAAGAACTTTTAATTTCCATTATTAACATTTATTCATTAACAAATTCTGGTTTTAGATGAAATTTCCACATTCCAGGATTTTTCTCCATGTGTTTATAATTAGAAACAATGCTTTTTCCAAGCTTCTGATTTGCTACCATGACTAACTACAAAAAACTCCATACGTTTAGAAGTTTTGCCTTTAACTTTTTTCCATTTTCCTAATTGGCCTAATATCCTTTCTATATGTCTTTTTACAAGTGTTTCTTAGTTTTAGAGCATGCATATAACATTACACAGAACAGAATTTACAGAATAAGATTTCTCTTGCCACTTTTGTTGACTTAGTGCTTCAAATTTACTGGTCGCATTGGTACCTCATGTTTACTGGAAAGGCATCAGCTAGATCTTCCTCCTTCATTACATATTTAACAAGACATTGCAAAGTTTTATATTGCCTAATCTTGTGTTTATATTCCATTTTTAGCTCAAATATTTCCACAAATGCATATGCAGGAACTTAAAAAATGGTTTTATGTTTTGAATCAAGTGAAAATTTTCGAAGTGCTCATTTTTTCAATATACAGCTATAGTATAGAATCATTGATCTGCCAGTTTAAAAGAAAAAAATAAGAAAAAAAATTGAAAATAAATATAATAAATATTTGTGCTAAAATAGAAACAAAATCCCATAATATTAGCACATCATGCATAAGACAACTATTTGCTAAAATTACTACTTATGGGAATTTTTAAATTCCCATAAAGTATTGCCATATGTATGGTATGTATTAAAAAACCATCTTTAATATTTATTAAGGTGAACATTATCACAGATTGCTAGCTAAGGAAAGTTAGTAACATCCCATGCTTGAATAAAGTACACAATCAACTAAAATTTTCAAGAGTCTACCCTCACCTACATTACTGAATATATAGAGTGTGTGCTTTGGTATCATCTTTCCTGCTATTGTTGTGACCCACCAGTGTGATATAGAGCATATCTCCCATAGTCTTCAGGGCAGTTTGAAAGAGAAAAACGTTCTTCAAAATTTGGTTCTGTGTTAAAAAGTGTGACTCTGAATTGCTGTTCAGGATTCTGTTGATCCTGAGAAATGTGTTAGATCAGAACAAAAGGATTTATTGAAGAGCTCAGTATCATCAGAGCAATAGATAAAGCAGGTCATTGGGGCAGTCCCATGAATGAAGGAAAAATAAAAGGAAAGGAAGCAACCACAAGAGAACAAAGGAAACAGTCACAGAAGCAATGCTAAAGAGCCTTTTGAGCAGGTACCACTTGCTGCCTCTTATTTTATTTGTGAACTAAAGGAAATTTCTAGAGGCTTCTGCCAGATTACAAGGAAAATGGTACACCAGTAAAATGGTTTACCAACTGTAAAACTAACAGCTTTACAATAAAATCTGAGTATTATCATGTCCAATGCATATGGAATTTTTCCAAAGTGATTTAACAAACCAGTATGCTAACTAAATATCTTTGTAGAAGTCAGTTTTGAAAACTCAGAGATTGTAGCACCTCAAAATTTTTCTTGCTCTTTCTTTTTCTGCAGTCAGTTTTGCAAACATACAGAAGGCTTCAACCCATTATCTGAAGAGTAGGAAGGCTTAAAGAATTGTGAAAGGTCCATGTCCACCTGTGCTTCAACTTGTTTCTCGGTCTCTTTATTATTCAGAACAACAAATTAGCAAATTCTCATTTTCAGGAATGCAAAGCAATACTTGCTCTTTGTGAGTGCTGTTCAGCAATAGATTCAGAGGGCAGAGTTTCCAACACCATAAGTACTGAATTATTTTCTTGGTGACCAATACATTCAAAACACTTTAAGTTTACCTTGTACTTGGAAAGTACTTTCCCTTCTTGCTGGCTTTCAAGGTGCAGTGTATAACATTATGCAGTAAGTTTGTGAGGAAAAGATGCTGGTTCCTTCACAGTTTAGGTCTTGAATTGTTGTTTCATTTTGGTTTGGGTTTTTTTCAGTTTGGCTTTTACACTGGTACTTTCTAGCACAGTAAAAAGAGAAGGAAAATAGAGGAGGAAAAAAGTGCAAATTCCTACTTTTGCCTTCCCTCATAGTTCATTGACCTACAAAGTACTGCTCAAAGTGAATTACATAAATAGGGAAAATGGCCTTTTCTCATTGTTTTATTAAAGGAGTCTTCAGTACTACTAACTAAAGTCATTTAAAGACATTGTGAAACCTGTTCACTCTTGCCTTGAGGATTCAGTTTATTCCTTTCTTTTGCAGAACAAATGAGAAATCATTTAATTGACCTCAAACATGTTTTATTGCCAAAAATCTTCTGTTGACTATTGAAGATTCATGGGGCACTTACTTGCATTTCCTTAGGAAAGACTATCTATTTTAAAGAAAAGAAAGATTTCCGAATATGCAGAAGTTTAATAACAGGCTAACAAAGTTAAAAGCCATCATTCTTCCTCCTAATATCCCTGAGTTGCTCTTTGACAATGCTGTGTCTGCAATCTCCAACATCAATTAACAGTGTATTATTTTTATTGTTTCTGAGGCACTTCTGATCAATAGAAAGAAACCAATTTACATATGGGTTACCAGTTGCTCAATCGTGCAACAAATGGATTATACAATACATCCCTTTTTTTTTTTTTTTTAAACAATGAAAAAAGTGTACATATGAAACAAAAGACATCAAATATAAAAACTCTGTAGTGGTACAATCTCACTTTATATTGTTTTTAGTTGTTTTACTAAAAACAAACTAAAAAAAACCCTGTTCAGCTATTTTGCATGTTAGTAAGGACTTTTTGTAAAAAAAGGATTGATACACAGGAAATAAAACTTAAAATTAGAAAGATGTAAAACTGGCATTTAAATAGGTAACTCTACCCATTGGTAGATACTTCAGGGAACAAACACTCCCGCTTTGTCGTCTCTGTGTAATTTTTGCTATGAATATTTGTTTGTTCACAACTGTAACTTTTCATAAATGAGCTCTCCTCTCTCATTCACACTTGCTTTCATTTCTTCTGAAGACACGCCTTTCTTAACCCCCCAAAAATTTATCTTCCTCAATGTTAATTCTTCTTCTGCTTGCTAAAACTTATTTGAATTACTCTTTTCCTTGTGGATCTTGTTCATTTGAATTGTCTCAAAGAGTTTTTTGCTGTATGTGCCAAATGTTGTACAATATAAATTTCTGTAGAGCCTGACACATTGGCAGAGCTGGCATTAAACTGTAAGACACTAATAAACACAAATGCAGAGCAGAGAAACAGAAGTGTGCAGGTTTGCACATGGAAGCACATGGAAGCATGTATGTGCATTTTTGTAACTGAATGTAGGTACAAAAAATGTATCAGACTATATGAAATTTGTGTAATTCTAATTTCCTTCCCTGCCATCAGTATCTACCATAGTGCCCATTGCCTTCTTTTAAAAATCATCAAGAGAGAATGGTTATATTTTCACTCCATAAGAAAACAATGTTTGAATCCTCTTCCAGCTTTCTAAATATTCTCTGAGGAACTTAAAAATCCAAAGAGATTGGAGCATTTTACTCAACCTTACACAGAAAAACGAAGTGAATTTATGAAGGGGGCAGAGGCTTTCTTTTCACTGATTTTGACAGGAAAAGAAGCACTTCTTTGAATGCTGAGTCTCCAGGCTTTCTGTTTGAACAATGTCTATCACTACAGAAGTCAGCTTTGAGACTGCCGGGATAAAAGAAAGCTGTGAGGGTCAGTCAGGCACAACTCCAGAAGTTATATTGAAGCACAGCCTTGTGACAAATAAATAGAAGAATGCTTTAGCACTTAACTGCAAAGTAATAATCTAGCTATTGGCGCTGCCTCAGTAAATGGAAAGAGGCATCATCCCTCAGAAGGAACACTGATGTGTTGGACTGAGTCCAGAGAAAGGCAGCGATGCTGGTGAAGGGTCTGGAGCATGTCTCACGATGAGCAGCTGAGGAGTCATTTAGCCTGGAGAAATGGAGGCTCAGGGGTGACCTTATCACTCTACGACAACCTGAAAAGAGGGTGCAGCCGTGTGGGGTTGGCCTCTCTCCCAGGCAATCAACCAGTGACAGGACAAGAGCACACAGTCTTTAGGGGAGGTTTAGGTTGGACATCAGGGAGAATTTCCTTCCAGAAGTGGTGATTGGGCATTGGAATGGACTGCCATAGGGGGTGGAATAGACCCCATTCCTGAAAGTGTTCAAAGAAAGACTGGATGTAGCACTTAGTGCCCCGGCCTGGTTGACAAGGTGGTGTTTGGTCATAGGTTAGACTTGATGATCTCAGACGTCTCTTCCAATAAATTTGACTCTGTGGTTCTTAAAAAGGTGATTTTTTTTTTTCTTTCTCATCCACCCTTTTTTTCTTTTTTTTTTTTTTTAATTGACATAACAAGCCTAATTTAAGTTACTCACTGCATGGAGTAGATACTCCTCCCCATGAGGACTGAGAAGGAATTTAGGCTCTACCAAGAGAGCTGTTGCATTTTCTCCTTAACTACAGACACATGTTCCTTTGTGACAATTGGCTGTAGAGGAAACGGAAGTCACCATCTTGTATAAAAGAAATATTCAAACCTAACTTCTTAAATTGGCACCACAGTCTCATAAAATATGAATTTTCTAATTCTTCAGATATTAATTATTTATTTTAAAATCACTTATTATGTACTGGTTTTGTACATGTGTAATTTATCTTTGCATGGTCATAAAATGTTTATAGATTATTTTCTACCTATTAGGACCTGATAAAATTCCTGTCCATCTTAAATGATATGGTTTCTCTACCAAGTGTGCATACAAATCTTTTCATGAGATAAGTTTTCTGTTCTAAAAATTGGTATCAGATAAGGAGAAAAATTTTTTTTTACAGTTTCATGCACATCTTGGAGAAATTAAGAGAGTAATTAGAAAGAAAAATGGATCATTGCCACATGAAAAAGAATAGTCATTTTTTATGATGAATTTTGATTTGATTATCCAAGAAAAGTAATAAACTCATGTCATGGAAATAATCAGTGTTAATAGACTCTCATTTTTCTTTATCAATGGGGAAAATCATTTCTATCAGTATATCAAAAGGACTTCATTTTAGTATTGCTTATTGTAAATATCAAAGAATCTCTCTGATTTAAGGGTCTCTGAGTTTCTGTATGACGCTGAAAATTTTGAAGTATAGTACAAAAGAAGAAATACTCTGGTAGCTGATAAGGCATGAGAACCTAAATAGCAAAACAGAAATTGAAAGTATACCTCAAAGAAAAATGTATAATGCATCATCAGAGAATGGTTTCATAGATGAATAGCAATTTTTTACATAAACAGTACTAAGTGAACGTGGCAGATAATATTCCCCCCTTCCAATTTTTTTACAAAATTTTATAGTTCAAAGTCGAAAATGGAAAAATCAACAATGATTGAACCAAAGACTTCTCGTCACTCTACTAAGCTTTGGTACTGCATTTATATTTTCTGTATATATTTATATAGCTCCCTCATATATATATTATATATATATATCTGTCTTGGTTTCATCTAGGGCAGAGTTGATTTATGCTCAGCTGCTGTTACACTGCTGTGTTTTGTGTTCAAAATGGAAATAGTGTCGATAACACGCTGTTGCTTGGTTTTCTTCCAAGTTGTGTTTATCCTGAGTCACAAAGCTTTTTCTCCTCTCATGCTTGGCCTGTGAGGACAACTCAGAAGAAACTGGGAAGGAGCAAAGCTGGGACAAGTGACCTGAATTTACCAAAGGGAAGTTCTACACCAAAGAACATGGTGTTCACTATATCAGCTGGGGGATTTATTGGGAAGAGGACTAATCTATGTTCAGAGGGGGTGGGTCTGGCATCGGTCATCAGATGGTGACTAATTGCATTGAGCATCACTTGTTTCTCCTTTTTTGTTATAATTTTTATTATCATTTGCCATTATTACTGTATTTTAGTTTATTTTCAATTAATAACTGTTCTTCTCTCAACATAGAATTTTGACTTTGAACCTGCTCCCGATTCCTCCAGGATGAGTTGGAGAGACGGGCATTTGAGTGAGCGGCTGTGTGGAGTTTAATTTCCAGCTGGGCTTAAACCATGACAATATCATATATATATGTGTGTGTATATATATATGTGTGTATTTTTATATATATCTATATATATATATCTATGTAGATATACATCTTTATTTATGAAGAAAGATAGCAAGCTGTGCATTTGGTTTTGTTTGAGTTTGCTGCACGACATTCTAGTTCTAAATTATTGTACCGGAAAAATTTTGTTCAGCTTTCAGCATTTAAACTGCCGTTCTGGGTAATGTGCTGTCACTGTGAAAAGAGAATCTGTAAATTCTATTAAATAATGATTCTCCTTCATATCTTCTAAATGTGACGAAATATGGTTTTCAAAATGCCATAACCTGTAGCAGATTCATGCATGCTTCTTTTATCAATACAGTAAACTGTTGCGGGAAAATAAATATCACCTTAAGTATGCACCAGAATTTAAAAACAAATCTCTCTTGGCTGTGGTTGTATTTCATCTGAATTTCTCTTCCACAGTCATGAAAGTGATTCCAGTTTCCTACTTGATTGTTTACAGTAAAAAGGTAATAATGAGATATGGATAGTACCCAGATATACTGCAGGTCTAACACACACACTGCTTGATATTTTTAAAGACAAGGTTCTGAAAACTCTAAATATACAACAATACACGTGCAATTTAGTAAAGCAGGCAAAGTTTTCTTTGAAACTTTGCAGTTAAGATCACATGTGCCCTTCGTGGGTTTGTCATCTGGCACAATGAGAAAAAAATTGGCCTTTGCTATCACTTATTCCAGAAAAAGCTGTCATTCATCAAGGAAGCTGGCTGGCAGACAAAGAACCTCCCACAAAGAAATAACCCCAAAACCCCTTCAGCTTTTTTCTATCCCCTCTAATCTTCTCTTTGAAGTACATCTTTTCCTGAACAAATTCAAAGACATGAAGAATCATTAATTTTTCCTAACTTTTTCTTGATTTTTAGGTCATTCCTGAAAAAACCCACAAAAATGACCTCCAATGGTCTTAACAGAAGTTCCAGACAGTTCCATATTCTAACCACGGAGGTTATACTAATTATGCATGTATAAATTTGAACTTCTTGAAAAGCATTCTGAATTGATATACTGAATGCTCCCAGGCTATAAACAAAAAACTCTTATGTGTGCAACTAAGCAAAGACTATATTTGGAGTAGAAGATGTTTGAGGACTGTCAAGACAGTGGCATGTGTTCCAGACAAATACAGTTATCTTTACAGACTCAAGTTTGCAGGCTTTATGAACCAAAAACCAGAAAGAAATCTCATGTCATTTGTTCATTGAGTACCATCATTGCAAAATACTGGGCTTGTCCAACAAAGGCAAAATAAATATATATAGTAACTCATCAGCATGAGCAGTAAAACCATAAATATATTTTCTAGAGATAGTAGTAGATTAAATATAACCTTTAAAAATGCTTAATGAATCACACTGATCCATTTTTTTCATACACTAAGGTTTGAAACGGTATTTTTAAATTCTCATTACACTTTAAATGGTTTAATTTACCATATGTCCAAGATTTTCTTAGTAAAACCAATAAAAATTCTTCCTCTCTTTTTCCTTTTTCTGAATTTTAGAGAGATAAAACAATACTTTCCTCATGGGATATGACGGTCTAAGGGCATGACACTGAACATGACTTGTGTGCCTACACTACAACTGAGAGACATCGCTTGCCTCAGTTGCATGCATTGTCACTTTCATCAAGTGATAGCTCAAAGCCTTCAATACCCTGAGATTTTTACTCAATATTGTCTAAATGTGTACATTCACAGCTTCACAGTAAATCTCCAGAGACAACAGCTTCTAGCAGCTGTAGCTTCTTAGGCTTCTCCTGAAGAATATATCCATAGCTGGGGTACATGATTTTCAAGTGCCATTCCATAATTTGCCTGCGCAAAATATAGATTGAAATCTGACTTTTCTACCCTTTATACTGGTGCTTCATTATTTTGAGACTTACTGTACTGAGGATAAATAAGAATGAGCCACAACTTTCATGCATTGAACCTATACTTCACTGTAAAGCACTAATACTAATATTCACCACATTGCAGGTCAGCATCTGATGTTGATAAGACAAACAGCAAAAATAGAGAATCCACAATTCCCTTACACTGTAATTTTTTTTTACTGACTTTATCTCAGGGAAGCAGGTACAGTAATGTTTCCTACAAGGTTTTTTCTTGTGTCTTGGTCATGGGTTTTCCTTTTGACTTGAATTATTGTATATGTGGTATGCACATGCATAACGCTGTCCTTATTGCTGTCCTAGAAGGTCACTATTTTAATATCTTTCAGATTTTTCAGTCCCTTCAGACACAATTTATCTGGCAGGTAGTTTCTGGTGTCAGTACCATTCCATAAGGAAGGATGTGAAAATTACTTGCAGTAAATGTAAATAACTTCTGTTTAATAACATGTAACAGCTTTTATTTCACATGGACTTTTTTTATCACATTCAGTTCATGAGCTACTGTACACTGTGTCAAAACACTGCTAATTAATATAAAACAAGGTTTGAAATATATTAATTTTTTACTTGGAAAATTCTCAGTAGTCTTGTAAATGTTGAATGAAGGCCTAAATTAGACAGTCAAATCAAGTCTTTGTTTCTTTTCAGCTGTTTGTTGTTTGGCTTTTTTTTTTTTTTTTTTTTTTTTGTAGGAGGGAGGTTGTTAGGTTTTTTTTCTTCATTGATCTTAAGCAGACAGTCTTTTTTTAGAATTCAGGGGCACATTTACAGTTTCAAGCTGGCTTTCAGTAAAATCTACCACAACGCCCTTGAAAGAACCATGTTCTTTCCAAATATTTCGTTTAAAAAGCATATGCTCACATGCAATTTTTGCTTGTAGTTCACTCAGCTTGCAGTTACAACCTGTGCATCATACTTGAAAAATTTAGAATTCTTTCTTCTCCTTTTCCTGCAAAACAATTTCTTTATTCTATAAAATTCAATTATCAAAACTCTTTTGGTTATTATGCCTTCAGAAAATGAAATATTGTTCCTGTGTGTCCCTGAGTCAATGTACTCATGATCTGATTCTGGTCTTTTATTCAGAGTCAAAGCTTGTGGAGCTTTTCTTGATGTGCCCAGTGACGGGCAATAGCAGTGGCATAAGCTAAAATATAGGATTCTCCTCCTGAACATCATGAAACACTTTTTTACTGTGGGGATGAGCAAGAACTGGCAGAAGTTGCCCAGAGATGGAGTCTCTGTCTTGGAGATTCTCAGAGATCTTCCAGAGTCGTCCTGGGCCCTAGATGGCCCCGCTTGAGCAGGAGAGCAGAGGTAAAAGAACTCCAGAAGTCTCTTCCAGCCACAGACATTCCATGATTCTTTAACACAGCCTGTGGCATGTTACTGATACTAATGACTGTGTACTATATTTAAGGGGCATTGTCTTAACATGTCATTAATAAAACCCTATAGAAATAAAGAAACATCATTAAAATTTAAAATATCCTGACACTGGATCAACATACTGAAGAACAAAGTCTTCTCACTTGTCTTTAATACTTCATAATAACTCAGAATATTTATATTTAGACAATTTTAACAATATTATCCCTAGCTCAATTATCAGGTATTCCAGAAAAAATTGTACTCCAGATATTTAGTCATCATTTCCCAGGAAAAAAAAAAAGACACTGTTCCAGTCCTCAAAAATCAATCAACTCATAAATTTGAGTTGATTAAAATAATGGAACAAATAGTGTTAGACTTTCAAATAGTCTCTATGGGCAATATATCTAGAAAAATAGCCTTCATATTTCAGGTGCCTGTAGAGAGTTCATTAGTACTGAGAGTTCAGCTTGTGTGACAGATGCATAAGTTCCAAGGTGTGGTTCCCTGTGCAACTCAGCAAAGATTATCCACATGCAACTACAGTGGCATTGCTTGCTGCAGTCTGCTCAGGACTAGAGAGAATGCAGCATGTTTGTGTGCCATGTGAGGGTAGCAGTTCTTAGTGCTAATAAGAGATAGATCCATGTGTCTGTTTTCCCTAACAGGGAAAGCTGAAATGTTCAACCCGATTTCAGAATTAAGTTGTTAAGTCTCAACAGAAGGTGAAAGGCAGGAACAAAGAATAAAAGCCTAAAGAAAATAAAAGGAACTTGTGGGAAGACTTTCTAAAAACTACACAGTTAGTTTGACTTAGAGAACTTCCTGCTGTGTATTTGAACATAGTCCTATGAAAGATAGGGTCAAGACATTTAAGTAGCAAAAGTGTATATATCACAGAAAAATGCGTTGTCACAACCTTAACCTGGTATAAATTTTTGTTGGTATTTTAATACAACAGGTTTTGACTTTAAAGTCTACTGAATTTTGTTAATCAGTTGAGCAGAAATCACATCTCCATACGTTTACTTCAACCCGAATTTCAAGAGTCTTGATTCCCTTTGCTTTATCAGTGGATTACGACATTTTGTATTGTATACTCATTCTTTTTTTTTTGTATGTGCATCATAATTTGGGGAACACGACCAATTAAAAAGTGACCATTTTATCTGTATATAATGCTTAGAGTATTTTATTACTGCACAATACACTTTAGAAGAAAAGCACTTCCAAAAAGTAATGAAACCAAGTCTAATGTGGCAATTGTGGTGTATTAAATGTGGGCACAGCTAATTGTGCATGTTCTATGTGAATCAGTCTTCTGATAAAATTCATTAGGAATGCCCATTAAAGAAATTGGCAATTACATTACCTTTTAGTCAAATGTCTCCTTTCTAAAAACATTGTTAGTATTGTGAGAATTCTGTTTAGTGAGTTCATTGCACAGGTGTATTGACAGTAACTCAGTGAAGCAATTTGAAAACCTCTAGAAAGTCTTCAAATTATCTAACTTTAAAGCCATTTAATAAGGTGTGAGAGTTCATCAGTTTTTAACTCCTTCTTTTTTGTTCTTACATATCACATTTACGTACTTAACAAAAAGAAATGCTTGACTACAGGATTGAGTCTGTAAAAAATCCTAACATAGCGGCTTGCAAAAGATAAGAAAAATAGCAATGATGACAGTAGCCACACTTGGAAAGGTTTGTGTTCAATTTTAGGAATGAAACAGAACATATGGATGGTATGCAGACCTTGGCACCTTGGGGGAGCTGCAGAATTAGCATTATAATAGCAATAATCCAATTCGATTCCAGAAGAAGGGAGCATACTCTTAAAAGCTAGCCTTTAAAAACGTCATATTTTCTGGGAAAACATCAATGGCCCAGTTTGAAATTCAGTACACTAAATGTAGTTCAGAAAACATTGATGAAATAATTCCTCATGTTTCTGCCCTATTAATTCTCTATTACCAGTCTTCTGACTGAAAAATGGTTCAAGTATCAAGTTAAATTGCATTTTACATGAGGACTCTTCAGAAAAATAACAGTAAAAATGGTGGGTGTTCAGAGCAAAACTTCATGACAGAGAGAGACAGAGACCTATAGAGGTTATACAAACTCTTTGTTCCAATCATACAGGGTTTGTACCTCAGAAACATTGATTCATGCTCTAGAAACTCAAGTATCGAAATCAGTACAGAATTCTGAGTTTTTCTCTTGCCTGAAAATGAAGAGCTGATATCTGTAGAGCCTTCTAAATTTAGAGCAAATATAGATTAACTCATTAAGTGAGTTACAGTACAGTACATAAGGCTGGCCTCAGGCAAAACTGAAGTGCTTGCATCTAAATCCAAATAACACACAAAATGGTCTATGGACTTATATAACACTGGAGATGCCAACATTTAAAATATGTACATTAAACAAAAGTAATGCAGTAAAGCATTTAATAGAACATTCAATAGATATAATACATCAACAATGTTTCACGTGAAAATCCACCACTTCTATTTTTGTGCTTTTGAGAATGCCCTTACAGACTAGTACAGCTCATACCTCATGCACACCTCCAAGCCAATACTAAATATTTTTTTGCCAGTGCTCTCCAGACACTGAAGAGCCAGCCTTTGGTTCAGGCTTTTGTTATTATTTATTTATTAAATTTGAGGTAGTTGCTTTATTTTAAAGCAAATATGAACAAAAGAGCAGTACATACACAGCAGCTAGAGAACTGAGTCAGAGGTGAGTATCTTGCACTCAGCCTTCTTCCTGGCCCAAGGATATTCAAGGCCATACTTTTCACCACCAAGGGAAATGCCAGACTATAAGGAAGGCCAAAGGGGAGCTTTCTCTTTGCAGTATTCACCTGCTTTGCTGCAACTGCACCACTTGTACAGGAAAGAGAATATTTACAGGGAGGACGTGTAGACCACAGCTCTGATCTTCCTGGTTAGCACAGTCTTGAAAGGGGGAACCAGGGCTTCAGCTTCTGCACAATAAATTATTTCTGTATTTTGTTCAGTAATTGTACTGACTAAAGCAAAAGCTTGACAAGAAACATAACTCATCTGCCCAGACCATCTCCACTTGTCTTCACTATGCTGGATGGATCGTGAATGGTATATTGAACCAGAGCGCTAAGTGATACAGGTTTGTTGAAGCTCAGGATTCTAACCATCAAGCAATTTGTTTTACTTGAAGTATTTCAAGTTATATATAATGTTGTATTTACTATGTAAGTGTCAATAACAACTAAGAATCAATGTGTGAAACACAGATTTGATAAATAGTTTGAAGGGTATTTTTTTTTTTTTTTGAGACACAGGAAACTCTCCTACTTTGGGATTTTATTTCATGTTTTGCTATTCTGTCTTTGAGAGACAGCTGGAAGCTAGGGCTTTTAACAGTAGGTTTTTTGTCTTTTGGGAAATTTAGTTTTGCAACTGGCCATTTTGTAACAGATGTGGCTTTCACTTACTAGCTAAATTAAAAATTACACTTTTATTATTGGCATGCATTGTGGGTGAAGATTATGTCAGGGGACCACAGAGGAGGAAGAGCCTTTTGGTGAAATTGTCCTATTTATTTAAAGATAGATATCCAAAGAACATCAAAATGCTTCCAAGCTCTACATACGTATTTCACTAAAACACAAGAATTATATTAATTGGGAATAAAATAAAAATCATCCTTATTGATGGTATTTTCCTTTCCTCAACTTCTGCTTTCTGTTCTCACAGATTTAAGGTTTCCCTCTCCAAAAAAAACTCTATGAGAAAAAAACTTTTCAGAAGCAACATTCTTCTCTTGCACTTGCAACCAGGCATTTATTTTTCCATCAGAAGCCTCCTAGAGAGCCGTCTTCTTTCAGGATTCTGCCTGTTTAGCCATCTACCATGTGAGATTATAAAAAACTATGTTGAGTACAGCAATGCAAACTATATTTTCAAGAAAGATTTTAATTGTTTTGTATAGGAACTTATTCACAAATGTGAAGTGAACTAAGAGGTATTTAGCCTCAAATGCTCCTCCTTACACATCCCATATTGGTTGTGGTCAAATGAAATCCTGATTAAAGTACAGCATTAGTCTTCCCCACATGGAGGTTCTGTTGTACATTTGGGGATTTAAAAAAGGATGCTGTTTTATTTACATGAAAGGTAAATCATTCCTGAGTCTTTACTTTGTCCTCACCATGGAAGGAAGCCAAGGAAGAGTTCTTTCAGGCATCCCAGAGGTGCCAAACACTTTTTTTTCTCACCTCAGTTCTGTATTCCCTGACCATTTAGGCTTCTAGAGAATCTGAACTACTCCAACTCAACAGTCTCTAGGCTATTAAGTGCAATTTGTTAACCTTATCCTGAAGCACTGTCATTTTCTGAGGATTTACAATAAACCAAGATAAACAACACGTAATGCAATCCACAGCTGTGTGCATAAAAGATGCCTTTCAAAACAAATCCTTCCTTGTTAATATAGGACTTTATGTGTATATACATCATTACAATCTGAGCTCTGGAAGTAAAAGTTACCATTTTACATGCTGAGATTTATATTTTACCTATTCATTTTCAACTGTGTTAATACTTTCCTGAAATCCCAATCCATGAAAGTGATTATTCGCAGAAGATAATCATTGCTTTTAATTGTAAATGTCAGCAAGAAGAATATAATTGAAATACTGTTTCCAACCAAGTTCACATCTCTATAGTTTATTTTATGCTATGCTGAATTAGGCAGCTTTCTTGTGAGATGTCAAGATGGGTGGGAGGGGGTAGAGAAAAGACATGCTGAGGATTTATAATATACTGGAAAACCTTCATAGTTCATGTCCTACCAATAATCTTAACTTAGAGCCCCAGAATTTTTCTTGGAGCAATAATTATTGAATTTCATTGCCTGATCCACCTATGGTCTATTTGCAAGACTGTTAATAATGTGTGATAGCTACTGAAATGAAACCGAGTAAACTGTTTTCATAATGACCACCAACGTTATGCCATTCTTTTCCTTAACTGAACAATAATTCATATATTTTGCTTGTTTGTTATTATTTCAATTGATTTAACAGCAACAGGAGCTCAGTAAATTAAAATTGTAGAAACTGAGTATATCGTGCATTCGTGAGGTTTCCTTCCTTTTAATTCACCATTCATGCCAGACATGAATACAAGAAGTATAGCCAGACTCACCAAAAGGTTTTTGCCTAATGAACATTCTTACATTTTGTTTTTGTTTAGGAAATTTTTTATGTTGTCATAATACTCCTGTTCTCTCCTTCATATTGGTTCAAGCTGTCACTTCAGTACGGTGTCTAAATATCACAAGTTTAAAACATAAGCACATGCTTACATGCTCTGTTAAACTAGGTTTTGAAGCCAAGTTTATAGGAAAGTTGATTAAAAAATTCAGGGGAAATAGTTTCAACATGTCTTTTTAACATTAGATGTAATGTTGCAGAGTTTTGCCCTTTCACACTTCACACCAACTTTTCTGAAGTATCTTCTTCAAAATCCATTCCATTATTAATAAGTTCCTCAGGTTCTACTCTGTTCTACAATATATGCTGTTTTTCTTTCTGTATCTTACTGCCTGCCCTTGGTAATATTCCTGGACCCAGACAGGACTTTAGAGACAGCTATCTACCCTTGCAGATAGACTGATATCTGATAAGGAACATTCTCACTTGCCAATCAGCAGGTTACAGATTGGTACCATTTTCCATCTTGCTCTGTGAAAGTAAAATGTTTGATTTGTTATATGTAAGAGAGAGATCATCAATATAATGTAAACAAATGTTGAGCAAGTATCACATAACCAGCTTACTGCTTAGCAAGTAATGTTGTGGGCTGTCAGATTTGGTGTCCACTGATCACATGTAAGAAGGACCAGTGAGATAATAATGTTGATAATTGCAATGCATTTGGGTTAATATGCAGTATGTAATTATTATTTTTTCCTTCAAGTTTTCAATATGACACACATAAAATGAACAGAATATTCAATAGTACTTCCAGCAAAGAAAATATATCAGTTAATTAACCATACTTTGTGACTTGAGTAAGTTTGAAGAAAGACAGGGGCTGGTTAGAAAAACATATAACCTCAGGCTACATTGTTCCTTAGCAGTTAGCCCAGATCTTTATATGCATAAATTATATTGGGTTAAATAGTTGACTTTTTCAAATTACAGTATTTACTTTGCCTAATAATTTTGAAAGAATGCTTCCTTTTTAATACCTTGTCACATTCCACAAGTGCAACTTATTTGGTTACATTTCCTACTTGTGGGACACACATGCACAAACACAGCTTATTAACCAGATAAGATAGATAACCAGATTTCATTAGTACAAATGCACTGGGTTGAAATTTTTAACACTGAATGGAAATACAGAAAAAGAGCTTTCAATTTCTATACCATTGACATTGGAGCTACGAAAAGGAGAAAAAGAGGAAGTGGGTGTCTGCCAGTCTAAATTCTATCAGACATAAAAAATGACTATAGATGAATATAGCTGTGGAGGATTTATTTATTTATGTTTTTGTGTTGGCACCTAACTCCAGTAATTTGACTGGGGACATTCCACACCTAAACAATGTCGCTGACAATATCATCAGCAAAAATACTCATAGATTTTACACTGAAACATAATCCATCCTAGCTCAATAAATGTATGTGAGAATATCTCTTTCTATAGAAAGTTCAGACACATGCAGTAATTATTTAATGTCTAAAACCAATGAAATAATCTTATATCCATATGTAAAGTACATTGACAGAGAGCTATGTTTGGCAAAGTAGTTTGCTCACAGCAAAGGATTTTAGCATATTTCTGTTGATTTACATTTTTTGAAATATTAATTCTTGATATACCACTAATAGTGTGCAGTATGATAAATTTTAACAAGCCAAGAATCACTTCATGAAAAAAACTTGAAATTACTAGTTAATTCTTTATTTACTATGCATCTATTTTAACATATGTATAATATGATGTGGTCTGAGTTATTGCAGATTAATCATCCTTAGAAAATATGAGAAGTTTGTGGGACCAGCTATATTAAGTCTTTTTTGTATTTATCTTATATGATATTTAAAGTGACTCTTGGACATTTCCAGTTTGATAAAATACCAGAGTATCTACCTATTCAAAGTGAACTATGAACTCATTTTTTGTAAGCAGTGAAAGAACATTATTTAAGAAAATATTTAAGTGAAAGAAAATATTTAAGTGAATTATTCAGCAAAATTCAGATCCATATCTTTACATATGTATTTCTAGAGAGAAAGAACAATACTCTCATTAGAGTGAGGTAGATGGTATACTAAAAGCACTTGGAAAAAAAAACCCCTCCAAAAGTTTTTGTTTTGAATGATGACATTCCTTCCCAAATATACATAATGTTTGCTGAGAAAAATAACTGGTTGTTTTACCTCCTGTTTGGCGTCTAAGTATTATTCTGTAAGGGGAAATAGAGAAAAAATTAATTATATGAGAAAAAAAAAATCTGTAAATCCAGAAAAGAGATTAATGAAAACATTAGGAATTATATGCTCAAAAACTAATTTTCTTCAAAAACATTTTACAGAGCCACATAGTAGCATTCATTTTGAAAAGATAGGGGGAACAAAGAGGAAAATAGTAAAATCATATTACAATTTAGTTTGAAATATCCTGTTCCTTACATTTTTGTGTATCACTTCTACTCCCACTGAAGATTAGACCTCAGAATACAAAAATTCTCAGTATGGGAGGTGTAAGGATTTTCCTCCCCAGAAATGTTCTGAAACTATGGTATTTCAAATTTGTTTTTAGCCTAGCTTTGGCACTTGAAAGGTGATATGTCAATAAAACAAGCATTTTGCAACTGGCTGTAATATTTGTATTGAATCTTCGTAATGGTATTATATTAGTTCAAAAAATTTAAAAGGACATGTGAAGCATTTATGGTCTGGCAACTGTTACCAGACAATTGCTTAAGTAGCTGAACATCATGAAGTTAGTAAATATTACTGTATAAACAGGAAAAGGAACAGGAATGCCTAGTAACCTAGAAAAAACAAGGACAAACTTCTAATTTTGTATTTGTTACAAAAAGATGTGTTAATACTGTCTACAAGTTAGTTCATCACCACATAAATCTAAGAAAAATGTATCATTGAGATGACATTCTACAATTTAAGTTACATTGGGTTCAATTGTGGTCTTAAGTGGAGTTAAACTGAATTAAATTTAGAGAAACCTCATTCAAGCAATTGTTACTAATTCCAAGGTGATGCCTACAATATATGTTATTACTATACATAGCAGAGGAGTTATGCGAAAGAAAATACTGTCATTCTCAAAGGAAAGAATGTGGCAGGATAGCTGGAAAGCTACTAATTTATATAGACTCATCTGATAGTAGTTCAAGAGGTACAGAGTGAACTGATTATCCATGGGATATTAATGCAATTCTGTCAGCATGGATGGAAATTTAGCAAGGGGCTGCCATCACTTTCATAGCAGGCAACTCTCTGCTAATACAGAGGCAAAAGAATAAGTGACTCCAGGTCTACATGAAAAGTTGCCAGGGGAGAAAATTTCATTTGTCTAAGAAAATGTACTTTTTCATTTATACAGCAAGTAGTATCTGTCATTGAGCCAAGAGAACACATCGCTGAAAATATAAAATAGCTTCTTAACTGTAAGATCACAGGAGATATTGTCACCTCATGTAAAGAAGAGTTTGTTTAGTCTTGGCTTTTCTCTCTGTTTAGACATCAAGTTGTTGTATCAATACGTGACTATCCTTGAGGCAAAAAAAGAAAGAAAAACCAAACTAAAAAAAAAAAAAACAAAAAAACCCCAACAAAAACAAACAAACAAACAAAAAAACAAAAACAAAAACATATTGAAGTAGTGAAATTAATTGCGCTGTTTCTTTACTGCATTTTTAGTTCAAAGTACATTTTGGTGTTAACATCCACACTATATCTGTCTTTAAATATGTAGAGCTTTTCAGCATACAGTTACTGTTTAGGAAATATGCCTATCCAAAGGCAATGTCAAGAGGTTGGCTATCATTACAATGAATAAATGTTGACTTCTGCAAGATTACAGAATGCTAGAGAGCATCCCAGGATAAAAGAATGTGGGGATTTATAGGACATAAAGAGCATGAAGTTTTTTAGCACTACATTTTTTTATCATACACTCCACCATGAAGGTCTGAAACCAATTGACTTATTTACTAGGAAAACACATGTTGCTTCTTCTCTGGAGATTATTTTTTTCCAATAGATTTCAGTTAATTAGTAAGGAACTGCAAGACAAAAATGAGAGAAGAAGAGCATCAAAATCAGCACTTAGCATTTCCTAGGCACAAAGAACATAACTAGGTGTAGCATCAGGTCAACAAGTCAGAACATTATGTCCTCTTCCACAGTAGGTAATTGCATTTCACAAACATTTTTGAAGTTCTACCAAAGTGGAAAGGCAGTGGGAAGTTTCTGTTCTCAGAAAAAAGAGAAAAGAAAAATTGCCAGTTTGAAGTAAAACTCTCACCTAAATTTACTAAAAAGTCCCCTGTGTGATTTATGGAAGTGGTCCACTAAGTACTGACACGTTCTATATATGGATTTTACAAGAAGGAGAAATCTAAAGTACTTCTATGACGCTGACATTTATTGCTGGTACTCATAAACATCATATATGACTAACAGTCTTCTGTTACAGCTATTGAGACATTATAGAATATATGTGGAGTGCATGGGTTATATGAAGTAATCACTTCAGTTAATAGCTCAAGCATTCCTTAAGGAAAATCCTGCTGAAGAACACTATAAATGCAAAGTATTGCCTAGCATCAGACTGAGGAGCATAAGGCTTTGTGCATACAGAACTTTGCAAGTCAACATATAGAAAACTTAAATAAATTGAGAAGATGAGAAAGACAATTTCCTCTTTCATTTTGATACTACATCAGTAGTCTACATTCCCTAGGAAGTGACTGAATTCACTGGAGGAAGAGACAACCCTCCTAAGAGTTCTTTGCAATATTAGCTGTTGCACATGTTCTTAAGTCGCTCTGAATTCCCTGTCTTCCAAGGTTCATCCAGCTACTGAATGTACTGTTTTCTTGCTGTGGAGGCGCACCCTCTCTCTCAGCCTGAAGAGATGGGATGAACACATCATACAAGTTAAAGCTGGTTGGTGAGTCACCCATTTGGTCATGCTGGTTTTTGTGTCAGTTTCCATTAAAAAGTACCAGCCATTGCTTCATTTCAAGACAAAATGTGTGAAGGAGATCTATTTTAAAACATGCAGCTTTTATCTATGGATGCAGACATACTCATACTTCAGACATTAAGAAAGGTATAGCAAATCCAATGCTTCATCTCTCTTTATTTTTTTCTTTGTCTTCAGCACTTCAGGTAAACTTTCCAGCAGTCTGAAATTATGGAGGTATAAACCAGTCAATCAGGTCAAGAAACATGCAAGAAGGGAATAACCCTACTACCTATGCCACTGAGATTAGCTCAGTTGAACAGAGCATGGTGCTAATGATGCCAAGGTTGTGGATTTGATCCTCAGATAGGCCGGTCACTTAAGACTTGGGCTCCATGATCCTTGTGGGTCCCTTCCAACCCAGAACATTCTGTGATATTTCACATACCAATATCCAGTAGGTGTAGCCTTCTCTGGTTCCAGTTCCATACAGGCAGAACTTTG
The DNA here is from genome assembly GCA_036630365.1 of Acanthiza pusilla. Classification (NCBI taxonomy): domain Eukaryota; kingdom Metazoa; phylum Chordata; class Aves; order Passeriformes; family Acanthizidae; genus Acanthiza; species Acanthiza pusilla. The sequence continues at coordinate 9,178,473 of JAXCHO010000053.1, forward strand.
ATACCTGTTGCTGTACTGACTCCCTGTACATATATCAATTAATGTAGTACACTGGATTGAGAGTACCTATATAGACTTCCTGTATATACTGATTATTAATTTATATATACTATTTTCACCAAAGTTTGGTTGCTTTGTGTTTTTTGTTTTTTCTAATGTAAAGGATATTGACTAGAAATAGTTGAAAAACATGAGCAAAACTTTTATATATATTCACCTTTTCCCTGGTACATACTGTTTCATGTATGCACCATGAAGGAGTACACGCTGATATATATTTGCAATTTGCACTAACCATAAAAGAAGTCAGTAGGGGTTTTTTTGTCATGGTTTGGGTTGTTTTTTTTTTTTTTTCTTTAAAGAAAAAAAGCTCTGTCATAAATAGAAATCTTAGAAAAGCCCTGAAAACAATCCCATAAAATTAAGTGCGAAGAGAAATATTCAGACACACATACACAGAGAGTTAAGCTATTTCATAAGAGGGAAAGCCAAGATAAAAATATGAGCATCTAAGGCATTTTCAAGAACTATTTTTTTCTTTTTAAATAGTGAGAATTGTTGAGCAGGCAAATTGTTTATTTTATATTTCTCTTCAGAGAAAACTGCCGCCAAGAAAATTGCACAAATACACGCATTCTCACATGTGTATGCTCATGGGAGTAAATGCCAAAGTAATACATTATCTGCGACACTGTTGAAATTTAAAAATGGACTTTAGAAATTCCACAATACTGTGAAGGTTACCAAATTAATGTTTTACTCATGATCAAACTAATAAACAGATCACTTGTGCTCATAGTAATATTTTTCCCAGTGGTGAAAATGTATAATAAGCAAAAAAATAACCTTAGCAGTAATAAAAGTAAATTTCTTAAACATCGATAGCCTAGTTACCCAGTGGACAAGTCTTAATAATATCACTGATAACAGTGATATTATTATAACTGTTGAGCTTGTTACATAGCAAACTTGATGGGGAAAGGTGGAGGAACTGGTCAACAAAATCCATAAAGTGACCATGAAGGCAGGTAATTAGACAGAGAAGGGAGGCTGCAACTAAGGAAAAGGCTGTAGCCTAAGCAATACATTGTGTATTAGGATATCTGCATATGACAAAGTGCATTCTTACCATTGCCACAATTTTAAGAAACATTTCAGTCATCCAATGAACAAAGAAAGAAAGAGTGAAACAAATCTCTGCAAGAAAAATTGTTCATTCCTTCTGGTTTTCAAACATTTAATTGGTTTTATATTTTTTTTAATTTGAATTTTTCTGGTTAAATTCCTTTTCATATATGCCCTTTCTTCTCATTAAATCATAACTTCTTGCAAAAATTTTTAGACACAATTCACAAATTCACAATGTGCCCAATTCACAAAGTTTTGTTCAATTATGATCATGTACATAATCTACTTTTTGCTTCCTTGACTAGTGGCAAATTTGCCAAACTTTACAGAGACTTATCAGACTGTAAGTTGACATAACTGTGATCAATATGAGCCTAAAGATTTGCTGCTGAAAATATTAATATTGCCTTAATCATCTGCCCTGTATATCGAGAAATCAGGTCATGTTCGTCTTGGTTTGTTATAGCAACAAAGGAAAATGGACTTGCAGTAGATTTACAGTAAAATGAGCCTGATTTTAGGTTTACCTTTCTTCTGATGAAAGGTTGTATAATAGAGAAGGTGCAAGGGGAACTAGTTCAACTGCTAATGAAAAATAATTGTCTGCTTCAATATAAAGCCAGGCAACTTTCCCCTAAATCTTATTGGTTAACTTAACCATTGCACTTTAGGTAGGAGAGAACAGTCTGCCTCTTGTCAGATTTCCAGACTCTTCACTGTGTAAGAAAATCTAGACGTCAAAAGGACTAATAAGAATTCCTCTGTATGGCACTACTCTCAGTTTTAAAAAGCAAGTATAGGAGTGTAGTAAACACAGCTAAGGTGTGGAATGTCACTGATTAAGATGACAGCTTCACCTGTGCTCTATGTTTTTCTGTCAATTTCCTGATTTAGAGAAGAAGGACAAGTATGAGTCTCTTGGTAATGTTTATTGATTATTTGTGGCCTTCCATAGATCAGGTCCTAGTATAATTTAGCCGAGAAGGAGAGGAGGATGCAAGACATATAGTGCAGCTTAATAAGCATGAAAGAAGCTAGTGGAAAGACAGTAGTTAAACCATAAGCAAAAAATACGAAGATTGTTGCTACTTGAATACAGTATGTGGTGCAGATTTTTTGATTCACTAACAGATGTGCTGTAATAAAAAAACCAAAGTACTTGAGTTTGATTTATCTATCAAAGATTTACTGCATTTGCAAAAGACTAGGGGTTATTTTTTAACATTAATGCTGTCCTAAATAATTTTAAGTGCATTGCATGAAATTCAGCCAATATGCAGTCAATGAGAGCTCTAATGTTCATTTCTATAGCACTATAATTTTATGTCTAACTACTATCTGCAAAACTGTTATTATTATTTATTTTTAAATTTTAAAAAGCTAGAATGTTCAAAATCCCAAATTGAGATCTATCTAGCTATTTCATTCATCTTGCATCAGATTAATCCAAGTCAGAAAAAAACAGAAATACTTTTTACTTCTTTGATTTGAATTTTCATATATCAACAATTTATATCATCAGTTGTGAAGTAGAAAATTTCTTCTCAGGATGACTGATCAAAAACTGTCACTAAACCTGTCCTGTGTGGTCCCTTTTGTGAACTGATGAAATCTAAAGGACCACTGCGCTGGTTTCAGCTGGTGTAGTTAATTTTCTTCACAGTGGCTGGTATGGGGCTGTGTTTTGGATTTTTGCTGAACACAGGGTTGATGATATAGAGATATTTTTGTTATTGTTGAGCAGGGCTTGCTCAGCACCAATGTTTTTTCTGCTTTTCATACTGCCTTGATGTCAAGGAGACAGGGTTGGAGGTGCATGGGAGGTTGGGACGGGACACAGCCAGGACAGGTGACCCAGCCTGACTAAAAGGATATTCCAGACCAGATACCATCATGCTCAGGTGGTGAGAATAATGAGGAAGGGAGGGACGTTTGGAGTGATGGCATTTGTCTTTCCAAGTAACCATTATGTGTGAGGGGTCCTGCTCTCCTGGAGATAGATGAACATCTGCCTGCCCAAGGGAAGAACTGAATTAATTCCTTGTTTTGCTTTTCTTATGTCTGTAGCTTTTGCTTTCCCAGTAAAACAGTCTTTATCTCAGCTCACAAATTTTCTGGCTTTTACCCTTCCGATTCTCTTTGCATTCCTGCTGGTGTGGGAGTGAGAAAGCAGTTGCGTGGGCCTTGTCTGCCGGCTGGGGTTAAACCCCTTAAGAGCTTCTTTTCCATTTTATGTAGATATGTAACATGCTTCTGAAAAATCTTAATGTACCACATTGGAAGCAAGAAACATAGATTGAAAAGACTGTGACCTAATACAAATACTTCACTTCTCAGTGTCAGCTGCACCTTTCTCATCCTAGATTACCAAAATATTCTATTATGCCTATGTCTACCTCTTCTTGCAAAAGAATCTGTAATCCCACAGTGGAGGTTCAAACCTCCAAAGTAAAATAAGCTCTGATAGCAGGAAAATAAAAGTATAATGAGTCCAAATCTCTCCAATAAGAACCTTACTATGAAACATGAAAGATACAAAAAATATTAGGCCATCATTTGAATATATAAATAATAATGTGTGCTACCTTACTTCTTAAATGAAAGGTGGTGACTTCTGTCCTATCTCAATATGTGTTAGCTATGGAGATGTACATGTGTAGAAGGAATGGCAATGGATATATGAGTTAAATTTTAGAATCAGTCGTGATTAGTGGGTAAGGTTTCTCTTAAACCTCATAAAGCAAAGTATATTTTTCTGACTCAATCTACACAGGAAATGCCTGCCCACTCCTACAATAAAAACAGCTAATTTCATAGCTGCCCCACCTTCTTCCAAGATCACTGGCTGAAGTGTCTACATGAGGACTATTGCCCCTTCAAAACACTCTGTTGAATACTGGAATATAAATCAAACACAAGTGTTCAAAGAAAATGGAATGTATGCATGTCCAGCATGAGCAACTCCACTACCATGTGGAACAGACAAATATTGACTGTAATTTGCCTATAGTTTGTGAAATTTCTCAGTCTGAATTAATAAATATGCAAATTAATGTACGGAGTTTTATACATAATGGCAAAAAAACATAGGCCTAAGGGTGCACTGTGCGCAATTCAAACACAGTAATTAACCATATTGGATTTCTTTTTTTCTGACATAATCATGCAGAGTTTTTAGTAGAACACATGGGAAATTATTAACATGAAGTTATTCAGTCCTTTATACAGCATTACACAGAATAAAACATTGGAATAAACTGGAAAGTAATTTTAAATGGCAGAAGAATTTTGGACTTTCTGGCTAGGTTTCATCATTGGGCTTACATACATACATAGAGACTTTGTCTTCAGTCCTTTGATGGATTACGCTGGTGGGGATTTTATTGACAAACTTTGCAATAATTGTCTCAATACCCATGAATGCATATATAAGTATCAGCATTTTTCCACTGTATATTAACTACTTCTGTTATACTCTTCTAGTCTTGATTTTTTTTCTGAAGCTTTATGGCACAATCATGAGACGTACTAATTTCTTTCAGTCCCTGTCCAGCTAGGCACCTGAACCCTATTACCATAATAACCAATGATACATCTGTATTTATATTACATGTATTGGCTACTGTCAGAAAGTATGCTAAAACTGTTTTGTAAACCCAGAGAATCAGTTTACTGCATATTCATCAGATAGGATAGTCTTCATGACAACATATGCCTCGAGCATAAGATACTTCAGAAAATGTGCTAAGTAGATGTTCCACTGGAAATAGACACATCTGTTAGTATCCTCCTCCTGAAGTTACTGTCAGATAGGGGAGAGGGTTGATAAAATTCTTTAATCACTTCATTAATTCACTTTTTTGTTACTAATCACTATTAATATTTATTTTTATAGCTCCCTATTGTATGTTACAAGTTTCAGAGGTCATATTTTACAAATATATTATAATTAACTGGTTAGCATAGGAATTTGCAAACTTTTTTATACTGCAGACCACAGTCTGAGGCAAGATTACTTCTTAGACCACTTCCTTTTCCACTGATGACATTAATGTATCATATTCATGACCTCTGTGATTACTATAGAAACTGCTTACAAAGAGAAAATAAGGAAATCATTTAATGGATGATTTCTGCCTTGGTAAAATGAAATAGCGATAGGGTTCATTCCCCTTAGCAGCCCTCACAGTGCTGTGTGCTAGCAGGGTGCTGGGAACTCATCAGTGCTTTGGTGCTGCTGAGCAGCTCTGTCCCTCTGACACTGCCCCTGCACCGAGGGCTGGGAGGGGACACAGCCAGGCCAGCTGACCCCAATGAACCAGAGGGATGCTCCACACCATATGACATCAGCTCAGGTTTAAAAGATAAGCTGACCCCAAAGAACCAAAGGGGTACTCCACACCGTATGACATCACCTCAGATTTGAAAGGTAAGCGAAGGAGGAGGAACTGGGTGGGGCATTTGCTGTTCCACAATGTTTTCCTTCTGGAGCAGCTGCTATGTGTGCTGAAGACTTGCTTCCTGGGAAGTGTCTGAACATTGCTTACTGATGGGAAGTAGAGACTGACATTTCCTTTTCCTTATACACATGCAAAGTTTTGCTTGTATCTCATTTTCTTTAATAAAGTGCTTTATCTCAACTTACAAGTTTGTTGTAGTCCAACTCATGAGTGTGAGTCCCGAGGTCGTGCATCCCTCCTTCGGTCGACGGCACAGCCTTCGCTGGGCGTCAGGCACTCGAGGGACCAGCACTAGCTAGGACTTCAGGAGGCGAAGGACAAGGGAGAAGACCGGCTGCTTTAGATCTACTTTATTGAAGGGGCTCCAACGTGGAGAACAACATGGATCGAATCGGCAAACCGATCTGACAAAAACAGGCTGTGCACATGCTTTTAACCCACAGGACCACCCAATCAGGAGGGGGCACAGGGGAGGGGTCGATGGTCCAGGACCAACGGGAATTAACCCAGGGCGGAGATATTTCAAACTAACCAATCAGGAGCGTAACGGTGGAGAAGGCGCTAGAAAAGGAGGCGGGGCCTGCCCCTGTTGCCAGGTCCAAGTCCTGCCCACTAGGGGTGGGGACAGTTCAGGGCTACTCCCAAGGCCAGCCCATAAGGGCGGTGCTCACACTTCAGTCTCCGATTCTCCTCCCCGGAGGGAGGCCGAGCTGGCCCTGGAGAGGGCGGGACCAAGGCTTCGCACCTCCACACAAGTTCTTTTCCACCTTATTCTCTCTGCCCTGTCCTACTGGGAAGGGGAGTAATAGAGAGGCTTGGTAGGCACCTGGTGCCCAGCCAAGGTTAAGCCACTACACAAGTAAAATAATACAAAAGACATCTTCAGCTAGCTTACGACAGACTACAAAAAAGACCATTCTACATATCTCAGTATAAAAGCCTCTAGAGCACTAGAAGTGTTGCACCATCTTCTCTATGGCAAGGTTAGAATTCACATTAGTTTTTTTACTAACACATACCTAACACAACCTGGTGTTGATACTAGGCAAAGATTTGAAGAAAATTGAAGGCAATGCTTAAGTATGCCTATGTACTAAGCATAATTCTCAAGATGGTAAAAATTACTGTTCTGATTATTATGACTGACCTGAGATCAAATAAAGTATGTAATTTCAAAAAATAATTTTGTCTTACATTCTTTACTTTTTTATGAATATTCAAGACAGGTATCTCCTGACAATTAAAAAACGTAAGTATTTTATAAAAATATATTAAATATTTCAGATTAGATATTTACATAATTAGGTTTTGGAATTAATAGCTCTCATGGAGAACATTCAGGAGAAGAAAAATATCCCAAGAAGAAATAATATGACTACTGATATAGCAGAGCTTTTGTCTATACAGAATCTAAATCTTTCATGACATCAGATAAGTTCATGAACAGAAGATGTGATGATATTGGCAAGGTGTTTGACATCAATCACAAATTATAAGTGATGCATTAAAATTTACCATGTCCTTAAACTCTTTGCAAGCTTTTTGCTTCCCCTGAATTTAAGTAACAATCTTAACTTCTTGTGTCATTAACTGTATGAAGACAAAACTTTTTCTGACAATCAAAATAAATGTGAAAATGACAATTGTTATCAAAAAGTTGAAGTAATAGTTTGTTACAGCTCTCCCAAACAATGGCAGGCACCTGTATAGATCCCAAGCACATGGATTAAAATGAAATAACAAGGGAATTATTTACACTATCTTTCCATGTTTTTTCACCTTCACCAAAATATTGTAAGCATACATGACAGTGCAGTTTTCTCTTTTACCTTTAGGAAAGCAACATGATACAGTTTCTATTCATTGTAAATATAACTTTATTTAAATTTATGCCCACATATATGTGGGCATACTTAGGGATCACAAACATCACAGACTATGTGGAAACTTGTTCTGCTACAAACTTCAACTGCATCCAATTTTCCTCAAGCATATTTTCTCACTATAGTGAGGGGAAGGGAAAGGAGAAGGAAAGAAGCAGGGCAAGGCAAAAGTATTTAGCTTAGAGGGCTTCTCCAGAAAAAGCTAAACTATCATGATTTGGAGGTTGCAGATAAAACAAATCTGAAAATCTGAACAGTGCAAACAGGTCACTTGTGCTGTAAGTTTTACACTTTCCCTTATGCTTCCAGTATGCTTTTTTATTGCCTCTGAGCAGTGAGTTCTTTTTGAAGTAGGTAATCTATTTCACAAACCCTTCAAGTATTATGAAATAAAGTGCCCAGGTGCTATTGCAACATATCTATATGATTATAGATTAAGAGTATTTAGCATCAATTATGTCCTTCATGCCAGTTCCCAAACCTCAAAAACAGTGATTCTACAATGTTGCCCTCCTCAGAGATATTTGCTTGGACTTTGTATATGTAATCTTGAGCACATCACTTTCTGGTAAATAATTTTGAAAAAGCACAAAGGTCAGAAGACAGTGCAAAAAAATAATGGAGAATACTTTTATGCCTGACTAGATGTATCCTGAATTATGGACAATAGAGAGCTAAGAAGAGAAGTTTTTACAGAAAGGCTGAAGATTATTGAAAATCTGGTGTGCTGCTGCCTCTGTTGCTGGTAGTAGTTCAAATTGCCTGAAAGCTTCAAGATCTGCCTTGTGGTTGAAAGTAACATAATGAATACAGATGTCAGCGCATGAGAAAGTAAGAACTGAAGACATAGAAATAAAGAGAACACAAAACTTGATTCTGTGGTGTTGTAATCTCCCCAGTATGAAAATGTCACTCTTGTGAGACCCCCTTGTTCAGCTGCCTACAGCCTGACAATAGGTTAATTAGAAAAAGTAAGTGTATAGGGAACTGTAGCTTCAGGATTAGCAGTTACATCTTAATTGAAAATCAAGGAGTTTTATATTTTTAGATTAAATTAGGCAGTTGTTTTGTTTGTGGGTGTGGGGGTTTTTTTGAACCTCATCATACACAATTAAATAAGAAGCAACTTACTTCAGAAATGTGATTTTAAGTCTTTCCTAAAGATCAATCCTTAAAGACACAAGAGAGAATGCAAACATGAGTGAAGCTTAATTAAATTTCATTATAATTAATTGGTGCTTATTTTATAATCACAGTAGTCCTTACTTCTTTGAAATGAACATTTTTTCTCCTGAGGAAAATGCTCAAACAGCACCAACCTTATTTCCCAGTTCATAAAAACTGAGTAAGACTTGTGAGCCTTTTTCCTTTGCATAATAAAACATGACAATGGAGTATGAGTGACATAACCTAATGTGGCTCATTATATATCTTCTTATAAAACATATGGACTTATGGAACTTATCTAAGACCAATTTTTTCAAGGTAAAATAAGGAATCCGTTTAGGAGAAAAGTATGTTTGTCTTTATTCTCATGCATATTTTCATCGATAATTTTCTTCTAAGTATAACTAGAACTCCACAGCAATTGAGCATATCACTATTAAAGTGTTACAGGACTGCCATAAAGGCAGTGACAAGAGCACTGACCTCAGAGATGAGTAAAGAATTAAGAGCTAATGGGATCTTCTGTACTGGACGCCAGGTATAGCTTTCAACAGACCTGTGCTGATTTTGCTTCAGACAGAAAAAGGTCAGCATAATAGCTGATAGTTATTGACAGATACTTATTTAGGTTCAGATAATAGCTTTGGAAGTAAAATCACAAAGCTATTTTGGATGAGTGCTTAGAAACTTGGCAGATAAATTGAAAATGCTCTTAGCTTGCATTTGTTGGCATTTTTATGAAGTCATTTTGTCGTTTTCTTTTATGGTGACTTGAATGTTGTTACCCATTATTCACTAAGATCTTATTTTGAAGAGCATAAAAACTAAATCACATTAAAAAGCTAATATGCTAAGCTAAGGAATGCTCTGGTTAACTAAAATGTAACTTTTGCAACTTTTATTTTTCACCTACTTGTTCTGTTTGTTCCAAAATGACTTTTTGTTATATTCCTTTAGAAAGAAAGATCATTGAGGAATTAGGAAGAGGTACTTTGAAATTACAGAGGTTATAGCTCAATAAAATTATATAAGTTTTTAAGCTGTAAGGTCTTGAAAAAGGAGAAAATTAAGTAATACCTTAGTGCAACCTTTTAGTGCAGAATTCTCCTGAGGTGAGACAAAGCAGCGGACAGCTTCCCAATGGAGGGCTAGCAATATTATCATTCTGTCCAGTTTTCTCCATTGTCCTGCTGACTGAAAGCAGGACTCCAGTGGAGTTTTTTTGGCTAAAGAGAAGGATGAAAATTGTAAGAGAAGGATGAAATAAAGCAATGAAGAACAGGGATTGGTACTTAAATGCAAATTTCTAAAGAAAGGTTTGAATGTCAATTTTTGCTAGTACTAGTTACAAGATAAAACATATTCTGAAGAGTTTGTGAGATGAGTATCTTCTCAGTTTCACTGTTGGACTGAAAATAAGCAGCATATTGTGAAATGAAGTGGAAAAAAGGAGCTAAATTAAAAACCTATTAAAGCCCTCTAATTTCATTAAACTTTAGAAAGCTGTTACTTCATTTGTATATTTAAAAATACTAATAGCTCCATAAGATTGCAAGTGTTTAATAAGCCTTTCAGTTTAAGAGAGGGCAAAAGACTCCTAAACATCCTTAAAGAGCTGTTTCTAGTATTTAGTTATGACCATCAAAAGAATCTCTTATTTACAACAGAATTTTTTCCAGCTTGAGCTACCAATTATAGTATTTCATCATGCCTCTGACTGCAAGATTATAAGAAGCGTGTTAGCCAAAAGTTTGGATGAATCTAGGTAATTGGTAGAGTCTAAAGATGTCTTAAAAACTAGGAACTGTGATAGAGAAAGTGCGTGACAAAAGTGTGCTGCAGCAACAGATGATCAGGAAGAAAAGTCATAAAGCATTTAGAAGATTGTGAAAAGGTTTTTGTGTAGCAAAGAGAACAATTTATATCATTTAGCAAACAAGCTATAGAATCACATAATAATGTAATGGTTAGGGTTGGAAGTGACCTTAAAAATCATCTAGTTCCAAACCGTTGCTATGGGGAGGGATAACTTCCACTAAACAAGGTAACTCAAAACCCCATGCAGCCTGCTCTTGAACATCACCTGAAATGGGGAATCTGCAGCTTCCCTGGTCAACCTGTTCCAGTGCCTCAGCACCCTCACAGTAAAGAATTTCTTCTTAAAATCTAATCAAAAAAGGCTCTCCTTCAGTTTAAGGCCATTCATCTAATAAAACTTAAGGTAACCTACATAAGAAAGGGTTCCGTTCGTGTTGTGGAGCATTATCAAGTCAATAATGGAAATCTGTACTGACCGGTGCACTCACTAGAATTGTGAAAATAATGCAGAAGGAGATACAGTTCAAGAAGAGAGTTGAAAGATGTTACAGAATCCAAAGAAGAGTAAAAAAAAATTTACTCACAGTCTAGGGAATAAACTTTGTCAACAGAGCCACCTAGCTTACTTTACATAACAAAAAATGTGGAAGAACAAACACAAATGTGTCTTTAAGAATAATGCTAATTCAACAGAAAATTTCAGAATAGAAATGTTAACATCCTTCACCAGTACAAAGTTGAAGCTGGATGAATGTGTATCTGTTAGAGGTGCATGTTTTTCAAGATTAATGCCTTGATTAAGTCTTGGGAATGTTAATGAGACTATTTCTTTGAAAAGAATCACTCATGAGTGGAAGGTTTGATAGAAAGTCCAAGACCAACTGAGAAGTCACAGTATTTCAACAACATCTTGTAATCTACAAAAGTGCAGATTCAATATAACTAGAAAAAAATTGAAATAGTTAGAGATGACATCTTGAGCCTCATTGAGTTTTCAGACAGAAAAAGTGCTTCTTTAGGTACCCCACAAAGAACCTATGCTAAAAAGAAAACTAATGTTACAATATGTACAATGGAGATAAAAGGAATTTATGGCACTTTTTAAGAATACCCTAGAGACAAGCATCTAAACAAACCCATCAGGCAATTTCTGAATTCATGTAGCAATCTTTCCTGCACTATTGATTATACCTGTTCATCTTTGGCTCATGTTTCTCTACCATTATTACAACTGAAAATAAAACACTAGAAGGAACAAAGCTCTAGACAGGAGTAAGAGTTGTTACTGCTGCCTTACATGCCTAAGAAATACAGAAAAGAATTTCATTCCCTGTGCTTAGAAAATTTACCAAATATCGTGGTACTTTCTTTTCTCTTACAGCTCTTACATCAAGATAGAAGATTTTTATAGTAGAAACATTGCAGCTCAATCAATTCTACTGGCCATAAACCCAGAAATAATTTGTTCTTTTGAAAGTCAGACTGGATGAATAGAGCATTCACTTCAATTTATACATCTGTTTCCTGTCCTAAACATGGCATACTCTTCCTTTTCACAGTGATACCATTTTCTATAAAGTTAAGAGGCACCTGTTATAGTGAAAATAACCCCTATTGAATGTTACTTTAAATTATGCTAATTTAGAGGACTATATTTCTTTCAATCACATGACAGTCAATAATTCCTTCCTTTTCAGCCTTATGTTCCAGGGTCATCTGTTTAATGTGGAACTATCCCAATGCACTCACATGGTAAAAAGGCCATAAATCTGTATCCATTACAGCCCTGTATTCTTGATGCATTTCATTGAGCAGCCAAACCGTTGACAATATCAGAAAATAAGCCTCTGTGCAAATCTTCATGTGATCATATTTGGATTTTTTAGGGTTGTATCCTTTTTATCAGTTATGTCCATGTGTAATCAAATTTTTATTTAAAAATATTTAAATAGAAACAGGCTGCCTAGAGTTCTGTTTCAGAAGAATGCTACAACTATTCCATAAACCCCTAAAAGCTAACTTCTAGAGAAACATTTTGGAAACCATCCAGATATTTTATTGACTATTCAGTAAGTAAAAGAGGACAACAAAATCTTTATATCATTGGTTCTCTGGTAATTAAATTATCTCCTCATTTTTACAGATTGTGAGGAAGATCTTACACTTTGACCTAAATCACAGAGGTAAACTGGAACAACACATGTGTGGCACAACTCCAACTGAAGATATTCTAGTACATTTTAGCAGTTACTAGACACACTGTCAAAGCTGTAAGTTTATCTTCTTTATCTTCTCAAACTTAAATAAATTCAAAATATTTTCAAATTTAACTGCTTTGCTTAATCTAAATGTTTTGTCATTTAAGTTTTTGAGTAGCAAAAATAGATCCTACACAGCCACATAGTTGGCAACAACAAATCCAGAGTCTGAGTTCTTCTTCATTGGAATCACTTTCATAATTTCACTGTAATAACCAGGTATAGGTCCTAACTGTAGAATCCTATATTATGCTAGGGGAATTTTTATGTTTGGGGTTTTTTTTTAATTCCTAGGATGAAAGTGGACATCACACAATTTTCAGATACAGGCTAACTTTTTAATATGAATAAGTGCCTGTGTATCAATTCGGAGTAATATGAATGTGAAACTTTGCCAGCGACGTGAAATTAGAAGAATTGCTGGGCCAATGACAAGTCCCATGATGATTCTAGTACACCAAGCAGAGAAGCTTTTTTCAGGACTTAGTACTGGAGCTGAACAGGAACAAAAGTGGTACAGACCATTAGGGAAAGGGTACAAAAGAAAATTTAAGTTGTCCTCGAATGACAACATCTTTCTACCACCAATGTGAAGCCTTCTGACTGCTATTTTGTAAACCTAATTGAGTATTGGTTTGAGTATATTGTTGAATATAAAAGTCAGTGAAAATTACTAATTTTTCATTTTAAAAAATTCAATTAACAGGGATGTTCTTTGTATTCAAGGAACACTGTTGTTGACCATCTACTATTTGTCGCATGAATTATTCAGCAGATACCAGCAAAATTTGTAAAGTGATTTATTTATGAAAGCACTTACTTGGTATTCAGCCAATACTCTGTCTCATGCTTGTTTGTAATGTCTAAACTGGAAAGTGTTCAATATCTGAGAAACAAACTGCTGCCTTATTTTACACCATGTTTCATCCAGATTTTCTGATGACCACTGTTCCCATGGAGTCAAATTTTAATCCAATCACAAGAAACATCTATGAGAGTATGGTAGGGGTCACGTTGTTTTTAGAGAATATAATTCTAAAACAATGGAACTCCTTCAGAATGTTCTCTTCATAAATGTTGTTAAGAATTGTGCCAAAAAGTCACATTAAAAAAATAATTATCATCTGTAGATTTCTTTAGTGCCAAATTTGAAGATTAAATTCAATCATTAAAGAAAGCAAAAACCCCACCAGTTTTAGTCCTGCATTCAGAGATAGTTCCCCTTACACCCAAACTGTAGGATTACTATTAAAACAGAAAATTTGCAAAAACACTTTAATTAAATAGCTCCAAAAAGAGCTCAGGGAAATAAGCAAATTAATTTGCATATTTCCCTGATGTTCAAGGGGTTAATTAAAGTGCTTTAAAATATTTTTATGATGACATTCAGCTGAGATGTGATCGGTTTCTGATTTTTCAACTAGTTCTATTAACTTGGGCTTTGATGATGTGAATGGAAAAGAGATAAAAATACTACCACAGGAAGCAAAATATTGCTACGGAAGAGATTTTTTATTCCAGAGTATCTTTTATCTTTAGATGTATTTTCACACACTTTGGCTACCTGATTTTTTGATCTGGATCTTTGTAAAAAGTGGTATGTCAAAAAAATAGGAGGAAAAAATAATATTAAATTGCTTGCTGCATTATAAAATAAAATTAATTAACTAGTTCAATGATAATGCAGTTTCTGAAAAAGCTTTGTATACACATCATAAAAGCTGGAGAGAAAGTGGTCCATTTTCCTGCTAAATATTCTGTATAGGTCATTTGTAAATTCTGATTTTATAATAATTACACAGAAGTGTAGGACTATTTTTCCCCTAGTTCAAGCTGCTGCATGAATAACCAGGCAGAAATGAAAATATATCCTGTAGGAGACAAAACATTAAACAAATTACAAATCTCCATCTAAATATCAATTATATAAGAGTATCATTGCTGGCTGCACATGAATGAAAGCAGAGTGGATAATTTTAACAATACATTTCTGAAAACTACACACATACTCTTCATTTTTTTGGTTGGAAAATGTTATGTCAGATAAAGTCAAGCACTACAGGGAGAGAAAGCAAAACAAACAAACAAACAAAAACTCCAAAACAAACAAACAGAAACCCAAAACCAAACCAAACCAAACCAAACAAAAAAAACCCAAAAAACCAAAAAACCCCAAAAAAACCCCAAACAAACAAACAAAAAAAAACACTGAAAATACTAGTACAAACAAGACCAAATTCCATCCCATTTACAACCTTTTTTTTTAAAAAAGGAAAACAAAACAAAGTCCATATAAGGCCAGTCTGTCATCTTTTACTACACTGTCAGACACAACAACAAACTCCATATGAAACAATGTTTATTTAGCCACATATTTTAACTCATTTAATCTCCCCATTTTTCATCCAGTCCTATGGAAGCAAGGGGCCAGTTTCTCAAAAGCACTGAAAGTCCTTGCTAGTGGATTGTGATCCTGAACAAAACATGTGCACCTAAAACAGTAAATTCTGTTGATAAACACAATATGAAAAAGGAAAAGGGGATTACTGGCCCCTCTAACTTACCCCCGGCTTCCCAGATTTCACATGACCATGCCATTTCATACCACAATGAACTTACAGTGCACAAAGTCTCTGTTTCATGAGAGACATTCTCAACTTAAAACAGAAAATATTCTTCCCATCCTATGTGAAGCCCACATTTACAGTCATATGATTTGTGGATAGTCTTTAATTCCTTCAAAGGAAGAACTATCTTGGGCACATTCTGTTGTTGACCCAGCAGGATTTCAGCAATAAAACCCTCAAAAAACTGCTCTTGACAGCAGAAAGTCTCAAGAAAAATTTGTAAAACTGATTTTTGCACACTGCTCCACTCTCATTACGTCCCTCCTTGAGTACTGAGTCCAGCCCCCGGGGAAACAACACAGGGATGTGGACCTGTTGGAGTGACTACAGAGGAGGGCCACAAAGATGATCTGAGGCCTGAAGAATCTCTCATATGAAAAAGACAGGGTGACAGAGCTGTGGCTGGTCAGCCTGGAGAAGAGATGGCTCTGGGGGGACCTTATAGCACTTTCCAGTACCTAAAGGTGTCCTACAAGAGGTCCAGAGAGGGACTTTTTAAAAGAGTATGTAATGATAGGAGAAGGGGGAATGGATTCAAACTGAAAGAGGGTGGGATGACATTGGTTATTAGGAAGAAATTCTTTACTGTGAAGGTGGTGAGGGGCTGGAACAGTTTGCCAGGGGAAGTTGTGGGTGTCCCATCCCTGTAAGTGTTCGATGCTAGCTTGGATGGAGCTCTGAGCAACCTGTTCTAGCGAAAGATGTCCCTGCCCCTGGCAGAAGGTTGAAACAAGATTCTCTCTAAGGTCTCTTCTGACACAAACCATTCCCTAATTTTGATTCTATGTTTCTTTCATTCTAAAATTGTATGAAATACTGACAGAAGGTAACAGGGCAGAAAGTAACTTCCTGTCCCTTAACTGTCTGCATGAAGTGAAAATTGAAGAAGGGTTTTGGAAGAGTGTAGAGTGTTAAAAGTGGCTATGTAAAGCAAAAATGGGAAAAAATTACTGTTTTTTGAAAACTGAAAAGTTTCATGAAAACATGATGATAAATTGTCATAGTAATAGTGATTAAGGTTTGTTTGGTGACAGCTGTAGGACTGAAATTTAAATACAGACTTCATCATCTGTATTAATTCAGGCACATGCTTTAGTATTCTGATATAAAAGTCATATTGCAGTTTTTCTGTAGAAAAGAACAAGTTTGTCAGCTGAGGTAGAGCAGCATGGTCTTCATTCAGTCACTGAAAGCCATGCTGATTTACACTGAATCGGTTCTATAACATAGTAAATAGGTTCTTTAGCTCTGTTCACAAAAGCATGAGGTGTGTGTTTCAGACAAGAGAAGAGCGAGATTTAAATCAAAGGAGATGCGCTTTCTGAAAAAGGAAACTCTGGGAAGATGAGGGAGTTAAAGTCAGCACTTGTGTTAGGTGCAAAACTTCATCCACAAATGAAGCGATATTCAAATCAAATTTAAAACCTCTCTGAGTCTGACTCAACAGCAGCTAAAATTTACACTTTAGGTGGCTGGTAAGGTGGAAAAGACATAATAATAAAATTACTTTGAGGAAAAGAGACAGTCTTACTCTAGATTACTCTTGAATCTGATTATTTCCTTGGGCATTATCTTCTGAAACTTTTAATAAGAAAGAGGAGACAATGCAGAACACACTGTGCATTTTTCTAAAGAGTGTTTAGAATCTATCTCTAAATTATCAGCTGGATAAATAGAAAAGTCATCTTAGCCTACTTTCAAACTACATGTATAGTTAATTTCAGTAGAATTTCACAGCAGTTCACCTCCTCACAATGATCTATCACATATTGTTAGTACTAAGAGTAGCAAGCATTACAAAGCTAATGTACATGAGTGATAATGGATAAGCAAATCAAAACTCCTTTCGAAAAGGCAGATTCACACGGTGAGTATTTGTGGTTCATGTAGTTGGCCATGATCACTATCTTCCTGGAAAGAATTACTTCTCCTGAAGTTTTATACTTTTTTCTCCCGTTATAAGGCTCTAAAGAATAGAAACCTTCTTTTGTGACTAACTTGAGACGAATAGTCCTACACCTTCACGTGTACGGATACACAATCAGAAAGAGCACAGTAAAAGGCAGTAGTCTTTGGGGACACAAATCTCAAAGCCTTTAGCTGCCAGATATACATACATATTTGTACTTGAAATGAAGTTTTAAATTTTTTACAGTCATTGACTATCCTTGATATGGTTCCTTCAATCTGATGAGGTGTTCTCTCCTACTGCTTAGAGATGTTATGCACTTATGCAGTGCGAGTTCTAAAATTTTATGTGTATTTGCCAAGCAAGGGTTAATGTTCCTTCAGTTAACCTTTTTTGATACCTTTATTATTGTACATCCTCATTCTACATTAAGATTATATTACAGGCTGATATTCAAAATTACTTTTCGTAGTCCTGCAAGGATTTTCTATTTATACAATACAATCAAATTATAAAAAACATCAAACCAAACCAAAAACCCACAAAAAACAAAAAAAACCACCCCAAAACAACAACAAAACAAAACAAAACAAAAACAAAAAAGCCACAAAAAAACAAAAACAAAAAAACCCCACAACCCCCCCCCCAAAAATAGAACCAAAAAAGAAACAAATAAAAAATAATAATTTTAAAAAACCAAACCAACAAAACAAACAAACACCCACCAGCGTAATTAGAAATAAACAGAGGTTTTTATGTGCCATACTGTGTTCTATGTCGGTCAAACTTACTGTGTCTTTAGGCCCACAAGTCAGTGAAAAAATCTTTTTCTTTCCACCTTCTAAACCAGCTTGCTTTGTTTACAATCTGTCATCACATTCCAGGGTAATTAAAGTTTTATCTTAAAGCCTCATGTTCAGGTTCAGGTTCTTGTACGACATTGTTCAATACTGTGTCAAAACTCTTGGAGGTGGACTTACAAAGAGCAGATTGCTCTTAGGAACACAGAAATAAGGCATGCTCACCAGTAACGATGATGTAAGTGCAAGGAAAATCACAACAGAAATAAATAAATATTTGAATCTCAAGACAATGTAATTCATACAACATACGCTTCCTTGAATATTTTACCAGATTTCATAGCTGTTGACTGCCCAGAAGATGAAGTTGGCAGACTCATTGCACGACACCATTATCTCAAGAACAAACTGACAAGGCGTAATGACAAAAAGAAAAGTAAGAAGATATTTCTATATGAAGAAGTGAGAAAAAAATTATTTCCGGGATAGATTATGAAAAGTTTGTCACAGAAAACCTCCATGCACACGTCTCCCAGTAATAACTTTGACACGTAAAGACCTGTAATTGATTTTGCCATCACTTCCATTTAAGTAGAAGCAGAAATTAGAGACAGAGGGTGGAAGGATGGGAAAAAAAATGAAGTTATGTGATTCGAAGATTTTATTTTGGCAAAATATGATTTTTTAACATATTCAGGACTAAAGACCCACAAGTAATGTTACCTTCATATCTTTCTTTGATAAGCTAATTCCAAAGCCTTCAGGGGAAGTTGCATGAGGAGTGGCTGAGGTCACTTGGTCTGTTCAGCCTGGAGGAGACTGAGGACAGACCTCATTGTGGTTACAACTTGCTCATGAGGGGAAGAGGAGGGGCAGGCACTGATCTCTTCTCTCTGGTGACAGTGACACGACCCAAGGGCCTGAAGTTGTGTCAGGGGAGGTTTACGCTGAATATCAGGAAAAGGTTTTTCACCCATTGGGTGGCTGGGCACTGGAACAGACTCCCCAGGGAAGTGGTCACAGCACCAGCCTGACAGAGTTCATGGTGTGACTCTTGCGGGTGGTGCAGTGCTGGGCTGGCATTTGGACTTGATGATCCTTGTGGATCCCTTCCAACTCAGCAGATTCTGTGAGTAATTTACAATTAGATTTCTCTGCCTTATGTGTAGGACCTACAGCGTTAATGAAGCTGACCCTGCATCATAACATGTTCCCTCACTGACACAGAAAACATAACCCCTACAGTGGTCACACTGCTTTTGACACAAGATGCTAGGTTTGCAGAGCTCATGAAAATATGTGTGTTAAGGTTTGTTTCAGACTGAAGACATTTTTTAATTCTATTCACTTTGAGAATACAAGCAAGGATTAGATGCAATGTTCATGGATGTAATTCACCTTTTTTTTTTACTGTTACTTTACTAGACCAGTCTTGTACTTGACAATATTTAAGAGACACACTGTTACGCTGCAGCAACTTACCAAAGGATAGCACCCAGTCTGTCTTATTACATAAAGTGTTCATATTAAGGAACTCCAGTAGAGACAGCAATTGTTGCTGGCCTCACTAGAAACAGCCCCATTTTGAGAAAATTCAGTGAACTAGTTTTTATGTGAGATATATCCTCTCTGTTCCCTAAAATTCTGATCAAAATATCAGGAAATTTCAATACAGAGATAAATCGCAATTCCATTATATGTCTTTCACAACTGAAGATTTAATTTAACTTCAGTATCACCTTATTTCCAACACGTATATTTCTTAAATCAAATTATTATTTCTTCCATGACTAAACATTTTAAGATTCTTGTGTTCTTCTGTTCTATTTACCCTTCCTTGTTCGGCCTGTTTGGTTTTTTCCTTTATCAACTCACACCATTTTCTTGTTCATTTGCTTGTGATGTTCTTTGAAGCAGTTTTCTTCCTTCAGAAACCCCCCCTAAAATACCTCTGCTTCACTCACACACTGATTTCAAAGGAAAGTCTGAGTAGTTCACAGAATTTACAGCAATTATCATTCTGTTGAAATAGAATAATCAATCTGTTGGAGCAGAGGAAATCCTTTAAAAATTTTTGAAACTTACTTTTTTTTTTTAAATGGGAAAAAAGGGAAGAAAGAAAAATAGATAGAGATTACTTCTACTAAGTCTTTTCCACAATTTTTTTTCAAAGATTCAGTTAAAAAAATATTACATTTTTTGCTGATGAAGTCAGCCTTTATAAACTAATTGCCAGTTCTGGCAGATAACATTACATTTTTATTTGACTTTTAACATTGTATTAGTTACACCATACAATACTTCCTGCTTTCTTTTTGAAAAGATAAAGTTTGTGACTTCTGTAATGTTGTCGAGGTTCAAAAAGTTATCAAATCTGCTTTTCATAAGGCATTACTCATACATACATTTCAGGTATTCCAGAATGACAAAAAAATTCAGTACAACATACGACATTGAGATCTCTCATCTCATATTGCTTTCTAGTTGGACATGCTTTAATTGTTCTATTATGCAAGAAAATCCCATAGGCAGCAAAGGGAGTTCAAAGCACAATAAGAGAATATGCAGTGAAAATCTCCAGTACAGATGGCAGAGATAATTTTTTTCTTAGGCTTAGAAGGGTGAATCAACAGCTGCATGACACATAGAAACATTAAGAAAATTTCAGCCCGGGAACAACAGGGAGGAATTAAGTGGGATGTAGTCAATTTATACAACCTCTGAGACATCAGGAGTTTTACAGGATGCAACTGTTCCTCTTATTTCTTTAGGCCTCCTATTCGAAGTTTGAGGAGAGGTTCTATTTAAAGAAGAGCCATTATATTTGAAGTATTGGATGAAATATGAAATAGCCTCCTTTCGCACTTGAAGTTTCTGTTTAATGTCCTCCTGAACTTGTTCTTTCTGTGTATGAAAGTCTTGAAGTTCAGTAACAAAAAAAAAAAATCAAAACAGCAAATTCTTCTATTAAAAAAAAGTATAAGCTTTTTTTTTTTTTTTTTTCTCCTTCAGTTGCAGTCTCTCAGTGACCCAGTAAAGGCCAACTTATTCCTTCACTGACTTCACTGACATCAGCTAACATCACTGACTGCCACTAGATGTAAACCATCAACCAACAGCTGCACATCTCTCTGTGTTTCAGCCACATCAAAAGTTTTAGAACAATGTCTGGTGTTCAAGGAAAAAAGAAAAAATCTCACAATTCCTGTAAAATGAGGGCCAAGTCCTACTTACTTAAATCAGAATGCCTTTTATGTGTGTTTGTGTACTGAAATCATATCTTAATGCTCATTTACTTTGAAAATAAAGCATTATTACAGTCATGCTACTTAATTTCTTTCCAAAAAATGCTTGCTTGAGCTTTTTTTATTTATTTTTTGAATGTGTGCCAAAAAAATTTTATTCACTGATGTTGCGGTGCAAAGTGCCCTCTGAATGTTGGTTGAATGGTCTGCCCCTAGAGCAGTTAATCCTCCCATGTTGATTGGCCTTGACCTGGTCCCTCACTCCACCCCTCCCTTCTCCCCATTGTTTATTGTTGTATCTCCCTACCTTCTCCCCAACCCTGTTGGACCTGTGTCTCTATGTCCGTGGTCACTCAGGATCATTCAATCTCTTTTGTTGTTGGACACCTTCGAAAATAAACCATCCTCGGAACTCCACACCACTGGGCTCTCTGAGTTCGTTGTCTCTCGTAACATACGAGCGATCCAAAGCTCTGGGGTGAGTGTGTGTTTGTGCCTTCCACCGGCACGGGTGAGAGAAGGGTCTGCCTGCACAGTAACAAGCTGTACTGGCCAAGGTGGTCCCTTAGAGCCACGGAGACAGTTTCGGAAAGCGCAGAGTATTATGCCACTCCCCCACCGCTCTGCGTTACACTGACAGCCTCCCCTTGGTGGTGCAAATGAAAAGTTCGAAAAGACATAGTCCAGAGTTACAACGTTTCCTAAACAACAAGTTCAGAAAGGAATGACAAATTTCTTATTGAATCTCCTGCATATCACAAGCCATTACATTTTACTCATATTATACTCAATAAGTTTATGAAGATGAAGTAATTCTTCAGAAGATAACTTATTATCAGAATTTCTCTTCTCAGAAACTGGTGAAGTCAGAGGCACTGCTGTGTATGCATTTGGCATTACAAAAGGCCTTAGAAACCCATGTTTTCTCATGTCAGTCTGGCTGAATGTGGTTTTGAACATAAAATTTCTGCATAATTTTGACCTTAAACACCTGAAAAGGCCTACTGAGAGGACCATGGGAAGACTGTCTTTACCTTCTTAGCGTATGAGCCCAAATCCTTTGGTTTCTTGTTTCACATATTGGCGAATACCAGTGTGCTTAAACCAAATATACTGGTGGTGGGGGGACAGAGAGAGAGAGAGAGAATAACTAAGAAAAGATGTATTAAATTATGTGTTTGGCTTCTGACATGGGATTTAAACATGTTTTCACATGACCTTCACATGGAATATTTGATTTTGCAGATGCTCAATTAAAGTTTCTTGAAAATGTTGTTTTAACTAGGAGATTAAAAAAGGCATAAGGCCAGAGGGTCAATGCTGATAAAGCATAAAAATTTAGGTAGGTGCCACCAGAAACAATTGTCATATTTCTGCTTCGTGCAAAATGATGATAAGGTAATGGCACATTGTCCAAAAACAGAACTTGGACCCATGCTTTCTATTTCCTGTATTTACCTACCTAGTGTCACTTTTTTCCTCATACCTTCTTTTGCCATTGTATGTTATACCTTAAATTAAGTCTTTAGTTCTGGATTAATCTTCAGAAGACTTCATAAATAAACAACTGAGTTTTATATGAGCTTTATATGCACTCAGACATTTTATTTCATCTGTAAAAAGCTCATCATTCAATGTGTAATATAAAAATTCATAACAGCTTTCAACATAACACATTACTAACCCACAGACATTAAAAAACAAACATGCTTCAGTGAATAATATGATCAAACACATAATTTAACTTCAAATACAACTGACAATGGGCAAAACAAAATTGACAATGCAAGACAAGTATGCATTATATATCTTATGCATTTTATCCAGAGTTATTCTCCTAATTCTAAATAAAAGCAAAATAATCTACTACGAACAGAATCAACTGATGCCTGAAGAAGCACTAAATTAAATTTAAAAAATAGCAGTTTCCTGTCCCAACCACCACTGAGTGATGAAAATTTCGGTGTGCATCAGTAAGGAAAAGAGTAGCACAAGCTGCATTTCACATATTGATTATTATGCATCTGATCCTGAATTTCTTACTTGGTTGCTTGCTAGTCTAGACTTACTTTGACTTGATAAATATTCCTACCTCAGCTCCTGCCCTCAAACCTACACTCCATTGTTTGACCTAAAAAGTATAATCGTAAAGGGCAGAGTCAGAGAAGTCTACAGTTTTTCTTCTGTGTAATTACCTGAAATAAGGCCTCTATTCAACAAACTATCCAGATTTCTTCTCAATAAAGCAAAACTATGAGACCAAAAATCAATACTGGCTAATGGTGATCATACAGAGCCCAGTGCTCTGTAAAGCCAAACCTTTGGGTTTCAAAGGTTTTTCCAACTTGAGCACCAAAGTTAAAAAGGTGAAATAAAATAATATAGCTACAAACCACTGTTTCTAATCTATTATTATGAATAATCCTAAGTGAAACAATTTTTTTTTAAAGAAAATAGCTATTGATATATTTAAGCTGTGTAACTTCAGGGTCTTATTGATGAGAAAGTAACAGTCAATATCTTGGTTTTTTTGTTTGGGTTTTTTTTTTTTTTGGTTTTTTTTGGTGGGGGGAGAAATTTGAATTTGCATATTCACAGGGGTAAAGAAAAAAGTAAGGATTTTAAATGGGTAGAAATTAATATAAAAGTATAGAAAAATTATACTTCTCTGTGTAACCCAAAATAATGTTAAATCTCTGTTTTAATGAAATTACAGCACTTCAAATTCTGTCACTTATGGGAAGTCACAGTAGTCTGCATTGCAATGCCACAAAAAATATTTTAACATAATATCTACACAGTCACCTTTCACATCTTCAAGGATAGGACATCAAACACATGGTAATTAAGAGGTAATTCAAGGCATCAGGACAATACTTGCATTTCACCATGGAATCTATAACTCAAATACAATAGCAAAGAGTTTTAAATTTTAATCAGCAGAGACTAAGACATACATAGATATTTATGATGTCTTCATTCCAATCTAGCAGCCACAAAATACCATTGAAATACATTGAAGGAAATGTGAGAAATAAAAAAAAAAAAAAGTTTTTAAAAATTCACAGAAATTTAATGCATGCAACAAAATTATATATATAAAGGCATAGAAGAATTATTATCTTAGTTACTGAACTTGTCACTACTTAAACAAGAAAACAATGTTAAAGATTGAGTAAGGGAGACATATCTGAAGAAATGCTCCTCTTCTTTCTTTGTGTGTGTTGACAGGGCACTTACAGAATTCCAGAAAAACAGATCATACATTTATCTGCTCTGCACTCTTTCCACACGCTGCCATTTCAATGACATTTAACACTTCACACCACAAGGCAGCTACAAAAAGATACAGCAGATGTTTGATGGCATGGAGGGCAACAGGGTCCGGACAAATGTTTTGATCTGGAGAAAGGAATCCTTTCCTCACCAGCAACAACTATGTAATGAAGGAAACCATTGGAAATGCTTTAGAGTGTATCTATCTCTCCATCTATCAAAAGACAGGGGCAAAAATACATACAACCTTTAAAAAAATAACTACACGATTCTGTCGGTAGCTTATCCCTCAGAGTTTCAGAAAAATCCAGCAGTTGACCAACTCGGCTCTTTAAATGGAGGATGAGGTTGACATGGTAACAGATCAGGGATTGCACTGAGAGAACTTTTTTTAAGCCAATAGAGCAACAGTACAAACAGAAAATAAACAAGTACAAACAAGGAAAAAAAGAGAACAGTAGAAAAGAAACAGTAGAAAACAAAATTGACGGAAACTGGTACACAGAATTGCAAATGCAGGCTTGCAAATACTGGAGTAAAAGCAGATTCTTCCCCAAGATCCATGAAGCTGTTGTGATCTTTCAACTGTCTTGCAGGTTATTATGCTCATAACTAGAAGGCAAAAGTGATTCTCAATATCTGCTATGAAACCAGGTGGAAAAGGTTAACTATATTTGAGCAAAGGTGGCCTGGTTTAGACTATGTTGACCATCCGCAGCAGCTAGTATTAATAGATTAAGTAGCTTTGAGCTACTAAACTATGAGATACAATTCTTCTAAGGACCTCAGGTCATCTCAACCATTTAAACTGTGTTAGCAGGAGAGCTGGTAGGGTTTTACAAGACACTTGATACGTGGATTCTTGAAGGATAAACTAGGATCTAAAGTCCTACTGATTTCAACAAAAAATATCTGACCCTGAAGCCCTCAAAGAAACTCTTAAAATCCTGAAGGCAGTTTAAATTTTCATTTTTAATTTTAAACAATAATATCAAAGACTCCTGTATCTCTGTTTTGTGCTCTTTATCCAAAATATTTCAATTTTGGATTCCAGAGCCCACAGTCATGGGTAAACTGAAGCCACTCTGTGTCCTACTCCAAATAGTAATTATAACAGAAGTAATTCTTTTGTCACATTCTTTTACAGCTTTAAAGCTTTGTTTATTGACCAAAAGGGAGAAACCATTACATTTAATTCAGATATATTTTTTTAAAATATAGGGAATGTATTTTTTTAAAATACAGTAGGGAATGTTTTCACACCCATCAGATGTCAGGTAGCAACCACGCAGTTAGGGTACCTCTCGGAGAGATCTAAGCTTTGGAGATAATTGTGGTGTTTACGTGTTCCAAGGTACACATGTTTCTGCATTGTGAAATTAAATTCACAGGAAAAAAATCACAAAAATACAGTACGCTATTGTGGATTTCTTATAGCAGTTAGTCCTAACAAGCAGTGTGAGCTACTCCCATAAAGAGATCAAATTGTTTGGTAGGATTTACCTATTAGGGACTTGAAATAATCAGAAAGGGGTAGGGTGGGAATATTTGAATATACTTGTTTGCTATTCTTTCCACTGCTTCTTACTGTCTTGTTACATTAGGCCAGGCATGAGACTGCTCTAACAGAATTTGGCAGTGTATGGCTAACACCCTGCAAAAGAAAGAGATCTAAATAAAGCCTCCATAGTTTTCCTGTCCATTTCCCTCTCAGTCTTTCCCATGTAAATCTGAAACTCAAAGCTTGCCAAGAAAAACACCCACCCCAAACAACACATATTAAAATTTCAGGTACCATAATTCTCACAACCAACATTTCAAACAAATAAAAGGGTACTTATTCTACATGAAAACTCCAAGAAATCTTAATAGGGTCTCTTTGTCATATGGCAACTGTTGGACATAGAAGGTTGATTCAAAAACACTGTGAGTATATGTTATACTGCACTATTAAACTAAAAATGTCATGTTTTTCCTTCTTCATAGAATCTTTTGTCATTTAGTACACAAAATGGATGGTTCTCATTTAGCGATCAGTTATTTGATATGGTGTTCTTTCTTCATCATTAATTGGATTGCCCTGGGCCTTAGATATCATGTATTATTCCAGTGCTGTTCTGGTGACAAAGCTATTAATTTCCTCATGTGACTTTCTATGCCACTCATTATTAGATCATCCACTAGAGTTTCTATTAAATTCAGTTGCAACTGAATATTAGTCTTGAGATCATCAACAGGCTGGCACCCAGAAAATAAATAACACATGGAAGAAACTCAGGTTTTGCTCATTGGGGGGTGGGGGGTGGGGGGGCGGGGGAAGCTTTTCTGTTAGATTAAAAAAAGGGGGAAAAAATTAGAAAATTAGAAAGGAAACTTAAAGATTCGTTTAAGTTGCATGCATAATATCACACAGGAGCTGCCCAGGAAAATCAGTTCTATCCTGGCTTCTGCCACAACTCACTGTTAGATGGTTACTTTTACTTTAATTCTCATGTACCACAAGGAGGATTCATGAATGCAAGCTTCTTAAGATGAATTGGTAGCAAAGAAAAAAAATTTTTTAATAACTGATTCACATTATTTTGCAACTTCTTGCCACAAAAATACAGCCTTAATTTTTCACAGTGATTCCATTAAAGGCCAAAAATTTATGCACTGTGAGATAATACATTTTGAACGAACATGAGTTATTTTATCTTTACTTTCTTCTTACCCTGTGGGATAGAACAAAAGATGATAAATACTACTTATAGTCATAAACATGAACACCAGAAAAAGGATAAAAGTAGTTTAGCAAGTAATGCTTGCTTTTCCTACAAAATTCACGTCCAATAGATAGAGAGACGAGATTCAAAAGAGACTTAAGAGAGTGCTGGTAAGTAAACAGTAAAATCTGTATTTGTAACCACTAGAAACTTTTTATCCACATTTATTAGAGATCTTTCTGTATAACCTCTGAGACCTCTGAAATTATAAAGTGGGTGGAAAAAAAATTACACTAATTCTGTTCTTGGTTGTTCAAGTGAAGAATCTGGCATAAATTACACCTAAAGAACATTAGAAATCACAGACTATAGTGTTGTACCTACCAGTGTTTCCCTTGTTCTATCTGGTTTTAGTTCCTACAAGTCATTGGTACAATGCATATCTAGATAACTGTGTTCTGTCTTACTCTGACAGCTGACATGAGTCTGTGTAGGAAACCCTGGGAAGCTCAAAGGATATGCAGGTTTTATAAAATGGATTTTAACAGTACTGAATATGGTCTTAATACTATTTAAGAAACTGTTTTGCAGTCTCACATATAAAGAGGCTCTAGTAAGGGACATTAATTAGAAAAGTTTCCTCTATTTAGCCTATAAATGTGATCTTATTTCTGTTGACAATTTTTTTAATTGCAGGTGAAATTAATTACATCTATTTTTATATTTCTATGAGGCAGCATGATACAAATTGGTTTATAATGTGAAATCGATATTTGATGAAAACTGTATTATTACAAGTGTGGCAGTATTTTTGGTAGAGTTATTATGCCTTGTTTATAGTTTCTTTCCCAATTGTCGGCCATCTTTCCAATTCAAATAAAGTACTGCGCTTCAGTTCCTGTATCAAGGATCTGAAGTACCTATTTCAAAATAAAGGTCCCATTCTGAGGGAAATGCAGGTTTCTTTCATTGTCTGGAGACTATAGAGGAAGATAGATTTATTTATAATTTCTGATTTTATTTTATTTATAATTTCTGATTTTTAGCATGTTATTTAGTCCATGGGAAAAACAGCTTTCAGACTTCTTCACTAATTCAACTATTCTGCACTGTGCTGTTTGCCAAGGTAATAAGAAAAGCATACTGTTTTCCTGGTGTATCTGTTTCCTTGTGCTTGTTCGTAGCCATGGTTCCTGGACTCTGTGACTGCAGTCATGCAGCACAGTGTTGCAGACTGGTTTCAAACACCACAATTTGCTTATTTAACCAAAAGAGTCTGGCAGATCCAACTGGTAACCCTCTTTATTTCTCGGCAGACTTGATGCTCTATGAAATAAAGAAAGCAACCTTAGTGAGACATGTAGATTTCATCTTGAAAAACTGAGATGAAAAGAGTTAGTAGGCTGAGGCTAGAAATTTCTTTGCAGCCCCTTAATTTTTAAATTAATTACAGAATTACAGAATTATACTGAGGATATGTATTACTTTTGTTCCTTTGGTTGGTTTCATTCTACAGATACTTTCCTGGGAAAAAAGCAGCTTTATTTAAAGACTCAAAAGTTCTGAAGACTGAAGAGTTACCACAACTATGCTATCTTTTAAGAAGGAAATTGTAATTATCTTCATGTATTTCAATATACTGTAGTTGAAGACTGACTTGAAAGATGGAGCTTCTGTTGGGATCGTGTTTTCTGCATTAAACTTAAATTCTGTTTTCTGGAAAGAAGATTGTCACGTGAAAGGGAAAAATTTTCTCAAACTCTTTGTGTTTGATTGGTCTGCCAGTGCCTCAGGAAAGCTGAGACCCCTGTGCCTGACCAGTCTGCCAAAATCCCATTAAAGGGACTCTCTGCTTAGCAGTCCAGTAGACCAGAGGCCAGTTTGACTAATTTGTGGAGGATCACAAGCCAACAGAAAGACTCCCTACAGGTCTCCACAATTTTATTTGAGTATGTTACCCACTGCCAGCAACTCCTAATGCTCTTGAGGAACTCATACTGACGATTTAGAGAATAAGACTCTTTATTAATAAAATTGTAACAGGTTGAGTTTGGAGGATTACGGGTGATACTATCTGACTTCATAAATATATTCTAAGCAATGCACAAACACGTTCTATCCCTAACAAAAACTAGCCCAAGATAATCACTCAGCACACAGAGTACAGTTCTTACCTAATAGGTATACCTATGGAGAACAAGACAGATTCAGCCCATTTACTAATCCCAGAAGTTACGATAGAGTCTTCCCTAAATTCTCCCCATTCTAAACATAGTTTTATACCTATATTTCTTACATTTAGGTGGAACATGAGTGATTTTGATCTAACATCATACTCAGTGAAGGGTGGTTGTACCTTGGAGGCAGGTAAGGTCAGTATAACATCTAAAGGTAACCTTAGGATGGAGATACACATCAGTATTTTATCTTAGGAAAGTTATTTCATCCCAGCTGCTGGTTCAACACCAAGACATCCTCTTTTATCTCCCTTGGCTGACAGCTGCTGTGCAGCTTATCAGATGAAAGTACAATTGAGTTCCCTCCTCTACAAGGATATCCACAGGGTCTGGCTGTGGTGTCTCCACTCCACTCCACCCACTGTTTAATCCCTCCTTAGCCTGTATTGTGTGTGGAAAGTTGGGCATGCAGACCTCATTCCATCCAGGGAGTAGCAATGTCATTTTCCCCCTTACAATATCAGAGGGGAGGGACAGGTGCAGGGCATCCTGATCACAATCTCCCTCTGTTAAAATGTAATTTTACACCTATCTTTTTCCCACAAAGATACATCACAGTTAAGATGACAGATCTTAAGAGTCATTCAAAGGATCCAATATACTGGTCTCATTTTTTGCTGAGTGAAAATAGTAACAAGTACCCAACTTCAGAATCCTAGAAGATACGGGGCCAATGTGCGAGTCTCAAATAGTTGGATAGTCATGGAGCCAGCCAAGGATTATTGGTAATAACTGACAAGGATGGTTGGTAATAACCAAGGATTGTAAGTAATAATATGCTGTGGGAAAGAACAAGATGTGGCTAGAGAAGGGGGCCATGCAGAGGTAGGGCAGCAGTTTTCCAGGGCAAACATCTTTCTCCTAGTTGCTGAAGACAAGCAGAACACAGTCCAGCATAAGCTCAAGAATGAGGCCAAGAACTGGGCATGGACTGTAGGAGGGATCAAGACTCCCAAAGCCTTTCCGCTCATATCCAGAAATGTCTGAAAGAAAGAACTGGTCATGATAACTAATTGTCATAGAAGGTCCTTCCTTCCTTCCTTCCTTCCTTCCTTCCTTCCTTCCTTCCTTCCTTCCTTCCTTCCTTCCTTCCTTCCTTCCTTCCTTCCTTCCTTCCTTCCTTCCGCACCCTTCCTTCCTTCCTTCCGCACCCTTCCTTCCTTCCTTCCGCACCCTTCCTTCCTTCCTTCCTTCCTTCCGCACCCTTCCTTCCGCACCCTTCCTTCCTTTCTTCCTCACCCTTCCTTCCTTCCTTCCGCACCCTTCCTTCCTTCCTTCCGCACCCTTCCTTCCTTCCGCACCCTTCCTTCCTTCCGCACCCTTCCTTCCTTCCTTCCGCACCCTTCCTTCCTTCCGCACCCTTCCTTCCTTCCTTCCTTCCTTCCTTCCTTTCTTCCTCACCCTTCCTTCCTTCCTTCTGCACCCTTCCTTCCTTCCTTCCGCACCCTTCCTTCCTTCCTTCCGCACCCTTCCTTCCTTCCCTCCTTCCGTCCGTCCTTCCATCCGTCCGTCCTTCCTTCCTCTTATTTTCTTTCTCTTTCATTAATCTCTTTATTGCTTTCTCACTTTCTTTTATTCCTTTATCCAAAACACTTGACCGTGTGCTTACATAGTTAGATTCGGAACTAACATACCTATTTCCATGCCAAGTGTGTTATTAATTAATAAAATTCTGTGGTTTTGTGTACCCTCTGACTTTTGTCATTTATTTAAACCACAAGCATTTACAAATCTTGAGTGCTCTCTTTCCCTTAAGGGTAGGGTGTCACGCACTGCAGGCATCCCGTTATGCTATGTTTTTTCAGTTAGTTCTGTTTGTGAAATGTCTGAAAGTGTCACATGCAAAACATTGCTCAAAGATTGTATTTGAGGGTCACCAGGTTCTTCCATTTATTGACTATCCTTAGTGGTCAAAATGGAATACCATCCCTACAGATATTACAGGATACTGAAAGAGCTTTTCCAACACATTAGCCTATTTCTCAGGGAGATGGTATTTCTGATCATTATTAGTTCTATACTGCTCTCATAAGGAATCTCTTTGTTAAATATAATGTCTCTTGAGGGCTCCAACAGGAAATCACTAAAACAGTAAATTGGTCCTATTCTAGAAAGAGCACTGTAACACAAGAGGAAATATTTAAAGGAGGTTAAAGCTATTGGCAGAGACTTTGCTTTCAGAAATTTCTTACAAAATTTAGAATCAGCTTACATTTTAAACAGATACGCTGCCCAACACTAGCCATGTCTGCTGCCTTGAATGACTAAAGAACAAAGAGGAAGAAAAAAGAGAAAAATAAACATTCTAGAGACAGACACAGTTACACCGCATGTCAGAACAAACAGCAAAATTGAATTAAAATGATAAAACTACTGAAAAGGTAAAGCAGTTTCTCACATTAAGTGTGTAGTTGCCAGCTAACAATGCTCTGTTTGTGCAAAGTAGACCAAATTCAAAGAATTGAAAATGTGTCTGGCAATCCCAGTAGAAATTCCATTTGTCTGCAGCATAAACCCACAATTTTGTACAATTTAGTATGTCTAGTAAGCATCTCAGCTCAGGAGCAGCCTAGAAATAAACTAGACAGTTGATATTACAGAACAGGATTGAAGTGCATTAGCAGAGCTGTGTGGGAGTTGCGTATAAAACCTCTGCTTGCATTTTGACTTGCTCAAACCAATGCCATTTACCTTTTCCTAAACTGGCTACTAAATTCCTGCATAACAGTTGGAGTAAGAGAGCTAAAAGAAGGAAATCAGAAGTGCCTTGTACAGGAACATCCAAATGCAGCACAGTATGCAACCAGCAAAGAATAATGGGCTACTTTTTGTCTACTCTGAGCCAAAAATTTGTGACATTCATAACTGTAAAGATTCCCAAGGAAGTGGAGTTTTTATAAACAAGTGGGCACCTTATCACACATCGGCAAAACCAGAAACTTGGAAGACTTTATTCTGTTGTTATTTACTCCCCTTCCTTAGAGCGGTAGCAGTTACTTTATCAAGTATGTGACCTCCAGGTGCTCTGGGAGATGTACTGCCTCATATTTTCACTCCAGAATGGAGCAGATCATCCCTGTGTGGTGGCACTTGGCACCTGCGTGTAAGTAACCAAATGCCACCTTGGAGAAGAATTCTCTTTGGTGACACCGCCTATCACTTTTCTGTCAATTTGTACCCCACTTGCTTGGCTGTTCGAGTAGAAAAACTGGCGTTGCTAGACTGTGTGTACGCAATGTGTGCATTAAGTGGAGTTAAACAGGTTAAGTGGAATTAAAAGCATATTTCATATTTTGATTCACATAACTTTTAGAACACTGCCGGATTTGGGGTTTTTTTTCATTCTACTATATGCAACAGAGATAACAGACTGTTCATGTATTCCTACTCCATATGGATTGAGGAAGAAAATGTTTAATAGGCAAAGTATTTCAAGTAGGAAATCAGCAGTCCCTGAAATTTTTGCAAACTTTATATTAAAAGATGAATCAATGAAAAAAACCACATTATAAGACCTAGACTAAAATAAAAACTGACTGGGCATACTGTCTACAAATGTTCCATGAAATCATTTCCAGTCTTATGGACACAGCTCCATATATTATAATATTATATTCTCTGTTGTGTTGCATTTCCTGCCTAGCAGTTATTCTTTAAGAGATGTAGGTACATTTGGCCCATGAGGCAACTCTCAACCACACATCATTTTCCATGTGGAAACAGGCATATGTTGCTATGACTACTATAAACCACACATATACATGTTTTATAGGCAAATAATAACAAAACAAGGTGCTTTTATAAAATTTATAAATTCATCTTTGTATGATTAAACAGCATGAAATGTTCAGGCCTATATATATATATATATATATATACACACACACATATGTATATGCACACATATACCAGTATATGTAAGGTGCAAATATATATATATATATATGCACCTTATTACAATGTTATGCCTTCTAATGAATCAATAAAATGTGATTTTTTTTTTTTATGAAATAGTGCCATTTAATGCTTTAAATTAAGCTTCTGACACTAATGTCAGAGTTGGAAAAGAGTCCTATGGCTTGTCATAAGTCTTTAGTCTGTTTCAATATCTGCTTGCTCTCTTTCACTTTTGGTCTTGGCTACTTAATAATCTTTAATTCAATAATCTTGAATTATACAATGCATGATGCTTCAATGTAAAAAACATTGATTGCTTTATTAAATTGTTACAGAAGATAGAGTTCAAATTTATAACCAGTTTTGGTTTTCAGGTGTGGTAGGTTGTTCCTGGCTGGACTTCAAGTTCCCACCAAAACTGCTTTATCACTCCTCTCCTCAGCTACACAACAAAGTATCATGAAAGGCTCCTGCATTGAGATAAGAACAGGCAGAAGTTGCTCAACAATTACTTGAGCTAAAGAGACTGAAAAAATTTAAGAAAATTACTTTCTTCTCAATCAAATTACAGTAGGATAATGAGAAATAAAACTCAAACCTTTACGATCCTGTCTTCCTGAGCTCAACTTTACTAGCAATTTCTCTACCTTACACTCCCACACCTTTCTGGTGGTGCAGGGAGATGGAATGGGTGTTGTGGTCACTTCACATCTCTGCTGGTCCTTCCTCCCCATGGGTAGGGCTCCTCACACTCCTCCCCTGCTCCAAAGTGGAGTCCCTCCTATGATAAGGATTCTTCCATGTGCTTCTGCAACATGAGCTCTTCTCATAGGCCACAGTACTTCATGAACAGCTTCCACAGGGCACAGTCCTTCAAGAGCAGACTTCTCCAGCGTGGGTGGCTCACCATGATGGTCTTTACACTGCCTCACTGTGGTCAAGGGGCTGGAGGGGAACCTCTGCCCCAGGACCTGGGGCACCTCTTCCCCCTGTTTCTTCACTGGTGTCTGCAGGATTGTTAGTCTTATCCTCTCCTCTGGATACTGTTCCCTAACAGGATCTTTTTTTTCCTCTTCTTGAATATGTGGTTCCACAGGTGCTACCACCACTGCTGATGACCTCAGCTGTGACCAGTGTCAGGTCAGTCTTGGCATTGTCTGGCACTATCTCTGTCAGACATAGCAGAAGCTTCTGGCAGCTTCTCACAGAAGCAATCCATGTAGCCTCCCTGCTACCAAAACCTGTCCATATATCCAAAACAACACAGCAGTTCAACAATTAATAGAGTCAGACTGTATGAATTTTTAATCAATTGCAGGTGAAAACAGCACGCTAGAAGTAAAATTGAAGTTGCTCCAAGGAGAAAACTTTTTTCACTTTCAAATTCAGTGAACACTGACTGTTTTATTTTTTAAAAAATCAATAGTGTTATTGGAGAAGAGAGAAAGACAAAATAGTTGTCCATTTGAACAAGTCAATAAAAGTAGAAATGCTTAAAAAATTCCTCAAGAGGAATAATTACATTTAGAGGATTTCATTAGTGTGGAGATTATCTTGAAGTAAATTTCAGCATCAGAAGTCAATAACTACCCTGACTGTTTTGTCATTATTTTGCCAGTTTTCCACTAGAGATGTATTTCTGTGGTAAAGACAAGATAAGGTAAATAACTAAAATCTGCCACAGTATTTTGAATAGGAAAACTAATTTTGTTTCTAACTGCCCATTTTTTTGTTGGTGGTGGTGTTTGTTCATGTTATATCTTGCTTTGACAGTCAACAGAAGGGTTGAATTGTCATTGTAACAGAGAGTTCTAGTTCTGTCATGTATTCAACCATGCAATATGTTGTTTAAAATCATTTATTGAAATCTGAGCACATGCTTATAGCTGTTCAGACAGTTTCAAAATCTGAGAAGACTCAGTCCTACAACAAAAGAGAGTTAAGAGAATTTCTCTTTCTTGATTTTTGGTCTGACAAAAAAATGTTGGGCTACCTTTAATATTAAATATTTGGCTTTATTTGAAGTGGTTTTTCATATTAAGAAGGGTTAGAATATTTCATTGCTTTTGTTTTGTGTCTTATTAAATATAATATAAATTGGGATAGACAAAAACAATAAAGGAAATTATGGCTGAAGGAAAGCAAGATTGTCTGTTTTCTAATCAGCACATTAGATATTGTCACGCCTTACCAGTACTATATATAAATATCTCTATGATATCTTTTGTTCAGTCCTTTTATTTTGGTCTCAAATGCTTTGGATACTTGTATCACAACACATATTCATAAGAAAGGCAGAGAGAATACATATTTAAAAAATAAATGTGAGATACTCTTAAATTTTAATATTGCCTTACCTTATGATTAGAAATACAGTTAATAAGCATGCATGTTTATAGCACTACTATGCTACAACACTACTATACTGCTATTTCTACGCTACTTGAGGAACTCTCTTATCTTATCTTATCTTATCTTATCTTATCTTATCTTATCTTATCTTATCTTATCTTTTCAGTGGCTTAGATTTGGAAGCCACCATATGCTCCTGAAACAATGAAAAGTTGTTTCTTTACCCAGCAGAGAAGAGGGTTTTTTGCATTGTTTTTAAATGCAAAAAAACCCTAGAGTTTTTAAGAACTAGAAATTGGTACATCCAATAGAAAGAGATTTGAGTTATGAGTTCATTTGTCCATAAAAAGTAATTCAGTGAGTCTAAGTGGGTTCATATACTAGGATAAGTTTTTCTACACAAGTTAGCCTAACAGTAACACTGCAACTACTTTTGTCAATGTTGACCAAAATAATAATTATTTTTGAGACAACTACACTTACAACTAAATGCATCCCTTCCTGCACTAAGAAAATAGTGTCAATATTGGTATTTAACATAATTTCACTCATCTATTTAAATTAATATTTGAATTTAATCTGTAGGAGTTTTCACACTTTTCAAGAACCACAGTTTGAGATTCAAAGTATTCCATAAATTCCCAGGAACAATATGAGGTTCTGTAGACTGAAGCCTGCCAGTAAGACAATACTTACTGCCTCTGAACCCATTCATTAGATTATTTTACTAAAAGCATTTAAGTTTTAGAAAATAATTGTTAAATGTTCAGTTATTTCTATGCAAAGTTTACTTCATTCCAAATTCAAGAT
The DNA here is from genome assembly GCA_036630365.1 of Acanthiza pusilla. Taxonomy (NCBI): domain Eukaryota; kingdom Metazoa; phylum Chordata; class Aves; order Passeriformes; family Acanthizidae; genus Acanthiza; species Acanthiza pusilla. The sequence goes on from JAXCHO010000053.1 coordinate 9,215,045, forward strand.
ATGTCTCAGTTCTTATTTTTAAGGACGGTTATAATGGTAGCAATGAAACATAAGTAGTTTGGGCTAAATGCTCAAATAATCATTATATTGCCCTTACTTTTCTATGGGTGGGGATACTCAGTCTCTTTGAATGACGCACTTCAATTCAGCACTGAAGCTTGTAACTAGAAAACAAGCTCCAACAAATGTCCTCTGAAGATTTTCACACTCTTTTCATTCAGTATCTTTTTTTAGCAGCTCACTAGTGTCAAGATTACTTTTTTCCTTCAAAACCTATTCTTTGCCCACAGTGACAACTTATTTTTATGAGGCTGAAGGGCAAAAAAGGTAAGTAATCAGACTATCTTCGCAGATACAGTTTTAGAGGACAGACACTACAAAATTCTATTTTAACAATTGCTGCTGCAAAACCTAGAAACCATTTGATCTATAGGTGGTCCTGTTTTATACCAAAACTCTACACAGTATTTCTTACAATGAGTAAGTTGATATAGTGTGTCATAAAAGCTACCATATTTACCTGTGCGAACTCAGAGGTGACTCCTAAATAGATAAGGAATAATGTCATAGAAGCAGATGAGTTATTTTCTCCCTAGGAAACAGAGCTTTCTGCACCAAAATTTAATTTATCAAGGAATTATTTGGAGAGGTATCACACCAATTCATTTATATGTTTTCTCTGATTGATAGAAAGACAGCCAGTTAGAAAAGGGTAATTAATAGCAGCATCCTTCACTGATCCTTTGTCTAAATTACCCCTTGGAGTATCTACCTTCACTCTTTTTCTTTTACCTGTAAAGGGAGTTAGAGGAGAGGACAGGGCAAAAATGCTATCTTCATTGACTAATTTATTGCCTTCTGGATGGTAGGACAGTAACTTAAAACCTCTTCATTTTCTCTCCCCATTCCTAATTGCTGTTGTGGCCATAAGATCATCAAATCACACATACCCTTGATCAGCTTGTTTTATATCACTCAAATGCAACTCTATGAAATCTGGTAGCTTATTTTTAGCTAATACCTTCCAGAATGCAGTCAATGTTTTTTTACAGAGATGAAGTATCCACTCCTGCTTATTTCAGGGTTTAATCGCTTTCACCATTCAAAATCTATTCTTTCATTCCAGTTTCTGCCTCTGGGCTTTTTATGCCTTTCTCTGCCTGGAAAATTGCAAAGTACTTAAGCAATTGGCTTTTTCTCTCTGTGAAAGTACTTATACACTGCAATCAAGTAACTTCTCAGGTTTTTCTCTCAAATGTAAAGTGTGAACTCTTATGTATCTCTGTGATAAACATTATTTCTGCCTCTTGGAAGTGACTTCTGTGACTCTTTTTTGCACTTTGCACAATTCCATATGTTGAATTTTAAAATGTCAGTGTATGGACTGTACATAATTGTTTTGATAATGTGTAATTTTTACGCAACAGAAAAGATCACTTCTCTTTTTTAACTGACCATGTACAAGCAGATGATAAGGTCTCAAATCGGGGTCAAAGGGAGATTTGAAATCAGTTATTCAATTTATGTGATTTCTTAACATGTATTGTTTCTTTAATATACAAACCTAAGTGTTTAAATATGCTAAATTTCACAGGATGTCTTGTTTCCTATATTTTGATGAAGGAAATTACATCCCAAAACAGACCATCACCAGTTTTCTCTGATAGATCCCCATTTATTAGACCAGTACCTTAAAAATGATTAGCAAATTATTGCTTGGAAAAATTCACAAAGATAAAAAATATCCACATTATGAGAAACTTGACCACAAACTATACTTATCTCTTTACGCAGAATATACAATATACAATATACTCCTTCCGTTTTATGTGCAAGGGGCTCTATTTTTATTAAAAACAAAATACTCACATTTTATTCCAGCAAAATAAAGCAGACCCAGAGTTAACTTACAGTTAATGTAATTTGGCTAACATTGTTATGATATCAATTGCTGTCTATTATATGTTCTGCACAGTGTAGTTGAAACAATTTGCATAGAATAAATTACTAGTTATTCTGAAACTATTTTCTCATAGCATAGTACTCCAAATGTGCTATAATTGCCTCTGATATCTCTCTGACAGGTTTTGGTATTTCATACTCATTGAATGAACAAAGCATGCACTCTATCCAGCAGGGTGCATTTAGAATAAAATGAAATCTGGCACTTACATGCCACTTCCATTGATATTCATGAAAGAAAATGTAGCTTAGCAGCTCAGTCCAAGACTCCTCAAAGTGAATGGGAAGAGTCACAGCAGCATCTATGACAGCTGAATCATAAACAGAGGCCTGGCAGAGGCAAGCTACCTATGGCACATGAAAATGAGACAAAAAACCCAGTACCCACACTGGATGAAAAATAACAAAACTGTTCTTAACAGTGTTAATCTGTCTTGCAGTAAGTATAGAAAAGCCTTCTGCTTAAGTTCAAATAAATAACCAAGTCCACTAATAAATTATTCAGGCATTTCTATGCTGCCGGTTATGTACCAGACACGTCTTTGACTGGCAGCACACACACCCCATTAGCATTCTTGTAACAACTTTTTATTTTTGAATGAGAATAAGGTCCATTTCATTTCTCCTTTTATTATTTTTTTAATGATTTTTTTTTATTATTTTATTGCTGTGGTAAGATCCAATGTCACTTAAACCAAAACAGCAACAGAAGTTTATGCTACTAAATGAATGGGATTTTAACACATTTTTCTGGCATAAAAATTATACCAGTACCAGAAACAGTTTATTTTTCCCTTTTTGACTGCATATTTACAATAAAGTTTTGTGGATTTTGGAACCATTTAAATTTTAGAAAAATATATTCCAAGCCTCCAAGGTGTTTTCAGCATCTCCATTGTCTTTATTTCTGTATGTGTCTTTATTTCACAAGAATACACTCTTGTTTCCAACAAGAATTTGCACCAAGAATTTTCAATATTTAGATAGATATCTATTCTACTTCTTGGACGTGACTCCTGTAAACACACTGGGATGCACCTTGTAAGCTACCTCCAAGAAAACAACATATTAATTCATAAGAATTCCTCCAATTTTAATGCTTTCTATAAATTATTACTCAAGTTATTACTTTAATGGAATTGATAGAATTAGAGAATGGCCTGTGTTGAGAAGCTCCTTAGAGATCATCTGGTTCCAGCCCCCTGCCATGGACAGGGACACCTTCCACTAGACCAGGCTGCTCAGAGCCCCATTTAGCTTGGCTTTGATCACTGGGAACAGAGCATATGCAGCTTCTCTGGGCAACCTTTTCCAGTGCCTCACCATTCTTTCAGTAAAGAAATTCTTCCTAATATCTAATCTAAATCTGCCCTCTTTAAATCTGAAACCATTCCCGCTTATCCTATCACTGCATGCTCTATTAAACAGTCTCTGTCCATCTTTCTTGTAGGCTCCCTTCAGGAGCTGAAAGGCCGCAATTATGTACACCTTAATGCTCTTTTCCAGGCTGAACAATCCCAGTTCTCCCAGCCCTTCCTCACAGCCTTTCCTCTACTCATATTGGTGGTCCTCATCTAGACTCTCTCCAGCAGGTCCTGTGATGAGGACCCCAGAGCTGGATGCAGCCCTATTATTTATATACTAAAAGTTGCATGTGCACTTAGCCAGGTTATGAATCCAGGTCCAGTTATTTGGTTCAATTTCCCTACATGTAATGAAAATTTGCTATTTCATTTAACTGAGACTTGATTTAATCTTCTTGAATAGTACTAATTTTCTTTCTAATTTTTGTGAGAAATTTGTTGCCTTTGATCTAGCTAAAGCTAGAAGTTCCTGACCTGTTCGAGTCAAGAATCACAGGGTACACATATGTCATTGCTGTGATTCTTGCCGAAGAGCTTTCTCCTGGTAACAAAGCACTTTATAGGCTTGCCAGAAGTATAGTATTTTCAGCCATGTTTATAAAGTAAACAGTTTTGGGATAATCTAGGATTCTTCAATATGTGACCATCTGGTCGTTAAATTAGAGAAAAATCTTCAGCATTGCTTAGAAGAATCCATTTCCCAAAACTGCTAGCCTTTATATTGGCATTTAAAGCTAGGGATAATAAAACTGACGCAATTATTCTAGTGCAAATTTTAAATAACTGGGAAAAAATATGTTTTTTCTATAAATACAAATATCTTCTTTAAATTAGGGTCCATTTCTTCATACTGCATGGAAGTTAAAAACTACCCGGTTAACCTATTTTTGCCTCTACTTATCCACCAATTCTTGATAAGTGTAGTCACTATACATGTTATTAAATAGGTAATTAAATCATAAAACTGGTTATTTTATTGGAAAGATCAATTCATACTTCATACTGTTTTGAAGATCTGAATAGAGGGGTTAATTGCTCTGCCTGCTTTCTCCTGCATATTGCAGAGTATCTGTTTTAGAGACTATATAATGCTTTTTATTAACGATATATGTGTAATTCCTTTGAGATAAATATCTACTAAAGTACAAAATCTTTATGAAGTCTTACTGACTGTCAGTTTGAAGGCAATTTCTTAGGAAACATAGTTCAGTGACTTTGTTTTCAAAGCCTGTAGCAACACATTCCCTTAGTGTTAGGTTATTGACCGATACTTGAAAATAAGTTACTTCAAAGAAACCTTTTTCCTAGACAATACTGGTTTGTTTTTTTAGTTAGAATGGTGTGCAGCAAAGCCCATTTAGTTTTGACAAAAGATATAATTCTTTGCCCAGACAAGAGAGGCCATCTAAGTTATTCCAACCAGTATTATTTTCTGCTGTCCAAGTATTTCAGGTCAGTTCAATATATCTAGAATTACATTTTCCATGAAATCTTCCCTCTTGTCAAACGGCAGAGAACTTGCATGATCTCAAAGAAGATACCTTACAGATCATACATCACAGGATTCGTATTTCTGCCACCAGGCATGGTAGATAGAAGTCAAAACTGGTTTCAGAGCATCAGTAATTCAGTCAAGCCGATCAACAGCTTGCAAAAATGCAGCTCACATACAATCAACTTGAAATCAATTATGTCAATCAGTTCAAAAAAACTTTTAGATTAGGAACACATATAAATGAAAATATTTTTGACAGTTTTTTTCTCAGAAAAGTGTTTTTAGATTTTTATATTAAGCAAAGGTAAGTCTAGTTTTCCTTAAGGAATATAAATTCTGAATTTATTTCAGCTCAAACAGATGTTTGAAAATTTTCAGGAAGAATAATATTGTTAGTTATAACTTCATAACCCTTGGCATATTCTAAATGTGTTGGAAAAGGAAATATATATCTTTTATTACAAAATGTGTTGTCATGGCATGAGCAAGGAATAAAGGAAGTGTTTTGTCATGCTTTCTGAAATCCAGTAACGTTTGCCATTCTGTCTCATACGTGTAATTTCCTTCAGTTTAAGGTTTTCCTGCACACGAACACAATGATCTGTCCTTTATTTTTCCATGCAGAAGAAAATAACATACAGAGAAAACCACATACAGAGTAACTGCAATGTGAAAATTGAGCAGTATATATAGGAGAAAACCAGACTCAGTCCCACATATAGACAGAGTAGTCACATGCACATAGGAAATATCTCAGAGACAACAAAGAGCAGAAATATCTCCTTAAAAATGTGGCTCAGCTGACTAAAACCTGTCTCTTAAAAGGCTGCCATAACCATGGGAGCTCAAAAGTTGCACTTTAAAGTTCTGTGTATCTATTTTAGTGTTATATCACAACTGTGAAGTAGATTTTTAGAGCAAATGTATAAAATTCTGCTAAGTGGCTTTTAACCTTAGCATTTCTCAGCTGTACTTTTGCACCCCAGAATTCACCAAATTATCCAGACTTCATCTATAGAAACATTTTAAAAATAAGTCTTTCAACTTCATCCCTTGAAAAACAGAAAATTATTTGAAAAATTAGAAAGAATCTCTGGACTTTCTAACCCTCAAAAAATTTTAAAAAGGGAATGATAACTTTTATTCTTTATTATGTTTTCCAAATTTTTCAGTTCTGACACAGAGTTCTTACAAAAGCTCTTGCCTTATGAAAACCCTGGGACAAAGACGAGGGAACTGTCCACTATATAACATAATTTTGCATTAATATTCTGAGTTTTGCAGGCAATCTGCATTCCATCTTCTTAAGAAGGAAAAACCACCACATTCACATGGCCTGTGAGAGTTCTAGAATCTTCAAAAGACAAATCATGAAATCAGACATAACGACTGTTGAGGAAACATTAGCAGATATGCTTTTGTTAGTCTTTAGCAGGCCTCAGTTTTTCCTTTATTCATGTCATGAAACGTATCACAGACCTCCTTTACAGCAGAGCATTGATCATTAAGTTGGTTGTCAACATATGAGCTATTATTTCATGTCTACTCTACAGTTTTGACAGACACACTTGAGCAGAGCACCTCAGGAAAAAGCAAAGACAAAATACAAGCTGTGCCTGAGAAACCACCACTTGGAATGGGCAATAGATGTTCAATAACCATTTCCATTTCCCAACACCACAGTTTCCATACAATACTCTGGTTCAGGCTGTCATGAGAAGGTTAATTCAAACCAAAAGCAGTTACAAAAGCAAAAATATCAAAAAAACCCACAAGTGTTAGACTTTAGTAGTATGCCCCAAGAGAAAGAAAAATAGCAAACAATATAATTGGTGCAAGTTCAGTTGCATAAACCATATTTGAATTGCATTGAACCTGGCAGCAGCAAAGGCAGGTAACAAAGTCTTCTCCTTCCCCCTGAAAACCTTGCTTTAAAAGCCTGCGTCAAGTGTGATACAGCCTGAGGCTATATACCAGCATGTAGAGAAATAGATGACAGCTCTGTTCATTTCAGTTTTTCTAACTTCATCTCAAAGCTCTCATTCAGTACAGGTTGAAAGCAGAAAAAAACCACTGCAACTATAATTCTGAGACCTGCAGGAACGCATGCATACATAATGTTCAAGCCTTCAGCATTCTCTATGTACTGTTCTGGTTTGATGTGCTCATGGAACTTAAATTGAAGAGGAAAGCATATGTACATTTCAGCCCATAAACAGACAGTAAAAGGACGGTCACATGCCTCATATGAAGCAGCAAGGCAAAACAGACTTTTTCAATCAATATTGGCAGAGATGTGTACATGCAGGTATGCATGCACACTCATACTATCAGTGAAAATAAAACTAACAAATGAAACCTTTGCACTGCATGATGTTTTGCAAATTTGATGAACCCACAGCAGGACCTAGAAACTCTCAATCTTTGCATTTAACTTTAAATAAGTAATTGCCTTTTATTAAACTATGAGCAGCAGGGACTGGAATTTCAGCTATAAACTTGAAATTTCACAGTGATCTTTGTTCCAAACTATCTATGTAAAAGCCCAACGCCAGCGTCAGTTATAAATATATACAATACAGATAGCAACCTGGGAATCTCCTCTAGATACAGTTTATGGTATACTTACTGGACTGGTTCACAGTTCAGAATACATACATCTTAAAAACACAATAAATATTTACCAAATCCAAATCAAAATTTAAGCTTTGGAAACAGTGATTTTATAAATGTTTGTAATGACAACGCTCTTCACATTTCTTTTAATGACAGTATTCTTAACATTTCTTTTTTAAAAAATCAACTGTTAAGAGAGCTTCCATATATGATTCATGTTCATGTTCTTGGGTATGTTTAGAAGAGAGAACACATCTTTTTATTGACAGCCATTTCTGCAGGATTCAAGGAAAGGCCTTTTACTTAATAAACTAAGAAGGAAGGGCATCCGTTTCTGAGAAATTCTTTCAAAAATGGTTATCTTTTTGAATGCTTATAATTCACAAGTCCAAGTAAAGAAGAGGTGACTGCTATCTAACAGATTAGAAAATTAACAACAGCTTCCTTTATTAGGAAGTAAACTGCTCTCTAGTTCTAGGTTTTGGGGTTTTGAGACCAGTATCACCACTGCTTAGGAGCTGTTAAAGACATGCTGTTTTTTCCCTTTGGACCATACTGGTAGTACTTTTATAGTTATTTTATAGTTTTATTTTTTAATATTATATATAATTTTACATATAGTTTATATATATAAACTATAAATTATATATATATATTATAGTTATTAATACAAAATAGGGAACTTATTGCACCACTTATGCAGCAGTGAGAACTTCTAAGGTCTCTATCTGAAGCACGAGAGAAAAGAAAACTCTTGGGCTACACCTGGAGCTTTAGATTATAATGTTTTTTACATTTCCTTCTCAGTTCATCATATTCCAACTTGGTATATGTTATTTCTTTCACCTTCATTTGATGCTTCTTAGTCTTTTAATAGATATTCTGCATTCTTGTGCTTGCACCTGATTTCCACCACACTGAAAGTTGCCAAGGTGCAGAGGCCAGCACAGAGCACTGCACTACTTTTTTGATCAGTGTTGATATTTTCTTAACGATGTGTACTCTGAGCTGTTTATTATATTTTGTATGCAACTGAACAACTCTCTGAGAGCTCATCACTATCCAGCCTGGTCACCAAAGGTTTTAAGGGTGCAGCAATTTATGTTTTTTACTTAATAATTCACCTGATGTCTGAGAGGTCAATGTAAATTACCAAAGGCCTGTAATTTAAACATTTGCTGGCTTTCTGCTTCACAAGTTTGATGGACATCTTAATGGTATGACTAAGATTATTGAGGAACATAAAGATCACCCTTTATAAAGAGCTCACAGCTGCAAATGCACTCACAATAAGCTTCAAATTGCAGTTGTGTTTTGTGAAACTAGATTTGTATTTGCTGTCAGATATATTTAATACCTGCAGAAAGCTTCTGCCACATGTGTCATTAACTTCACCTGAAATGTAACGATCCATTCCTTGTAAAATTACATTGAATAGGTTGACACTTTTCTGCAATGAACTCCTGATATTGCAAAGGTTGTGCTTTATTGAAGCTTTTCTTTAGGATTTCTACTAAAAAAATTGCGAGGAACTGTTGATAGTTTTATATGAAATGATTTGCACGAACAATGACAAATTCTTGATTAAACAATCTGGCAACCGATTTTCATTAAATTGAAAAGCTATTAAATTATATAGACTTACTTTGCTTTAGCGCTCAGGCTGCAATCTACATTTAATAGTTGCTAAACATTCTTCTGATGTCTAAACTATTCCTAGACAGAAACAAAATGGATTTTGTAATAAAAGTAGAATTAAAGAAAATAAAGTAATAGTAATCTATTAATTTTTATTCACTTTATTTTGTACCATCTGTGTGCTAAGGACTTTTTAAATGGTATAGTAAACAAGTGTACATATGGACAGGAATATATGCCAAAAAATTCTCTAACAAACTGAGAAGTAAAGTGATAGGTAGGTAGATATTTTTCTTCTATTGACAGGTGACTTCTACTATTGGAGTATTAACCAGATTTTTAGGATTTGGGAGGTTTGTTTTTAAATTAATGTCATCCTTTATTTCATCCACTTAGTAAGACTTTAATTTTGTCCCAAGACTGCAAAGAGAGCAAAAAGCAATACAAAAAACCCTACCACTTCTGGAAAGGACTCGTAAAGACTGTTGGCTGCATTAATAATTATATTTTACTGTGCTTTGCAAGTTGTGAATTATAGAGATAGTCACTCTATCTGTATTCTGCTAACGCTGCTTTCTGGGGTGTTTAACTAATGTTAGCATTATTCAGCATACTTATGATGGGAGGATTTTCCTTACTCTTAATGCGCAGTGCAGCCAGGTTTACACAGAACAGCAATTTTTTCCCCTCAGATAAGAACTGAAAACAGCAAGGCATTAGCAATTTCAGGGTGCTGTTGGGCTAACATCCACAAGTAATGCCCAAATGAGGTAACAAAATTGCCTTTCCTTCTAGCATCATCCTGGGCTGAAGTTTCTGTTAAGGTACGAAGAACCTCAGTTCAATGGGCTGGACCATGGGGTAGGTCAGATTGCCTGGACATTACTGCTTGAAAGTCAAACTGCCCAAGTCCTAAGGGCTTACTGGCCTCAGAATCTTGTATCAATACTATCAAATATGCAAATGAATATTCAAAAAGTATCCACTGCTTGTGAAGGGCATATCAATTTGATCTCTGATATTGGGGTTGAGAAGTAATAAGTCTTGTAGGTAACATTCAAGCTAAACATACTGGAAGCCACTTTAACTTGGGCAAAGACGTGTACAGAGTCCCTGCCTACCTCAGAGCACAGGAGATCTGAGGTAATATGAAACTTTCCCTCCTTGATTTTTCTGAGAACTTTATGGAGCTTTTTCAGCAAACCCTGAAATCTTCTTCAAGTTCCACCAGTCGAAACATGCTCTTGCCGGCTTAGATGTGGGGTGCGTGAAGGTAGCAATAGAAATAAAAAGTGAAATAAAAGTTCCTTCCATTTTCCAGTTTTTGATACAATGAAACATTAAAACATGGAGTGGAAAATCTGGACTTCATGGGGGAGAGCCCTGTCCCTGATCCGCCCTATATCAATACTTCTGGTGCCAGAGCATGAGTCCAGCCTCCGGGACAATCATTTACAGCTGTGAAAGACACTTGTAACTGAAGTCAAAACACTCATGGCAATTCCTGAGGAGCCATAAATAAGTTCAAGGGGCATCTACAGAGCAATAACAGTGTGTTTAGGCTCAAGAAAATATTGATAGCTGCAGACTGTTTCCAAGTCCCACGAGACAGTACTCAGGCCCTCAATCCACTCCACAAACCTATCACAGTACCATTAAGCACTGTTTCTTTGAAGGCAGTTAGCCATAAAATCAATGTTTTCTACTACCACAAAAAATCCTCCCCAGCTTTTGCTTGTGCAGCTGCTCCTTCTCCTGCTGGTTTGCAAGCAGGGAACAAGCATTTTGAAGGAAGTACTAGCAAACCTTGACCCAGTTGTCAGGCTGTTATACAGAGGCACTAGGGCAGAAGAGCTAGGGAGCTATTTTTCAGCCAGTGAAGGACAGGCACATGCATTTTCTCTTTCCCTCTGTTACACGTCAGAAAAAAAAAATGGGAAACCAACAAGTTTGATGCATTTCCTTTGTGATTTAGTAATTCTCCAGGTTGTTCTTGAGGCAATACAGTGATCTACTACTTTTCCTTCAGGGGAAAGGGAAACTCACAGCGTAGCCCCTGCTTAAATGACATTTCAGAAGCACCTTTTTTCTGTTGGCATTGGTCCTAGCAGAAAATACCAGCTTCCTGTTTCAAGAGAAATACCCTAATGAATTCGGCCCAAGAAACACATTTTAAACTGTGTAAGTCAAGCCCAGGAGAAATAAAGAGGGAAAAACACATTGCATGATCAGTAAATTTGTGATCTAGTATAACCACAAACTACAACCTTCTTTCAGTGCCGTTGGCAATATCAGTAGAGCTGGCCCTAGACAGGTTGCTGAATCTCTGTTAGTAAAACTATGTCACACCTGTTTGCATATGTATTACTCAAGAATTTATTGACCTCAGAACACTACAGCAAAATACAATACAGAAATTATGAGGGCAAAGGACAACTTTTAAAGAGCAAATATTGAACAATATTGAGACAGATATTTTGTTGTGTGTATAGGAAAGGAAAAAAACCCACTGATTTTTCTCACAATTATCATCTGGTTGCAAAGAAAACAATAAATAATAGAAGAAACTCTTATATTGTTCATTTATTTTTCCTTAGCAGACAAGAGAAAAATGACTGTATATTTGGGTTCTCGGTAGAACTCAGGTGAATAGCTGGCAGAGGCAAAAGTTGAAAAGAAAGGAATTATGAAAAAGTTTTACTCTTTTACCTTCATTATTAGGTCTCCCTCATCCTGCATTGTTAAATGTTTTGCCTTTGCATCCTAGTATGTCATTGGGCAGCATTCTTTTTCCTGCTGTTACCAAACACAATTTTCCTGTAACCTTCCTCCAAACTGGCTGTCTGTTTACGGATCTATATGGGTATTTTTTAAAGCAGAAAACTCCTGCATGCTAACACAGAGTTGAGACAAAACACCTCAGAGAAGTTAGCAAGATGGATTCTATTTGTCGAAGCTAAATTGTTCATGCCCCAATATACTGACATATTTCAGCAACAGACCTAGAAAATTCTGTTTTCAGATGACACTCAGTATATTTTGCCAAGAAATGACATTTGAAATATAGCATCCAGCTGCCCCATATCCAATGTTTCTCTCATCTATTACTTTGCAGTGTTATTCCCTCCATCAGAACAATTACAAATATCACTTAGCAGCAAAGTGCCCCATATTTCTATTTGCTATGACCTATTGATATACCATGCAATGTTAAGTCTTTACTCACCCAGACAGCTTTTCTGCCTAGAGCTCTTGAGCTGATATCCTAGCAGACAGCCTTGCACTACAAAAGCAGTTAAAGAGGGTTTCAGAAACAGCACTATTTCCATAAGATGGAATAGGAAAATCTAATTGCTGACGTATGTTCTGTATTGTGACACACAATTTTTTAAGTCAACAGGATCATGATACCGAGGAAAATTTGTAAGAAGTTTAAAATACTGTTTAATTTATCAACAAATCTCAGTGTAAATTAGAATACAGCCTTTCTTAAATCACCATTAAAAATTCAAGTGTTACAAGAGATGGTAGGCTCTTGGCCTACCTGTTAACCTGTCTAGATTACAGTGAATTTTATCATTCTCAATTTCATTTTAATGCCAAAGTAGAACTTTAATTACCCAAATAAAAAGGTGAAAGGGAGAAGAAAGGACAAGAATGTGAGCAGCAAATAAAATAATTGAGATAAAAAAGGTATGGCTTAATTAGGGATTTAACTTTCCTGAATTAAAAAGCACTGCTTAAACACTTATATACAAAGCCCAATCTATATCTCGCTGAGGTCTACAGAGGAAAAATCCTCTTCAGCTTTAAAGGACTTCAGATCAGCCACATAAATGTTAATTTTGCTTTACATAAATCTGTGGACTAAGGTTTTCCTTCCTTTTAGAGGAAAGCTGATCCACTAACGGTGTCTGGCAGCTTTGAGATAGTGTGGGTTTTTGCATGCGCCTGCTTGCCCCAGGCCAGTTCTATGTTTATATGCCTTCTCCTGAAATGCCTCGCTATCGCATAGGAATTACCAAAAGGATGCACAGCATGCCTCCACCCACAATTATGAAACGCTTCTCTTTCTAAATGGCATTAATCAGCCTTTATAACAGTCTTTCATCCAGCCAAGCACGTGTTTTGCTTTATAGGAGACTAAGTCTAGTCAGTAGTGTGGGCACTCAGGAGGTAGCAGAGCATCAGCAATCTAAATATCTCTTCGAGAAGATCCCAATAGTATCCCCAGTCTAAACCACCTCCTAAAGATATAGCAAAGAAATGATCTGATGTAGAAGGAATTTGATATTTTCATGTCATACTTGAATGAAAAGCCTGAAAGAGTAAAATCTAGAACCAAATTCTTTTTCAATAAACATGGGTTGCCATTACATTGCGTTCCTTCTCCTGCAATCCTTATTTCTCTAGAGGGTGATAGGACTTTTCCAAGAGAGAAAAACCAGAAGAGAAAAAAAAATTGATTAAACTATGATTCACAGACATCCAAGCAGCCCTGGGATTATTATTTTTCTCTTTATTTAAAATTGTTCCCCTTTTCCACAAAAGTATAAACACAAAACATGGAAGACTGTCCCTCTTTGGAGCTACACATACATACATATATATACATACATACACACACACACACACACATATCTATCAGATGTTTTCTTACACACCTTTTTCTACCCAATTCTGTCTAATTCATCCCACAAGCTTCCCTCTAACTTTCTCCTGTCCTTATGCTCCTGCACAGGATTCACTTCTCAGGCGTAAGAGAAAATACACAAGTTTTAAGACTCGGGTCATCCTTTTCTTTGCAAATTTTGCATCATAAAATCCTCATGGAGTAGTTAAAACAGGCTCAGACAGTCACAGCTCAATTTTCAATTGCAGGAAATAAATATTTTTACCAAATCTCATCTTCTAATAAAAATTTAATAACCTAACTCGTGCTCTAATCTGTAATAAATTTTTTTTAAAAAAGTGAAGAAACATTGCATTTTTCTCAGATTTTTCAGTTAATCAGCTCTAGAGCTAAACAGCTGCTTGTTCCTCTTCATCTGTACTCCAGAAGAACAAACCTTCTCTAGAATCACTTTTCTTCTTAACAAAAGCATTGCGGCTTTCCCTTCAATTTTCCTTTTGACTACTCCAGCAAAGACCTAAAATCCTGAGTAGGCTGACGACTGCTAGGTAGTCACTTTTGCAAATGCCTGTACCATTGATCCAAAGAGTGGTTTATCTTTACAGTTTAACTTGACTTGTTTTCCACTCTTCAGAACAACCTTTTTCATACTACCTTTAGGTAGTCTTCAGGTAATAGTCATTCAAATAAAGCATGTCAGCAAGCAAGCTTTTCTTTTGACTTTATATTTTAGAGTAATTATATCACATACATTTATTCTCAAAGTTTAATACTTGGCGAGAGCTGATTAAAACTCTGTATTTCCATTTCCACAAAAATTTTTAACTTTTATTGTCAACTAGAATACAGAGATTAAAATGTTCAAGTCCACATGTCACTAAGCCCCTAAAAATGAAAATCTTCAGGACATTTATTTTAGATACATGCAGAGATCTTTTTAGTGTTACATCTTACTGAGCGAGATCTCATATTAAACCTCATTGTATTTTTCTTTCTTAAAGTATCAATAATAACACAAATAAGTAGTGGTCATGACAATGAATATACTGACTAGCTGCCATGTAATTCTACATGTTAATGTAGAATTAAGGAGAAGAAGTTTTCCCTCAACATCATAGTTCCTTGCCTGTAACTTATTACATTTATATTTTAAAATAAATCAATCATGGCAAGTTTACAATCTCTTTCTCAGCTCAGTGGAACTGTCTGGATGCTTCATGGACCAGTCTGCCTCCCCCAGTGTGGCGAGATACTGACCAGAGCAGACTCTATCTCAGCTGATCAGGTTTTCTTCCATGTATGCCAAAAATACTCTGAGCCTCCTGAGTCCTTTTCTAGCTTACTTGATGGAACCCAGGCAGAATTAGAATTACTTCAAAATGAAATGTATCTTATACATTTTTAAACTACATGAAAGCATTGACACAGAGGGACTTGTAATCAGATTCAGGGGAAAGTGGTGAAGTCAAACTCATGATTCACCCACTTGAATTTCTCAATATGGGTAATAAATGAAGCATTTCTGGAGCAACTGAATAATTTGTACATTTTCACAGGAGATCAGACTCATATGGCAGAAGCTGGTTTTGTAATTGTGACACATTGAGTTAAATTTGGTGACTCAGCATTTAGTGATTTTCATTTCCACCTTGATGGTATCCTGTTAGAATACAGGGAGGCAAATCTTATAAAATAAGCCATGTAGAAACACTTGGTACCTAAAGGATTTTATTTTTTTCTCACTATCAGTGATTCTTTAGCTATATTTCTTGTGCAAACCTGAGTTTCCTAATGAACTACACAGGAATTTTTATTAGTTTTAAAAACTCAGATTAACTCTGTACCCAAAGTCACTTTGATCACTGATATACCCTTATGCCAGTAAAGCAGAAAATGAAAGAATTTAACACTATCATTTTCTAAGAAGAAGAACACCATAACCTTTGAATTAGAATAATAAATATCAGTATCAGTTTATATAGACTGTTAACCAAGGAAGGATAATGCAAATACATTGATAATGTAGTAAAAGAGGTTAATTGCTTTGCCCCCTTCTGCACACAAAAAACAGAGGAGGATGTGACTGAACAAATTACTCATACCTTAAAAAGTAGGAAAAGAAGTTCCTTCAATATGCTTCAAGAAAAAAAGTGTAAAGACTTAAAAATAAACAAACAAAAAACAGACTTTTTTTCCCTGAGTAGATGTTTAGGAGGAGATTGTTGAGTAACAAAGTAACTCAAAGGATTTACAATGAGCCATGGTGAAGGTCCTGCATATTTAAGAGGAACAAAAACAGTAAGAGTTCATAACATGGCTGACTGAAAAAATCTCTTTATGTCTGTGCGGAGGTGAGTTCAAACATAATGCCTTTAGGAAGAGAGCTCTCCACTGTGTGACCTGTTTCACAGAATGGCATCAGAAAGCAGCTAATTCATCCTGAAGGGTGGGTATTAATCTACCTTAGGAAATAAAAATGAGCATATGAAAGATAGCATAATATAGTTAGGTTGATTTTCTTCTCTAATCTGTTTATAATTTTTTTTCATTTTATGTTTTACTATAGCGATCATTCTTCATCAGTTTCATATCTGAGATGTAGCTAATTAGTCATTGCATATACTTTTCCTCACTTACCTTAGGCAGAGCCAGCTGTTGTGGGGGTGCTTCTCAGGCCCTCCTCTAGCAAACTAAGCTGCATAGCAATATGAGGTCAAATAGGAACCTGCACATACCAGAGCATGTTAATGATGCACCTGAAACCATTTGAGAGGGGATTTGCCCAAAACAGGGCAACTACAGTGGCCTGTAACCATATTAAGCAGTCATGGAAAAAACTACAAAGAGGCTTTTGCAGTAGAAGAGTCAGCCTAAAGAATCATCCTGGGGAAGCATGAGAGGTCCAGGAGAAGCATGAGGGCTGCAGTGGCAGAAGGGATGGTGCTGCAGGAGCAGATTCCACCAAAGCTCAGTTTGACACCACACAAGTCACCCAGGGGTGGCCTCTGCCCTCCGACGGGTGCTGTGAGCAGCCTCTCCTCCTTCCCCCGGTGCAGGTGTTTGAGGATGAAGAAGGACTCGTGCCAGGGCGCTGCCTGGGAGCTCTCATGGCAGCTCCAGCCCAGCAGGGTTTGCAGCCAGGGATCTCACGGGGGAGAGCCTCCATCGTCTGGGAGCTTCTCCAGAGGGAATTGCACTTCTTGGGATTAGTTACAGAGGGGTGTTCAGAGATTGGGGATGTTTATCAGCATTTTCTGAAGGAACCACGATGTGTGGTTCATTAGTTGCTTCACTGACACTGATCTCTGCATAGCTCATTGATTGCCAGTTAATTACATGTCATTAATAAATCAATAAACCACTTCAATCCCTATTTAGTTTAACAACATGAAATTACAATCTTTCCCCTGTGAAAGCTCATCATTTAGGAGCAAGAATTGGATTCCCTAATGTGTTATAATATTACATTTCAAGATGTATTGTAGATATTTATTCCAGAAGAACATAGTCTTTATAGCCAACAAAGTTTTGCTCAGTTTATACCACAACAATTCAGAACATGGTGCCATATGCCTGTGGCTTTGAAACTTCTAATTAATGTTACCTTCAATATTTTGGAAAGGGGCTCATCTAACTCTATAATGAGAGTATCAGAGTTAAAGCAACAGGTATGACAGTATAGAGATTTCTCTTGCTGGGTTTTTTTTGTTCACTCTTGGCCAGATCCTTTGCCAACTTTTTCCCCTTTTTTCCTTTTACTGTGTCTATCTAATTTTAGAAACAGCAAGTGAAGTACGCTTTTAAGCAGATTGTGTTTGCCCTTTTCAGAATTTTTTCCTTCATTTCCATGAACTCTCCAGATTATATAGCTCTTGATCTTTTGCAGTCACTTGAACAGCAGGTGGGAAAACCAACTAGTCTTAGAGACATATTTTAGAAACTGCACAGAGATAAATATGTTCTTTAGACATGATTATTTTATGTAATTAAAGAGATGTTACATACAAGGTCTTAATAAAAAATGCTGTCATACAAAGCCTCAGATCCATATACAAACAGAGGGAGGAGTTTAGTCAAAAAATTAATCAGGAAAATTATTTTATTGAAAGGACTAAAGTTTGCAAGTTAAATCCTACATATTCTCAAGATATCTACAGCAAAATTACTGCCTCACTTGATACAAAACAAAATATATAATGAAATCTCAATTAGAAGACATCCCCGGGGGCTCTGTTCTGCTGCATAAGAATCTTTTAATACTTTTTGTATTAAAACATTTGAATCATATTTAGAGTTAAGCCTAGGGGTCTATTATGAAATAATTTTTCCAGAAAAGTAAGCAGGTCTGATTCCAGATATTTTTTTAATCCATTTTACAAATAAGTTGTTTTCAGTTCTATGGTTTTTTCTTTCATGAAGGAATGCAGTGGATATTCTATATACTGTGAGCCTGGATAGTTTCTGAAGCATAGAAAATACAGACATCATGAAAGGTGACTGAAAGCAATTTGAAAAACTAATTGGCTTGAACCAGACTGAAAGATCCCTCAGGGACAGTCATGTCCCTTGCCTTAGGGCTCTTGTAAATCTGAGTGGGGCATTCATTAAGTGTCTCTCAAAAACAGGATGGAAAGTTTTCTTCATATGTTTGTGTTTCTTGTAGGATCGCAGGCAAACACCAGCATGGTGATATCCAGAGCTGAAAGGCACGTGGGTGTTTTTTCCAGATAAATGCAGATGAACTCCTTTAATGAAGTCACATGCCTTCCACTTAAAAGCCAACTGGTACATTATTTGTCATTCTCAAATGCCATCAACATGCGGGATGATCTCTTGGTATGTCAGATTCAACACTCTCCTCTGCATGCATGTGTAGACTTACCCCTTGATTTAAAATAAGTAAATGAATTAATAAATAAATTTAAAGGTTAGTCTGATGTGTCGTCGTGCTGGGCTGTGGTTTTGGGGTTTGGAATGGATTTTGGTGGGGTTTTTGTTTCATTTTTTGGTTTTTGTTTGTTCTTTTGTTTTGGTGTGGGGTTTTTTTGTTTGGTTGGTTTTGGCTGTTTATTTTTTTTTTTAATTTTAATGCTTTCAGATTTTAAAAAAAAAATAAAACCTGCTTCTCAGGTCTCAGCCTGTGGAAGCATAGTGAAAGAAATCCTTATAGCTTGGATGTTAAATCTGATGGAAAGTTCACCTGAAGTAAATTGTAAACAAATAGGGATGCTCTTCAACAATTCAAGGAAGCTCCCTTTCTACACTAGTACTGTGGAATAAATTTAATAAGGAGAATACAGATTTCCTGCTAAATTAAATTTGAATGTACTGAATATATAACCAGTGGGCATCAATAACCTACCCTGATGACTCTGAAGAGAAACAGAATTTCAGGCTGCAGCTCTGCTTGGGAAATCAGATACAAGATGTAACAGCCAGTTTTTTAGAAATCTTACTTCAATATTAGTGTACTAATGTAGGAAATCTGAAATATGCCATTACATTTTGATGATTGACCAGGAATGTGAATACAACAATTGACCATGATGTTCAAAGCATCTTGCAATAAGCTGAATTTGCCCAGGCATCCCATTTTAGTCCCTGCCAATGCACTCCTCCTGTTATATTCTGAAAGCAAAGAATCATCAGCTGACAGAAAATTTGATAAAAAGCAGTAAGATATTTAACAACTTATCTACACATTTTTTAAACTCTTACAGAGATAAAATCTTAAATTCAATCTGATTTTAGTATATTTTCATGCAATTATGCTATAAAATACTCTCTCCACTATTGCTACATCATAACGCGGTTTTAGAAGATGAAGCCCTGGTTTGATAACGTTTCACGAATGGAATATGCAGAAAATGACTTGGTTAAAGAAAGACAAAAGTCCTGTTATATGTCAAACATGAAACTATTTTTTGCTTTCTTCCCTGCTTTATTGCTGGTATGACAGATATTATGTGTTAAGGCTCACCCACTTGTAATTGTACAGAACCTGGTTAGCCTGCACTTTCTTTTGAAGTAAGATACTTTTTATTTGTGGATACCACTACAAAACTGAAGTGTAAATAAGTGACTTCTGTCACAGAGAACATTTTGAAATTTTGTTCTGAGATATTTCCATGGAAATGATAAATCCCTTTGGTCTCCAGACTGTGAGAATATTTACCTTCAGAACCAGAATGAGACAAATGCTTCTGAAGGGCTGGGACTCAGTTCAGAAGAATGGTGACGGATTTTGGCATTTCAAACTGCTTTCCTCCAGCTGAACCGTTTCGCTATTCATAATATTGAAAACAAACCTGTTTTCAAAATCTGTAAAATTCCTGATCTTCATAAAGCACATTACTTTGAGAGATTTTTGAGATTTACAATAAATAATGATCATAATTTATTCTAAACATTGCCATTATATTAGTACCTCAGTAAGTATGGGATATTTATGGGTTCTGAGAAGGCCAATTATATAACTACATGCATTTCTGGCTAGCTAAATGCAGTTAAAAAGCTGTCGCTTCTCTATATATTATAAAACCTTAGAGCTAGTTTAGTTTCTAGAAAATCAGACGGTGGACAAAAATATAAAGTCAAAAAAAGGATTTGAGACATTATGTAGATACTAGCCTCCTCAAGTGCTTGAAATTAATTTGTTTGGTTGGTTCATTTTTGTTAATAAGAAGTTTGTCTGGAAAATTAAGACAGCCATAAAGAGCAATTTGGTGACAGCTCTGAGGCCACTTGGTGAGGGTATGCCTGGCACATACTACAAGATGATACACTAGGAGATAAAAGATGTTGTGCATACCCATATTCCAAATATATTGCTGAAAGTGTTAAGTATCTGTCAGTTCAGCACACCTATAATAACCACCTGGTCTGAATTTTCCTATTTTTTTTTAATATATCAAGCAGTCTACAGCTTTTCCTACAAGAGTTCTTTTTGTGTTGTTATGGAGGAACGTAACTTATCTCACATACACTGTGACTATAATTGTGTTCCAGCAGTATGAAAGCAATGGGCACAAATGTATGTACGTTTCTCTACTTATTTGTTCAGCTATTTTTACCAAAGTCATGTTTCTCCACTTTGCTAAGGTCAGGTTTCAATACAAGGGCTCTGCTATCCTACTGTCCATCACACTTAATAATAAAGCAGATAAACAAGTCAAAATGCCTGCAGCATAAATGCACAAACATTGATTTCCATTTTATTGTCCTAAACACACAACTTCTTGTGATCCTTTGCTGCATTCTTTCATTGCACATGTTCTGCTATGTCAGCCTCAAAGCCAGCAACCCAATAAAAATCCAAAGTTTCTAGTTAATCAGTCAGTTACTCTACATAACTTTAATGTCTCTATTATAAAATATATTTTTTCAAATGAATCGTACATTAATATTTTCAATAATGTAGGCTGAATATCTCCTTTAAAAGAAATTATTTTAAACTAAGTGATTTTTCTCCACTAAATATGTTTACTGTCATGAACTTTATTCAGCCTAGAATGAAAGAATAATCAGATTGCAGGCATTTAATTTTCTGTGTTATTTACCATGTTCCATGTTGTAGTTGTTGACATACTGCTCTAAAGATTATGAATAGCAATGTTAATAGGCAAACCCTTCTGGCCTTGCTTACTTATGGTGTCAAACAAGCAAAAATACATATGCTACCTACACTGAAGTGGTGACCATATCAATGTGCAAGGGAAGGGCTACAGACGTCATTTGTCTAGACTTCTGTAAAACCTTTGACACAATTCCCAACAGCCTTCTCCCTAAACTGGGGAGAGATGGGTGAGTGAACTTATAGAAAAGGAATTGGTTGAGCAGTTATGTCCAGAGGGTAGCAGTCGATGGCTAAGAGTCCCAATGGACATCAGTGACAAGTGATGTCCTTCTGGGGCCTGTACTGGGACCAGTATTATTTAATATCTTCAGCAGTGACACAGACATCAGGATCAAGTGCACCCTCAGCAGCTCTGCAGATGACACCAAGCTGACTGGCACAGCTGACACGCCTGAAGGATGGGATGCCATCCAGAGGAGCCTGGACAACATGGAGAAGTGGGCCCATGGGAACCTCATGAGGTTTTTCAAGACCAAGTGCAAGGTGCTGCACCTGGGTTAGAGCAGCCCCTGGTGCCAACACAGGCTGGGGATGAACAGATGGAGAGCAGCCCTGGGGAGAAGGACTTGGGGGTGCTGTGGGTGAGAGGCTGGACATGACCCAGCCATGAGCACTCCCAGCCCAGAAAGCCAAATGTGTCCTGAGCTGCATCCAGAGCAGTGTGGACAGCAGGGCCAGGGAGGGGATTCTGCCCCTCTGCTCTGCTCTGGTGAGACCCACCTGGAACACTGCATCAGCTCTGGGGTTCCAGCACAGGAAGGACATGGACCTGGAGTGAGGCCGGAGTCCACCAAGTTAATTAGAGGGAATGGAGCACATGTCTTCTGAGGAAAGGCTGAGAGAGGGAGTGTTGTTCTCCCTTTAAGGCAAGATTTTGGGGTCATCTTTGTAGCCTTCCAGTATCAGTAGAGAGCCTACAAGAAAGATGCATAGAGATTTTTTACAAGAGCATGTAGCAACAGGACAACTGGGAATGGATTCAAACTGAGAAAGAATAGGTTTCAATTAAATATTAGAAAGCACTTCTTTACTGTGAGAGTGGTGAGGCAGTGGAAGAGGCTGCCTAGAGAAGCTGTGGATGCCCCATCCCTGGAATAGTTCCAGGTCAGGCTTGGAGGCTCTGAGAAACCTGCTTTAGGGGAAGATGTCCCTGTCCATGGCAGTGGGGTCAGAACTAGATGATCTTTAAGGTCCCTCGAAACCCAAGCCATGCCATGGTTCTATGATTCTCCCTATCCACTCCCCAGCCCAAGCCCTGGAATTAGCTTTCTTTGCCTAAAGACATAGTAAGCATTCCTGTCTTCTGAAAGGTCAGAATTCAGCTTCTGACCACAGAGAAACAGATGTGTAATCTTGGATTTTTGTTTTTGCAAACACACAGAAGGCTTTCTGAGTCCTACAGAATTACATACTGAAGAATTTGTTTCTGAGTTTTGAAAACCTGTACTTTGTCAACTTGTACAAAAGGTAATATAAGAAAAGGCAAATAAATCAGCTCCTTTTCTTGTTGAAACTCCATTCTAAGAAATATCAAGTCTCCACATATTTTAAAAAATATGCTTAGATGGTTCAAGAGACTTGTGCCATCTCGACTTTAAATTACTAGAGAAGCATATACCTACCATTCTAGATCATGCTCAAGGAAAGAGGCAATTCTTGTGCAAAACTAAGGTATATCTCTCATTTTAGACAGCAAAGCTGTTTGTCATGGTGGGGCTGACATTCAGAAGTGGTAAGTAACTTACATACAGCATGGACATTCAATATCTACCAGCCACTGAGGACACTAAATTTTCTATGAGTATCATGCAAGCATCTATTGAATTTCAAAATCAGGGAGAAAAAAACAAATAAAGAAACAATCTGCCCCCCCAAAAAAGACCACATGCCTAATATTTTCAATGTGTTTGAAAAAAATTCAAAGCCAATTCAACTATAATGTTTCAATATTTCCCTTTTAATCAGAAAAAGTATTTTTACAAATCACTTTTGAAATGAAAAGGAATTGAGCTACTAACTTTGGAGACCCATAAATATTCTAACTGAATTATAGAGCTACCTAACAAAAGACCAATACGATGGTGCTCTAGGAAAAAGGAAATTGTTTCCTAAGAACATATTTTATCTTCCGCACTGTTGTAGTAATTCTGTCCCTTGTCTAGTAATGACCCACAGATTTCTTTTAAATGAATGAAGTAATATGTGGACTATTCCAAGCAAAGGAGACAAGCAGCACAAAATTTTTAAACATTGCAAAGACAAGCCCAAGACTTTTTGACATTCATTTTCTCTGTCTCTGCAAATCCAAGTTTTGCAGAGAACTAAATATTACATGCAGACTGACTTGACCTTTGGAGCAATGGGCCCCTTAGGTTCTTAAGTTATAGCAGGCATCTCAGTATGAGGGAAAAAACATTGCACTTGCAACATTACTGAGAACTAAATGGGTATAACCAGGTCATTTACAGACCCGGTATGCAGATTTTACTTCATGCCAGCCAAACCCAGATCCAGCTGAACTCCATGTTCAGAAAACATGATTAAACATCAGATTTTCCTTTCTCAAGTATCTCAGAAATGTTTGTTTCTGCAAAAACTATTTTGTAATAGCTTTTCTACAAAAAAATTTTTGTAATACTGCATAAAACAGAACAGTGATGATTCTGCTGCCCACAAGGGAATATCAGTCTTTAATCTAGGCTCTTCCTTTAAGATACAGCTTATTACCCATGCAAAAAAAGATGATAGTGTAATAGTCTGCATAGTAGGAATACCCATTTGCACTCCAAACAGTTTTTAGACCACTAGATAGCTTCTCTCCAATAATAACCAAGACTTCTGTTAAGTATCAGCTATTCACTTGAAGGTAGGTCTGATCCATGAATTAAGCCTATTGCTCTTAAAAAGACAAGTCATTACATGACAAGCAGGAAAAACTGGCTTGAGAAGACAGTGTTGCTATTTCAGGGTGAAAGCACTCACTTGTAATCAGTTCATGACTTTTTCACTTTGTCAGAATAAAAGGTTTTTCAGCTAACAATCGGATTTATTCGTACAATTGAAGAAAAAAAATTATTGAAAGCTTAGTCTGTTCTCTCCTATAGATTGTTTCAAGCATTTCCAAGAAAACTGAAGTAGTCTTAGCTTTGCCTCTTGTCTTTGCCATTCCGTATTTGGCTTCTCTTCGGGAAAAAAAATCAGCCATTAGCCAAAAATATTACTTCAAAACATGAAAAAAAGGCAGCACAGTATTTGTCAGCAGAGATAACAACTCTTCTATGGATGCATCAACCCACTAAATCTTAACTACTCAAGAACATCCTGACCTCCCCTGCAGATATTGACAAGTTAGGTTCTGTCTGACTTTGTACAGCTCTTGGACAGAAACAAAGTTATGTTGTTATGTATCTATGCATTTCAGAAATTTTTTACTCATGTAGCAGTCCATACACTACAACTAACAAATGAAACTGAAAAAGAGGAAACCCAGGCTCCTTGATGGTATATGATTTCATGGTTTCATGTATTAGTATGCTTTATTTAGTTGTCTTGGTTCCTTCTCATCAAAATGTCATTAACTCTGTCGAAACATGGTTTGACTCAGTGTACCTGAGAAAAAATGTTAATTGTGTTTTGGTTTTACTACTTAAAACTTCCATATTTCTGGTGGTGTTTTGAGATATCCTTGAGCTACCTAAGACCTTGTGATAAATAAAACATTGCATTTCAAGTATATATTAAAAGAGGAAAAATTAAAGAAGGGAAATTTAAAATTTCCCTTTTTTAGAAGAGAGTAATTACTGTTGAAGTCAGCAACTTACCAATCTTTGAATGAAACAGAAGACTGTTGGAATATTGTTAACACTGTGGCTATACTGCTTCAAAGGTCATCCCATTTGCTTTCAGCTACACCTAGCACTTAAGCAAAAGAGCATGAGAAAACAATAATGAAGGTCTAAATGACCTGAGAGGAATTTAATTTTGAAGCTAGCTACAGCTGAGCTCATTGTCAAAGATCACAGAATCACAGACTCTTATTAAGCTGGAAAAACCTCTGAGGTCATCAGGTCTAACCTTTGACCAAACACCACCTTGTCAACTAGACCACGGCACTGAGTGCCCCATCCAGTGTTTCCTTAAACACCTCCAGGGACAGTGACTCCCCCACCTCCCTGGGCAACCCATTCTAATGCCCCTTCTGTGGAAAATATTCCTGAAGTCCAAACTGAGCCTCGCCTGGATCCTCTTGTCCTGTCAGTGGTTGCCTGGGAGAAGAGACCGAGCCTCACCTGGCTGCATCCTCCTTCCCCGCAAGTGTATAGCATGATAAGGTCTCCCCGAGCCTCCTTTTCTCCAGGCTGAGCACCCCCAGCTTCCTCAGTTGCTCCTCATAAGACCTGTCCTCTAGAACTTTCCCCAGCTCCATCGTCCTCTGGACACGCTTCTGCACCTCAATGTCTTTCTTGTAGTGAGGGACCCCGAACTGGACACAGCACTCAAGGTGTGGCCTCACCTGAGTGCTGAGCACAGGGGGACAATCATGGCCCTGGACCTGCTGGCCACACTGTTGCTGATCCACACCAGGATGCCATTGGCCTTCTTGGCCACCTGGGCACAGCTGGCTCATGCTCAGCTGTTGTTGACCAGCACCCCCAGGTCCTTTTCTGCAAAACAACCTACCTGCCACTCTGCTACCAGCCTGTAGAGCTGCCTGGAGTTGTTGTGACCCAGGGGCAGGACCTGGCACTCGGCTTTTTTGAACCTCCACTAATTGGTCATGGCCCATCAATCCAGCCTGTCCAGATCCCTCTGCAGATCCTTCCTGCCCTCCAGCAGATCAGCACTCCTGCCCAACATGATCTCAGCTGAAAACTGACTGAGAGGGTGCTTCAACTCCTCTGAATAAAATTCAAACTGAACAAATAAAATACCCATCTTGGTTAAAAAATTACTCAGGTGTGTTAGTGGTACGGTTATGTATAGCAACATTCGTGTGATTCCATTTTTTATTGTTGCATCTAGTGCAAAAGAAATTAATATTATAAAGGATACCACACTAACTGATGCCACAGTAAATGCAAATGTATTTGGGCAGCTGCCAGTACCAGCAAGAATCATTCAGGGCAAAAGGCTATCATCTGAACACAAGGTGAAGGGTTTATGTTTTCAATATATTTCAAAATCAATTACAATGAGCTAATTATTATACGGTGCTTTGGGGTTTGCTCTTGAAAAATGCAAATTCCTCATAGGACCTAATAAGTACAATACCTACTTTATATACATAGTGTAGAATCATTAACAAGGCAGACTGTAATAAAATGAGGGATCTTGAATTTTATTAGCTATTTTAATGCAACTAAAATGTAGAGAGTATTTAAGGTTCAGCTAATGCAATAACACTTTATTGTTGTTATTATTGATGAAGACAGTGATGACATTAACATGATGACCTCTTTATCCAGTGAGGTTGTATTGTTGCTACTGTCACTACAATAAATAAAATCATTGTCTGAAGCCAAAAACTGATCCTGAACACAAATTTTTCTGCCAATTCTAATGTCTTGATAATTACATACACATGTGAAGTACAAGTTTTAAAAAATATATTTTAATCATAGGTGGATGAATGTTCATTTTCTATGCTTTTTGTTATTCATAATCTAAAGAACAATATCAGGTAGCTGAGAATTCAAAAGAACAATTTTGGCAGCAATTAAACACCTAGAAGCAAGAAAATCCTTAAAGTTTTGTTTAGCTACCTAAGTTGAACACTGTCTTTCTTTTCAAGATTGAAATCTCCACAGCATATTTTATCCAATCCATAAGACTGCCTAGAAGCATGTCTCACAGGTGAGGACAGTTCTGAATTTATTTCACACTCAAGAATCACCCTTATTCGTAAATGAGATGTGATGCTCAAATCTGTATTTGCTGCACCCTTGGCATGTCAGGGACAAATCCCTTACCAGCCAGCTATGTCTTCCTTTAGAAACAGGTCAGTGAAAGGGTAGCAATGGAAAGTGTTGATGCTGCTCAATTTCTAATAGTGAGTAGCACAGCATTTACAGGCAATATAAAATCGATTGCAACACAGTGACAGGATACAAACACATAAATTTCATCTTCCTCTGAAAGCCAGGTCCCTCCCTCAAAAAATTCCCCCTTTTGCCCTTGAGCACAGTTGCATATCTTCAGCAAGTGGTGTGGACAGTAACCGAGGCTATGGCACTCTCTCTAGAGAGCGTTTAAATCCTATATCTGGAAAATAACTTATTTCCTGAGCTCTGTAATGCAAGACTATCTTATAATGGAAAAGAACATATCCCTTCTTTTCAGACCTGCAGGTTTTTGAAAGAAGGTTTGCACATGGAAAGGATTTCAGGTTCTTGATGTGGAATAGACAAAGATCTATAACACTCCCTTGTTCCACACTTTTCATGTTGGCTGTCTTCAGGCAGAAAAATGCCAGCAGCACTGGATTTGCTTAGCAGGTTATTTCAAAATCTGTTAGAGCATGCCTAATATACTTGGCATTACTCTACAGAGAGCTTTAGCACTTCACTCCAGACCTCCATGACGGGAACAAGATACTTCAAAGTTCAGCTTCTACATCTGCTGTTTCTGCAACTTACTGTGCAACTTGCTTAAGATTACATGGGAAATATGAGGCTCAATTTGTCATTTAAACTCCGATTCTCAAACCAACCCTTTAAACATAAGCCAACTCTACCCATGTAAAGATACAGATCAAAAAATACATGGATGGAACTAGTCTACATCAGTCAGATTTTGCTTTGAGAACAGATAAAAACCAATTATTTTTTCCATGTTGCTACCACTCACATACCTAGAAATAACAGCATACGGAACAAAACTCCTAAAACACTGTAAAAATTCTTTTTAATGGAAAGTAAATAAAAATATCTATAGTTTCATAGACTTATACTAGGGATCAGGATTTGGTATGCAGAGCTCCCAGATGCCAGCTGGAGTTGTACAGGCACAAGAGAAAAAAGAATTACGATAAAGGCTACTGACTGGTGAGATAGAACAACGCTTGCCGCACTGTGGTCCAGGGAGCCATCAGCAGAGCCAGTGCTGTCGCACCAAGGAGGCACCTGTCAATCTCTGAGCAGAGATATGTTACGCAGCAATAGTCAGGCCACAGTTCTGTCATGCAGCCCAGGGGATTTCTTTAATTAGCCTAACAACACAAGTCAGGCACAAGCACTATACTAAAACCTGCATGGCTGCATCCTTACCATCGAGCTTGCTTCGATTGCTGTTCTGACAGATGCAGAGCTCAACAGTTAAAGTGAGAGTCAGAAGGGAGGTTCAGGAGGACAAAAGTCTTTTCAGTTGCCCGGCATTTACCATCAGACAAACTGAAAGAGCACACCTTGGAGCTCCAGCCCACACAACATGCTGGCTGGAGCACAAATCAGTGCTCCTTCCTCTCCACAGCCAAGCGGTAGAGCCACAGACATTATCATGTCAGGAGGGTCCATCAGTTTTGTGCAGGAACTGGGTAAGGAAGGAGGCAGTACACAAAGAAACACCTCTTCAAAGCCTGGGAAACTGCAGGGAGGCCTCTTGCACTCCAGGATTACAGACTTTATCAATGAGTGAAAAGACTGTCACCAAGTTTCCAGGGAAGGAGGAATGGAAGTGAGTAAAAGCTTACCTGCCCTAAGTCCTCCCACAAATTTTCTCACTCACAGGTCAGCCCAACACCCACACAGACACACCACTGTGTTTTGTAGTTCCCTATGTGAGCAATGTCCCTTTCTGGGAAGAAGGAAGAATGGAAGACACCTCTTCCTCTGACGATGGCAGCAAGTTTTATTTTCACCACTCTCTTTTCTGATGCAAGCTGTGATCAAGTGTTTGTAAAACATTCTACTGCTGCAGTTGACCATCTAAGTCACACGGAAACTGTGTGCAAATTTGCTGAATGAGATGGCAACCTGAAAGCAGTTGGAGATTCACTACTATTCTGAGGATACAGAACAAGATCCCATTTCTCAATATATCAGGAATTTTCCAATATTTGGATCTACAGTTACTTAACAGAGAGAAGATTGTGTCTTTTCTTTAACAAGAGTTCATCTTTGAAATGTTACAAAAAAGGAGAGTGAATCTAATAGCCGACTTCACCCTAAATTTAAGTCTGAACTTCAAAACCTACATTTAAAGATTTGCTTTTAGAACCAAAAACTTTTAAAAGTTGTTTTTCCTTTAAAACAAGTGATAAATGTGTGTACATATATATCTCTGTCCAGAATGTATATATCTATATAAATACCTGATACAATGAGAGTCACTGAATGTCTTGGGTCAGGGAGGGTTGCACATGGGTGCTTGTTCATGCCTGAAAAGCCGACGCTTGAGGGCTAAGGTTGGGAACAAATGATGGGCTGCAAAAGAATCCATGTCTGACTATTCCTCCAGAGAACATCAGAGATCTGATCTGTGTTGATTATTTCTTCCATTTTTCTCCTTGCCATACAGTAAAACTTTCTCACCTGTTCTCACCATTATCTCTGATCTTTGCATTTCACCTGTTATCTTGTTGGTTGATAGAAAGATGTGACAGCCCAACCTTCACAGGTTTCTTGGTCAATCTTGAAGTTCCATCCTGCAGATAGGATCTCTGGAGGAGTGTTCTTTGAAAAGATAGCCAAAGGAGCTCAGCCTACTAGAGAACATTATTTAAGATGAAAACAGTCTTGAATACATTTCTCTGTGCTGCAGTTCTCTTCACTAGATAAGTGGCAAAAGCAAAGAACCATCTTTTCTTCACTGGTGTTTTAAATTTACAGAGGAAGCAAGTAGACAGATAAAGGCAATCTCCAGCTTTCAGGGAAAAGAAAAAATGCTTTTAAGAAACACATTTTTTAAGAAAGAGCATTTTTAAATGTTTCATTATTACATGTGTATAGGTGTTCTTGGATTAAATCTGTTTTTAAATTCATAGTTTTATGTTGTGGTTCTACCTGGACCAAAGATGAATAACTATCAGGAATTTGTTCTTATATCACTTACAACTCCACATACATATACAAAGACAGAAAGTTCACTTCTTAAGTTGATGCTTCCTTCTTAGCATTAGGATATCAAAGTCTCTCATCTGTATGGGCACAGCATTCCCCCTATTAATTAACATGGTTAAGGATGACTTGTCAAGGTGGTTACAAGCTCCCTATCTCATTACTTA
Source organism: Acanthiza pusilla (assembly GCA_036630365.1). NCBI lineage: Eukaryota > Metazoa > Chordata > Aves > Passeriformes > Acanthizidae > Acanthiza > Acanthiza pusilla. Next base: position 9,245,609 of record JAXCHO010000053.1, read on the forward strand.
GCAGCTCCACTCTCTAAAGAATAGCAATTATCTCCTATTTACTGTACATTTTACAACTATTGAACATGGTTTTCAAAAAGATGTTAAAGAAGAACATTGTTTTTAGTTCTGAATTGCAAACAAATGATCAAAAATTCTGAAAATGCTTAACACGTTGAAGTCAAAAAAACCAAGAAAGTATTATCAGATCTGATGTGAAAGAGAGTAACTTAGCATATCAGCAGCAAATCATGTGGAATTGGTTGATATCCATGTAGAATTGTTTCCTGCCAAGATGAAAATAAGTTTTATATATTCCTTTTCTTCAAGGCAAACCACCCTTCTTATTAGCTCCTGATATTTTATCCCTGCAGTGTGCTTCTAAGAGTACTATGCAAACAGTCCTCTTTTTTTGTTGTTGGATTTTGGGGTTTTTTTGTTCTCACTAAGTCAAATCCAAACTCATTTTTTGCTGACATACAGTATTTGAGTAGGAAAATATGGAAATGTTGTAAATGATATACAAATGATTTATACATTTAGCCCTGCAGACCTTCTTATGCGTGCAAATGCCAGTGGAGTAGAAAGGAAGGTAGTGGTTAACGGCTGAAAGCCCAGACAGGGATCACTGAGTCTCTCAGGGGTCCATATGGGGGCCAATACTGTTTAATATCTTGATTGGAGAGCTCGACAGCAGGATTGAGTGCACACTCAGGAAGTTTGCAGAAGATACCGAGCTGAGTGGTGTGGTTGGCATGTCTGAGGGATGGGATGCCACCCAGAGGGACCTGGAAAATCATAAGACTTAGGCCCATGGGAACATCATGACATCTTTCAAGACCAAGTGCAAGGCGCTGCACCTGGCCTGCAAAAACTGTTAGTAAGAGCACAGGCTGGGGATGAACAGATGGAGAGCAGCCCTGGGGAAAAGGACTTGGGGGTGCTGGTGGAGGAGAGGCTGGACGTGACCCAGCCATGTGCACTCCTAGCCCTGAAAGCCAAACATGTCCTGGACTGCATCCAAAGAAGTGCCGTGAGGGAGATGATTCTCCTCTTCTGCTCCACTCTGGTGAGATCTCAACTGGAGTGTTGCTTCCAGCTCTGATGCCCTCAATATAAGGACATGAACCTCTTGGAGTGAGTCCAGAGGAGGCCATGAAGAGGATTCGAGGGGGAGCTGGGGTTGTTCAGGCTGGAGAAGAGAATTCCCTGGGGAGAGCTTACAGCAGCCTTCCATTACCTAAAGGAGACCTATAAGAAAAATGGGGACAGACTTTTCAGTAACCTCTGTAGCAATACAATAAAGGGTAGTGGTTTTAAAGTATTAAATAAGTTGATTCAGTCTAAATATAAGGAAGAGATGTTTCATTATGTGCATGGTAAAACACTGAAACATGCTGCCCAAAGAGGTGGTAGATTCCTGTCCTTGGAAATATTCAAGGTTGAATTGGACAGGGCTATGAGCAATTTGATCTAGTTGAAAACTTCCCTGTTCATTGTAGGGGAGGTTGGACTACATGACTTTTAAAGGTCCCTTCCAACCTAAGCTGGTCTATGATTCTAACATTCTATCATTCCATGACAGTGCCTGAAGAATTGAATTTCTGATATTAACTCTATTCTCCTGTACCTTCTTTGCACCCAGACATGACCACCACTTTCTACTAAAAAATATATTTAAGCATTCACTTTGGGCAGAACTCATGCCACTGTTCATCACATCATATCATCTCTCTGAAACTGGCTAATTTCTACACAAAAAGGTATGGTACACGTTACACTGGCTGACATAACATGACAATTTTTTTTGTCATAAGAGTAAGCAAGTTCTTGTCAAAGATTCCAGTTACAAATGTCACCTTTACCCTATTTTACCCTCCAAATAAGAATTGAAACAAAAAGCATTTCCCTTAATCTTTCTGGAAACATTTTGCTTCCAACAATGAAAGTTTAACAAGGTCATTGTTGTCTGAAAAAAACCCACAGCATTAGAATAAAATTAATTATGTAATTCTAACTCTATCTAATTATGATCCCCATTTTGCTCTAAAACTGCACATCTGTACAATATTAGTCAAAGAAAGCAGAAGAAATCAACTTATGAAAAATTATTTTTACATCTTTTGACCAGAAAGATGTATCGGGTAAGATTTACAAGGTCTTGTTCCAATTATTTTCTGCTCTCATCCCTGATTAGGACTCTGGAATGAACTTTCTGACTCTGAAATAATCCTTGGTACTGTAACTAGGAAGTTCTTCCCATGTCCTTCCTGGCAGCAGTCTGCTTGCATTCTCCACTGCTTCTCACAAACTGATTGTCAAGCCTCCAAAAGACCTCCATCTGTCAATGTCCTTGCTTTCTGGGTTTCACAGGTTCCTGAAGTTAAGGAAAATATTCTCTGCAGGTACTGGGAGCAGTTCACCAGCACTTCAAGAACAAGCATGTAAACAGCAATGAGTTTCTGTGCTGGAAAAATCTGCAAGAGTGATGTTTTTTCTTTTAAACAGGCAAATACACTTTATTCTTGTATTATATGTGTGGTTTTTCATACTTATTTCAGTAAAATCTTTCCTTGAGGTCACTTCACTTGCAAAGATGCAAGAGTAGAAAATAGTTGAACGCAGAATAGGCTCTGAGTTGTAGCATAGTAATTTCAGGTTACTGATCCTTTGTCTGTAACACCTTTGAACTGGAAACTGTTGGCTACAGACATCCCTTTAACATCCTAGAGGTTATTTTCAGAGCCAATTTGCTGTTCCACAGAAGTCATTGAATCATTCAGTATTGTTCAGGTCATCTCAGAGTATGATTCAGGTCTTCCACAAAATATTGGTTATTCATTTTTCTATACATATGTATGCATACACAACACAACACACACACACACACACACACACACACACACACACACACACACATTTTAATATCTATTAATCTTAAACTGACACTTTTTCAGGCTATATTCTCATTTTGGACAATGATTTCCTTTGTAATATTTCATCACTGAATGCTACAAATGGAGATTTGTAACATCTTTGGTTGGTTTTCATTTTATTGTTTGATTGTAAGAAGATGAACATAATCTTCACCAGTATCCTGAAACAGCTTCTCTGTGGGTCCTAGTTCTTCCATGGAAATTCTAACAGCCCTGGACCTGGATTCATAAATAAGACAGAGCCAGCTGGGGGTCATGAATACTGACAGAAGCTTTGGCTGCATTGAGCAAGAGGTATGAAGAGGACATGCAGAAAAATTATGACCTTGGATTTATGGAGAACAACTTGTTCAAGGTAGATGAGATGCTGTGAAAGCCTGCCCTGAAGTGTAATTTGTGAAGGGATCAAAGATAGGTGGTTTATTTTAAAGACCAGCTCTTCAAAACAAAAGGAACACAGTAGTGTTCCTTTTTGATGATTTGTATTTCTTATGTTTCTTACATTTCACATTTATTCTAAGGAAGTAGTGGTGTCTCTAAGTTCAAATTAATGTTTTATTACACAATTTATACATTATCATTCTCTGCTTATTTTAAAGTATTATTTACTATGATTATCTTGTGAGAATTTAAAGTCAGTATCTGTACAGACTTTGCTGTTGCGTGAAGAGAACTTAAACTTCTGTTCATTTTTTCCCAAGTTTGCTATGTGTCAGTTCTAGAAATTGCAGAGATGGGATTCTTGCCAAATTCAAAACCCTGACCTGCAACACACACAGTTCATGTGGTCCCCCTCAGTTCTGAGGAGTAAATAGGTGCACCCCATTTATTTCTGCAAAAACATTAATACTCTAAGAATCACTTGAACTGAAATTGAAAGCGATTTTATTGGGAACTACACCAGCACATTTTATAACAAACACTTGGACCCACCAAAACCTGTATGGGGGTCATAATGTTATAAAAAGACCAAAGAGAGCAACACAAATGAAATGATATCTGCAAAATTCTGAAAAGGAGACAAAAATATTTTATGGTGTAAGCAACATTCACTCTACACTTTTCATGATGCAACTGTATACTAAAGATACCTAATGGTATTTATAATCACATTTTTGCACAAAATGGTGGGCAAGAAGCCTAGAAATAGGGACATGTTTATTTTTTAAAAACCAACAAATTTTATCTAAAAACAAAACAAAACAAAAAAAATTACACCACAACCCAAAACACAGAAATCCTTCTGCAAATAATTATTTTTAGAAAAATCCAGCCATAACAGTTCTATGTTCAATGTTTGTGCCATCTATCTGCCCTTTGCCTTCTTTTCCCTTTCAGAGACTTGCTGTTATTGGTGACTTGGTGCATTATTCTTTATTGTCTAAAAATCAAAATAGTTCAAGCACTGAAATCTAAAGCTTCATGAAATATTACTGTTTCAATCCCCTGAGGTTATCATATCATGAGACATTCATCTGAAAGCAAAAACCAGCAAAAATTCAAACTTGCCCCAGGACAAAGTAGCATTTGCTACCAATTAGTAGATTTTGTTTGAAATGTTTACATAATTTTGCCTCCAAGTCAAACTGTGGCTTCCTATAAGATGATGCAAGAGGTCTATTTTTCCCTTCTATGGCAATTCAGTATCCTGCTATAAAGGCTTAGAGCTATCTTCAGCAAAACTGTTGCTTCCCAAAGAGATGTGGAGGGACCGCAGCTCCACTGGTTTGTCTTTTGTTTGGATGTTTCCCCATGTCTGTATAGAGAGATTCTGCCATTTCAAGTGCTGTAGAGTCTTTCTTTCTGTTGCCATCTGGCCACTTACAGTTCTGTGATTTTATTGTCAGATACAAAATATGCAGAAAAAATAAAGAGCAAGTTATTATCTTCCTGACATGGTAAATGCAGATGTTGGTATAATTACTTGGTTCCCTACAAAGAATGAAAATGGAAAAGCACTAGGTCATCTCTCTGGACCCAAAAGTCCATCGTGTTGGCATGGATGTACCAGCAGGACCTTAGGTGACGTTATGGGTGAGGAAAAGAAGAAAAATCTTTACACAGAATCAAGTGTCAGCCAAAAAAGTAAGACAGACTTCAGAGAATGAGCTGCAAGAATCAGGATTGGAGTTATAAACTTTTTTAGATTGGAGAAGACCTTTAAGCTCATCAAGTCCAACCATTAACCCAGCACTGCCTAGTCCACCACTAAACAATGTTCCTAGATGCGACATCTACGCACCCCACCTAGGGGTGGGGACAGAAGCACTTCCCTGGGCAGCCTGTTCCAGTGCTTAGATACATTCAGGTGTTTTACATAAAAATTGTAAGCTAATCCAGCCCTTTTTCTGCCTTGCTTATGGCACAAAGTAACAAATGCAAATGAGAGAAAACATAGGGAAACTTCATATAAAGATAGAAAAAATAGTGCAAGCATTATACCACACAGATTTTTTTTAAAAAGGAAACCCTTTAGCGTGTCATGCAAAACAATTTTTACAGATTCTGAGTTCCCAAGTGTTGTAGAACCAATAACAACTACTCTTTCCTAAGTTGCTCTGCTCTTCCCACCATTATAGCTTTTCTTAATTTTTTTAAAGTATTAAATATAGAAAGAAAAAACGCATACTGCTTGTTAAACTCTGGTAACCACTGGGCACCTTCTTCATATTTCCTGCCATAATATTCTGAAGTTTGTCAGGCTGAGCCAGGATTAGCTGCTCACTGATACACTTCAGTGCTTTTCTGACATGAGACACTACAGCAATTTCTTCAAACTGTTAAGATGGATTGTGCTAGCCCTTAGTATTATGCCATTATGTTTAGCCATGTCATTATTCTATTTATAGTATTATGATAAGCTACAACAAATGAAATTCCGAACAAAAATATAGTGGGGTTTTTTTCTCCCTTAACTTTCTTTCCATCCTACACATTCATACACCAAAATAGCTGCTTAGTAGAAGACAGCAGGTTTGATTTTATCCAGACCCCATTTCACCTCAAATGATGTTATGACTAAAGCAGTTTTTATTCTCATCCTACCCTGCCGAAATGCCAGTGACAAGATTTGCTGCTCCCTGAGGTCTGTGCCTGAACTAAAGCTCTTGATCCATGGAAATTAAACTAGCAGTGAAGAGAACATATTTAAACCAATCTGGTGAGCACAGAGGTTAGCGGGGGTTGTGATGTACTCCCAGAGAGCGGCCTGAGGAGGGGGTTGAAGGAGTCAAGGCATTCCTAACTTGAGTGCTCTAGAAAGCTGCACCCTGCCCAGCCATAAAATCGAGCCAGGACCGCTGAGTGGGAGGTGGCACTTTACCATAAGCAGTAGGTCAGGTTCTAAGAAAACAGTGACTCAGGTCACAGAACCCCTTGATTATCCCTAAAGTCATCTACAGCCTTGCAGGCGCAACTAGTTCCACCACAACTGGATGGCCATAGGATTTACCAAGAGGGAGGTCAGAGGAGAGAGAGCTAATTGTTTTTAGTACTACCATACTTCATCAAGAGCTAGTCATATTTGCCACTTCCAAGCTACAGAAATTCACACTAAAAAGAATGTATACCACAAATGTTGCTGTGTCAGCAAACAGCAAATAAATACAATATTGAAATCTATTTTCAAGCTGCCTACAATGCACATTGCCTTGAGAAAAAAGAATTAACCTCCACAATTAAACATAGTGACTAGCAGCTGCCACAAACAGATATGTATCTAATTTTGTCATTGCAAGCTGTACAAACACTGATATTTTTGCATCCTAACAATCTAATTTTATCCAACGGCAGCTAAGAATAGACCTTCAGAATGGTAAATATACCTGCATGTCTAATTTGCATGCAAAGTTTTCACAGAACTGTGTGAAAGTATAGTAAATAAGCATACAAATTTCAGTATAACTATACATTTATGTAATTCTGACAAGCAGAGTGTCATAATTATATAAATATTTCTGTAACAATCACTATTGTTGCAAGAAGCATAACATGAAATAAATAAGAAACTGTCTTGTTTCTTTTCTTTTCTCCATGATCAAATTGCTTTTTTCTACCCCCATCTATCAGGATGAAAACATTCTATTTATTCAAAACAGGTTGCTTATTCAATGTATTCAGTTTTCTACATATGTTGTGTGCATATACACTTCAAAAGTTTCTTTTTCTGAAAAGTGGATTATGAATTCTGAACTCACCAGGACCAGTCAGGAAATAATTTGCATAACCCATGATGATTCTTACTGATTTCAAAATACAGAGAAGTTATTAAGGATAATACTGCTTTGTTTGAATAAAATGTTTTGTCAATAGTGAGGTTTATGTACACGTTAGTATAAGCTGCAAACTGAACTTAAAAGCACACTTCGCCCATTTTTTTTTTTTTCAGAATTTAGTTGTCTTATTAATGAATACAAAATCTTCTATAATTTGATTTTCTATTTTTATAAAATAAACTCAACTGCACCACTAAATATGTTTACGTCTAGTTTTCATTTTCTATCTTTTACATTTTAATGTAATTTAATGTGTTTTAATGAGGAGGTTGGGACAGATGCAGATGCCAAGAATAAGAGACAACCAAATATAAAGAGCTTTCGGTCCCACTTTCATGCAGCATTATGTGAATAATGTTTCTTTAGGTTCTCATCTTTAGAAAGGATTTTAAATCAGTCCATTCTCTTCATTCTTTTTTGCAAACCTGAATGAAGCAGTCAATTTGGCTTAAAAAATAGCCAAAACATCTGAATAGAAAGCACTTGAAAAATGGTGATTTTAAACCTTTAATCCTATAAAAGAAAGAGCTGTTGTTTTTTGGGTAGGTTTTTCTTTCACTTGAGGATGATGGAAAGAACAAAAATACAAATTATACCAAAAATCTTTCCGGAAAAAGGCCATTCTCCTTTCATCTGATCCCCAACAAAATATATGGTTTAAAACTAAAGAGCCAAAAACTAATAGGATAGAGCATCCAAATATTACATATTTCTACACACCATTTTAGGTTTTATTCCCTGGTTAAAAATTAATATCTTAGACTTTTGATTCTTACCCTCCATTCTGAATTCAATGCATGTTTCATACGCAAGACAGAACAGCACCTTCCAGTATACACACAAAGCAGGAGACACAGATTCAGTTCCTTTCTCTGTTCCTTAATAAAGGTCATACATCCTCATAAAAGTGTCAGGCTGTAGGGTATTGTGCACAGGACAGAGAAGGAGCTTGGCAGTCTAAACCATTGGACTAAAGCAGAGAGCATATTTAAGAAATTGCCCTACACAATTCCAGCTGCACTGGGTAATTAGAGCATTAATTTGAAGATGTCCTATTTTATTTCATGCTTTTAAAACATTAGGCTCTTCCTCATGACTAAGCCTGGTGTGTTAAATGCTGCACCTCATCACCATTATTAGCCATGCCTAAAACCATGTTAGACAAAGCGGAGCTCTGTGTACTGAGTTACTGTGGGTCGTGATTTCAAACCTCTGTGCTGAGTCTGACTGGAGAAAAGTTATGACATTAATTTCATTCAGAGCAGTCCATATAGTGTTGTGTTTTGTATTTTGTATTTTGTTATGTAGCTTAAACAATATTGGTAAGAGTGTTTTGTTTGTCCCCGAAAAAAGCTCTCAGATTGCCAAATCTTTCTCTCCTCACTTGCCCACAAAAGTCAGCAGGCTGGGAGTGGACAAGAGGGTGTGAAGGAACACAGCCAAACCCAGGAGACTAAAAATATGTTCCATACCATTTGACACTGTGTTCACCATTAAAATCTGAGGGAAAGGAGGGGAAAGGTACAACATTCCGAGGTATGGCATCTCTCTTCCCAAGTAATAGTTGCATGTATTGAGGCCCTGCTTTCCAAGGCATGGCTGGACATCTGGCCAATGATGGAATGTGGTGAATGAATTTCTCTTTCTGCTTTGGTTGCACACGCAGAATTTACTTTTCTTATTTATCTATCATTCTCTTGGTCCCTGAGATTTTTCAACTTTGTTCTATTTTTCTCTCTATCTTCTGGGCAAATAGAGTGAGGAAGAGGCTGGATGAGTGGATGTTGTCTGGAGCAAACCCACCAGAGCACCAGGACCAGACTGGGCTCATGTGTCACTATTCCAGACATGTTAAGACACGAAAATGGGGACACCTCCAGTTAAGTATGGATTTAATGACCTTGGAATACAGCAGCTCGGTGAAGATTTCTCTGTTCTTTGTTTTGGATTTAAGATACAATTTCAACACCAAGCTGCCACATTCAGAACTCTCATTTCTTTTTGGAGCTAGTTTTAACAGAGTGACCCTAGCACATTTGTCCTACCAGCTACAAGCTTCAGGGCGTTTAGCAGCGAAAGGGAAGGCAGTATCACAGTGAGGGTGGTGATACACTGGAACGGGTATCCTAAAGAATTGGTAGATGCCCTATCACTGTAAACATTCAAGGTTAGGCTAGACAGGGGTCTGAACAACTGGATCTAGTTGAATTTGTCCCTAATCACTGCAGGGAGGCTGGATTAGATGGCCCATAAATGTTTATTTTAACCCAAACCACCCCATGATTCCGTCAGGTCAGCCTTATGTTGTTGGATGACTAAGCAGGGCCTATGAAGAAGGATGAAATACCTGAGCTTTGTGCTTAGCTCAGACTTCCTTCAGGAGAGGTGGAAGGATTCTGTTTTAGTTTATATTTAAACAAAATATAATAGTGAATGATTTCAAACATTGAGGGAGAGATGGAAACCTGGTAGAGTCAAGTTGAGAGAAAAGAAAAAACATTATGATAAAAAGATAGAAGTTAAAGATGTCATAGAAATAGAAGCCTTGTAAAAAGAAGGGTAGTTTGTTTTATTCTGTGGTTTTTTCCCCCTGTTTACCTCTTTTCTCCCCTAAATTCTCTCTTCTTGCTCTTAGCTTTGAGCTAATTTTCCCAAAAACTCATTTATGTTTCGGTTTTTATCTCCCTTTTTTTTAACAGGCAGTTTCCATTCACTTGACACTGGTTTTTGATTGCATCCTGTCACCAGAATCTGTAGAAATTACCTCTCTGTGTGCTTTCTTATGGTCTTTAATTTTTGTTTTTTTAAAGATCTATTCCTTTCTTTTTATATGATGTAGTTATATCTTGCAAAGCATTTTATAGCTCCTGTGGTCAAGATTAACTACAGTAAAAGGGTTCTGTATCTCTTTCACATATGATTTTTATTTGTTTGTTTCCTTGGTGAGGAAATCTACCACCATTCTATGTGTAATACTGCAAGAACACAATCTGTGTTCCTGGAGCCCAAGACATTTTTTAATCAATTATTGGTGTAAAAGGGCTGTATCGTATTACCGTTTATAGGTATACAATTTACAGCGCTCAGAAATAATTATGTAATGATGAATCATACATGTCTACCCTAGTACTTGCCAAAGGTTAAGTAACTTTCATGGTGCAATTTTCCCATCATTTTTCTTTATTTTGATTGCCAGCTCGGAACTATCTCCACGTTCCATCTTGGTAATATGCTACCTTTTCATTATTGCACATAGGAGGAATGTACTGATTGTTACAAATATGTATGTAAGGAGAACAATTTTATTTAATTATTTAATTAAAAATTAAAAGCTTCTTTTTAATAGTCTCTGTCTATTGCAAGCAATTAGTCTTGTTCATGCCTCTCTAGAGCTAACTGATTTAGTGTCATAATGAATTTCAAACTGCTGCTTTTTCAGTTTTCAATCAAGAGTGATAGAAATGCAAACCTTAAGATATACATTTGAATAAGCTCTCTTTATCTTCCACACATATATGTAAGATTTTTCTTTCATGTTTGCTAAATCATATCCTAGAATGAATGAATGCAGTCCCTGGAAAAATTCAAGTGCAGTATTGTAAAAGTCATTGAAAGGTCAAGTGGAATTTTTTCCTCCACTTCAAAAAACCCAGTGATTCTGGGAAGTGTATGTCAAAAAGCTTCTAAGATTTACTCGTTTGCGTGGTTATTATCGCATGTCATTTGTTGTGAAAGTGGGGCCTGTGTACCATGTGAAGTGACAGCTGCTGTGTAAACTGTAACTTTTGTTTTTCAGCAACTAGGGTTTGTATTTTTATTTACCTTCAGCATCCTTTAAAACTCTCACATGGCGACCCAAATTTAATTTCAAATACTTAAGAAATGTAAATTTTGGAAGCTTTTTGAAACAATGAATGTTGATGGTTTTTTTCCCTTCCATGTAGACAACTAAAATTTTCAACTACCAGAATGGAAAATAGTGATTATTTTTCTTCACTGTAAGTTTTCCCTTTAAATACTCTGCATGGAATTTTTTGTTCACAAAATATGCTTCTACAAAATTTATGGTGTAAGTTAAATTTTCACCTAATTTTAGTTCAAATCTATTTTGATTTTACCTATATCTTTCCAAGTTCCATTCCTTTACATTGCTTTGTGTATGGCAATATTGTTTCCTGTTTTTAGGTGGGAAGTTATATGCTTTTAAACTTTTTACTTTATTTTGTCAGAGATTTATAATTGTTATTTGAAACAAATACCTCCTTTTGTGCTTAATGTCACCTTGCTGTCAGAAAAGAATAGAAGAGGTGCATCATATTCCAATTCTGATCTGGGAATTGACCCCAAATGGAAAGTGGCAGGGAAACTTCTCAGCTATATCTAAAAACTGGTGTGCTGTTTTTTGTGGGAAAATTATTCTTAGGTGAGGGTTAACTAGCTTTACAGACATATCCTGGTCATCTAAGTGGAAAAACGAACTTCTAGAGATCCCTTGGATCTTTCTACCAGTGCCCAAATTCTTGCTGGTCTACTGCTCACCCAATGTGTACCACAGTAACAGAGTGCTCTGCATCCACATTAATAAACGGATTCATATCCATACTCTATTCAGAAACATTCAGTGAAAACTAACTAAAGCAAACAAGAGTACTTAATTAAATTAAAATTAGATTTTATAAATACCAAGCACTAAGATCATGTTTACATTAAAAATATTGTGTAATATACATATGTACTTTTGTAATGTATGCATACATCTACAACAAAACTCTGGCTTGTTCTGCATGGCATGCCTTCCTATGATAGTATTACTTGTACACATCCATATATTGAAGCAAAAATGCATCTATGAGCACATAATGTATCAGCACATGCCAGCTTTACACCAGCTCGAAGAACATACCACAGTCATGCTGGAGTTAGAAAGATGCCTTCTTATTTGATTTCATAGCTAGTTATCAAGACACTGTATTATTTAGATCCTAATACAATAAATTATTTTTATCTGTCTTATGTTACATAATTCTTTTGCTTTCACAATGTTAATACTAACTTTTCTTCCCTGCCTTCCATCCAACCACACTTCCTACTACATTGCCCTCATTGTCTATTTTATCAGCATGAACTGAAGAGCATATAAATATGCAGGGAATTATAGCTACCCCTAACTTTAAGTCAGCTTTACATTTCCAGGTAATAAAAGTTTTGCACATCTGTCATTTTGAATAGAAGCACAGTTACCACCATCTTGGATAACACACCGAGAATTTAACTGAAAAGCTGTAGAGCTAAAATGACAAGCTGTTACAGCTGATAATCTTCACTACTCAAGATGTCTCATACTATCCATCAACAGGACAAAGATAAGATGGAGTGGGCAATCAAAAAGATAGGAAATACTGAGTTTCATCATGTTACGGGAGAAATTGCAGCAAAAATTCCTCAGCACAAACCAAACCTTTTGGTCTTGTAATGGGTTGAGCAATTTTTAGTACTTAGATATCATAAAAATTTCAGCAACAGTCTGGCAACATATTCTTTGTGGTATACTTGTCCAAGTAACATTTAAAAAACATTTTCAGCATGGTGGTGCCAAATCTGTATAATGTATAATTCCCTTTTATTCCCTATGTCTGTCGAGAATGTAAACTTTTTAGCTGTTTCCAGAAAACATCTGAACAATGGACAATGTTGGGAATGTAATTATGTTCGTGACTCGATCTCAATGCCAAATCAGTTGTAGTGGCTTTAAAAAAAAAAAAAAAAAAAAAACACTTCTAAAACTGTAAGGATACGTATGTGGGAGCAAATGATCTACCAAGTTCTTATTGGACATGAAAACAGCAAATCAGTTTATTTATGCATTTTTCTGGGTCTGTACTGATATGCACAGCCAAAAGGAGGGCTATAACTATTTGTCACTGGATTATGCTTGCAGTCTGAAAATTAATATATATGGTAAAGCTGAAGAAAAAGGAAAGCACAAGGTATCTTCTCACAGTGTATCTCTTGCTAAACAGAAACATACCCTATCAACCTCTAACCAAAGAACCATAGGAAGAGTGCACCCTTCTGAGAGGTAAAGAAGTTAAACAGAAGATAAGAAGAAGGCAGAACCACATTCCTTCAGTTTCCTTACTAACTCTCAGTTTCTTCACTGACTAAGATAAATTACTAGGAACAAAAGATAAAGCAGGCAACCCTGGAGGGCACTGATACAGAAAGTAACAAATACTGCACTGGGAACTCAAGACTAGGTGAACTGATAACTGCTTCTATGATAAAATTACCCGAAATTAGAAAGGGATAAATCCTCATATGAGGACAGTTATCTCAGTTTAAAGAGTGGATACCAGTATTTGCTTATCAATTACTTTCTGGACCTGGAAGATGATATATTCCATTCATGTATCCAAGATCTGATGCAGCCTGCAGCTTTTTAGGCTTCACTTGGCCAAGCAATCATAGTTTAGAGCATATCTCAGTGTGATGCCTTCCGTTCAAGCAGATGTACCTCATCTAGCTGTGATGCGCACTGTTCAGTACAGAACACAAAAAATCTGCCCCAAAACATGGGTAAAAACCCTGGATATGATGTTGCCTGTAGCTACAGGGAAACACTGCGTTTAGCAATAACCATACTAGTTCAGAGTCCTCTGGGGCAAACCTGCAGCCACTGCAACATAAATGTACCTGAGGTTCATCATCCACAAATGGGCCAAAAATATTAACAGAGAAGAACAGATATATTGTTGAGGAGTTGCAAAGTTAGTCTGCACTTTAAACATGCTTACAAATGCAAAACATTGCTATGATTCTTCCAGAGACATAGTGAGGTCTGAGGACTGATCATCTTTCTCTGACAAAATGAAGTCCTGCAGTGCCCTCATTGTAAGTCAGTGTGTAAGTTACAAAGACAGACTTTGGGGGCTGATGTTCAAAGATAGAGAAAAATTCCTTTGAAATTACCTCTCTTTCATCCAAACAAAACTTATCTATTTTTGTTTTGTAACATAGCCTCAAATAGAAAATTTCAAGAAATTTTCTTAGTTCATTCTGCTCTAACTCAATAGTTAAAAAACATCTCTGAAAGCACTTCCAGCTGAAGGTTTTCTTTTCTAATGTAACTTTCACCAACTGTCACCATAGTGATTCCTCTAGGACTGTAACACATTTTAAAAAAAAAGAAAGAAAAAGAATCTACTGTCAAACACAGCTAGCTCTCACATCTTGAACATCTGATGACGCTTCTGTGAGAGAATTCAACTTCCTGCTGGGAAATCAAAATTACAGCTGTACTTTTCATATGTACATACAGGTACCAGGGTCCAGAGACGGTGTCATTTTGCCATCCTGAACATCACGGCAAGGTTGGTGCTTTCCAGAATATTTTTTTCTATAAGATGTTCCAAAAAAACCACCACAAAACCCAAAACCACAGCTCACCAGGAATATGTAAGAGTTATGTTAGAACTGACTGTGTAATGTGAGAACTGACTTTCTCTTTCATTATTGAGCTAGTCTATGTGGCTCTCCAGTACTCACACACAACAAGTAGTCTGAATTCTAAAGTCCACTGTCTTTAACCTCATGCCTCATTTATACTGAATAACCTGAGGGACTCTAAATGAATGTGGCAACACTATATGCAATAAAGGAGGAGCCTGGGGAATAAATTGTGTTATTTGTACAATTGAACCAAACAAATGGAACTGTTTATACTGCACTTTTCTTTAAGCTGTAACAGGTGCGTAACATGAGTCCCAACAGAGCATCCATAATTAATGAGACTAGAGCTGTCTTTTAATAGTGCCCTTTTGACATAACAACATTTTAATTGGAAACCAGAAAAGAGAAGACCAGAATCACCTAGTTAGTAAAGCCATACAAGGGACAAATTGACTAAATCCTAACTTTCTGTTGAACAGACCTAAATTACATCCAGCTTAGATTTGGGCTTTAATGTGCATTTATAACTCTACTATGTCATACTATAAACATTTTTTGTAAACTATGGAAGATGTACCCTTTTTCATAAATGCGTGATGATGACAAATACTGCATTCTCTTCCAATTTATCATTAACTTTTTAATGTGGCTTGTGGTTAAATGAAAAATGCAAAGCAAAATAAGTGTATGAACTACTATGGACAAAAAAACAACAGAGAAAAGACACTTTGCAAGTTCTTTTTCAATCTGAGAAAGTTAAGGAGCTGCAGATTTATATCACTAAATGTCATAATTAGGCAAGAATTGAAACATGACTTTTAGAATCAGTTATTATTCTGTGAACATAGAAGTATGATTTTACTCCCTCCAAAAGCCTTTAATATGCCCCCCATCAACAGCATTCAAAGCCTACAACCAAGGTAAAATATCAAAGACAGATCTACACAGAAAAGCTCACAGGTATAAAAAATTATGCTGCTTCTCTTGAAATGATGCACCATGACAATTACATTCAAGGTAATCTTTAAGGAAATTTGTGGGGAGTTATCTTAGACATGCTTTGATATTTAAAATAACATAATTTTCTGATACACAGTGGCTTTTTTTTTGGCACCCATACTTCTTTGAAAATTTAAATGTCAGGTATTTTAAATTGAGACTGTTCAGTTTGTTCATGACTGAAAAACAAAAAACAAAAGACTTGATTCCTTGTGCAGAATTCGATGACTTTCTAAATTTACAATTGCCGATGGGGGGGGTAGGGAGGGCAGGGGAAGGGTTTTTTAAAAATTATCCCATGCGTAAATGTCATATTTTATCATTTGATTTAAATATATATATATTTATTCTAGCAGAACCCAGGCCTGCAGCTTAAAATCATCCAGACAACTGTGAAGTAAGCAGTTATTTAGGATTCTGGCAATGTAACTAATCCACAAACTAAAATTGCAGTTTGACTCAAAATAAATCCAACACTAAGTACCTCCTACATATGAACATATCCATAATCCTACCTCTCAGATGTTTTACATTCCTAACCTTTCTTCCAGTGGCCTATCGAATTCTTCACGCCCTGCTGCAAATTAACTATTGTTAAAAAATGGAAGTTTCCTTTTAAATTAGAAGTGCCCCAATTTTACAGGAAAACAATTTTCTTTTCCTACAAGAGACCTTATATATACATGGCATGGACATACGCTGTTCAAGATACTCTCAAATTTCAATGGCATAGCAGTTAAGAGATATGGGTAACCTACTGGTGAAGAATGCTTAGCTATGACAGGATGTGGTAGGAATTTGCCAAGGAAACAAACATTTGCTTTTGCCTTTTCTATGTTTATCATCTTCATAGCTAAGTACAAAAATAAGCATTAATACTATGAAGTTATAGTAGTTATCTGAATGAAGTGTCAAACCAATACTGTGAATCCAGCATCATTCAAGGCTTACTTACTAGTCAGGGAAAGTATTACTTTAAAACAATATTTAATGTCAGATAATGAGTACAAGCAACTTAAGACGCCTCTTTTCTGACATGAAAAGCATTTGTCATGACACTTGATTTGTAATTCTTTATTGTAAGGCATCCAGCAAAGTGATGTTAAATAGTGAACAAATTAAAGTTAAATACTGCCAAATTCAGTATCTGGAATAGGTGGAGCAAAGTTCTTGAACCACAATTCATTCATCTGGATGAAGACAGTTTGCAGAGACAAGACCTCTAAGCATTATCCCCACTAGGAATGTCACACCAGGCATTGTTGCATCTTAAACTTCTTACTGTTCATGACATGCTTACCCAAATATAGAAGTCCTAATCATTTTTCATTAATCTGTACACTTTCCATGCAGCTCAATGCTGTATTTGTTACTAATGCACAAGTACTGCTCATGGAGTCTCACAGAATTCCACACCACAAAGAGGAGACGCAAATATGTATGCGGCAAACCCTCTCCATGCATAAAAACAAATTGGAGGTCACAGCTTCAAGCCTTCACATCAGTTCAAAAAGCAATTCATCAATCTCAGTCTCTGCTGAAATTTTCAGAAGTAACAAAAATATTTTAGACCATATATGTAATGCTAAAACTGAAGTAAAACAAAGTGATTAATACTTTCAATTCAAAGTTACAAGTAAAATTTTAGATTCAAACTGAGACCAAAATCAAGGTGTGGTTCCATATCAATTTAACTCCCTTACAAGGAATCTTTGAGCACCAAGGCAGGAGCAATTGCCACTGTCTTAATTTTAGAAGGCAGTGCTGTGTTTTTATATTTACCCCTTTCCACTTGCGTCCTTTGCTCAGATAGCTCAAAGCTCCCCCTGTTCCTCTGCCTTCTAAAAATACTGCCTTCAGCTTCCATTTCCTCCGTTAAGTTGAAGTAGTTTTCACGTTGTTCAGGAAATTCTCTATCCAATAGCTCTGATAAAATTCTCTATTTCTCTTACATGGTCTACCCCAGATTAAATATATATATTTTTACAGTTGAAAGTCCTGGTTTCTAGATCTTCTCATGCACTCTGTCTAGAATCAAGGTTATCCCAGCATGATAAATGAATTTATAGACTGGGTTTGCTCCTCAGTGTTTTTAATGTCAGTATCTGAAGCTAGAGTTTTTGAAGGAAGGCTGCAACAAGGAGGATTTAAAAACAATAAATAAATTACTCTGGCAATGGGATAAATTCACTAGGTAATAATCACATAGTTTTAGAGTAGGCAGCCCGTCATAGGTTTAAGAGAAAAAAAGTAACAAAATCTAGGCTAGCACAAGGGTAAGTAAGTTTATTTTCTGCAAGCATATACAAAATGGTAAATGTTGCATTTATCTGCCCACATATTTTTGTTTGCTCACTTCTGATCAGTATCCATAAATAATGTATATGCAATAATAAATGCCTCTTAAAGTCTTTCTTTTCAATATTTCTTAAAGAATGACACATTCTGCCGTTCAGTCAGATCTGTCATGATCACAAACTATAATATTCTTCCTTAGTGTGCCCTGCACCATTTTATGAAGTATTTCTCTTCTCCATCTACTCCAAAACCACTCCTTCCCAAATTATTTTCTCTCTAATTTCAGGAATCTATTACACTTTTATTTTCTCTGTTTGGTACTGTCTTCAATTATAAACG
Source organism: Acanthiza pusilla (assembly GCA_036630365.1). NCBI lineage: Eukaryota > Metazoa > Chordata > Aves > Passeriformes > Acanthizidae > Acanthiza > Acanthiza pusilla. The sequence goes on from JAXCHO010000053.1 coordinate 9,263,883, forward strand.
ATTTTACGACCAAAGTCATTGTGAAGTGCTGTAATAACTTACTGTATAATAATGGAGTGCATAATAACTTACTGTATATTTTTGCATGTATTAGTCAGCATTCTAACTAAAAAAGATTAGCGATTTTGATCTCATCACAAGACAGGTCTGACCCAGAAAAATATTTCCTAGGATTAATATACAGATTTTGAATGTTTAAATGCTGCTGTACAGGTGACACTGTGATATTTATGCAAGGGAAACTGGTGGGCGAAAAATTCTGCAACATGGCATGATTACCTTTACTTACCAAACCTGAAAGATTATTCTGAAAAGCTACACAGCAGGAAAAGACAGATGTGAAACTATAATCAGCATTTTCTAAAAAACTAAATAAATTTTTGAAAAACAGCTAACTCTTTTTTAGGCTGAGATTATTTTTTTTTAACTGACAGTTTCAAAAAGTAAAAGAGACTGAATATAATATTATTTTTCAAACATAATGTTGTCTTTTAAACATATCCTGTATAATGTAAAGATAATTGTATCGGAAATAGGTGTGCAAGACTGAAGGTTACATCACTGCAGTCTGATCGCTAATATTTATATTAACACTTTCAAGAAACATTGTAAACCAACTGTGAGAGTTCAAATTTTTGCACACATCCTTTGTGCAACTGTGGAATCTATTGCACGTAAAACTGCCCTATTACTTGCATAATTGGCATGGCCCAAAGGTGTGCATCCTGGTTTTGGCTGGGACAGATTTAATTTTCTTCCTAAAGCTGATATAGTGCTGTTGTTTGGATTCAGTATGAGAATAATGTGGATAACACACTGATGTTTTGGTTGTTGCTAAGTAGTGCTTAGGGAAAGCCAAAGGCTTTGCAGGTGTACAAGAAGCTGGGAAGGAGCACAGCCAGGACAGCTGACCCAAACTGGCCAAAGCGGTATTTCATACCATGGAACAGCATGCCCAGCTTATAAACTGGGGGCAGTTGGCTGTGAGTTGCCGATTGCTGCTGGTCTGGGCATTAGTTAGTAGATGGTTAACAGTCATATTGTCCATCACTTGTCTTTCCTAGGTTTTATTTCTCTCTGTCTGTTGAGTCTCTTTTCAACCCAGTATCATTATTATTATTGTTGTCACTATTACTATTAAATTAAATTTTATTTTAGTTTAATTTAATCTTATCTCAGCCTATGCATTTGGGTTTCTTTCCCATTGCTTCTCCCCATCCCACTATGTGTTTGGGTGCATTGAGGGAGCATGAATGTTGTTCTTAGTTGTTGGCTGTGGTTATACCATAATAGTGTATTTTAAGCTGGCAGGTGAAAAAAATCAACTTCTTAACTATGCAGTGCTCTACTTTGGGTACTAAATACTGTGTCACTCTGACTGGTTGCATACACTCGGGTGCTATGTAATATTTGTAGAGTCCTGCTCTTAGAGTCTTTGATTCCACCATAATCAGGTAAAAACCCACTGTCTTTTTAAAATATGCATGTATCAGCACCTAATTATTTTCCAGCCTTTCTGTCATAGAATCCATATTTCACCCATTTTAGCATGCTTTTATCCAGGCAGAAACAAAATAAGTGGCTTTAAAAGAAGGACATCTCATGCCACAGTGCATCCTAACTCCTAGTGACAGCTCAGGGTCAGCATTCAGCACTAGGCTATAGAGAAATGCTGATTAATAAGCCTTTGCAAGACTGCTTTAGCTACCTTGGTACAATGAAAAATGCCCAGGTTCTAGAACAAATTGTTTAAGGCCTTTACAGCAACTCCAGACTGCATTTTCAAAAGCTGAATGAAATTTCCAAATAAATAAAAGCCCGTTATTGCCTTTAGCGTTTCAGACTTCCATACAGCATGCAAGGGTTTTCAACTCACTAGATTTTTTCTGCTAAAAGGACTAGAAAGAGTTATGTTCACACACACAAAAAATGTTTACACAGGACACTGCCTTTAACACATAGAAGTGTACATGGAATATGTAAAATGAAAAATCTTCATAAACTGTACACGGAAAAATTAATGAAATTGACTAGGTTTTGAAATACAAGTCTATATCAAATATAGTAAACTTATAAAAAAGTTAAAATATGTTAAATATGTGAAATCCAATATACTAATTCCTATACAATGAGAACTTTAAGCTTACAGGAGATTTTTAAAAATCTTTGCACATGAATTCTAAAGTCATTCCCTAATCCTTTTGTTTCTGCTGGCAAAGGCAGGTCCAATGAAATGTGAGTATGAAAAGGAAACCAGATGCTTTGCGTCATTACAAAAGTACAACACCACCATTCTGAAATGCAGCACCCTTAAAAAGGAAAAGGCCTTGTTTAAAGCCGTAACCTGGGAGAGGATCATCTCAAGGGACATAAAGAAATCAATCTTTAAAATGTTAGGTGTTTAAATTGTATTTATTTACCCGTGGCTCAGTAAACCATACCATAAATCTCAGTACAAGTACCACACACTTACAGGATTCTGTTTACGCAGTGGTAATATATGAGCATGTATTAATTAATAATACATCTAATGAATTCAAGATTTGACCAACTACACTTGTCCTTTCATGTTTCTTCAGTACAAATGTTCTTTATGTTTATTTCAGTTGAAAGGGACAGAATGGACTTACCCCACACAAAGTCTGAGATTGCCTATTGTCTTAAAATAGATGCATTAAAAAAACCCATAATTTTTTTAAATATAAAATATACTGCTGAACAATTGCAAAATTATGTATGCTTTCATGGCAGATGAAATTATTGTCTTAAAACTGAAGGAAACTTGTTTAAATCCAATCAAAATGCTTCACCACATCTAAATGGCTAAGAGAAAAAAAAAATTTATTTCAAAATAAAAGTGAGGTAAATTTTTCAATAATAACTTATTTTTAGTAAGAAAAATGTTAATATGTAAGTTGGGAATTCTCTAAATAAAACATTCTACGAGATCAGAATTTGGGGAAAGAGGGTGAGCATTCAGATGGTACTTTCTGATGAATATGAAATGCAGTTGCAAAATAGTCTAGCTAACCAGAATCAGCATTTTTCACCCTTTCCAAGAAAATTCAATTTTGTACTGCAGCCCAACAAAATTAATATCAGCCTAAAACTTCTGCCAGTGATAATCTAGTCCTGCTATTTTCAGGTCACCCATTGCATGGCTAAGCTTTTGACTTCCACATCTTCATCAGTGACCTTCTAGCCATTCCCACAGAGTCGACATCAAGCTTGGAGAAATAATGCATAATGAGAAATAAAGAGGATATATCAAGCTGTTGCTTCTGTCTGCTGAGAGAATCTCAATCTCCTTCTTTTATAAAACCCAACCAGGTTCATGAGGTGGGAAAAAGATGTTGTTGAGATCTTTGACTGTCCAAAGAAATCCAGAGGAACAAAGGAAATATTAAAAAAATTTTGTACAGTTTATCTGATGCATCAGATGTCAACCAGTCTTGACAGGAGATGGGATCTCAATTTTCTTTCCTCCTTTGCAGAACACAATACTAATGTGGAGTGGATCCTCGAACATTCCTGAAAGAATTGCCATGTTAGCATGATCTTCTGACTTTTTGCTCTTGTTTTTGGTTCTGGATTTTACCTAAATGTCTCTATCAAGCCTATGAATCAGAAAAGGTTTACTGTGCATTTCACTACATTTCTAAGTCATTCTATTCCTCCATATTATATTTTCTTTGAAGAAATCCACTGGGAATAAACAACAGATGTAACAGATTTCCTGCAATTATAAGAAATTAATGGTTTCTTCTTATTTTCTCTCTCACCTTAAAGTCGCAAAAATAGAGTTTTATTCACTGAATGTCTGGTTTTTTTTCTGTGGTGGGCTGAGGGACAGAGCATTTCTTTCCTAACAGCAGAGAACATTTTGTAACTGTACTTTCCATGTGAGCTTTAGGATATGCCTGCAAGTCTATAGAACTGGCCCATTATTTTCCAAGTGATCAGTCCACCCATTCTGACACCTTTGGAGATCCACAGTTAAAAAATATACATAGTTTGCAAACTTTCATTCTGAGCCCACATACTCACTACAAAATGCTAGAAATACTGAATGTAACATACTTGGGTTTGCCTATGTGTTAGGAAACTTTTTTCAAGTCTTTCATATTCTTCCCAACATTTAAGAAAATGCTGAAGGGAAAAGATGAAGCCTGAAACTATTCAAGAGCCCTTTATCAGCATAGTGCAAACATACTTCATTCCTACAGACATTTAGGATTTGTCCATACACTCAACACCATCAGTCCAAAAATAGAACTAAGTATGCAAGTATATCCAGAAATGCTATGCAATGATTGTCTTAGTTTGAAAGATAGGCATCTGCTAAGGAAGGTGGGAACCTCTTTAAGAATGGATAATGTGATCCCTCTTCTCTCTGAATTATTATAACTTTGGAATCAAGGACTTTCAGGCAAAGATATGGGAAAAGGAATAACAGTTCTTTACTAGTATCTATAATGAGGCAAACAAGCAACAACAGCAGCAATAACAAACAAAACTAAAAAACCCAGTGGCAGGTGTCCCTCAGCTGCCAGGCACTGTCCCGTTTGGTGCAGTCACAGTCATAGCTGGGAGGGGCACCATCCAGCTCCGTGCCAGGCAGGGCAGGTGTGATGACTCCTGCACCGCTGCAGTGGGCGCTGTGGTATGAGGTCATATCTGTCTCATGTGGGTAATGGCAGACAGGCTGGGCAGGGATGGCATGCAGCAGGATGGGGAGCAGCAGGGAGCTCAAAGCAGGGAGCTGGAGTGGCACGACTGGCTCACCCAGGCTAGCCAGCAAAAGGTGTCAGAAACTCTGTAGTTGTGGCAGTGGATTCTGGCAGACGGGGCGTGGGGCAGCGGTGGCCGGGCCTCCCCTGCAGCAGCTGCAAGTACAGCCGGGACAATTCCTCTCCTTCAGGAGAGGAAAACGAGGGCTGGAATCCCGTTTTCCTTTCCCAAATGAAAGCTCACCCACTAAGGAAGAGAAGGCAGTGCAGAGCCAAGCTTTTCCACAGTCGCAGCGAAAAGAGAGACAGCAATTCCCCCTCCAAAGTTCGAAGTTTGGGAAAGCAAGTGAAGTTACCAATGGCAAGATCTCTCCTCCCCTCACCACACCTAGTGTTCAAGGTTGAGGGGGGGAGTGGAATTTTTCCCATTCTGTCGCAAGGCAGCTAATGACCAGCACTTAAGTGCCATCTACTCTTACAAAAGGGACAAATACTTTTGGCTGGGCGAGCACGGGAACAAGAGATTGGGGGATTTGATAAGGGTACACTCGTTCGGAGGTCTTGGAGGAGAGAACAGTGGGAAAAAAGCGGCTCTCCACTTTTTTCGGCTGCAGCTGCAGAAAAAACCTGGCTTTGCACTGGTTTTCTCTCTACCTGGTAGGTGAGTTCTCACTTGGGGAAAAGGAGCACGGGATTCCGGCCCCTTCTACCCTCTGGGAGGGTGCGTTTCCCAGCTGTGCTGCAGCAGAATAGGACCCCTGCCTGCCGCCACCCCGTGCCCTGCCTGCCACCACCCCGCACCCTTTCTGCCACAACTGTCGAGTTTCCTGCTGCCTCCTCTGCTGGCTGGCCTGGGTGGGCTGACCCGGCTGCTCCATCTCCCTGCTCTGGGCTGTCTGCTGCACGCCACGCTTCTCCAGCCAGTCTGCCACCACGCACATGACACAGATCCAACCTAGTGCCACACCACCATCTGCAGCTTCCCAGGAGTCATCGCACCTGCCCTGCTGGTCTAGGAGCCCAACAGCGCCCCTACTGGCTGTGATCATGACTGCACCAAATGGGAAAGTGTGTGGCAGCCCAGAGACATCTGCCACCGAGTTTTTGGGTTTGTTTACTGTTTTTTTACCTCATTTGCTGGTTTTTGTTACTGATTGTTTACCTCATTCTAGATACTAGTAAACAACTCTTATTCCTTTTCCCATACCTTTGCCTGAGAGCCCTTGATTCCAAAGTTATAATAACTCTGAGGGAAGGGGGTTCACATTTTCTGTTCTAAGGAAAGTTCGCACCTTCCTCAGCAGACACCTGTCTATCAAACCAAGACACCTAGCCACATATTTTGTCTCATACAAAAGAGTAAATGGTCCTTAAATACCTGGTCATTGGTGACCTAGCAACAGAATGGGGAAAAATTCCCCCATCCCTCCAACCTAAAACAATGCTACACTCTAGATTTGAAGTATCTCAACAGTTATCCAAATGAGGAAAGGACTCTTTTCTTTTCTAATGAACTGTCTTGCACTGGTTTTCTTATAAATAAAGCCATTAGTACTCAGTGCTGCAGGGAGACCTCTGCAATGGTGCTTGCCAAAATGGTTCATACAGATCAATACTTTTGCTATGTTCTTCAAAAAGCATTTAATGTAAGTATTCCCTGTAATTGCATTCCCTTCCATATGATTGTTTTCAGTAGCTCAAATTAACCTAAAATAGCGCAGTTTGCGACTTTAACTAGTGATCTGCTCAGCCAGACTCTTCTGGAAACTGAGTTTGTAAAAAGTAGATCACAGAGTATGGTTCAAGAGAGCTGCTGACGCTTAATTTTTAGACCTGTTCTCATTAGCTTTCTCAAGATGTACTTTTGGAAACATTGTCAGCTATTTGTCATCTGCTTATTCACCTCTGTACTTTAAAAGAACAAAGTTGTTATGCACATCTACAGTAAATTTTTTGCATTTTTGCATATGGAAAATCAATTCTGTTGGTTTGTAGAAGTTATGGAAAGAAAAATCTATTACATCTAATGAAGAAAATTATTGGATTAATTTTCTTTAAATGTCAAACTGATTTCCATCTTACATACAACATAACACATGCACTCCAAAAAAAATTTTATTGTTAAAAACTCCAAAACCAAATTATTTATTAAAATTCTAGAATAGCAATATGAAGTCTGGTCCTCTGAATCTGAAACATTTTCTCACAACCCTATCTTTATGATGGACCATCATTCCAAGCCAATGTGGTGAATTTGGATTGATAGACTAACAGTAACTTTCACAACATGCTGCAGATCTCAATAACCAAAGCCATGTAACACTTCTCCTTTGACAGCATCCATGTAAACCATTTATCAAGTCAGTAATTATGCTGATGTTTTGCATTTTTGTTTCAACGACGTGTATTTTGTTGTAGAATCGTAACATAAATTGTGTATTCCAGGAGAGAGGACAAAAGGAAAATAATGGTTTGCATTGCTTGTCAGCTACAAAACCAACTTGGAGTTAAACATTTTAAGCTTATTAAAATAAATCTGTCATCTAAACCAGCCAAGAGGTGGAAAATGTATAATTTCACTTTCCACAGTAGACTTGATCTTAATCCAAATTATTTGGGTTGCATGGACCTTTTTGCAAATCTGCTACTCAAATTACATGTGAGTCTGGAGCACCACCTAAGAAGTACTTCACTGACCCATTATTTTACTGGTCATGAAGTCAAACAACTCAGTCCATCTATGCAGCACATATTATTTTTACTTCTTCAGGGTTCCTCAGATTCATAAATAAATCTGTTTTGTCTTTGCAAGTGGTCTTTTAAAAGTTAAAGACTGTCTCATGCATCATATGAGTAAGTATATAGTGAAAGAATGAGAAGAACTTCAGACTTGCACTCTAAACTGTCTTCGTTTGATAGACAGGTGTCTGCTAAGGAAGGTGGGAACCTTCCTTAGAGCAGAAAATGTGAATCTCCTTCCCTCTGAATTATTGTAACTTTGGAATCAAGGGCTCTCAGGCAAAGGTATGGGAAAAGGAATAAGAGTTGTTTACTAGTATCTAGAATGAGGTAAACAATTAGTAATAAAAACAGTAAACAAGATTAAATAAAACAATAAGAAAAACAAAAAAACTCAGTGGCAAATGTCCCTGGGCTGTCAGGCACTTTCCCGTTTGGTGCAGTCACGGTCACGGCCAGCAGGGGCGCTGTTGGGCTCCTAGACCAGCAGGGCAGGTGCGATGACTCCTGGGAAGCTGCAGATGGCGCTGTGCCACGAGCTTGGATCTCTGTCACGTGCGTGATGGCCGACGGGCTGGATCAGGGTGACGCGCAGATGTACAAGGCGCAGCAAGGAGATGGAATGGCCAGGTGGGCTCACCTGAGCCAGCCAGCAGAGGAGGCAGCAGGACCTCTACAGCTGTGGCAGGCAAGGCGGAGGGCAGCAGCAGGCAGGGCGAGGAGCGGCAGCAGGCAGGGGGTCTCGTTCTGCTGCAGCGCAGCTGGGAAACACGCCCTCCCAGAGGGTAGAAGGGGCTGGGATCCCGTCCTCCCCCGTCCCAAGTGAGAACTCACACAACAGGTAGAGAGAAAAACCAGTGCAAGACTGGGCCTTTTCTGCAGTTGCAGCTAAAAAAGCAGAACCACCTTTTCCCCGTGCTCTCTCCTCCAAGAGCTCTGGGCGAGTGAGTGTGCTGTTATCAAATCTTGCAATCTCTTGTTCCCCTGCCTGGCAGCCAAAGGCTTTGTCTCCTTTGTGAGCGTAGATGGCTCTTAAGGACCGGTCATTAGTTGCTTAGCAACAGAATGGCAAAAATTCCACTTGCCCCCTGCTTCCCCCCCCCCAACCTTCCACATAAACCCATTTACATTCTACAGGATGAAAAATGGGAAAGTCACAAACTGAAGCCTCAGCAATATGTGATGATAGGCCAACCCCAAAATACACTTTTTTGAATGTAAGCATCTATATTTGACCCAAAATATAAAGGCTTTAAAAGTCTTTAGCTTGAAGAAAGATGTTAAACTTTCTTATGCTTGTATCTTGTTTTCAATGCAACTTTCTCATATATAAAAGTTGCTTTTACAATCTTTTGTTCACTTGTTTTAAGTGAAGGAAAACCCAGTAAAGCAAGCCTTGCTGGCCAGCTAATGTCTTAATTTTCCTTCAATAAGGTAGCTGAAAAAACTACTGTCATGGTTTTACCCCAGCCAGCAAGCAAGCCCCACACAGCCTTTCGCTCACTTCCCAACCAGCAAGATTGGGGAGAGAATCAGAAGGGTAAAAGCCAGAAAACTCCTAGGTTGAGATAAAGACAGTTTTATAGGGAAACCAAAAGCTTCACACATAACCAAAGCGAAACAAGGAATTAATTTGGTATTTCCCATGGGCAGGGAAGTATTCAGTGATCCCCAGGAGAGCAGGGCCCCATCGCAAGTTGTTTTGACTTGGGAAGACAAATGCCATCCTCCAAATGTCCCCCCTTCCTCCTTCTTCCCCTCACTTTATATACTGAGCATGACGATCTGAAACATCCCCTCAGTCAGTTGGGGTCACCTGTCCTGACTGTGTCTCCTCCCAGCCTCTCAGGGACTCCCAATCTCCCCACCAGCACAGCAGCACAAAAAGCAGGAAAGGCTTTGGACCTGTGCAAGCCCTGCTCAGAAGTAGCAAAAGCATCTCTGTATTATCAGTCCTGTGTTCTGCACAAATCCAAAACATAGTCCCATATCGGCCACAGGGAAGAAAAATAACTCTACCCCGACTGAAACCGGTACAATGCCTCATGTTCTATATAAGTAAGATATTTAAACTAAAACTAAGGCATATTAGAAAAATATATATTTGGAAGGTATATTTAAAATCACACTTCATTTCTTTTAAATTGCAGTTATGATACAGTTGCTGGTATTGTTTGGTGATTAAGCAAGAGCATTTTTTTATGATGCTGGTGATATTCATAGAAAAGAATGAACATTGATGACGTTAAATTCATTATTTAAAATGGAAGACAAAAGCTACAGGGATCTGTGCTCTAGCCTTTCCATCAGGACATGGTGTTCCTGTGAATATGTGATTCCCAGGCTGCTTAATGAAAAACATCAGGTGAGCATTTGCTGAAAATTCTAATTAGGTTTACAATGGCCAAGGAATAATACAGGAACTTGCTAACAACAATTACAATTTCTCCTGGAAAGCATCTGTAACAGCTAAAAAGCAAGCTGTATAGAGCAGAGGAATAGGAAAATATGAGCTACATTTGAAAAATAAGTGCAATGTATTGACAGTAATTTGATTCTGGTAATTACACTTGATAAGTCAAATAACAACCTGTTGCTCACTTTCTTTTAGTCCTTGGACAATGTATTTTGATAAAACTGATATCTGATCATATATAACGATATTTGCTTTAATATACCCTCTGTTCAAGAGGCCTCTTATTTCTCTTCCAAAGACCTGAGAAGTCATACAAGGAAAATATGTTATGGGGGGGAAGAGGGAGGGGGGAACACCAACCAAGCAAAAACAAACAAAGAAACAAACAGAAAACCTACAAAAGCCCACAAAATACTCCCAGTTATTTAGGGAGTTTAATAAGTGTTTACACTATTATAATCTCAAACCTCACTTATAAAAGAGCTGTTAGAGGAGTGAAAGAGCGGAAGAACAAAGGAAACATTACGTTATTCCTAGATATGGGCAGTTGGATTCTAATTTAATATCCTTTAGGTGTTTTTAGACTTCAAACCTGCATCTCCAAGTCAAATACATTAGATTTCACAGAGCTTCTAGATAAAGACATATTTTCTTTGCCACCTCCTAAAAATTTTTATTCTTTTCATAAAATCAAGCATACAAATAAGCTTATTCCTGTGATTCTACACCTCACTATATACAGTAATATTCCAGATTTATGTGCAGAACACTGAGCATGTCACAGGCATTGAGTCTTCATTGCAGCATATGTAGTACAGCCTGTGACTGAAGCCTAATGGACGCTCATCAAACAGAGTTTGCTGTGTTTCATGCTGTAGGAAAGACTGCCAAACATCATATACCACTCCCCCCACACACAATCCAATTCATTGCTGTAAAGTTCAAAATCAGGGTCTTCTACAGTCCCCAAATAACAGTGCTATTGACCACAATAAATTAATAGTTGTGACCTGAAAAGAACAATATAGTAGCTAATTGAGTTAACAGGGAGTACTTTGACATTTCTTTGCTTATTGGCAGAATTTGTAAAAAAATGAAACACTGGGTTTTTTCCCCCTGTTATTATGTAGTGAATAAGGAAGAAGGAAATTAAGGGAAGATCTCCAAGGAAGCTTTCAGTGACACACAACAGGGATCAGAGAAGACATTGCTGGAGTAACAGACAGGGTGTGAATGCACATGCCAGTGCATGAAAATTCAAAATTCAGTGTTATCACGATAGAAGCTGAAGATCATTAGCAGATGGTATATCTAATTAACACAGCAGAACAAGAGAGAAGTGTTGAAATGAGGCTTTTTAGCACTGTAAAAAAATTTCTAACAGTAATTATTCTCCCTTATTCCACAGAAGAGGCTGAGATTCAGTTCTTCACGTAAGTATAGCGAAAAACAGAGAAAATACAAAAATCTGCTTTGCAAAGTGTCTAGGACATTAACAGATCACTGCTCTAAATTACAAATAGAAAGAAAAAAAAAGACAACTCAGAACTGAGTTCCACAAAAAAGATCTTTCCTTTCTCCAGTTAAAACACTTCCTCATGCAGGAACTTGGACAAGTATTTTTAAAAAGGTATATTCTACATGCCATGCACAATGTAAATGTCAAGCCAGTGCCTTGAATTTCATCCAAAAACTCACAAATAGGTTTTGAAGGTTAAAAAGTCTAGTATTACACACTTCAGATTGGGGTTTTGGCTTAAAACTGGGACAGAGTCACTGAGTGAGAGGGTCCTCATTGTAACCCAAATGCAGAAGATGAATCTTCAATTAATATGAGTATGAACTTGGAATGAACTACAGCAGGAAAAAGGAAGGCGGTACTGATGGGTCAACCAACCCAGTCTGAATAACAGATGTATTCAGATCTGTGTTTTTAAAAATTGTTGCAATCTGTAAATAGATGGAGTGCTTTAGCAGCACCACAGGCTGTTTCTGGGAATTCAGGTAACATGAATACACAGTCAGAGAATACTGTTTTTTCCCCTAACATTTTTTATATAGGCACATGACATGAATGGAAAGATTTCTGCAGGGCCTGCCAAAGTAGTCCATGTCTTTATCATCATAAAACAATTTGTCTTGTATCTGCTTCAAATGAGACTGAGCTACAGAATCACTCAGGCTAAGCAGGGAAAGCTGTGGTTAATGGTCAGAATTGCATAAAGATGGTGAATTGATGAAGCTGGTTGAGGAAATCAAGAGCTTAGTCTCTTGCTTACCTTGTATCTTGCTTAAGCAAAGCCTAACACCTGAATGATGTCTGGAGTGAAGAAGGTCTTATGGCCTGATGTTATTTCAGCAAGGTGCAGAAAAACTCCACAGCCCTGTACAAGTCAATTGCCACACTCTTTAAAGCAAACAGCCCTGGCTGTAAATCTGGTTCATTAAGGAGATAAGGATGAGCACAAAAACCCTCTGACGAAGGTCAGACAGCCTTTACTCCAACCTCAGTGCATGGAGGTGTACCAAAGTGTTTATTCTACCTCTTTTGTCAACAATAAATCCTGGCCAAAAGTAACTGAGACCCTCACTAAGCCCCATTAACAGATTAATTTAAGCACCCTTTGGGATGCAAATGAAGGAGACCATGTGTTGTGCAACGCATATAAGACCAAAGCCACCAAACCGCACCTATAGTATGTGATTGTTTTATCCCCTTGGGATGGGCCAAAATTATATAAAAGGGAGGCATCATTGCAGAAAAAGCTGGAGGAGGAAAACATCTCTGCCTGCTTGAAGTCTGTCATTGGACTGTCTCTCCTCATCTCCTGAAGGGATGACCTTAGGTGAGCTTTACACTTCCAAATACATTGTAACACATCTGAGAATATTAATTTTCATATATATACACCGCTGTTAGAATATCTCTGATGATACTTTCTGGTATGACACATATTAATACTCCGTATTTAGGGCATTTATCACTGGCAATCTTGAACACGCTCTTCTGTAGCTTCAATAAACCTTGTTACTGTGAATCTGGATTGTGCGCAGTGCTTTAGAGTGCAAACAGACCTGCAGGGTTGGACTCGTAAACTACACCTGTGCTCATGCAAGTTCTTTGAACTCAACCAGACTTACAGTGTCAAATTGATTACAGTCAAAAATTAAACCCAGCCACACCCAGACTACCTGACCTTTGAGGACCAGCTGAGGGGGAAGTTGTATTTTCTGCTAAATTCCCATACCCTTGATGAAACAAAGGGCACTACAATTTGTCTTTTGAGTAGAATCAGTTACACATCAGGTGCTGTATTAAACCTTCCATTAGATATAGGTTGCAAGATTTATTACAAGAATGAGCTCCTGAAGGAGCAAGATTGCTCTAACTGCTTTAAGGGCATGTCGATAGAAGGTTCACTTTCATCTCCCACCACACTGAGCCCTCTGAAATAGCCAGCCCTCTGTATTAGAGTACCTGGCTTTACCAAAACGAAGAGCATATCCCGACAAGATGTTTCTGGTGGGAGGTTCTCTGTATTGGCAATAATTTTTTCTCACTTGAAGCTTCAGCTTCCACCAAGCCAGTTCCACTTATGTTTCTTGCTTTACTCTCTAGATCTACAGCAAGCATGTGCTCATGTGCTCTGAGGGCAGGTACCTGTTAAAGCACTACTGTTTTTTGCATTGTACTTTGTGTTTTACAACGGTTGAGGTTTGACCCTGGCAAAATGCCAGGCACCTACGACATCTGCTCTCTATGTTCTTTCCTGCCACGGCGGTGCAGGGGAGAGGGAAAAAAACTAACACAAACACACCGGACTCATGAGTTGAGATAAGCTGCAGATGGGAGAATATACAGAAAAAGGGCAAAAACATGTTGCAAAACTTAAAGTTGCAAAGTGATTTCTTAACCTGACAGTTGGAAGATAAATCAGAGGTAAAAATAAGCTCTTAAGACACTCTTCACTCACCCCCCTTCCCTCTTAAGGCATCGTTTCTCTGCTCACCCCCCTCCCTGCTTCCAACCAACAGCTCAGGGCAGGGGACAGGGTATGGTTTTTTTCTCTTAGTCAGCCCGTCACCAGAATTCTGCTACAAACACTGTTTCTCTGCTCATCCCTCTCCCTAGCAAGACACCATTTCTCAGCTCACCCCCTCCCTACTTCCTTCTAACCAACAGCTCCGGGCTGGGGGCAGGGTATGGAGTTTTCCTTTGGTCAGGGTCAGTCCATCAGGGAGAAGAGCCCTCTACTTAGCCATGGGGTCCCTCCCACAAGAGACAGTCCTCTGCGAACTTCTTTGGCGTGGGTCTAACCTCAAGAGCAGCAAACCCGCCCAAATCTGCTGCATCACAAGTTCTTGTCCATAGGGTGAAGACTTCTGAGCCGAGCCGAGGCCAGGCTGATTCCATCCTGGGAGCAAGGTCTCTCTCTCTCTTGCAAGGCCTTTCATTCTCTACTGGGATCCCACTGGATCACAGCTTCCTGCAGGCATCCACCTGCTCCTCTGGCATGGGCACCTCCCCACAGGCTGTGTGTGGTTCTCTGCATCCTCCTGGACCCCAAGGGCTGCAGGGGCACCACCTGCTCCCCCATGGCCTTCACCACGGCTGGCAGAGGGTTTTCAGCTCTGGTGCCTGGAGCACCTCCTCCCCCACCTTCTCCACTGACTTTGGTACCTCCATGTTGTTTTCCCCTTACATATTTTTACCTCCTTCTCCTCCTCCTTCTCTAGCTAAAAAGAAGTGTGTGCTCACATTATTTAGATTTCTTCTTAAATATGTTTTCACAGAGGCGTAACTAACATCTGTAATTGGCCCAGGCTTAGCCAGCAGCATGTCCATCATCTTCAGAGCCATCAGAGATTGGCTCTGCTGGACATGGTGGAAAACTTCCAGAATCTTTACACAGGACATGTAGGAGCCATCTTTGTACCCTACCCTACTCACTAGCAAAAACTGGGCCAAGCAAAACCAACACAACAATATATGAGAATAAAAAATATCCTCATCAGATACACAGAGACTGAGATCAGATGCACCTTCAGCTGAGTGGTGCTGTTGACACACCTGAAGGATGGGATGCCATCCAGAAGGACCTGGACAAACTTGAGAAGTAACCCCACGAGAATCTCATGGGGTTCAAGTTGAACAAGTGCAAGGTGCTGCACCAGGCCCCCTCTGGTACCAACACAGACTGGGGATGAACAGATGGAGAGCAGCCCTGGGGAGAAGGAGCTGGGGGTGCTGTGGGTGAGAGGCTGGACATGACCCAGCCATGAGCACTCCCAGCCCAGAAAGCCAAACGTGTCCTGGGCTGCATCCAGAGCAGTGTGGCCAGCAGAACCAGGGAGGGGATTCTGCCCCTCTGCTGTGCTCTGCTGTGCTCTGCTCTGCTCTGCTCTGCTCTGCTCTGCTCTGGTGAGACCCACCTGGAACACTGCATCAGCTCTGGGGTCCCAGCACAGGAAGGACATGGACCTGTTGGAGCAAGTCCAGGAGAGGCCAGATTGTCAAGTTGATCAGAGAGTTGGAACACCTGTCCTATACAGCTGAAGAAGGGAAGATTCCAGGGTGACCTTCTTGAGGCGTCCCAGTACCTAAAGGGGGTCTACATGAAAGCTGAAGAGGGACTATGACAAGGAAATGGAGTGATAGAACAAGGGGAATGACTTGAAACCAAATGAGAGCAGCTCTATGTTAGTTTTTAGGATGAAATATTTTACCATGAGGGTGGCGAGGCACTGGAACAAGGTCCCCAGAGAAGCTGCGGATGACCCATCCCTGAAAGGGTTTGATGGGGCTTTCCTCTAGTAGAAGGTTTGTCTGCTATGGTGGGGGTATTAGAAGTACATGATCCTTAATATCCCTTCCAACCCAAACCATTATATGATTCCATTAAAATTGGAAATGTAATATCAGAATAAAATTATAGGTACAGGTATGGTGGGAGCAGGCTAAGGAATCTGAAGAAATGAAGTGGAAAACAAATTGCACACCTGGCTATCCCTCCTTATGAATGCTTACAGAGATGCCAGATTCTTGTAGCACCCAAGACTGGATGATTTCTCTTCTTAATTTACAACATACCACACCACAGTCATGTGCATATATACCCTGTTGTACATCAAATCCAATTTACTACAGAGATTTTTTTTTTAAGTATTTTGATGTTCATTGAGATTTGCTGAGTAAAAATATAGAGAAAGCAGTAAGGAAATACCACAATTTAGTAATCATTGGCAATTCTGTAAGAAAACTCACACACACACAATAGAAGAAAAAATAAAAATGTGGAAATATTGTCCTGTGTGCTGCAATTGTTCACAGCATGGGCATCCTAAAGATCAGTGACAACAGATTTTCTCCATCAACCATAGCTTCTAAAGTCCACTGAGAGTAAACTGGAAGTTTATATTCACCACCCAACACATGCCACCCACATTATCATGAGTAACTGCCTGCAGCCTCAATATCAGCAACAACTTCATTGCAGAGTATAAAAACAGAACTTTTTTTCACCTTATAGCATGTGAGTGCATGATGCTGAAGGATGAATACCTGCATTAGGCATTTTCTTGCCAACAATTTTCATTCTAATTAAAACAACCTTTCTTGAAAAAACCTCTATAACTCATCATAAAATTAGAAACAATATTAGCATTATATTGACACACTGTTTTAAAGCAGTGAACCTTAGCCTTGCCAAATGTTCTGTGTTTCTATAAGCGAAATTCTTCAGTGATGCATGCAGCACAATTGGGTTTTTAAAAGACCTTGTGATTATTGAAAAGACCATCCCTATCATTTTCTTCCTCTTCCCTAGCAATAGAAAAGGGGCAATGCTCCTCAATACTCCAGCTGTTTGAGAAGAAGCACAACAGATTTTTGATAGCATTTCTAAAGTCAGTGTGAGAAAGGGAAAAAATCTCTCAAGGCATAACTGCCTTTTAAATAAAATCAATGCAATTTTGAAACATAGTATTCATAACACTAGGTAATAAAATACTTTGTCTAAAAATTCAGAATTTATTTGCAGTCTGTATTCTTATGAATATGACAAGCATAAAAAATAGTGTTATGCTTTTAGATGCTATTAGGAAAAGGATTCTTGCTGACTTTGTTAAATAAAACAATGAAAGTAGAAAAGGAGGAAAAGAACAGCAATATGTTTGTGTGTTCAAAGAGCAGCAACAAAGCTGGTGAAGAGTTTGGAGCATGAGTCTTATGAGGAGTGGCTGAGGGAGCTAGGGTTGTTTAATCTGGAGAAGAGGAGACTCAAGAGAGTCCTTATTGCAATCTAAATCTACTTGAAAGGAAATTGCAGTGGGGCGGAGCCCAGTCTCTTCTCCCAGGTAACATGGGATGGGATGAGAGGAGATGATTCAAGTTGCACCAGCGGAGGTTAAGATTGGCTATTTGCAAAAATTTCTTCACGAATATAGTTATCAAGCCCTGCAACAGGCTGCCCAGAGAAGCGCTGGAATCACCATCCCTGCAGATAATTAAAAGACACATAGATGTTGCTCTTAGGAACAGAGTTAAGGGTGACCTTGGCAGTGTTGGGTTAAAGTTGAACTCAATGATCTTAAGGGTTTTTTCCAACTTAAATGATTTGATGAATCTACAATATGCTTTACATAAAAGGGTCACAGTTTCTTTTTCAGCTTAGAAATGGAACTCAAGATAATTTTAGTATAGGAGGTAACATAGAAGTAGATCTGTATTGGAGCTCCAGGGGCTGTTATGGAAGAATATGTACAAAAGCCCGCCCCCACAGGGGCGAACACAGTTTTATAGCTGTTAGAAAATTAGCATAATTGATTAAAAGCACCAATTAGGAGGACAGTGGTGATGCAATTTTCCCCAGGTCAAGCCCCTTCTCTGGAGCCCCCCACCCTTGGTATTAGTTGTATTTGTTTATGAAAATGTGTCTCAAAGACCTCAGTTGCCAGGAAGAATCAAGATAGGAAAGGGGCCTTCTATGCCCCTGGGCTTAGAGCTCTGGAATGTGTTTGGTCTATCTAGCTGGGGAAAAGGGTAGGGAAAAGTACCAGAAAGGTTATAAAAGGAAAAAGGTCAAAATCACTCCGGCATCAAACTTCCTTGTGAACAAATTGTAAACAATCAGAGTTTGTAAATTATTCTCATTTTTGAAGAAACTCTCTGAAAAACATGAATGTGACAATTATAATAATTCAAATATATTTTTCAAACAGAAAATTTAGTCATACAGTGAAACTTGTTTGCACAGGATAGAAAAGACAGCTGACATTTGAATGATTTTTCTTGGTTTTAGAATTGCATTAAGTGGTAATGGTTTTTAATTATTAAATATGGGTTGGTATAAAAATGAAGAGTTGAATTTACAAAAGTTTGAGGACCTTCAAGTGTGAAACATTGGCTTATACCATTACAAATTCAGCAGTTGCCTGTTCTGAAGCTGAGATCCTGATCAAAATATTTTAAAGTTCAAAGGGATTCTGTCCTTAGGTTTTTTCCCCAGAATCTCTCACATGTTGAGGACATTCTTTTGCTTAATTAGAGTTGATATAAAAATCCAAGAAAAGTATTTCTTATTTTTTTTTCCTCTTCTCAACCTCTCCAACTCATAATGCATAACATCAGTAAAAAAATGGCAGTAAGGAAAATACTCTAAGTCTTTACAGGAAGTAATTTGTTCAGGAGTTACAAGACTGAATCTTTTAAAGTAAAAGAGACTTCTGTTCTTTATGCATTCAAGACCTTTGTGTGTGATTTGACCCCATCATTTAATTCTGCATCAACCACCACCACTTAAATTATACCAAAGTTGCATAGTTGGACATTTTTACTTTCCTTTTCTCTCACCAATGTAAACCAGAGGTTAGTCTGCTGAAGTCAGGCTACGTTAAATCACTGAGCATGAATATAAGTTGAGAACCAGGCCACTGGTATTGAAGATGTAAAGTCACATAGTATCAACTTTTCTTTTGTGAAACCAGCGTTCCTGCAGGGCCAAATGACCAAGAATCTCATTAATTCCCAAGAAAGATGAGTCAGTTACCATGGTAACACAGCTAGTGCTGGCTTTTTTACTTGAAGAAATTAATTTTTTTGTAACTATTATAAATACCCCTACAAATGAAAGAAGAGGATTGGCAAAAGTGGGGTCAAATCTGAAACATCAGAGACCAAGATTTTAAGCAGAAGGAAATGAAGATTTTGCAAGATAATGTGACTGGATTACAAAAAAGGTAGAAAATCCTGGAATATTGTAGAAGAAATAATATGTGAGCCAGTAAACAGAAATTGCGTACAAGATATTAAATTTGATTAAATGTGTCAATGGAGGGTGAGAGGAGAAGCTCATTCAGGGTAACATAAACTCCATTTTGAACTCAACAGAGAACTGGAGAATATGGCTGTGAGAAAGCCATCATTTCACTTCATATTTCTCATCTGACAGAACCCTTCTTATTCATGGTAAAACATGTGTTTAAGATCTCTAAATGTGTTTCTCTGGGAGCAGTGCCCTGTGCAAAGCAAAGAACAGCTGCACTGTGAGGGGATTAAAATTTGGCTCAATATTTTGCCCATAATTAGGATGAATTCCTCAGTGCATTAAAAGTTAACCTGAAAGTTCCTATCTTGTATTTTATGTTACACTTTAGGATAAGAAAAATTAATCCAACTGAAAAGTGAGGTAAGACACTCTAAAACGCAGAAGAACAGAGTGGTCTCTGGACACTGTGTGAGTGATGATGTGTCCTCATTTCATTTTTCTTTCTCATGTTTTATTTTTGGAATAAAACTAGATTATTTCCACATTTATCCTAGTGAATTGCACCCATCTGCAATTGAATAAAAATTAATTTAGGCTGGTACAATGCTAGGCAAATGCTCAGGAATCAGGTTTTATGGACAGACAAGAAGCTTTTCTACCTACTCCATCATCAGAACCAGTTAGTGAAGTGAGCCAGGATGACTTGATAAGGTCATTTCAATGCTCAGCCACAGTCTTTGGCTCTGCAATGTTTCTGTTAATGCTTAGACTTTTTCATCTTAAAATAGGATGAGAAATAAAAAGGAAATAAACACGTTATTAAAAGCTAAAATTAATGTATTTGTGAGGGTAAATCCATTTAAACGTCCGCAACATACAAAAGTCTGAATATGACTTGTGCCACTAAGATGCTGTGCAATTAGCAAAAACGGTATTGAAAAGGAGTCTTCAATTTTCACATTTCCTGTAGCAGTTCTTTTGCACCAACCATTCAGGACTTTTTAAACAAAAAGAGGTGTAAACTGAATTTTCAAATGAAGAAATGTGAGGAGGGTATAGACTGGCCCAGAATTTTTTTCCAGTAACCATTAAGTTGGAGAAATATGCACCAAGATGTTTTCATAACTTGGATAAATACCAGGTTTTATACTTTGTGAATTAAATAGAAATGTAACTTAATTGAAGAGAAGTCAACAAAAACAAAAAAGTAAGAGAGACAGTAAAAATGTATTTGAGAAACAAGCTCAGCAAATAAATCTGCCATCAATAACTTGATAAGCTTGACCATGAGGAGAAGTTAGTCCATTTGACTGATTAATTAATTCTAGCAAAATGGTATAGATACTTGGTATAAGCAAATTCCATGTGAAAGTCTAGCTCGTTCGTACATGCCTCAGGAAAAAAAAGTAAGTAGACAGGTAGATTCTCTGCAGTTTTCTTTTCAAAAGCATGCTCTAACTCCACAGAGATCATCAATGTCTTCCTGTGATTGTCTTCACTTCAAATTGGTTCCTCTAGATCTCTTCCTGCCTTCTTACCTGGCTCTACATGGAATGCACTGAAAAATAACAAAACCAAAACTCTATTTAAATTACTTGACCACATGATGCTAAATGAATGATGAATGATGAAAATTTGCCCAAGTATACCTGTCCTACTATCTTTTTCCCTTTTAATGTCACAGTTTAATGGTTTTGACTCAGAAATTACCTTTTTGGTTGATATTGAAATGTCTCATTTGCTTTCCTACTCAAATGATGATATTTGGAAAGAGGCATCTGCTACCTTCTGAATTCAAATAGGATTTTTAAATGGTCAAGATTTAAGTTGCAGTTGTTCCCAAAGTGATCTAAATAATGGGAAAGGCAGAACTCAAATTTCATAAGATGCATGGTTAAACTAGGTAATCAGTTCTTACAAGGCATAAAAAGCCCGCACTTCCAGGAATCAAACATTTTCTAATCTCCAGAGAATATTGGACCCCTATTAATTTTACAGGTCTTTGCATGAAAATGTGAGCTAAATAATACAATTCTTGTAAGATATAAAATAAATCACTGCTTGCCAATATGCACAAAGCAGATACTGAGAACTATGCTGTCATTATTTTTCTGCCATTACCTTAATGCTGCAAAAGAGCAGAAAGGCACTGAGCACATAAGCAAAAGTCAGGAAGTTCCCCCAGAACTGCTTAGTGTTCAAGTTTAGTAATTCTCCGTTCCTTCTTGCATGTCCATTACAATAATTTCTAAATACTTGACTTCTTGCTCTTTTTGAAGAACTGCATAATTTAGGCTCAGCCTGAGAAATTCTAGTACAATCTATATATGAAATAGCAAGAGATGCCACAGGTCTCCAGGGTTGCCATATTAAACCAATGAACATTACTTTTATGCATAATGAACCCTGGAAGAGGCAAAAGCCTCTAGCTCAGACACTTTTGGGATTGTTGAAAAAGACTAGGATGAAAATCATATGGTTAATATTTATGGTATATTTCATCACAGAAAAAACAAAATGTTCTTGAAAGTTTTAGCAAGACACTAATAGTAATTACACACCTGATTTTTGGTAATCATAAGATGGATCATTAGCTGATGTAAATTACTTACACTATTCATAATAAGCTTCCTTGAAAATATAAAGGTCCTAGCTTAGAAATAACCTTCCCAATTTGCTTAAAAATTTTTCTTGAACAAAGGTATATACCGTATATACACAGAAACTTAAGTGAATTTTCATCATCTATATGCTGAGGAATAGTCCCACGGGAATAGAGAGACTGGTAAAAAAGTTACAGCAGCTGAGCAGGAAGCACAGTTGTACTCAGGCAGTAGGCTGGACAAGCCAAGACTTCAAGCTAAAAAATAGGCAAAATATTGGAAAATGTTGGTAGCTAACCACAGAAGCATGATGTCCCACTTAGCATATGGGGAGTCAGAGAAATAAACAAATACCTGCTAGAGGAATGAACCTTTTTACACAATCTCTGAGCTCTGTTAGGAACAACTGTGCCAGCAAAACAGAACGAGATGTTGTCAGAGGTTGTGAAAAGGGGAGATTTCCTCTGCCCTTAGTATTTAATTTGTCTGTCAGCTCCCCAGCAAAGCCGAGCTCCTTGTGCCCAACCAGTCTGTCAGGATACTAGGGGGACTCTTCACTGAGCAGTCCTGCTGGATAAGAGGATGCTTCAACTGACTTAGTCAGGGACACACACCAGTAAGGGACACCCCTCAGTGGGTCTTCTCATTTTATGAACACTTGGTAGGTCTTCCTCTTTATTCAAGAGTATTACCTGCTGCCAGTGAGTGCCATCACCCATTAAAGACTCACACCAACATTTTACAGAATAACACTCTTTATTAACAGAATATTGTGATAGGTTGAGGTTTGAGGATTCACTGACTGCAAAAATATATTCAAAGCAATATACACACTAGCTCTAATCCCCAGTGAACGTATTCAGCACACAGAGAGTATGATTCCAATAGGCATCTCTTTGGGAGATAAGACAGGTTCAGCCCATCAGCTGATCCCACTAGTTATGATTAACTCTTTCCTAACTTTTCCCCCATTCTTAACTTAATTTTATACTACTTTTTTATGTTTAGGTGGAGCTTGAGTGGCTCTAGTCATACATATCTTTGTTACTGATTCATGTAAAATTCTCTCACTTAATTTTTAAAGACACTGTCAAAAAAATTATAGAGCGTGTGCCCAGTGAAGAGTGGTCGTACCTTGGAAGTGGGTCCTTTTGTGGTGGTGCTGGTTCAGCAGCAGGACATATTCTCCCATCTCCCCCTGCTGTGTAGTTTCTCAACCACAAAGTACCATTGTGTTCCCCTCCTTGCAAGGCTAACAGCAGAGCCTGGCTGCAGTGTGTCCACTCCACTCCACCCTCAGATCCACCCCCTTCAGCAGGTGCTGTGGTTGTAGATTGTGGGTGCAGGGAATAGGGTTCAAGTATGCCAACTATATTCCATCCAGGGAGCAGTGATTTTATTTTACCCTGTAATTTCCATATTGCTATAGCCTCTTTTAGGATGTGAATATAACTTCTCGGTTTCCTCTGATTTTACCTCTAGTCATCTTTCTACAGATGTCAACAGAGAATGGCAATTCAAAGATCAGAAAGTATATTTTTACACAAGGGGAAAAAAATGAAAACCAAGAAAATATGGTATTCCTTTCTTCTGCCTGAGAATTCACAGTAGCACATCATCAGCCATGCCCAGTTTCTCCTCTATCTTCATCAACTTTCTACCATCTCCCATTGAAGGAGCTTCTTTAATCTTCACTCTGATTTAGACCTAGCTACAAAGGCAACTTTACAGCATATGTACACACATACATATAAAATCTGTTGGGTTTTCTGCTCCCCCTGCAGGGAATATTCAATTCACTAAAGGAATCCATAAAACAAATTTTGTTTTCATTGGATGTACAATTTATTTCAAATTCAATTACAGTATTGTGTCATACAAATTTTCATGTAAGTTCTTCTAAAACACTCTATTGAGGCTTCAATGCCTTTCTGGTATTCTGTGCATTTATATATATAACTTTCTTCACCTACATGTTTATGTAGTTACTAATTTATTACAATTAATCACATTTTAAAAATAGACTGCACTGTTGGAAGAGCACTGAAGACAACATGGAATTGTTCCGATACTTGGAATCTAACCCTACATATCTCAGATACATAAATAATTTTATGACTTCAGTAGAACTATTTGTGTAACTGGTCCTGTGAATCTGAGAGCACTTACAATCCCTGTGAAGCGTAAGTGAGCTGTTATTGGCATGAAAGGGAAGAACAGCTGCTTCAGCAGAAATTCCAGGAATTTGTTTTGGAGGCTGCAGTCACCTCTTCCTTTTTGTGCATGTTTGGCCCTTTTTTGACCATGCTTCATTAGAAAATGAAGGGTAATCACAACACTACTATTAACAAGAGACTGTTTGCAGGCAAGACATTATTAGAATTGCCATCCTCACAAATGCAAAGGTGATCACTGGATGGATTCCATGCTCAGGTAGCCTAGGCTTACGCCAGCAAAAAAAAAATTTGATTCCTTTGCATTTTTAACTATGTTTATTCTTACTAACCATCTGAAAATCAAAATAAACACTTGACTTCCTTAATAAGTTCCTCAAGAATCCTAGTTTCCAGTTCTGATAAATTGGTTGTCAGCATTAGATGCTGGGACAGATCTCCAATAGTTATCATGATGTACTCTCATCTTTTTTTAATGTATCTTTTCTTCCCATCTTTCATGAATTTGTTGTGCATAGGCTGATTTATATGTAATCATTGCTTAGGGATTGTTATTCTACTCAAAATATGAAATGGAGTACAAATAAATGTTTGTTCATCCTCTCATGTCTTTGCAAAATATGTTATGCATTAAGAATTATTCCGTTACAAAATCTAAAAGTTGAAGACTTCTAGAATGAAAACTATCACCTAATCAAGCAGATGTGTAAAAGCTTTGGTATTTATTTTTTCTCCCAAGCAAAGGAGTCCACCAGCAAGATGCAATGTTACAGCGGTACAAGAGGACCAGATTAAATCTCAGCAAAATCTCACTGCAAAATGCATGAGCTGAAGGCTGTAGATTAAGTCAAAGAGAGGCAAGAGATCACTTCATTTGCATTCCCACTTGGGGCACAAAACAGACTGTTCTACCAAAGGTTTGGATGAATCACAAGAAAGCCCTCTGCCTTAAGGACACTTCACCGTTGCACTGCTAGTTCCACCCACAGTTCCACCTCCTTATTTAAAAAGATAGTGTGTTTGTCTTTCATCATGCAATCTTTTACCAGCAGACATTTTTATTTCAAGCCTTTAACAGACAATATTCCATCTTCCTTTAACTTTTTCACCCTCAAAACTCACTTTAGGATGGTTGAACTAACTGCTGTTATCTGTCTCATTTCTGAGTCTCCTCCAAGTCGCCCTGAGCTCTATCATTCCAGTGAAATACTCTCGGAAAATTCACACTTCATTTTAAGGACAAGATCACTTAATCAGTGTTAAGTACCACATTTTCCACAGACCAAAGAGAAAGAGATCAGACTGGCACTCTCAGGTCATTTTTACTACAACTGAAATCTGGAAAATCAAGTTCCACTGCAAAAGCCAAATTTAGGAAATTTAAGGAAACACAGCCCAGTTGATTTCAGCAGGTATTTTACCATGCTTAGATTTATAGTGATCAGTTTCTTACTTTTAAGTATCTTACTTAAAAAATAAGGATTATTATTTATTCAATGAATTATTATCTCTGCTGTAACAAATACCTTATTTCAACTCTTGTATAGAAAGTAGAACAAAGAGAAAAGAGGAAGACACCATGTCCCCTTGTGAAATCTTCCCAAAGAGGTTGCTAAAATTCAATTAATCAGTTCTCCCAGAAAATATATCCAGAGCTCTTCCTACACCCATGACCCATGTTATCCTAGATCAGAGTTTAAAGTTTCCCACAAGCAAAAACTCCTAGTTAGAGTCAGCTGCAAATATGAACTGTGGGGCGCATCTCGCTCAGTATATTTTGAAAGATTTTGAACACATTGTCTGAGGAACGTAAGAGAACAATGAAATGCTGTCACAGTGCTCACAGCACAACTATTGACTATATATAAAGAAGTTGTTGAGTAGGGGAAGCGTGTCACAATTTTTGTTCCATCTGCAACATCTTCACAGTATTTTCAAGGGAAGTTATTGTAACTGAGACAAGTATCTAGAAATCTCTTCACACAAGTGTAAACTGCAACAAATTTTAAAAGATGAGGAGAGGGAGGTGAACAGTCAATGGTCCATGCAAGATCTGCTCTCTGTAACATGGAGTTCAACAAGAACATTGCCATATTGAGCTGATTAATCTGACAGCAGCATTTGTCTTAGCAAACATTCCTCTTCATACCCTGGATCATCCAGCCATGAAAAAGCACACACAGACTATAATTTAAAGAATATTGGCCTAATCTGTGTGGCTCACTAGCTGAGAAAAATTCAGCCCGCCTGTCCTTTCTGAAGCAAAAAAAAAAGGAAGAAAAAAAAAGATAGATCATCTGTGCCCTGCAATCACTGGTGACAAGATTACAAAGGTGGGGGACTGAGACCCTGTGCTTTGAACACTGCTCTGTTAGAGGCATGACAACTGCTTGGGAATGTGTTCACTGAAATCCACCACAAAAGGCAGTGTGGTCTTTGAAAACAATAACTTCAGGAAGTCCTATAACTAGATAGACAAATCTATGTTAGGAATACACAGAAAAGGCAAACCATCAATAACTCACTGTCACCTGAAGAGCTATCCTGCACCTTTCTAAGAACATAATAAGACTTGTTTACTGCTTTCTGGGGAAAAAGATCTACCATTAGAGACACTTTTGAGGGAAAAAAAAAATCACAGCAATACTTAGAACAGTAAATTAGATCTCCATTAGATCTCTAGCAGTTCATAAATACCATCAGCAGTACTTTGCTCCCCCATGAGGAAAGCAAATAGAAGTTTATTACAATGCCAAGGACAGCAATCGTGCCAATAACAAAGCCTAAAACTATCTCCAGATCTCTTGTCCTACCATCCCCTGCTAGACCCTAAGGTTATTCAGTTACTAGTGCCTATAATTGCCAAAGATACTGTCTTTGGAAATTTTTTCTGCTAGAGTCACCTTTTGAAACTATTTTTCTTTTGCCAAAGTAGAAATTTAAAGACAATAAAAAATATGGGAATAAAACAAATACACAAAAAATATGTTCTGGACTATATACCAAAATCCCCAAGCAATAGTCTATTTTTCCTCATTTGCACATAATATTAAGCTCTGGTGAATTAAAGTGCATTCCCACTTAGATCCCTGCAGTGCAGATCTGAATGAAATACCACATTCATTTGGCAAGCAGATACTAGGAGGAGAGCCTCATCATGGTTCATAAATCACTGTATGTCTGAATATTTTGAGTACCCAATATTTTATTGCAACAGAAACCAGTAACAGTTCTTGTGACAACATCATGGACATCAGAGCAAGTACATAAGAAAACTCAAGGGAAGGTATACAAAGTAAATTTTTTTTTTTTTTTTTTTAAACTAAAAGGGTTTTTTCCTTTTCCTTGTCATGTGTTTGAAATGGAACCAGGGACTTGGAAAGTCAACAGGCACTTAGACACTCTGCAGACCCCATACAGTTCTGGCTCCACTTAACAGTTGGCCCTTCCATCAGTATCAGCTCAGTGCATGTCTGTACCTGTGAATAGAATCTCTGAGGAATATTCATTAATAATGCACAAATATATTTGGACAAAATGTAAGAACCATTAAGAAGCACATGTGATGACAATTATAATGTGAACCGGACTGCAGATTTAATGGAAAGAAATTTCTATGTGGCTGGATTTGACATCCTACAGTCTGGAGACACAAAAGTTAGTCAGAACTTGCAATCTTTGACATGTTCAAATAAAAAAGTTAAACAAGCAATGTCATTCCATTTACAGTCTTAAATTACTGAAGATTTATGTAATATTCATTCTAAGTATTTCAATCCTTTAAATCCCATAATCTGTCTGTTGATAACCAGCAACAGACTAGTGTTCTGAAACAGGTGAGCACTAAGAGCAGGCAAGGTTTCCAAACCTCTCCTATTAGCAGGTGTAAAGATCCAACATTCGCCACTGTCCAGCTCCTGCTGACTTGTTGAGCAGAATACAACTCATTTCATATTTGCGATATACCACAGGGAAAGGACTTTCCATGCAAAACGATGCAGTCTGAGGCACAGACCAAAATGTAGGTCAGAAGGGATGCAGGCTACATGGCTGTTGTTAAAGCCAAACTCCAAGACAAAAAGGGAAGACATAGGTATATTAATCAGACACACTCTATCTAGCACAGGATGATAGATCACCCTGATTTTCAGGTCAGCTCTAATTTCATTGCATCATTTTTTATTGATTTGGAAAGGTGTGGCTGCTGTTTAAGGTTGATGGAGACCAGAGATGTTAATAGAAAGGCTTGTATCTGGGCGGGCATCTTTACATAATCCTGAAAATACCATCTACTCTGCAAAACACTCTTTCCTTACATTATGCCCTCACTTCTGTTATACCACCACATCAAATGCTTCAGTATGCCCCAAAACTTCACAAAAAAACACCCTACAGAAAGAAAATCAATCCAACAAAAAACATTCCGGACTCTCTATTTGTTACACAGAGGGAGAATGAGACTATCCGGGAAACCAGAAAAGACAGTGTGAAAGATCAACACACAGTGTTTAGTGAACTTCTTGAATGATCCCTACAGCAATCAGCAACACTACTGTGTACAAATGCAAAGCTCCGCACTTGCATGTGTACTTCAAATACCCTGTCACTGTTACATCACAGCATATGATGAATTTCTGTTCAAGCAAACATGTATTATTACCTGCTGTGCCCGCAAACACAGAGGTTGTACTTGCTACGAAGCTGCAAGACTGGCACTGCTCACCAAATTCTCCTGTCTTCCGAACAATCCTGCCCCTTGGTTTGAGCTCTGCAGGTATTAAGCAGGCAGGCAGATATCTCTGTTGCAGAACACCAGGTATGGCTACTCACAAGTGAGAAAAGTTTTCCCAAACACTGAGGGCCATGCACCCAAAACTTGAAGAGGTCATTGGGACATAATTTCCCCACTTACCCTCTATACAGTGGCAGCCACCTGAGAACTGCAATGCCATTGGCCAGGAGGCAAAGCACAGATAAATAGCCCAAGGAGAAAAATACTGAGAGATCTTTTTATTAAACTTTGTTTTATAGTTGGCACTCAGAAAATCTGAGCTAGCAACATATGAAGAAACTACTGTGAGACAGTCGGCTTGAGTTGCTATTTGCTTCTGTAACTAATTTGGTGGATGTGAAAGCAAATTCTTCTTTCTTCGCTACTGCCATTTTTGCATCCAAGAGCAAACTGTCAGGGAGATTAGAGCTTTGTCTTTGTATGCCAAGGAGATGAAATGAGGTTTCAGATAAATTAGATGAATAGTAAGGACTGAAGTGCTGGTGCAAAAGGCCATCAAACCTTATTAAGGCTTTGCTTGAGCTTCTTGCTCTGAGGGTGGTTCTTGCTGAGAAACACTAACTCTGAAACACGATCTGCCGTTCATTAATACCTGCTAGGCAGAATGTAGGGCTGCCATATTAATCATCAGGACTTTAAAAAAAACCCAAACAATCAAACAAAAGTCCATAGTAAGCTGATATAGGGATCTGAAGGGAGACCAAATGGAGTGTACTTTTAGGTGTTATTGTGGCTCAAATAATCCTGCTTAATTTCAGCATCTCATTCTAACCATTTGGCTTATTGATCTTAAAGGCCTTTTCTAGCATAAATTATCCTATGATTTTCTGCAAATTTGGATGTCTTTAAATCATTGCAATTCACTTGCTCCTTTTCCGTTCTCTCCAAAGTCGTATTAGCTATGATTTTCAAGAAAACCAGCCTACAGGTCATGGTCAACTATCTCCCCTTGCTACAACTACAGGGGAACAAAGCACAGGTGATTTCTCAGTATTGAGGCAATATACTCCCGGGAAATTCAGTGGCTACATTATTCCTAAATCAATTTTGCTATTAACCCAAGACCTTTTCACTGCATACTGTATTGTATTAGTAAACCTTTAAATTATATTCCACTCACAGTTTCTTTCCTGAAACATGTTAAAATGTGAAGAGACTCAGGCACAAAAGTGCCATAGTGAAATCACCGATGAGGATTAACTATCAACGCCATCTACACAACACAGAGCAGCAGCAGCCCACAGCAGCAGCCCACAGCATAGCTTGAACCGGTTAGTTGCAAGAGACAGTACATTGAGCAGGGATCATATAAACTAACCATCATTAAAAAAAAATCTATTTGGGAATTGAAACACCTTTTTTTTGTTTATTTCTTTGTTTGTTTCTTTGTTAGTGTGAAGGAAAATTTTTCATGAAGTTCATCATGGGCAAGCCTATTAATAGCATCTGCTGCTAGATACACACAGAATTTTTTCCTTGGAACACAAAAGTCACTCCTTTCCCTCAAAGGATTGGCAGAGGAGCATAAGCTCTTCTCCTTGTACCTTTTCATCTAATACCAATTACAGCATTTGGAAGAACTGTGTTCAGCCTGCAGGAAGTAAAGATATTTTAAACCATCAAAATTCAAAGCTCTATGCTTACAACACATTGCAGAAAGCTGCTTCAAGCGGAATATCTTGAAGTGACGTGACAGAATGGATGCCATTTGGAAAGGTTAGTAAGTACAATAAATGTTCAGCGGTCAATGACCACCTAGAATCTTTCATCCGAACTTTTTAAGCTTTCAGTGTTAAAATAATGTTTCATTTTGAGTAATACCTAATTGTATAGGGTTTTTAAAACAAAAAGTCTGAAATACAGAATGTTTCATTGATCATAAAATAATGATGATTTATATGAAAAATTGAAGTGGGTTTTTTTTAATTTGTTTGTTTAGTTTTTTTATTTTTAAAATATATAAATATATATAATAAGAAATACCTTTTTTTTTCTCTTTTGTTTAGGTCTTATAAGTTAAGATTTTCATATATTCCAACGTTTGAGCTTAAAATACACTTCACATAGAACCCTAGATAAATCTGCCATAAAAATTATCATAATGGTCTCATACATAGATGTAATTATAATCATGCAGTCTTGGCCAAGAAACTTTCTGACAAGGACTAGTTGAAATCCATTTTTCCTATCCTGTGAATAGGCTTTACAGGCCATTATAACGTATAAGCCACTATCATCTACACAAAAGGACACAGACCCATTCAAGACTGAACTAAGGCAAAGAATACTTACGAAATGTTAACACATCTCTGTAGTGAAAAATATCATGTATACACATAGAAATCAGGAGCAGTGGAAATGATAGCAAGTCCCCATATCCATTTCTAGTAACAAAAAGAAACAGTGTCCAGCTTGCTCTTAGATACTCTTGAAAAATTTTTCTCTTCAACCCTTAAAGATATTTTTGAAGCAGTTTGGAACTGTTCAGAGAAAAGCATTTTCTCCTCAGATCTTCTGACATTTCTGTTGTGACTATCAAAACCAAGCTGAAAGAAAGAAACGTTATTTATTTGGGATTATTTTGGTCTCTTCATTTCTTGTGTTCAGTTTTGTTGTGTCTCAAATTCAAGTAGCTTGTTGAGTAAGTTACGTTGAACCATCCTGCAGTAGACAGCATTTATATCCTCTGACCAGAAGAGTTCTAATCCAATTCAACAAAATATTTTCATTTTGTTTTCCCAGGTTGCTTTTCAATATCTTTTCTAATCTAGCTCTGGGGAAAGAAACTAAAAATATTATTTTATCTACATGTCTGTATCATGCATAATTTCCTTTGAAGATCAACAGAACCGTTTTTCAATGAAACACGTAGACCATCTCTAACACAGTCAAGAGGGAACAAGAAGTCAGTCTTGCTTCACAGTTCCAAAGTGTCGTGGTTTGACCCTGGCCAAAAGCCAGGCGCCTATGACATCTGCTCTCTCTGCTTTCCCCTGCTGCAGCTGTGCAGAGGAGAGGGGAAAAAAAAATGAACACACACACACACACACACACACACACACACACACACACACACAGGGCTCATGAGTTAAGGAACGAGGGGACAGTGCACTATAAGGACAAAACAGGTGTGAAACTTAAAGTTGCAAAGTGATTTTTTAACCTAACAGAGTCAGAGGAAGATAATGAGAAGTAAAAATAAGATTTCAAGGCACTGTTTCTCTGCTCACCCCCCCTCTCCTTCCCACCAACAGCACATGGTGGGGGGGCAGGGTGTGGGGGTTTTTGGTCAGTCCATCACCAAAATTTCTTATGCTGCTCAGGGAAAGGAGACCTCTACCTAGCCATGGGGTCCCTCCCACAAGAGACAGTCCTCTACGAAATTCTTTGGTGTGGGTCCAATCTCACAAGCAGCATATCCACCCAAATCTGCTGCATCACAAGTTCTTGTCCATAGGGTGAAGACTTCTGAGACGAGGCCGAGCTGAGGCCAGGCTGTTTCCATCCCGGGAACAAGGTCTTTCTCTCTCCTGCAAGGCCTTTGCAGCTCTCAGTCTCTGCTGGGACTCCCACTGGATCACAGCTTCCTGCAGGCATCCACCTGCTCCTCTGGCGTGGGCACCTCCCCACAGGCTGTGGGGGGTTCTCTGCATCCTCCTGGACCCCATGGGCTGCAGGGGGACCAGCTGCTCCACCATGGTCTTCACCACAGCCGGCAGAGGGTTTTCAGCTTTGGCACCTGAGCACCTCCTCCCCCACCTTCTCTACTGACCTTGGTACCTCCATGTTGCTCTCCCTCACATATTTTTACCTCCTCCTCCTTCCCTGGCTAAAAAGAAGTGTGTGCTCACATTGTTTTGATTTCTTCTTAAATATGTTTTCACAGAGGCATAACTAACATCTCTAATTGGCCCAGACCTGGCCAGCAGCATGTCCATCATCCTCAGAGCCATCAGAGATTGACTCTGCTGGACATGGTGGAAAAACTTCCAGAAGATTCACAGAGGACACACAGGAACCATCTTTGTGCCCCTCCCCACCCACTAGGAAAACTGGGCTAGGAAAAACCAACTCATGAACACAAGGGTGCATTTTCTCCCAACCCTTCAAACACTTCTTCAGGCCTACCACCACAGCTTTTGAAGAGTTTAAATTTGTCCTAGATGCTAAAGATACCTTGCCGATGTTCTGAACTAAGCAAAACCAACACATAAAGTCTCCAAGTCATGGATAATTGGATTTTCTTTCCCTGTGATGTGTGTGAAAAAAATAATTGCTTTACCTGATTTTGTCATATCTTGTCTAAAAACCACAATTCCTTGATTTTTCACAAAATACCACTCCTGATATTTATCATTGAAGAGGAGATATTCCATCACTGGAAGACATTGATCGTCTTTAATAAATGATTAAACTAATACCATTTATTTGGAAAAAATATGTACATGTATATCCAGAGATATATGTATAATGTGTAATGACAGAGCCATTAGGAATTTGAAGAAAACTTAATTCAAAGTGTATACAATTTCAGAGCTCTGCCAATCAGAAAAAAAAAATGGTTTTTTATTCAAAATTAATACCATGAGGAAGTTGGGCTAGCTTTGTTAGCATCAGGTAAACAAAGAGAAGAGAAAACCCATAACTAACAGGAATATTAAAAGAAAATTGTGCTACTAAAAGTCGTAGAACTTCTATAAACGATGCTTGCACATATTCACCATGCCATTTAAAAAGTTCTTGTTCACATAATGTGTTCTTACCTTAACCATAAAGAAACGTATGCAGGCGCTTAAGTAAAGCATCACATGAACAGATTTTCAGTAATGTGTCCTCCACCAGCTGGTTAGGACAGGAATATATGCCTATCACCCATTTTTTCTAACCTCCTTCTGAACTTCTTTCTGTAATTTCTGGTATAAAATAAAGAAAAACTGTTCATTTCATAGCATGGTACCAATTAAACTTCAACAGGGAAATCTGTCCTCCTAAACTGAAGATTGTGAAGGCCTGGCCTATATGACAATCAAGTTCAAGTGGCAGATCAAAGGGAAAAAATTATAACCAGTAAATTGAGATCCATATAGTTAAAGTTAAAAATGGTCAGAGGCTTAAGGTAAGTATCACTCCTAACCCAAATCCTTCTCTAAAATCAAATCCTCAGTCTCTAATTGATTGTTATAATGTGGTTTATGATAACACATCACCATTTCCCTTCTTTTAATCTTTCAACTCTCCTCACACAAAGTAGTAGTCACTAAAGTGAAAAACACTCTCTTAACCACTGAAAACAGAAAACATAAAAAGAGGACACATTTGGCAGGGCTGTAATCTGAGTCGGAGACTGCACTGAGCAAAGCTACCTCAATAAAATAGAACTGAACCCTGTTTTACATCAGCTTTCAAAAACATTAAGATTTTCAAGAAGATTAAGCATCATGCAACATCATCAATGGGCAGTAAGAGGTTTAGGCATTGTCTGGGGGGGCAGGTTTGTTGTTTGGGGGGGTTTTTTGCCTCTTTGAGGAATAAGTTTGTTTTAGAATTGACTCTTTCTCAGCATGTATTAATCTTACAAAGCATGCCAGGCCTGAACCAGAAATCAAAATCAGGAACAGCAGTGTTTAACCATATCAAAGCATGCTGAGGAATTGAAAGAGTAAGGTCCTGGTGTGTTTTCACTTGGCAATCATCATGTTGTGTTAAACAGCAACGCAGTAGGACAGTAGCTATTACTTACATTGATTGTTATGAGCATGGACTTTACATTCAGGGATAGTTACTTGAATGGTAATGCTGATGTACTAAAACATTATTGTCACAGAAGAAGAAATACCACATGGATTCGGATGTCATAGAATATCTTATTTCAAATTTGATGTCCATTGACCGTGAAAATCATCATCACAAAATGAATTCAGGGAGACATCACTCCAAGTCAGACACCTCCACATCCACCCTATCTAGGTCATTTGCAGAGAGTAGGACCCAGCTGCTACAGGCTGTAATCTAGTTTTGTATAATCACCTTCTACTGAATCCCTAGATTGGAAATTAGAAAATGATTGCAAGCACTTAAAATTTACAGATCTTCATTCAGTGAGAGGAAGCCATTTTACTGACTTTGATTTACTGGAAAAATAAACATGATCCAATATACAAAGTTTTCATTTTTCCACAGATCAGTAATATAATGCCGTATCATTAAATATTAGATTTTATTTGCACTCTTTAAGATATATAAATTATACACTATTCTCTAAATTCTGATTCAATTTATTGAGAAACACTTCAGAAGCTTTTACATAGACATACTTTTACAGACCCCATTCAACACCAAGGGATTTTTTTACAATTTCTTCAATAGTTTTTTTTGTCTGCCTTTTATGTATCTGTTTCAAAATAGTTTCTATTTTAACATGGCACATCCCCTCTAATTTTGATCAAGAATAGATGTAAGGGTAATTTTTTATAATGTGAATAATACAGTATCTACCAAAACAAAACACAAAGATCTTTGAGGAACCAAATTGGTTTTAACCATATCAAGAGGAATCAAAAAAGCTTCACAAAAAGCTTTTTCTCTTTAAATAGTCAATCTTTCTTTAAAAGATTGCTATGAGCAATATTTTCAATTTTAAAAAAAGAAACTTTAATGAAAAAAACTGACACTTGGAAATAAAAACTTTACTTTGCTTTAATGAAAACCTCAGGGCCCTTCCTTACATACAATACTTCTGTATGTTACAAGGTAAACGAACTTAACCTTCATTTTGATTAAACAATGTATTTGTTATCAGTAGTTTCTCTGTGTTTAAACTTTTATTTTATTGATTTTTAAGTAAAAGGACTATACAATTCTTGATGCATGACAGCATGAAATCCCGCAAGAGAATATTTCAAAAGGAATTCAACAATACTCACCAGTTATGTCAAATAAAGTCATCCGGAAAGCAATGCCTGTGGGAAAAGTGCTCTACCTCTGGGTAATAAAGACATCTGTCAAAACTTGCACTGTAATCAGGATGGGATGTATACGCATGCACAGAACAATAAACAAAAGTTCATAGACAAATAGGATGAAAGAAGAAAACATCATTTAAACAACTTTCTTAGGAACAAGTTGTTCAAGGGGGACAGCAATGCTAACGAGCCCAAGAAAAGAGGTGCCATCCTACTTGGTGCAAGCCTGGCTCAGAGATGTATTTTTGTTATTCTCTCTGTAATAGAGAAGAACGAAGGGAAAAATCGTAGCTCATTCTGTCTCATCTCTAAGTATCATTTATCTCCTTTGCCTTACTAGTTGTTTCTTTCCTATTTTCAAGTTGCAGTAAGTATTTAGAGGTGCATATGAAAGCTATAGATTACTAACCCTGAAAGGGATGCTTTCCCTGAGTCTCTCCTTAGTTACCTATGTTTAGAATACAATTTCTCTACTCCTGATGGTCAGCTAGATAGCCTAGATTTCTGAAGATACAGTATATTCACATGAGATCTTCTCTACGTGAGGCTGCTTCTGTGGCTTATCACTCTTGACAGTGGGCTGGCTTCTGCAAAACCTTTTCCTTTTTCCTGTCACAAATATCGCATAGGGTGTTACAAGAAAAGATATGGCAAACTCCACACTGGATACACATAATGCTCTTCAGTTGTCATGAGTGTCTGTTACTTTAGCTCTAACTTCTACTAAACACACATGCAAAAATGGTATTTCATTCAGATTCATTAGGATGAGTTGTGTTCCTGGTACTCGTAGTTTCTCCTGTGCTTAATTGCTTGTATAAAGATTTTTCTGTCTGAGAATGAACTGTTTGCCCTCACCACCATCTCTTCTTGTTTTCAAGACTTTTTGATGTATGTCAATAATTATACTCATCTTATGCACATCTCAGAAAATAACAATGATTTGACAGGCAGCTGAAATGCTTCGTGGCTCACTCAGGGTCATGTGATGTATGATTAATACCACGTTTCACCCTGCACGCATGCAAATTACTGAAGAAAGTAAAACCACACTTAACAGAGTATTAGACACCTGGTGAGTTTTATTTTGCTTATAATATTATCAAGACATTGTAAAAGATTCATGTTGTTAGCTAAGTTATTCACATTCAACTTACACTTTTCAGTATTGTTATGTTCTTCTGTCTTTCGTATTTTGTACTGCAAGCCAGTGGCTTTTCAAGAAGGAATATATGTTCAGTATTAATAGGGATTATGTATAATTATTTTTTTCCAACTGACTTTCCCTCCTTATTTACAAATGTACCACTAAAATATTAACTTTGGGCATCTACCTTCCTCACCTTCAAGGACCACTAATGCAGCCAGAAAACAAATACAAGTGTATTAACTTGGGTATAATCTCCAAGTCTGAATCTTCATCAGAAAATTTTAGTCATTAAAAAGACTAAAGCCTCAGATTGGCTGTTAAATTTCTAGAAGTCTAATTATTGGAAGTTTAACAATACATGGAGGATTATTTTTTTTTCCCTTGAACTTACCACTGTATTTTAAATTAATTATAATAGTTACAACACCTTCCTAAGGAGAACAAACCAGTGTACATTTCTTTAAACTGAATGTTTGTTCTAAATGCCCAGTCATAAAGAAAATAAACATCAATTTTCATTTTTTTCTTTGTAGCTTCAAACTACATAACAACCATTAAATCAACACATATGAGACAGCCCAGGTTATGACCTAGGCTAAATTATTAAGTTTGTTTCTTAGAATCTGGATGTAAGTCCCTTATTCAGGCATCCTGAAGAAAAATCTTATTTAGAGATGCTGAGCAATACAGGATGAATTCAGTTGCCTCTGTGTCAGCTCTTGCACTTTGCCTCAGTTTTGCCTTCCTATTTTTCCCCTTTCTGCTCTGTAAAACATAGTAGGTCTTCATTCATGGGCTTCATATATTCAAAATGAGTTTTTTTGACCAGACAGAAAGCCTTAAGGAAACATAACATACTGTTTGTACTGAACATAGGGTCCTTTCTCTCCCATCACTTCTGGAAACATATTTGTAGACCTTTCTCTTCCATCATTTCTATGGTTGATCAGATAATCATTTGGATGCCAAGATCTGTAGGATTCAGATTCAGAAAATACATCTGGTATTTTGGCAGACTTCAGAAGCATCATTCATTGCACTTGCCTCTAGCTATGTCACCTGCTCAGGTTGTTGTCCTTTCTCAGAGTTTGTAACATAATCCTTAACTGCTTCTGCTTTTCCACATCACTTTGTACTCTTGAAGTGTCTGAGTTTATACCACCTGCATTCAGTACTATGCTTCTTTGATATAAGTCAGTGTACAAAGATGTTTGACACATATTGAGTGGATGATCTCTGTCCCACATGGTGGAATTTTCACTTGTCAGAGTATGTTCTCCTTTATACACAGCTGTCCTTCCCCACTGCCTATTCTCTGTATGATGGAAATGAAACACCGTAACATGCAATGTGCACAGAATTTTCTCATGAATCTCAAGTTATCATACTATTTCTCCTCTTTCATGTATCTTTGCATCTTAACCTACCTATGAAAGTAGGACTCTTACTTTCATAATAAATTTTAAAAGCTGTCTAGTCACTGTACTCTTTCTAATTTCACTCCACACAAAAATGATATTTCCAAGGCTGGGATTATTTTCAATTGAGCAGCGTTGCCCAAGTGAACTTATTGGTTGAAAGAAATTAACAAAAATTTCAATATGTACTATAATGTCATTGACAATTGTTGTACAAAATCTATTATATACACCCTACCTATTGGAAATGTGTGTATTCGTATCAATTAGATGAGAACATATTTGTCAAATATTCTTTTACAAGACAAAGGAGAAGCCACCTTGACTAATTCTTTTCTAGTCTGGAATTCATAATTGGTCATAATGTTCGCCAGTTGTTGACATGGGTTAATTTCTAAATGACATTTAAAAATTCTGTAAGAAATTTAAGACTCAGTGAAAGGCTACAGCTGATCATATTCTAACCGATCTTATCCTGTTCCTTTTGATGTTCTTCAAGGCCTGAGATAAAACACTCTACCAAAACAAATGGGGCTTATTTGCATTCTATTATCTGCTATTGAAGCGTTGGTAAAAATTTCTGAATATGAAGTCTATTCAACCCATTAAGAAAATGTGAGAAGAATTTAGTGAGCTGGTAATTCATATTGTCCCTCTCTTTTTTGTCCTATTTTATTTTTAAAAGTGTAAAAACCCTCCAATTAAAAGACGTTCTTATTGAGGGGAAGAAAATTTAATAGACTGTTTCACAGTATTTTTCCTATAGTTGAAAGCAATATATTTTCTATGCAGCAAACACTGTAAGAAATGGAACTGGTGCAAGATGGAACTGGTGAAGATGTAACTGATCCAGGTATTTTCAGAATGAGAGCACTTTTTGA
The DNA here is from genome assembly GCA_036630365.1 of Acanthiza pusilla. Taxonomy (NCBI): domain Eukaryota; kingdom Metazoa; phylum Chordata; class Aves; order Passeriformes; family Acanthizidae; genus Acanthiza; species Acanthiza pusilla. The sequence continues at coordinate 9,303,014 of JAXCHO010000053.1, forward strand.
TATTCACTTGACATTGAGCAAAAATTATTGTAGTCAATATCTAAACACTAAATGTTACTTTGACCTAATTTTCCATGTTGGGTATAGAAAGATGAGGTGATAAAGTGATAGGTTCCATTAAAAAGGCACCCTGCATGTAGGGTGTTATTTCAGGTTGTTTTTTTCATGAACACACTCTCTTCTGGTATTGCCTATGACAAAGTCATTTTGACAGAGCTATAGCAGTTTTTCCCCCTAATTTACTTTGGCAGACCAAGGCAGTTTTTTAACACGGTGATTGATCTCTTGGTTATCTGGATATTCTCATTTTAAACTGCTATTGAAGAGACTTGAATAATTTACACTTCCTGCCATGAACTTGGCAGCTTTTTTCAATGGCTGCTGATTTATTGCACCAAGCAGTGTGACAGTTCTCTAGTCTGTATAAATGCAACGTGCAGTTACAAAGAGTAGAACATGTAGCGGCGGATTACAAACTTCACTCTTGTCGTGAAGAGCTTTTAAAAGCTTCTCTAAGCTGGCAGAAATTACCTTAAAACTCAGACCATTCTGAATTGGTCTCTAGCCAGTCAATTAAGAGCTAAAAAACAATGGAAAGTAACAAAGGAAAAGGATTGTAACAGTAGAACTAAGCCAAACTAAATGTTAGAAATAACAGTGAGCAGCCAGCTACAATATTTTTCTTCAAGGATGATGTCAATTAATATCAGAATTCATGCATTACACTGCAAGAAACCCCAAATATTTCAGCTTAGGTTATCCAAGACCTTTCATGGCAAGAGAAGTATCAAGCACACCAGCTGTTTGCCTAAAGTTTGCAGCCAACAGACTAAAAAGCATCTAGCAGTAAGATGGCAAGAAGGAACAAGGGATGAGAAAACCAGCAGAGCTGGATGCAGCTGTCTTGCACTCAGCTGGTAGAACGATGTCAAAGAAAAGCTTGGTAGGGCTTCTTTACTGTTCTTCAGCTGCCTGTCTCACTCCATAACTGTCCTCACAGCAGCTGCCTTTCACTGCTTGATGGAATCATGCTCAAGTCCTATGAGTCTACTGCATATATCAAAATTATGTCATAGACACCTTATTGCTCTTTGTCCTACTGAACAGTACCATGCAGAACTAATGTCTTTCCTTCTCCACAGGAGAGCTATGTTTCCATAGATCAAGTTTACTGATTCTCAAAGAACCAGCACTTGTTTGACTATATATACCAAGTGAAGGCTTGTTGATTTTTTTCCTCTCCTTGAAATATTGTAAAAGAGTAAAAGAGAAAATTGTCCAGTATCAGTAGCATTATGCTGCTTGGTTTAAAGGTGTATGATCACAAGGTACTATACAAAATAAAAAAGTAAAAGGAAGCATTTGGAAGGGAAAAAAAAAAGTAAATACAGCCAATATATCATATTATTGTATATAATGCAACTTTGATTTAGTCTACATCATTCCTCTTTACATTTCAATCTTGGTTTTTTTCCACTAAATTATATAATACAACAAGCAAAGTAAAATACTATCTGTTCTTCATATATATACACATATATCAGTAACTCACTAGTACTTGAGAGTAAGAGCACCCATGACAGTATGAAGCAAGGAAGTCTAATAACCCTTACACACTAATATCAGAAAAAGAAAAATTAACTACACTCTCCCAACAAAGTTATTTAGACAGATCAGCATCACCTGAACGTACCACTCAGCCTCTTAAATTTCACCACACTCAATATCCTCCTCCTTCACCTTCATTAGGCAATCAATTCCCAACCTTTCTGATATTTTCATAGTACCCATTTACTCTGAGAAAATAAAAAATATTCTAAAAAGTGCAGCTTTTAACTGTGCAAATAATTAACAGATAGTCTAACTTTGTCCAGGTGAGTGTAATCTCTTGTAGTTCAGACTAACCAGACTGTAAAGTTCTCAGACGCATTAGGTGATTTTAAAGATGAAGATTTTGTCCCAATACAAAAGGTCAAATTTCTCATGGTACCTTACAAGAAAGAAGAAAGTAATACTTTTGTAGAGAATCTCAGTCTAACAGTTCAGACAATATTTTGAAAAGCAGAGTCCAGCTAGAAAAATTGTCTGGAAGTCAAGTATTTCAGTTACTGAGACCCCCGGAGCAAAACATTTTGATTTCCTGTCTCAGACAGGGTCTGCAGAGCACATGTTACTCTTAGAATATATCAATAGTAGTCTATATTTTCAACTAAAGTAAGGGATTTTAAGAAGCTATGAAAGGAGAAAGAAAGTTTAGAATTTTCCCAGATGAAATATTTGTATTTGGCCCGGAAAAGTTCACAAGCAGAGTTTCCTACTTTAACAGCTTGCCTAAACTGCTGAATTTCCACAAATGCTTTTTTCTCACTGCTATGAGGCTCCTCTGCAGCCATGAGCACATCCTCATGGTCCCTGGTGTTAGAAGAAGACCATCTCCCACATGTGGAATAAGGCTGTATACTTGGTGTGCAACAGTTGCTACACAGCCAAACTAATATTTATATTTAAAACTGCTCTGGCTCCGTTGGTAGTAGTGGAAACCAGAATTTCTTTCTAATAACAGCCTTTCTAATTAATAACTCTTTAGAATTCACACTGTTTTGGAATTCCTTCTGTTGCGCCTTCTAAAATATCTCTTTTCTCATATTTTTATAAATGTTTTTTAAATCCCAAGTTTTAAACCTGCTTAGAAGTGCTCTTTTCTCTAATTCTAGTTCCTCAGCAACTGTCTAGTTTTTTTCTTCTTTCCCCTGACCTCTCTTCATCCTCAGTTCTCTTTAAAGATCAGTCTTTTTTGCCCTCTGTGTTCTGTCTGTCATTTCTATTTCTTCCTGGCCTTAATTGCAGGGTTCATTTCCCTAATCAGTTTCTTTTCTATGCAGCTTTGAGACTTCTTCTTTTATGTCACTGTTGGCACCTTCACACTAGTTTCAGAAATATGAAGAAACTCAACACAAGGGCCTTATCATCCTCACCTCTTTGCAGTGCCTTGCAGACACAAAAGAAATTATAAAGCTGGCTGAAAACTTTTCCTGAAATCTGCAAGTACTGCACAACAGAGGTCTCTCAAAGTCTGCCAGAGATACTAAGGTGGCCACAAGTTTTCACAGATGCAGATGTATCTTTCAGGTGCCACGTTTTTCAGTAGAGGCACATGGAAAACAGATTAAAATCTGGGATAAAAATATAATTATGGAAAGACATAAAACCAACAACCCATTGTACAACAGACCTAAATATTGGTGAATATTGTTGCTAAAGATCATGGGGTTTTTTTGAGGTTCACCGTTAGAATTTTTTTAACCTATCTATACCGTCTTCAGTACTGTACTAACACAATAAAAAAAACCCAACATTAAAATGTATGGCAGTCAGGAGTCTTGGGTCAGCAACAGTCTGGTTATTTTCATGTACTTCGGAGTTACTCTGATTTAAGGAGGAATTAGAGTGTGGTAACTTCTAAATTCCAGCCATAGATCTTTCTTAAACATGAGGGATAGCATGTGTTTTGACAGTGTCTCCAAGAGTACCTCAGGGACACAGGCTCTGGAGGTTTGTTGACTCAAGAACTGTGCTGGTTAAGGCATTTAGAAAAGTCTCACTTTTTACTAAGAGAGGATCACATGCAGTAGGATCACGAAAGCTCCATTTAAGATTCAGGCTTTAAAAACAGACAGAGGAATTTGCAGTCCAAGAAAACAGACACAAAAAGTAGAGTGAGTGGAGTACAGTATATAAAGTCATGATGAATTCAGAGTTTATTATTTTTACTTTTATTCCACACATCCACTTATCCACCCACGTATATGCATTACATCAACATATAAGCAGTCTATCCACTTCAGCACATTTCTGATGTATTCAGGAGGAATCAGGTTTCAAAAGTATGAAGAATTTCTGGTACTTTTAGTTTAGTCTTGCTATTTCCAGCATTTTAGCTCTCCCTATAGAGAACTGATTTTTTAATGTGAGAAGACTAATATAGTCCCTACTGGTTTGAACAACCACAGAGTTACAGACTAGTGGAAATTGGGAGAGATACACGAATGGTCAACATGTCATCATAACAGAGGTTAACTTTACAGTTGGGTCAGGTTAGTCAGGACTTTCTTCAGTTAATTTTTGACACCTTTCAGAGCAAACTACCCAAAACCACTGGGAAACCTATTCCACTGCATAGTCAGTTTATGGTGGAATTTTCCTGTTATCCCTTGCCAGGCAACCACTGAGAGTCTGGCTTTGTCCTCTGTCATCTTTATACATACTGATAAAATAATCTCTAAGTGATCTTTCTTCTATTCTTCAGGATAGAAAGCGCCAGTTTTCAGTCTCTGCTTGTAAGACAGGTGTTCCAGTCCCTGCAACCTTCACTGGACTCTCTCCACCAAAGCCAGAACCCCGACCTGGAAGCAGGACCCAGATGTGGTCTCACAAGAGCTGAGAGGAAGTGTCACCTCTCTTCAACCTTCTGGTGATAATTTTCCTAACTCATCTCAGGATATTGTCAATCTCTTTCTGCTATCAGGACACATTTCTGGCTCATAATAATTTGTTCAGCATATACTGGTGAATGGTCTTGTTATTCCCATGATATTTTCTTTACCTTTATGAATTTCATGAGATTCCTGTCTACTGACTTCTCCAGCCTTTCAAAGTCCCTCTGGCTAGTAGCACAAACACCTGGCACAAGTGACACTCTTCCCCTGCTTTGTATCATCTGAAAACTAGCTGAATGCCCTCTGTACCAGAATCCAGGTCATTAATGAAGATGTTGAACAGCATTGGCCCTGATATTGACCCCTGGAGTACACCACTAGTGACTAGTTCTCATTTGGAATTCAGACCACTGACCACAATCATTTCAGCCTAGCAATTCGGCTAGTTTTTAATTCAACTCACTCTGCAGTTACGGCCTGTACTTCTCACTCTGTCTGTGAAGGTATTATGGGAGACAGTGTTGAAAACCTTGTTAAAGTCAGTATAACCAACATCCACTACTCTCCCCTCATCCATCAAGCCAGTTATCTTAGCATGGAAGGTTATCAGTTTGGTTAAACATAAATACATTCTGCGTAACTCTGATCAATTTCTTGTCCTTCATGTGTTCTGAAATTGTTTCCAGAGGGTTTCCACCATTACCCTCTGAGGGATCAAGGTGACTCTGACTAGTCTGTAGTTCCCTGGATCCCACTTCTGTCCCTCCTTAATGATAAGAGTGACACTCATGGGCCCACCCTGTCAGGTCCAATGGACTTGTGAATATTTTCTTTATTTAAATGTTCCCTAACCTAATCCTCCTGTACTGCAGCTGAGTCTTACGTACTCCGTACATTCCTGGGAATCCTAAATGCTGCCGTTGACAGAAGATAGAGGTCAAGTAGGCATTAATTACTTCTACTTTTACTGTGTCCTTTATCATGAGATCCCCTGCCCTATTCACCAGCAGACCAACACTTTCTTTTTGCTGCTGTTAAACTTTTGGAGAGATCTTTTGTTTCCCTTCATGTCTCTTGGCAGACTTGTTTCCAGGTGAGTTTTGCTTTCCTAACCACGTCTCAGTATCATCAGACTGCTTGTCTGTATTTTTCCCAGGACATTTTTCTCCTTTTCCACCCCTTGTACACTAATTTTTTGCATCTGAGTTTTGTCTGTATCTTCTTGTTTATCTTTTTTGCTTCATTTTGTGTTCATTGGGTTCAACTGTTCTGGAGTTTGAAAGAGGTGATCCTTGAAAGTCAACAAATTCTTCTAGAGGCCTCTTCTCTCCAGATACATATCCCACAGGTTTGTTTGAAGATTCCTAAACAGCCTAAAGTCTGCTCTCCTGAAGTTCAGGGTTATGATTCTCCTTTGTTTACTGCTGTCCAGAATGCAATCACCTCATGGTCACTACAGCTAAGACTTCCCCTGAACTGCACATCCACAAACAGATTCTTCCTTGCTTGTTAAAAACAAGCCCAGCAGAACATCACTGCTCATCAGGTTCTCAGACACATCTGGAAGTCTTTTTTAAATGCATTCCAAAAACCTTGGTGATGTGTCCATCTGTGTCGTGTTTCTAACAGATACAGAGGTCCTTGAAATTCTCCATGAGATGCAAGTCCTATGAACATGAAGATCCTCTAGTAGTCTGAAAGTGATCTTGTCCACCTGTTGCCCCTGACCAGGTAGTCTGTAGACACACAAAAATTATTCCTGTTGGTAAGCCTGCTAACCCTGACTGATAAGCTCTGAATTAACTCATCACAAATTCCAAGGAAGAGCTTCATGCATTCCTGCTGCCCTCACATAAAAGGCAACTCTTCCTACCTTCCTATCCTCCTATCCAGTCTCTAATGAGCCTGTATACATTTATTGCAGCACTTCACCTGTGATCTATCCCACCTGTGATTCCAATGAGGTCATAGCCCTGCAACAGCACAGAAACCTCTAATTTCTCCTGTATTTTCCTCATGCTGCATACATCAGTATACAGGCACTCAGTTATGTCCATTTCCTAGGAAATATATGAGAGCTTTTCCAAAATTCTGTCTTGTACATGCTGTTGTATGCATACAGAATATGGGATGACCCAGTTTCAGCATTGCTTTGCTGACTACAAATGACAATCCATCACTTCCTCCCTTGGCTTTTGGTCATTCTTTCTCTCACCATCATTTCTAGCTTAAAGCTCTTCCTGTGTGAGCCTAGCTCTCACTATCCTGCATGTCAGGACGACAAACCTTTCAGGGATCTGCTTCAAACACTACCATGAGATAAAACCAAGGAAGGAATAGGGGCCCAAGAAAACTGGTTAATGCACACAGGTCAAATACTTCAAGCTCACAAGCAATGCATCCCAACAAGGACAAATCAGGCAAAAATGCCAGGTGACCTGTGTGAATGAAAAAGGACCTCCTGGACAAACAAACACAAGAACAAGTAGCCTGGCACGAATACAGAGAAATTGAGCAGCCAGGGATCACTTTATGAAAGCTGCTAGAATCAAACCCTTTACTAAAAATAAAAAGACATCAAGGACAGAAAGTCCTGTAACTACATGCCTTTGTAAATATTCTCTTTATATCTTTCTTGTAGGGTCCCTTCACATACTGCAAGGTTGCACTCATGTCAGAGAAGCCTTCTCCTCTCCAGGCTGAACAAACCCAATTCTCTCAGCCTTTCCTCGCAGGAGAGGTGCTCCATCCCTCTAATCATCTTGGTGGCCTCCCCTGGACTTTTCTCCCAACAGGTCCATGTCCTTCCTGTGCTGGGACCCCAGAGCTGATGCAGTGTTCCAGGTGGGTCTCACCAGAGCAGAGCAGAGAGGCAGAATCCCCTCCCTGGCCCAGCTGCCCACGCTGCTCTGGATGCAGCCCAGGACACGTTTGGCTTTCTGGGCTGGGAGTGCTCATGGCTGGGTCATGTCCAGCCTCTCACCCACAGCACCCCCAAGTCCTTCTCCCCAGGGCTGCTCTCCATCTGTTCATCCCCAGGTTGTGTTGGTATCAGGGTTACCCTGCCCAGGTGCAGCACCTTGCACTTGTTCAACTTGAACCCCATGAGATTCCCATGGACACACTTCTCAAGTTTGTCCAAGTCCCTCTGGATGGCATCCCATCCTTCAGGTGTTTCAACAGCACCACTCAGCAGGTGTCACCTGCAAATTTGCTGAAGGTGCACATGATTTCATTGTTTATGTAATTGATGAAGTTATTAAATAGCTGGGACACCACGAGCCACAGATGTCCTTTGGGACTCTGAGCCATTGACCACCACTCTGTGGATGTGAGCACCCACCCAATTTCTTATCCATCTAACAGTACTATTGAATCATTCTCTCTCCAATTTAGAAAAAAGGATGTTGTGGGGAACAGTGTGAAAGGCATTACAGGAGAGCAGATGAATAATGTCTTTAACGCTTCTTTTTCCACTGATGTAGTAAGTAAATAATATTTTTTAAACGATATGTTACTTAATTACATAAATATAAAGATTGTTTAAATATAAAATATCTTTTTAATATGCATAATTTCATATGATCTATGTTCTTGCTTGCACCGATGCCATGCTACTAGGTATGTACAGACCAATAAAAACCAGAGAAAATTCCATTCAACTTAAACTGATCAGTTTATGCCCTGAAGGGTAAGAATTAATCATTCTCGTTTTACTCTAGTGATTGGAATTGAAGATGCTATTCCTATTAACATAAGTGGGGGTTTTTTTTGTGGTTTTTTTGTTTGTTTGTTTGTTTTTTTTTTTTAGTTTTGGCATTCTAATTTGCTCTATTCAGGTTGTTCTCTTCAAGTAGACCTCTTACTGATACTCCTGCAGAAGTTGAAAGGGTTTTTTTTATAAACTTAGCATTACTTTTCTTCTACTATACCTGCCTTTTATTGTAAAAGTAGACAAATAATTTCTCAAACATCCCAGAAATATTCAAAAGTAGAACAGATTGAATCATGTATTAAGAGTGACAACTAAGAAAGAAAAAATAAAAATCAGTGTAATTAAAGGAAAATACTAGAGCATTTTTTAATAGGCTTTTAAAAATGCATTTAATCATGAGAGGTCATCAGAAATTCTCCTCTTTCAGTTAAGTACTGTAAGTAGATGACCCAGGACCTTGGTATCTGTAAAATTCTGATTGAAAATATTCTGAACTACTTTTGAATAACTAAAGAAAATGTTACTACATTCTGTAATCCAATAACACACATCAAATTTATTAACACTACCCTCTTAACACTGGCTGAACTGCACCTAAATATCAATTCATTTTCAACTCAGATAAAAAAGAAATTTATAAAATTATTTTTGCTGAAATAGAGAGGAACATGACCTTATTCTTACTGAGCTGGAAACTAGAAAGCATGTCAGTTCCTCTTCATTATTTTCAGAAAGGGAAATCGTCTTTGGGAAGTTAATTTAAAGAGGGCATCTTGCATGATAGAAACAAGAGTCACCCTCATTTTTCAGCATACCTTCCTCTCAACAGAAATAATATAATTTCTTTTTTATATAAAGGACAAAAAATTTAAACCGCAAAAAGTTTGAACATTGTAGATTAGAAACCATTTTTTATTTCTATAAAACTTAGAGTGCAGCAAGCTAAATTCATCTGCTGACTTCCACAGATGCATTTTAAGCCAGCACCTGGCCTTCAAATAACTCCATACTAAAAAAGCACAGTTCAAGCTCCCATTCTTATCATAGTCATCTTCTTTATCTTAGTCGTCTATCATCTATCAATTATTTATTCTCAATAATGCAGAAAGCACATTTTCTGTGTTGCTAAACTGCAGCTCGCTAAGAGTACCTCTTTTTACTACAACTTCCCATTTCAAGCCAAATAATGTAACAGCAGGCCTACTTAACCTCTTAGAAATAGCAGCTAGAGAAAAAAAATTAAGTTAAAATGGTTAATCTGCAGAGAACATTTTTTGACTCTCATTCCATATCAAAGTTTTATGTAAGTTGAGTTCCCCAAAAAAAAACCTAGGACTGATAGACAGAAACGAGTCTCATATTTGTCATTGAGCTGTAACAGAAATATGTGACTTCTCAAAAAATATGATGGAAGGAGACAGTTACCTACTTGACATCAATGAGAGCTGTATGAAACATACTAATCAGAAGTATTTCAAGCCTAAAAATGGTCTACTCAGGCATTGGTGATAATAAGTATATAGGATAAAGAGCCCTCACCATGGCACACTTTATGGAAATTCACTGCTCTGACTGAAAATCTGTTTCAACAGATGTAGGGCATAGTCAGATGCCAAAATAGACTGTTAGCAGTGTACACCAGTCACACAGTTCTTTGAACAAACAGAACAATATAGTGACAAGGAAAAGATAACCATCTGATTTTAAAGGCAAAAATGAAAACCATAACATGACTGATAATTAGAAAGAACAACAGATAAAAAACCTGAAGGTTTTAAGGGTTGAGGATGAGACATAGGAATATGTTTGGTGTCTGAAGTAGCTTTTTCACAAATAAGTTACAAAATTTGCACAGAGGGGCATGGATCTCACCCAGTCTCTGGGGGGAAAAACAATATTAAAAAGTAAAACCTGTGAAATTTTTAAAAAATTTAACATACATGAAGAAACCTACACTGCTGGACCACAGTCATTGTGCTGACAATACAAGAAAAACCCAAACAGAAAAACAAACCCACCCTGAAAGATCAGTGGAATAGAAATCAATACAGAAAATGGAGAACCAAAAAAGAAAAAAAGAAAAAGAGAGCAATAAACTTACATTTGAAATGAAAAGCACATTTTAAGTCTCTATCAGAAGAAAAAGAAAGTGAAGGCAAACTGTAGCAGCAGATAAAAAGAGCAGTGCAAGGAGTGTGTTACACAATTTCTAGCAACCAATATTACTAATGTCCCATAGATAGACAGAGGTTTGTAAGGCTAAGCAGAAAACCAGATTGGGTGGATATGTGTACCAGATATGAAAAGCTGCTACACATTCTTTCTCCTCCTTTTCGGGCCCATAGCTTGAATGATCACATCAGCAAAATATTTGGATGTTATTCCAGGAGAGTAGTTTCTACATATTCTAGATAATTTGTCTAGGAGGGGTAAATGCTGCAATACTGAGCAATGTTTTTATAAAACCCCAAATAATCTGTTAAATTATCATGACACATCTGGCTCAAATTTGTTGGCCATTTGTTGGCCATGACTAAACAAATGCTCTTGAAATCCAAGGGCAATCAATGCTACTTTATAAAATTATAACACTGTTACACTAATTAACATTTCTAAGTCTGTAAAGTCAATGGCAATAGCAAAAACTAGAGAGACCTCACAATATCAAGGCCTTAGTAGCATTTAGGAGAGAAAGAACTACAACACTAGATCAGAATGAGAATGCTAAAAAGGTAATGCTAGTGGAAAAAAGAGAAATAAGGTTTGGTGTTTGAAAATAAATTAGTCAAAAATTTACACTTGACAAAAACACTCCTGTGCCAATGAAAAGAAGAATGACTAATTTCCATCACTATCAGGAGAAAACATTGCAACTTTGTGGGACAGTTATTCAGACCTATATCCTAATCCTACACAAGTCTGTCAAAAAGAAATTTGTGCCAAAATGTGGATACTCACTAAAAAACTAATTACAAACTTTAGCATGGAGAATGGCGTATTTGATCTCCACACCATAAAGCATGTGGAAATAGTGCCAGAGAGGAATGGAACAGATTCTTTTTCATCCCTTGGAACATTACTGACACAGGAAAAACAGCAGGAGTAAACAAGGACAATAAAGTGATTCTGCTGTTTCTGTTGTTCAGCCATATTAATTGCCATGTCCAGGCTGGAGTTAGTGCAAATAGCACAGTGAAATCACAGCTGACTAACAGCCCATATTTTAATTCCTGTAAGATACTGCGTTTAATCCAGGATTTTCATTACACAGAACATTCTCAATATACAAAATATGAGAGTATTTATGCATTTAAATGTAATAAATATTGAGCAGTCACTCACAAAATAAAATAATATTTAAAGTTCAGTTCAAATCTGTAGAAAACTTCTTATATATCTTCAAATTTAGAGCAGACTCTTACTTGTATTATGATTGATTTGCAAGCTTGAATCAAATCCATTTCAGAATAAAATCCCAAAATATATTTGTTATGATAGAACAGTTTAATGGGAAGATACTATATTTAATCTAAGTCTTTCCAATCTAAAACTTAATTATTAAAGTATATTGTTTATGAATACATGTTACAATAAATATATCTTTCCAAGTACAAATATACATAAACCTATAACATACACACACACACACACACACACACACAATATCAGCAATTTCAAGCCTAAAAAAATAATAATCTCAAGTCACAGAAGCATTCATAAAAGAAAACAAATGGTAATGATATGTTTACTCTTCCTCAGGAATGCTCCAGTGGTATTTTAATTTTAAGTATGAGGTCCCTGCCACAGGCATATATGTAAGACCCAATTAGTTCTTATAATCTTTATTAAATCCAGGAGTGAAGAGACATTATCATACCAAAGAAGTAAATGGTAACTTCCCAAGTGGAGTTAGAAAAAATGTATTTTCTGTACTTTCATACGAAGGTATAGCCCAGCTTTGAAAGGTACCAGACTAAATGTCTTGGTAATTCTAATTGTACCCGTATCTAATTCCTGGCCTGCCCTTGGAGAGAAGTATAGCAGTAGACCCACTTAGTATCATTAAGAGAGGGGATACCAAATGGTTGCAGTTGTGAAATTTACTCACCTCATTTATTCTCTAAGTCATCAGAAAAGAAGGAACTTCTTTCATCACTGAGTGTCATTCTGAGTCCCTCTGGCTTGAAACCCCAAGGCAGGCAATCTGTGGGGATGTTGAATACTTGAAAATCTGCAGAATCACTAATGAGTCAAGAAACTTGGGGCAAGCTTTCCTTTATTCTTCATGTACAAAAAATTATCAGAAATATTCCACTGAACTGTACATATCTTTCTTCTGTGATAAGAAAGATATATGAAATAAGAGAAAAACCTGTGAATAATAATTACATAGTCTCTATAGCTCATAAGTAGAGGCTGAAGTTCATCACCAGTCAGTCATATTGGATTGATCCATTTTTTCATCCTATGAGAAAAAGTCTTTTCATTCCCTTAAAACAAATTCCCTGTTTACAGCACAATTATCTTCTCTTACTTTAAATTTGGGGAGGTGAAAGAATAAGATAACTCATTTAATGCTTTGTAGCAGAAGCAATGGATTAAATTCTGAATTATGTCCTAGGGATAATACTTAAGCAGGAGATGGGAGAAAGCTATTAGAAAAGCACAGTACTGATATTACAAGGCGTTCTTGAAATAAATGCCCATGAAAGAAAGATGAATACCACTTGATATAAACAGTGAGCTCAGTCTATACTGAATGGGACCTTCCCATAAACAGTTTTACAATGCAAAGCACTAAATAAGCCATACAAAAAGCAATCTAATAATTGAACCACTTCTATATATTTTTAGTGCTCAATTCTTCTAATGGCATAAAAGTCTCCTGCTACTGAGAAATTTGTTTAGTGGTGCTGCAGAATACTTTCTTCTACAAGATGAAATTTATTCCATTGCCTTATTATTTAGTGAGGTCTGCAGGCCATTTTCGGCATTAAACTATTTAGTCTTAAACATTTTGATATTTCAGGACCATGTCTCTTTCCTATGCTACGCACCACTTGCTTTCAGGTATTCTTTTCGTATTGCTATGTCTTTGACAGTTCCAAGCCATTTCTCAAGGAAGACATATATCTATCACTGCCTTTCTTGAAGGAAAGGATGGGTAGAGACAAAATATTGAACCATGCTCTACTCACTACAGTTGTATTCAGACTCTCTCCTGGGCGTAAAAATCTATCAAATCTATTTCTAATGCTCCAAGGACCACAGTCTGGCACTCAGCTGTAAGCTTACAGAAAATACTGGCATGATGTCATCATCATCTCTCTTTAAATAATTTTTTAACTGGAAGTGTCCTATGCATGTACCAGCTTATTTCTCCAGCTGTAAGTTACAATAGAAAGGGTTGCATATTCATTGTTTTAAAGAAAACTAAAAAGTGCTAAGACTGTTTTTAAATTTTAAATCATTTAAACAAAGATTTCTTACTTAACAACAAGTATTTTAAGTATTATCCTCATGTGTTTAAATAATACTATTTTAAACCTTCCCAATTTTAGGAACTTGTGTGTGCTTTTTACTGCTAATTTAATCAAATAAAATTCATCAAACCTCATGTATGCTTAAACTTTTATTTCATTTCATGTGAGAAGGGAGAGACAGGATTACCTACAGAAATATTGCACTGTCTGATTTGTTTCAAGTAATTTTTTTTTTATTTTTAAAATATTTTAGAAGTTTAGCCATTAATTTAATTATAAAAATGTCATAGCAAATTTGTGTTAGCATTCTGATTACTTTAGCAAGAATAAACATTAACAGGCAACTGAAAAACACTTCAGTAAGCTCACAATTGACTTCATTGAAAAGACTCACTCTGTGTCTTTAATCCTGTCAGAAATTTTATCAGTACATAAATTTTAGGGGAATGTTTTAATCTCAGCTCTACGCTTTTCAGTAGAGCTATGTCCTGGCTGTTCTACAAGTAACAGAGTCTGTTTTAATACCTATGACCCCCATTTCAAAAAATATTCCTAATAGCTTTTAGCTAGGACTTCTGAAAACCAGTCACAGCTCCTGAAGACATTTGTACAGGTTTTATCTTGGATTAAGGGAAAAAATTAGCATGACTGCTGCAAACCACAGGTGCTTGGCTTTCATGACTAATGAGTTAATCACAGCCTTCTGGTCACCCACTGTTATCTCTTAATTTTTATCTCCTACAACTTTTTATAATTTTATAAAATCTGTAGACATTACCTACAAATTTTAAAATTTGTTCCTTTGTTAAATTAGTTGCAATCAAGTTTAGTGCCTTCTTAGAACTATTCTCTAAATATTTTTTGCAGATGATGTTTCTTGTGTTTCTAAAAAGAATTTTAAAACAAAATGGGGGATCCATTATTATCTTTAGCCTGGGCATCTGGGGTCTCACAATTAACATTAATCAGAATTTTTTAACTCTGCCATTTAGATTAAAGGTACTTCTGGGTTTAGCTCTAAAGCACAATTAAATGGAATTCCCTTCATTATTTTGTAGCTAAAAAGATGAGTGTGTGTCCTCTATTTCCCAGTAACTTATTCACAGAAGTTGGTAAATAGGGTGAGTTTTTCTGCCTGCACTTAGACCCTTTTAAACTAACCCAAGTGTTGAAACTTTTTGCTAGGTTTTTTTCATTTTTTCTGAATTATGATGCAGTACTATTCAGACACTTTAGATAAGTTGCTTTAGAAGGCGTGAGTAATGCATGCTGTAGAATTTCCATTGTAATTACAGTACAGAGTTCTGCAATATCCTTATTCCTAGTAAGCGCTGTCATTATAACGAAATGGAAGTATGTCATTTCCCTTAGAGACAAGATCAGTGTTCCTTTAGTTCCTACCATGTTTCCATTTCAACACAACAGCCTGTCCCCATTTCAATACAACAGATTAAAACACTGTATGGAAAAGATAAATCACTCTTTGCAGTTTTGGGATATGAGATTCTTCTTCACTCTAAACTTTCTGTTTAACTCTTATAGAAAGGTTAATCCAATACTGAAAAAGCCCTACAAGGTTTATCAGCTAAGTGAATGTCAACATGGGCTGAACTGGACTTCAAAAATTAACAAATTCTTGATCAGGTCACTAATTACCACATAAATTGTTTCCATTCACACAATTCCATATGAGCAAAATCAAACATTTCCATCTCAAAAATTAGCATCTGTCAAGCAGGATTTCTGTCACACAGCTAGTCACATACCCATTTTAAGACACTTGAAATAAAACTTGGCTTAGATCATTGCTTAAATCAGAAAGTTAAGTGCTTATTTGCATGGAAGTTTATGTAGCTCTCTAGTTCTCTTTGCTTATCTTTAAAGGTGTTTCCAACACTCCAAAACATTTGCATCCTGCAAGGTTAATTCCACTAGCCCTACCTGTCTGAAGAAAATATCTTCCATTAGACTCTAGCCCATTTTCACAGGATCACAGAACTGTAGAATGGTTAGGGTTCAAAGGGACCTTTGTAGTTCATCTAGTACAACCAAGCTGCTAAAGCAAGCTCAACTAGAGAAGGTTGCACAGGATCACATCCTTGTGGGTATTGAATATCTCTAGGGAAGGAAACTCCACAGCCTTTCTGAGTAACCTGTTCCAGTGCTCAGTCACCCTCCATGCAAAGAAATTTCTGCTTATATTCAAATGAAACTACTTGAGTTTCAGCTTGTGCCCAATTGCACCTTGCCCTGTTGCCGGCCACCGTGAAAAAGAGTCTGGCCCTGTTTCTTGACATCTGACCTAAAGATATTTGCCTGCATGTAAGCAAATTAGTATGGATCTATGTATATTTTTCTTCTTACATAAGTCTGAGAAAGGACTTTCCCATCAGGAAAAGGAATATCATTAAACAATTAAACAATCGTAGTAACAATGGGGGTGAGGGGAATGGCCTTATCAGGTATAAAAAATGTTCTGACTATAACTAACTCACTGTCTTTCACGCTTCAGTAGCAGCTTCATTCGCAACTTTGCCAAAATATGTTGAAAGAAACATAATACAATAGTCTAATATAATAACCTATTTTCTTTCATGTCTTGTGCCTACAGACCCTCAGCCTAAAAGGTTTTTGAAACTGATAATGGCCTCACAGAAATGTAAAGGCCGAGCTTCCTCTTCCCGAGAAACAAACAAAAAAATAGGTCTGTGATGGCTGGTTTCAAGAGGTAAACCAGAAAAGCAGTACATTCTCTCGTACTGCAACAAGCAAGAATTATGTTTTTATGAGATAAAAGTAAAAAGGGAAGAAAAAAATACACATGCAAACCCAGAGGTCAAGCTGAATTTCAGATTTGGAAGCCAGATTCAAAGAAGTGCAAAATCCTGATATAGCTGGACAGACTTTGATGGAAATTTCTGTTATTTTGGTTTCTCATACTATCTATTTTCAACACCAAAAAGCTTAAAGTGCAATTTTAGAAATAATCAAACTGAAAGGCAACAGAAGTGACTGTATGGATGTTCATTCAAAACATGTTATTTATGTAACACACATTTGGTCCAATTCAAGCATAAACAAAAATAATCTGAATGTTATGAAGCAGCCTAAAAACTGATTGAAATTTTTCATACTGGTGGGTTGTACAAAGATAAAATTGCATATGTTCAGCCATGACATGAGGAGACTGGACAGAGACTTATAGTAAATATGGCTTTTCTTTTTTTTTTTTTTAATGAGAAATGGCTTTGTAGTATGGGTATAATTGCCTCTTCAAAACTCTGACAGGGAATTTGTCAGCTCCAAGTGTCACTTATACTTGTAATAATATATAGCACTGGAAGCCCATATCCTTCTGTAAGGATACAAAAGAAATGCAAGGACAGAGGTAAAATGCATTACATGGGAAAGAGTGGGAACAGTCACTTCACAGTACTTAATTTACATGGCATCAGAAAAGCACAAAGCTTAATTTAGCAGACAAAAAGTAATACTACTGCTTCCCAGCAAGCAGTTTTAAGTATGTATCCTGTTGTGCTTCTAAGCATATTTCTTATCCTTACTGAAAATTTTTGAGTTTGCATACGCCTTGTACACTAGAAATCATGCAAAAAGGTGTTTTTCATGTCAGACTAATTGGTAATACACTCCCCCTTACAAGACCACTTTACTGGCCATACTTTACTTATGCTACTGGAAAAAAGACCCCAAACCAGTGCTTACCTAAACTCAAGCTGCACAATGGGGCTTCATTCTCTCCCTCCATCTCTTCCATATTCTGTAGAAGTGGGAAAAAAGGGAACTTCCAAAATCACTCTTCCTGAGAGAAAATAAATGGAAAGATTAACCATGACACTTGATAACAATTCCCCTGTAGTATTCCCCAAATAAGTTAAATAATGTAAAACATTTAGGATAAAGAAATATCACATCAATCTTCAATGTCAAATCTATAATTGTCTTATCAAGAGTCTGCCTTTTAAGTAGTTTTGCAATTTAAGATGGACATGCAGCAAACACCTGAAGTCATGGTCTTCAGCTCATAATCATTCTCAGTACAATGGTAGGGGGGGAAAAGAAATGTTAAAAAGACAATTACTGGTTTCAAGTTCTTATTTCCTTTACCAAAGGAAAAAAAAAATATTTCCTTTGCTCCTTTCTTAACCCCTCCCTTGCTCCATCAAAATTCCCAAAACATATATATATATATTCCTCCTACTCCTCTGTTAGTGCCCTTGGACCATCTAGTCCAGCCCATCAATTCTTTCAGAGAGGTGGGGTGTGAAATTAGCTACATAGGAGGAAAAATAAGAGGTGGGATAAGAAAGAGGAAAGTGCAGTGAACAGATATCACTGCAGTCTGTGCTAGAACATTTTTCACATAGCTGGAGAGACTAATTCATAATCAGTTTGCAAATTTTAAAACGCTTACTGTTTGCGAAACCAGTAATAAACAAAATTTCTATGAGATCTGTTCCAAAGCAAGAGTACATAAAGTTTAGTTGTAGGGTGTATGAAATTACTTCTGCCTTTTACACACATAATAGGATATACACCATAATTGCAAGACAGCACATTATTTCCCAAATAGTATAAAATATACTTCTTGACACTATAATCTTATATAGTCTACATTTTTCTCTGGAGTTTTAATGCACCTATCATGCTGTACTGAATACTACTACATGCAATCTGGACTTAGAGCCCATTAAAGTAATTTAGACAAAAGGTACACTGTAAATGATTCCTACACAACATAAAGCTGAGTAAAATAGCAAGAGTAGCAGTGGAAATGTTTTGATATATGCACACTTTTGAGACTCGTTTTGACTGCAAGTTGCTTAACTACCTATTGAACTTAAGAAATATTTTGCTGCCTGGTGACAAGGAATAGGTTCCTCAGACTACACAGTAAATTAGTAGATTGCATAGAATAGCAAGTTTATCACAGATGGAGACAAATCCTATCTTCTACTAAGATTCATTTAGCAAAGGAAATGAGAGAGACAACCAGTGACCACCCCTGATTCCTAAATTCCCCTCAATCTTTCCTATGCTCAAGTTAGACCTGCCACTTATGTGAAATAAGAGCCCATGGCTAACCAGATTTGCCGCACTACTAATCATCTACAACTTCAGTGTCTAGTCCACATTCATCATCTAGGCTTTAGTCAATGAAAAAGAAGAGCCCTCTTCAGCAGACAATTTATCCAATTTTAAAATGGAGTTCTAAAAGAGATGAGACAATCTGCATTGAGAAGGAGTAAAACTTATTCCATGAACTGAAGAAGGGGTTGGGTCAAATTCTACTCTTGAAAAGTTCTGTTTTAAATCTGATTCAGGTGACACTAATATCATCTTAAATTATCATTGGCTCTTGTCAGCCCGTCATAAACGTTTAGGGGGCCATTGCAGCACCACCACCCACCACAAGGTTTCCAGCCAGGCAGCTGGTGTTGGACTTAAAGCTCTGCACAGATTAAGCAGCATTACCTGTGAAAAACATCACTTTGCTATTACAGCTGAATACATGAAAATTAATTCTACTGGCATATAGTGTGTGATATCTGGGCACTAACAATGGCAGTGAAGGATTCAAGTAATGATTATACAAAAGGAGTGTACTTAAATTCTCCATGAATGGGGCTTGTCTGATCAAGCTCTCGCACAAGACATGTCTCCATATGAAAATACTTCTTTCAGTTTTCTAACACTTGGTCTTGACAGAATACACACATTGAGTATCACACACCTTCTACACTCATACTTCTTTAGCTTTGTGAAAATACAAAAGTGAGTGTCTGCTCTTGCTATCTACAATATGAGCTATCTTTCAAGTTGCGGCAAAATGCTTCCAAACAGTGCCTGGTCTTCAAAGGTTAGTTTTTCTTACAACTTTTATTCGCTTTGATGTGCACCATATTTTCAAGCATTCTTCTCTTTCATAAGTCCAAAGATTCAAAGGGTCAGGTTGAGGCCCACACATTTTCATCACTGCATAGTGTCCAATAACAGTGTGAATGGTTGAATCTTCTCTCAAATCTCTCCAAAGGTGGTATTCTCTGTGAAGTTTCAATCAAGGTGGGCTACCTCTTTTTTTCCCTCCTATTTGTCTCAATTTTTCATTTAATTTTAAATATGACCACACTTTGTAGCTTTTTCATTCTTTTTCTCAGCAGCCAGCCACCCTGTGTATTTCCATTTAGTATAAATGTCTTCCTAGGTGTTCCACCTGTAAATTAATGGTGTCCCTACTGTAGCATTTGCTGCCGGCAACTTGAAATTAGTTATTCCAACTATGCCAGACATGTTACTCTAATGTCACATCCAAGATGTCCGCCACAAACTAACCTGAAACGTGATACTATTCATTATCATTTGTATGTTATCTGTAGGATCGGGATCTCCAGGATTGCCATCTGTGCTGTGATTTGCTTCGGACGGCCAGGATGGAGACGAGAGACTTCTGGATTTTGGTCTTAGAGCATTGGGTTTATTATAATAAAGCGTGGGAGTAGAAGACCTGCTATGAGCCGCCAGCCGCAGCTCAGAGCAGGTCAGAGAGGTGAGAGAGAGAGAGAGAGAAATACAGGATACAGGATATGGAATACAGAATCCAGTGGTTGCAGTTCACAATACAATAAATCATCTTCTGTGCTGAATATACTAATTCTCACTAACCAATCTAGAGCAAGATACAAATTATATAGCATTTACATACAGCCTATGAGCGTCATTGTATTACCATATGGCATTATATTTTAAACCCTAAAAACTGCTTTTTAGGACCTTATGCTAGGTTGGCAGGATCTGCTCTGACCCTTGGACCTGTGTGCTAGCAGGAGTTATTGTCTAATCAATGTGGGGTATTGTTCAATCAGAGAGGGTGGTGAGCCTTCAGTGGCCATGCCATTGTTTTTCCAGTTATTTAATAACTGGGGTTTGGTATCTAAAAGCTTGTCTTCATTTCAATTTCACTTATAGTTTCTATTTTCTCAGCATCTTTTGCCAGGTAATAATTTTTATAAAGCTTTCCTCTTTCATCCTCCCCAACAGTTATCTATTTGTATTTGTTGCAAATTCACTCTTACAACAGCTCTCAAATACCAACTGCAGTTCGTTCCACAAGATCTCAATGTTAATAATAATCATAGAATAATAATTTTTATTAACTTATAAGTGCAAAAGGAAATGCAGAGTTTTAAAATTTTATAAATAAAGAGGTTGTAAGATTTTTTTATGCAAGAAGACAGCTTCAAAACTGTTCCATTCAAGAATGTCCACATGCTTAATTTCTCATGCGTGTTCTTTCAGTATTGGCATTGTTCATAGGGCTTGTGATCCTGGATGCCAAATATATATAGCATCCTTTGAAATTAAGATTGCCTCTATCATGGAGCCTAAATATTTTTTACACTTCCAGATGTAAACAGTCTACAGTGGGAGTTGGGCGAAACAGACATTCCCTGGGGAATATTTTCTGTATACACTTGAGTTTTGAGATTCTTTAAGTGCAGGCTAAAGGCCATTGTTGAGAATTTGCCAGCATATGGAAGCAAGCTGACTGAGCCCCCAGATATTTTGGCAATACTTGGAATCTCTCTTGTAAGCTAATTATCAACTGATGTTTCATTTTGTCTTAGCTATTGAGTTTCATATTATAAGAGCAAACAAACAAACAAAAAACTCTTAAAAACTACTATTTGATAACATACAGGACTAGATCAGTTTGTGGGTTTTGTCCATTGCATACGGAATCAAAAGAACAGAAGTAACGAATCCCTATATGTTTTTTAGCTTGCTTCAATAACTCAACACCACAAATTCAGAGAAGACAGATTTTCTGGCAAGACACTGTAAGAGGTGATGAAAAAAAGAGTCTTGCTTTGTATCCTGAGCCATAACCTTTTTCCACATGCCATGCACAGGTGAAGTGGCATTTTTCAACCAACTCTCTTAAAAAATGCTCTCCTTTGGAGGCAAGTGAAGACATTCTTGTTGACTTGAACAGATTAGTTGCCTGATTCTTCTCAACTTGTTTCCTTGACATTATCGTAACACACAAATCTTGATTAAGGTGAAGACACAATCCTACTACTGTTGATTTGCAGTTTTACAGTATACAGTAAAAATTAAATTGGGAAACACTGATATCATAATTATATTTACAGGATTGTTTTACATGGAAAACTCTGTGTCAAAAACATACCTGTAATTTCAATTATATAAGATAAATCTTTATCTTTAATATTTAAACAAGTCTAAACAAGACACTGAAGGGTCTCTTATTTTGCAGATACCAGACATACAATTTCATCGTTACATGTTACCTGTCTTTTTGTCTTAATTTCTGTCCTTAGACTTCCTGGTGTATTTCCTATTCCCTTAACTTTATTTAACAAGTACAATATAAGATAAACATTTGCAACAATTGCCTTTTTATTTGAGGGGAATAAGTGCTTTTCTGCAAGCTCCCTTAGGACTCAAATAAATAAATACATAGATACTAATTTGATAAACAAAATAGATATTAACAGGAATAAATCCATCGTATGCACTTTGTATTAGTTTAAGCCTTCTCCTTGCAGCCATAGTTTATTACGATTCAATGTGTCCATTTTACACTTAATTAATCAATTAATTAATTAACCTGGAGAAAGAGAGGAGCACTTACAACTCTCACACAATAGTTGTGCAAGAAAAACACTTTCTAATGTTTCTGCAGATACCAACGCCAATTGCCTCTTAACTCCAATAAGCCTGGCCTGCAAGCTTGAGGAAGGAATTTGCCCTTATGAAGGATAAAAATTTTGCCTTAAGAAGAAAAGGATCCAGGAATTTAGGACCTAATTTACACTAAACTGCAATAATCTATTTGTCCCTGCTTGCTTAGTTTGTGGATCCCCCTGCAATCCATAAGGAGGAACAGATATTTCTGACTGGCCAATTTTCCCCTCCACAAAGCCATACAGCTCCATAAAATGCTGTCAACCATTGTCTTTAGAAGTCCATAGGAAAAAACGTAATGCCGGCATTCAGGGCAAGAAGAAAAACATGCAAACTCAGTTGTGGGTTATGTTAAATTCCTCTCAGTGCATGAGTAAATAAAAAGATTAATGATCAATTCAATGTCATGGCCTCTCAAAATCTTGGTGCTGGAATCCTGGAGACCTCCTGAGCAGGGCGACTGGCATAAAAGACTTGTCTTCAGCGCTCATAAATACACTAAAAGCACATCTTGTCACTACATATAAATGACACCTTTAAAGTTTATCATGTTAAGTGAAAAACACTTTCAGATCCACCAAGACAAGGATCAGATTGCCTATTATTGAATAGATTTTATCTAGTGCAACCACAAGTGGTTTACACTGAAACACGGTATCAGGGGAAAATAAATTTTCATTACTTTAACAAGATTTGGCAAGAGAAAAGAAAGAGAATATGTTGACCCAATTATCAACCAGACTGGACAATTTTATTTCAAAAAAGCCACGGGGTTTATATTCATAAGTATCCAATCATCTGATAATCTAGACCTTTCAATTTTGTGATCAGATTTATTTGGAACAGAGAGGGAGGTTGGGCCTCTCACAGACAACAGAAAAAAAAAGTTGCAGATTAAGCCCCCAGAATTTCCATTTCTGCAACGGATGATATTCTAACTACAGTGAGAAAAAAATATCAGGTAAAAAGACCTGACTTTATTTTGCTTAATGCATTTATTTTCTCTGAAAGTATATAATACTACAAGACAAACTAGTTTGTGCAATTATTTCTTTCAACATGTCAGAATCATTATTATAACTCTGGATGAGAGTGACAAATCACAGAGTCACAGAATAAGGTGATTTGGAAGGGATCCACAAGGACTATCGAGTCCAACTCCTGGCCCTGCACAGCCCCATCCCCAAGAGTCACACCATGTACCCGAGAGCATTGTCCAAACCCTTCCTGAACTCTGTCAGGCTGGTGCTGTGAGTGCTTCCCACGGGAGCTGTTCCAGTGCCAAACCACCCTCTGGGGAAGAACTTTTTCCTGATATCCATCCTAAACCTCCCCTGACACAACTTCAGGCCATTCCCTTGGGTCCTGTCATTGTCACCACAGAGAAGAGATCAGTGCCTGCCCCTACTTGTCCCCTCACGAGGAAATTGTAACTGTAATGATGTCCCCCGTCAGCCTCCTCTTCTCCTGCCTGAACAGAACAAGTGACCTTGGCCACTCCTTATACAGCTTCACCTCAAGGCCCTCCACTGTCCTTTGGATGCTCTCTAATAGTTTAATATCTTTCTTATATTGTGGCAGCCAAAACTGCTCCCAGAACTCGAGGTGAGGCCACCCCAGTGCAGACCACAGCAGGACAATCCTCTCCCTTGTTCAGCTGGCGATGCTGTGCCTGATGTCCCCAGGACAGGGCTGGCTCTTCTAGCAACTGGGGTACTGCTGATGCATGTTCAACTTGCCATTGACCAGGACCCTCAGATTCCTTTCACAGCACTGCTCTCCAGCCCTTCATTCCCCAGTCTGTCCGTACATTCTGGGTTGCCCCATCCCAGGTTCAGAATCCAGCACTTTCCCTTATTGAACACCATGGTGATTGCCCAGTCCTCAACATATTATCCCAGCTCTTTATGCAGGCAGAGAGTGAACGGAGACCTCCTAGAGCAGTTAAGCTCACTTCTGTTCCTTCCCCCCATTCAATCATTTCTAAATTCGTATTTCAATATTTTCATTTCACATTTCCATATAATCATAGCTAACGCTTCGATAACCCACTTTCATAAAAAATGTTCACAATTTTATTTTTCACTTTATGATGAGCTTATTTGATCATATGCTGGGGCCACAAATCTGTTGTCCTCTACAATTTGCATGTTGAAATATGCTTGGATATCATAATTTTCCACTAGTCAAAAAGAAATCATTGCTCGAACCAAATTGTCCATATGTGCCAATCACTGTGTCAATACCTGAAATGTCAGAGAAACATCAAAGATTCATGAAGTACAACAAAGCTGGTTGTTTATCTTCACTGTGTACCTGGAAATATTATTTTACAGCCTTTATGAAAAAAACTTTCAGGAAACTAAAAAGAACTGATATATCCCTGGAAAACTAAATAAATTTAAAAATATTAATAAATATTTTTATTTATTTATTGCACCCATAACCAGCAATAGATTTTCTACAGATTTCTTAAGAAAAGAGGTTTTACAAGGTTTATAGTGTATCTGAAAACAAGACGTGTTCAAGACATATCCGCACTTTGTCCTCTAAAAGTCCCAAAGACCACTTTGAGGCTTGCTACTAGTGGAGAGAAGAATAAAAAAGACATTATGAAACAAACAAACAAATAAAGTAAACACACCCTAAAAAACCCCAACACTAAATAGTATGTGGAATGACTGATGGAATACTCTAGAAAAGGAGAAAATAAGGTTTCTGTGTCCAAGTACTTTAGAAGAGGATGATGTTCTCTGCTTGTTTTCCGGTTTGAATGTTTTATATTTCTGATCACCAGAAGAGACTCAAATATATCTTACAGTTGAAGAAAATTTTCTTCTATGGGAAACACATAAACTTGGTAAATCTAAAAAAAAATTCTAAAAACTTGTAGGAAAAAAATATCTTTGTGTATTATACTATTACAACAACTAGTATTAGTAAATGTATGCCAAGATTTTTTAAGTTTCCTCATTAGTTTGAGGGATATTACACTGATTGGGTTAAGGTCCATGCTGTCACTGGTTATATTTACTGTATCTGGTACACTTCCAAAATGTCTAGGGCAAGAAGAGCCTAGACACAAACACATCATGCTCCATGCATTTCCAGCAAAAAACATGGGGAGACAAACTGCCTTTAGACCCTCTCCTCAGACATAATCTCAAAAACATCCTAGCAGTACTGTGGTGCTGTCTCAGAGATGCAGACAGGAAGGAGGACCATCTGCTTCTAAATTTTGGGCCATCATTTAGGACATCATGTTGTGTATACAATAAGTCTAGATTCTGGAGTTTAAAATGTGTTTCTACACAGGACTGTAACAGCAACAAAAATGTTTTCAAAAAGGAACTTGTGAGTATTATAAACAATCAATGCTATTGACACCACAGTTGTTATTGTACTGTTGCAGTATGTGCCACTGTGCACGCTGCTGGCAAAGAGGAGGCTGGAATGGCCTCTGGCTTGGACAGCCGAGGGAGCTGCTGGCAGACAACATGCCAGCTGACAGATTTTAGTTGCAACAGTGCCTGGAGACTTCCCTGTGTGGCACCTCACTGTTCATTGCCTTACTGATGGTATTTAATTTGATTACTAAGACTCACTTTCTCTCAATTGCCTCCTGCTGCCTAGCTCTCTTCACACCCTGGAGTGGGCTGCATGCAGCACTTCTCTGGGAGCTTTCAAGGCCAGGTTGAACAGAGGGGAAACCTGGTCTAGTGGAAGATGTTCCTGCCTGTGGCAGGAGGGCTGGCCACAGATGGGCTTTAGGTGTCTTCCATCTCAAGCCATTCCATGACTCTGTGATTCTCACAGCACCTAAACAGCAGAAAGCCACTTGAATGTCAAGACAAAGTCCAGGCAGAGAGGACTCTGAGAGAAAAGCATGGTTCAAGTTAAGTGCACAGCAAATAAGTGAGTAACACGAAAAAACCTTATGAAGAGCATAGAGCTGCTCATTGCTGCTGGCCTGGTGTGGCTGGACATCAGGTTTCCGCAGTGAGCAGGGCCCCCTCTGCAGCCTGATAGCAATCTGTGACAGCCACACCAGCCTGCCCAGGACACCACGGTCCAGGCCAAGCTCCCCAGCACGGCCTGACCCAGGGCTGGGGGTGCCTCCTGCCAGCCCAGCCTGTCCCTCACAGACTGGACCCTGTATGCCCACAGTGTGTCCCAGCTGGTATGCCCTTAGCTGGGCACCCGCCTGGACCCACCACCTCCCATTGCCAGGCACAAGGATCAAAACACAAAGAAAACTGCTAATAAAGCCTAGATTTGTTAGTCCTCCCTAGATTTTGGTGTACCCATGTGTTTAGAAAGCTTTGCATGCTCTTCAAAAAGATTGTCATTACAGTATACATCAAGCAGCTTTTCCTAAGTGTTAAGCATTCACCCTCCTGTACAATAACACCACCACATATAGACAATAAATTAGGACACTTAATATGTTTCTTCAGCTTTGTAATCTTTCACTGTGCATATGCCAGTATGGTAACTTAATCTCTCAACCTTTTTAGCTAACTCACTCCTCACGTAAAAAAGCATCTGAAATGTCCACTAAAGAGCTGGAAATTAAATGCAGGCAGCAAAAAGCAATGATGACAAACTTGTCTTTTTGTTTGCAACTTGTAGTATACCTTTGTTTTCAAATACGTATTTCAGCACTGAATATATTAACATTTACTTAAGCAGGAGTCAACAATGAAAGTCATTAGTACCCTCTACTGGTTTACTTTATAGCAGCAGGCAATCCGTCCGTCCTTGGCCTAGTGGCTTCTGTGCAACCCATCTTCTTAATAGGATCTATGGCTAATTAAGAGAGATAATTATTCTTGATTTTTTTTTTTTTTTTTTAAGAAAAGGAGATGGAACTATAAAAAGAAATTAAAAGTTGGGCACAGTTTTGTCATCTGATAGGCGGATTACTCAGAGCAAAGCGCAGCTTGGAGTCTGTTACAAAGTCACCCCAGTCCAGCTGGTTGTGCCAGGAGAAAAGCAGACCACGGTCTCTCCTCTACTTTACAGGAATAATGCACCAGGACTTTTAAAACTGCTGGCTTTGAAGCCTTTAAAAAAACACTCAAAGACTATGATCTTCATGATTTTCCCATTAACTGCCCATTAGCTTCCCTTGATTTCTATTAAAGCCAGTCTTGACCACATAGAGAGAAGCGCATTGATGCAATAGATAGAGATGTGCAGACAGCAGAGCCCATAAAGTCACTTGTTGTATTGTAAAAACTGCCTGCTTCCTGCCGCCAGCCAGCCAGCCCATATCAGGCCTTCTGGGTGCACACATTGTCCAGCTCAATCCCAGCTTCAAGGCCCTAAATTAAAGAGTGGTGCCCTTTATTCCATGGGCCACGGCATCCCACTGTGCCACATCAAGGCACTGAGATACATCACTGAATCAGAATTTCACAGTGGGAAATAAAAGACTGAGCACAGAGGTGCTAAAAGCTAGTGGGGAAGGTACTGACATCGAGCATTTTGCGCTACATCTTCACAGGCTGGAACATAAACAAGCTCTGTGCTCTCCATACATTGACTACAGAGGAAAAGGGTTTTCCAACTAACTAAATTACTTCTGGATGGTTTAAAAGATATGTGATGATAATCAAAAGGAAAGATTATGTAGCAGCCATCACAGCCTGTTATGATCCACTGAGCTCCTTTGAAATCTCTGGCTTGAGCCTTTTGCTAATATGTCATTCACTCCTGGGAAGCAGCAAACCAGATCAACAAAAGATTAATGATTGAGAAGGAATACAGAAAAACTCTGTAACTCCAAAAATTCCTCAGCCTCCACAGGTAGTTAGAGTAATTTCTTCCTATAAGTGCTTAGAAGGAAATGTACTGAGAGGAGAATGAGAATAATGTAGTTTATTTAATATCTTAGCAAGAAGCTAATGTGGAGTACCTGCTGACACAGTTTAGGGTAACATCAGAGGAAATACTAATATGAAACAACATTTTTAGCTTGTCAAGATCATTCCATTTCCATAGTAATACAGCAAGACTTTTAAAGATTATTAGAGCAGCAGGCTCTAAAAGACAGCAAGTTCATTTCAGTACAAGCAAGAGGAGGTATCTTCTATCTTTCCAGTGTGAACCTTAAGTCTGAGTACATTGTAAATGTATTTTTTTTCTTTATTGTTGCATTTGTGTATTATTTATGTTAATGACAAAAGAACCTAAAGATTCCAAAGATTGTAAGCACACATAATTCTAGGTACTGGCTAAGCACGTTTAACTTAAGGCAAACTGACAAGCCTTAATAATTCACTATGAGTTCATATTTTGATACAAAAATAGTATCAGTATCCACTGTTTCAGAAATATCAGAGGATGCTTTTAGCAAAACTGTGAACTACACTCTAATTTTGTGCTAAACTGGTCTCTTAGTCAAGAGCTACACTCCTTGCCTCAAACGGAATTGCATTGTCTAGGTACTGGCAAGTTAGACAGACATGAAGATGGAATTCTATATAGCAGGTGCATTTGTCTATTCAGACATCACTCTACAATCTAACGAGATCTGAACCGAAACGCTTTACTTAAGACTAAGCAGAGAAAAAAATAACTGAATGTAACTTGAAACAAGGAAAATTTATTTTCTTTTTAAGAGAGATCACATCTTTTGTTAACGTGTCATGACTTAAGACTCTTTATGGAAAAAATTTGCATCTTCATATTTAGTTTGCTTCTGCAAGTCTACAATGCATTTCACATCATTTTGAAGTCCCTTAAAAATATCCATTAAATAAATTATTTTCTGAATATCATGAACTATAGTGACAGCTCCATCATCTAAAAAGCTGTGGTCACTATTTAAGAATACAAAGTTCTGCCTTCTTTTCACAAGTATTAAAGAAATTGTTTGTTTAGGGATTTTGTACTGGTGTCCATAGCTTCCTTTATCATCTGTTATGCATGTGATTAAGTGCCTTGCTTAGTGAGAATTTACAGAATGGAAAGAAATGAGAGAAAACAGAGATAGAAACATGAATGGGGACAGATTTTGAGCTTGTAGCATGAGTTACAGAAAGTAATTTTAAGGTGAGGAATATTATTCCCATTTTAAAGAATCCCAGTTTAAATAAATTCCCGTTTTAAAGAGTCTTCCAACCTGCAGAGACATCTCCAATCTTCAAGAAAATCTTCCAATCATTACAACTGAAAAAATGCAGTAAGAGGCATAAAAATCAAAAAACTCTTCAGCAAGAGGACTTCACTGTTTGCAAGCATTGCTATACCAAATAAACCACATCTAGTATAATTTCAGCATGCCAAAACAAGAGGCTGTGCAGGACATCATCTACAGCCTAATGTCGTTGATCTACCAGGCATCTTAACTCATGACTAACATTAGTAAGTATTCCTCCACGGTGCTTATCTTGCTATAAAGGGTTTCTTAGGGTGTGAATCTAAATTAAATCTTCTACAAAAGTTTGTGATTGGCAAGGCTTTTTGGAAGGAAGCACCCTCTGTCACAATCCAGTAGGTCAGAGCATGAATCTGATCCAACACTTGGTCTGATTTGGATTAAGATCTTTTATAAATTTTCCACACCTCTGGACAGTGCCTGAATTGCACAGTAACATGGACTTATGGTTTATCTGTTTCCCTGTTTCTCTACCTGAGGTCATTTTACTTCACATGGCTAAAGAGAATTTCTTAGGAAAATTAGTAAGAAGACATGGAAGATACAATACAGTTGTTAGAGCAGTCACCTAGCTAGTCTAACCCCCAGCTCCATTAAATATTCATAGAAAATTAAAAAACTTCCCAGAAGGAACAACACAAGCCTGGAGTACCTCATAAAAGTGTGTTGTATTAGATCTCTTCTCCAAATCAGAAAATAAAAGCACTTTAGAATCTATCCCATTGAATGTTCTAGCCACTAGTTTAAAGGAAATTACCTTTGTATTTTGTTTTTTCTCATTACAGAGGACCGTCCCCAGCTTTAGGATGGGTTTACAGCTGAGCAGCGTTAGATGTTTCCTTCTGTTTTAGGTTTAACTAGCTAATTAACTGTGTAGAACAGGAATCACACTTTTACTCCCCTCCTTGACATTCTCTACTGCTTATGTAAGGCAGCTCTTCGCTCGTATTGTTGGATTCAGTGAATGCTCTTCTTTGGCTTCAAACTTGCCAATCTTTGTTAGAGAAGGCGCTTATTGTTCCAACTAAGCCTGATGGTCAAAAAGACCTACACAAGCTGCTGCAATAGTTGGCTATACTGAAGAATTTTCCAGGGACTGGGAATTGTGTCTAAATAACCTCTAAAGACTGAATGTTTTTATCAATAGTATCAAAACACTTCAAATAAATCATTTAATTCCTGAGCATATTCAGTTGGAAAATATTTCTATGTCAAATATGTTTCAGTACAATATTTAAGAAGCTGATGCAAAATCAAAGCAAGGAATAATAAATACCATAGCAGACAGAATTTTTGTGTAATTCTGCCCAAATCAAGCAGTTGTACTCCATATTGCTAAAATAGTTGTAATTAACCTTTAATCCAAATTTAATAAAGGTGATAGTTTAATTTATATGGCTGCTCATATGAAAATATTGTGCAACACTGGTGAATGCAAACCCTTTATGATGAGGTGCACATTTGGAACAAGACTTTTAAGCAAAATCCTGCAGAGGAGTACATTTCAATTTATATCATAATGAATTCAAGGTAGAACTGAACAAATTCCATGTGAGGCTACCATCCAAATTGCTTAGTTATAACTGTAAATTGTGGATTCAGTTATACACCTGCTTGCACACCAGAGAAGGAATTTCTCACTCAAAAGCTTTCCCATTTTTGTCATGGTAGCAGTTTGAATTCAGCTTGCCTAGAAAAACACATTTAGAAAATGTGTGCAAACCCTTTGTTGATAAAAACTGTATTCCATTTGAGAAACAAATTAAAGGTTATATACCAGTGATCCCACTTCACACACCATGCTGAGAGAACAAGGCACCCTATAGTTCCAATATAAAGAATCTATATTGTATTAAAAATTTTGAGATATGTGAATATTCTGACTGAAGCCATTTTCCCTGGGCACAAAAGGCAAACTGTGAGAGAATGACTGGGGACTGTATCATTGCAAGAGAATTTGTCAGCTGGCTGTGAGGATAACAAACCAGGTCTGAGGAGGTGCACTCTGAGATTTGGAAGCAATGTCTGAGAAGGACACTTGGCAAGAGGAAATATTTGAGGCAGAAAATGAGAACATGAAGAAACATGCAATCAGTTTAAATGCCTCTGTTCAAACAAGAAGCAGTGCAGCACAAGTTCAGCTGTTAAACACCACTGCTTTTGCGTATCATGAAGTGTTCAGACAGCAGCTCACTGACACTCTGCCAGCACCAGCTGGGCATAAAAAGTAGGAAGAAAACGAGTGATTGCACAACTAGAATGCAGCCTCTACTGCTACCTGGCAGCAAAGTTGCACAAAGACAGGTAAAACTCTGCAAACTGATAATTTAGGACCTAAGCCTTCAGGAGCAGGCTAGGAGATTAAGAGTTTAAAACAAATAAATACAATAAAAATAAAATCTCACAGAACATATTTAATCTGCATTTTAGGTATTGGTGATAAGGTCAGAAAAAACAGCTAATTATACTGTATAAAATGCATGTTTCAGCTTTGTATATTTCTGAAGCTGCTTGCATGTACTACTTTTGGATACAGTCATTTCATCCCACTAGAGAGCCCCACAGAAATGGCATAGCTGCATGCATTGACATTCATTCTTCCCCGAGAATTACTAAATTGGGGAATTATACTGGCATGCTCAATAGAGGGCTGAACAAGTTCCATAAAGAGCATATTGAAGATCCCAGGTAGAATGAGTTCTCATGCAGTTGCGTTACCTATATTACTTGCAGATTCCAGGTGGCAGCAACAGGTAGGGTACAAAGAAATTGATTTGGTATCCAGGATAAGCTTGTAGTGCTGTCCTGGAGGAAAATACACCACATCTTTTTATTTTTGAATTGAAAATGTTACATATGGAAATTATGAATTAAAAAGAAAATCTGAGTACTGTGACTTTTCAGAGTAGATTTGTTCTTTGGTTTTATATTTTTCAATATTTTCTTCTGTCACACATCTAGTGTGTCTTAAATGCACAAAATATACCTGCATAAGGAGACCTCGCTTTGCACCTGATCATTTTCTCTCATGTCTGCAGTGTTCATTTCACTTTGAGGCATTTTGGCAAGTAAAAATGTGAACAGCAAACCTTTCTACATTGTATGTAGCTTCTGAAATAGAAAGGTATGGAGCTCTTCTCAGGCTGTTTTTCACCTTTCTCTTCTGTTCTGCCTAGCAGAGATGTTCTGCCTACGTTTTATTCAGTCACACTAATTCAGAATTCAATCTCCCCCTGTGTTGGATTTTCCAGCCGCTGACCACATGCTTTTTTCCTTAGGTCAACAAGAAGGCTTGACAGAGTTGAAAGGTCAACATCGTCCCTGGCATATACAGTCACTGCACCAGCACAGCTGTCAGTGTTGACACCAGCACCCAACTGGAATGGGTTAAGCTTGTCTACAAGACCTTTTTGATAAATCATCCCAATAAATAGTTACCATCTTGTCAAGAAAACTTGTTGCAATATTTAATAGACCAAGACCTGGTTTCCATAATATGGAGAAGAGCTAAGCAGTTAATCCTCACCCATGGAGATATTCATGGAGATATTCTATGCCTCTTTTCACTAATGTGAGAAACTCAACACAGAAAGTTTCCATTTATAGGGTAATTTAAGCATAATGTAATGGGTCACCAAACATTTTGTTTTCCTTTCTCATAATAGTCAATTGCAGCCATGCGGCTTGAGAGGTTGACGCATGCAAACCTCATCAAGCTGAAGAAGGCCAAGTGTAGGGTCCTGCACCTGGTTTAGGACAATTCCATGTCCAAACACAGGCTGGGTGGAGAACGGATTGAGAGCAGCCCTCGGGAGAAGGACTTGGGGCTGCTGGTGGGTGAGAGGCTGGACATGACCCAGCCATGAGCACTCCCAGCCCAGAAAGCCAAACGTGTCCTGGGCTGCATCCAGAGCAGCGTGGGCAGCAGGGCCAGCGAGGGGATTCTGCCCCTGTGGTCCCCTCTGGTGAGACCCCACCTGAAGAATTACGTGAGCTCTGAGACCCCCAACATAAGAAGGACTTGTACCTACTGGAGCAAGTACAGAGGAGGGTAACAAAGATGGTCAGAGGAAGCACCTCTCCCATGAAGGCAGACTGGGAGAGAGATGGAACTGTTCAGCCAGAAGAAGACTCCAGGGGTACCTCACAGCAGCCTTTCAGTATCTAAAATGGTCCTGTAAGAGAGATGGAGAGAATGTTTCACAAGGACATGGAGCATTACAACAAAGTGTAATGGCTTCAAACTGAAAGAGAGTGGATTTAGATTAATTATTAGGAAGAAATTATTTACTGTGGTGGTGGTGAAGAGCTGACACAGCTTGCCCAGAGAAGTTGTCCTCTGCTCCTGGCAGGAGGGTTGAACTAGGTGATCTTTAACATCCCTTCCAACCCAAAACATTCTATGATTTTATCATCAGGAATGAAACAAAGAACCAAGTACATCTGACATTTTATCTTCTTTTAAATACCAAGACTTCTAACTACAAAAAAACAGTATTGCTAGCAGCAGTGTGGTCTGGAGCAACAAGCCCTTGCCAGGCATTCAGCACCCTCCCAGTCTTCAGATGATGATGGCAGACCATTAACTTGGCGACTATGAACTCTTCTCCCCACCCTCTGGCAGCCATTTCATCCACAACAGCATTAAACCCAGTTGCTATCATAATGACAAACTGGTCTTTACTCCCTCGACATGTCTGCTAACAAATCACAGAATTAAACTTTGGTAGCTGAAATCTCCAAACCCAAAGAGTAATTATCACATTTTTCACAGAATGAGCTGTCAGAGCATCACCAACCCAGATGCTGCTACTAGATTCCAAATTGCTTAGTATATAATCTAAACTATATTGTTTGTGAAATATCTGCAGTACATTCTGCAGTACCTATATTACCTATGACAGTACAACATTCCTCCTACATGGACTGTAGAAATCCAGGTTTGCTGAGGTCTAAATTTTGTACATGTGCTAAGTTCTTTGTCAAAGCAACAACACAGTCAAACAGGGAGCTGTTTGGGAATTTTTTTGCTGCTTTTTCTTGAGGAGATACACATGGGTGTTGCACACCAAAATACCTCTTAGGTGCAAGATGGATTGAGTGATCAAAGCAGTAGCTCCTGGGTCCAGAACAGCAGCTGATCAGAGCATTCTCCTGGACTTGGCAGGACAGGGCATGAATTCCTGGCCTTGGTCAAGAAGAGCAGGGTAACACCTGGGTTTTTCATATGCTGCATTAGTCCTCTCTTTCAGACATCTTTTCTTCTCTTTTTCTGCAGAAAAAGAAATCTTGGAAGACCAAGGTTTTATTTCTGTGTAAAATGTCTATAATCCCAGATTTCAAGATTTTATGGAGTAAAAAAAATCTTTACTGTCTAGGTTTTGTAGAAGATTATATACTTTCCCTAGGGTAGTATGAAAGTGTTTCAGTCTTAGAGCAAAAAAAAATTTGGTTTGGAATGTTTTGTAGGACTAGTTTATTGTTTTATATTGGCTAGAGAACTCACAGATTTATTGGTCGGAATTGCTTTCACACTGATGAGTCAGTCTTTTCAATGCTTCATCTCAAGACTGGAGTTTAGAGAATAATTTATGTTTCCTTGGAAGGTGGCAAGTCTCCCAAGGAAAGATAGTTGTGAATTCACTGGAAATAAAATAATCTTAATTATTCAAAACAATTCCAGTCAGTTTCAACCACTCCAGATTTTCAAACTTGTTCCATACACATGCTTTTATATGCAGAAAGTAAATACATTATTTGTATGTGCATAACTTTGGCTCAGACTATAAACCCCAGGGATTGTATGCAGTTCCGAATACACAAGGTACAAAAAATAATTTAATTTATAAGCTTTAAAGGCTGTCTTAGCTCTGTATTAGTTTTTTCTGCACTTCTGCCTCTCCAGATGTGGAAGCATGGGAAACACTCCAGGAGGAGTTTTGATGCCACCTGTCAGTATCAAGTGCTGTAAGCTGCAGCCACAAACTGTACTCACCTGGTAAAAGTCTGATGAGCTGTGGCCTCTGTTTGTGGGTTTCAGGTACAAGAAAAAGTGGTTTTAGACTGGACTGTGTCAACATATTCTGCAGTACACTTTTCTGCTAAGGATCAGCACAACACAAGAAATAAAACCCAGGCAAGGTAAACTGTAGGGTGAACATAGTGAGAAGAGATGTACGTGATGCAAATGTCAGCTGCTTAACAAGATTGTTCCATGTACAATAGTATAAAGGAATAAAATTATATCTGAGCAAAACAGCTGGACTCAGTGCATACCAAATACTTGGTTGCATGATCAATTATCTTGGGAGTCTAATGGTCAGGAGGGGTCAAATCCCAAAATGAACTATGAGCAGAAGTTTCCTAACAAATCAGTAATATTCAAACATCAAATAATGGAAACTGAGAACTGTTTTGAAACTTAATGTGCTTGAAGACTGAAGATCACAACTTCATTTACAAATCACTGAAGAATGGCAGTCTGTATCTGCAGTTGTCCTGTATCTACAGGTCTATCTCAGTGAAGAAAACTGTTCAAATGTTTCAGTTCCCCCAAGTACACTAGTACTTGTGCTGTACAGTGGGATAAAGGGTTCATTTCTTACAGGGAGAATAGACCCCTTTTACAAATTCCCAGATATCAAGCAAATTTCTAGGAAAACATTTCCCTGACAACCATTCATCTCCCCATCCCAAACATGGTATTTGAATTCAAAAGATTTTCCTAGTCTGTCCAGTAGTGAAATAAACAGACCTTTCAAACCTTTTCTTAAAAAGCAAGCAACAATATCCTACAACCCAGAAGCTAGAGCAACCAGGTGACCTTTAAGACACTCTCATTTAAGTTTGGCCATCTGTGTTGGTTTCAGCTGGGGTAAATTTTCTGCAGAGTGCTAACATGGGGCTGTTTTGGATTTGCGCTGAACACAAGGTTGATAATGGCGAGATGGTTTTGTAACTGCTTAGCAGGACTTGCCCAGAGCCAAAGCCTTTTCTGCTTTTTGTACTACCGTGCTGGTGAGGAGACTGGGGGTGGATGGGAGGTTGGGACAGAACACAGCCAGGACAGGTGTCCCAGCCTGAGCAAAGGGAGATTTCAGACCATATGGGATGCCATCCTCAGGATGTAAAGTGGGGGAAGAAGGAGAAAGGGGAGGACATTTGGAATGGTGGCATTTGTCTTCCTAAGTAATCATTACTTGTGCTGGGTCCCTGCTCTCCTGGAAATAGCTGAACACCGCCCTCCCCATGGGAAGCAGGCAATTAATTCCCTGTTTGCTCTGGTTGTGTGCAGAGCTTTTGCTTCCCCTATCTAAGTGTCTTTCTCTCGACCCATGAGTTTTCTGACCTTTACCCTTCTGATTCTCTCCTCGACTTTCCTGGTGGGGGAGTGAGTGAGCAACAACATGGGGTTTGGCTGCTCGCTGGGCTTAAACCATAGCACCTTCAAATTCTCTCACATACTCTCTATCCTGAAATAAGTTTCATTTAATATTTTCTTGTTAGAAAAGCTTTACTTTCTACAGATAGTTATTTAATTGAGGAGAAATTTGAACTTGAATGCTGTATATGAAATAAGTACTGTTGCCTCTTTTTTGTGATTTTAATATGAGACTACATCCAGCAGACTGAACTATCTTTCTGAAAGTTTAGTCACACCTGGTAAAATCCCATGAAAATGCATTTTGTCAAAAATACTCCTAACCAACCCAAGCTCACATTAAGCTGTGCCTCACAAAAGTGTCTAAGATGCATAACGGGAGCAAGACTTGACTTGAAGAGAAAATACTGAAGGAGAAAGAGTCTCTGAGAGATCCAGCAAGCTATTCTCTGATTCCTTTAAAGCAATTTCATCTTTTCTATTTTCCACTTAAAAGATGGGGTCAAAAATGTGGAGACTTTTCTCCCTTCAGTGCCTTGCAGACATACTTAGGTATTGCTGATTGCTTCTTCTTCCTCTTCTTCTTCTTCAAGAGCTAAAGAAATATGGAGGAGTCCTCTGGGAATGAGTCTCTCTATTCCCTTATAAAAGATAACTATATGAAGCTTTTCACTGAGAGAGAAACTTATATAAGGTATTTCACGGTGATTTTGAAAAGTCATGCTAAGAAATAACAATCCATGTATTAGAGACCCATAGCCCTAGAGAAGAAGCAAAAAGGGATTCCTACAGTTCTTTTCCTGATTAGGGTCAAAACCTTAGAAACAGGTTAATTATCTAAACTTCTTACACATACTACTGAAGTGCAGATGATTTTCTTAGAAATAGTCCATGCTCATTCCCTCAAGTCTTCTTCAAGCTCTAAATTTAGCATCTATTGCAAGTATAAAGCCACCTTTAAATAGCACTGGAAGTTCTAGAACGGAAATTTGGAAGCCAGGAGAGGGAGCTTTAGCAGATATCACACAGTTCAAAACAGACATGAGGAGCAAATATGTGATTATACTGGAATTTACACTATGAATACAAGTGTAAACCAAGCCTAAGAACACCTAAATGTTCCCAAAATGAAGAAATGTTTTCAAGGGACTATGAAAGGTATTGTCATAAAAGGCCAGAAAAGGTTCTTCATTCATTAGGATTCCCTGTACTTTTGTATTTTCCAGTTAAACTGTGAAGTCCTCTTGATCAATATTTTTGTCAGAAAACACACATAAAAAATTAGTGCAAGGAAAATATTCTCTTATTTTTTCCTTCTGATGAGAGATAAGTTCTGACTGCTTTCCTTAAGTTGTTTCTTAGCTGCCAGAACTGGAATTCATGGAAAATATTCATACACACATTACAGATAAGAAAGCAGGCTCTGCCAACAGACAAAGTCAATAGCTGCTTGGAGCAGGTCTCTCCAGAGAGCTAAGGGATCACAATCTATCCTTTACATATACCTGGCTGCCATCGTGGCCCTAGAAGGCAAAGCTGGGATAGATATTCTTGGGGAAGCTGGCCACTTACAATCAGTGAGGAAAGCATTTGATCATGGAGATGCCAATTGCTCCAGAGGGAGCAGCAAGATCAAGCCCAAAATGCAAAGCTTTTCTTAATGACCTCCCAAACCAGCTCCAATTGCTTTCCAAAGTCATGGCCCATCAGGAAGAACACACTAATCAAAATTTACTTTTGGCTTAAATTATTAGAAAGACAGGATTTTACTTTCGGGGGGCGGGGGGGGGGGGGGAAGGAGCTCTCCCTCTCAGAAAAATACCATTGAATTCACTCAAAGCAGAAAGAAAAACATACCAGTTTTGTTGTTTCTTGCAGCTACAGTAAAAGTTTATTCCTGTAGAAATCAGACTCAAAATAATCAATACAAAAAACCATTGCAGTTTGGAAAATACTGTAGGTTGGTAGTTTGGTGAGACATTCGCAGGTGTATTATATCTTGCTCAAGAATAAAACAGACAGTAAAGAAAACCTTGCAAATGACTGTGTAATGCATTGATCACTTTGGAAGACAGTATGTTTGGGCCTGGAAAAATCTCAAATCAAAAATCTCATCCCAATGTCTTTCTTATTGTCAGTCAAATTATCCCTCTCTACATTCAGACAGCAAGTGTTATTTTCTCTGCTTCGTATAATTGTGCAGTGAAGTTAATACCAGACAAAGAACACCTTGTAGGAAAACATCTAACGTGGAAAACAGATGGAAAAACATTTATATGCTTTGTATTTGTAGTTTATCAGTGGTTGACTGCTTCATGATTTTATGATAACATTATTCTCTAAAATAATAGCTATGATAAATGTAGGCCTTATTATTAGCAGTATGAGAAAATTTCCATTTATTTTACTATCTTTTCAGTTAACTTGTCTCATGTTATTTCAAGGATCCCAGGTTGAACAGAAAAGTACAAAGAATAACCTAGTCTTCTAATTTTTGATGATGCTCGGGATGAACAAAGCAGATGTTAATGTAAATAAAAAGAGTTATTTTGCAGCTTCTGTGATCCTAAAGGCTGACAAAAATATTTCACAAATGTCATGAAAATACTACCAGAAAAACTACCCTGGATATTACTGAACACAATTTCTAAATACAACAGAAAATCATTCTTCGCTAGAGGGAAGAAAAGGGTATTTTTCCTGTCTAATGTTGTGGTAGCTGAAACCATCTTGGAGAAGCCACAAGGTCCCAGGGCAGCCACGCTGCTAGGAAAACTACGAGAAACACTCCCTGAGTGTTTATTGGGTGGTCTGTCACTAGATATGTTAATCTTCCTATGTTGATTGGTTGTTGTATCCCTGGCTCCACCCTTCCCTTTTCCCTATTGGTTCTTGTTGTATTACACGCTCCACCCCTCCCTTCTCCCCACTGGATCATTGTTTTATCTCCCCGCCTTCTTCCCAATCCTATTGGCCACAGACATCTGTAAGAATGGCCACTCACAGCCATTCTTCCTCTTTTATTGCTGGATCCCTTCGAAGAATAAATCCTGAGAATCTCCACACAACTGAGCTCTCTGAGTTCTTTTGTCTCTGGTAACACTGAGCTAATCAGAAGCTCTGGGGTGTGTGTGTGTGTGTCTGTGCTATCCATCGTCACGGGTGAGAGAAAAAGTCTGCTTGCATGGTGTCGGATGCACCGGCCGGAAGTGGCTGTCTGAGCGATCAAGATGCTTTCGGAATGCGCAGAGACCAAATCTCACCCCACCACCACCCCGTGTTAGTCTAAAACAGAAAACTACAGGGACGAAAGGTCAGGTTATTATCTATATTTTGTCTTAAAATTCACATCAATATGATCAAATTAATTTCTGATTTCACTGAAATCTCAGGAGGGATGAATGTGTCAGCTGTGACAGTTTTAAAAGCTATCTTCCTATAGAAATGTCAAAAAAATAGTGCACTACGGATAAAGAATTAATTTTCCCCCTAACTACCAAAAATACCTAAGACAAGATCAAAAGCAAAACAATTATTGGTTTTGCATTGCAAAATCAGAGAATTATTCATAGCTATAATAAAAGCCAAAATGCATCAATCCTTACAAGGCTATGAAAAATTTTATTTCAAGACTAATTCCACCTTGGTCTCATTTTACTACATCTTATGCATTAGAAGGAACAATATAAAACTTTCATCTGGAACAGATAAAGATGTACACTGAAAGGCAGGAGTCCTAAAATATTCATACCTCCACTTGAGTTAATGACTCTGAGAGGTTAAGGGTTCAATAAAATATTTTTTGCACAAAATTTACTCTTAAGTAAATAATTAGGCAAATAGGTGTGACCTCTGGCATTGGATTTCAACTGTGAATGCATGCCTGAATTTTTCCAGGCACCGTAAAGAGCCAGCTTTCAAAAACAAGCCATAAAGTGTATCAGGTATTTTTTTAGCACCAATTTCACATCTTCCAGGGCTTCGCGATTACAAATTTAACTGGGATTGTGAAAAGTACAGAATATCTCCTCAGTTGCTCCCAGATAAATCAGTGCTGTCAGCATCACTGATTTCCACAAAAAGAATATTAATTTGAAACAAATGCTTCTGAAAATTCAATTTCCACAATAACCCTTAACTAATTACAGAAAATCCTTGGCAGAGCAATAATGCAAGAAAAGTACAAGACAAACAAAAAAATAAATATCTATTTTACCAGTAACAACAATGAACTATTTTCAGTCATAAATTAATATACTTTCAATCATTTCAATAAATACAGCAAATAAATTTTAAGCAGTAATACAAGTGCAAGCAACTAATAAACATGAAATAAGCAGAGCCCTTCCAGGCCTTCAAAATTTTTGCTGACAAAGTCAGCATTTCCAGAGGGAGAAAAAGGGGGGGTTTTTTCCCTCCTTATCAATGTGTAATTGCATTTTTACCCTACTTATGTGAAAAAAATTTGAGACCTCCTCCCACCATGTGTTCTTTCAGATTTTTACCTCAGGACTGTCAGGAAGCCCAGGTCCTCAGATATGACTTGTCACAAAAGAAAAGCAATGAATATACTAATGTTTTATTAATTTTGGGTTTGTGTTATACAAGGATACCAGCCCCTAAAATAGGATGCCTTTGCCACAGAATCCAACCCAGGAACCAGACTTCAATCAATGCAAAGGGTCTTATGAATTCAGCAATTTTCTACCCTTGAGGGAGGCCACAGAAGAAAAACTCCTCCTCTTAGAAGCTGCTGTTGTGTCTCAGACAGGACCTATCAGTCAAGCCAAAAAGTTACCTAGGGGAGGATACATTGCCTGGTACTTCCACTGTTCCCCACACACACTAGGTGGACACAGCTTCAAAAGAAGCTTTTCCTGCACACTGCAGGTCTGTGCTCATTCCTTCATCATAACTCAGACATGATGACAGCAAAGGTGCTGAAAATCCTGACCCTTACATTTAATAATGAAATAGGTTCTCCTGGACTCATATGGTGTGTACTCCACATTCTCAATCTGCTGACACAGACTTTTTAATTAAGCTGTGCTAAAAAGATTACACAGCTCAGTAAAATACATCCTGTCCACACACAGCCCAGATGATAGGCTCACTTCTTTATCCTGTATATTACCCTACGTGGAAATGTATTTTTGAAAGTGCAATCAATACCAGTCCTTTGAAATTTAGCTCTAATAGAGAGTATTATAGCAAAAAAAAAAAAAAAAATCAGACCATAATGGCATATTAAATATCATCTCAAAACAGTAGAG
Source organism: Acanthiza pusilla (assembly GCA_036630365.1). Lineage (NCBI taxonomy): Eukaryota > Metazoa > Chordata > Aves > Passeriformes > Acanthizidae > Acanthiza > Acanthiza pusilla. The sequence continues at coordinate 9,345,194 of JAXCHO010000053.1, forward strand.
CACTGGTTTTATTCATGAGAAATTTTAGAGTAGAAGGGCAGAAGGAGCTACTGAAAAGTTACTGCTATGCTCCTACCTTCTATACCACAGCACAGGCCATGAACCTAAGGGCTTGCTTTAATTAAAGAAATTTAAAAACCCCTACATCTGAAACAAGTTGAACAGAAAATACACTGTATCACCTTCTTCATTTTTCCAGGACTTTATTGTCATTGGTGACAATCTTCATTTTAAATCTGAATACATCTATTTTCAACTCCCAAATCTTGGGTCTTCTTTTATAACTTCAATCTCTGCTTCTCACATATTTCTTAGATGACATCTGTCCCTTCTCAGGTACCTGTAAATCATAATTCCTTCTCTTTCCCTTTTACTAGGCAAATATTTTCTGGAGTCTTTCAACTTACAGCAAACTCCTCCCCCTCTTGACACTTATTTGAATTTTTTCAGGCTTAGCAACTTGAATCTTGAATTTGGACAGTTAAAAATGATCCAAGATTCTGAGAAAAGCAGCTCTAGAGCCAAATACCAAAGCAAACTATCTTTTGGCTTTCTTTTTAGAAGTCTCTCATATACTCTACAGTTTAGTTCAAATAATTAGGGAAATACAATTAAAGTTGTCAGTATTAATAAGATGCAGAATCAGGATAAAGTGTACTTCATGGGCAGTATTAAAATCATGGTTTACATTCTGGCTGATAACTTGTTGATTTTCAAGCATCACAGATAACATTGAAAAGATAATGGGCTAAGAAAAAAATTTAAAATAATCCCAGTACTTCTTTGTATTCTTGGTGTTTTGTGGTTTTGGGTTTGTCTGTTTGTTTGGGGGGTTTTTGTTGGGTTTTTTTTTTAGTTTTTAATTTTTTTGTGGAATTATTTTTGCTAAGAAGAGAATGAATCAGCTATTCTCAAAACACCTCTATTGTTAACATGATAACCTTTATTGGAACCTTTATAAGACAGTCTGATGCACTGTAGTAGTAATGAAGAAAAACCTGTCATACTGCATGCATGCATGCTCAGCTGTAAGCGAGAAACAAAACAATCCTTAGAAATGCAAAAGCGTAGAGAAAGTATCAGGTAATCTGAACACAATGAAAATAAATAAAATAAGAACTCAGCAGTCATGTCTGAAGACATCATTAAAAAATTCCAATAATTTATTAGCTGGTAAGTTTTATTTCAAGCCAAGAAAATTACATTTTCATGTTCTCATATTTTCATGTTTAAAACAGAGAGAAGAAAAATCTTATTCCTTTACCAGGTACAGCAAACAGTTTAACTGCAGAGGAGATGCAAAGGAAACTTTTTAAATAAGATTTGATGTTACTAAAATCTCAGAAACTGATCAGGTGCAGTCAAGCAGAGTGTGGAAACGACAAGACCATCTGAACCAATTATATTTCATAGAAATGACAACCACTAACATAATTTTGTACCTTGGAACGAGTTTGCTTACATAACCTATGCCTACTGTTGAGGCCGGTATTTCAATAAAGCAAATGTGCAAATGGCATGATTCCTGCTAGGAAAGAGTCCTCCATCAAGTTAAATAGCTGCACAACACTCTAAAATCCAGATAGCTAGCATTCAACATCATTTTTGAATCTGTCTAAATTCTTGTTGCAGTAAACAAGATAAAAATGTTCAGCCTTTCTTCTTTTTATTCCATTTTCTGACTTTTCCAAGACAATGTATTCAATCATCATCAACAATAATAATAATAAATAATAATAGTAACAGCTTAAAAAACCCTGACTGAATCCAGAAATATTATAGAAATTGAGCTATACTATAATGCGGGCTTCTACAAGAACAGCATCTATGGAGGACATCCTCTCTCAGCAATTTCAATAATTTTTTATTTAAAAGGTCCTTATTACCGCAGTTCCATTTTTTTTTCAAGAAATCAGACAAACACCCACAGATGAGTGGAGAACTACAGTTGGTGTCAAAAGAGTAACAGACATTTGTTATTTATAAATGCAAGAGCATTCAACATTTAATCACCATAATTTCACTTATTTTGTTTTGCCTATTGGCCCAGCTCTCCACCAAAATTTAGCAAATCATCTTTGCTGAGCTTCTTCTGGCGAACTCTTCATTCTTTCAGCAACCTATCAAAACAAAATCTTTTAAAAACCTCCTTGATTTGCTCCAGTACCACCGTTTCAGAGAAGAAGCTGCCTTAGAGAGGTGACAGAGGAGACAAAATAGAAATTCAACATACTAATTTAGCATTAGTAATCTTTTTGCTGCTGCAGTGATCTGAAGAGAAGAAAATTAGAAGGTATTGGTTATCAAAGGATTACTGGATTTGCCATTTTCTGATGATATAAAACTCTAGCCTGTAATAGCAATTTTGCCCAGCACAACACTTTAAGAATGTAATTTAGCAATGCGTTGTTTAGGCTTGATCTGTTTTGTGGTCTGTTCCATGAGATCAGACTATTTTAACTTCAAAAAACCTAGAGTATGTGCCTCAGTTTTAAGTGTTGCTACAGTTTGAGATCATTAGCATAGACCTCTTTACACATACTCAGAAAAAGATATAAACAAATCCCATCATCTAGAAATGGAGAAGGTTTTTACCTCCAGTATTCTGGTGTCTGAAAAATCTTTGTAATTACTATAAATTAAGCCCATTTTTAATTTTAAAAAAGAGAGTTATATTTTATTAATAAGAAAGCTTTCCTATCACTTCATTAAAAATCTTCCCTCCTTAAGGAATGTTTATGTAGGAAGAAAAGGGTGCTTTTCACCATCTGAGCTCCATCTTCATCCTTTTGTTTCTCAGTGAGCATCACCTGAAAATTTATCCATCACAGAAAGACATCTACTGACTTAACAGTTTCCTGAAGTAAACATTTCATTAACCTTTTTAAAGGTAACAGTTTCTCCTCAGAGAGAAGGCATACTTCAGATAAAAAATAAAAGAACAGAGGGACTCCATGATCGAAAGAGTTTTCATATTAAAGACAGGTTGGCATGCATTAATAGCATGAAAACCCACGAAATATAGAAGTAATTAAATACTAAAACCTCAGCCTTCTTGCTAGCATCCCAATTGTAGCCAAATTCCACTGGCAAATTGCTGGCTGGAAGCGACTTTTTATTTTCAGATAAAAGCTTGCTATGCCTAATCTACAGTTGTGCTTTTCACATATCCATTCCCTCTAAAGGCTTTTTCAAATGTGTAGAGGAGTCCTGCAGTAGCTGACTTGAGTCACTGTGGCCCACATTTCCCCCTGTATTTACAGGGTGCTGGGCCACCACTTTGGACAAGCAAAGGATTGCTCTCTAAGGAATGACTGGCTCTCTATGCTGAACGTATTCCATGCTGAAGCTGACTTCAAGACATTCTCCTTCTGCGCATCTGCCTTCTAAATGTCTCTGTTTAAATTATTCTTTATTTTCCTTGTAACAGTTTTGTTTTCACCAAGGCCTTGTTCTTATTTCTGAAGTTACCAAGTGATGGCATTGACTAGACTAAGAAAAGTGAATAAAAAGCTTGAATGTATACAAGACTATTTGCTAACTGAACAGATGTCAAACACCATGTTTCCAAAAATCTTACAGATATAAGAATCTCAAAACTCTTCATGTCATAACTGTACACCAAATAATTCCAGTCATGAGCATGATTTCTTTTCCATAATCCTTTCTGAATTGAAAGCAGGAGTTTACGCCACCTTTCTGTTCCCCAGTCTGGCCTTTTCCGTGATAAAATATATTATTTTACATACAAAATACTGAGAGCATTTTTAAAAAATTCATTTGTCCAAGTGTTTAATTCACTTACTTTTTTTTCATATTAGGAAAGAAAAGGTTCTGACCACTGAGTTTCATACATATGTGAGTCTCCACCTACATGCAAGTAAGACACCTGGTAGCAATAAGAGTGAAACAGTGAATAATGGCAGCTGGAGTGTCTGGTGCATGAGAATAAAACTGTAGTCAACCTGTTCTGCCATTAGTAACCATCCTCAGTACCCTGAATTTTGGAGTAGCTTTCATTTTTTTTCTCCCTTGATTAATAGTTGAAGGAGACATTAAATTATGCCTTAGGAAACAAAGGATAGTGGATAGACAGGAAATAATATAGTTTTAAGACATTTGAATGTGAGGAAAAGACACTTGAAATAAGTGCAATGAAGGACACTTACACTGGAGTTTCAAAGAGCTGATAACACAGTAAAGGGTATCTGCAGATGATTATATAAGCTTCATTTTCAACACCTTGGATGGTCTGAGGTAAGTAAAAGGCATTTAAATCAAAATTAAAACCAAAAACACAGAAGTGGAGAAACAAAAGAAATCCTATAAGCAAAGGTTATTACTTTAGACACTATTTCTGTCCACTGCCCTTCCTATTTTCTTGCTAATCTGAACTGGAGCCTGAGCGGTGAAATATTCAGAAGTGCCCAGCCCCACTGAAATCCAATTTCTTTTTCTATTTTTAAAATTAAAGGTCTTGAGTCAAACCATGATGTATTATGCAATGAATCTGCAACAGGAAGAGCTGTATAACATTGCCAGCTAGTGGTCACTTGACTTCAGAGCACAATAACTCAATTCTAGCACAGTTTAAATATTTTTGAAATGTAATAAAACCTTTTATGGTTGTAGCTTAAGAAGATGACAAATAAATTGCAAACATATTTCAGTACCTTAGCTTTCAGAACATCAAAATCTTCATGAAGGTAACATTTAGTTCATTAATATGCTAGTTCTTCATTTATGTTTGGTTTTCCCAGTGAAAAGTACACGAACATTTTAAGTTCATACCAGAACTGATTCCAACATTGCTGATAACTATGTTATAGCTTCATTCATTAGTAAAATGAATAGACATAGTAATGTCATCTCTGAGCTATACCTTCTAATGCCTGGATAATAATATGATTTTTTTTTTTTACAATTGTTGCTGCTAAAGACTATTTATTCAATAGAAGTGAACTCTCACAAAGGCACAGACATCAGCAAAACAAACATGGAATGGACACAAAAGAGGCAAAGAAAATGTAAGCACCTGCATTTATAATAAGGCCTGCATTTATAGTAATTACAATATTAATGATGCATATTTCTGAATTCTCTCTGTAATCCAAGGTCTAGCTTCAAACAAGCTGTTTTGTGAAGATATAAAGGACATGAACAAGTAATGCAAAATACACAGTAAGAGAGAAAAGGAAGAGAGAAAGAACGGATCTTAACGTAAATGTCATGTCCTGCAAAATCTTATACACTTAACTGTTTCTATAGATAGCTTCAATAGCTATACTACCTTTGCAAAAATTAACTGAGTTGGCATTTATGTGTCAGCATGTAAAGGTCATAGAGCAGGATATACATTCTGGAAGCAGATGTTTCCTTCAGACTAACACAAGAAAAAATTGAAGTTTTAGGGAATTATAGAAGAAATTAAGGGCAAGCCAATGATTGTGTAAACAGTTATCACCAAAGAGTTTTTATTAAGTCATTATTGGTCTTAATATGTTAAAGGTTATATCTGTAACATACTTGCAGGCAGTTTTAGAATTGCACTTGTCACACTTGAATGAGAATCAGGAGCACCTTGTAACAAAACTGTGTTAGTTCACCCTGCCCTGCAGACAGATCTATTGTGTGGATTTCATTTCTGAGGTAGCTGTGGTTATGGGGCCCAGGCAGTTAAGAATGAGAACACACCATGCTCATACTGGCAGTGTGCACCAGCAGGATCAGTCTGGTTTTTGCCTGTAAAGAACAGGGTAAGCATATCCTAGAATCATTCTGTTTAATGCCCTTCCAACCTCAGGACATCATTCTGCAAAGATTTACATGCCCATTTAATTTTACTCTGACTTCAGCAGGAATACTCATGGATAAATATAAGCATAGCAGGCATCTTTGTAAATGATTCTGAGACCCAGGATAATTCTGAGGGGTGACTTGAGATACTGAGTCTGAGGGCCAAGTCCAGATGGGCTGTTGTCATCCCACAAGTGTCCAGAAATGACTTAGGTTTTCGAGCCATCATAGTGCCCTACAGAGCTCGTTCAAGTTCTCAGATTCTCCTTCAATACTTGAAAAAGTATCCAGCTGCTGGGAAATTACTATTTTTACATTACATTTTCCGGCTCTTGTATCAGTGACTGACACATGTCCTCCTCCAGCCAAAGGATGCTCTGCAGCTCCAGCTTCCCCTGAGTCAGGCTTGGCACCCTTGATCTTGCTCTGATTTAGCTCTATGCCACATGTTTCCTTCCCCCATTCCAGTTAGAGGAAGTTTATGTTTTTCTTTTCTTGTGAAATATATGTTGGCAACACTTTTCCAGCTAACTTGATAGTTACTAACTTGTGCAGCTACAAGCGGCTTGTGTAGGAGAGCTTTCAGGCTGACAGTCTCACAGTTCCAGCGCTGTCTATGACTGCAAGAGCACATTAGTCACCTTTGGATCACTCTATGCTGAGCCACCACTAGCTAATTGTTATAATGTTTTATAAAATCCCCTCCACAGCCTTCAATTCTCTACAGCACAAAAAGTTTGAACTGTCAAAGCCTCGCTGATCTTGACTTCCAGTTTTTGCTCTCTGTCCCACATAAACCATTACCTGACCATGTACCCATTCTCCTCCTTCCAGCAATAACTACAATCAGTACACATACATCTACAATTTTTATATATACTTAGAATGTTTCTTGATGTAGGCTTCACTTCTGTATAGAAAGAAGCATTCCTAAATTTTCTGTAATGCAGTTGCACAGCTAGATCATCTGCCTGAGATAAAGACACTAAAACCAAACTCTTTCAGAACGAGCATTGCCACCAAAGAAATTATCCTCTGCCTTCCTTCTGAGTAGCACCACCTGCCTTTGTCAACACAAAGCAAAGTGCTCTCCAGCCACCAACCACTCTACTAAAATGCCATCAGTCATGGCAAGGCTTTTAACTTATTTTTGTATTTGTGGGAAGTTAGTGTAGCAAAATTCAGTGCAGGATGTGACAAAAGAGGGAGGTGATTTCATTTAACAAAATTATCTCCAATACACTGTGCATGCAGTTGCATTCTACGAAGTACCAAAATATGATTTCCCTTTTTCTTTTATAGGCTGGGGTATGAACAGATGGAGCACAAGAAGGACTTGGGGGTGCTGTGGGTGAGAGGCTGGACATGACCCAGCCGTGAGCACTCCCAGCCCAGAAAGCCAAACGTGTCCTGGGCTGCATCCAGAGCAGCGTGGGCAGCAGGGCCAGGGCAGGGATTCTGCCCCTCTGCTCTGCTCTGCTCTGCTCTGCTCTGCTCTGCTCTGCTCTGCTCTGCTCTGGTGAGACCCACCTGGAACACTGCATCAGCTCTGGGGTCCCAGCACAGGAAGGACATGGACTTGTTGGAGTGGGTCCACAGGAGGCCACAACCATCATCAGAGGAAAAGAGCACTTCCTCTATGAGGAGAGGCTGAGAGAATTAGGATTGTTCAACCTGGAAAGGACAGGGCTTCAGGGTGACCCAACTGCAGCTTTTCAGTACCCAAAAGGAGCCTACAAGAAAGATGGAAAGGGACTATTTGCAAGGGCATGCAGTGACAGGGAAGGGGGGAATGGCTTCAGACTGAAGGAGAGTACAGGTTTAGATTAGAAACGAGGAAAAAGTTCTTTACTGTGGGGGTGGTGAGGCACTAGAACAGGTTGTTCCCAGAAGTCAGGGATGCCCCATCCTTGGAAGTGTTCAAGGCCAGGTTGGATGAAGCTCTGAGCAACCTGGTCCAGGAAATACATCCCTGCCCATGGCAGGCAGGTTGGAACTAGATGATCTTCAATGTCCCTTCCGACTCATTCTATAATTCTGCAGTTCTATGACACCTAAGCAGTCTGGCCAGAATCACTTGGGTACCCCATGGAGGACAAACACTGCTGCCTGTGCAACTCTCACACATCTTGATTTCTTTTGGGTTGACTGACTACTGCACACTGACTGGGGCATGTGCTGAGCATAATCCTTTAATGTGGACAGTGCATGAGCAAAATGCCCAAGACTTGTAGTTCTTTTCATTCTCTCTATGAATATTTTATGGTTCCAGATCTCTCACTTTGGCAGCATTAATATTTCAAGCTTTTCCTTCTTGCTACCTATATTGGGGTTGCATGGCCTGCTTTTTGGTAGCGAGGGGGCCACAGAAGTGGCTTCTGTCAGAAGGTGCTGGAATGTCCTGCAGAGCCAATACCTGGTGGCTCCAGAGATGGATGTGCCGCTGGCCAAGGCTGGACCAATAGGAAGTTGTGGTAGTGCCTCTGAGATAACAGATTTAAGAAAAAATCAAAACAAAAGTCATGGCACAGTTTTCATTCCGGCCAGAGAAGAGCAAAGTGAGAACATGCGAGAGGAACAACCCTGCAGACACCAAGGTCAGTGCAGAAGGAGGGGCAGGAGGTGCTCCAGGCACCAGAGCTGAGATTCCCCTGCAGCCCCTGGTGCAGCCCATGGTGAAGCAGCTGTGCCCTGCAGCCCATGGAGCTCCATGGGAATGCACAGATCCACCTGCAGCCCACAGAGGAGCCCCACACTGGAGCAGGTGGGTGCCTACAGGATGCTGTGACCTTGTGGGAGACTCGTGGAAAAAGGGCCCTGCTCCCAGGTTGGAGCAGCCTGTCCTTGGAGGACTGCACACCCCATGGGAGAGTGACCCATGCTGCAGCAGTTTTGGGAGGACTGTCTGCCCGTGGCATGGACTCATGTTACAGCAGTTTGCAGGGAGCTGCTGCTCATGAGATGGGGCCACATCGGAGAAATTCATGGAGAACTGTCCCCATGGGAGGGACCCCACAGTGCAAGGAGGGAACGACTCCTCTCCCTGAGCAGCAGGAGAAGCCACAGGTGATGAATTGACCGCAACACCCATTCCCTGTGTCCTTGTACCACCGGGGGAGGAAGTAGAGCTGGGAAGGAGGGAGAGGTGGGGGTAAGGCATTTTTCACAGTTTTATTTTACTTGTCATTATCCTTTTCTGATTTTGTTAGTAATAAATTCAGTTCATATCTCTAATTAGAGCCTGTTCTGCCCTTGATGGTATTTGATGAGTGACTTCTCCCAGTCCTTATCACAACCCATGAGCCATTCATTAAATTTTCTCTCTCCTGTCCAGCTGCAGAGAGGAGTGAGCAGCTTTTGTGGATGCCTGGCATCCAGCCAGTGTCAACCCATGACATATCAAGTCATATGAGTGAAAAACTATATACAGTATTCTGTAGCAATTAACACATACCATACCCTTGCTTGGCTGTTTCTAAGGCTTTAACACATTCTTCTGTTAACACTTCAGTCACACCAGTCTTAGTATTTTTGGTACAAACCTCTATACATTAAGTTAATTATCATAGTTTCCATTTGTTTTTCAATAATTCAGCCATCTAACCTCACAGGGGCATAACTCCTCCTGTGTCTGACTACTTTCAATTGCAAGCTTATTTAACACAACAGCTGACTCCCACCAAAGGTATCCTGCTATTTGCCACATTTAATTATAAAACAGGAGTGTGTTCTACTTTCCATCACCTGTTTCAGCAAACAGACTTCTACTGCACAGAGGATGACTATTTTTGGAAAATTATTTAATTAAATTTCTTTTTCAGCTTAATGAAACCCAGGTAGATCTGTACACAGAAGACAACTGTTCAAGCTTACTAAAATTTTTGCAAGACTTGAACAACAGAGACTATACAGGACTGTGCATGAATAGGTGAAGATTTTTAGTCTATCCACAGAATGCATTAATAAAACTGATCTCAGATTTCACAACTGGCACTTTCAAAGAGAAAACAAGGACTTTTCACTTCCTCAGTCTGTCTGTCCTGAGGGTTGTCTTATGTAGCGTTAGAACCACAGTTTGCTTTCAGTTGATAAAGCTCTTTGTGGTCCTTCAAGTTTAAGGGTGATGCCAGATATAATTTTATCAGATTGTTCTGTATCTTTTCGACATAATGCAGGTGTTGTATTTTCTAAAAGAGCTGACAAGGTCTCAGACTAACATCCAAGAAGTGTGTAAGATGTTTTACCCAAGCATTTGAAGCTTAGTGCCTTAAGGCACTTTCTTAACTCAAAAACCGCTCTGGGGTTTGTGAATGGATGTACTACTTCCTCAGCTAAGATTTTCTTCTATGACTAATTTCTCTTAGGACTAAAGCCATACTATCTTTTTACAAAGACACCTGCACCTTACAGTACTCTTGAGACCATGATGTAAAACCTAGCACAGCAAAAACAGAAGTCATGATTTTCTGATATTTTTTACTACTAACAGCAGGATTTCTAGACATCTGAAACTTGCAGGGACAGATACTTTCAGTCCCTTCTGCCAATGAGATTAATCATCTGAACCTTAGGCAGTAAAGAAACAATACGGTCAAGTCTAAAATGATCAGCATGTACAATGCTCGAAACAGGACTGGTGTGTCACCCTTTCCTTAGACTTTTAGGTCTTTTTTATGCAGAACAAAAACCACACAAGAAAGCGTCAAACTAGCATTCCTCTGATAACTAGCATCTGAATACTCCAACTAAAGCATGGATATTTGCTGCTGAACACTGTCCTGTACCAGCTGCTACAAACCTCCTCAAAAGTCACAGGGGCAGAAAAGAATTGTCATCTCAGGGGAAAAATAATATTGGAGCATGAACAAACAAAAGACAGTGTAGTAAAGGAAGTGTATCCTATTGGAATTAGTTGCAAAATGGACTTGCAAACTAAGACTTGGAGCAATTGGAGTCTTCCACCTTTAAAGAACAAGTTATCTGAAGCGGTATGTTTCCCTCTGTTTCCTGTAAGTTTGTGGCATACGGGATATGACAGGAAAATGGATACGTGAGATGGGGTTGAATTCTTTGAAGGCCAAGTCTCTCAGTTTTCAGAAATCAAGTTTGTTGTGCAGATTTTCTTATAGCTTTTGATTCACAGGTTTAAATTCAAAAATCTAGGTATATTTCAGATATAACCTTGGCCAAAATAATTGATCAATGTGATGTCAAAAGTACTTCATTTCAAAGCTAAGTCTCACTTCAAGGAAAACACTTTTTATCAAAATGATATTAACAAAACTTTTGGCAACCAGTACTAAACTTTCAATGCAGTTTTATCCAGATAAAACTTGCTTACCTAATGAAGTTTTTTATCAGGTTTGAAAATTCAGTTGGTTAAGAAAGTCATGTCATCTTCTTTCCTTCTATTTCTTCAGTAATACCATGCAATCTCAAATAGCACTCAATACATGCATTTTTAATACACTTCCCTATTTACACTCTGCCCTAGGTAGGTCAGCATTTCTGGTAATTGTATTAGAAATACAATAACATAAGCTGAAATTCGTAGGTTGAGTCTGGAGTCTTCGCAATTAGGGAAAAATAGAGATCCTATTTTAAAATTTTAGAAATTTACCTGAAAAGGTACATATGTAATCTTTACTGTTCAATTTTTATTGCTCTTTCTCCAAATATAACTACATTCAACACTGAATAAAACCAAATAAATTCAAATATATTTACCATGGGCTCCTTCCACAAACTTAGAGATAAGCCTTTACTTTTGTGTATTTCATAATAAAGTAAAAGACCAAGACCTCAACCAATTGCTTGAGGCAACTGTGCAGAACTTTTTAATATTATTGCTACATGGTAGCTTGACGGATTTTTTCCCCTAGAGATGGAAGAAATAGGGCAAATGAGTTGTTTTTACTACCTTCAGTTATTACCTGGAGTCATGAGTTGTTTTTCCTTTTGACAGACGCTGTAATGTCAAGGTGGCACCAGCCCACTCTTGGCGAGGCTCTATCCAAGGAAAGTGTTTTGCTCGTAATAGGCTGCCTGACAGTCTGACCTTTATCACATTTTTCTTTCCTGTCACCTTCAGGAAGGGCAGCTTGGTGCTGTCGATGTATTTCATACACAGACAAATAATTTGAGAATTATTCTGAAACACTAAAAATTAAGTTCTCCTCTTGATCTTGCAACATCTTCTGGTTTTTGTGATTTGTATTAAAAATTTTAAAAAATATGAAATTTGATTACTTGGTTTCAGGATCATTAAGAGTTTCTAGTGCTCTGTATTTCCCAAGGTGCTTTCCCAAACATACCTTCATGTTCGAAAAATGAAAGCTAACTCATTGGTAGGGAAAGCTTACTTCTTGAGGAAAAATGGAAATCTTTTGTCCAAGAAGATTAAATCCTTAACCACTCAGTTAAATTCACAAATTATCAGCTCTGCTAACAGCTTTTTCCTCTAAGGACTGCACAGAGGCCTGCAACTTCTCTCTGAGGTCAAAATGTGTGCCTGACAAGGAAATGCAGAATGCAATTGACTTTAGGTGGCATAGCTTAGTGAATATTAATATTTCTCAATCTTCCTTTTCAGTTTTATTTCTCTTTCAGTGTTAACAAAAAAAAAAAAAAGTACACCTTTTGAATGGATCTTTAAATATTGTATTTAAAATATGCTATTATTCTACTTAAATATATGTTTCAAACTTTCTGGAACCACTAGCTGTATTGAATTAAAACTCCCAATGCATTTAAGCATTTGCACAAAGCATACGGACTAGGTAGCTGGGAAAGCCTACAGACTGTTTCGGCTATTTATAAGCCAGTTACAGATGATGCCAATGATGAAAAAATACATTTTTTGTTTATTATGCAGGCATAAGGAAGTAAGACAGCAAGAAAAAAAACACTTTGGGCCTTTAAGCAACATGGATGGATGCTTAGACCTGCTTTTCTTCAGTGCTTAACACTTCAGTTTGTTACTAGAATAACCTTGTCATGTTTTGGGGTTTTTTTCCCTTCACTGCTTTTCAGAGGATGCTTGAATCACTGCACTGAGAAAAGGCATCAAGCTGTCAAAAATGGTATCATAAAGCAGACACCTCCATATATGATTAAGTTTCTCTAACAAAAGAACGCACCAGAACTTTCAGAAAAGACTGCAGTATTTTGCTGTAAAGTGTAAAATATGTTTTAAAATACTCTTAATCAAAACTGGGAGGAGAACGGGAAAAAAATAGTTGCCTGGAAAAGAAAAACTGCCTATAAAACAGATTTTCTGGACAAAACAATACAATCATGTCGTGGGTTTGACCCTGGCTAAATGCCAGGCACCTACGACGTTTGCTCTCTATGCTCTCTCCTGCTGTGGTTATGCAGAGGAGAAAAAAAACTAACACACTGGACTTATGAGTTGAGATAAGACCACTGATAAAGGGGATGCACGACAGACAGGGCAAAAGCAGGCGGGAGACTTAAAGTTGCAAACAAGGTGATTTATTAATCTAACAGAGCAGGAGGATAAATCAGAGATAAAAATAAGCTCTCAAAACACTGTTTCTTCACTGACCCCCCTTCCCTCTTAAGGCACTGCTTCCCAGCTCACCCCCTCCCTCCTTTCCAACTAACCAACAACTCCCGGGCAGGGGCAGGGTGTGGGGTTTTTCTTAAATCAGTCTATCACAACTCTTTTACTGCAGATACTCTTTCTCTATTCGCCCCCTCTCTCCATTCAACAGATCCGGGCCGGGGCAAGGTATGTGGCTTTTCTTAGTCAGTCCAATGCTACAATTCTTCTGCTGCAAATGCTGTTTCTCTACTCACCCCTCTCCCTATTAAGGCCATTTCTCAGCTCACCCCCTCCCTACTTCCTTCTAACCAACAGCTCCGGGGTGGGGGCAGGGTATGGGGGTTTCCTTTGGTCAGGGTCAGTCCATCAGGGAGAAGAATCCTCTACTTAGCCATGGGGGTCCCTCCCACGAGAGACAGTCCTCTGAGAACTTCTTTGGCGTGGGTCCAATCTCACGAGCAGCACCTGCCCGATTGCTGCAGTCCGAGATTCCTCTGCCCAGGCTGCAGAATTCCAAGCCGAGGCCAGGCTGTTTCCATCCCGGGAGCAAGGCCTCTCCTGCAGGGCCTTTGCAACTCTCAGTCTCTGGGACTCCCACTGGATCACAGCTTCCTGCAGGCATCCACCTGCTCCTCTGGCGTGGGCACCTCCCCACAGGCTGTGGGTGTTCTCTGCATCCTCTGGACCCCATGGGCTGCAGGGGGACCACCTGCTTCCCCACGGTCTTCACCACGGCTGGCAGAAGGTTTTTCAGCTCCGGCGCCTAGAGCATCTCCTCCCCCACCTTCTCCACTGACCTTGGGGCCTCCATGTTGTTCTCCCTCACATATTTTCACCTCCTCCTCCTCCTGCCCTGGCTAAAAAGAAGTGCATGCTCACATTGTTTTGATTTCTTCTTAAATATGTTTTCACAGAGGCGTAACTAACATCTCTAATTGGCCCAGGTTTGGCCAGCAGCATGTCCATCATCTTCAGAGCCATCAGAGACTGGCTCTGCTGGACATGGTGGAGAAATTTCCAGAATCTTTACTCAGGACATGCAGGAGCCATCTTTGTGCCCCACCCTGCTCACTGGCAAAAACTGGGCCAGGCAAAACTACCACAAATCACAACGAAGTATTCAAGATCAACACTTTCCACATGTAGAAAAGTCATTTGTCATGGCTGATGTTGCTTGCCTGATGTTTACCACCAGTTTTTCTTGGATCATCATTTAATAAAGTCCTGCTGAGCAGATTTTTGCCTACATTCAGATAAGCAGAGCTAGCAGCACAGTTTTCTTTACAGCCTGTTTCTTACAGAATTATATTGATATATAAGCATTAAGGCATACATCAGGCATCAGTTAAGGGACACTTCAGACACAAGCAATTTTCTGAAATCTATAAGCTTAAATTCTCGTTGGGGTAAGCAATCAGAAGTGGCCATTTTTTCATGTCAACAGAGAAAAGGACTGTAAAAATACTCTGACTTCAAAACTGCTAATATGTAATGCAGTCGATTTCACTTAAATTCCCCAGCTCTGTACTTCTCATGGATTCAGCTGGTGATCCAGCATATACTTTCAAATCAAGGACGGATTTAACACACTCGCTTTAAGGTGTTAGTGCTGACTATGCGATACATACAGGCACCTTTATACCAACAGAAAACAGGCTGCAAGGGTAGCAAAGTAGCAATGCTAGGCCTGAGACTGTATCCTGAACCTTGCCCAGCCTCTTCCCTTCTCTTACTGAAGTGTTATTTTGGAAAACCAAGCAAGACTATTCTTTTGAGGCAATGGGAGAAGACAAACAGTACCTTCTTTTCTGTAAGACTTATTCAAGAGAAATTGTCCATAAAATAAAATACTGATTTAATTTAGTTTTTTACACATATTGGATTCATGATTTTACTTAGATCAATCTCACCACAGAGCTCCTGAAATGGAACCCATGAGACAGCCTGCCATTAAAAGAGGACTAGATGTCATGCGTAATTTCCTCAATCATATAAAAAAAAGAGGCTATTCTTATCTACTCACCCTGGTTCACAAACATTTTCAGGTTGACCAGGAAGCGTCTCAGCTTAGCCAACTGAGCCTGGAAGATCCTGTAAGTGAAGGCTGCTGGACCACAACAGAAAAGTATGGCCAGATTTTTTTAACAACTTTTTAAATCAAATTATCTTCTTGATAGGAGACATATTGATGCCACTATATACAACAGATTGCTTAACATGCTTGTTAAAACAATCTAAGTCATAGGTTTATTTATCACAGGTTTTATTATAATCTCCTAGTGTATTATAATCAAAGTACAGCAGCATCATATTTTCACAATAAATGCATGTAAACAGCAGAGAAAAATCTCTGACAACAGAGGAAAAGGAGACAATTTTCCCAAATATAGTTTTTCAGATCTTTGTATTGTTATTAATTATGTCTTTCCCTGCTTTTTCTGGGGGGCAAGACTGTGTTTGATTTCTTTTGAAAAAAAGAAAAAATTATCAAAAAAAAACCCAAAACCAAACCAAAACAAAACCAACTCCCCCCCCAACCACCCCCCCAAACCCCCCCCAAAAAAAAACAAACAAAAAAAACCAACAAAAAAACAAAAAAAAACCAAACAACAAAAAAAAAACAAACAAACAAAAAAAAAACAAATGAGAAATGTTAATTGCACCAGAACAACTAGAACTGTTTCTCTGTATCAGAAGCACAGCTCAACACAAATGAAGACCAGCAGCTGCCCCAAAGAAGCATGCCCATTACCACCCTGAGGAAGTGACGTACTGTCTTACTGCATGTTCTTACATTACAATAAAACATGCTCTTGAGCAAAACATGCTCAACAAGCAATGACCTCCTACCTGGAGGTTGAGCACCCCAGGAGGTACAAGGTGCAAGAAGGATATTATTATTTTTTATCTAAAAATATTATGAAAGGACTCAAACTTTACTCATACTTAATGTGTCTTGGCACTGCACTCTCATCTGGTCTGTAGGCAGTACACAAGGTGTCCTTGAGGAAGACTCGGTGCTTCACTATGTAGAAGAGGGTTAACAGTGACACCCTCACTCATTCTTTCACTTTCAGTGTATTGACATATTGACAATTACATGTGCCTAGTTAAGTGGATCTATGGATTATATTACCTATTTTGCAACTAAACTAATGCTGACAAAATGACCCGGTCTCTCAAACAGGTTCTGGAAAAAAATGCTTACAGATTGAAGGTAACATAAATAATACAAACACAAACAAACAAAAAGCTTGCAGAGCTGATACTTCTGCTCCTCATGCAGGTCCTTCACAAACCACTTTGCATGGTAGTATCACTGACAATGTTGTCAGGTTTGACAAAAAGTTGGTCAAAAAATATTGAAAACTATCGCAGTATTTGAAATATAAATTTACATGTGTTATTACTAACAATGAACTCCTGTTTGAGTGCATATTATACCTTTAGGCATGAGCTAACAATAGTAAGGAGAATTAACAGGGCATTTACAAACTAGCCATCAGTACATGAAGAACAACCTTTTTAAGTTTTTTGAGCTATGTTTAAAGTCCTGTGATATTCAATCCAGTGCTTCGCAAAGTTTCACAGAAAAACATTGCTGAAGGTTTGAAGAAACAAATATTAGAGCAAGCTATGGGTTGTGGGATGTTTGAAACTACAAGCGTTCCTAACCTGTCTCAGTTTATGGTACTCGCTAGATTTTTTACATGACAGAATACATAAAGATCAACTATTTTGTCAATCACTAATAAAAAGATGTCATGAAAAAGGTAGCTGCTCAACAGTATACAGTTTATTAAAAGTGCTGTTTTATGAAAAAACTGTACAAGTGTAACCACTGATCAAATGGCTGCTTTGAATAGGATAAAAAAGGGATCCCAGGATAAGGTTACAGCAAAAGTAAAATTCATTCACTGGATCTCTCATGGGCAAGCTAGTGCAGCAAATAAACTGGAGACAAAAGCACACAAAGTCCTACGTGTTTATCAACGTGCTTAATTTTATAAAAACAAGACCTTTCAATATTAGAATCCTAACAATACTTTGGAAACAAATGGGGAGTCATCATGAAAGTGTTTTGTACTACAGTGGCTCACTGGTTATCCCATGGCAAAGTGCTCAAAAGAGCTGTCAAACTTAGATTTTTCTTTCACAGAAAGAAAAACAATTGTTTCACATCTCCTGACCTTTTCTGTGATGAAACGGACCTGCCAGCAGTATGCTAATAGTTTTTGAAAAATGAAATCATTTAATGTGTCTCTTCAAGATAAAGACATTGTTTCAACAATGAGAAAGAAAATTTTTTCTTTTTAAAGTTATTGTATGAAGGGAGCATTTTGAAAACAGAAGTTTGAAAATGTTTCTATCATCATGCAATTTTGTTGCAAAATGAAATGTGAAAGTGTCACCCACAAAAACCTCTAACATCTGTACACTTGTACTAGGAAGTAACTTTCTAAACCCTTTTAAAAAATCTTCCAAAGGAAGGGTTTTAAAACCTTTTGTTAATAACACAAAAATTCAAGACCTTTCAATTAGTTTGCAAGTCCAAACAACTGACTTCAGGGAAAATGGAAACTTCCTAGCTGAATATTAAGTTGAATATTAATACATCTTTGCAATAGTGGACAGGACTGAAAAATGAGCATCATGATTTAGCAAGCATAACCAGCATCACTCTTTCCATTTGGATCAATATCTTTGTGAGGTACCTTTTTCAGTAATGACAGATATTAAAAATAGATATTAAACAGATATTAAAGATTAAAATCAAGATTAATTTATCTTTGAATCTGTGTACCACAGTGCTGAACAAAAATTTCTAAAAATAATGAGGCATCAGGTACTTCTGACCATCACTTATTTTCTACTGGCAACAGAAAATTACTTTGTACCACTAATAAAATATTTGAAAATTGTTTATCTAATCTATAGCTCACCATTTTATATTTTTATCATGTAGTTAATTAGCACAGCAGTACATACACACAATGTTTATACAGTAAGGGTGAATGCTTAAAGCACTTTTTTTGCATCCAGCTCTGGATTCCCCAGTACAGGAAACCATAGAACTGCTGGAGGCCACAAAGATGATTGGAGGACAGCAGTACCTCACCTGTGAAGCTGAGACAGCTGAGACAGCCAGAAGACAAGAATGCCCTGGGATGAGCTCTTCAATATATAAAAAGGCTTGTAGGGGAGGAGGCAGCATTTCACCAGCACATGTAGTGACAGGACAAAAGGTAAGAGTTTGAAAATGAATATGGTTAAGTTAAGATTGGACACAGGGAAGAAAATGTCTGCAGTAAGGGTGGTGAGGCACTGTAGCAGGTTGCCCAGAGAAGCTGTGGATATTCCGTTCCTGGAAGTGTTCAAGATTGGACAGGATAGATCTGAGCAACCTGCTCTAGTGAAAGATGTCCCAATCCCGTGAACTTTATAGGTCCCTTCCAACCATTCTGTCATTCTGAGACTATACTTTAAAAATCTGATCCATTGCTGGAATACTATTAGCAGTAATAAATTTGACAACTGCTACTTTTTAACACTAACATACTGTATTTAGTTTCATATATTTAAGATATTCTACCCTGGGATCACACAAAATCTACTCAACTGCAGTCTGGCCTGCATCATAAAAGAATATCCAGCATAAAAGCCTAGGCTTGAATTCCAAGAAATTCAAGGCAAGAAGCCACCTAAGCCTTGTCAGAAAAAGCAACTTAATTCTGTAGCACTGTTTAGATTAGAAACTACTCTCGAGGTCGTTCTTGTACTTTCATTTTCCACTTCTCTATCCCCGTGGACACCATGTCAGACACCAAAGGAATTTCTAAGCAAAGCAGACTTTTCACCATGCTTGATGACACGCACACAACACAACAGAACAGGAATTCAGGTACTGTCATGCAGCACTAGGATTAAGCCAATTCTGATCTGAAGCAGATCAGAAAGCAAAACAGTGAACTTGGAAGAACACGCACTTACTCATGAAACCTAGAAAGCTTAATATTTATATTTATTATGCATTAGGAAGCTTATAACTTAAAAACCAAACTCCATAGTACAAAAGGCTTCTTATCTGTGCTCAATGTGGAACAAGTTTCAAAATATATATTTTTAAAATTTGTTCAGTCAATACACAATCCTTTTAAAAAACTGTATAACTGTCTGTACCCTCATTACATTTATAAATACATGATTTACATAGCACCCCATCTGGAAAAATTAGAGCTCCTTACAAATATCTACATATATTGCATACATATAAAACATTCATAGGAGTACTTCATTAAAGTTGGGTTTAATAGTCCATTTACACTGCAGCAAAATACATACAAATTTGTGTATTCTTCATAAAATGTCTCTAAAAATTAGCGCATTTGTAACCATTCATAACTCCTTTGAAGTATCTTCTAGAAAGAAAATTTGATATGAATATATCCATGATATTCAGCAGGTAAGACAGTGATATGAAGGCTAAATATGATTAATAACTGAACACTAAAAAGCAGTTAAGGCAGGGGTGAAAGGAATTAATAGGAAAAATTAGTTTATATGGCAGATAAAGTGACAAAATGCAGTACATACACATTTTCATGATGTAAACTATTCTGCCACGCACTCAGAAGTGTCTGTATTTCTGACTGCACATTTTAAAATTGATTTTTTAATAAGCAGAACATTAATGAGACCTGGCTCTCATCTGACCTGGTGCCATTTGGATTTGATTCAACTGCACAAAACTGATTATTCCAGAATGTGGGTTTAGGTTTTTCATATGACCTTCATTTATGGGTAATTACTGTCATGTGTGATCACACACATTCAGAATTTTGCCATCTCAGTTTCATCACTGTTTTCTGGGAACTATTGGACTTCTTGTTAGTAAATAGTATTTGAGAATTTCATTGATAACCACTATTTCAGGTACCAGAACATAGAGATCAGTGCCTCCCATACTATGAAGACTACACATGGCATAGATGCAGACAAAAGGCATAAGAAATGCAAAACAACCTATAATAGTGATGGCAGAAATTGTTCTGGCTCAGACCTGTTTATTTCGCATTATCTTGCCATTTTGGGAACTGAACATTCAAACTTAAAAATTCTGTCTGTACATTCATCTTTCTACCCAGTATCGGAATTTGACACAGCATTTGCAGTCCAATATTGGGTAGAATCACACCAACTTGTGACCTGCTGTCCTAAAACACCGCTCCTGCAAGCATGACATCAACCTCAAGTATCATACAGCAAGTGACCTCCTGTCACAGATGCCTTCCTCTCAAAGGCAAGATACTCTGTACCTCCCACCATGCTTCCAGAGCCACAGTTTAGTGCGTGAATTTGTTTCACAGTCCCCTCAGAATTTAGCCTTCATACACTGCTATCCTGCAGCAATGGTTCAATGTCCTCTTCATTACTTTGGTCTGGGTTATTACTCAGACTACTACTGATGCTGTTGCTCTGTTTTTTGGTGCTGCTGCCTTTGCTGTTCTC
The DNA here is from genome assembly GCA_036630365.1 of Acanthiza pusilla. Taxonomy (NCBI): domain Eukaryota; kingdom Metazoa; phylum Chordata; class Aves; order Passeriformes; family Acanthizidae; genus Acanthiza; species Acanthiza pusilla. The sequence goes on from JAXCHO010000053.1 coordinate 9,366,066, forward strand.
AGGAATACATAAGGCGACTAGAAAAGCCAGAAGAACAATGCATGCTCCAACCAGGAAGGGTGGACCAGGAACAATCGCTCTCTACAGGAAAACAAGCATAATAAAGAATTCATGAAGTTTCAGACATTGACTTCTACATTACGGACTACAGCATTAACGCAGGAGATCATGAGAGATATTTATGGTGACTATAAAATTTTTGCAAACAAGTTTGTGCACTGCAAAGTGCATTTTCTGCATCTACAGTGCCCACAAATTCCTCACCTGATCTCCATACTGATCTGAAAACCAGAAACACATAAACTTGTCAATTGACAATACGATTCCATGGCAAATAAAACAGATATTGACTGATGCTTTTTTTTTTTTTTTTTTTTGCTTTAGGCAAGATGCCTGTTAAATCAACAAGCCTCCTCTGAAGAGTACTAGAATAAGGTTTCAACATACAGAAGTACAAATACTCAATAAATCTTAGCTTCACTTTTCCATGGCTGAGATATGTGAGAAGTTAGCCAAATAAATAAGCATCCCAAAAAAACAATATATGAGTGAGAAAAGTACCAGCAGACTATGTAGTACATACAATTTTCACTGTAGAGACGTGTTGTTGATAACTTAGTATTTGGAGTTATTCTCTCTTGCTTCTAAGGAATTTATTTTGAAATTTAAAAACACAATTTACCCACATTTCACAGCCCCAATTAAAAACAAGCACCAGAAAAGTTTTAAGATCAATTTTAAATCAGCCAAGTTTGATGACAAACCTCTACAAAATAAAAATGTCAGTAATCCAGCTTTTTTTAAAAAAATTAACAACTTTCCTTTATCTGTGTAAACTAAAAATGGATAAAAATCAGAAGATGAAACTTTGTCAATCCAGTGTTTTTATTCCCAAATGAAATGTAGGAAGCTATTCTCATATGAAGTGGGAAAGTAGCTGAACATAAGTACACAAAAACAGGAATTTCCCTTGCCTCAATTCTTGCTACAATCAGAGGCCTAAATTTTCAGCTGATGGTCTGTACATATAAACTATACAAACAGACTAAAAATGTATCTTAATACTAAATCTTCAAGAGGTACTACACACACAAGTCGTTAAAGAAGTAATGAACTTCCACAAATTTTAGTATAACAGCTAATTCATCTGAACAGCATTTGTTTATGAGTATTACACTACTGTGGTTTCACTGAGGAGAGTAAAAATCTTTCAAAAGCTGTCCTTGTTCATTGCACTGCCAAGTGTTACTATTACTCTCCAACACTGCCTATGACTGCACTGTTTGCTGTAAGGGCTTTCTGTGAATAATTATAATGATGCAACCTCACTCAAACTTTAGTTCTAGTAAATTCACACCAAAAGATGTTACCTGGTTTCAATACTGAAACCAATGCTGCTACTAGTGTAAATCTAAATATTTACTATCACATTTAAATCATGAGCTATCTTAATAATTTAATAGAACTGAAAAGTGAGAATTAAGTAGTTTAAGAAAAACCAAAAAGAAGACAGATTTGTATCAACCAAAAAGAAGAGAGATTTCTGGCCTTATGAGTTCTACGCTGCAAACTGCACACATTTCGAACTCACCTCACCACTTGGATTTTGCTTGGTTTTTTTTTCAGAAGTGTTATCAGGTAGCAATTCATTGAGTTCCACATGGAAGAGAAAGAAAATAAAGCCATACAGTGCTGGTCCCAGGCCATTGCACAGTCCTCTAACTCCAGTTATTATTCCTTGGACAACACCTAATAAAAGAAAAAAAAAAACCAACAAGAGTAGGATTTTTTTTGTTTTGAGCAAGAAAGAAGTGCTCAGAACCAAGAGTTCTGAGTGTATTCTAACAACTGCTCCAAAATAGATAATTTCATAATTATTTCTACATCCTAAGATGTAAGAAATATATTGAAGACAAATCAGTTGGATTAAAATAATCCTCTGCATCATCACAGTTCTGTCACTATACTTGCAGATTACTGATGCCTGCAACAGAAACCTGGTTTTGAATATGACAGATGAAATTTATGTGCAGTTTTAAGGTTTTATATTACAGTTCTTTCACTCTCACCCAAAGCCTACAATGAAGATAGCAAACACAGCACACCTTAAGTGTGGTACCCATTTAATTTATTTTCAAGTGAAATTTAGAGTAATGTATCTAAGTGTTAAGGATTATAATTGGGAAAATATGCACAAACTCTGATCAGGATTTATTTAAATACCAAGTAGCTTACTCAGGGCAGTAAATTGAGTGTACAGCAGTAAATTCACAACACTTGACCGGCTGCAGTTTTACACTGGATTCTTCTAAAAGCTCAATTAATCCAAGCACTATATGTATATTTCTGTTTCAATTTCATTAAGTGATTATGACAACAGTGCAAAAAGCATTTTGATGATATTAACTTTACATATTAAGAGTCTACAAAATGGCATCTTAAAATATTAATAGTCTGCTTCCTTCTTAAGGCAGTAACTTGTAAAATGGGAGGAAAGAAAGCATGCAAAAAAGACAGCCGTCCAAGTTTTTACTTCATAGGTTGATGACATGAAAGTTTAAAATCTTCCTGCCACTAGGTGGCAAAACCTGAGTCTTTACACTATTGAAACCCTTAACTATTAACACCAGCTTCCACTATGTAAAATCAAAGTTCAGTGGTTTCTGTCAGTTTAACTAAGCTATTCACTTCCTGATAGAAAACAAGTCCTCAAAAATCTCTTAAATGTCTCTTAAAAAAATGGGGGAGAGGGGAATAATTAAAAAACCCCACATTTTTTAATTTAAAATAAAATACTGTCTTTTGCACCTTTCAAACTCAACAGAAATCAACCTCCTGGAACAGCACCTCCCTTGTATTCAGATTAACTGAAGTTACCTAACTTCAGGCTGTACAATGCTAAAGTGTAAGTAATACTTAAAATTTACATGTACAGCATTTTTTTAAGAGAACACTAAATTCTGTTCTTATATACCAGTGAGTTCATTTGTGATGACTTCTCTCATTTCACTTAAAAGTAGGAGTAATTTCTGACTGTATATTGCTCTTCACATCAAAACCAGTACATTTTCTTTCTTCTCAGATCAACTAGTTACTTTGGCTTCCTTTTCTCTTCCTTGAAAATCTGAAGTATTCTATCAATAAGGCCAACTTTTCTACAAAAAATAAAGTTTCTTGCATACATTTATTTCAATTTGGTAAATTGTGCAATTGAAAAGGTAGTATCATTACATTAATCCTCACTGTCTATTTAGAGAATACTGCATATAATAAAAGGGAAAAAAAGTTTTTGTTGCTTTGATAGTACTTTTACAGAAAGATAAAAAAGAAGTAACTCATCAGAAATTACGTATTTTACAATGCAAATATGATGAATTTGTGCACTTCCTTCCTCCTCTACATAGATTAGCAGACATCTAGAGGTTCTATCAAGTGAAAACTCTCACCAAGGTAACATGGAAAGTACACCTAGATAACTCTTCTGCTTTCTAGACAAAAAAGCAGTCTGATGCATAAATAGCAATTCATCCAATACTCACCCTGTTGATCTGCCTCTGCATTTCGTGAAACCAGAGCACTAATTGCTGGGAACGTAATGCTTGACATCGCTGCTACGGCTCCTGCTGCCCACATCATCCTGTGTTAAATACATAATTCAAATTAAAAATGAGACTGCTCTTACAATTACTCCCCACACTCCCAAAAGGGCCACAAGAGCACCCTTATTTAACACATAATGCCATTTCAAAATATTCTGATTAGAATACCTAGAGACTGGAAATTATCTGGTTATCTTCCTGCTCCCTTATGACATATTATTCTGAACTTGTTGGAACATAAGCACATTTGATTTGATTCTATCCTAGCAGAGAGAAAGAGGGGAATAGGAGTGAAGTGGGCTTTTCTCTCCAAACACTGTATAAAGGAATAATTTCCCAGGGTGTCCCAGTGAGGCAATTTTCTAGCCTCTCCAACTGACTAGGAAGTGCTCTGATAAACAACAAGCACTCATCCCTCACAGTAGAACAAACTTGATAAAGAAGTTGTTCTACCTTATGGTTCTAGTTGTCTCTACTTACAGACAGTTGTTTCAATACAAGAGACTCTAGCTAGTTTGTAAGACAAAATACAGTTAAAGTAAGAGAGTACATTAGAAAAACGTATGGAAATGTTAGAAAAAGTATAGGTCCAATACCTAACTGATAAAATGGGTTACTAGAGAGAACATAGTACTTATTACCTTGTGAGTTTATGAAAAAGTTTTAAAAACATTCATAGATTTAACACTAACTGGACCAAAATGTTGCAAAGGCTCCCTTTTCAAAAAGGCTGTTAGTCTGTGACTTACATTGCATGTACAGAAAATTTCATCATTCCTACATATGCAAAATACAGAGCAAATTTTGGTAGTGTAATGGGAATGCTTAATTCAGAGAACACTTAAATACTCATGACAACAGAATTAAATAGTAGAACTTCTTGGGAAAAAACCTTTCAGTTCCTTAACAGGTGTGTACATACCAAAATGTATGCTTACCAAGACTGAGAGCCAAAGCCATACCAAGCCAGCTGAAAGATCTGAAAGCCAAGCCCAAGGAGAACTGTGTTTTTGTTCCCTATAGATCTCATCAAGATACTGAGAAACACAGTCTGCAAGAGAAAGTGGTTCAACAAAAAGTTGTTTTAAAAAGTCAGATTGCTCAAGTAATTTCTCCCATGCAAAGTAATTCAGAAAACTTTTCAAATTATGAGGAAATTCATACAATTTGTCCTTTATTTCCCCAGTATTGAGTCTAAAATACTGAGGAGACATTTAAAAATTTAATGTACAGATATTCTTAACTCTTAAAGAGTTATTACTACTTCAAGACATTGAGAAGCATATGTGTTGTCTCTCTATGTACATTAGATGACGGCATCTATTTCCAAGATAAACAGGCTTTCATTTTCACCTCTACAAACCTATTTTATTACAGACTAGAGAGTTCCACAAAACAAAAGCTGGTACCAAGCTAAGACAGTACAGGCTGGACATTACTTGAATTTACCAGTACTTATAAATACAGGTAAATTCAGAGAAAAGAAGACTGTTAGCTCAGAAAAACAGTAAATTCCTTAGGTCAGCTGAATTACTATGCAAATTTTAAAACTAACAAGTAAATCCTGCTGTTTTGTCACCTTCATCACAAACACTAAAATTTGGCCAAGGCCAATTCCTAGGCACCATTAATTACGTTTTCTACTAACTCTTTACGCAATTGATACGCCCTTTTCACTTGCACATGTAAGGCAACCCTAACCAAAGACCACTATTTTTATGTGTTAGAAGTGTTACTGCTGAGGGGGAAGGATATCCCAATTCAGATACAACAGCAAGACACTCATGGCAAGAAGCAGACACTTTCTAGTAAAACAAAGTCCACATGGACAACTTGAGTCAGTTAACAGAGCACACATTTTTCTTTAAAAGGAGAAACTCAGCAATGGTTCAGTAGAAATACAGAGAAAAGAAACCAGGACTACAGAGCAGAATACACTTCCTCTCTTGTCTTGTCTCTCTTCCTGATTGTATTGGGTCCAGCTGAGATGGAGTTAATTATCCCACAGCAGCCCTCACCGGTCTGTAGCTGGAAAGGTGTTGATAACACAGCAGTGCTTTGGCTACTGCTGAGCAATGCTGGCAGGGCATCAGTGCTGTCTTTCAACATTCCCCCCCCAACATCAGTACACTGGACATGGGCAAGATTATGGGAGAGGACACAACTCAGCCAGCTGACCCAAACTGATCAAATGGGTCAAATGGTCAATGACCAAACTCATTCCATATGACATCAGCTCAGATATAAAAGCTAAGGAAAGGAGGAGGAATGGGGCAGTTGTTATTTACAGTATTTGCCTTCCAGAGCAACCACTATGTATGCTGAAGCCCTGCTTCCTGGAAGCCCTGCTTGCTGATGGAAAGCAGAGAATAAACCTTTTTTCTTTTCCTCTTTGCTTGTGTATATCTAAACTTTTGCCTTTGCTTTAGTAAACTAATTTTTAGTTTGACTGCTAAATAAAAAAAATTCAGTAATTCTTCCTTCATGTGTTCTGATCATTCTGGAGATATCCAACATGCCAACACAAATCAGTATTTATACAGCACAGATTATGTCAATTAGCAAAGATTATTTCAGTAAGCTGTGCTCTTCAAAGAGCTCAAAAATCAGTAGAGCTTCCTCATTTTAACACTAAAAATTATGAACCTGAAGGGAAGCCATCTTAGAGATTTTTAGCCAAAATATTGGTCTGCATAAAGTATGAACGGCAAACGCGAGTGCACACAACAGCCTCAGAACAAACCACAGAGCAAGGATTCAAATACTGACTTGAATTGATAATGAAGGCCACAACTGACACCAGTAAATTAGGTAAACATTGACTAATGCGTTGTTTACATCAAACAGAAAGACCTTCATTCTGCTACAAATGGCAACAAGGTTACAACATACTCTATATGTCATTCCTCTTCCTGTAATCAAAATAGGAAGACAAGCTATACCCATAAAGATACCAAAGATCATATTACAAAAACTCTTTGATTTACAAAAGACATACAACAGTAAGATACCAAGGCCTCACAGCTCCTCAGCCTCCAAGCTGAGCTTAAGCAACCCTGGAAAAACCAGGTCAATACTAGCATTGCTTGTATGAGAGTTTGATAGCACGAGCCAATTGAATAGGTGCAAGTAGCATGACTTTTAAATAAAATAATGTATTTCCCTTTCAGAAAGCCTTGCATTACGAATGCAATTAATGTAACGAATTTCCTGCATCATTTTAATGATTTTAAGTCAAACTTTCAGTGAATTTACTGATCCAAGTTTTGCAAATTTTAGTTTAATTTTCTAATGTCCAGATCCAGTACTTCTAAGGAAAGCTGATACAAAGGAAGAAATTTATGCAGACTGTATCATAAATACAGTCTTTAGTGAATGCAAGATACACTGGCATACTAGAGCATGTAGAAAGTTTTTAAACAAGCTTAAATGAAGCATTATAAAGAAAAAGGCTTACCTGAGCTACGATGGACAGAATGCCCACTACAGCTATAAATGCTGCAATGCTAGCAGATCCGAAGCCTATAACCTGTAGAGAAGCAAAAATTGCATAAAACAAATGCCAAACACAATCCAGGACAATTACAAGCAGCAAGGTATCTTCTTAAAGAAAACACTCATTCCTGTTTATACTCTAGATCCATACAGGATCTATACAGGAAGTGTCCACTTCCAAGAATAATCCTTGACTTTTTGCCAAGAAAACTATAAAGGTAAAAAAACTGCCTTTAAAAAAGGAGGCAGAGGAAGTCATGGATCTGGAAACTGAAGTTCTCTATCCCTCCCACTAACACAACAGCTCTTCAACAGGCAAGATCCCACCTCAAGGTAGACCCATAAACTGCTCCACTGAATGAGAACACAGGTCTGCTTAGGGTTAACATGTGCTTAAGATACAGCAGGGTTTATGCATCAGGAGTCTAGTGTTACTCAGTTCTTGGCTTAGCAAAGCACCCTGCCTTTAATTTTGAAGCTTTACTTTGCCAGAAAGCAGGTCTCTGAGCAAAGTCTATAATAAGAAAGAGGTCATGGGGAATACTTGTTTAAACATCCTTAGTGAGATGTGAAGACACCAACGTTTACCTGTCTCAAGTAGAGAAAGAAACTAGAATACTGGCCAGCCTCAGGCAGGTATGAGAGCAACACTGTAACGCAGATCGGAAGAACCGTAGGATCTTTTCTAACCTTCTTCAGAGACTGTAAAACAAAGCAAGTATTGAAACATTTGTACAATCTCCAATGAAAACATAAAGAAATATGAAAGTAGATTGTCGTTGTTGAGATGGACACGACACATAAAAACTCACCACAACAGCTTCTGGTCAAAGAAAGGAACTGCTTTTTCTTTTCCAAGGCCTCTTTTATACTATTTCTAACATTCATGCCACACATCCATTGGCTTTCAATTCACCACCCACAGTGGCTACATATAGTTAGAACAATATCTTGCAATAACACCACTGTGAAGACTCGGATATCACTGTTTGAATTCTTGCTTGTTTTGAGCTAGAATCGATGCCTGTGAACCGAGGCAAACAAGCAGAAGGTAGCTCTCACTACATGCCTACAGTTCCCATAGTAGATTGCCTTTTTTTTAAATCCATTTTTGTCCATGTATATGCATCAAAACCATTACATATGAAACAGTTAAGCTGAACATTAAGTCACAAACAATCTGATTATACACAGTTTGGGGTTCCAATTCATCTGCAAAGTTTCCCTTAAGATTTTTGAAGCTACTGCTCAATGCCAAATCACAACTATTCCCAGAAAACAGTGTTGTATAATAGGAATGGAAATAGTAATATCTTCTAATGGATCTCCGTAATAATAATTTGTTTTGAAAGACGCTAGCAAATAATAGACATTTCTCATACTTGTTCATTGACGATATTCATTACTTTAAGGAACAAATAAATTGTGGAAAACAAATTCTGTAACTGCAGTCTTTCAAGTATGCCATTCATCTCTCAATATTCACAACCAGTTCCCAGCAGAATGGATCCTAAGAAGAACAATCACTCTTTCCTCTCTTAAGATACCAAGCTGCAACAAAACCATAAATTAACTGAAAAAGAGTGATTAAATGAACAAGTTACTACAAAGACTGCACAGTATGTTTTAGCCCTTCCCGTACATGCCTGTAAAAAAATCAGACTTTATAGATCCATTCTCTATTAGAAAGAAACCATATATAACCAAAAGTGGAAATCAAGAGTGGGGGGAGATATTGCCAAAAGTACAATTACAAAGTGAATACATAAAACCTTAAAATACTGGCTTTTGTGGTGTAAGAATTCAGCATTTCTCTTTGCAATAAAAGAGAGTACATATGCTACAAAAGTAAAGTATTGAACCTTTGGATTTCACACCAAACATTATTTTCAAATCAAGAATTATTTAATCCACAAAGTTTGGTTTGATTTTGCTTTTTAAATGTAGTTAGATTGTTTGGGCAAAAGCAGAGAACAGGGACTATGGTATACTGAACAGTCAAGCTACCAATAAGATTAAAGATTTCTCAAGCTTACAAACTGCAGCTAATAATTGTTACTTGTTAATCATAAAATATTTAATAATTGCTTATTGAAGTGCATCTTACTGCAAAAGGGTCTGCCTGCTCCCATGATATAGAAGATCCCCATGAAGCAGGTCTTATCTTTTCTGGCAGAGATTCTGGTACAGCTAGCAGGATGAAGCAGATGTCCACAACAGCGACCAACGTGGCCACCAGTACAACCACACTATCTCCGTAGCTGGCAGACAGGTATGCTCCAATGGCAGGACTAGTTACCAAACTTGCTGCAAAGGTGGCAGATACCTATGCACAACAACAGGTTACGAACTCATCAGAGTGGTTATTCTACCATTACAGAAAAATGAAGTAACTTGCTCACCACCACCACCCCTCCCCAGAAGTGTGGTTTAAAAAGCACACAAGTAAAAATTCAAGTAAAGAACCCAAACCAACCAGCTTACCACCACCACCCGTCCCCAGAAGTGTGGTTTAAAAAACACACAAGTAAAAATTCAAGTAAAGAACCCAAACCAACCAACCAGAAAAAAAACCCAAAAAAACAAAAAACAAAGCCCCAAAATACCCCCCCAAAAAAAAGGGGGGGGGGGGGAACAAACAAGCAAACAAAAACCCAAAACAAACAAATAAACAAACAAACAAAAACCACCCACTATTTATGGCAGTAAACGTGGGTCTCAAATAGTTTCTACAGCCTCCTCAACAGCACACCATACCAGACAAGATTTGCAGTCAAAGATCAGGTTTGGCTCAAAGGAAATAGGCTCTTACTTTCAAAGAGACTAAAATCTTTATTTTGCTTTCTAATTATGAATTTTAAGTGATTTGACTAAAAAAGTTCTCAGTACATTTACATGCCTGCCTAAAAGAAGTTCAAAGGCTAAGGACATCTAACAATAGACCTCCAAAACCTAAACTAATATAGATATTAGGAATGCAAACTAAGTAGGAACTATATTACCACTGAAAGAATTAGTTTGTACTAACTAAATTATTTTCCTCGTCTTTTGATAATTAAGAAAGGTCATGATTTAAGTCACTAAAAATACTCTTTTATGCATTTTCATCCTTCCTCACTGTTCTGACTTTAGAAAAAGCCATTCTATACTAAAAGGAATATGAACTAGAAGTGCAACTTAAAGGTAACAGAAAACTATTGGCAGATTAAATTAGTTGCATTGTCTTTAACAGCATTTAATGCTTTGTTCACAAAACTGATTCTTTCTTACACATGCTCTCTATGTAACTCGTCAAATATTTATTCTGTACGCGTAAGTACATAGCACTTTGTTCATTGCCTGAACTCTAACACAGTGTCTTGAGCCATGGCTTATTCCTTTATCAACCTCTTTACATTAATCAGGAAACAATCTGCACATCAAAGCACAAGTTCAATATGAAGATCATAATCTATTCTTTTTCCCGAGCTGAGCATATCTTACCAATCCATAGGCAGTAGTTCTTTCACGTTCTTGTGTTACATCAGCTACATAGGCAAATATTACAGAAAAGGTAACAGAAAAGATTCCAGATACTGAAATCATAGCGAAGTACCACCTAATAATTTAAAAGCAACAATTAGAACGTTTGAGCTATAATCTCTTGCTTTTTACTTTACTAATAAGCATGTCTGTGTTTATGCCTAAGAGGAACGTTCCTCGAGAACTAACAGAACTTTACTGGAGATGAATGAATGATTGTGCAGTCTCACATAAATACTGGAAAACAGCATTCTAATGTTTTATATTCTTCTGTTTATTGTACATCAGCCTAAAAGAAGAAGTGTCCCCTTGAGGACACGGTACCTATAGATTTTTACACTCTCGAGTTAAAGTTATGAAAATGAACTACCTTAGAAGTCATTTTCCCAGCCAGTTAAGGAATAACCTAGCATATATATAATGTCGTGGAAGCTGAACTCTGAATTAATTCAGTGCACACAAAGTTATTTTGTAATTCTTCCAAGTTTCACAATTAATGTAAATGAAACTGAAATGAAACTGATCTTAACAGAGCAGTACTGACTTGGTTTCAAAGTCTTAATCAAAGAGTTAAAAGACACCACTTGCAACAATTACACTTTTCTGTGGCACATAAATGCTAAGTTTCAATTAGCTTCAAAAACACGTTTATTACTGTCAGTCATCAAGGGAAAAAATTAACAGCTGAGATTAAAACAGAGTTAGATAGGATTATCAAATTCTTGCAAGGACTATTTTACTTGTACTAATATAGCTCACATTCTATTATTTCTGCTTTTAGGATACATGGTTTGAACACATCTTAAACAGAAAACTCCAGAATAATGCAAACACGTCTTGAAAGGAAACCTGCTTTGTTCTTGTCTTACTGTCCCTCTCCCATTTCCCCAAACTACTGCTTGGACTGAATATCTGCTCCCCTGACAAGCTTGTTGCTGCAGTTTGTACCACTTACCATGGGCTTATTCTCATTAATGGAATTGGGACACAGGTGAAGAAAACTGTAAGAAGAAGAAAAGATTTTCTTCCCCAAGCATCTGAGAGAGCTCCTATTAGCGGAGCACTGAGAAAAGACAAAAAACCCTGTGACAGAAGAAAAACAATTAATATGTCTGTATCTGCACTTCCAAGGCTCACTTTAGCTACAATATCAGAAACTAATAAAATTGAACATTTATTTGAAATTAAACACGGAAGTTGTAGATAACTGAAAATTGTTCTACAGTCTCGTTTTCTGTGGTTCTGATGTTTTGTTTCAAATCTATTAAATTTGAGTGAATTATAAAATGGGAAAAAAAAGACAGCATACCTTTTTTCAAGATCCATTTGATTGAATATAGAAGTAACACAGACTGCAAAATCTTCTTTAAAATCTCCAAAACACAGCCTAGTTCCACAAAGGAACATTATCTTAGCCTCTATAAAGAGATTTAGTGCTAGATTTCAAGCCCAAGTTGCTGTCTAATTTGGACTGTCCTAAGAAAGAGTTTTGGGTAACATAACTTCTCTCTAAAACAGGTTTAATAGAACACTTATTGCTTTATAAAACACACATATCATGTACAGTACATCTGTACAGTGCAAGAACTGTGAAGATCATTTGAGCAAGACTGACAACTTGAGATCATGGGACACCATAATGAGATTCCCATAGAAAAGGTCAGACTTACATGTTGAGTAAAAACAGAAAAAATTGACTAAGGATCAAATACTAGATTTTCTAGAATTTCATTAAGTCCTAGAATCTAGGCCTCAAATCCATTCTATTGCACAGGAGAATTAAAATAAGTAAAGGATTTCACAGGTTTGTTAACTGGGGAATAGTTCCTCCTAATTAGTACATTCTTCACTTATCAATCCAACTCTGGCTAAGTCCAAACATTAGTAAATGCATGATTTTGTAAGCATCCTAATTAACACACTGGAAGTCTACTCTGGCTAACTTTAGCTTACCTCTCTTATTCAAATACAGTCACTTACAAGCTCAACATGTGCATATAGACTGCTGTACTAAATAACTGTTCTGCCAAATCCTTACAAACAAACCTGATTTCAATGCTTTCAGTAAGCAGATTGAGAGCAAAAGCTGTAAAGACAGATTACCAGACCCTGGGAAAGTAAGACATCTTACTCATTCGAAATGAATGTTTCTGCTCCTTAGAATCAGATTTCAATGCCATATGATCTAACACGTTTTGCTGTCACCAAAAACACTTCCGATGTTTCATAAACAAAATTTTCAAGAAAACAAGACAAGGAAGTACAAGCTCACTCTAGTCTTTGATCCTGTTTATTAGACTTGTTAGAGCAATCCAAAAATTCATGACATCAATGCACTTTTCTACAGATACGCTCTGTACAAAACCTATGGGGAACCCTATTATTTACTACTTTTAAATTAAATACACAGTTACACTGCAGTGTGAAAAAACTTGAAAGAAAACAGGAAGAGGAACATGAACTTCGTTCTTCTACAAGAACAATGAGAAGATAACTTCCGCATTCAGTCTGACAAACCAACGTCCTGAGTGCATTGTGTTCTGGCAATCCACTGTGAAAGATAGCAAGTCGATCCTAAAGATGTCATGTTCTTACCACTAAAAGCAATACTTTAGACTTGTACAGGACATAAATAATTTCTAGGTGCCATAGATTACCTCAGTCGTAAGTTATAGCAAGCACTTTTCAGCCTTTGCTTTGCAGCAAAGAAGAGACATTACATTAGTTAGGCTAGAAAAATTTTGCAAGCTTTTTTATGGCCACAATCCAGCGTAACCACTGTGTGAATGCAAAGGTGTAAGTAAGAGACAAGCTGCCTTGAATATCTTGACCATTACAGAACGTTCAAGAGTTGATTAAAAAAAAGGACCAGGAAATAAAACCAACCTGATGAAAACTAGCTCTTATGCCACATTTTAAAACAAAATCACAGTGTTTAAGTGCTTCATTTTCTATCTCAATGGTATCATCATAGCAGCATTAATCTGCTTCTGATATAAATCATTTAACATTAGGAAGCAGACAATAAAAACCTAGCTCCATTCTTAGAAAGATCCTTATCAAGATTACAATAGCTACAAGTGATACCTATTCAAATCAGAGGAATTTAAGCTTCTGAGAAACATTCAGCTTGTTTCAAGATCCTCCCACTTGGCAGTAAAACTTGAATTGAGCCCAAGAAACAACCACTACAGTGAAAATATTATTTAAGAATTAACTATGTTCTCAGTGTTTGTATGTTCTTATGGAGAATGCAGGTGAGACAAGTTAAAATACAAGAACATGCAGAATATTTATGTCACAGGTAAAAAAAAAAAAATCTTACCTTAACACCTTGAATAAGACCATTCATTAAAAATGTGTGATGGGGAAATGTTTCATGTAAGACCTGACAGAGGGGGGGAAAAAAAGCATTATTTGAATCAGGAGAGATAAGATAAAGTTGATTCCAAGTTGTTGATTTGTAAAACAGGATAGCTTTATGAGAACTTGCTAAAAAAAGTATCCTATCCCAAAATAAAAATTAAAAAACCCCAAAAATACAAACTCAAAAACTCCAGAACAACCATGAAAAAAAGTATCTTCTACATCTTATTTGTCTCCACAAGGAAATGTAAACAGGATTTAATATCAATTTATCAGCATAAATTACTCTGCTGACAGTCTGTAATGCAGAGATAGTTGGTTTGGGACACTTGGCTCAAAATGAGGATCAATGTAAGCAAAAACCATCTCCATGTGGCACAAATTACAGAATTTTTATGTGGTTAATTCCTTCAAAAGGTTGACTCAAACATTGCCAATATTTAGGAGAAAAAATGAGATTCAGCTAACTTACTCTGAACAAGGGAAAAACAGTGCTATATTCAGAAGTGAACAAACAACAGCTATTAAATAGCCATACAGTTAGAAATATTTCTGATTAACAAGTAGATGCTTATAAATACTAGCAAGAGTTCTGAGTGTTTAAATACAGCTACAAATTCAAGTAAGGTGCTTTACCAGCAGTCTTAATTCAAGGGCAAGAATGTTAATCTATGCTAAACAGATTTACCATAAATATGCAAGAGAGTTAAGGGGCCTCACAGGTGCTGCCATGTCAATTAAAAAAGTTATTGTGATGTTCAAAGCATGTATGCACAGAAATACACATTCAAACAAAATTCACATTCATTTGTTCCTATTATTTATAGGTAAGTGCCACCAATTAGAACAACTACTTATATGAGAAAACTATTACCCTGAAGAAATAGAATACTTTAGTGCCACTGAAAACTAACAGCATTATTTTTCTAGGAAAACTGAGATTCTCAAATCATAGGTTTAATAAAAATGATGGTTCTCATAATAACTACTGGGCAGATAATTCTTATTTATATCCCTTTTGCCTTCAGGTATCATCCTTTGGTTAGATATTTAGAACAATTTTTCACCTGTTAGAACACTGATCTTATGATATGAATTGAGGAGAAAAAAAGTCAGGGGTCAAATTAGAGATCTAAAGGCAAATGTCTTCTAAGTTAGAGAAAAACCAAAAATCCTAAAACAAACAAACAAACAAACAAACAAACCTACCAAAAGGGAAACTCAGAGAGTAAAATCTAATTTCCTATTAACTGTTTCTAGTATTCTTTCCCAAGAGGCAACCACTGCTGATATTAAGTTCAAGTTTTTGAGATTAATTTGTTACTTTATAGACAAGAGAAATGCAAGCAGACAAACTGGTAAAGGGAACTGCTTTACTGAAGTTCTACCAATACATACGTATTAAAAAATATATATTGAAGAGAGAATATTTCATTAAGTAATTAATATTGCTTCTGTAATTTACTAACATTGGCTTACAAGTCCATAAATAAAAGTAATGTCCATAAGCTTTGGTCAGTCTTTGATCAGAATAGCCTTTGTGTGAATTAGAAACACTTTAAGTCTTTTCTTCTCCACATATAGTGTCATGTAACAAACAGTTCAGCTTTGGTGACAGATGTCCAAAGAAGTGGAAAAGCAATTTAAAAAATAAACTTTAAATAATCTCAGCTATCAGAAACACACACCATTTATTTTCATAGTCCACAACATTTTAATCAGATTGAATGTTGACAATGACCTGCAGAATCATGGGGAAAAAAACCCACAAAAAATTGAGTGACCACAAGCTTTGATCCACTTCCATTTCTACCCTTCCTACATGACAAACCTGCTTGAGCAAAAGAGGGCAGCTGGCAGTTCAAAGGCTGAACCTAGCTCATAAGAAATCTCGACATGACTTCTAGTACTGCTGCCTGATAAGCAGGTCAATGTAAGCTACCACAAGTACATCACAAGACAGAAGGGTGCAAAGTATCAAACCAGACTTGAAATTATATAAACCTAACAGCAGCCTTTCAGTTCTTGCAAAGCTGATTACAAATAAAGATGATCACACTCAACTATGGAACTATTCCAGTTGGAGTACACACTGGGGAATAATTGAAGAACCCACCTAACATATAGTTTTATTAAATTGGTGGCATTTTGCAGATGTGTCAAAATTATGATTTGCACACTTATCCTTTTAAATGAGAAATGTCAAGATTGGGCAAGTTGAAATTGAGCACTTTGGTTAAGAAAAAAAGCAAAGAAAAAAAAAAGAGAAAAGAAAGACCACCCAGTACGCTTGCCCATATTTTGACATTGGCAAGACAGGATAAAAGGATGGTCATTTTGTAAGACACCTGCTTTATGGAAACATGCTAACTGTTTATGTGAACTTTTTATTACTAAGCTATCTAAAAAGTTCAGAGACTGTCTTTAGAAAGGTTAGACATACATTTCAAGAGTTATGTAGATTATTTTATTTGGAGTTTGGAGGAGAGAAATTAACTCTTTTGATCTCAAAAACTTTGCTTGCCATGTATTCAAATTTTAGCTGATGAAAACCTGGACTAATAGACCTCTTGCTCACAGGCAGGCCCCATTACAATGAATGCAATCCATTATCTTAAAATTAAATGCTTCATATCCTATTACCAAACACTCAAAATATCTGTCCCTCTGGAAAATACTCAGAACAGATTAAATACTTATGAAATCCATTTCTTACATGAATGCCTTTAGATTTTACTCTAAGTTACATGGCCGACAAAACAATCAGCCCACAGGAATGTACATAGCTAATGAAGCATTGCATGATTTATTCAATTGTTCCAACTGGAAGATGACTGAACTACAAAGTCTTAAAAAAGCCAGGATTTCCAGAGATACTTTAATCAATAGACTAAACTGGTGTTAGTCTAAAAGGCAAATAAAAGAGTAGTACAGCAGAGTTAATTTCTTTTTCCTTATCTTCTAGTCTTTCAGCAGTCCAAATCTCAGCTGCTAAGACTACTGGAATTCAGGTTACGAGATACACAGTAAATGTAAAACAAATTAAAACCCAAATCCGTGGGAATTAGCAAATTAGTATTTGTCAGTATCACCAGGATAACAGCTGATGAATGATTACTTACCGTTAGCATTGGAGTTGTCAAGAGCCCCCAAGCAAAGAATTCTAGAAATATCACCACCACCGCATGGTATACGCTTGGCCGACCAATACCTTGTTGCTAAGAAAGAAAAACATATGCCGTGGTTGTACCCATCCAGTTCATTACATGTGCAAAAATCTCTTCAAACATGTGTTGAGTATAATCAGTTTTCAGCACAACCTACTAACCAAGCCCTTGGGACAACGATAAGCCAAACAAAGGAGGAGAAATTGGTTTTTATTATGAAACAATTACAGATCTTCAGGGAACTTAAAAAATTTTGTTCCCTTGAACATTTCCTGACCGAAGAGAATTATTTGCCCTCCTCCTTAGGCTTTCTCCCCCCTGAGCATTCTTCACAACCCTTCCATAACAGCATGACCAACATACCTCTCCCTGCTACCACCACAAGCGGCAAGACAGACCCACTTTATTAAGATCACAGCACTGTTTCAACAAAACTATGACAACGTATATGATCAGAAGGGCAACAATTTTTGTATTAGCAAATGCCAAAGTATGAAAAAATAAGGAAAATACGTCATCTGTACAACCGTTTGCTGCTGATTGCTGACCAGCAATCTATTGATTCTATGCTTGTGTCTGCAAACACAGACTACAGACTGAGGAACTATTATACTAGTCAACAAGTAATTCCAGAAAGAATTAGCGAACTGTGAAAGTACTCATTATTCTGCGAAACTGCTGCTATTCAAGATCAAAAGACTTGATCGCAGATGAGAGTAATGAAATCTTTTTCTTTAGATGAAACAGGCAGAACCCTTGGGTAAGGCATATTTAACCAGAAATACTACTACTACTACTACTACTGCTTTTTTCTTTCCTTCTTTCCTTCTTCCCAGAAGAGATTTAAGCAGAAGTACTGAACCATCTAGTGGCCTTCAGTGCAGTGACAGCAATGGTTGAAAAGGGGAGACTGACAGATGTCATTTACCTAGACATTGAAGGCTTCTGAAAAGCCTTCAATCAGTTCCACATGACACCCTTATCTCCAAACAGAAGATGCATAGATTTGAAGTGTGAACTATTTGGTAGATAAGGAGACGCTGGATGGATGCAGCCAGAAAGTTCTGGTCCATGGCTCTGTGTCCAGGTAAAGGCCAGTGACAAGTGGGGTCCCTCAAAGCTCTACTCTGGGACCAATGCCCTTCAGTATCTTCACTGATGACACAGATAGGAGGATTGGGTGCACCCTCAGCAAGTCTGCAGATGACACAAAGCAGAGTGGTACAGCTGACACGATGGAAGGACAAGA
Source organism: Acanthiza pusilla (assembly GCA_036630365.1). Classification (NCBI taxonomy): domain Eukaryota; kingdom Metazoa; phylum Chordata; class Aves; order Passeriformes; family Acanthizidae; genus Acanthiza; species Acanthiza pusilla. The sequence goes on from JAXCHO010000053.1 coordinate 9,384,464, forward strand.
TGCCATCCAGAGAGAGATGGACAAACTTGAGAAGTGGGTCCACAAGAACCTCACGAAGTCTATCATGTCCGGGTGCAAGGTGCTGCAGTTGGGTCAGGGCAATCCCAGACATGAGCACAAACTGGGAGAAAAAGTCAGAAAGCAGCTCTGAGGAGGGCTTGGGGGTTCTTGTGGATAATAAGCTGGACATAAGCCAGCAATGCACACTCACAGCCTAGAAGGTCAACCGCATCCTGGACTGTATCAAAAGGGCCAGCAAGCAAAGGGAGAGGATTTTTGACCCTCTACTCTGCTCTCGTGAGACCCCTCACACATAGTACTGTGTCCAGCTCTGGAGTCATCGGCACAGGAAGGACATGAACCTGTTACAGTGGGTCCAGAGGAGGCCATGAAGTTATCAGAGGGCTGCAGCATCTCTCCTATGAAGACAGGCTGGGAGCACTGGGGTTGCTCAGTATCCAAGAAGAGAAGGCTCCAGGGAGACCTCATTGTGGCCTCACACTGCTTGAAGGGGTCTTTTAAAAAAAGAGAGTGACTTTTTATGCAGGGAGAATGTGATAGGAGAAGGGGGAATAGTTTTAAATGAAAAAAGGAGAGATTTAGATCAGATATTAGGAAGAAATTTTCTACTCAACAAGTAGTGAGGCACTGGAGCAAGTTGCCCAGAGAAGTTGTGGATTTCTCACACTTGGAAGTGTTAAAGGCCAGACGGATGGGGCCCTGAGCAACTCATCTAGTGGCTGGGATATTCTCCACTGATAAATGGGTTGGAATCAGACGATCTTCGAAGTTCCTTCCAAACAAATGCATTCCATGATTTTCTCATTTCTAACTACCCCTTGGCACAGTAACTGTTTTACATTGTTTTTGTGTTCTAAAATTACTCTTTGCCTTTCCCCTAACAAGTATCCTGCAAAAGACTGTTTTTCAGTGTTTCCGGCCAATTACACTCCAACAGCCTTTACATTCCAAAGCCATTACACTCCAACAGAAGGGTGCAATTTAATAATGCAGGATCCAGTTGAAGGGACAATATCCAGTGACAAATATCAACCTGACTCATTTCAGCAAGTGGAGTGCAGGACAAGCATGAAACCCATGATCTCCCACCAAACCCAGAAAAAGTCCAAATAACCTATGATGAAGGTAGAACACAGGTACCTTCGGTGTTTCTCCCCAGCTCAGTAAGTTTGATCCAAATTAGTAGAAATCACATGTTCAGAAAATGCTTGCATTACAATATTCATTTAATAGTAAAAGCTATTGTCTAAATAGCAAATGCATAGATCTCTAAGAATTTTTAGATCTCTATCTTTAGATACAGGTTTATCAAAACTTGTAGTAACAGTGTATTCTAGCTAATAAGATTCAATTTATTTTCTACATTGCAGCTTGTTTCAAAGCATGAAGATTTGAAGAAAACAGTTCTCTTTCTGGGAAACAATATAATATAATAGATCAAAGATTATCTCTGTAAGGCTGATAACTTTCAAACATTATTAACATTTCTGCATAGGTTACCATGCAATTTTTAATCTCTAAATAGCAAAGATTCCAAAAGCTATGGGGGGAAAAGAATCCTCCTCATGTAAGTATTTCTATATAAGGCAATTATTACACTGAAGTCTGAAGACCCTTTCCATAGCAGTTTCCTCTGGAAAAAGCAAATTTTGTAGTTGAGAGTAGGTAATGGACTCCCCAGACCTTTTCCTACCTCTGCTTTACTTCCCTTACACCTTTATATCACTAAGCATGTTGATGCACCATAAACATCTGGTCTGCATTTAGCAAACATTTCTAACGCCACTAAAAATGAAGTTTTGAAGCACTTGGAGTTTTTTAACGAAGTTTTTATTACATGCAAATTTGATCTGAGATTTATATGGTTTAGCAGAACGATGATGTACGTACATACTCAAAGACATGCACGGAGATTAAAATAGTCTGCAAACCATTTCTGGCAGTATCATGCAGCTTACAGTTAGCTGCATTGACCTACTAAAAAAGCCCAGAAAACACCATAGCCTTTTTGATTCAAGACGTGACCTGGAAAAGTAAAATTCAGATTATGAAAATAACATGTACGTGTCAAAACTAAGAAAAACATTGTATGTCAAATATACTAGCACTACCAATCTATGATCCACATAGACTGATGATTTTCAGTTTTCTTCAGTGTCCTAAATGCTTAGACTAATTTAAAAAACACTTCTGTAAAAGGCTGCAATGGAAAGCTAAGATCGTGAAACCAGGAAAATTCACTGACATTATCAAACAGACTGATGCAGACAGTTACTTCTGAATGCTCACCTTTTCTGTAGTTCCCAAAAACTCTATCACAAAAGTTTTCAATTTTTAATCAAGAATCAACTTATCCTTTAAGAAAATAAAACAGTTTATGATTGGTCATGTACACAGCCTGGTTCACAGATTGAAAAAGGCAACAAAAACTCTTTACTTGTTTCAAAATCAAAGAGTTTTCTAAAAACTCGCCTTTAGCATGAAGCTGTATCATAAGTACTGGGTGTGGCTTATTTCTGCATTGAGAAAAACCCTGTAACAAAACTACATGCAATTTACACTAACAACTTCAAGTATGCAAAAAATGGTTATAAACCTTGAAACACACGGTCCTTTAGACTTCTTGAACTAAACAAAATGAGGACAACCTACTGAATTCCTTATGATTAAAAAGATTTTAAAAGGATTTCAGATATAGCACAGATATAGTCAATATATAAGTTGCTTGCCTCATTCACTGCCCTCAGAATTGGAAGTGTTATGTTAAAAACTGGAAGTGTTATGTTAAAAATTAAGTGCCCTCAGGAAAGCCTTAAAATTGTTATGGGCTTATTTTCTATTCACATGGATCATCTTCATGTGACAGACTTGTCTGTGGGCTGAGAAACTACATATGAACATTGTAATTGTCTTCAAATGCAGCTGTTTGTCAAGGTTTTATACTTGCGCAATCATTAATGAGGAAAACATTACTTAATCTGCCACATTCTGAAATGTTTAACAATACAAATTTCAGGCCATCATTGTAAAACCTGAAGTCCTAAAAGTTCTAACAAAACATCTGCTATTTCTCCAGTTTTACACTTTTGCTCCTTCAATGCCTCTTTTTCACTGCCTAATCCTAAAAAACCATTTTTTCTTCTGCCTTTCTTGGAGTCAGAATAAACCTGCAAGTTAATTTAAGGGAAACTGGGAATACTACTGGGAAGCAGCAAAAACTTTTTTTTCAAAGTGAAACAGCTGTTGAACACTAATAAATCCATGAAAGAATGTCAAAATCATAAATCCAGCTGGTAGTAATTGCTCACAGAAAAGGGGGGGGGGGAATGCAATATAGTAAGAATGCCGCATCTTAGACATTCTGAAGAACAGCTAGTATAATTCGCCCTAACATACTCCACAGCAAGATGCAATCTTATAGCCAGTCCCAGATCTGCAGAGCAAAGCCAGAATTGACAGTATTTATTATTCATACAGTTTTTATGTAACTATTTATCTGTTAATTCAAACCTATAATGTAAAAATTAAAATTATTTGAATGACAGCAAAAGGTCCTTAACATCAATATCAAGCATGACTGTTTATTTCTCTGAAGAAATATGCTTATTTGAGAACAAAATCACTTCTCACTGTTCGAATCCTGAAGTCCTCTAGAGCGCCTTTTCAATTTTTTCATATTTTGTTGAGGGCCACACAGGCTATGCAAATTAAGCAAAAGATTCAATTGTGTAAATACAGCAGGCTTTTTTCTTCCCATAAGTGTGAAGCAGCAGAGCTAGATATGAGTTTTCTATCCTTGAAGGACTTGTTTGAATATCCATCTGGAAAAGCCCTAGGCAACCTGCTCAGGCCTCACAGCTGATCCTGTCCTGAAGAGGAAGGTATCTCCCTGAAGTACCTTTCCATTCCCATAATCCTATTATCTCTCAGGCAGATAACAACCAAACTCAAGCTGAACTTCTGAACTGAAAAACCACAGGAACTTGCCTTTGTCTCCTACACCCTCCTATGAGAAATTCCTTCCCACCAGGCAGTAAGGTCTCTCAGGAGAGCCTGCTAGATGCTCATTCTACTTGCAGTACAGACATACCTTTGCTTAGGGCACTCACCGTCCTATAATACATAAACCAACATTCAAATGCATTAGTATGAGTTTTATTACCTTTTTTTTTAAGTGCCTACAGAAACATTTTCCCCTACAAAAATTAACTGGTTCAAATACTCATTTTTATACCACCACCCGCACTCTTTGTCAACTGATACTTTGAAGAAAACAAAGAACTGAACTAACAGAATCAGTAAAACACTTCAAGAAACGTGCTTGCACGCATGAATCATTCAGATCTTGAAGTTCATGACAAATTATAAAATTCATTACCTTTACACATTTATCTTCACTACTATTTCATTTGTTTCCCCCGAAACACAACCATTTCAAATGCAAACTTTTCCTGGTATGCCTCACTACACGACGATTTAATCACTTAAGCTTATTCTTGCACAAATATTATGCCACCAATCCATCTCACCACATGATGGATTCTCTTTCTTCCACACATATTACTCAGGGAGGTCTCAGGGGATACTCGAGGGATACTCTAGTGACTACTCTCTTTAATTTTCAAATAGAAGTATTTTGGATCCAGCTGAGCAATTCCAACTGTTCACCAAACACGCTCTATTTGGAGGAACTGGCAAGAATTCAGCACAAAAATTAAGAGAACACAAGTGAAAGTGCTTTCCAATCCAGTACAGCATTTTAGGTATGCCTTATGAACTGCAATAAAAATCATAACTAATTCAGATTATACATTGCCTGAACTTGTATTTCGGTTGCAAAACAAACACCTTAAGCAGACCTGTATCTGGACTAGAAGATCATGATGCTCTTTCTCCACAGAAAGCTAGGCTAAATCATATTGCACAGGCCTAGAGTATCAGAGCCACAATTCATTCAAAATGGAAAAGCCTGTGAAGGTTTTGCAAAGAGAAATTGTGCCTTAATAAGTTCCTGGAGTTCTCAAAAGAAAATGTACAGATAAGGCAGATCACATTAATAAGCCTTCTGAAAATTCAGTAAACATACTCAAAGATGCTCGGCAAAGACTCTTAAAGCAAGCAAACGTTTCACAGGGATTAAAAAGTAAACAAACAAACAAACAAACCCAACCCACACACAAAAAAAAAACCAAACACACAAAAAAAGCCCCCAAAAACACACTAAAAAACCCCAGGACAATTTTAAAAAATAAACCCACTGCAATCTGTTCATACAGCACAGGAAGGTTACCAGATGACTCCTATTGCTCTGTCCTAGCACCTACGTTGTTCAACACATTCAGAAGTGAGCTGTAAAAACGGATGAAAGCAAAGTGACAAAGTTCACTGATGATAAAACACAATTCACTTTGGAAGAGTTATAGGGCAATGGTAAAGAACAACAAAAGTTCATTGAATCAGTAGAACAAATTAAACAGCAGATGGAAATTAATGTATGCTAATTTAAGCAATGCAAACAAGAAGAAACAATTTTAATTCCATGTATAGGATGACCACGACATCGGAATGTGGTCCTGGAAAAAAAGACTCCATAGAAAGCAATGCATCTAGGATTCACCAGCGGTTAACTATGTATGTATGTTGAAAAGATACATCCTGTTAGGAAAAGGATCATCACTATATTACTGCATTAACTTGTGATGTGTCTGCCTTGCTAACCCTCTGCTTCTAGTGTTTTGACCATTTTTATTAGATCTACATAAAGATCCTCCTCTTATCCCATGACTGTTTTGTTCAGAAGCTTTAAGCAATATGCATTGTTGAATACTCTATTTTACAGCAGCACAAGAGGACCATAGAAAGGGGTCCACTACCTAAGGTATGGAGGAATGCCGAGGCATTCCTCCAAACTTCAGGCAAAATCCCTGCAAAAATATACAAATGGGATTTATCGAATTGGGAGTGACATGAAGGGTGTTAAGAAAAAACTGCCACTGCCTTATACTATAATAAATGAAAATAAGTGGCACTTCACACAATTTATTCTTGACATCTAAAATGTCTTGCCATATTGTATTTCCTGCTGGGAACATATTCCTGTTTAAGTTTAGACTGGACAAGTTTAAGCAGCAGGAATCTTCTAAGAAACACAAAATATGAAGACCATTTCTGGTTCAGTCTTCATGGCTAAGGCACTGACATAGAAAGACCAGCCAAGAAAACAATTGCCATACACCCTGCCACATTCTGAAAGCTCAGCTTTAGACACTACTGCATTGTGTAATTGAACTTTTTACAGAAACAATGTATAACCAGCATATTACACTAATGCAAGTTGGAAGCCAAATTATCTGTTTAAGTTTTCTTCATAAAACGTAGAAAGATGTACAACACTGGGAAATTCCTCTAAAAAGCACTGGCTCCTTAGTTAATACACATGCTTCTCCATTGAGCAGACAGTTACTCAAACTTACTGTCCAGTAGCCTAGGTTTGGATCTTCATACCTAATTATACAACTATGACTTGATAATTTAAGTTTTTATTGCTCTAACCTACAGTACTTCTCTCGGAACACAAAACCATCCATACTGACAGAACCTGGAGCATCAGTAACAGCAGACTTGTAACAGCAGAAGTGCCTTCCCAGCATAAATATAAACCAGAATGATTTGTTTTTACACAGAACAGCTATGCATTCTGGTAACAGTTCAGACTTAGTGTCAATTTAATGAGATGGGAAGATTCAGAATGACACTGGCAATCTTGAGAAAGCAATATTGCTCATCTCTAGTTAGTCCGATTTAACAGGAAAAATATCCTGCGTGGGATAAACCAGTGCTCCACAAAGGACTAAATACCCAAACTGACAACTGAACAATGTGTTTACTATTAGCAATACAATTTAAATTCTACAAGCAAAAAATTTAGGAGACCAGCTTACTGAATTCAGAGCTTCAGTAAAGTCTCATAACATTAACTCATCCTGCCTTAGTTTTACTGTGGTGTATTTTTTATGAAGTATAAAAAAGAAAAATGCTAACACTAAGGGCAAGAACATGGAATTCCTTGGGTACATACAGTTGTGCTTCATTGTGTAAAATAGTTTAAATAATAAAGGCCAGCAAACTTCCAAGAAGTACAGTTCAGAATGCTTACATCATGTTTCCAAAATACATAAAGGTCTTGGGCTTCACAATAGCTGAGGCATTTTATAATGTCCAGGAACAATAAACTAACATCTGATTTATTCACAAAAAGGTACAGAGATGTGACTTTTCTTTTGATACCCTATTTGGGACCTCTCCAATAAAAGCACTTTATTTAGACAGTATGACATTGTATTTTGCTGAAAAGATTCCTTAGCGAGGCATTATTTTACCAACAGTAAGTTGCCCAGAAATTAAGCACATGGCATGAATATTCTGAATGCCAAGCTAGGTTTTATACTACCAGTGTTCATAATTGAGGATGTAACAAGATTGCACAACAATCTAACTAACAAAATGTCCCACGACATCATTTACTTCCATTTCTGAGGCTCACTGAAATCATGGTAATAGAGCCAACAAAAAATTACTTAATTCCACTGGAATTTACCTAAACATAGTATTGCTCTTAGTAACTTTGAGATAGTAACTCAATAATAAGACATTTGTTCAGCATTTATATTTCAGCTGCTCACTTCAGCAGAGCCAATGCATTCAACAAGGTGAAGTTAGTTACAGTGAAATCTAAAACCAGAAACTTCTTACACCCAAGCTGGAAGGGTAAAAGGAGAAAGCCTTGCACAACCTGACAGACTTGGTCATATTCGTCCACTTTGTCCTACTGATCTGATGTGACAAGAGTAAAAAGAAAAACGAAAAATTAAGACATTCTTCACAGACCACAGAAGCAGCTCACAAAAACTTCACTTCTGCCTTTATTTCTTCAACAGCAGTCCAAGCAGAGAGTTGCCCCTTCCAAATACCAGGGATGCACTCCCAGTGGTATCAAACAGATCTCTACAACTACACCTAAAGCCATGATCTGGCCCCTCATATTTGATACTGAATAAGCTCTTTCAATAAAGTCTAGGCAGAGAGAGCTGTAGCAGTATGACAGCCACGTGAGAATCATGGGGAGGTGCAGGAACCGCAATAACAAAACAGACTGTTCAGTCAGGAACAGACACAGACCCTAGAATCATTTAACTGTACTACTGCTATACCAGCATACAAAAGAGAAAGCTAGAGCCCTATGCTCTTCTGTCTTGTATGAGATGTTTTAGAGGAACACAAAGTCCTCCAAGGGCACAATTAGGAGGGAAGGGATAAAAAATACACTCAGAAAACAAAATCTGAGATCTTTTTATAAAACTGAGAATTAATGTAATTTTGACGCCAAATTTTCAAACTTATAGAAGAGCATATATTAAGTACTCAAAAGCATTTTTTAGCACTTAATCCAACTTTACCAAACATTTCATCCATTAAAAAAAATTGACAAAGCACCTTTGTCAGTTATGGACTTGATTTCCATTTGAGCTTTATGTTTCAAAGTTAGAGAAAGAAATCAGTTCTTGGAATTTTTTTTTTTTTTTAATTTCCCTAACTGTACCCTCCATTTCCTAACCTTTGTTCATACATTACAAAATTCAAGTGTTTTTCTTCTATATGAGATAAATCCTCTGTTTCTTTCAACATCATCTGAACTGATAAAACTGAATGCTTCTGTTTCTTAACTAAAACAATAGCTCTTCAAGACTCTTCTAGAGACATTTTTGTAGTCTGACTTCACATTTGATTACTGCATCTTATACACACTGGACTCTTTAATGGGAGCTGCTGTACACAAACCTGGAACAGTAAATCTACCACACAGTAGACATCAGCTGCACTTCCTGAAGAGTCCAATCTACTTTTTGAATAACCATTTCTAACAGACAACTGAAAGACTCAAATACAGAAGTGGTGTATTACCAGAAGTGTGAAGCAGTCATTTTGGAATTAACTTACATAAAACTAATTACTTCACTAATGAATTCCATAGAACAACATTTTTCTGCATCTTCTCTGAGTTAATAATCTGTTAAAAGTACCTTAGAATCTTCATCAAATACAAGTAAGGTAGGAAGAACGTATGTGTGTCAAACAGATGGTTTCAAGATTTTTTTTTATATATTCTTCAGCCCTAGCCATGATATCACATTAATGCTATACAATTCATGCTTGGCTAAAAATACTTCCTCATATTCACATAAAACAGCATGCTCTGACCTCTCTGATAGCAGAGATGCTTATATGTGGGAGGATAGGTAACACACAAAGGAGATGCTGGCTACCTCACACAAACCTATCATTGTTTTATAACTTTTGGATACGTAGTGCTTACCACACATGAAACTTTGTGAGTAAACTAATTACTAAATTATTCATGTACACATGAACATAAATGTACCCCAAAAAAAGTTATTAATAGGTAGTAATTCAGACTACAAAAAAATTTATGTGATTTCAACTTGCTGAAAGAGATACAGCATGGTAAGGCATTGCCTTGTTTTGCACCCGTACCACTTCAAAAACTGTCAGTGCCAGGATCATCTGTTTTATTACTTTGTGTCTTCCCCTGGGTTCTTCTACTCCACCTTGACCCCTGGGCTAACTGCCAGTAAAACAGGACGGGTTATATCGCCTCAGACAGTACCACTCTGCCTGAAACAAGTCACCTGTCCCCGCCTAATACAAGAAAGCTCAAGGGGTGTGATCTCTGATCTGGTTTTAAGGCACCTTGTGAGCATACTGACGTACTGATGGTAAGGCTTAAGACTTTTTTCTTCGGGAAGCAATTATGCACCGCTACCACATCTACAAACTCAACTTTGCAGAGAGTGCACGGATCACTAATTTCAAGCTCCTTTTTTTGCACAACGAGATCTCAGTGCCTAGTGTGAATAGACGAAACAGAAAGCACGACAACTTAATGAAGGCTGCATATCGCACATCCGCGGGTTCGGTTTAACAAGGAGCACTACCATAAGCTCCAAAGGCAAACTTAAGTTTTACCTTCGTGGCACCTCGGATTCATGTATTTTAAAAGAAAACTTATTTACAGCCACCTACTCACAGGTGCGCTTACCCAGGTTACTCCGCCCGGGATAAACTCGTAACGAATGCTACCGGGGCTGTCAGGGACGGGCACGGCAGGGCAGGGCAGGGCAGGGCAGGGAAGGGAAGGGAAGGGCCGGCCCGAGAAACCTGTCGCACCTCTACTTCCACAAGGCATCCAGGAGCAGGACGCTCCGGGAAGCGTCTCGGGGGTCAGCTGAGAGGGAGCCGACCCCTCACGGACGGGGTGGCCGCTAATCCCCACGGGCCGCCCAGCCCGGCCCGCAACGCACGGCCGCCCTCAGGGCCGGCAGGGTCCGCACGCAGCCGCAGCCGCCGCCGCCACCTCCGCGAAGCCCCCGCTCCCACCCTGCACTCACCGCGCCACAGCCGCCCGCCGTCAGGCCGACCCTCTTTACCAGCATGATGCAGCCGCCCCACCTGGCGCCGCCGCCGCCCTCCCACGACGACGACGACGGCGGCGGCGGCGGCGGCGGCTCCTCCTCCTCCTCTTCCTCCTTTGCCGCCCGGGCCCGGGCAGGCGGCGGCTCCGGCTCCGGCTCGGGGCTCATGTCGCTGCCACCATGGCCCCTCCCGGAGCGGCCGGGCCGGGCCGGGGGCAGCTGCAGCGGCCGCCTCCGCCGGGCTCACGTGACCGCAGGGCCCCGCCCCCCGCGCCGATCCGCTCCCGCCCCTGAGGCGGGTTCGAACGGGGGCGCGCGCGGCCCGGCCTCCCTCCGGGAATCGCTGGCTTGTTGGGGTTGGAAAGGACCTCTGGCATCATCCAGTCTAACCTACGACCGAACACCACCTTGTCGACTAGGCCATGGCACTAAACGCCACATACAATCTTTTCCTTAAATACCTTCAGGGACGGTGACTCCACCACTTCCCTCGGCAGCCCATTCCAATGTCTAATCACCCTTTCTGTGAAGAAATTGTTCCTAACGTCCAACCTAAAACCTCCTCTGGCACAGCTTAAGACTGTCCTGCTGTCCTGTCACTGGTTGCCTAGGAAAGAGGCCACCCCCCACCTTGGCTGCACCCTCCTTTCGGGTGGTTGGAGAGTCATAAGGTGGCCCCTGAGCCTCCTTTTCTCCAGGCTAAAGAACCCCAGCTCCCTCAGCCATCACTAACAGGACTTGTGCTCCAGACCCTTCACCAGCTCTGTTGCCATTCTCTGAACTTGCTCCTCAATGTCCTTGAATTGGTGGACCCAGAACTGGACACACGATTCAAGTTGTGGCCTTACCAACGCTGAGTACAGGGGACAATCACTGCCCTGGTCCTGCTGGACGCACTATTGCGGCTACACAAGGTGAATCTCCTTCAAACTAGCATTCTGCATGGCTCAGTTAAATCTTTCTGAAGCCCTTGGTCCTTTGGCAAGAGGCAGATGTAATGGAAAGCTCACTTGTTTTCTCTCACTGAAGTTCTGCAAGGACTTCAGCCGGTTGTTGTTCAGAGTGCCCCAGGTTAATCACTAGAGGTAGAACAGTGCAGTGCACCAGATGTGCACAAACAAGGTGCTTTGAGGCAGCATGGTGCTGACAGTCAGGATCATAACTACTGAGAGACCCTGGAAAATCGATACAGTTAGCGAGTTGCCCATCTGGAGCAAGCTCTGCATCAGAGAGCTCAAAACATCCCCCCATGGCCCCCAGAGGCTTTCACATCCTGCAGAAGGGTGTGCAGTAACACAATCCTTCCATCTGGATATGCTACTGCAGTCAAACTGCTGCTTTTCCTGGTTCCTCAACTGTTCTCTGCTAAGTACCAAGCTGGTTACAGGATCAGAACTTTTCAGTTTGCTAGAACAGTAAAGATTAATTTAGAATGCTGTTTGTTGTGTGTCTGTTTTGTCAGTGTATGACAAGCTATATACCTCCTAAATATAGTGCATTGTGAAATTTATCTTCTGTGGTTCATTATGCATTAATTTAACACACATTCTTTTTTATCAAAGTAGTATGCATTGACTTTAAAGTATTTCTTTATATTAACTTCTTTAAAAGCTCTATTTTGTTTAGACATCACCATTTTAGGAGGAACATTGGTTACTGTGAACTAAATGGATACACCAAATTATCTTTCTCATTATATAGGGATTAGTAAGTCAATACATATTCTTTACATTTCCTTTCCAGCCTAAGCCAATTGTGTGTAGAATTTCATGCTCGCTTTCCTTTCTTTTTTTGTCTTGGGGGGGTTTTTTGGTTTTTTTGGGGGGTGTTTGTTTGTTTGTTTGTTTGTTTTGTTTTTCCTGGTAGCCTACATGCTCTTACAAATGTTTCATTTCTTCAAAAGTAGTCACTATGCAATATAGTAATGTTTTTCCTCTTTTCAAGACTTAGCCATTTTTCTACTGACTTGAAAGCCAAATGACTTCATCCTGTACAGTTTTCACTGCTGTTTTTTGTTGGTTTGTTGTTTGTTTTTTTTTTAAATTAACAGGCTTCCAAATAATGAGAACTTTTTTAATTCAAACAGATTCCTCAGTCAGAAAGTTATGAATTTATAAGTTTGATAAATGTATCAGCCAGAAACTCGTCTCCCACATGAGATTAATGAAAAATGTATTGCTTTAATTCATCATTGCATTTTGAAACTTTCACCATTAAAATATTTGCATATGTTACTGAAGTATTTAATCCACTTTATATACAATCAGTACCAGATAGCTGTAATGGCTATAGATTTGGGCTCAGTAGACCACTATTCTGTGTCATTATGTCCTTGTCGATACAGAATTTAAAGTTAGAAGGGTTTTATTCACATGCTGAGCTACATGTACAATCCTTATTAGGAACTGGTTTTCCAAATAAGTGGAAACAAAGTGAAGAAATACTCAGTTCATGAAGAGGTGTTATTAGTACAGTTCCTCTCAGTTCTTTGTTCCCTGCTTTTTAGAGTATTCTAAGCAATATTTTTAAGCTATCTGGCAGGGTCATTAATAATGAAAATATGGAGTTTATTAGAGAATGCTATTCAGCTTGATCAAAACTATAAAGAGTTGTAAAAATACAATGACCTTGAGTGACTGTTGGAATGTCAGCTGACAATGTTGGTGAATTAAGATAGGTCATCTTGGGGACAAGAATTCTAATTAGTTATTGCAATTGCAGGTCTCTAAGTTAGCTATTTCTACTTTAAAAAGATACTGGAAACTGCATAGATAGCTTTCTGAGACAGTTCTTATGCCTGGCAGTAGCTAGTCACCTGCTTAGTGGTAATAAGAATATCCTCTGAAATGTAAAACTGTACTTTATCTCAGCTTAGGTACCTGAAAGATTTTTGTATTTTCATCGATTTTTTTTTTTTTTTTTAGATAATGGAGTCAAATTGCCTGTTCTATTGAAGAAAAAATATAAAATATTGACAAAATAGTTATGGTAACAATATGAACCAGATCTTATCTTTTCTTGCATAATTTAGGGAGCTTTTCTCAAGTGTGACCCAGCTCCAACACTGTTTGAACAAGGTATTTCTAAGCACAAGAATGAAGTCCAGGACTAACAAAATTTTCTGAAGGTGAATCATATGCTGGTGTCAATAAACCATGGCAAAGAGTATCCCAAGGAGATGCCCTTGGGACAGCAGGATGCTGAGGTGCTGTTCCTACATCCATCCCTACCATGCCGCACTGTGCTGGTCTCTCAGATGGATGCTGCTGGTGTTCAGAGCAGTCATCTCGAGGCTCCACAAGGTGCTGGCAGCCAGGCATTGCTGTTCTCATGGACTACAGGTGCCACAAACGCCATGCACACAGCCCTGAGTGCACCCCTGAGCAGGGAGTGTTGCTGCTGTCATGGCCAGGTGTTAATGCCAAGGGGCTGGTGGCACCAAGGGCTCTTGCCCGGGAGTGGTGGATGGTGCATGGCCCATGTTGATGTGCATGGTGCTGCTGGCCTGGCCTGGATGCTGGGACATCTGGGACAGCTCTGGGACAGCTGGGCTAGGCCTGCCCTTGCTGGGCAGCACTCAACTCTTAGATGTGGCTTGGTCATCCTTGGTGTTACTGTGACCACCCAGGGCAGGAGATGTGCCCTGAGGGTTGCTGATTGCCCCGCTGTGGGAGACTGAACTATACTGAGGCCACTGGATAATGACTCAAAACATTTCCCATTTGTGGAGATATTCCCCGTTCGAGGGTTCTTTATTGAAGCACAGCTTGAAGATGGAGGAGTTGAGCTTTTCAGTGTGTAATGGCTAACCTCTGATCTGATAAAAAAAAACAGTGAATGACAGGCTATAAGTGAAATAGGAGATAATCCTGCAGAGACAGGATGGTGCCTCTTGTCATGCAAAATTGTTCTCCCTTGCGCAAACGACCATCACCCCCATCTCCCCCCTCTAATCCACCCCAAAGGATCTACTAATAAGAACCTGGGCTGCTTTTGCCTTGCGGTGGCTCTCCTGATGCTGCTGTGCCCTCATCACCTTCATCAGATTGACCTCTCTGCTGGTGATAAGGACAGCATTTTACTCACTTGATAAGAATAGTAGAACAGAACAATCCTTACTCTTATAAAGGACTGTAGAACACCACTGCACAGCTTTGGAGAAATAAATAAAGGATGTAATTTAGGGAAACAGAAGTCACGCAAAGTGCAAGCAGGATGTCAGCTCAGCTCTGTAAGGCTGACCAAGTAGAAGTTATGCAAAACAATGATATTGCACTCACTCAAAAGCGGCAGTCTAGAAACAGCCACCTTTAAGAGACACTGGACGTTGCAGATGGACCCCAAAGAATCATATAAGACTTCCAATAACAGGTGTGACTCTGTCAAATAAAGTCAAAGAAGTGAGGATAGCTAATGTATATATAATCAGTGTGTATGATAAAATATCTGTTCCTCCAACATTCATTGCACTCTAATGGAGGAAGGATCCCCCAAGTGACCAACATGCTGTGATAAAGAATTCAGCTCTAATACTCAAGACTGTATTAGAAACTTGTATCTGGCCAGTTTTGGTATCAGTGGGAAACTCCTTACAGGTCAGTGTGGCAATGGTGCCAAGGCAGCTGAGCGCACTGTGCCACTTCAGAGCTGCTCAGCCATCCCATCCCATCTCATCCCATCCCATCCCATCCCATCCCATCCCATCCCATCCCATCCCATCCCATCCCATCCCATCCCATCCCATCCCATCCCATCCCAGGGGGCTGTGCATGGCTCTTACTGCCGTTTGGAGTGTCCTACGTAAGAAGATCTTATAGCCAGAAAGAGCACAGCCAGTGAACTCTTGAAGGCTGGAAGCTGACCTGTCTGTGGGTGGAGTTTGCTCTCAGGTTAGATTTTTCAGGTATTTTTTTTGTTTTTCTAAATATTGCAGAATAGTCGCAAATACACAGATTCACAGTTGTATTGTTAGGAACCTAAGAACTGCATGGATTCACCAAGGGGAAATTATGTTTTACCAATCTGATAGCTTTCCATGCTGACATGGCAGATGGATTGATGAGGGGAGAGGACTGGGTGTTGTCTGCCTTGACTGTAACAAAGCTTTTGACACTGTTTCCCATGACTCCCCTGGAGGTAAGCTCAGGAAATGTGTGGTAGATGAATGGGCAGTGGGGTGGATCAATAACTGGCTGAATGGCAGAGTTCAGAGTGTTGTGATCAGTGGAGCAGAATCCAGCTGGAGGCCTGCAGTCAGTGGTTTTCCCCAGGGATCAGTCTTATTCAACTTGTATATCAACAACCTGGATGAGAGGATAGAATGTACCCTCGCCAAGTTTGATGATGATATGAAACTGGAGGGAGTGGCGCAACTCAGAGTTGTGCTGCCATTCAGCAGGACCTTGATAGGTTGGAGAGCTGGGTGGAGAGAAAACTGATGAGGTTCAACAAGGGCAAGTGTAGGGTCCTGTACTTAGGGAAAAATAGCCCCAAGTGCCAGCCCAGGCTGGGGCCTGACCTACTACAGAACACTCCTGCAGAAAAGGACTTGTGAGTCTTGGTGGATCACAAGTTGTCTATGACCTGGCAATCCTCTTGTGGCCAGGAGAGCCAATGGTATGCTAAGTGTATCGGGAAGAGTGTGGCCAGCAGATGTTACAATTCAATGGATGGTTAAAGCCCTCTGCCCAAATTAATGTGCAAAGGAGACCAAATGCCAGTTCAACTGTACAGGCTTTATTTTCACAATTGTTTGTATAGCAAAAAAGAGAGAGAGAGAGGGTGAAGGAGAAAGATAGTGCAAGTAGGAGATAGTTACCACCGCGGATACAGGAGACATTAGTCATTCAGTGCCCTGGGCTTCATGGTACTGGGTACCCGCCCGGTTTCACTCCCTGAATCATCTTTATACAGAACCTTATTTGCACAAAAAGCAAACGTAAGAATGGCTTTCAGTTCTTCATCAGTAGGAGTAATTCTCAATTCCTCATTAGCATAAGAGGGATAAGTGGGAGTGGATTTAGCCATCACGCATGCTCAAATCTTAGTTCAGTGGTGATTGTGATCTACTCTGGCAGTTACATAACATGCAGAAGTAGAATGCTTCCATGAAGAGTATCAGTTTCTGTCCTGCCTAGGGAAAGACAGAACTGAAACAATTATTTCTTTTGCTGTTTGTGCTTGGGGACCCCTGATGTTTTCTGCAACAGGTTTTACAACCAAGTGTTTAAGGCATATACTACAAATGTCATTAACTCTTTCCTTACTGGAGGTGAAGGGAGGTGGTCATGCCCCTCTACTCAGCCCTGGTGAGGCACACCATTTGGAATACTGTGTCTGCTTCTGAGCTTCCCAGTACAAGACAAGGAGCTATTGGAGAGGGCCCAGTAAGGGCCACAAGGATGATTTGAGGTCTGGAGCATGTCTCTTATGAGAAGAGACTGCAGGAGCTGGGCCATTTTAGTCTGCAGAAGACTGAGAGGGCATCTTATTAATACATATAAGTATCTCAAACACAGGTGTCAAGAAGATGGTGTCAGAATTTTTAGTGGTCCCCAGTGACAGGACACGGAGCAATGGTCTTAAACAAGAACACAAGAAGTTTTATCTCAACATAAGGAAGAAATTCTTTGCAAAGAGGCTGACAGAGCATTTGGAACAAGTGGACCAAGAAGTCATAGAGTCTATCTCTCTGACAACATTCCAAATCCACTTGGACTCATTCCTCTGTAACCTCCTCCAGGTGACCCTGTCTTTGCAGGGGGGTTGAACTAGATGACCTCCAAAGGTCCCTTCCAACCCTAACAGTTCTGTGATTCTGAATGCTCAAAAATGTTTCAAAATGAAAATAGACATTTTGAAAATATTAGGAATTAGCTAGACGAGAAGTTGAAAATTCTGACAATATGTCATGAATCCATGAAGTTTTTATGAAGTTGTCGTCCCCATCTCAAAAAAGAAATAATTAACGAAAGAGTCAGGGAATGGCTATTGTATATGAGAGATAACAGAGGGAAGGGAATGATACAACAGTTGCAATATCCTGACTGGTATGGAGAAGTGTCTGATATCATTGCTTGATATTCTGTTAGACAGGAAAAGGCGGCATTAAATGGGATTATCAAGAAACAAGTTTAAAACAAACAGAAGCAAGTGTTTTTCCAGTCAAATTGTCACTAAATCATGAAACTAATTTCTACCAGATATTTTAATTTTAAAAGTACAAGTGGTTTAAAGACAATTACACAGATTTGTGGAATAAAACTCTATGAAGATCTATCATCCAGTACAAGGTCTTCCAAGCTGTTGGCTGCACAAAAGTGGGGGAGTGTGTCAGGGGTCCCTCTGCTTATGCTTGTGTTTTCTGCTGTTTGCATAAGTATACACTAATGTCTCAGAACTAGGGTTGGTCTGAGTTTGGTGTGGCTCTACATATCTGCTCTTCAGTTGTCTCAAGTCTTGGCCATCTTACAGACTCAGAACCTTTGAAACAAGCCATAAGTGCATAAGCCTGTGCAGTGGCTGGTCTGATAGAAGTATAACTGCACCATTTGTTTCACTGGATGTACTCTTTCGAAAACTGGTGATGAATTGTATGTCAGTGCTGACAACCATTATTCCTGATCAAATAAATACCAAAGATTACAGAATCATTTGAATGCAGAAGATGATGTTGGTTGGGTCAATAGAGTTTGTGAAAGTGATCCCTGCAGCTTGTGAGAGTGCTCCATCTTGGCAGGGTGCTGATGAAGATAGCCTTACTCAGTGAGATGTCAATACAACTACTGGAGGGCTTCTATCAACGATGCACTAGTATGCACATGGGGTAGGCCAGCTTATTCTGCAGGGCAGATACTTTCTGTGGTTTCTGCCTTGAGTTTGAGCTATGTGTTGCAATAGTATGATGAGCTATAAGTACTAGGGACCAGAAAAACCCTCCACTCTCTCCTTTCTCCCTACATCATAATTCCCAGTGAGAAGAGTTTAGAATCAATGAGCCATCTTTCCTCTTCAATTTCTCTGTATTCTTAAAGACAAGGAGCAAAACCAGTGGAATATATACACTGCAAGAATTCATTACTGTTTTGCTCAAATTCATTATAGCCTAGTCCTCAACATTCACTACAGTACAATTACATTCTTTTATGTTCTTGGGTTCCCTTGCAATTTATTGTGCTAGTTTGAAAACAAGCCAGCGGAGGAATTAACTCCACACAAATATATTGTAAGAGACTCCAAGTCAGAGCTACAATTTAATAGGGAAATTTAAAGTAAAGGCCATAATACAGAAACAACAGCTTTAACTGACAGTCAGAACACAACCTGCCGCCCTGTTGGTCGGGGTGGTAATAGCAATTCAATTAAATGGTGGCTGCAGTCTCCTTGGGGTGATGGATGTGGTCTGGTTGAAGTGGTGATCCTGAAGAAAGGTCTAGTCTGTCTCTGGAGGTCCAGTGATGCTCTCAAGCTCTTTTCCTCTGGGAATCCAGTGGAAGTGGTGATCCACTGTTCCAATATCTCAGTTTATATGCAGGTAGGAATGTTCAGTTCCTGCCCTCTGGGCGGGGCATCTCACAATGGGCTGATAGAATCTTATGAGTCGCTCCTGCAGACCTTGATGGCCCTTAGCAGAGATAGCCCCTCAATGGTGTTATCAGGGCTGAGTCATGCTGACGTAAAGAGCACTGCCCCACCTGTTTTTAAAAGCTTATGGAGATGGTAATAGAATACATCCATTTGGGTTACACCTTCCATGTAACCTAAGGCATTTATTAATTTTTGTGAAGGCAGACAACTTTGAAGGAAATTCATGCAGGTTAAGTACTCCGGGAACTATTGACCAACACTACTTCTACATTGTAGAAGTAGTGTTGCTCAATAGTTTCCTACTTATAATCAATTACATCTCATAAACCATATTTTTCCATGGTGTTGCACTAGGTTTTTTTTAGTGCTCATCCAGGTAATGAAGTAGACAGTTCCATGCATGTGCTAACCATTTGTAATTGATGAGGTAATCATAACAGTAGCAAAGATAAACTCCTTTAAGGAGAGATCTGGTATAGACAAAACCTGGGAATCTCCCACTTTTATTTGATGGTATTTACTAACAGAAAATACTCAGAGTAGTGACAAGATCAAATCCTATCAACTATTAAAAAGAAGCCCCACTAGATGGAGTTGTAGTTTCAAAGAAAGAATATTTTCTCATCTGGTTTGAGGAGAAGCTTTTTTTTTGCTTCTTATTTTGTCCAAATTGGCAACATAATTCTGTGAAATTAGAATATATTGTCTTTTTGTTTTCAGTTCACCAGTAGAATTTTTGACAATTTCTACATTCAGCACAAGCTATTGTAGCTTTATCTAAGTATATTATTGATATGTCTGGGGCATTGTTGCACTGTTCATAGATTTCAGTGGCTGAAATTTTTTTTTTCTATGCTGTACCTAGCACTACTTCAGTACCATTTTATATGCTGCCGTATAGCAGTTACAGAAGAAAAAAACTAGCACAAACCATCTTAATTTGGCATTAGTAACATCTTTGGTGCCATAATCTATAACCTGTTCGGAACAGAGGTTTTGGTTATTTTTTTTTTTTTCTGAAAGAAAAGTGGTTAGCACAGGGATGCTGGGTATAACTGGGTGTGAATTCTTCTGAAGGCAATACTAAATAATTACATTGAATATAAGCAATAATTATGTTCTTAGATCTTTGTTACTATACAGTTCTAAAAGAAGTGTCTCAAACTAGAATTAATCAAATATAGTAACAAACAAAAGAAAAACGCATGCACAAAAATCCAATGAACACAAAACAGTAAAAGACAAAATTAATTTTTCATATTGTCTAGTTTGTGATTATTTTAAAACTTACATTAATATTCTTTTACCATATTTGTTTTTGTAATGCTTAGCACACTTAAATTCTTACATCAGTTTAATTAATATTTATAGGAGTGCCTTGCATTTTACACTTTAAGAATGATGATAGGAATCTCAAGGGTCATCCTTGTTCTAATGAATTTAATTGAATTAGATTAGTACTAAGTCATTTCTATCTACAATTTTTTGGTACAAAAGATGACAAATGAAATTTAGCTTTTAAAACCGCAGGAAGGAAAAAAAGGAGGGAGAACCAGACAAGGACAGGAATGCAGGGAAATTAAAAGTAACTCAGTGCTAATATTTAATGTTGTGAATTCCTGTAAGAGTTTTTGGAAAATCAAGCACCTTTAAAAATTACCTAAATTTACCAAAAGTCTGGTTTTGGAAGTGATTTAACATCTCACTTCCCTAGCCATAGCATGAGATTTAATTTAGTTCAAATTCTGAGAATGGAATTTCTGACTTTATATTGAACCTACAGGTAGTCAGTTATTACACTTCGAGTGTAAAAACCAGATGCAACAAATGAGAAGACGATAGGATAAAGGAAAAGAAAAAAATAACAAAATAGGTTTTTTTACTTCACTTTTTTCTTACTGATTTGAATATTCAGTTCAATATTTGAACTTTATCTTTTTTCCAGCTAAAGAGGTGTCTAGCTTGGGATCTGTCAGGAGTACTGTCATTTAGTGTATGAAACAAAAAAAAAAAAAACCCTGATGATTACACAGTGGCAATTTGTTTTCTTCCAAATTCTTTAGGTGAAAAAATTGAGTTCATTAATATAATTATGAACATTCTTGCTGAACTTAAAAATACTTTTTTCCACCCATTGTTCAAAAATGGCATTAGTAAGTGGAAACTGGATTACAGGCTATTAGAGATTGTTGAATGCTGAGATGCATTATGTTAATTTATACAGTGTTTGGCAGCTGTCTTCCAATTCCATGTATGCATTGCACTGTAATTCAGCTCTGATGAAACCTTTGTTTGTGTTGCTAATTTACTTAAATCATGAATAAGAAATTCAGCTTTTGTTTATACATAACATTTTTATTTCTTCTATGTGCTTGAATCCTAGAATTAACCAGAAGTCACTTTTGCAGTTTTTTTAAGGTCATGCATTTAGTACAGTTGTAGCACAATTAAGGAGTTTAGCATTATGGTTTGTTCAAAATCATGTTTTGTTTCCAAAAAATTTACCTGCTCTTACCATTACTCAATTTCACTTGAATAATGAAATAATGTATATATACACATCCAGAATAAATGTATAAGGTGTTCACATAGTGGTTTCAATCTTTTTTTAATGATGAATCCCATAGCCACGTATTATTTTACTTTATTGGTTGCAGCAGAATAGCCCTTGTGATACCAATCCTGCACACTCATTGTCATCAGATGCTACCGCCACTGTTCTGCAGACTATGGCACCTCCACTACATCTCCAGGGCTGGTGCCAGAAGATGGAGGCTACCTTCTGAGGCACCTGAGCACACCGACCTGGTTCTGCAACACTATGACATGGCTATTACCTTCTACCTGTCAAGATAAAAGGAAAAATTAAATAATTGATATTTTAAGAAATGGTAATGCTGAAGATGGAAAATAATTAGCTGTAGTGGCAATTTGAAGAGCAGCACCTTCAACAATGTTTAAAAGAGAATTAAAAGTGTCGGATCGTACTCACTGTACTACATTAAATATTCGTGATACCTGATACTGAGACTTTTGTGTTTGAAGGCTAAATTTTGGAAGAAAAATGCTTTTTTGTTTTGAGTGAAGGCATTATTTCACACCTTTGGAATTAAAGACGTGTCCAATGGCAACCTCTTCATCAAGAGTGTTTGACACTACTGATAATTTTTCTGCATGAATTGCAAGATTTATGTCTTTCTTTTCTGAGAAGAGCCAAATGTTTTTTCCAGGGATTCTCCTCATCTACGTATGTCAGTTGCACATTACAACTAAGTAAATATACCAGCCTACATCTGTTTGGTTCTCTGCAGACTATTACATCCTCTTTAATGGAAGAGGCAGTGGAGTGAAATCCGAAGAGGTTCCTCCTGAACATCAGAAAACAGTTTTCCGTTTTGAAGGTGACTGAGCGTGGGAAAAGGTTGTCCAGAGATGTCGTGCAGCCTCCTTCCCTGAAGATATCCAAAAGCTATTCGGACATGGTCTTGGGCCTGCTTAGTTACAGAGTTTGGACAAGACAACCTCCGTAGGTCCCAGTCTCAACCATTCTGTCATTCTGAGTTTATTTAGAAATATTTAACAGTTGTTATTTGCTAATCTGTTGTATTCAAATCTGCTTGTAGAAATAATTCTGTGTAGTTAGAACCATTTGCTCTTGCTGCCAGATACAGAACATATAGAGTTTCTCCTTCATGATCTCTTTTAAAATATAAAATCGAGTTTTGGATTTTTCAGTAATGATGTTGCAGAGAAACTTGACATTTTTCAGTAAGATTGGGGAAGAAGGATAGTAAGGCGGTAACTCAAGAACATTTTCTTTTTGTATTAGAGATAATCCATACCTCACTAGAAACTTCTTTGTCTCAAGGTGGATAAGGTGTGTAAGATGTAAAGACATATAGCAAAAATTAGTAACAAAAATTGAAAGGTTAGTCCATGATATCATCTGCAGCTGCCTCTGTGTAAATGTCTTTGAGTGGTAACTTAAAACTATTCAGGTTAACATGCTTAAAGGCAATTTTGTGTAATTTTGTCACCCACAGTCAGAGGATATTGGTCATTTCTTGCTTTTTGCCAGCAGTTTTGTAAACAAATTTTCAATTTCATTTCTGCTTCATTTGTATACAGCCACAAAAGAGTGATAAACATGAGTGTTCAAAAGGTTTATAATGGGTTTGCTTCAGATTTATCAATGCAATGATGAAGATGTTGTTTCCATCATTTCTATTAATACTTTTAAGTAGATTATAAGAAAATATGATAGCCAGTTGTCATTCAAGATGAAGGTTTTATTCTTTGTGACCTGAAGGTGATATGCACATTTTACCCCTGGGTTTTTCTATAGCAGTACATCAAAGAGTAGACATTAATTTAGAATTTCTGCTCAAAGTAGTCTTGAGGTACTTCTTTACAAGATTCTTTATTTTTAAGTAAATGAAAATATTTGAGCTCATTTAATCAAATTTAGGTAAATTTCACATTGCTGGGTCATGTCCAGCCTTTCACCCACCAGCACCCCCAAGTCCTTCTCAGCAGGGCTGCTCTCCATCTGTTCATCCCAGCCTGTGCTGGTACCAGGGGTTGCCCCAACCCAGATGCAGCACCTTGCAGTTGGTCTTGTTGAATCTCATGAGGCTCTCATGGACTCACTTCTCCAGCTTTTCCAGGTTCCTCTGGATGGCATCCCATTCCTCAGGTGTGGCAACTGCAACACACAGCTCAGTGTCATCTGCAAATTTGCTGAGGGTGTCAGTACTTGATCCTTCTATGTCACTCATGGAGACATTATTCTATTAAAAGATTAATAATTCTAACCATCCTTTTATTGATTTAATTAAAAAGTTACTTTCTGCAAGGTCACAAATAATTTATTTAATAAGAAAATGCAATGATTAACTGAATATTCCTATTAATAAACAGATCAGATAAATTAATCAGATTGATTTAGATCGTAATATACAGTCTGCTAAGTCTGTCAGACAATATTGAACCATTATAATAGTGTCAGAGTAATCTGTTAGGAGGATTAAGGCCACCAGGAAACCTATTTGTATGTCAAAATGGTATATGCTTTCAGTCTGAAGAGGGGTGTTAGCATCAAGGAGAATGCATACATAGGCCACATGAGAAATCTTGCTGGCTTGCAGCAGGACTTGAAAAAACATTGAGCCACTATTTAGAGGTTCAGAAGGTCACTTAACTGATTTCTGGTGAGAAATGAGTTAGAAGAAAGTTTCTCCAGGTTCTTGTTTCTCTGCCTACTCTGCAAGGGAGTAACAAATCCAGTAATGCTTTGGGCATGCTGTGAGGTTGATATTGATGCCATATTTCGAAGACATACATATATCAGTGTGCTACACCTTCGTGTATGTTTACATCTTGGGATGAGTTGGTAATCAAAGGACAGGAATTGTTGTGAAAATTACCACGTTATTAAAATATACCTTCATCAAGTGAGATTCAGTTTGCAGCAAATAAGGAACATTTTTTATTTTCATTGTTCTCTATTTTAAAAGTATCTCTACTAAATACATATATGCCTTTCTCCTGTGTTGTTTATGAGGTTTAGTAGAAGAAATAAATGTAAAAAAAATTCCACTGGGTTAAAATGCTAAAGAACTCTTGTCAGCAGAAAATGGCAGGTTTGTTATGATGCCAGTGCTAAAATCTAAAATACAAGACTTTAAAATTAAACAGAAGAAAGGGAGATGGTGGTTGACCTTTATCAACTCAGATCCTACTTCATTTAAGCTGAGTTCAATCATTTAAGATTAGTTTACTGGCTACATGCGGGGGGTGGAAATCAAAGCTCAGCCATAACTGTAGTGAGTGTAGCTCACTCACTTTATAACAATCATTCAACCGCAAATAGCTGCAGCTTAACAGTTTGCAGTAGCTTGTAGAAATTAGTAGATAAAATAAAGAATATAGGAGAGTCAATCTGAAGTAAATGAAAAATGCTAAGGTGGCAGAACATACTTACTTTAGCCCAAATTTGTTCAAGAAACAGAAAATGTGAATATTCCAATGTATACAGCTACATACCAGATATTTTCTCTATTGAAATTTCAGTTGGCATTACTCTTAGCCACTTAACAAGACCTTTTGATTGTGCTGCTGTTCCTCTGCTTGTCTGGTGTGAAACAAAAGTTTATTCTACTCTTACTAAGGAGTAGGAAAGCCGTCCTTAATGTATTGATTTATCTATATCCTTGACCTTACCTATCACATATGTCATCAATTAATAAGAATTAAATTCTCATTTTTTATACTTTTACTAAAGTAATGGAATATTAACAATAACAGTCATTTAATTTCTTCGAAAAAGCCTAGAGGTTGAAGCATTTTACAGTATTTCACTTTGAATGGCAGATTCATATATCCCCAGGCACTGTAGAGCAGTGTTTGGTAGCTTCCCACAACTTGAAAGGTCGTAGAGGCTATTGCTGCTCACCACTTGACTCCAATTTCCCTGGGACTGTCCCACTCAGAAAATAACTGGCTCCAGTTTTCAGTTTCTAGTGCATGATCGTGTAAATACCTTGCAATAGTACATCTTCAGCTTTTTTTTAACTGGAATTTTAATACCAGTCTTTAAATTACTGATTATTTTGAAATCCCTCTTTCACTTGGAAGAAAATGGCTCTCAAAATACTCAGCAGACAAAACTATCACTAGTAGCTAGCGATTAACAAAGTAGCATTTTAAAGAATCAATGCAATTAATGGAAGTTAATGGGTAAACTCACAGCATACTTAGTAAGTATAGCTATATAAGTTCCAGGTACAGGGAAATTGTGGATTCTAGTGATATAGCCTATTATAGCAACTTTTAAGAAACTTAGTAGTTAAGAATATGTGCCACCAGTATGGAGAATGCTATGCTTTAGTGGAGTCAGTTATTTCCCTTGCAGCTGTATTTACACCTGTATCAGATTTCAGAATTCCCCCTTGGATGAATATTTGTTTCTCTTTCACAATCTTTTGCAGTTGTTTTTTTTTTTTTTAATTTTGAATATGCAGCCTTGGACTTTGCCTTCTGAGCTTCAGAAAAAAACCCAAAACAGTCATAGAACTGCTTAAGTATGTGTACATTTTAGAATCAGTTCAGAAGTATTTTCCCTTCTGCACAGAATTTGAGTTCTCTCTATTTTTGCACAGGTATAGCAGAAGAGAAAGGAAAAGCAGACATTTTGTACAACATGTTCTCATTTCCTACTCGCAGTTCACAGATAGTCATGTAATAAATGCTACAGCAGTGTCAGCTCTGCTCCATGCTGCTTCCTCTTCAAATAATGAATGAATAATGGTAATGCTTTTTTCCAGGAATAAAACTGTTGTTTCAAGGGTTCAGTTCAAAGTATTCTTTTTCACAGTCCCCCACAGCAAGAAATGCAGGGGAGCAAACAAAACCAGGCAATTATAACCCTTTTCAAGCAAAGGAAGTACTCTATACTCAAAGTGACAGTACTTACGACTTCTTTCCTTCCTGAGCAAAAAGAGAACAAAATTACAGTAGCTGCTTTTATAAACAGAAGCAGGGAGTCTGGTGGCCATTTGGCACCAAAAAAATTGCAAAGGATTCCCTTTTCCCATAGAAATTTCAAACACGTGCTTTCTCTGCTAACAGTGTACATGTGACATGTACACTGTATATCACAGTGTGCGCCTTATGTCACAGCAGACCTGACTTGCCTCCAAGGTCCCCACGGATCCCAAGAACTGAACCTGGCATTTTATACAAACCAATATGATTTATAGACTGCAGCCTCAGGAATTCCCCTGAGGACACTAATCCTTCCTCTTGGTGGAAGCACAAGCCAACACGTCCTGAAAACTATGGAGGCATAATGCTGTCAGCTGAACTACTCAGTCGCTGAAAGAAGACACCAGTATGGACCTCCCTTAAGCAAACACGTATTGTTTATAATTGTCCCCCTTGCCTCCATCTGTCCAATAGGCTTAAACCCCTCTCCCCACTCCCACCTAATTCCAGAAGCTATCTGTACTTTCTTTTCTGTTAGTTGAAGTTCATTAGTACATCTGCAGTGTTATTTATCCCATTTCCATAAAACAAAGGTTAATAATAAGGCAGGAGAAGAGAATCCATAAAAGTATCTCAATCAGAAAAACGGGAAGTTCCTTTAAGGAAAGTTGGGAGGCAATGATTGCTGTGGGTATCCTCTGGCATCCTACACCAACTCTCACCCCCTTTTTTTTGTTTGTTTCTTTCTTTCTTTTGTTGTTGTTGGATTATACACTACATTGTTTCTAATTTTGAAATAAAACACATTTTAATTCAATAATAACATTTTGTTTACATGCATGACATAGAGCAGTGCTCACATCTCTTGCCTGCTACTTAAGAGCAGAGACACACAGTTGTGAGTGTGTATTTCAGAAAGGTTAGGTGATCTATCAATTAAAAACGTTGAAAAACAATGGTGTAAGGAAATACAATTTAGATTATGTGGTACGAGGTTTCAGCTATGAAGAAGTTAGATACAGTTCTTCTTGTACAATTATGTTAATGTACTCCTGAGCAAGTTTCTAGCACAACATACTGCATGAGGTGAAGCAGAGCATTTGCTGGTGCAACTGTCTCTAAGCTAAACAAAGCTCTGCTCTCAATGTCAGGCTTCTTTGGAAATGTGCATCAAGAGAACTGCATATGTCTGGGTGTAGTACACAATCTGACTGCTAAGTGGAAACACACCAGAGAAAATATCCCACAGCCAAAGATCACATTTCTTAACAATTTTGAAATTATTTGTAAAGGTCCTTAACATTTCCCTTGATTTATGCCATTGTCTTCAGTGCCTCTTGCACAGGCTTTTCCCATATGGAGCCAATTAGTCTACTGGAGACACATACATTCTTAAAGAAAAAATTTAATTCTTAATCTTAAAAGAAATAATAACATTTTGTCACTTCTAAGAATACTAAATCTCTTTAGAGTATCAGGTAACCAAAACTTGTAGCAGTCCTATGAAACTGCTTAGTATTACTTCCTTTGAAAAGATGAGAAGAGTGAGAAACAAAACTGGTTTAGTGTTTTTCCAAGTTTATGGTTATATAAGACCCAGAAACTCTGACCCTCGATTCTCATAACTTCCTTCTGGACTCTGCATCTGTCATTGTAATATGTTTTCTTGTGAACATCAAAGTTGTAATAACAACATAAAACTCATTATTTTGTTTTCTGCTGTCAAAAATATTTTATTTTCTTACTTGGAATTGATTTCATGTGATGCAGCCACAAAAACAAATGAAAAACATGAAAGCCAAACAGTTTCATGGCAGGAATCCTTAACTATGAGAGACATACGGAAGAACCATCAAGAAGACAGCTGACATAATTCTATTTTGAAATCATCTCTTTCTGAAGCACATACTTATAATACATATAATCACTATACCAAAAACCCACTTGGCCTGTAGCGGTAGTCTTTAAGATTTCCAGTTCTCGCAAAAACTTCAAATTTCTATTGGATATAGAAAGGACATACGAGATGACTCTCACAGATAACACTTTCTATTGTCAAATGAAGTAACTGTCTGGATTTTTGCCCTCTCTATTAGTGCATCATTATTTTCCAGATACGTGCTTTAGTCAAAAAACTGTATCAAATATTATATCTAGCATTTTCAAAAGCAATATAAGTGATATCCATATTAGTATATTTAAAAGGCATATACATCTCTTAAACTATATACCTTTACGAAAGACCATAATATTTAATCAGGAAAAAACTACCCAATGCTTAGGTATGTGTAATACATAACAGAGAGTAGCACAAACTTCCGAAAAGCTTACCTAAAGCCTCCATGAATGTACTTAAATGTATCAACTGCTCCAAAGCATCAAATAGAAAATCTTAATGCCAGGAAGACGGTGTAAAACATTCAAATAGATATCCATTGAAAAATGATGAAGTCAATATAAAAACTAAACTAGAACAAAATCTGGGGAAATACATCTAGAATTGAAATATAAACATTAGTTAAAATGAAGGAAAAATAACACATTTCAACAGCATTTCAACAGCAGTGATGAATTACAGGTAAAGAAGCTTGCATCAATGTACTTTTACTTTCCAGGTTTCTAATCTATACTAATTTTCTTTAAATACACTGACAGATTTATAGTTTTTGAGATAAGAGGCACCGCCTCTACTTTCCTTGATTTAGAAATACTTTTCATTTTTTGTAGTGCTTTTTTGGAAACTTGACAAGAAGATGCACTTCACGTGTTTCCTTACAGACACTGTCATGCTTACAGTGGGGAAGATGCACACTGCTTAAAGATGTGTCAAAACATTTCCTTTTTAGTTACTCAATAACGATTTGAATTTTAGAATTTTAATTTTAAAAAAGCAAACTAAAAGTTTTTCTGTAATACCCCTGAAGTTTGTAAAATTATTTGAGGTCCTTTTAATACAATGAAGAGTAAACTGAAGCTTTAGATGCAAGCAATGTTAGGGTCTGGATTTTAATCAGATTGTTATGGCTGAATCCAACACATGTTCCATGTATTTCACTTACTATAAAGAACAAATCTGAAAACATGCTGGATTTTATAGATATTCTACTTATTAACTCAGGAACTGCACCATTAATCAGTCATTCTAGCTTCCCACCCAACTTTCTCCCACTCCCCCTATTCAACAGGATAGGTGAACAAAATACCAGGAAAAAGACCATGCTTTGAGATAAGGACAGGCAGATCGGTCACCAATTACCAGCAAGGCCAAAACTGAATCAACTTGGGGAAAATTTATTTAATTTCTTGCCAATTAAATGTAGAAAGAAATAAAAACAAAACTAAAACCACTTTCCCCCACCTCCCTCTTCTTTTGGGCTCATCTTCATTCCTTCATTCCTGACTCCTCTACTCCTACACACACACACCAGAGCCATGTAGAGAATGGGAAACAGCGGCTGTGGTCTGCC
Organism: Acanthiza pusilla; assembly: GCA_036630365.1. Taxonomy (NCBI): domain Eukaryota; kingdom Metazoa; phylum Chordata; class Aves; order Passeriformes; family Acanthizidae; genus Acanthiza; species Acanthiza pusilla. The sequence goes on from JAXCHO010000053.1 coordinate 9,414,513, forward strand.
GATTACACTTTGTCTCTGCCACTTCTTCCCCATCATGTTCTTTTCTTGCCACAACAAGGGGTCCCTTCCACAGGGTACAGTCCTTCGCAACCTTCTCCAAGGTGGGTCAAAAAGTGGTGAAAGGGATATTCCACACCATGGAACATCATGCCCAGTACATAAGCCACGGGGAGCTGGTTGGAGTTATTCAAGCCTTATTTTACATTTCAGCATAGTAGAAGAAAAGTTATATTTATTTGCAGGTTGTCCAGTGCAAGATGTTGAGGGTTGTTGGGAATCCACAGTAATGATCATAGCAAGGAAAAGTTCAAAATGTACACTATTTATCATTTAACAATGGTAATGGCAAATGGAAAGGGTGGACTTTTTTTTTCCCTTTACAAAGATCACGTTTTTTTCAGTGCTGATTTTGTAACATAAGCTGGTGGTGAAGACTTTCACCTATTCAGCTTGTTCCCTAGTAGAACTCCATTATATCCTTATCACCTCCACATTCATAAAAGGTATATTATGAATATTATATTGGTACATATATTAGAATATTCTATAAAATTATTAAATAGTTACAATGCATGTTATACTGCATGGCAAAAAAAAGTTTACCAATTGCCTTAAAATATTGTTTTACAAATATGAAGACTTTACAAAATCCATTTTGGGTTCTGAAAGCATGGCAATTGCAGTGATGTTTTTCTGTAAGAGGAATGCTTTCATGCAAATTAACTATGAGATTTTAGACAGGTCGACAGAGATAATGTGTTTTTTGGTGTTTTAACTGGGCGTAGATGGATATCCTAACAGGTTAGCTTTCTTTACTAGTGTAGCTGCTTCTGTAATTCTAGAGTTTATTTCCCGAGAAGCACAGAGACCTAGCTGGAATGCATCTTACTTAGGAATGCCTCTTTTATCTATCTCCTTATTTCATTCTCTGAAGGCAGCTTGGCTCGGTGGCTGAGGTTCCTTGTTGTAAGCTTTATGAATAAACAACTAATTCTGTCCCAAATTTAGTTCTCAGTGTACAACAGTTAGTTCTCAGTGTACAGCAAGTCCAACTTCAGACTTATCTCCACAGAGGAGCATAGCTTGAAACAGTGAGCAAAATACAGGCTCAACACACATCCTTTAGCAGTACTGTTTTCAGTGTTCGTATAAAAACAGGAACTTTAAAAAATACCTGAAAAGTGTTCCCAGACATTGTGTTGGTAGAACAAATATCTGAACAATTTCCAAAGTATTGCCTAGGTATCAGGGGAAACAATGCATTTTGAAGTTTCCCTTACCTTCATCAGATCCTCTGAAAAACAACCAACCAACCTGAGGAACTAAGAATATGTGATCCAGGGACAGGATATTTATTTCCATGGAATACCCTGAGAGAGCAAGCACATGAACCTAAGCGATCTGTAGCTGAGGTACGCACCCACCCGCTTGACTATTTATTCACTCTTTCTCTAATTCTCCGTGTTTACATTTAGGTCAATGAATGTGACAATTAATGTAAATGGAACAACTCTGGCAAGAAAGATTAAGAGATCTATCCTAGATCTATCCTAGAGATCTCTCTTTCTCTATGAGAAAGGCACATAAGAGCCAAACAAAAAAAACCTGCACTTTTTTTTTTTATTTCCTGATATAATGGGAAACAGAAAGGTACAACAACTCCAGCAGGTAAAGTGTCACTGAATCAGATAACTTATCTGATTAGATGTGTACACATTTTGGGCTGCTTCACCCATGGAGCAATTATGGGTACTCCAATGGTGCCCATGGATCTGGCTTGAGACAGGAAGAGAAAGGTCACCGCAGATGGGGGCTGCTGAGTGGGCAGTCACAAGACAGGCAGTGGGATAGTCACCACTGAAGCAACTGTGAAGAAGAAATGGCAAGAGAAGGGCCAGAGGGCAAAAAGAGGCCTGCTATGTGATTGTTTTTGTAAATGAATGGGGTGAAGCATGCGAACTTTGGAACAAAACCAGCCCTTAAGAGAACCCTTTTTCTTTTCAATTTTCCGGTTTTCTTAAGAGATGAATGACTTTTTATCACACGTGTCAGGACAAGACCTAGTACGTCTAGGTTGCTTCCTGTTCCTATGGCTATTACAAACATTGGTTGTGGTTACTCCCCTGATCATGAATAGCATTAAAATTTTCCATCTTCTTATGGTGTTTATTTTATATTATATGACTTATGTGAGTTTGCATCTCCTTCTTACTACTAAGATATAACTGCTTTCAGGTTTTTACATCAGTCTTTGAGAATAAGAATTTTGTTAACTTTGTTCACTCAACGTGATATTTTGCACATTTTTGTTTATATCCCTTGCTGTGTTTTCACTGGTTTTTCAATCAATTATTATTCTGAGGCCAAACAACATGCATCAAACCTATCATTTCCAAAGAGGTGATATAAAATTATGAGGTTCAATAAACTTGATGTGTTAGGTGTCACTATAGCTGTTCATGAAGTAGAAATATGGGATTAAATTAATGTCTCAGTCACATTAGGCATATGTACAAAAACCTTCATTTCTGAAGAACGAAAGATAGACAGGTCAGTAGTCTTGCTGGGATCCCAAACATACCATTCTTGTGCAAATGTGTACTTCTAGATTCCACCAGATGGAATACAGACTTATGTTGTTATTTTTAGTTTGTGTCTGATGAAATGTTTCTGCCTGATGTTTGTGTCTGATGAAATAAAAATAAATTGGGATTTTTTTTTTTAAATTAACTGTGGGATTTAAAAATTGGTGGTAGGCATATGGAAAGTCACTGACTTTTCTCGATACCAGCGTTCTGACTTCACTGTTTTGGAGCACTGCATGATTCTGTAAATAGCCTCTCTCCGCCTTTCTTGTAGGCTCCGTTCAGGTTCTAAAAGGGCACAATTAGGTTACCCTGAAGCCTTCTCTTTTCCAGGCTGAACAATCCCAATTTTCTCAGCCTTTCCTCATAAGAGAGGTGCTCCATCCCTAATCAATCATCTTGGTGGCCCTCTGGGCTTCCTCCTCTGGTCTCACTCCAACAGGTCCATGTCCTTCCTGTGCTGGACCCCCAGAGCTGATGCAGTGTTCCAGGTGGGGTCTCAACAGACCAGAGCAGAGCACAGCAGAGCAGAGGGGCAGAATCCCCTCCCTCCCCGGTTCTGCTGGGCACACTGCTCTGGATGCAGCCCAGGACACGTTTGGCTTTCTGGGCTGGGAGTGCTTATGGCTGAGTCATGTCCAGCCTCTCACCCACCAGCAGCCCCAAGTCCTTCTCCCCAGGGCTGCTCTCCATCTGTTCATCCCCAGCCTGTGTTGACTGCATGACATTCCTATCTACTTCCTGTCCTTTTTTTTTTTTTTCTTCCAACAAGCCAGAAGATAAAAATTATGTTAGCATCACACCTTAGGCATTCAAGACATAGCTCAGCTGTGGTAGCAGAAACTGTCTCTGTGTATCATGGTCTCCACTATGATGAAAGTGATTGGTGATGTGTATGATTTCAGTCAAGTAAAAAAAGCCATCCTCAACTGTCTCTGTGCTTAGGAAATGTCTCACAATACAAAAGAGAATATATGAGTTTCAAAATTTGTGCAGTTTCAGGGAAAATTGTGATTAGAAAATGGAAATCTCTATTTGCACATGCAGCATGGCATTGGACAAAAAAGACCATTAAAAATCAGGCTTACAAATGGTTATGCATGTGCTATGTAAACCTGAATTACTTAATGGGTTTCTTATTGTTTCCCCTGAAATCAGTACAACATAAGATTTGAGGACGTATATCTAAGTCCCCATTTTTCTGGTCATGTTCTATACCAGAACACATATTTATGCCCCTAAGAAAATAACCTAGCTCTAAATGTAGTTGACACTCACAAGGTTAATTGGATGGAAATATTTTTGTTATCATAAAGAATAAAAAGACCAGTTACACAGCTGCATAACTTTAGGTATATTTTTTGGTCCTGGCAAAATATGGGATCATGTTGTATATTGCTGTCTTAAGGCTGCTAAAGTAATGAATAACAATACCTTTTGGGTCTCTAAGATCCTTTCTGTACCATTATATAGAGTTCTCATTTTTCAGTAGAATTTATAACTCCTGCAGAGGATGCAAGTTATAATCAATTACCCTGCTGTTACCATGACTTCGAGTTTAAAATTCCATGTTGTATTTCACAATCTTTTAATTATACCCCTGCTAAAACCACTAGTTCAGCACATGATAGTGGATTAATGATTTTTTTAAGACTACCATAGTTGAGAATCAAAAATTATTTGATTTAAAGATTTGAAGTGAGCTCATGAATGATGAAGAATTTACCAACTAATTTTAGCTTCAAGTTGAAATTCAAGCACTAAGCATTTATATGGTACAATTCTACAGTTTTTCCAAAGCTGTCCCTGGAAAAATGTCACTTTTTTAACATGTAAATGCCCAGGAACAATACATTCTTATTTTTCAGCTGATACTGCAAGATACACCATTAAGAAGCATTTATTTGGAAACAAATAGGATACAAAATGTGCTATTAAAATGGGTTTTTTGGAAAGTCAGTTAACTGACGCCTGATGAGTTTATATTCCAGACAATAAGATGAAACTGACTGAAGACACAGCAGCAATTTCTTTGAGAGAACTATTACATTGGTGCATAAGATCTAACATAAGGAAAATATTCTTCTGCAAGTGTTTTTCCAATTAAAAGAAAATATCTAATCGCCCTCAAAAGAAAGAGCATGCTGAAGTCAGAAAACTGACAGAAGAAATTGTCAGTACAGCTTTAAATGTAATTTAATGCTGAGCTGCATGCTATCTGTGACATGGTCACCCTACATGGATAATATTTTGTTTGCAGGTCATGACCAGCTTGTTTTGTGTTAAAGTTTTGTGTAAAGATATCTTGATGTCCTGTTTTATGTTTACAGAACTTTTATGGGGCCTGATAAACCCGTTTGTATTGCTATAGTTGCTAAGAAGTTCAACCTTTACTGTTTTATAAGAATCTTTTGCAAATATTAGCATTATTATTTCTAAAAGGCAAGGAGCAGCTGCAGATGCTCCAAAGTCACAGAAAAATGTGAGCAGGCGATGCCCTAATCACATTTTAATTCTAATACAGACACCACTAATACTGTAAATGATTCTGTTTTCATTTGGAGAGCTCTCTTATCCCCTTTTTTTATTTACAGAGTTAAAAACTTATTCTCAATTTTAATAGCAACCACACACATCGAAGAGAAGGCTCGTGATGTCACTCAGCACTGGCTAAACTGCCACTTTAGGTACCCCAGATTAATCAGTTCTTACAACAGTGGAGTATCTCCCACAACACAGGTATTTCCCACTCTCCCACTGGGCAGGCAATAGTTGAATAAACAAAGAAGGGGGAGTTAGGGGGCCCACAGATTATGAAGATGGGGCAGACACTACGCTTGTGTCTTCACAGGTCATCACATGAAATGGGTTCCATCATGGCATGGGTGAATTGATATTGTTCATGTTGGTGTTTTTAAAAGGTTGTTGCTTTATTATTGTTCAGATTTTTCTAAATAACCTCAGTTTGGGGATACAGTTTGTGTTTTCATTGAATAAACAAAGAAGGGGGAGATGTGGGAGATGGCTGTTAGGTCCACCAGATGCCTCCTGTGGCAAAACACATGGACACTGTATGGTGATTGGATGGAAAGGCGCATGATTGACAGGCACACAGCCAATCCACCCAAGTAGAGGGTATAAAAAGGCTTGTTTTCCTGTTAATGAAAGATTTTCTGAACACCACCTAAGAAGATTGTTGCCTTGCTCTCCAATGCTACAAGTGTTAAATGTGCAGCCAGTGGAGCAACCATTAAAATAGACAGTACAACAAAATACAAAATTACAAATTAAGGGTTACAGTGTATGGTGTTTCAAAGGGTAAAAATCTTCATCCATTCCCCAAACAGCATCATTGTTAGTTTACTTTCAGGGTGAGGCTTTCACACAATTTAAAATTAAAGACTAAATGCCATTAAGCATATAAAAAATATGTACCGTTTAATGCTGCTAAGCCTACAATTCAGTTGGAGAAATGCTGGAAAAACTAATCTGTATCACGTACTGCCGTGGGAAAATGCCTGAAGAGCCAGGCACGACTCTTCAAGCTGTAAAGTAAATTTAAAATTAAGATAGAATTTTCAGTCTTTGTTGGTGTCTTTTCAAAGCCACATCAACGTCTTTTGAGTTTGAGTCTATTGGTGTGTAGCCAGTATCCGCAGAGACCTCGGTGATTGTTTCACGGACTTCGCTGGGTGCGAGCAAAGCCAGATTTACTGTACAAGGCAATTCTTTATATATTGTTACAAACCAGCAGTTAAACAGTTACAAAGGGGCAAGGCTTCCACGGTTACATGTTTTGCATTTCTAAGGGAACAGTTTAATGTGCTGGTAAGGACCGGGTATTGGGCCACCACAACTTTGTTCTACTCTTTTATCTCGACTGTTGCTAGACACAACAGTGTTTGTTGATTCCAAGGTTTAACACCAAGCAAAGTTAAAAGATCATTACAGCTATCCGACTTAGCGGCAACACTTTGAACCCCGACAGAAACGTATATGACAACAATTTTTAAAGTTTCATCAGACATAAGTCTTTTAAGTTCTGTTAAATGGAATTTGGGAGTTTGAAATGTGATTTTTCTCATTTGTCTAGTATGTGATCAGTATTTGGATATTAGTATAGGTAAGTGTGTATGTATTCCATTAGTGGTTAAACTCTTTGCAAGCTCTGTCCTTGGCACATTCCATGAACCCATGCTAGAACTTGGCTTGTCCAGAACAGGGTGTTGCAAAAAGGGGAATAACTGTCAGGGAGTGATTGCCAGTCATGAAAAATGGGAATAACTGAGTGTTTGCTAGTAATGAAAGGCAGATCCTTGGCTTACAAATTCTTGCTGTCAGTCACTACGGTCTTTTCTGACTTTCCCACCTCAAAGAAGCTGAGCTTCTGGACACCTCAGAGGCACTTAAACTGCTCCTTCTGCTGATTTCTGTCTTCTACCCACTTACACCTCATGACTTGTGTGGGTCTTGACCTGTCATTTGAGGATTGTAGCTCTACAGAAAAAACTTATGCATAATTATGAAGGTTTAAACCACAGTATCAAATGTTTGGTTTTTTTCAGTGAACTATACAAGTTTTAAAACATTTACACACACACATAAATATTTCAGACAGATCTAGTAGTATTAGATCAATTATCACTTTCACCATAGCATGTCTTATAACTCTGACAAGCAAAAACATACCATCAGTTTTACAAGCCTTGTCTCTCCACTGACGCAGGCTATTTTATTTGTTGAGGATTCAAAATTCTACAAAATTCTAGCAAACATTCTTTTCAGAAAGCTTAGGTTTGGAATATAACTGGAAATTTTATAAGGAGTCCTACCCTTGGGTAACAGCAACTCTATGCAACACTATAGGCTTAAGGCAGAGTGCCTGAAAGGTGCCTGGTGGAAAAGAACCTGGAAGTGCTGGTTGACATCCTGAACGTGAGCCAGCTGTGCCCAGGTGGCCAACAAGGTCAGTGGCATCCTGGCCTGTATCAGCAATAGTGTGGCCAGCAGGACCAGGGCAGGGATTGTCCCCCTGTACTCAGCACTGATGAGGCTGCACGACTGTTTGAATGCTGTGTTCAGTTAGAGAAGGACATTGAGGAGCTGGACCGTGTCCAGAGAAGAGAAATGGGAGCTTGTGAAAGGTGTGGAGCACAAGTCCTATGAGGAGCAGCTGAGGGAGCTGTGGTTGTTTAGCCTGAAGAAAAGGAGGCTCAGGGGTGACCTTACCACTCTGTACAGCTGCCTGAAAGGAGGGTGCAGCCAGGTGGGGGTCAGCCTCTTTTCCCAGGAGACAAGCAATAGGACAAGGTGAAATGGCCTCAAGTTGTTCCAAGGAAGGTTTTGACTGGATAATAGGAAAAATGTCTTCATCATAAGGGTTGTAAAACATTGGAAAAGGCTGACCAGAGAAGCAGCTGAGCCACCATCCTGGAGATGCTGAAATGACAGGTAGATGCAGCACTTAGGCACATGGCTTAGGGGTGGACTTGGCATGATTAGGTTTACAATTAGACTTGATCTTAAGGGTCTTTTCCAGCATAAATGATTCTATGATTTAAGATTTGTCTAACAGATCTGTGTTCTTAATCTCCCCTTTCACAGAATTTTGAGTTGTGAAGGAGAAAGGCACCGCAAGGTAAATCTGTTTCTGCAGGTTCAGTATTTACTTGACACTGAAAGCCACAGGAGTGGCTAACTTTAGGGCTTGTCCAAACAGGCTGACAAAATGTCACGGCGTTACTCTGTTCAAGCATGAAGTTCTGTGCAGAGAATTTTCTTATTACCTCAATAGATGACGCTATGCTTTTGTGTAAAGGTATTTCTGCTTTCCATTTTTTCCTGCACAATGAAATGTGTAATGTTTATACTGTGCACTGAAAGACACAAAGATCTTGAGAAGAAAAAAATAGGCAAACATGAAGTTACAGACTACATAAAAGTATGTCTTCAAGAGTGATAAATTAATCCCATTAATTTTCTGATTTTACAACTAGGGTGGGGTGGGAAAAAATTTACCTTCACCTCAGTTTCTGAAGGCAGTACTGAGTAGCTTTACAATGGTTTGTGGGCCTGGGGTGGGGATGTCAACAATTTTCTTCAATCTTTTCTCTTTATGTATTCTCTTCAAAGATTCAAAACCAAAATCAAACATGTGAACAACTGATAAGCTGCTCTCAGCCAAAATAAGCTTTTATTTTGCTTTTCCTTTCTTTACAATATGTTAGCTTGCAGGAAACTAGCAAGATCTCATGAGTTGAAATAGAATATCAGAGTTTAATTTCTGCTTTCCTGTCTCATGTTAATAATGACCATGATGTGTTTTGTAGGACAGTTATGGGGAACATATTTGAGGATTTCTGTTCTTTTCACAGCAGGCAAAAAACACCTTTCTTAATAGTCTTGTTACAGAAGTCAAGAACTGTGTGGAAATACTGACTGACCACTTTTCTCATCATATAAACATATGCCTAAGATTCTGGTAAGGTCTTTTGGTATAATAACGTACAATATATCCACGTATGTACATGTAACAAAGCTGTCAGGTGTGAGGGTTGATTGAGTTTATTAGACTCTAGTTTGCAAACTGAACAATTCTGAACAATTCACTGTTTAATAAGTGCAATGTCATGCTTGCGAAAATAAGAGAAACATTTAGGCTTAACCAGTTTACAAGCGAGCTACTGCTGCCCCCCGGTGTCCATCAGACATACGAGCTGCTTTGCAAAGGCAGGCTCGCTATCGACAGGCAGGGATATAGCATGTAATCTGGCAGCGACGAAACTTGACTATCTGGCTTCGTCCTTATCTCCCCATCACAAAAACCAACAGGACCATCTCACTCAGTTAACTCTCCAAGATGAATAGTCGTTATTTAACCTGGTCCCTCAACCCCTTTTAAGTCATCTGAGTTGATGAGATCTTCCAGCCTTTCCAATTAAAAAGGTCTAGCAACTACAACAGTGTCTTCAAATACAGCTGGAATACAAAATCTCAATTAGTTTTCACAATGACCCTGAAAGAACTGCTTTGTTCCATTGTTCAGATTATTCTGGGCAAGGACTTGCTTGCACAGGTGCTAAAATTCTGACTCATTTTCAGTTCCTTGTAATCCATTATACTGTTTATTTCGGTGTATTTAAATTCTGAGAAAATAATACAGAATTTACTTTATAAATAAATCGGCTAAATATTTGGGGAAGATATGTTGAATGTCATATAAGGCAGAAATTGAATCTCAGCTTTATAAAAAACTCTGAACTCAATTGAGGCTTCACCTGTGTCTTTGTAATGGATTATGCCCTACAGTCTAAATTTTATTCTATGTAGCCCCCAACAGGGAAAAACAATACTTTTGACATCTTATAGGATTTCAGTTTTTCATAAAAAGTGGAATCTTAAGATGCATTTTCACCCAAAACTGACTCAGTAGGAAACGGCATACATCATGATGGCTAAAATCTGCAAACTCGTAGTAGATCACGAATTCCTATCTCTTATTAGAAGCAAAAAATAGGAGCAAATCACAATATATTAATAAATAATATTACTTTATTTATCATTAAAAATCCTAAAATTTGTTGTATAAATAAAATTCTGTCTGAGGTGGATAATAAGATAATCAATCTAGACAAGCTTTATAAATGTTTAGCCAGTTTGGAAAATTTTACAGACAACTACCAATAGAGTATTTTCTTACTAAAAATAAAAGTTTCCTCACATTTGAAAGTTTCACATTTGAAAGTTTAATTTATTATGCAGGCCATCCTAACCATGAAATAAGCAAATGAGTGTCCAGGTAAAGAAAAGCCCATTTCTTTGTCTCATGCAAGAATCTATGAGAAGAAATGTAATCGAGAAATACTTGTAATAAGAAATTCGACCTTAAGAGGTCTTCATTGCTTAACGGGGAGCTCTAGACTCCTTGAAAAATATAGTTCACTGAAACTCTTTGAGGTTGGAAAAGCAAACAGCTTTGGTTCTCCAAAAAACATCTTGATTGATGATATTTTTAAATGAAGTGTTTTCTAGTATGAGTTAAATGAAATTATGTAAGGTGCACAAAGATGATTTGAAGGGTAAATACCTCTCTTTCTTTGCTTTTTTTCTTGCAGAATCAAGGGAGTTTAGTAATGAAATTATTCTCATAACCATCTGCCATCCTCAGTCGTTTGTTTCTGTTTTAAGTTAAAAGTGCTTGTAAGAGTTGACAGACTCAGAGGTGTAACAAATTTTAGAATGATGCAACAGTGTTAATAGTATGCACAGATTTTTATTACTCATCTTCCTTTTACATTTCAGTTTAATTCAGTATCTAATGAGCAGACATGAATGTACTTATACTATCAGGGTTAATAGAAGAAGCCAACATGATTGTTAAAAGTGGGAATAATTTCATTTTATTTATAAATGGCAGATAATGGCTTTAGGTCATGTTTACCTGTGTCAGCAACAGAACAGTCCTTGCAGCACCCCACTTATGCCAGGGTAGAATTGCAACACTTTGAACTTGCAATACTGAAGTAATTTGAATTTATATGGAATGCAGAATTTAAGAACATTGTGACTAGAGTTGTTCATGGCTATGATTCCAGACGTCTAATCAAAACACTGTTTGGCTCTCCAGTTTGCTACAGTTTATCAAAGCTGTAATTGTCATGGAAAATATTTCTCATGTCTCCACCTTTACCATAAAAAGCTTTTCAGTGAAAATCACAAAGCCTGGGTTATGAAAGAAGTACACAAAGAATGGGCTGTCCTACAAGTGCATTCTGACCTGGGCTGCAGATTTACATTTCCATTGTGAAGTACTATTCACTACAAATAAAACACAGCTGATATGTAGATTTAAATCCTCTCACCTTGATTAAATTTGCTCTGAAGAAAGGATCTAGGCGGGGTCGCAGTGAGCAGCATACTACTCTTAAAGTAGTGGTGAAACTACATCAGAGCTTTTCCAGGGCTGTTGCTGATGCATAAGGATCAAACACGTGTGACAGCCGGATGCACACAATTACTTACTCTCTCTCTCCACGAGAGACTGGAGTTAGTGAACCTGCCATGCTATAGATTACAGTATTGAGGGATAAGTATCATCTTTTCATCCTGTGTTTATGTGTTATCCAGCATAATGTTTATCGAAAAAATCCTAGGTGATAACCCACAATACTAAGGAGAGGTAACCATTATGATAACACCATAAAGGATTCTCCCAATTCCATTACAGAGGCAAAGAGACACAGTTCTGATTCACAGATCTGTTATAAAAATAGATATAGGACAGACCTTCAAGTAATTTTAGAGATTTTGTTAGAAAATTAGTTATTAATCAAAGGTCCTGCATGGTGCTGTTATTTTCCTAGCTCAGACTTGAAAAGTTCTTTTGAAGTTTTACAGATGCTAAATAGCTGTTCAAATAGATGAGTGGACTGTTTGTTTTATAAAATGTGCTTTCTTCTGGGTTTTAAAATTTATTTTATGTGGAAATTGATGTTGTTTCATTCAGATGATTCAAAGGGATATGCTTTCATACACGTACTTCATGAAAAGGAGCATGCCTTCATGTTCGATTCAAGGAGGAATCTCATGATCTCTTTTAAACTCAACCAGAGCATGAATCACAACACTTTCCGCCCTCAAGGTGTAACCATTTTGTATATCTGGAGATTTATTCTCCACAGATGCAGAAATGTGAATTAAGGAAACTCCATGGAAAGAAGAACTAGTACTTCAGTGATAATTGAACAAACTGGAAATATGAAAATAAGATTAAGAAATTCTTCAGAAAAGGGAAAGAAACTCCTACTGACAACAGTATAAACAGAATATATTTTCTTCTGTATTGTTCTTAACTGCATCTAATGCTGCTCTGATTTCCTTGCATTTAAAAATCATTTTAATTTAATTAATTCTAGAAACATTCTTGGATTTAGCAGTCACTTCATTCTTTTAGGTCATGCTTTCACTACAGTGTGACAAATTACATTTGGGGGCTTTTCTGATGAAAATACATACTCTAGTGTCATGTATGTATTGAATTTGGGTACCATTCAGTATCACAAATTATTCCCTTCCTAGGACATTTAATGTCCTTATATTTTTATCACGTTAAAGAAGAAGAGTTTCTTGACCGCTTTTAATTATAGAATCATTAAAACTGGACAAGACCTCCAACATCATCGTCTGAGTTCAACCTTTAACCAAATACCTTGTCAACTAAACCACAGCGCTAAGTGCCATGCCCAGTTATTTCTTTAACACTTCTAGGGATGGTAAGATAACCACCACCTGCAATCCTCTATTACTAATTGCAGTTTCCCGAGTGACTCTCTGAACCAGTGTCCTGGACAGGCCAAAGTCTGCCCCCAGTATGCTCAAGGTGCAGTTTTTGCTGACACCCTTCCTTAGCTCACCAAGAATTGAAAATTATCATCTGTGTCAAAGACAGCCCCCAAACACCACATCTTCAGCCCCCAGCCACCACAGCTCTTCTCTGATTGTAAACAGCAGATCTGGCAGGGCACTGTCCTGGTAGATTCCCTTACCAGCTGTGTCAGGGGTACCTTCCACACACTCCAGGAGCCTCCTAGGCTGCCTCCTCTCCACTGTGTTGAGTTTCCAGCAGACATTTGGCAAGTTAAAGTCTCCCGCAAGAGCAAGGGCTTATGATCATGAAACATCCACTGACAGAATATCTCTCCTGCCCCCTCACCCTGGCTGGGTGGCCTGGAGCAGATTCCCAGCAGGATCTCTGCCTTGCTGGCCATCGCTGTGATTGTCACCCTCAGGCACTCAGCCTTATCCCCACTGCCCCTGAGCTCTGTGCAGTTGAAACCCTCCCCAATGTACAGAGCCCCCCTAGGGCCTCTCCCTCCTCGCCTGCCCCTTCTGAAGAGCTTCTAGCCATCCACAGCAGCACTCCACTCATCCCACCACATTTCCATGGTGATAACTGTGGCACAGCTTCCTGCTGCCAGCGCCTTCCATTGTTCATTACCCATGCTGGGTGCATTGCTGCAGACGCACTTCAGCTGGGCTGTCGATGTCACCCCCAACACCAGCATTCCTCCACCCCACCTAACCTCTAGCAAGCCTGCTCTTATTCCCTTTCACCTTCAAACCTAGTTTAAAGCCCTCTCAATCAACCCTGCTAGCTCAGCAACCCCAGAGATGCAGAAGAATTTTGCAGGCAACACTGATATGCTACAGTATGCTAAGCTCCCATGAAATATTTTTCCTTTGAGGATTATTACTAAAACACTCTTTTCCCCCTCACTTTTCATTCTCCTGACCTGGCTTTCATTTCAAGTTGTTCATCTGGAAATTAGTCATTTTTGCTGAGATGTTGACATTTTTACAGCGAAACAAGCTTGCTCTGACAAAAAAATTGTCTGTTGCCCTTTTGGATGTCTGTCGAAGGGTCACAGCAGAATCTCAATGTGTTCCTTGCAGTTCAGACAGCCTGTCTTAATCTTTCTCAGAAGGCAGGAGTCTAAGAAAGAAGTAAAGGGAGATCATTCTCTTTTTTTGCATCAATCCCTAGACTGGAGATAGTACTATTTCTTATTTATGGTTATCTTTCTCTTGATAGCTGCATTTCAAAGAATTGAGTTTTGTTGGGGAGGAGGAAGAATTTTAAACACAATTTTCAGACAGGCAAGGAAGTAATGGAAATTACATACTTATTCTAAGTCATTTTCCCTCAGGAGATGTGGCAGCAATGCAAGGTCAAAGGAGAAACACCCATTGCAAGGACACATCATTACATTCACAGTACACAGTGACAAAGTAGCAATTGATTTCATCTCTCTGTTCAAAATTATTTTCCTTATGGTGCATAAAATAATACATTACCAATTCATCTGCAGAGTTCTAACCCATACAGCATCAATGAGGGTGTCTACACAGTCTTCCATGCTGTGGCTTGCTGAACAGCAGTGTATTCAAGCAGCCTGAGTGGGGAGCAGCAGACACCGTGTCCTGCACTCTGAGCCTGACTCTGACATCCCTGAGCTATATTTCAGCCTTAGGTACAACTTGTAGGCCTAGATTTCTAAAAGGGCTCTCCAGCCTTTGTCACCCATAGAACTTCCAGAGAATGATGACTGAATAGCATAATTTTTTAGTGTCTATTTGACTTTTAAAAATTATCAGTAAAATAAGCCATTGTTCTCATAAATAAATCACCAGCAGTTGGAAGTCTTATTGATATATTTAAGCAGAATTCTCTGTATTTTAAGAAAAATTCTCTGTATTTTTAAGCTCTGAGTCTTTAATCAGAATTCACTGTCTCTGACTCCTCCTTTGATCTCTGTTGCAGATGGAACCAGATGGTATCATTCTCACCTTTAACCTCTCTTTTGAATGTAAAAAGATGCTATCAGGTGTATTAAGCAGATGTTGCTCAATGTTTATGGAAAGCTTTTGTATTTTATGACCTGTTTGGCAATTGTCTGAGAAGATGTAGTGCTGTGTTACAGATCACATCTTCTTTGGCACTCAACCTGGAGTTCTGCGCATACTGAACTGAATGTTGCTCAAAATTGAGTAGGGAACACCTCCCCAAACCAGAGAGCACCGGAGACCCCCTAAGAGGCCCACACAGGCACAGCAACTCGTATTTCATAAGGTTGGGCAAGCCAAACAATTACGCAATATACAGGCATAACTATGTGCTAGATAGGTGGATTTATGTAGATTTCAAAGTATAAATTCTCTTGCTTTTTACTCCTTGACATGAATGATCTGTGGAAAACTTCCACCTTGTACTCCATACAGAAGAAACAATATCTCCTTTCTAACACTCTTTGTCTGTCTTTAGGAAGTTCCTAAAATCAGCAACATTACAGGATATTCAGAAGAGATAGCAGAGAAATTTGAGACTGTTTTAATCCATATGGTGGGATGTTTCCAGTACTAAGGTGAGGGCCACAAGCAACACAACATGGATACTTCTTGAATTTCACCACTTTTCAGGGCTTTGTTAGTGAGAGATTAATTTCCAAGAGTGTAATATTGCAAGGACTAAGTTCACATCAGAAGAAAAGAAGCTCATTTGTTCATTCTGTGATCTCTTCTTGCCACACCTCCAATCAGTCTGCAGATGTGTTTCTGAGAGTGCTGACTGGCAGGTGTGCTCCTCTGAAAACCCAGACGTGCCATTGTCATCAGGTAATCCGTGTGCCAAGATGAAATAACTTTTTTGCTGCAGTCCCAAATCCTCCTCACTTCCCAAGAGCTAGAGGTTTCTTTTTCTTTCACTAGGACATGGGAAATATGGGAAACATCTAGGATGTCTAAGATGTACTGAAATTGACTTGGGATATTAGAGAGTACCCAAGGAGTTCCCTAGTCAATGAGATCTACTTAGAAAGTTCATAGTAGGTTTCATCACTTGCCTTCTGTCCTTCATAAGAGATAATAACCGATGAGTTCATTCTTTCACGCATTTTTTTTTTCTCCATAAGTGAAAGGTATATTTTTATGATGTTGTAAGTACTTGTTTCTATTAGACTTTGCATAAAATACTGATCAGTGTATGGTGACATGCATATTTTATTGCAGTTTACCTGCCTGTTTAGAGGAACATATGAGCCCAAATATTCAATTACCAGGGAATTATGTAAGAAAACTTAATCTAGATGAGTAAAATTGCAATGATGGAGTAGTCAGAAATCATAGTTTTTAATTACTGGATAGAATAACACACCCCACAGAAGTATCCCAGACAAACATCACTCAGGCAACAAAAAAAGTTGTACTCCTCTCTGCATCTGCTTGGAATTACATCAAAGAACATCCAAACAACATGAATCAGTTTGTGATTGTTCATTTAGGAGTTCATTTCAAATCTAAGATGTAACAATAACCAGGCTTTTGATTTAGCAGTGTTATCACCACCTCTGAAATTTTGCAGTCAGGTTCCAAACATTCTGTCTTTTACATCTGCAGACAGAAATTGAGCACTTGGAAGGGTCTGCAATGCATGGACTGTGTTTGATCTTCTCTCCACATACCAGCAATGTCTATTTTTATTGTCTATCTAGCAGTAGAAACTTTTAATAATGGTATTCAGGGGTACATTATCTTTTCCATTCATCTCTGGTGCTGTTTTCAGATTACAAAAATATTTTGCTGGGGCACTCCTGCACATTTTTCCAGTACTTAATCTTATGAGGTCTTTTTCTGTACTGTTTAACTTTTAGTTGCTGTGCTTGCTCAATGCCTTGTACTGCCCAGAGAACGTGAAATCTGGTGTAGGTGCTTTCTTTTTCACAGTGCTACCTGTAAACTGTGATCTCTTTTTCTTGGCTGTTTGGCTATCACTTTTCTTGGAACTGATATCCATTTTGTTACCTGGTTGTTACTTCAGTGTTTCACTGCTCTGAACATACCAAATACTGAAGGTACCCTTTAATATATAAAACTATTTTAACATATAAAACATATTTTAGCCTTCAGGTTTAATACAAGACTACTGTATGGCCAAATGTGACATGGAGTGGAGGGACTGGAGATGCCTTCCACACCTTCATTTACACTTGCTGGACAGGATAGACATTGTATCAGTTTTAACAACTCCTCTCTGTTCTAAGGCTGTAGCATAATTAGGCTTTGTGTAATTTTTATATGGGTTTCATCCTAAAACTTTGAAGTAATATTACATCAGAAGTGTACAATGAATACAGAGGTTATTAACAAACTTTAACTCATGTTTTTAGGTACCCAATATATGCTGCTTTTATTAGGAATTCTTGATATATGCTCTCACTTTTATTCGAATTCCCAACTTTAATTCTTTGGCAGAGCAAAAGGAGACAGCATAAGGATACAGTGGATGACAGTTATACATCCTTCCAAAGGACAGCTAGTAAATTTCTAACTTAAAGTTGAACTAGTTAGTAAAGATCTTTGTTTTCTCCCTGCTCTCATCTAAAACTAAATTCTGTGAGAGCATTTCTTATCTCTTAAGAATTTGTTCATTTTTTACCAGTTACACTCTGTAGCTAGGTGGGAAAAGACCAATTCAGCCTCTGACTTCAGGTTCTAATTCAATCCAGAAATGGATGCCCTTACATAGAATGTAAAGAACTCTAAAGCACGTCTTGAGAGTGTTCCTCAACCCATTATAAAAAAAAAAGAAACAACCATAAAGAGAAAAAAATAAACCCAGAAAGAACCCAGACCAGTCAAGAGATAGAACCCAAGGTATTTATACAGATTTCCATCTAGAAGTACAGAATATTCATACATTGAGCTGAAAGCTTGACAAATCAACATTATTTACTGATGAAAATTACATGCATGAGGATAATAAATTTGTCTTTAATTCTTGATTAGAAGAAAAATTCTCTGATTGTCTTCTAATGTGTTGTTTTCTAGTACCTTCCAAAAAACCCACAGGAATAATTGCGTGTTTCAATTTCTTATCCAGGTAGAAAACTTTGCAATGTTCCAGCTATCTATAACAGTACAAGAACAGCACATATACCCTTTCCCTTTTTTTTTTCCCTCTACAAATCCATTGAAATCCTTGTCTTGCCACAAGATCTACTGCAGAAGACAACTGAAGCCTCAAGTTCTGCCTCCACATCTGGGAGTTGATTTAAAAGAGCTGAAAGAAACACCACTGATTCTCTCAGTAAAACTTGACAAGTTCCCCAAACAAAGGTTGTGAGGGAAACTTAGAAAGAGGAGCTTTGCCTTGAGATACTCAACCCTAAGTCAAGGGAATGTTAAGAATGTCCCAGTTTTTCTGTAGAACACTAAAACTGGCAGTGTAAAAATATTTAAGTCTAATGAAAACAACTGTTGTTTATATTTGTCCCAGTCTTCCAATGAGGGCCTGAAGAGGTTGTAAAGTGAGTAGAAATAGTGGATTACTTTGAAATTGACAAGTATGAGAAGTACTAGATCAAACGCATCAGGGTTTCAAACATTCCATCATCTTCGCAACATTCTGTTCAAAACTACAGCATCAGTTTGAGACCCTAACAAGAGTAGATAATCACCACTAATGATATAAACCATCTCAGATTTAAATAAGTGTGGGCATTGACCCTGCATTAAGGCAGTAGTACCACAGAAACTCTGCCTATGCCTAAGGCTGTGAGTCAGCCAGAGACAAATGAAGAATCCTCTACCTACTGCAGCTCATTCAGCAGTATACAAAAATGTTGTAGGTACCTGGCATTTGGCCAGGGTCAAACCACAACAGACCCAATGGTAATATCTACTGGTATTAGTAATTAAGGATACAACAATGATATAAAATACAAATCAGGGACACTGAATTTGGTGTAATAAGAAAATGTAATGTTGAAAACAAGCCGGCTGAAATCCCATAGACAAGCATCTAAGCTAAGCTAGCGGCTTTTTTCATTTTACCCACATATAGCAAATAATTCTGTTGATATGAACAGCTGAGCTTCCATTCACTAAATCAGATGAAACAAAAGGAAATCATCATCCATTGCCTACAGAGCCATTTTCTCTTTGTCTGAAATCTGTTCAGTTGCAGTCATGTGTGTATATGTGTGTGTGTGTGTTTAGTCCTTCTAAAATCCCCAAAGAAAAATACAAATTAACCACTTCACACCAGGATAGACACCTGCCTGCAGTACAATAAACGTCTCAATTTCTTATCAGCAAAGATAGATTCTCCATTTCTTTCTCTTAGCAGCCCTATAGCCTTGTTAGATACATTGAGGAAGTGTATGTTTACCTGAAAGTAAGGGAGAAAGAGGTGAAGTATTGCATATATTTCATTCTCTATGACATTAACCCTCAGGTTTATCACAAGGAGGAAAGACATATGTCCCGAATCCACTGGGCATGATTTGCATCTTATGCCTCTGGGCAAATGCAAAATGGCTTCTTTCCAGACACACTTTCCTATTTGTTTATATTTTCAGAGCTGGGGGTTTTTTTCTGTTTTTTTAAGTGCGTGTTAAATATAGACATCTCTGCCTGAGAGAGAAAGAATCACAGGAGAAACACTCCTACCTCGGAACTTGCATGCCACTCAGAGAGCACAGGAGGGAAGGGAGATTCTTCTTTGAATATATTAATTGAGAACCAGAGTTGTCCTGCAATAATGGCTGCTCCTTTTCTGCTTCCCTAGCCTCTGGCAACATGACTTCTGTAGGACTTGAAATACTAGTGGCTGATGCCCATCTGTGGCTGTTCAGTAGCAGCTGCAGAGGTGACTCAGAGACAGTTAATAAATCCATATTTGCTCCCAGATAGATATCTGCTATGCAGACCTGAGCTTGGCAAACCTCTGTGGCTAAGACACCAGTCCTCCCACTCCTCTGTTCTCAGATTTTGCACAATGAGCCAGACAGAGCTAAATGAAAGGCAGGCTGAAGTCCCAGAGATCTGTGGTCCCAAACATCTATGACCATCAAGGAAGGGTTAATGTTACAAATGGGAAGAATATTCTTTTTGTCCCAGAAAGTTCCACATGTCAGAACTGGTAATATTAAATATAGAAGTGACTCCATAAACATCCCTGGAGAGGTGAATGACTTTAGGAAGATGGAAAAAAGCCCAGTGTTCCTACTGGGAACATCTCCATGCCTACCTCTGAATCTGTGTGCTAGATAGGTCTATCAGCACTCGATTAATCCAGAACCAAGAGCAAGAAAAGGAAGGCCAGTGCTAAGGCATTAAATATGCTTAGGCTGAACCCAACATTGAGCTAATTTTAGCATAAACTTGTTCATAAAGTGAGGAATAGTCTCAGTTGATATCCTTCTTAGACTCAAGCTTTCCCAACAGTGCAAATATATGCTTTTGATGGGATAAAACATAGGTAGTCTCCATTCTCCATGAAACAAGGATGACATTTAAATCACTTCTCTTTAAGACAAGTTTCATGATTTGCTGGTTAAGATCCCTATTCCACAAAGCATTCACTCGGCTTCAGAAGGTCTTTTTTACTGGATAGCAAAAGACAACAAAAATGGAGCACATGACATTATTCCATCACTACTGTCACACACATGGAAACCTCCATATAAGTTTCAAATTGTGAGCCAATAAGCTCCTTTTTTGGTAAAAACCACTCAGGCCAATTTCATATAATTTTATAGTATCTCAAGAAAATTTGAGTTTGCAGGCTCAGTGCACAACTTGCATGTGGTCTTCTGGGAATACAATTTTAAAACTTTTTCTACAGTAAAATTACTGCATAAATTATTTGCTGGAGGGAACAATTTAAATGGGTCACATGTTCCTTCAGTTACTTGCTTGGGGAGATTTTCCAGATTATCCAGTAACAAGAACAGATAAATTACCAAGTACTTAATTTACTCACTAAAATATATAATAGGCATTCAAGTATTAAATAAAAACCTTGCTCAGTAAAGAAATTAATTTATCCTGCATGGCTTGAAATTAGTAAAAAATCCTCTATGAAGTATTAGCAGAAGGGGTGCATTATTTTATTGCTATTACCAATTTAAATGCAGAGTTATCTCCTTTAGGGAAGACTGCAGATGATTCAAGTCTGCACTTGAGAGGTGTTGCAATGCTGCCTCCAGGACCAGTACTAGATGACTGTTATTCTCAAGACACTGGAATTAAATAATAAAATCTGTAAAAGGCGTTGAACAAGGAAAGTCCATGTTACAACAAATCTCTTTTGGGAAGAAAGAAAATAAAGTGCCTATGCAGTGAGATGGGGTGAAAAAAACTTTGAAGTAATTGATTTGATAAGGTACAAGTTCTGAGGTGGCTGGCTCTTGTGGAATAATGGCCAACACAGGTTAGTGCTGCAGTCAAACCTGCCTCCACTTGTCACCAATAGGGAAAAATGGGTTATCCAAACAGTTGGTCTTGACAAGAAAATTTGGACTGATATTCACATACCACAGTAGAGATAAGCAGAAGTTCATAGTAATTAAATTATTTCTCCTCTTTTGTGGTAGCTCAAGCTGTGTTTACTTCTGTCTTTCTACAGAGGCAAAACAATTCTTTTCTGCACGGGCAAATCTGGCCAGTTCTAGTCGCAGCTGCTGTGACAGAGGTTGATGAAATGCTTCAAGAATTTCGTAGAAGTCCTGAGGAAGGAATGATTTGGCCTGACTCATCTCAAGGAACTTCATATCATGAGGAAAGGTAATGTAATTGCTCCTTCAATAGAAATGACTGAGGAACAGAGCTGGGGTGCTGTGGTGCTCTATCACATCACAACTTTTGCTAAATAGTGCTGGCAACTACAAGTGGAAAAATGTGCTTCATTCTGTCCAAAGATGGCTGCCAGTATACAAGCATCTTCTTTATTCCTGAAGGTATGACCTCTCCAGACAACTTAGCTATTGGGATTTATTTCCTGTCAAAATTTACTTATATTTTCTACATTCTGGAATTTATTTTACTTTACAAACTTCTCTCTGGATCCAAACTCTACTAGGAGCCAAGGTTTTAGAAGTTCATCCTAGCAGTCTTGGTTGATACGGTGTTAGGAGACTCTGATGTGCTTAGAACCATAGAACAAAAAAAGCTTTGGAAAGATGTGTTGAGGAATACATCTGGTGCAGGTTGCTAGGTTTGCAAAATGCAGATTGAGATGCAGATTGATCTCTGGGTGGGAACTTGAGACAAGAGGCTGTGAACTGCTGACGCTTTGTACAACAAAGGGCACTAAGTCTGGTGACAGCAAGGGGAATGGGGAGCCATGAACTGACAACCTTTTGGATAACACAGGGCAGAATTACCAGTGGTGCCAGTCAGGTGAATGGACACTGAGACAGAGCAGGATCTAAGGACTCAGGAGGAAGAGTGAGACTTGAGCTAGCTTGGACAGTGAGGGTATAAAGGTCCAAGGGGTCCTTTGTTTGGGATCCTCCTCCAAGGCACCAGCGTGGGTTGTTCTGTGTTACTGCTCCATGTGTAAATTGTTCTATGGAATGAAATACCTGAGATTGTCCAGGGAAGCCTGGTCTGACTGTGAAAGTGGGGTGAGCAGGGACTCAAGTGAGGCTCCCAGCAGCTCACTGGAGCTACCCACTGTAAATGGGCTTCAATCCCAGAAGGGACAATCTCTGGTGGTGGGAGTGTTACTCTAAGAGTCTGGTGAATTGTCATGTCACGGAAAATCAGGAAGAAAATAAAAACCCTCTTGCACTATATTTGAAGTGGTAGAGAATCAGGCATTACTTTATTTTCTGGCCAGAATGTGCCAAGGAAAATATTCCAAACACACATACTTTTACAGGATTTTCCATCAAATTTTACACAGTCAATACTCATAGAGATGTATTCTTTCAAC
Organism: Acanthiza pusilla; assembly: GCA_036630365.1. Lineage (NCBI taxonomy): Eukaryota > Metazoa > Chordata > Aves > Passeriformes > Acanthizidae > Acanthiza > Acanthiza pusilla. The sequence continues at coordinate 9,437,373 of JAXCHO010000053.1, forward strand.
ATTCATTGGTCCAGAACTGAGCAGCCCCCAGCAGTCAGTTTCTCATTGGATCCAAATTTCTTTGCCTCTGATATTAATTAGATCATCATTCTTTGATTTTCCTTACCAGTCTTTGCTGGACTAGATGTCTCCAACTCTGCCAGAGTCAGTGTCTGGGGTAAATGTTTGTAGATGGCCACTGATATTCTGCTGATGTTCCATTGATGGCCTTTTATCTTTATAGGTATCTTTTTGGCTGCTATGTTGATATGTGATGCTATAGAGTGATGCTACATCTCCTAAAAAATCTTTAAAAGGATTCCTTTCCCCAAGGCAAAATCAAACCAAGGCAAAATCAAACCAAGCCAACCAGAGAAATAAAATAAAATTTTATAAATTATATTTTTTCCAACAATTCCCCCCTTTGGAAATGGCGTTAATTTTTTTAAGGTCACTTCCACTTAACTTATTGTTTAAAACCATATTAATTAAAATGACAAAAACTTAAAGATTATTTTCAGAACAGTCAGCCATTTTTAGAGACCTTTTTCCAAAAGGAAAACTTAAAACTTTGTGTGAGTTTGCACAATGTATTACATTTTAATTTGCAAGTTTGGATTAAGACCCATAAGCCAATCATTATGGTCAGAGCTATGACAATAATGCCAACTAGTTTTCATATAATTGCGTTCAGATTTGGAATCCTTGATGTAATCCAGTTGAATATATCTACTCTTTGGTTTTTTTGTATTTCTTAAAAGATTCCAGAATTCTTTCTTATTTCTTCCAGATCGGTTTGTATTCTCTGGGTCTGATCTATATAGCAGCTGGCATTAATGATTGTGCACACCCCACCTTTGGAAGTCAGAATCAGATCTAGGGCCATTCAATTTTCTTTGACTACATTAGGAAGGAGGGTGACTTCCAGTTATAAAACATCAGTTGCTTCACCGGTTCTGTTTTCATTTGTTCAGTAACTCCAGAGATAGCTTTTTCCAATTCAGGTACTCCTAACCACAGTATGAGTCCTCTCATAAATTTGTTGAACCCAGAAGACTTCTCAGCTAATGAATTTAGATCTCGTTTGTGTTTTGTGTTACAGGATCATAGATGTCCGTGGGGAATTCTGACTTATTAATGATATCTCGTTCTGGTACTACTGCTCCAATGGTGCATATTCCTTGCCATTCAGGTGGCAGAGCTTTTCCAGCTAAACTTCCACAGAGCCAGCAGTATCCCATGTTATCTGGAATAGGCCACCAGTGTGTTTTTAGTATACTTTTATTTGTTACATCTAAATTCGAATTATATTTGGGATGGTTTCCTTCTGTGATAAACACATATTGTAGTGTTGCCTTTCACAAATATCAAAGTGGATGCTATGTGTTGTGCATTATAATATAATGTTAGCTTTGCAGAAGTAGCTTTGTTACGAAGATACAGCTGTGAAATAATAACTAATGCTTTTTATTTTTGTGGCTAACTGGCAGTAATTAAAATAACTCAGACATAGTTGTGAAACAGCTGATGTGGTTGTTTTAGAATACTTGTGGTTAACTTGCAATAACTGACATAAGTAAACCACCTGCTTGGCTGGATAACATTTGAGAGGAATGGGCGTGACGGGGACCCCTGCTACCGACATTTTGACTATCAACAAGAGTCACCTGCTGAAGCCACAGAGCCGCGGACTGTTGTGGGAGTGACACATAACCCTCACGACCACAACCAAGACAACTGCTCATGCTTTAAAAAGGTGTATCAGTGGAGAGGTGTGGATGCACTGTCCTGAGAATTCTCTCCTTTCTCACGAATCGTGTGGGAAACAAAGATAAGCTGAATTCTTCTAGCTCTTTCTAATCTATGTTTTGGAGCTGAGTGCTGCAAGGGCTTCAGCCAATCACCCTGGGGCGTGGGTGATCACTGTCCAATCACTGTTGGGCTTTTACCATGTATATAAGTAGATTTTCAACAATAAAGCTCTCTCTTGCTCGCACCTGCCTGTGTGTTCTCTCACTCCTTACTGCCTCAACAGCAACAGAGGGGCCATGCTAAAAAGTTCCTGGAACATGCAAACTAGTTCGGGAAAATATTTGAATGTGTATAATTGTTTACGAATATGTATTTGACCAATGCAATAGAAAGAGTATATAAGAAGGGTTGCTATTGTTAGCTGGTGTGCCTCTGGCTACGGCTAAGCACCCAGCGCTGTTACTTTTGCTTTATTGCCTTTGTCCCCTATTGTCCCTTACTAAATTTTTCAAATTCTAACAGAAGAGTGGACTTCATTTCTCACACTACCATTATTCCTGATTTACAGTTGTTTGTTTGTTTGTTGCAGAAGGGTTGTCTTAGGTTTTTCTGGACATCTCTGAACACAGGGAACATTTATAGCTGTTACTTTTACCGATAAGATTTGTGTGCCTATGGCGCTGCATATTGCCTTTTCTTTAAAAAGGTGCATTACACCAACAGGGGGAAAGTTACTGGAGAATGAGTTCAGTGTTGGAAGTCTTATCATTCATATAACTTCATCTGAATGAGTGGGAAACTGGGAATAAATCCAACAGTTACTGCTGTTATCAGTGACTGGGCCTGCATGAGTTTTAGGTGTGAGTTTTTTTCCCAGGGTGTCCTAGGGTGGCATAATGATATTTTGTATTCCCTATCGTTTGTATACTTGAGCAGAAATATGGTCCTGTAGCTTTAACTGTGTCCCGCAGTTGGGAGAAAGCTCTGCCCGCGGGATGTTTTGAAACTTTTTCCCCGGCTCTCCTACGGGGGAGTGAGAGGGAGGAAGGGACACTGGTTTTTTTTTCCCCTTTCCCTCAGTTCAGTTGCGGCTGCGGGTGGCTGGTGCTACTGGTGTGGCTGCCGCTTGGGTTTTCATTTTTCCTTTTTTCCCGGGATTTGTTTTTTTGTTTTTCCATCATTTTTGGATCCTTTTCTTCGACTTGCTTTCTCATCCGAGAACCTGAGGAGCCCCGGAGGACAGCGGACGAGAATCGTCCAGGGAGCAGCCGGAGGAACAGCCCCCGGGCCCTCGGGGTGGGGGGGGGGACCCCCGAAAGGGGAAGCCACGTCTGAGGAAAGGACACTAAGTTCATCAGCTGTTTATTCAGGTTTAATGACCTTTTTTCCCCTTTCCCTTTCCACTGTGTTGTCTGTTAATTAAACAGTTCTTTCCACTTTAGACTGAGATACTCTGTTGTGGGGGAAGGGGTGCTAGAAACCTTGTTGGGGGGGGGGGGGCACCTGTTCAGAGTGCTTTCCACCTAGGATATTTGTCTCTAATCCAAGACAGAGGGGTCAGGTAATATTTATTCAATATGTGTCATATTGGAGTGAAAATACATATCATTATCTCTGTCCTTTGGCCCACTTACCCATCCAGGATTTGAACCTAGGCTTGCCAGTCTCAAGGCCTTGCTGGAATGGTTGACTATTCCAATCAGAAATAACCAGACTATAATATTGACAAAATTATTCTGAAAATATAGAAGAAACTATTTAGTATTTCCCATCTTAGTGTCTCTGATTCCATTGCAGCATTGTTCACAGTGGATTTGCCGTTTGTTGCACTGTCCAGAGTGGTTCTTCTGGGTCCAGGGCTGGCTTGATTCGCAGGTAATGGATCCAGGAGTCTCCACCAGTTGTTTTTACCACTGTATGAGTAATCAATAGAACTTGAAATGGTCCTTTCCACTTGGGCTGGAAGGGTTCATTGCTCCACGACCAGACATAGACCCAGTCTCCTGGCTGATGAGGGTGAATTTGAATATCTAATGTTACTGGTGAGGCTAGAACAATAAACTTACGCAGTGATAAAAGCATTTTTCCTAAGGAAATTACATACTCTTTTAAATTATGACCACTCATTACACGATTTTCCCCAGGAATAGTTACAGTTTGGTAGGGTCTTCCATACAGGATCTCATACGGGCTTGCCTTCTCCTTGGAGCTTGGCTGAATTCTGATTCTAAGTAATGCCAGAGGAAGAGCCTGTGGCCACTTAAGTGAGGTTTCTTAAGAGGTTCTACTCATTTGTCTTTTTAGGCTTTGGTTCATTCTTTTGACCCTTCCACTTGGTTGTGGTCTCCAAGGAGTATGTCAATCTCATTTGATTCCTAACATTTTGGACAGGTTTTTCACAGTATCTGCTATGAAATGGGGTCCCCTATCCGAGGACATTCCTAATGGAATTACGAATCGAGGTATTATTTCTTTCAATAAGATTTCAGTAACTTCCTTTGCTTTTTTGTTGCAACAGGGAAAAGCTTCAGGCCATCCAGAAAATGTATAACCAAAACTAGCAGGTATTGATATCCTTCTTGACAAGGTAGTTCAGAAAAATCTATTTGCCAATAGTCACCAGGACAATCTCCCCTTTTTGTAGTCCCTGGAAAAGGTCTTTTGTAAGACTGAGGATTGTTCTGCAAACATATTTTTTACACTTCTCAACAATACCTTTAGTGATTCCAGTCATTCTTACACTAACTACTTGTGGCTTCAAGCTGTCTATAATAGCTTCCACTCCCCAGTGTGTTTCTCTGCGTTTATCCTCAGCTATTTGTCTCATTATCACTTGAGGTACTATAACTTGTCTCTGTGATGTCACCCACCACCCTTCAGAATTTAGGTGGGCTTTTAACTCTTCGGCTAACATTTTATTGTGGGGTTGGTATTTTGGGGTTACTTTTGGAAGATTCGTGCATTTTGATGGAATGTCTGTAAGGATGTTTTCCTCTACCACTTCTTTAGCAGTTTTGTCTGCCAATCTGTTTCCAATAATGGTTGGTGAATTTCCAAATTGATGAGCCTTACAGTACATGACAGCCACTTGGATTGGTAACCAAATACTCTCTAGAAGTTGTTTAATGATATCTCCATATTTGATAGGAGATCTTTGCGCTGAGAAGAGCCCTCATTCTTTCCAGATAACTCCATGAACATGTACCACTCCGAATGCATATTTAGAATCAGTCCATATGTTGATCTTCTTACCTTTAGACAACTCTAATGCTCACTGCAGAGCAATGAATCCAGCTTTTTGTGCAGAGGTGTTAACAGGTAACAGATTAGCTTCAATTACCTCAGTCTGGGCTGCTACAGCATACTCAGATCTTCGTTTTCCTTCCCATGAAAAGCTACTACCATCTATGAAGAGCTCCCAGTCTGGACTTTCCACTGGAGTGTCTTTTAAATCTTCCCTGCTGGAATAAACTTGTTCAATAGTTACAAGACAGTCATGTTGTGTGGCTCCTTGGCAGTCTGGTACACCTTCAAAGAACATAGCTGGGTTCAGAATAGTTGTATTTTTTAATTCCATGTCATCTTGTTCCAACAGGACAACTTGGTATTTAGGCATTTGACTTGGGGATAACCAGTGGTGCCCCTTTTGTTCCAGGATAGAGAGAACTATGTGTAGAACATAGACAGTCATTTTCTGGGCCATAGTCAGCTTCTGGGCTTCTTGTATCAGAAGGACTGTTGTTGCCACTGCTCAAAGGCAGCTGGGCCACCCCTTGCTTACATTGTCCAGCTGTTTGGAAAAACATCCCACAGATCTTCTACATGAGCCCAGCCTCTGAACCAACACTCCTAAATCCCGGTGCAAACATTCACGCACAAACAATTTGAAGGGTTTGGTCAGGTCAGGCAATCCTAATGCAGGGGCAGACATTAGGGCTCTTTTTAAGTCTCTAAAAGTCATTTGACATTCTGGAGTCCATTCTAATACTTCCTCTGAGTTTTTCAGAGAATCATACAAGGGTCTTACCAGAAGTCCATAATTAGAAATCCATAAGCGATACCAGCTCACCATCCCTAGGAAGGTTCTTAATTCATGTACAGACCTTGGCTCCGGAGCCTGACAAATCGCTTCCTTTTTCTTGGTCCTGAGACTTTGCTTACCCCAGGAAATGGTGAATCCCAGATAGGTTACATGTTCTTTGGCAATTTGGGCATTCTTCTTGGACACACTGTAACCAGCTTGTGCCAGAAAGTTTAGTAAACTTTTAGTCATTTCAACACAGTCCACTTTGGTCCTGGTAGCAATCAGGATATCATCAACATACTGTAGCAAAGTGATTCCTTCATTCATTAATTTATTTCCAATTCTTTTGCCAGGTGGTTACCAACTAAAGTGGGACTATTTTTGAAGCCTTGCGGGAGGACAGTCCAGGTTAATTGGGTTTTGTGACCCGTTGAGGGGTTCTCCCATTCAGAAGCAAACAGGGCTTGACTTTCAATGTCAAGAGGTATGCTGAGGAAAACATTCTTAAGATCTAAGACATAAACCACCCATCAGACTCTTTAATTTTGGTTAAAAGTGTGTAGGGGTTTGCTACCACAGGGTGAATATCTTGCACTATTCTGTTAATGGCTCTGAGATCTTGTACTAATCTGCATTCATTAGTATGTGCTTTTTTTACAGGTGGGATAGGAAGGTTATATACTGACATTCTCTTAATTGTCCATGCTGTAAAAATTTCACAATTAATTTTTCTAATCCTTTTCTAGTTTCTAACTTTAGAGGATATTGTTTCTGTCTTACTGGTTTCGCATCAGGTTTCAACTGTATTCTTACTGGTTCTGCTGCTTTTGATTTCTCTGGAATCTCAGTGGCCCACACCAGTGGAATGACAGCTTTTTTTATTTCTTCTGAGATCTCTTGTGTTGTGTCTGGTTGCTGTAACAATATAAAATCCTGGGCTTCCAGGGCTTTACTTTCAGGAATACACGCTTGTATTTGTCCATTTTTAAATATTATTTTTGCATGCAACCTACTTAAAATATCTCTTCCAAGCAAAGACATTGGGCATTCAGGCATATATAAAAATTGATGAGTTAGCCATGTTTTACCTATTTTGGATTTCAGAGGTTTGAAAGAATGGCAAGTTTTCACTTTTCCTGGTAGTACCTGTGACATTTTCTTTTACTCCATTTCAGGTTCTGCCTGCCACTGGACTCAACGTCCCTTCACCTTCAACATGCCCGCTCATTCCCTCTTCATCCAGTGCTGAGGTTGGCTCCCCAGCTGGTGCCCCCCTTTCCCTTCTTCCAGGGGATACTAAAATTCAACCTCTTCTTCTGTGGGGCCATGCTGTAGACACCTCTTTCCACTACAACGTTCTACTCAACTATATTCCAGAGATTTACTTCTATTATCCGTCTTTGAAGCCAATGTAATAGACTGCTTTGGTTCTCTTTGTAACAAACCATATTTCTTTCATAAATTCAGATCCTTTTTCAATTCACAGAACAAGTAAGGTATTTCATTCCTCTTTTCTTTTTTTCGACAGTATGGCATTAGCTGCAGGTGTGTATCAGAATCCAAACACCCATTACATGGCCATTTCTTCTTATTATCTAATGGATAAGTCAGCCACCAGCGGTTACAATATTCTATCAACTGTTTACCGGTTAAAGGGTCACCCTCATACTTTTTCTAGTTTTGCAAAATACAGCCCAAGGGTGAACTTCTGGGTATTCCTCTTTCTCAAGTATGTAAAGATAACTTTAAACCCATATTGAATTCTGTAACCACTAAAACTTGGCGCAAAGAGAGGGCTTTATGCTCTTTAACAAATGCCAGTTACACAAACACAGGAGTCCCAAAGAATCCTTACTAGCACATGCAGAGAAACAGCACACACACAAAAAAAAATTCCACAGGCATTTCAGAACTTGTTTCAACATGCAACAAGTTACTTTTATCTCACGGGAGTCCCCCCATGGATTTATATACCAACAAAAGACACTGTCTTGGTTTGATAGACAGGTGTCTGCTAAGGAAAGTGGGAACCTTCCTTAGAACAGAGAATGTGAACCCCCTTCCCTCCAAATTATTATAACTTTGGAACTAAGGGCTCTCAGGCAAAGGTATGGGAAAAGGAATAAGAGCTCTTTACTAGTATCTACAATAAGGTAAACAATCAGTAACAAAAAAACAGTAAACAAGGCCAAAAACAGTAAACAAAACCAAAAACCAGGTGGCAGATGTCTCTGGGCTGCCAGGCACTTTCCCGTTCGGTGCAGTCACGGTCACGGCCAGCAGGGGCGCTGTTGGGCTCCTAGACCAGCAGGACCGGTGCGATGACTCCCGGGAAGCTGCAGATGGCGCTGTGGCGCGAGGTTGATAAGTGTCACATGCATAATGGCGGATGGGCTGCACAAGGATGGTACGCAGATGGACGGGGTGCAGCAGGGAGCTCAGAGCAGGAAGATGGAGTGGCTGGGCCAGCCCACCTGGGCTAGCCAGCAGAGGAGGCGGCAGGGACTCCATGGTTGTGGCAGGCAAGGCGCCTGGCGGTGGCAGGTGGGATCCCGTTCCGCTGGAGTGCAGCTGGGAGATGCACCCTCCCAGAGGGGAAGAGAGGATGGGAGTCCCGTGCCTTTTTTCCCAAAGCGAGAACTCACCCACCAGGTAGAGAAAAAAACAGTGCAAAACCAGGCTTTTTCCGCAGTCACAGCCAAAAAGCAGAGAGCCCCTTTTACCACTGCTCTCTCCTCCAAACCTGTGAGTGAGTGTCCCCATTATCAAATCCCCCAATCTCTTATTCCCGTGTTCACCTAGCCAAAAGTCTTTGTCTCCTTTGTAAGAGTAGATGGCCCTTAAGTATCCGGTTGTTAGCTGCCTAGCAAGAGAATGGGAAAAAATTCCACTCCCCCCCCTCAGCTGTCAGCACACACACACACACACACACACACACACACACACACACACACACACACACACACACACACACACGATTCCCATGCAAGCATAAACTCTTCAGAAATTTAAAACACTTATAGCTATGCCTCTAAGTCAAATACAAGCTGCAATTGCATTTTAGCTAGGCATCAGGACTCAAACTCGAAAATACATGGAAATCAGGCACCAAGACTCAAACTTGAAAACATGTGGCAAGTAGGCGTCAAGACTCAAACTCAGAATTAGGCACATGTATTCATCACTAGTGATTTTTTCTCATTATCTAATTATACCATCACCCTTATATTTTACCCAAAGTAATGCCTAAAAAAACCCCACAATGATCTTGCACTGAACTCACCAGATTCTGGGGAGAGAGAGGTCTCTGGATAAAATCTCCATGCGCGCTAGGGAACCCCTCACAATCCTGGAATCTGTGGAGCAGTCAACAGCATCCCATTACTTCATGGACGCCAAAATTGTCACCGAAAATCAGGAAGAAAATAATAACCCTCTTGCACTATATTTGAAGTGGTAGAGAATCAGGCATTATTTTATTTTCTAGCCAGAATGTGCCAAGGAAAATATTCCAAACACACATGCTTTTACAGGATTTTCCATCAAATTTTATACAGTCAACACTCATAGAGATGTATTCTTTCAACATTCATTGGTCCAGAACTGAGCAGCCCCCAGCAGTCAGTCTGGGGATCCAAATTGGATCCAAATTGGATCCAAATTTCTTTGCCTCTGATGTTAATTAGATCATCATTCTTTGATTTTCCTTACCAGTCTTTGCTGGACTAGATGTCTCCAACTCTGCCAGAGTCAGTGTCTGGGGCAAATGTTGATGTGGCCAGTTGATGGCCACTGATATTCTGTTGATGTTCCATTGATGGCCTTTTATCTTTATAAGTACCTTTTGGGCTACTCTGTTGATATGTGAAGCCCATCTCCATAGAGTGATGCTACATCTCCTAAAAAATCTTTAAAAGGATTCCTTTCCCGAAGGCAAAGTCAAACCAAGCCAACCAGAGAAATAAAATAAAATTCTTTAACTTATACTGTTTCAAGCAGTCAGACCAAGAAGTCTCCTTAATAGGTATCTGGAAAGACCCTGAGACATTTGAGTTCCTCTTTTGGAAAATTCACCTCTATATATCACAATATACTAATTTTGCAACTAAACATACTCTTCCAAATTTGTTAAACATGCATAAATTCATTGGATGGGGATGTACCATGCATCACTGTGGTCTCTAATATCCATCTTGAAGGACACTTTTACAACCACCTCAGGCTATGCTGCTTGAGTCTTCTTCAGGTACATTGTCATTACTACTACAAACAGTTGTGCTGCTGTTTCTCTACATACCCACTTCTTAGAAAGAAAAGAAGTGGGCTATGATTACCTCATCCTCCAAAAATTAGAACAGACTGTAAGCTGAGCGTGTTTCAGATGTGTTATCCTATTTTCTGTTGCTCCATTCTGCATGTTCACCCACTAGAAACACTGATTTCCAGCTTCAGATTTCTGAAAATAGATTTCCACTTCAAATGATAGCCTGGTTTTTGTTATAGAAAATTAAAAAACATAAACATCTTTGCATTAGGTCTTACAAAACTCCAATACAAGAAGTATTCTGGGTTTTTATTTCTCAGAATTTTTAGGAAGAAAATCTGAACTGTTTCAACCCACTATTACTTTTCTGTAAGAAAACAAGATTAAAAATTACTGAGAAAACAGCAGCAGGTAGGTTTCCAGACAAGGTAAATACAGTGAATAATGGTTCCATATTCACAGACAGTATTTTCTCTTTGGTTCATTGCCATATGGAGGTGAACAAGAATCTCCCATGGTGTGTGAAACTCATGTGTGTGTCATGTGTGACTCCTGGTCATTGCCTGAAGAAGGCTTTTGGGATATGAGAATCCTGGAGATACCATCATATACTACCATGCAAATATTATGGCTACACATTTATTTCTCTGTACTTACCAGGCTCTCTGTGTGATGGAATTACTTTCCTGGTGTGATTCTGTATATTTATGTGCTCCCAGTGTGTTTTTTGAATAACCTCACAAATTGAAAATGCTGCCTTTAAACAATGGCTACATGAATGAAGTTTCTTGGGCAACAGACATCTGGATGCAATTTTTCTCTTCAACTCTTATACATGGAAATTATCCCTCTAGAATAGAAAAAGAAATATGATAGGCAAAGAATTAATAAATTCAGTTGAGAATTAAGCTTATATGGACTGCACTCCTCATTTTCTCAGCTTAAATAAATAAATAAATAAATTGCACATGGATGCTGTGTAAGTTTTTACATCAAGAAAATTAATGATAATGCAATGACAAACTTACAACAAACCCCTTCATCCTGAGTCTTGAGGTGGCTTATGAGAACCTGTCATGAATCTTCAAGAGGTAATAGTTAACATCCAGGAAGGAATAGGAATAAATCAACTGAAATTTGAATATATATATAATTTATCCTGTGCATACCTAAAAATCATTTTACAGAAAATTTTACTTTAGCAAGCTCCTTTGAGAACTTTTTCTCAGTTCTGTTGTGTCAGTTTATTTTCTTTGATTTTCCCTTAGAACATGAGCACCTGTTCCATGCTGCACCTTTTTCTGAATGAGGTGAAATGATCCCTTACTCTGAATATGAGCTTGCTACTGCAAAAGACAAGATGGAAAATGTAACAACACTTTCCCACAGTGTGTTGAGGGTTATTTCTAACCTTAACAAACATGGTAATACATGCCACTACATAACTTAGCCAGCTGTTATGTCCCTTGGTTACCCAGTTCCAAGGCAACCTACTCTTCTGAAAGATTAAAGTTCTGGGTTTCTTTCTGTAATACAGAACCTCTTTTCATCAGATTTTTATTCTGTGATAGTGTCACCAAAACTGTGGGAAAAACAAAAACAACAACATTTTTAATGTTTCAGAGTCAAGGCATTACTGTATTTCTGGCCAGGATGGTGCTCTGGTCAGGATGTGCCACACAAATAATTTCATCCAAACACAGCCTGGGTGTGCAGAGATGATCCTTCCGTGACATATGGGTTTTATTAGATTTTTCCCCACATTTTATACAGTCCAAAACCCACAGAGATTCATTGGATCCATGTTCATTAGTTCCAAGTGATGTAGTTCTTAGCATTTTGTTTCCTCTTGGTTACAGATTTCTTCACCCCTGATGCTAATTAGGTCCTTTCCCAGACCAGGTGTCTCCGACGTGCTGGGGGGAGGGGGACGAGTGTTTGGAGTTGATGGTCTGTTAAAGACCATTGAGAGCTGTTATCTCTTGTGTATCTTCTGTGCTGCTCCCCCTCTGTTGAGATGTTAAGCTCATCAGGCCTCACCTAGAGGAACAATGGCTTGGAAATAAACTTCAGTTCCCTTCCACCTGGGCAAAGGCAAACAAACCTGACTAAAGTTTGTTTAAATACACCAGTTTAAAGCAATTTTTAAACTGGTGTGTTTTCCAGCAGTAGCAGCTTGGAGGTAGCAGATTTGGCTCTGTATGTTTTGTACTGATCTTAAAGAACATACACATATATATATATTATTTATATGAACCATTAATTCTGTAGCCTTCTAAAAATGCTTTTCTATCCCATATCCATTCCTATATCACAGCTGCCTGTGCAATTCGTTAAAAAAGTTAAGGTGATAACTAATTCATCACACACTTCCTGTGTCCTGAACAAGACTAATGCAGACAGAATTTTTTTGTCCCTGATGATGTCTCCTTCATATTTCATCTCTTCCACATTATGCCTTTTATTTGTGGCAATGGCATTCTAATGGTTTCCATGTTATTATAAAGACATTCAGAGGCACTTACTGTGAAAGTGATGCAGGGAAGTTAGAAGTTACAGGGTAACTTGTTAGAAACTGCTTGCTAGACAGTGTATATTGCTTACTTAACATTGATTGTGTTTGTCAAAGCAGAATGAGAAGTAAAAGATTATTGACAAAAGCAGGGACTGTGACCCAGCTTGTATCCGTGGAACCCCTACGCTGGCTGAAACCAGAGTTGTTATTTGGACTTGGGCCAGGGACCCAGAGAGCATGTGCAAGACAGAAAGGTGAAAAGTTCAAGACAAGAGGATGAGTATATACTTCCGTCCAAGACCCCTGGAGCCCACTACCAAATAACACTGCGCAGGCGTGACCACATGGAAATGACTTTTAAACTCATTATAATACGAAGCGGGGATAGGTCATGCATATGTATAGGCGAATTGCGAAACTCGGTGAATGTGTAACATGTAACCTGATATATACCAAGCGATACCCGTGCTGAGGGGTGGGCGACTGAGGAGTACCTCTCGCTCACCCAGCGCTGCAATAAACATACCTACTTCACAACTTAAAATTATGTAAGTTGCGGAGTCTTGCTCAGATCATTTTCGGATCAAAAGGAGTTTATTTTCTTCAACACGAATATCAGCAACGTATGGTAAAGTTTTCTTATCCTGGGGGAATGAGTTCCCAATTCTTCACATCCCTGTGTTTGGTCTTTTCCTTTCATTGTGCTCTCCTGAAGAACACTTGAAGATTTTACTTGGGTCTAACCACATAGAATCCTTTAAAATTTCACTTCAATGTTAAAAAATAGCCCCAAAAATCCTGATCTCAATAGCTTCTTCTCTCTTCAACAGTGTCAGTCAGGATGAATCTTTTTTGAACCAGGCTCACCACAACTGTAAGTTTCACATACAGCTGTTTGTGGCTCCAAAGCCAGTGTAGGACGTCCCTGCGCTATGCTTCAGCAGGTCTTTCTTCTTTCCTTTCTTGAGATCCCCTTTTATTCCTTAAACAGTTCAGGATTTTGGCTTCGTAACCACGTTTAATGGCCCATCTATATGCAAAACCACCTCAGAATACCTATTGTGTAATAGCTGTTTTCTACAAGGTTTTCAGTAGGTTCCTTCCATTCTCATTCTGTTTTCCTGTACCTAAAGCACTGACAAAAAGACATAGAAGCTAAACACATCCTGCTCATCCAATGTCTATTCCACCACTCCACTAGAAATTAATCCCTCCATAGAGGGAAAAATATAAGCTTCTGTGGAAATTATGGAGCATTGTCTTAAATTGATTATTATAGTGAGTTTAAATAGGCTTCCAGACTTCACAATGAACAGCAAAACCACATTCTTTTTCTGCTTTTGCAACCTTTTATACCTTGGGAAACCTTCAGTAGAGTGATCGGAGCAAACTGTTAAAGCTTGAATGGCCACAGTCCTACTCATTCCTCTTGCACAAGTATTTGTGCAGCCATGCAGTGAAGTCCATCGTGGAACTAGGTGAGAGCAAGAAATGCATAAAATAGTTATTTTTGATGGGCACAAGTTCCTTATTTGGCTAACCTTACAGTCGCACACACAACTGTGCTGGAACAAGGGGTGGGTGCAAGTCGTTTCTAAGTGAGAGTGGGACTGGTTCTTCTGACAGAAGGACTGGTTTACCTTAGCTTAAAGTATTAACTGAACAGCAACTTAAGTGAATTAACTGATTCTGCCCTTTTTGGAAGAGTTTTCAGCTGAACTACAGATAAGTATTTGATATAAAATAATAGTGTGCATTGAGCAGGAGTATTGAAGAAATAACCATTGTAAAATGAGTTGATAAAGCACATATTCCTTATGCAAACAGTTCCTGAGTCAACGCTGAAGAGATTTCCTGTTAAAGATTTAGTGATGTTTCATAAATGTCATTCAAATGGGTTGTTACAGCTCTTGAGCATAGATTGTCTGAATTTCCACCCAGAGATTTCTGCTGTTTGTGGAAGAAGTTTAAAATTTACTGACTCTAAATTATTCCTCACTAATTCCTCTAATTGCCTTGTTTCTAAAAATGTGTTGCCAGATAAATTTCAATGTTTCACCACACCACTGAAATATCCCCAGAATACTGTATTTCCCAGCACTTATCCTCTTAATCACTTATTCACGAATTCCAACAATAGGTGGGATCAAATATCAGCATTAAAATCAACCAAGCTTTTATACAGAACATTGTCCACTGAATGTGGAAACTTAAAAGCCAGTACCTTTTCCTTCTTTCGAGTTCAGCTGTTTAACCTCTTATCCAGTGCCCTTACATGTTTCTTTTCTGTTCTTCTTTTAACCAGAAAAACAGCAGCCAAGTAAAAAATGAACCTTCACACTTTTGCCTGAATAACTCCACTAATAAAAGCCAAAGAAGAATGCATACAGAGTTTGTAAGAAGAAAAAGGAAAAAATGGTCTTTCACTAGCTGCAAGGTCACCATAAATATCCACAGATTTAACTGCATTTGTACATGAATCACAGTCAAATTCAGCTTAGCTCCTCTTAGCTGTCTTAAGTCTGTAAGACTTATAAGAATCAGCAGTAGAGGACCTGGTTACGCAGACAAGCTCAGAGCTCATTTTACTACTAGAAGGGGATATCCAATTAGAATTTTAATCTAGTTTTACTTACGTTCTTTGATTGCTTACATTTAGTTGATTCTTTTGCCTGTTTCTGACCTTTTCAGCTTGGAGGTATGTCTTAGTGAATGTAACAACTTACATATGTTTTCTAATATGTATTTTTCTGTAACTGTTTGATGATTAATTGCTCAACACACATTTCAGATTCTAAACTGCCTCCCAGTGGTCAAGGAAAAAAATGAATTTTAAGAACTGCAAACAAATCCTTGTAATAGTCTATTCATATCTCCCTAACAGCTATTTCAGAATAGCAAATTGAGTAACTTTTAGGGTAAAAATGGACTTTAGTAAAGGATGTAAATAATTCCTGTGCAGAAATTTCAATAATCTCAAAATTCATATTTTTAAAACTTGATCTATTTAAAGCCAGTACAACATCAATAATCATACGCTTCTATCATTCACAGATTCTGTCTGTACGGTTCATTAACTTAACTTCAGCAAGTACAATGATATAATTTCCACGGATGTATATTCTTCTTGTGGCTTTTTGTATCCATATATTGCTGTATAATTTCTTCCCACTTTTCCCATGTCCTAACTTGCTAGTTTGTTGGTTTGGGGTTTTTTTTAATTATCATTTGCAATTTTTCTATTAATTTGTAAACAACATCTTTCAAGCAACATTTTTAGGCCATTAGTTATACACTCATAAATGCTGGAGTTCAATTTGCAGACCCAATTTACAAAAATAATCCTTACTTGTGCAGCTTCAGACTTGCATAGAATCTGTTCTGGGAATCCCCTGCCAATGATCTCATATGTGGTTATGTCTCTTCCTTGTGATATTGAAAGACATTCAGTGCAGCTACCAAAGAAAGAGGTTTTAGATTTCACTCACAAGTTCAACTGTTCAGGTACATTCACTGATTACCATACAGCATGCAAGCAAAATTCAGCCAAAGGAATGTGGACTGGGATATCTAGGACCAGACACTCAAATGGTAAAACACTTTGCAGTGTTTCTTGTTGCCTACTGAACAGAAAAGTAAGTGAAATACAATGTAGAGAAAGACATCAAGTTAATGGGAATGTGTTTCCAAGAAATTTTACCAGTGAAGTGACCTCTCCGAGACACTGGATGATGTCTTCATCTGTTAAACCATAGACAGACCTATTAAACTAAATAGATCCTAGGCTGTTTATTCATTTTTTGCAATCTTTTATTTTTAAAACATAAACTGCACAGGATCCTCATAAAGCAAAAAACCCCGAACAAAGCCTGGCTCAAAGCCAGATTGAAGAATGACAAGGAAAGAAGAGAGAGAGAGAGATCTATAAATTAAGGGTAAACTTTTTCCAAATGAGGTTGTACAGCTGTGAGTATAACTGCACATTCCACTTGGATCCTTTTTACATATGTTTTGAGCAGAGTTCTTACTGCAAAACAATTTTCTTTTTTCTTCAATACTGCAAACCAACATGATACACAGCCTCCAGTATCTAAATACTCCAGGGAACCGTTAGAGCAATTCACTGACTGCTAGTTCTGAGTAACAGTTTTAATTGTTTTCAAATATTGTACTTGGGTTTTTATTCAACTCCTTAGTTCTGTTTTGTGGGCATGGGGGAATGGAACAGTTACATAAATACTGAGCACATTTTTTTCACCACAGCTCTACTTGAGCACTAATTTATTATTATGAAACTTCCACATTATGAACAGAAGCAAAAAAAAAGTTTGTTTTGTAGGAAGATAACAAACCTCTTTTTCTTCTATTCCTTTATTAGACATATATTTAAAACATATTAGCGAGGCTTTCTTCACTAAAGAAAGTAAAGAAAACTGAAACACCTGTCTTTTATCACAGCAAGAGCAGACACAGCTTTCTGCAGTTATAATGAGGAGAGGCACTTCAAGGTGAAACTTGGGTGGTTTTCATTCTCACAAGATCAACAGAAGAAGACATGGCTTTGGGTCTTTTTCCAGACAGAAGCAGAACTTGGGCTGGAGCCGGGGGTTGGCAGTGCCATCATACCTGCTGCCCCTCACCACTTCCTGATGGCTCTCAGATACCACACCACCCATCTGCAGCTTTCTGCAAGCCCTTCTTCAGCCTTTTGGCTTTTGGCATGAGAGGTATCCAGTGATAGAAAAAAGCTTCCAGGGAGTCAAGTGCTTTCTGAAGGCACTTCCTCTCTTTGCAGTGGGTTTAAACACAGGAACTTGAACTGAGACAATACTGTTCCCATCACCAGGAGGTCGTGCTGATCTGTGAAGAAGTTAGTCTCCTTCTGAGTTTCTTCAGATGTGACTGACTTACTGGACCTGAGATTAAACAGAATAGAAGGACAAAATACATTGGCTGGCACTGTGGATGACAAGGAGAGTCACACATTACAAACTCATATTCCAGCACACACAAAGAGAGTCTTTAGGTCAACTGTTCTGTCCTGAATTATAAAAACAGTGTATGGGACAAATAATCGTGTACCTACTGTGTTGAGTTTTTCCCAGCCTCCCTCACTCAGTCTTTTAACACTGGAAATGTTGACCCTCTCCTAAGAGACAGTAGAGGAGACCTGGCTGTGTTAGAGTTGCATCCTGTAACCACAGCTATGTCTTCATGCTGTTGCCTCCTCTACTTCTGAGGATGAGGAAGGGCTCTTTCTTGGCTGAACATACCTGTGGGTTTGCGTGGGGGTGGACAGAAGAAGAACCGTCTGTACAGTTATTGCTCCTTTATAGTATGTGACCTGGAGCACTGGGCAGCACTAGTAGAGAAAGAAAAAGACTACAATCTTCTCAGCTCCTGCTAAATACACTGTCAGTCCTGGTAATTAACCTGAGGTAAACATTTTCTGTCTTGCAGAGGCATCATATGAGAAAAGACTGCTCCCTGAAAATCCAAAATGGAATTATCATTTTTTTTGTGTTTCTTTGCAGAGGGCATGCTCAAAATTACAACTCTGCCACTTACCTTTGTAGACTAATCTTGTGAAATTCTGTCTCTGTGTATTTTTGTGGTTTTTCTTTGGATTTGTTGCAGTACAGGGGCACTCTTTATGCAGTTCAGTTTACCAAAGCAGTAGCTCTCTAGAACTTGTAAAGCTTGGATGGAGGATGACTCGGTAGAGAGTTATAAGTCAGTCTTCATGTTAATTGCTCTATCAGAATGCTTCATCTAAGGCTTATGACCAGTTTCCCTGCAGGAGGAGATTCTCCATGCTGAGGAGAGGCTAGAAGAAGAACAGCAGAGTGTTCCAGCAGCATGTTCAGCAACTGCTTTCTATTATGCAAGAGTTTAAAGGAATGTGAGCAGTCTGCCGAAATCCTCCTCATGTGACCAAGATCACAGAAAAAACCTGGAGCCAAATGAACAACTGAGCTCTTATGTACTAGTACAAAGATCCAGCTAGAAGAGCATGGTGGAAGTCTAGTTTCAAATGCAGTGAATAGGATTTTAATCTCAGCAGGTTGCTCAGCTGGCTGCTTTTCAGCTACGGAGCAATATTTTAATTAAATTTCCATCTCACCATCTTTAGCCCATTTTCCCTTTTCACTCAATATTTTTCATCAGATCTTTGAAAATTCACCTCTTTTCCCTCTGTGAGCTTTAAAAAGCAGAAGGTAAAAAAATGCCTATCTGCCCTATGAAATTTGTGATTGTTGGATGTTACTTGTATGTTAGTGTTATGATTTTGTGTTGTAAGGTTAGAATAAGAACGGGTCTCATATACAACAAAACAGATGGGTATTTGAGCTGAATCATCATAAAAATAAAAATCATAGCCATTGCCTGCAATGCAGAGATTTCAGAAAGGCTGAGGACATAATTATAGCTTCATATAGAAGGGTCCAGATATAAACCAAGTTGTAATTTTTGGTAACAGGTGAATAATTCCTGTTTCTTTTGTGGAAAAGCAGTTGTCTCCTGTTTCAGGGCCTCTTAGTTTTTCACACTCAAATTGATAAGGACAGGCATTTCAGTCTGCTGTTTCTCTGCGTTAAGCTATGTCTCCCTTTAGGATATAAATAGGTTACTTCATACCATCAGGTGTCAAGCCAAATCACTACTATTTTAAATCTGGCCTTGAAAATAAATGATGTGTGGTGTACCCTTATTAATTGAAAATATATTTTAGTAGATAGTTTTCAACGTTTGTAATGGGGAAGTTATTTATCATGTTATATGTTTGTTATCTGTCATAAAGGGGGAAGTCTTGTTTATGAATTAAACATTTTGATTTTTCTTTTAATTTTTTATTATGTATATTTTATCCTAGTGTTTATTTGCACATATATATATCTTATGTAATAAAACAGAATATATAATTTTATACTTAACCATGGTAGATATGCAAAAATAGAACAAAAGTCTTCTGTGTTATGGATACTACAGATTTAAACTACACCTAACTGTCTGAGGATCACAAGGACTTAAGGAGGCAATATCTGTATGCCCTCTTCTAAGAAGTGCGTAATTGCAACGTAACAGCCCCCCTTTGAGAATTAAAAGCTTCTGATACCAAATTAAAAAATTCTGATGCCCCCACCATCTGGTCAGTAGGAATAATGAGCAAAAATGGCAAACAGTATCCTTAAATAAGACAGATAAAGTGCTTGCAAATTCTTAAAGCAAAAGGCACCATTTTCAAGGAAAATCTTCACAAAGTTCTTTACAGTCTGTTGCAACCAAAATGACACTTTTCTCTAAGCCAGGGAAAAAATCCATTTCACTTCAGTTGCAACCAGAAAGAAGTTCCTGAACTTTTCAAGCAATGGATGTCAGCATGGATAGCAAGAACCTTTCCTGGGCAATGATAGAACAGAGTAAACTGGAAACAGGAAGATAAAATCTCCAAAAGTGTCTTTTGCTGCTGGCTGCCTGCCTTTGGAATTCAGATTTTATCTGAGCTCAGACTGTGCTGTGTTCAACAAGGCAGAAACAAAACACAAAAGAGGAGAGGACTACAGTTCAAAGAAGTCAAATAATAGGTATTTAAATTAAGATTGTAAGTGTTATCTTGTTGCAGAAAGAGTCAATTATTTAGTCCCTTTTAGGAAAAGGATCAAACCTTACTCTGAGATGGTAAAATGAGTTCAAATCTCTTGTTAGCAACTGATTACAAAATAGCAAAATATCATCCTAACAGCATAGTAACTAACCAGCTATTTCGAGAACTGCTTACCTTTTTTAAAAAATTGCTCTGTAAAAACAGTGTAAGTGGTGAGATAAGACTATAGAAAATCTTATTCCAGGGTTGATTTTTTTTCTAACAAACACGGATTTTTAATAAAATACCGCTCTTTGTGTGTGTAAAAGTATATTCATTTTTGGACTGAGCAAGCCAGAAGGCTGGCCTCCCAAGTATGAGTCAGACCACAGCAATTTTGAAAGTTATTGTAGGTTCAAATAGGAAAAGTTTCAGATGACTCTGATTTTCAGACACTTGTTTATGCTACATATAAAGGTCAATTTAAAGTTTAACTACCCTTTCTAAGGTGGTGTTTTTTAATTATTATTATTGTTCCCTCAGACAAAGTATAATGGTAGAGGAAAACTGAAGGCTAGCTGATGTGTAGGCCTCCTCTTAAACCTGGCCTAATAAGTTTTGCTTCAGGTCTGTATGGTCACATTGATCATTTCTTCTTCCTTGTTTTGTGGGTTTGGTCAGCCTGATGATTCAGAAATTAACAAACACACACCCATGCTTCACCTCCTTCCTCACTGTGAAAGGTTTTTTGCAAGCTTCCTGCTTCCAGCAGTACAATAGGATTTTAAGCATCTGTTCATGACCATGAAAAAGGGATTTTTTACATCAGAAAAGTTAACTAGGAAGAGGTGAAGGGAGGTTTGGTGTTTTGAATCTTGCAGTTAAGGGTGTTCTTACTACCATGTAAATTAGCAGTATGTCTCAGTAGTTGGATTTAACCTCAATTAACTACAGTAAGGCAGGTACAACAGCATCTTTTTACTGGAATTGTGTGTTGCAATAGTTGCTTTCATGGTAGCTTTTAAAAATTAATTTGCAGTAACAAACTATTTTCTTCTCAGCAAATAAGTACATTCATAGCTAGGCTACTTCTGTTTTTTATAGAAAACTTGTATTTCTAGTATTCCTAACCTGCATTGCGGTTAGTTTCTTATGCTGGAAGCACTGTGGTTCCACTGGTGCTCGTGAGAATAACAGAATAAGGCTATGTGAAACAATATGATAGGCTGATTTTGACTGCCAGCCTCCCACCCAACTCTCTCCTATTCCCCCTATTCAACAGGACAGGTGAACAAATACCAAGAAAAAGACCATGCTTTGAGATAAGGACAGGCAGATCAGTCACCAATTACCAGCAAGGCCAAAACTGAATCAACTTGGGGAAAATTAATTTAGTGCCAATTAAGACTAGGGTAACAAGAAATAAAACTAAAATAATTTCCCCCACCTCCCTCTTCTTTCGGGATCATCTTCATTCCTGACCCCTCTACTACACACACCAAAGCCACGTAGAGAATGGGGAACAGTGGCTGTGGTCTGCTGATTATGCTTTGTCTCTGCCACTTCTTCCCCTTCATGCTCTTTTCCTGGTACCACAAGGGGTCCCTTCCACAGGGTACAGTCCTTCACAACCTTCTCCAAGGTGGATCAAAAACTGGTGAAAGGGATATTCCACACTGTAGATCATCATGCCCAGTACATAAGCTGGGGGGAACTGGCTGGAAGTACTGATTGCTTCTGGGGAACAGTCTGGGCATAATCACTTTTTTTTTTCTCCCCCAGTTATTAAACTGTTTTTATCTGAACTCATGAGTTTTAGTGTTTTCTTCTCCCGATTGTCCCCTCCATGCCACGGAGAGTGGTGCGGGGGAGGGGGAAGTGAGGAAGCACCTGCATACTATTAGTTGTTGGCATGGTTAAACTATGACAGGTGTCCCTCGGGGTCTGCAGGGTGGACATCTGCACCAGCGTGTTCCTCAGCGAGCTGCAGAGGGAGAACCTGCACCTCCACAGTCCCCTATAGGCTTTAGGGGCAACAACCTGTGCCACCACCGTCTCTGCCACGGGCTGCAGTGCCTGAAGTTCCTCCTTCCTGACTGACCTTGGCGGCTGCAGAGTCTCATGTTTTTCTCACTCCTCTCACAGCTGCTGTGTATCATTGTTAACTCTGTAATAATAGTCTTAATCACAGAGGTACCACCAGTGCTGTTGACTGGTCAGCTTTGGGCAGCTGTGGGTCTGTTTTGGAGCCAGCTGGTCCTTGCTCTGTCCAAAACCAGGGCAACTCCTGCTCTTTAAGACCACTCCTGCAGTCTCCCTGCTGCCAGCACCTTGCTATGTAAACCCCATACAGACCAACTATTCTGGCTTTAGCCACTGAAACCACCAGGTGCCACCAAAGTCACTATAAGAATGTTCATGAAAATTATCGGAATAGCTAAGGGTTTTAACTTCCTATAGAAGATGTACTAGCATGTTTCTTAATTTTTGTGATAATAATGCATATCCTTGAAATATCAGAGAGACGTTCACCAATCGTTCAGCAATCACCAGAGAGACGTTCATGATTTCTTAAGGCGAAAATAAATATTAAAATAAATAAATAAAAATTAACATGAATGCATAGCAAGGGAGTTGGTCTGATATTTAAAATCAATATCTTTTACCCAAACAGTTGTATATAGTCTACCAGCTATGTGATACTCCTCCAGCTTTTAGCTTTCCTTTCTATTTTATTTCTTGCACTAGGCTGTACAGGAGATGAATACATCAGGCCTGTTTTAGTCTTCAAACAAAACTATACTAAACTGACACTGACTAACAATGCACATTGCCAATGTGCCAATTATTTGCTCTCCATCAATACATCGCATTTTCAAAATCAGTTCTTAATAATCTTGTCTGAAATTAGCTGTAAATGAGGAGTTGGTGCCACGCTGATATCACTGATGGCTGTAGTTCCCCCACTGTGTTACTAAGGTCCAGCTGCTCTGGCTTGGAAGCCCTTTGATGAAGAGGAGAGGAGCTGAAATCAAAAAGGGACATGTTTAATCCTTATTTCAATGTCTTTGGTGGTGTTGTGCTTCTTGATCCCTTCAGTGCAATAATAAAAGGTGGGGAATCTCATCTTCACCCAGGACTGTTTATCTGATTTCAGGGGATGGGTGTCACCAGCCAGATTTCCTCTTTAATCTAAAATTTTCTTCTGTTTTCCCTGTGTTTGGTGTTCACGATGCTCATCTCCCAGGTTTTCTATCTGCACTACTGTTCAGGTGTATTCCTGCACCTTGGCTGTACAACTCTATCACAAGTCTCTTTGTAGCTTAGTATTATTGATGTACTGATGCTTCATGGCATTACAAGATGTTTCTAGGTCAGTACCAGTTATGTCATTAGCAGTATTACAGTGTTAGAAAATGCCTAAATATTGCTATAATCTACCCCATTTTGATGTGTTTACATCTAGGTTCAAGGCATGCAAATACTAATTACATTCTTTTTAGTGTAATTCTACTTTATGGGAAGCAACTGCCTTCTGCTTTTGCTACAATTCATTTCATATTAAAGATTCGGCTTCTTTGCACTCAAAAATCAGCAAAAAAACTCTGCTGATTTCCACATGAATTTAACTCCCAAAGATAATGAACCCTTGAACATACTAGTTTACCAGAGAAATGCAGTCAAGCACTTGCACTCTAACAGGTAATTGAGGATCTTTAACTGCAACAGCACCGTTTTTCGTTGTGTTGAAGCCCTTGCTCATGCCTCAAGGCCATCCAAAGCTGTAGCATTCGATTTACTGGCAGTTGTTATCATGCAGTGAAAAGGAATGTAAAGAGCAAACTCAAGCAGTACAATGCAAGATAGTGTTTCTATCTACACTGCCTTCTCCAGCCACTATTTTTCAATTCCCTTTATTTTTAAATATGACTTATATTCACTTGGGTTCCCACTATGCATGTTTATTTTAACAGCACCTTGACTAGTCTCTGTGATTACCAGGACATTTAAACCCAAAATATTTTACTGAAAGTGGTTTCATATCATCTATCAGTTATGGTACATTCCATCAGCTTTCAGATTTCCTTTAAATGTCTTGCATACTATTAGAATGTACAGGAGACAAATTAGCTTCTGAGTTTCCACCATAAGACCTGACCTAACTCTAAAACATGAAGTCTTAATCATTTATCTATTTATTTGTACATTCCCATAACCAGCATCTTGTCTTGAAACTGGATGTTCTTGGCAATTGCTTTGTTGTACATTTCTTAGTAGGCAGAGCATGTAGTTTTGTACATCTGTTTATCAACTGCATGTGATTTACAGCCTTCCAAAACAGCTGCATTTTTTAGTGAGAGCAGCCAGCCTCTCCTACTAAAGCATTAAGCATTTTCACAGAATCACAGAACATGTTGAATTGGAAGGGACCCACAAAGATCACTGAGTCCAGCTCCTAACCCTGCACAGGACAACCCCAAGAGTCACACTGTCACCAAAACTGCGAGAAAAATAGAAATTCTCCAAAAGTATCTTTTCAGTGTTAAAAATTTAGGCACTACTTTTTTCTAGACAGGACGTTATTCTGTCCAGGATGCGCAATAGAAATTATTGCATCCACATATGCCCGGGTTGTGCAGAAAATCATTCCATCTCACAGGGTTCCTTAGCCAATTTTTCACATATTTATACATACAAAACCCCCAAAAAATTCTCATTCATTGGTTCCAAATTATGCAATTCTTAGTATTCAGTCTCTATTGGTTATTGATCCTTTCCCCTGGGATGCTAATAATGACTGACCTAATTCTTTGGTTTTCTTATCAATCTTTTCCTAGACCAGGTGACTGCTCCAGGGGATAATGTTCGCTAATGTTTGCTTATCTCCTGTGTATCTTCTGGCTACTCCCAATCTGTTGATTTTAAAGTCCTCAGACCTCACCCAGGCTCAGTGAAGAGAGACTTTTAAAGAGAAACTTCAGTGCCCCTCCGCCTGGGCAAAGGAGAACAAACCCCTGACGAAAGTTACATAAAAAATGTTAAAAGTTGTATCATTTCCATCAACACCATGTGTCTGATGGCATTGTTGGAGCACTTCTTGAACTCTGTCAAGTTGGTGCTGTGACCACTTCCCTGGGGAGGCCATTACGGTTGACATCTAATATCATAAACTGCGAGATAATTAGGCAAGTCCATAACACCTCGGATGAACAAATGGCAGGTCAGGTTCACAGAGTTTTAATAAATGGGATTATACCAGGCTGGTGGTCAGTCAGCAATGGAGTTCTGCAGGGCCCAATTTTAGGGTCAGTGGTTTTCGATGTTTTTATAAATCATCTGGATGCAGAAGGCAAATGTACCTAAATTAGGTGATACTGAATTAGGAGGAGCCATGGACTTCCTCCAGGGTAGAGGCTGTAAAGAGAGATGTGAAAAGCTGTGCAATCACCAACTATTTGTGATTTCACAGGAGCTAGTGCCAGATTCCCCCACCCTGCTTAGGTGAGGGACAGACTGGGGGGTGAGAGTCTGGAGAGCAGCCCTGCAGAAAGGGATGGGAGGTGCGGGGTGTTGGGCTGACGGCAAATTGAATGTGAGTCAGCAGAGTCCTGGCAGCCAGGAGGGCCAAGTGTGTCCTGGGGGCATCAGGCACGGCTGTGCAAGGGAGGGGATTGTCCCGCTCTGCTCCGCACTGGGGCAGAGTCCTGGGGGCAGCTTTGGGTGCCACAATAGGAGAAGGACATAAAGCTGTTAGGGAGCACAGAGGAGGGTGGCCAAGATGGTGGAAGGTCTCAAGGGCACGACTTGCAACGAGAAGCTGAGGTCACTTGGTTTGATTTGCCTGGAGAGGAGAAGGCTGAGAGGGGGATCCCATTGCAGTCTACAGCTCCCTTAAGGTGGCCAGTGGAGAGGATGGGCTGATGTCCCCTCTCTGGTGACCAGCAGCAGGGAAACGGAACCAAGCTGCATATGTGATTTAGTGCTGGGTAGTCCTGCAGGGAGCAGGGACCAGGATTTAATAAGTTATACAAGTCTATTCGAAATTGAGATTTTCTACAATTCTAGGGTTCTATAAGCTTCTCACAGGTTGTTCAAATTTAAACCCTGGAAGTCTTAACACTTTTTCCTAAACTCAATGTCCGTTTTGAAAAACGAAGATGTGACTTGACTCTTACCAGTTTAAGCCCATTTAAATTTGGCCTCATGTTCATCACTGTTGCAACCAGTGCTGTTTCAGAAAAGACACCAGTCTGATAAACCACACTGCCACATCTAAACCTGTTTCTATGTTTCTACCTACATGCCAAGAGCTTTTTACAAAGTCTGAGAAAGCTGCTCCGGATGATAACAGCCACAAAAAATGCAAGTGACAAATCTTTTGAATTGAAAGGTGAGAGCGGAATTAATTTTATCAAGTAATCTCCTGTTTCTCAGCCAAAAATCTATTTTTTCTCAAAGAACTCTTCAACACTAAGGAACACATTTGAACACAATTGAATAATTGTAATTTCACAACATTCAAATACTGAGCGTCAACTCATTTCTCTTGTGAATTTTGTCCCCACATCAATTCTGAGGGTTACAGCAAGAGCTGGCTGGTTTTTTTTTTTTCCCTCAGAAGAACATTTCAGAAGAAATTAGGTCTTTTTCAGCTGAAATAAATTTTTTTCCATAGGAAAAATAGATCACCTGAGGTGATTTTTTAAATTATTATCTATGGAAACTACACTTATCAATTAGTCTGTATTTTTTTTTACATGCTCATCTGTCTGTCTTGTTATCCCAAACAGGTTTTGGACCTGCTGGCTTATTCAAGTTAAATTATTATTTAAATTTTAAAAACTAATTTTTTTAAAAATTTGTGAAAGCAATGATTGAAAACAGCAGAAGCAGCAGAAAAAATTTTACTGGTACTCCTTTGCCCAGGTAAGACTCCAGACTCCACCGGGATAAAGAAAAATAATCTCAATGACCCAACTTTCCTCCTGTTCTGACAATGAGAGAAACTTGAGTCAGTGCTCCTGATTATCTGCATATGCAAATAAAAGCTACACATGCCTTTATCACATGTAATTCTAAGCAGTAAAAAAAAAAAGAAGCTGCTTTGGTGGGGGTTTTTTGTTTTGTTTTTGGTTTTGTTTTTTGTTTTTAAGCTGATTTGCATTTTCGGAAGAAAATAAGTTCAAACATTTCTCTTTTTTTAAATAAAGATAAAAATGTTGAAGTATAGGATGTAAAATATTATGGGGTTTGTTTTTAATGTTTTTATTAAAAATATATTTTAAGTAGATAGAGAGTTTTTATTTCTATATTCAGAACTGTATTTAGAGATCTTATTTCTGTATTCCTTATGAATACTGGGACATATAATGAGCTTATGATTCTGCTAGTTAACAAGGGGACTTAATACAGTCAACATAAAGATTAATTTAGTTCTCACAGGATTAATTAAGCTGATTTGAAGGAGCAGAAAATTTTGTTTTGTTTAACTTAGATTGCTAAAATTAGGCTAATAATTTAAATAAGGATTCTCCTCACTCTTTAATTAGTTTATTTTCTCATGAAAGGAAATTTTTTTTTAAATTACAGAAGAGGGAAAAATGAAGCTCAGAACTAGAGTCTCTTTGACAAATAGTGAAGAGTTTACATTATGAATATATATAAAATCTGTACAGTGAAGTTACACCAGTTATGTGTCATGGATTTATGCAGAAATTTTGTTTCTGACACATTACACTAACTTCCATTCCTCCAACTTCCATTCCTCCTGGTTCAGCAGCCTACTGATTTATTCCATTTTTTTTTTCATGGGTCAAACATTTTGGTTAAAATAAAACAAAGAGAAAACAACAAATGGAGAACAAAAGGGGAGAACAAAACAAAAGCAAAGTATAGCATGAAAGAGGCTGTGATAGAGCAAAGTTTTCTACAGATGAGACCACAAGATTCAAATTTGAATGAACTGCCTGTTCCCTAGAAGGAACTTCTCACTTTGGCTGTTAAGTCACCAAATAAACTCCAATCTTTTGTCCCTAACGTTGATAGAATCCTTCAATATATTCCTTTAGGCTACAAATATTGCTAGAAACAACTACAATTTTGATAACTTGAAAGCTTCCAAAATGGCTGACAGCCTCTCAAAGCACAATTCTAGGAAGCTATTTTTATAAAGTTATTTATTGTTACAGTAATCCTTCTGCCTATGTCTAATCAAATACGCTCAACTATTTTGAACTCAAGTTGATCATCCAAGCCATGCCACTGCTTCTCGCTATGCCACTGTTCTTTGCTAAATGCTCCTCCTTGCCTTGTCCTGCCTTTTGTACTTTGGTTGCTCAGATTCCTGTGGAATATGTAGACCCACAAACCACTCAGAATGTCAGGATATGGGAAAAAACCAAGAGAAATAAATGGGGGCTGGGAAGGGAAGTTTCTGGGGAGATTGGAAGCTGATTTACCATTTTTTTAGTTTGAGTGAAAAGACTGCAAAATTAAAAATCCCACCAGGTAATATCTGCATTTGCATGTTTGCATTTGTGTAAAGTTATGGTTTAAGTTGAAACTTAAACCATAGGCTTAAGAAATAGGTCTCAGAGTAAGTCTCCCACCCCGAAAAACCCAAATCTGGTTCAGAGCTAGAAATATATAGACACCAAGTTTCACTGATCACAGAATCACAACACTTGACAAAAATGAAACACAACCTTGAGGGAAAAAAAACCTTACAGAGTGATCAGATCAGGCAGCAAGTTTAATAAGCTTTGGAAGAACAGTTTCTCATATTCAGGGAAAGGGATTTTAGTCGCTATTTGCAAAAAAAATAGTTTTGTATCAAATATACCTTACTGTGTCTCCAGTCTCTGACATAATTTTCCCTATGACTTGTGAAGACTTGAAAATCTGACCAGTCACTTCAGTCAGAATGGATCATAGAGTGGGTTAGGATTACTGTACACTGTCCGTTTCTGAACAAGTACCATTTTCTACTTTTTTAATTTACACTGGCCTGCTTTGAAAGAGATCACATTCTATGTATTTTCTCTCTAAGCTTCAACACAAATGTTTACTCATTTAAAAGCTTAGGCATGTACCAGTTTCCAAATTCTGCCACCTAGTATACTGCAATGTATTTGGAGACACTTTTGATAAAGATAGTTACTACAGGTTTGCCCTTCCTTTAGGTCTACAGGCCCAGACAGATGACAATGATGAGCCTGATAAATCTCCCATTGATGATGGTGGTGCAGGATCTGGTACTAGCTGAAGATATTAGATTGCTTTAATTCTGTGAACTTAGTGTGAAATTTTATTTCTCATGCATAATTTTGAAACTCTCTTTAATCCTTGAACTGTATGACAAACTGCTATAATACTCACATATTACTTATGTATCAGTAGTTGTCAGCTGTATTTAGCTCTTTTTACTTCTATTCCCACTGATCCTTACAGGCACATTTCATCCATGAATTAGAAGCTAAAGAGAAGGAATATGTGTGCATTTGCACAGGTGCATGCACTGTTAACACTTTTCAAATAACAGTAATGATCTCCATTTATTTCACAGGAAGAGAAGGAGACCCTTCCCTGGCTTGGAGTGTGACTAATCAGGGAAGAATTCTCAGGAATTAAGTGGGATTAAGTTGGGCTGTCATCTCCCCCTATCCCCTTGGAGAAAATGATCATGAAACAAAACATCCTCTCCCCAAGTCCTTTTCTCCGCTATTCGCTATTCCCACTGTAAAATAAAAATCCTCCAGATCACCCTACTTGATCACTCTTTCCCAAGAGATGTTGTTGGTTTGGCACAGGGAGTTAGTAAAAAGTGGAGCTATGTAATTTGAAAACCCCAAAATTATATTTATGGACTCATGGTAACAACTTCACTGTAATCCTGTTTCCATCAAAAGCTCAGTTTTCCAGACTCTGTTGAATTAAAATTTTATGTTTAGAGCCAAGATTTCTGTATTTTGTCAAATGTAAATGGATTTGTTCTGGAACTATGTCCAAACTGGAGTGGTCAGTGACTTGTCCATGAAAACCTCTTCCTTGGGTCACAGTGACAGAAAGCCATCTCAGCTGCAGTCAAGATCCAAGGCTCATTATTGCCCATGAATCAACCAACTTCAAAACAAACCAAACAAACAAACAAACCACTGGGGTGTACAGGAATTATGCACTATCTCTGGAATCTCAGCTTCCCTGGTGGTCTCCACTTAGTTCACAGTTCACTTTCTGAGGCTCACAGTTGTGTGCCAGAGAGGAAGAGTGCACAAAGAAAGGATTCAACTCCTTGATTTACGTATTTTTAGCAATCTGTAGACTCCACTGTGGCTGTGTTTTCTTTCCTGGTTTTTTTTGTTTGTTTGTTTTTGTTTTTGTTTTGGGGGGGGTTTAATGTAACAAAGAGCAGCAGTATATTCACTTAAAAGATCAGGACTAATTAATCAGCAATCAGGCTGACTCACTGAATAAAGCAAGCCACATGCTTCACATACAGAATCCTGTATCTAATCTTGAAATGACCTGTTATGTCTTCAGACATGTGTTTTCTGATATTTGTTCCAATGTTTAATTATATGTCCTATTAAAACAGCAGTTCCTTCATGAACCTTCCTGATACTGACAGCCACTGTATCTCATTACACCTTCATGTCCAAGACAAAAGTGGCACAGCTGCAGCTGAGAGAGTCAGTAGCATCCCCATGAATTCACTCTTCCTCGTCTCAGAGGTTTCTGTTGTTCATAGGACTGCAGCTTTCCTGCAAAAGCATTTGTTGCTGAATGTTGCTCCTTGCTCTTGCAAAAGTAACGCTGTATTTCCATGTATTTGTATGACTCATTTTGAAGAGTCATTGAATTTGCACCCTGAAGACGTGTAGGAAATGGGGAAATAACTTGTGTGGAAAGAACTTTGCTTCTGCCTAATGAGACCACTTTTCAATTAGATATGCTCCTCAAGTCTGTTGGGTGCCTGTTGCCATTATATCCACTTGTAACTTTAACTTTCAAGATTGCAATTTTTCCTATTGTTGCTGTAATGAGACACAGCCTTTACTGCTGCTATGTGTAAAGGGGCTCTTCCACAGAGGTGTGTTGATTACTGACACTACACGCTCTCTTTTCTTTGCAGCATTCTCCTCCACGTGTCTCTGTACCCAGCAACTCAGAACAGCAAATTACTGGTACGACTTTGTCTGTCCCTCTCATTTCTATTCAGCCTTTCTCCAGCACCCTATTCCAGTATTTGAGCTTTATCAATGTGATAATCTCATACCTCACAAAAATCATATACTTTTTTAGGAATGCAAAGTGGTCTCTGGGCTACTTTCCAAACACTGCCCTTCCTTAACTTGTAAAAATCACAGACACTTTATAAATGAAAGAGATGAGAAAAATAAGTAAATCAGAAATTAAAAATTAACAAATCTATGTATTTATTCAAAACACTAATAAACTTTCTGAGTTAGGGATCAGTCTTGTTTAATATTAATTCTCTTTAGGTTTTTTTCATTGAACTAAAACATAGAATATATGAAATAATTTTCCAGCTAACAAATTAGTACCAATACTAAGACCTTCTTAAAATGTAACCAGAAGATAAAAGAGTCATTTAGACAGACTTCTCCTGAGTTTGGACAACTCCTTACATGCTAATGGTTTATTACCCATATTTAATGTAACAATTTCTAGAATATTATAACTTTTAAAAAAATTCATTTTGTATGAGATCATGAACATGCTTTGTATGTATGCTATTCATTGATGTATGCTCCACTTGGGAAACTCAAGGCTTCCTTTTTTTTTTTTTTTCCCAAGTCTTCTTTTTTCCCTCAAGTCTGTTTTTTCATGTTTCCAGGTTGTGCTGGTGCTCAGGAGAGTAAAGATCCAGTCTAACAATGAAGATTCATTAATCCTGATTATCCTCTCTCCTGGAGGAAGTGAGCTGGTTGTCCCCTAGCTGGGAGAATTGGTTTAAAAATAAATGATCACAAAGCAGCCAAGCCACCAGGCAAGCAGTGATCAAGTGACCCCAGGCGCACAGCCAGGTGGTGCTGTAGATGCCAGGGAGAATCAAGGCAGTGTGCTGATCTCAGGTGTCTCTCCTCAACACATTCAGAAGAGAGCATGAGTCAGAGCAGAGGAGCCTTCAGCTTTGTGTGCTGTGGTCTCACCAGTAATCTATGTTTGACTGCTCCCAATATTTTAAGTAAACTGCAATTGTCTTTGTAAAGCTCTGGAAAGCCAACTTCACTTATGAGAACTATGTCTGCAGCATGTTCTTGGAAAGGAAAGAGGGGAAACACATTTAAATTTGTGGTGAATAGTAAGTTGCCACCCATTCCTAGTTCAACACTTGAAACGATTGCTGGAAAATCCAAACAAAGGCAAGGGGTGACAGGAGAATGCTGTCTAGCTCTGCCAAGGGGAAAGAACATTGTATTAGGCTCACAAGTTTCTAAAAAGGAGAAAGCAAGGAAGTCACTTGCAACAACACATTATCATTCTAGTATTTCTACCTGAGGTTCTATATTTCCACTGTTCTGCTCAGAGAATTAGCCAAACTGGAGCTGACACCTCACTTTCCTCTTTTATGGGCCTCACGTATGGGTACCATGGTTTCCATCTCTTTAGCCTCCCATTCTGACAAGACCATGGATGTAGTCTCCTTTTCTTCCTAATACTTTCTAGCTCATTAGGAACTTTTGAGGTTGAAGGAAACTGGAGTTGCTCCCGAAAGGTAATTTTTTTTCTTTGCCAAAGACTAAGCAACATTTTTAAAGGACCATTGAATCATCATGAATACAAAGGAATCAATCTTTCTCTGAAATCTTTATGTTGAAGGATAATGGCATACTGTCAAAACAATAGCAGATTTTTAAAAATAAACTCTTAGAGAAGGAACAGTCTATCTAAGAAGAAAATTTGTGTGTTCTGCTTGTGCTGTTATCATCCTGCAGCTAGTAAACTAGTCGTCATCTTGTGACTCATGTACAGGGACCAAGGTACTCTATTCACATTGAAAAAAGGTCTTATAATGGGCAGATTATTTAAATATATAACTTTCCAGGGCTTGATAGACCCTTACTCGAGCACAAATATCCATCCACTTAGACAAGAAATTACTCAGTATGATACTTCTGTTCACATATGCACAGGTATTCCTTACCAATGGCATTCTTGAATAAACTGGTATCTGGATTATCAGAATTTCTGCTACATTTCCTTTCAATATTAATCCTTGTTTAATCCCCAGACTGTCACATCATGCTTGAAACACACTGCAGCCACAGAAAGCCAGCAACCTGAGTTTGCATTGGTTTTCCCTCCTAAATACAGGTATAAAATAGGATAAAATAGAAATCTAAAACTTCACTAAAAAATTTAAATCATGTTGATAAACAAGAATAGCTGTCATTATACACTAAATCCATAACTATGTGAATTTATATGTGAGCTGAACATGTGTATGAATTTTCTTTCCCTTCTTTCTTTTATTTAATCTTATCTCCCTTTTTCTTCTATCACAGAATGCAAATAGTGAAATTCTCAACCTATTAAAAATTTTGGCAAAACTCCCAAGTCTGACATGAAGCCAGGATTTTAGTCACTAAATCTGGTTGACTACTTTTTTCATTTTAATAGTATTACATCGTATCTTTTTTTTCCCTGAGTTGTTTTTATGCTATGTACCTTTATAAAAGCTTGCATTTGAATTAGCTAGCATGCAGCTGTAAGTACATGTTTATAGAAAAAACATCTGAATATTATTTTGCCAGATTTAAAATAGAAGACATGTGAGCTGCAGTCCTTTGTGCTCCTCTGATTGATATTCAAAAGCATCTGAAACCTCTTTTGATTTCTCACAACAATGTGTGTCTATTACTTTCAGCATATTTCATGCAAAATATCCTCAGCATTTTCCACCTAAATCCTGCGCCTTACTTTCATTTTTGAGGATGCTTCTTCTTGTTAGGTCTTTTCAATTTCTCCACAATCTCAAGATATGCTTTGATCACTTTGGAGTTAGCGACAGGGTACACTCAAACTGTCCTCATGTAAAAGAATGGGCAAGGCTGTAGCTAGAGATAAAGAACAGTTATCACAAAAGAATTGATTGAGTTATTCTGCTCAACAGCATGTATATACCACATAAAAGGCAGAACAGCAGTAGGACCTGTGAAACAAATAGAAATATTTTAAGGTCCTAAATACTTTTAAAAGAGAAAGATGTCATTGGATCAAGGAGCAGGCAATTCAGATTAACATATGTATATATGAATCTGCATCTCCTTGTTTATCTGATGGATTTCCAGATTTAATGACTTTATACTATGACTAGAGTAACATTTGAATGGAGGATTCATAGTTTGACTCTGATTCTGCATGTTCTTTCAAAACAAATCTGGCTTCAAGTGGTAAATGTTGCTTCTCTTCCAACTTACAGCAGAAGTTGTATATTGGGGTTCTTTTCCTCTGTTTTCTGATGCTTGTGCAAAAACTTACAAGGATTCTTATTTCTGTGCTAGTTTTCCTCTTTTTCTGATATTTGTGCAAGAACTTACAAGGATTCTTATTTCTATGCTAGGCCCTCCTTGTTTCTTAACAGCTACCTGTCTCTCTAGTTTATTTATTTATTTATTTATTTATTTATTTATTTATTTATTTATTTATTTATTTATTTATAAAATCTGGTTGTCCTGGTGTTTAGGACCTCTGTTGGATCCACTCCTAATAAGGTCAATCGTTTCAGTTATGTAAAATAATACTTGCTGGAAAAGCTTCACCATGAAGTTCATCAATACTTCTGCTGTCAAGCCATAACACCTGCAGATATTTTTGAGTGGATCATGGTAGGCAGTTGCAGAGTTAGACAAATAAAATCCCCTCTAAAAATTTAACTGACAGGGAGGCTCACAAAAGTCCTCTTCAGTGACTAACAGTGGAAATTTTCTTGACAACCATCTAGAGTGGAGACCAGCCTGATCTCTCTGGAGCTACCCTTTACTGCTTCATTCAGGCCATTTCAGAATGGTCTAAAATACACTGCAATAATACTTTGTTGGCAGCTTAAATCACTTGCATCACTTTTCTGTTGTGTTACAACATTAAAGTTTCCCCCTATTTTTCCAAACACTTTTCACTGAACTGTACAAAATTTAGCTGGAAAAACCATCATGCTGTACCTAGCTTACTCTTGGCATTTCTTTTGCAACCTTCTTCTGTGTTTATGTGATTCCACCACCTTCTTAATCAAGTTATTTCTGTGCTTACCTACATCTAACTTTTTATTACTCCCCAAATAATACATTATCTGCTGCAATCTAAGCAAATTATGTCTTCATTTCTCCCTTGTTTCTTCCACAGAGGCACTTGGCCTTTTTGGTCCTGTGTGAGACCATTCAAGCAGGAATTTACATTCATTTATCTACTTAAGCATTAAGACACAGTGTCAACCACCTTAAGCTGCACTCAGCTATGCTTGTCCTTGATTTCATACCTTATTTCTCAAGTGGTGGAAATGGAATGAAGCAAAACTTTGTTCCCAACATGTTTGACTGTGACAGGAAAAGCAGAAGGTGGCACAAAGAGTGTGCAATATGAACAGCTGGATTTTGCAAATGAATCTTCAGCTGTGGACTTCCATTTTCATGGAGAGGTGCACACATTAATAATAATACAGGAGATGAAGTCTCTGGGGGAAAAGAATGACAAATTTTAGCCCTGACTAACAGAATATTATGTTCACAGGATCAGTTAGTATTTAACGAACATCTTATTGTCTGACACGAGAAAGTATATAATTTGTTTATCATTTTTTGTCTGTCACTCCTTTAAATAAATTCAGATTTCACTGTAAAGTTAATTTCTCAATACTGATACACAAGTATCCCGCTGACATAAACATATCCTATGCAGAATAAAATCGCATGGTAAGTAGTCTTATTTTTTGAGAAAAATTGCTCCTTCAGCTGGAAAAGTGACTGGGAAGTCGAGATTTCTTGGTTGTGTGTACTTCTGAATGTAACTTATTTGATAAAGCTGGGCCTATCATCTTCAGTGACCCCAAAAGATTTCAAACTTTGCACATCTGTAAACAGTATTTATGTACTATTTAAAACACATAATTTCTCAAATATACTACATAAAATTATATACACTGAATAAAAAAAAATTCATCAAACTTGGTCTATGTAGGCACTTAAAATACAGGACAAAGGGAAAAGGAAGAGTATGAATGTAAGATATCTGCCTGCGACGGAGCTATTTTTCTCAGAGCAGCCCTTATCGTGCTAGGCTTTGCACTTGTGGTTAGAACAGTACTAAAACACACACGTGTTTTGGCTACTGCTGAGCAGTGCCCAAACAGCATCAAGGTTTTCTCTCCAACAGCCTTCAACTTACACCAAAGGCTGTGGGTGGGCAAGAATTGGCAAGGGACAGCAGTCCCTAACTGATGGAAGTGTTACCCTGTATCATGCGAAGTTCTACTCAGCAGTGAAACTGGGAAAAAGGAGAAGCAGAGGCTGACATTTGTCTTTCAACATAAGTTGAGGCTTAGCTTCCAAGGCAGCGGACAGACATCTGCTTGACAATGGGAAATAGTGAATGATTCCTCTTTTTTGCTGTGTTTTCCTGTCCAGCTTCTGCTTTTCTGATTTAACTGCCTTTATCTCAGACAATGAACTTTTCCATCTCATTTTCTCCTGCTGTCTTGTTGAGGAGATGAGAAAGAGCAGCTGAGAGGGCCTCTGGCAGTCACACAAGGCAAAGTACAATGTATTACCTCTTGATTCCATTTATCCTTTTCCTGAAGTACTTGGGAGAGACATTGTGTTTATAACCCTTAATACTAATGTTACACTAAAAAAAAAATCGTACCATGCTAAATACAGCATAGTGCCTTTAAGATAAAGGAGCAAGAGATTTGATATGTTGCTTGTCACATCACCTAAACTGGCATTTATTTTCTGGGTCGTTAAAGTAATTACATACCCAAAGCAGTCCTTGACAGGTTTCAAGGTAGGATGGTGGTAATTCAACATAACTGAATTTATATGCAAGTTTTTGAATCTTTCACTTTTAGCACTAATTAATTTGAACAGACAAAATCTAAACATGAGTTCTGCAGTTAATGAAAACCCTACTATCTTTACAGATTTCTGGTGTGGTTATAAAATCTGTTCCCAGGTGTGGTAAATGGTCAGAATTGCACAGAGTTGCTTTAAGACAGGCAAAGAATTGATGAGGCTGGTTGAGGAAAACATGAGCTGGGCCATTTGCTTATCTTGCATTTGGCTCAATCAAGGCTTAAAAACAGAATGATGCCTGGAGTGAAGAGGCCCAACGTCATTTCAGCGAGGCACAGAAAAATACCGCGCCCCTGTACCAGCCAATTGTCACACTCTCTTCACCACGAGAAAACAACCCTGGTTCATTAAGAAGATAAGGATGAGCACAAAAACCCTCTGATGCAGGTCAGACAGCCTTTACTGCAATCTCAGTCTGTGGAGGACCAAAGTGTTTATTCTACCTCTTTTGTCAACTATAAATTCTGGTCAAAAGTAACTGAGACTCTCATTAAGCCCCATTAACAGATTAACTTGAGCACCCTTTGGGATGCAAATGAAGGAGACCATGTGTTGTGCAACGCATATAAGACCAAAGCCACCAAACTGCACCTATGAGACTGTTCCATCCCCTTGGGATGGGCCAAAATTTATAGTATAAAAGCTGGGCTTCAGGCCAGAAAATGTTGGAGTGGGGAAAACACCTCTGGAGGGGCAAGAAAGCTCTGGAGGACAAAAGCATCACTGGAGGGGAAAAATATCTCTGCCTGCTTGGCATCGATTGATAGACCGTGCCTCTCCCCTTCCTCCTCTCCTGAAGGGATGCCCTTAGGTGAGCTTTACATCTCCGAGTGCTGCATTGTAGCACACCTGAGGATATTCATTTTCATATATATACCACTATTAGAATAGTGTCCGATGATACTTTCTGTTGTGACGCATATTAATACTCTGTATTTAGGGCATTTATCACTGGCAATCTTGAACACGCTCTTCTGTAGCTTCAATAAACCTCGTTACTGTGAATCTGGATTGTGCACAGTGCTTTAGAGTGCAAACAGACCTGCAGGGTTGGACTAGTAAACTGCACCTGTGCTTCAAGTTCTTTTGAACTCGACCAGACTTAGAGTGCAAAATTGGTTATAACCAGAAATTAAGCCCAGCCACACCCAGGCCCTCTGATTTCTGAGGGCCAGCTGGAGCTCAAGGGGTCTCATTTTCTGCCAAATTCCCATACCCTTAACATGAGACCAGGTAAATTTGTGTGGGGATTCCTAACTTCCTGGTTTCAAAATGCATATAAATTGACCTAAGTATAATTATAAAATTGTAGTAGTATTTAGATTAGATTTGACCATGCTGGATTGATGTGCTTGGTAAGATAAATATCCAAGTAAATAAATATTCTGAAATTGTGTATTTTTACTTTATATTATGTTTTTCCAAGTGCAGTGGTAGAAAATATCAAAAGCAGGTGTTTTTGTATTCAGAAATATAATTTCTTAGAATCTTGTCTGAAGCTGCTATATTTTAGATATACTTTTTGATCTTATTATGTATGACATTAAAAAGAGCTAGTGACCTACCTCCACAACAAGATTGTCCATTATTTCCAAAACAGATGTAATTGCATCTAAGTAGAGATGACTACATCTTGGAGCAAGTATTTGGAAATTGTGCAAATCAGTCTTCACAACCAGGTTAAATATCTAAGAGCTAATTAACAATTCTTTACAGATAAACAAGGTTAATCCAATCCAAGAAAAACATATGTCTCATTTTTCACCATCTTGATTCATCTCTTAGGCCTCTTACCTAGAGAGGACTGATCATAATTAGGTCAAGTAATTTATGTTGTTTTTTGCAATGCTACATGCTGCTAACAAATATTTGCTCTGGGATACAAGCTTTTGTTCTTTCCTTTAAATGTAGCATACTGTAATAAAAGACACATTGGTGAATGTATATTTATTCAAAATATTGACCAAAAAGATCTTTTTTTCCTTCTTCACTTCATGCAGTTTTGGAGTCAAATTAACCAGATACACAGCTGCTGTGAGAAGGAGCAGTCCAACCATTTATTTTTCTTTTTATGTCCTCCCCACCCTTCCCAGTATGCAGATTCAAACAAAAAAATCCCGTTTTTTTTTTTGTAGACATACATTTTCAGTGAAAAGGCAGCTCCCACTCACCACACAACTTCACTGCCACTAGATCCAGCACAAGGTAACCAGTAGGAGTGCACATCAAAGGGGCAAAAAAACCAGGAGCAGTAGGCAACAGCATAGCTCCAGCTTAATTTGAACCAGTCCTGAAGCATCTTCTGAGAATGAAACATGTGAATAAGATATTTCCCACCCTTTTTTTTAAACTTCCTTTCAAGCCCACATTAATTTTTGACTGCCTAGCGAAGTGACAGCCTCTAGGCTTATCAGATCCATTGAGTTTACCAATAGCGGTGGACATCCCGAATGTAAAAGTTCTGATTTCACTGGCCATAAACTTTTGTTGACAAACTTTCGTTGCTGTGCAAACACTTTCCAGGCCTTTAGGCTCTTCCTGAGAAAATGGAGTATGAGCTGAGTCCAAGCACATCTCCAGTCCTTCTTACTACATTTTTACTAATTTACTGAAACTATAACTGTTCTTTACCACGTTATCATTGAACAACTGCTGAATACAAAAATGGAATAAAGTAGCACTATTGAGACCCTGTTTTTCAAATTAACCAAACTTCTCAGATCTCCCCTTATTATAGATAGGCTGTTCCATACTTGCATCTTGATGATTGATTCAGGCAATTAACTCTCCATAATTCAATAACAGTGCAAGACTCCACAATTATCTCTACAGTTATTTTACTTTTTAAAAAAGGCAGCAAAAATAACTGTGACACAATTGTTTATCATTAATACAATTATAAGAGTAGTTCTCTATTCTAGGGGTAAGAAGATTACTTTTCTGCAACATATGAAATTTTTTTTGCCACATTATTCAGTTTTCAGACTGAAAATAATTAATTATTAAAAGACACACTGATATAAAACTTACATTAGTTTGAAAAGGAGGTAGAGGTTCAGTATGTCAGCTGTGGAAAAAGTACATCTTCTTGCTGCTGGGGAGAAAATCCAATAAACTTGGCCAGACACTTCTGCATCAATTTGATCTGGGCTACAATGAGGTGATGATGTTTTTGCAGTGAGTACTCTTACACAACGCAAATAATAATACTGTCTCCTGCCAACACCTACTTTTTAGAAAATGATTGCAAGATGAAGCTTTGATCTGTTACTAATGGAAGAGATTGGATACTATTGTTAACTCATAAAGTATCCCATTTACTACATGGTCTAGATGATATGTAAATGAAAGTAAGTTTAGGAGATAGAGGTGTATTTGAAGATTTTGTTTTTAAAGCTGTTACCAAAGATATGATCTCTCATCTATAATTTAGAATCATAGAATCATTTAGATCAGAAAAGATCTTTAAGATCATTGAGTTCAACCATTAACGTGACACCAAGAAGTCCACCACAGAAACATGTCTTTAACTGCCACATCTCCATGTCTTTTAAATGCCTCCAGAGATGGTGACTCAACCATTCTCCTGGGCAGCCTGTTCCAGTGCTTGATAACCTTTCAATGCAGAAATTTTTCCTAAATCCAGTCTAAAGATCCCCAGGCACTACTTGAGGCCATTTCCTCTTGTTCTGTTCTTTTCTCTCTTGTTACCTGGGAGAGAAAAGATCAATGTCCACCTAGTTACAATTTCAGAGAGCAAAAAGATCACCCTTGAACATCCTTTCCTCCAGCATGAGCACTCCCAGTTCCCTCAGCTGCTTCTCACAGGACTTGTGCTCCAGACCCCTCACCAGCTCTGTTGCCCTTTTCTGGACACACTCCAGCATTGCAATGTCCTTCTTGTCAAAAGTGGCCCAGAACTGAACACAGGATTTGAGGTGTGGCCTCACCAGTGCCAAATACAGGGGGACAATCCCTGCCCTAGTCCTGCAGGCCACACTATTGCTGACACAGGACAGGATGCCATTGGCCTTCTTGGCCTTCCTTCATTCTTAACCCAAATTTCCCAGAAACACAGAACCACTATTTTCTTCTGTTGTTGCAAGTAACAAATATTTAAGGTGCTAATTTCAAATCCTTAAAAAAGAATGTCTGCATTATGAGTCATGGAAGAACATCTCTCCATTGTAAACAAGAAAAAAAACCATTTTTCTTTGAAGATATGATTTACCTCTTACAGAATGACTGCTTGAACTCCCTATTTGAGACCTAGCTAATACTAGGGAAAAGCAGAAAGATGCATTATTTAATGTGGGTGTGCGAAATCAGCACCTGATATTGCTTGCAGGAAAATCATCCAAAATCACCAAGTTTCTTGGAGCAAGCAGATAGTATTACTTCACATAAAATTACAGCCTGCAAATACTATGCCATCAATAGTCCTGGTGACACTGGAATATGGAGATAAAATGATTCAAAAGTATGTTTTCAGAATTGAGCTGTTTTGGCTAGCTGAGTTCAAATGGCTGGCACAGTAGAAGCGCAACAGAAAGATGTATCCCTGAGTTTTGAAACTCACACATACCATGCTGACTCAAGTTCTCCATTTCTCAGGCAAAAGTAGGTTTGCAAGGCAGGAATGCATTCCTCCACTTTTATTTGTGAAGCCATACTGTCTGAAGAAATGTAAATATTCAGCTAGTGAGATTAAACTGAAGTAAAAGAGTATCTCTGGTGAAATATTAGTTGTCTCCCAAATCAGGAAAGTTATGCTATATACTCCTGACATACTAGGTAGTTCTTATTTTCCTGCCTCTTTCTTTTATCTTCAACATCTCTCAGCTCCATTTTAACAGCCATGTGTAAAACATTAATATGTATCTTCTTTTGAAATGCATAGTAGCTTATATTCTTAGTGCCATTTTTAACTATGGTATTACTTAAACGTATTTATCATATGTGTCAATCCATTTGTGACTTGCTGGAAGACTGAAGATTTCTGTAGATACTCTTGAAATTAAGTGTAAAGACCTCCATCATTTTCCTTACTGTTCATCCCATAACACCACCATGAGTTTCCCACCTTTGTCCTTCTTCTAACACCATCATAGCTATTTCGTAATATTAAGTGAATTCAAAACAATTTTTCTTGCAGTATCACAAACTTTTTTTCTCCAACACATAACTATTTAATAGTGTGATCTTTATTTAACAATCTTAGCTGTGTTAAATATTTTAATTCTGGCATATTCTGGTTATATAAACAAAAACTTTGTATGAACAAACTTTCAGATTCTTTGCCTTATAAGAGTTTTCAAATTTGGTGATGGGTAGACTAGAAGACTGTGGCACCCACTTTTTGTACTGATGAGTAAATTCCCTGTTTTAACTTCTCATACATGTCCTAAACCACTTTACATTGGATGGTTCTTGTTTTTATATTAATCTTTTATTATAATAATACTGCACACAGAATAGCTCTTTTTTTACCACCTCATCTGAATCACTTTCAATAGCAGTCTGTTCTCAAGATGGCAAACCCACATGAATACCCATTTATTCAGGGAAATGGATTTCCTAATTACTATATTTCCAAAAGTGATGCTTTATGCTCCCCAAATTACCTTTTTTTTACACAAAAAATGATACAATTTTCAATATAAACATGAATAATTTCTATGTATTACCATGTGGCCTAATTTCCTCACAATACTATCCAAATTATAAGAAACAGCAAACAGACAGAGGAGTGAGTGTAGAGTGAAACAGTAGAGCCATAGTAGTTTTCAATCTATCAACAACAATTTGCTTTAATGAAGTCCTAGGCTTCGTTGTTTCC
Organism: Acanthiza pusilla; assembly: GCA_036630365.1. Taxonomy (NCBI): domain Eukaryota; kingdom Metazoa; phylum Chordata; class Aves; order Passeriformes; family Acanthizidae; genus Acanthiza; species Acanthiza pusilla. The sequence goes on from JAXCHO010000053.1 coordinate 9,480,421, forward strand.
ACACACCCCTCACCCCCGGCGTTTCTTTTCACTCATTCCATTTAATCAGCAATACAAACAGCTACCGTATAACATGCACCATGTTGCATCACCATATAAAAAAGTATAAGTCTTTACACCATGACTATCAGCCTCCAAAGTAAAGCAGACACAAAATTTAGTCATGAAAGACTTCAGTAAAAAAAAAACAAGGATGTTTTATCTAGTTTGCTCTCCAGTAAAAACCCCTGAACTGTACTGTCTCTAAAATAATACCATTAATTTGGTAATTTGAAAACCAAACTTTTAAATGCCTAACAATACTGTGAAGATTACGTCTTTTGCTGGCTTTGTTTTTAATAATAGAGAAGGAAGGAGGGAGAGACAAAGAACTATCAAGAACACAGTAGGCTACCACTCCTAATAAATAATACAGAGTCACAAGACTGTTTCTCTGTACATGGAACATGAGAAGGAAGACAAGAGGCAGCTATAAGATCTTTTGGTCCCACTCTCAGGGTGCCAGACACTGCGCAGACAAAATCAGTAATTCTGAATGTCAAGGTATGGAAGAATGTAGCGACAGCCATAACTCCAAAGTGGATTTTTTTTCCTTAGAGATCTTTGGAGCATAAACTCTATCCACCCCCAGATTTGGAAGAGTGGGAATACTTTCTAGGCAAGCCACTTGAAAAGACTGAAAAGGCATTTTGCATGGCCATCATAAATCTGTTTCCAGCGTTTAAACACACAACAGATGCACCTTGGAGGCAATTCTACAGTTCTCATGCACTAGCCATCCAGACTTCAGGAGATAGCGAAATGTAGCTGGCTTCCTCCTGCTTGACTACACGTATTTTGCAGTGCAAAATAATCCAGGGTCCACAGAGGATACTCTCAGGTCCCATTCAGCTGGGTTGTAGTCTGGGACCAGTGAAATGTTTTTAATGTTTCCCCATCTGGATGTACTCAGTGTTCTTCAAATCTATTTAATCAAGTCTCACAATACTCTTCTCCAGTATTAGTCAGACCTGCTGATTTGATGCTTGCAAGCTCTTTATTCATCAACTAAGTCTCTGTGTGCGTCATGTGTATGTGAAAAACGTTTCTTTTCAAGCCGATACTCTGGAGATACTACAATCCAGTCTTCCTAACAGCATACATCCTTCTTTGCCGTAAGACAATAGGTATATCGTATTATACTGAGCATAACAAAGTAGTCTTTCAGACAAAAAGTCTCCGTTCCATCCTACAAACAAAGTTTCATCCCTTTCTTCCATCCCTGTTCACTACTGAGTCACATTAATTAAACAATTAAAAATATTGAACACCATACAAATACAGAACCAAGTGTCAATTTACCAGTCATTTTCTGCCCTTGTTGATTTAGAGAGGTGTAGCCAATCCACATTTCTTTCATTGAATCTTAAACAACATGGAAGTACCTTAAAAAATTATACTTTTTCTTCACAGATGGCAACAGGTATGTAATGAAAATCTGAAATTATTTGGGCCTGCATGAGAATTGTCTGACTTCATGCATTTACAAAAACCTGTTTATCACAGGACTGTGATGATTTTGAAGTCAAAGATTTGGAGAGAATATAACTGCTTATAAGGGTTAATGATAGGTTCTGGATGCCATTCACAAATAATTACAAAATCTAATTTAGATATTGTGTCTTCAATAAGTAGCAACTTCGAAATTATATGCTACCAGTAACAAAATAGTTACTTAACATATGCAAATTAACCACATTAGCACCATATCTTTAAAAATGCCTGTATAATTAATTGCATTGCTTCTTATTTTCCTCTGTATCTCACGCTCCTTGTTCAGTTGAGGTGAACCCAAGGCCTTGGCCCCACACAGCTCACAGCAGAAGAATGAAACTGGTTCCCGAGCTTATAATTAAAGAGTTGGTACAGAAGGGAAAACATCTTTTCTCTCCAACTAATGTGGTTGCCTATAGCTGAATGCCTACTCCTGCTTGCTCCTAGAGTTTGCTGGTGTGAACACTTCCCTAGAAGGATGCAGAAGAAAGGAACAGCTGTCTACAGAGCAAAAGTTACGTCTTCTTTGTATTTATTGGAGAGACAAGTTTAATGCTCTGAAATATTTCTGAATATGGTACACATTAGCTAGTTACAGTGTAGATAACAATTTTCCTGTTTTTTACAGCTTTTTAAAAAAATATTAGTACTGTTTTAACTTTACTAGAAAATTGTAGGGTGACATTTCCCTGATAGTTCTTATTTATAGGAAAATAATGTTTCTGTCTCATGCCCTTACACAAGCCATTTTCAAAAGTTATTTAAGAAAACTCAGAATTGCCTCCACAGAGAAGGATGCTCAGCCCTGAAGCAGAGTGAAGACATTAAATAACTAGGATTTTCTTGACAAGATAGTAGAGAAATTCTTAACACTTTCATAGAGAAAATTATGTGCGAGGGGACCTCTGAAGTGCTCAGAGCAGAGCTAACTTCAGACTTAGACAGGGCTGCTCAAGGACTTGTCCAGTTTTGAAAATATCTGAAGATGGAAATTCCACAGTCTCTGGACAGCTCATTCCAGGGTCTAATCCCTTTACCAGAAACAGGCTGGTGTTTATATTGAGCTGGAATTTTCACTGCTGTAATTTATGACTGCCGTTCCCTGTCCCTTTGCTGTGTACCTCTGAGAAGTGTTTGGGTGGTTAAAACTACAGCACACCCAACCACCTTGAAGAAACTGCTTACAAGCAGAAGTTTAGATACCACATAATTAAAACAAAGTACATGCAGACAGAAAAAAGACCATATTTGTGAAGGAAAACAAGAGGTTCCCTGTAAATCATGTTGAATTTATCTCACCTGCCAAAAGTGACGCTCCATTATATAATTGTTCCCCCATTTTTTCACATCCATTATAAACAGCCAAAGCAAATTTTCAAGAAGGTGATTACACTGCAATAGGCATATACTAGCATAAATAATTTGACAATTCATGACACGCTTTATCTGGGTAAATAGGCATCTTTTAGACAGATCAAGGGATCTGCCTCTGGTGAAATGAGAGACTTTACCCTCAACAACCGTTTTGTGCTCATTCAGCACCCCCATTTTACACAACACCACTGTTGTTAGTTAGACAAGTTTAATTAATTATCATGAGAAAACATGCATCTGTGTTTCAACTACACTGTCACCACAACTCAGACTTAGTGGAGGAGCCTTAAGAGAGCTGTGTTCCAGTTAAGTGAAGTAACAGACAGTCTCATAAAGAGGTCCCAATTTATCTATTTTCAATCTCATTTCCTCTTACGTTCCTTCCTTTTTCAATATTCCCTTTGCTACACGGATCTCTATATTTGAAACAATATTGCAACCCTGGCAGCAAAGCTCAAGATGAGCCCTTATAGGAAGAAAAGGTTTGTTTATTTTACAATAGAACTGATTTCATCCACACTGCCATATTCACACGGTCACAAGCACCAAGAAGTGCATGTCCAAGAGCTGTGTCATCTGTCAAGGATCAGGTGCCACTTAGTGTGCTGCCAGGTGTCTTTACAGGATTCAGATGATAATGCAAAGGGCAAGGTATGTAGACTATCAAGCCTCCTTCACCACAAAAGCTACTATATTCCTCATTATCTATTTATCCACTGGTTCCAGGTTATGTTTAGCATCTGTGTGTCTACTTCTAAATGATTTTATGGATTTTGCCAGTTACTCTTTAAGGTCTATTTAGCAACTTCAATGGGAACTAGAAATTTCTGTTCTCTGTATTGTCTTTGTTGTCTGTCAGTGAGCACGAATACGGAGTCAGCAATAGCTTCAGCCCCACTACTGGCAAACAGGTAGCTGCAATCTAAATCCCCAGCTGGCATTCCCTCCTCCCAAACAGGATGCATGTTGATGCTGCTGTTGCACAATCCGTGTTACTTGTCTCCACAGATGCATAAGTTGTCTACACAAGAAAGAAAGATTTATTTTCTATCTATCTAATTTAAAATGGTATCTTTCGATTCTTTGGAATCACAGGTAAAAAAACTTGACGATCACCTTCATCAGTCCTGCTATAGTACATAAAAACCACGTCTTAAGCCCCAAGATATTCAGATACTATCCTGTTGCAAAGACTGATGATTTCTGCACGCAGTTAAGACTTCCTTTGAATGGTAAGCTTTTTCACGGGTTAACTCTAAACATCTCTTAACAGCAGGAACCTATAAATTATTTTTCTTTCTTAATGAAACCAAATACACCCCAGATCTAACCCAGGAAAAATTTACCTCAATATTTTTCAAACAATTTTCTTTCTGCACTATCTTTGATGGTCTGCAGTATCTTTGCTGGTAGTCTAGCTGGCTTATTTCAGATTTATTTGATTCATTAAAAACCCATGCCAGAACAATTTGAAGCAACTTTCCTATATTTTTCAATATTGATTTAAATTCCATGGAATATTATTCATTCTTCCCAATGATCACATGATTTCACATAGTATCTTTTTTTATCACTGTAGAAAAGAGTTCAACAAAAACAACAACAAAAATAACAACAACAACATCTGTGAAAATCTGACTCTGGTTACACAGGAATATGTTTTCCACAATGAAACACTTGAATGACAATCCCGCATGATTGTTTAAAAGATGACACATTGCTTTGTAACCATCTGTATTACAGATTCTGCAGGGTGTAGAAAATAGCATAAAGAGTAAACTAATCAACTCTGGTATCAAGAGATGTGTTCCCAGACTACAAATTCATATGTTGGATCTGCAACGGCACAGTGAAATCCTGTCAATCATTGCTCAACATATTCCAAAAATGCATGTTCATGGAAGGCTGAGAGAAAATGCATTTTAGAGCTACCTACTTACCTGTGAGATGTTCATGTGAATTTCGATTTTAAACACACACAGTACATGGGAATATTCAAGATGCTTAAAAGACACAGATAAGACACAGACAAAAATGAAGAAATTGTTCTGCAATTATTATGATCACTAAATACTGTCAATTGGAGATTGTGGTGATCATTACCTATCTGCTTTCTGGAATTGAACCTAGATGATACTTTCTCATAGTTTCCTTTTGAGTTAAGAAGGAAGGAAAAGATTTAACATGAAGGTGCTGAGAATCTCTGTAAGTTAATGAGCTCTCTTAAATCTTCACAAGATTTACAAAGTGATCTTTATTCTCCATATTAACTGTACACTAGAAATACATATTGTCTGACTGCTATGCATTGGCTGCAGACTATAGAAGAGTGCTCAGCCTGACTGCTCCAATAATATTATTAAATATAAACAATTGAATGAAAACAATTCTTTTTAGACTGTAGATTACAGAATTTCATTACATGAATAGTACGTGTTATAGTTTGGTTAAGTCTGAAACAAGAAGCACAGGAAAGCCTTAAGGATCTTTACCTAGGCACTTGTGCCCACAAGAATGTTCAGTCACAGTACCACTAAGAGGTATTTACATACAAATTTCTTTTACTGTATCTACCAATGCAAGAGGAAGTTGTGAGAGAAATCAAGCCAGATTAAGGTCTTTTGAGCAATCAAGCAAGAATTGTGCATATCAAGCTAAGAAAACTTGCACTAAATTTAACTGAATTGTACAGATAATTAAAAAATAGAGAAAAAACAATGCTCTCCACCAGGAGTCTGGCAAACATTAGCAGTGACAGAGGAAAGTAACTGCTAGTAAGGAATATTTGAACTGAAATTTTAGATTACATATATAGAGGGAAACATATTAAGAAAAATTTCTTCACTAAAAGGGCTGTCAAGCACTGGAACAAGCTGCCCAGGGAAGTTGTAGAGTCATTACCACTAGATGTATTTAGAAGACACATAGGTGTGACACAGAGAGACATGGTTAACGGTCGAGTTGGCTGTGCTAGCCCAGTGGTTAGACCTGATGATCTTAAAGATCTTTTCCAATCAAAATAATAATATGTTATTATGGCAAAATCCAATACTTCTTTAAAACTCAGTTAGGGACTTTTAGTCCCCTTGTATGAATGTTTGCTCCCAAGTTTGGTTTAGACAGTATTTTTTAATTTCCCACAAGAAAAATACTAAGGCACAAAAGACAGTTATTTTGTGAAAATATTTCTGCTACTAAAAGGGTGTCTCCATCCTTCATCAGCTGGTTACATACTGGTGAGCAGCGTTTGCTCAGAGTGACACCATACTGTTTGCATGAAGACATATGATGGATGCAAGGGAGTAGATCACATTCTACTCAGTACATATAGAGAATTATTATATTTTGATGTTTCTACTGTGGGAGAAATAGTTGTGAAGTGAATAGTTGTGAATATTGAAACAGTTGTGAAGTTCTGCAGGTAAGTCTTCTTCCTATTGTTCTGATGCAATTTGGTTCCATTTGCTGTATGGTCTCCAAGAAGCCTGAATCCCAGTGAGTCTCACAGGGCTGTGGGGAAATGAAGTTACTGCTTTAAATATATTTCCCAAGTTCTTATGGAATTTTCAAAGCAGAGTGGTATAAAATAACTGAGTATGAGTTATCACTTTATTCTTTACTAATCCTATATACATTTTTCTTAATTTTTTCTCACTGCACTGAGCCTCTCAAACTACTTTTTCATTTTGTTAGACTTTTTCTGCTAATTTCTTTCCAGGTTCTGTTTCAAGTGCAGCTGAGTTTAAAGTAATTGAGGCTTTTATGCAAGCATATGTTCCAGATGATTGCTGGTTTTATGAAGGTGGATGTGTAATGTCTGAGTTTAAGTGCACCTAGTTGTCCACAGGTTGCTATTTCTTTTCATGTTCATCATCCTATTCAAAGCTTACTGGATAAGTATCACTATAAAAACAGACTAATTTGTATCCCTAGACCATCACAGCTGAGTGCAGTAACATATTCATTCTACTAAGTTATGTACAGACTCCATCTTCAGTATCAACACAGAACATAGTAAAGCCTACTTTTCTTTTAATTCATCCCATATATAAGAATTAGCAAACACATCTGAACTAGAAGTGACATGACTGTAATTAAAGAAAAAAAATTAAGTAATGAAGATATTACACGTAAAAAGTGGATGAACAAATGAAAAGAATAAATACAAAGTTATGCAAATACTATGAAAAATTGAAACAGAATGAGATATTATGCTCATAATGGAAGCTGAAAATACCTTGTAAGATTTCTTAATTAATCCAGTGCTACTGGGAGTAAAATCACACAAGATTATCTACACTGTATTTTCTATCTTGTATCAAAATGCATTTGCCTTTCTTAAAAATAGATCAGTATTTCATAATTTTTCCTCTCCTCTCAGAACAAAATCTTTGAAAAAATAGACTCTTCCTATCTTCTTTGAAAGCTATTAATAAGTCAGGATGACATGCCTTTTTTTCCAAGATTTGTCACAGTGGTTTTCTTTCTTCTTCTTCTTCTTCCTGCTGTGTAATTTTAAAATGTTATTCTTTGGTTCCCCTGGAAAGCTTTAAAGAACATTACACAGAGAGCACATGTATCTCAAGTGCTTCTGTACCTCCTTTAAAACAAAAATTATCAGGATGGAAATGTTTGTCATATATTTGCAAAATATGTTGTTCATCAAGCTTCTCATATTTCGAAGTCTGTATAATGGAAATAATGAAGAAAAGGCGCATTTTAGAGTAGGTATCCTCCTTTTCTGTCATAGAGATTTATTTCCTCTACCTATATGGAAATTATAAAGGGAAAAAAATGCTGTATCTTGTCCAGCAAAAAGCTGTCGACTACTTCTTTTGTATATAGGTGTGTGTAAGTGAGGAGGGAAGACAAAGGAGTGGGAGGAGAAGGGTTTAAATTTCTGCAACAGTAGTATGATCCATTTGGCATTCTCTCTTCCTGTGACCAAGGTAAGTCTTTGAAGTAGGGTCTCATCTTACATGACAGAAATATTTATCTGTTTTAAAAGAATGCCAGGTTAATATCTGTGATTCTTCTCTCTAAGCACATTTATTAGACTCTTTCCCCTTCAGTAGTTTATCATGCCTTGACACATAGTAATAGATCATTCACTTATAAAAAGGATGTAACTACACCAGTAAAAATGAAGATTTTTGTTAATAGTAAGAAAAATGTAATCATGAATTGAGACTGAGCTACCAAAAAAATAATTAATTTTGCTACAAAACTTCTCTATCAAACCTCTAAAACTTCAGTTACTATTTGCTTCAAATTGAACTTCTGATCTAGCTTATTTTAAACATTTCTTTTTGTTTACTTTTTATATATGTTTCAATTCTAAGCAGAGTCATTGTAAGCTAGGTCCTGGAAATTAAACGCATTGATTAGTTCTGCAGTAGCTGAAGAATGTCTTTTTATTCACCATGTTCTGATGTATGTAGACTTTAATTTTAAAAAAGGCAAGTTTTAATACAGATCACCAATATTTGAAGCTTTTGCTGTTTTACTTAAATTGCTAGAACACAGGTATTTGGTTCCTGCAGACAACACAAATGTTGCAACAATGTCATTCAGTAAACAGTAGGTGGCCAATGTTTCTCTTAATTTAAAATAACTTCTGTATCAACTTTATAACAACTTGGTTGGAATAGCCAAATTTACCAGGAGTCAATTAAAATTACCCGTTAATAAAACAGTTAAGTCCCCTTAGCCCCTTAAACAAAAATAAAACAACAGGCTGACTGATCCCAGCATTTAAAGACGTGTATTGAAAATCAGGCTCAGAGGCAAGATGTCATTTCCTCTTCAAATTCACATCAAGCAAAGGTTTTCCCATTTGGAATCCAAAGGCTCTTGATTCCACTATCAAGTCAGCAGTCAATTTGTTTCTTCAGGACTTAAGGCAGAATCTTCTTACATTATATCATATTATACTTGCCAAGCTCCAATGGAAGCTTTCCATCCTAATGGAACCAAAAAGCTAGGAGCACAAACAACAGTTCACCAAAGCCATCAGGACTGTGTGAAGAACTTGCAACCTACGCTTTTTCTAGCAGGGATTTTTGAAATGTTCTTCCACCCTCTTTTTCATTTCCCTGGTTCACAGATGACAAGGAGACAATTTTAAAGGAATCCTTCTGAAAGACCTACTCCTCCTGCAATTAAAGAAGTACTGCTGTGTCTCTTCCACAAGGAAGACTATTGAGTGCAAAATGTGGTATTTGGTTTTGCTTCGGTCAGCATCTGACAGCCTGTATTGCCCACAAACACTTTGCCTAGTCACATGAAATGCTAATTCGTTGTCAGGTAGCTGCACAATCTTCGGCTTCTCTGCACAGACATGACCACCTACACTTCCTCAGAAAACCTGAATTAGATGTGAGCTCCATCTAGTGCCAAGGAATCCACAGATTCACAGTCTGCCTGAAGCAGAAGGTCCAATCCAAAGCTGCAAGGGTTACACGGTTCAATTTGCACTGCTCTTCCTTCAGTCAGGCAGGAGCTCTTAGCAATTCAGAAGGAAAAACAAATGGCCTTGATGAGCAGTCAGTTTCAAGTGTTTCTCAATCAAGTGATCTCCCATGCCTCGGGGATCATCACACCTCTGATCCCTGAGGCAAGGAATGGCATTGATAGCACTGATGATCCTGTTCTGTGAGGATTTTCCAAGGTAATGGCTCTCCCATTGTTCCCAAGAAAACAACTACAACAAACCTGACACAGCCCAGGATTAACAATAGTTTCCATTTAAAATTGCTCCTCCCCCCTCCAACAGCACAACAAAACTACAATGTCAGCAGTGTGTGCAGGACTGAAGGCAGCTCTTGCTCCTGGGACCACAAGTATCACTCCAGAAATTACTCTTTTTTGATTTCACATATGGTCTGATGACTTCAGGACCAAGACCTTCCTGGACTCAAACACTATTTCATTTAAAAAAAACCAGCCACAACCCATTTTTGTTCTGTGGCACATAAACTGAGAAACAAGCCCTGTAGTACAATGTGAAGATTTGTGGGTGGGCATGGTAACTGGAGTTATCAGCAATGCACATTTTGGTCTGGCTCCCAGGATACTTAGAACCATCTCAAATGAAGAAGTGTATCTGGAATCGGTTCTTATACAATGTGGTCTGAAAGGAAGCTTCAGACAAAGTTTAAGAGAAAGACCTTCCCATTGTGACAGAGGGTTCAGAAGAGACTCCCTTGCTTTCTGAACTCCTCCTCAGAGAGATGTCTAAGTGCAGCTGGATTCAATCCTAGTCCCAGATTTAATCAACATGTTGTATCTAAAGGATTGCACAGGCGTGATTGAACCTTTATATGACTTTGTCATGCAAGACTGAGGATGGCAAACCAAATACATTTATATGAAGGAAGTAAATCAGTCATTTTAATCAATGATAGTGATTAGCCTAAAAGACTTCAATCAGAACTGTAACTACTAGTAGAGTGCACTATTTGTTAAATCAATAATTTTGCAGCTAGCTTAATAATTATTAAAGAGAGATTGATGTTACTTATCTATACCAATGACCATAGGCAAAGTAACCCTGAGGGGCATCACCACTCAAGGGAGCAATCTCCACATGCACTCCTAGAAGCAGCACGTTACAAGTCCCTGCTGTAAAAGTGGGACTGGTCTTTCATAGCACAAAATCATTGACTGTCAAGCATATGTTTCTAGGCCAGCTGTGTCAGCTCAACAACCTTTAGCTCAACTTAAAATCAACTATAGCATTATCATTTGCTGGTTCCTTTATCAGGATCTTTGTCTGCAGTCTCCTCAGCAATGTCAGTTGTGGTCAGAGCATTGTTTTTCACATCCTCAGAATGTTTAATTTTGGGATGAAGGACTCAGGGTGGCTTCAGCGTTCTTCAACACCAAAAGCAGCATAAACTTCTTCTCTAAAATTGACAACTTTTACAAATAACGTAAAGTTTGAGCCTCTCCCCACTTAGGCATAGCATCCTGCTAGAGTCAGTGACAGCTCAAAAGAACAAATACATCCTAGTACCATTGAATACTTTCAGAAAAATAAAACTGCAGCCACTACGGCAAAGCTGTTACTTAATATCTTTCTATGATGGAGTATGCCCCATACCACATATTCTGATCTCAGCATTCTCTCTGTCTGAACGGCCATGCATTATTTGATGGGTGCACTGCTCAACAGATGAGGAATTGGTTGAATGGTAACATCCAGAGAATAGTGCTCAGGTGGAGATTGGTGATAAGTGGTGTCCCTCAAGGATCTGTAGGGGGATGAGTACTGTTTAATGTCTTCATCAATATCAGAGAGTGAGATCAAGTGCACCGTCAGCAAATCTGCAGATGTGGTGCAGCTGACACAACTAAGGGATAAGATACCGTCCATAGGGACCTGGACAAGCTTGACAAGCAGGCCCATGTGAATCTCATAAGGTTTAACAAGACTAAGTGCGAGATGCTGCACCTGGGTCGGGGCCACTCCCAGTATCAGTTCAAGCTGGGGGGTGAACAGATGGAGAGCAGCCGTGCCCAGAACGATTTGGAGATGCTGGTAGATGAGAGCCTGGACATGACCCAGTCATGTGCACCCAGAAAACCAAACGTGTCCTGGGCTGCATCCGAAGCAGCGTGGGCAGCAGGGCCAGGGAGCAGATTCTGCCCCTCTGCTCTGCTCTGCTCTGGTGACACCCACCTGGAACACTGCATCAGCTCTGGGGGCCCAGCACAGAAAGGACATGGATCTGTTGGAGAGAGTTCAGAGGAGGGTTAAAGAAATGGCCAAACAGATGAAGCACCTCTGCTATGAAGGAAGGTTGAAAGAATTGGGACGGTTCAGTGTGAAGAAGAGGAGGCTATAGGGAGACTTTACTGTGGCCTTTCAGTACTTAAGCAAAGGTTTTAAGAAAGACGGGGACAGACTTTTTAGCAGTGTCTGTAGCAGTTGAATAAGCAGCAATGATTATAAAGTAAATGAGGGGGGATTTAGAGATGGTAGGATGCAATTTTTTACCACAAGCATGGTGAAACACTGGCAGAAGTTGCCCAGAGAGATGACAAGATGCCTGATCCCTGATCCCTAGAAACACTCAAGATCAGATTGGATGGGGCTCTGTGCAACCTGACCTAGTTGAAGATGTCCCTGCTCATTGCAGGAGCGCTGGACTACATGACCTTTGAGGGCCTTTCCAACCCACACCATTGTATGATTCCATGCCTGTTTTAATTTCAGGAAAATTTAACCAATGATTGCTTATCTCAACAACTGTCTCAGTGATATGAAAAGCTGGTTATGGATTTTACAACCCTGCTTGGATGGTATAGCACTATTAACCTGTACTCTCATCTTTACCAATCTTTGTCCCCTACTTCATTGTTTCTCACTCTTTTTCTCTCCCAGAAACTTCTTTCCTTAAATATCAAATGAATAATTTCTCACATTCTGGAGAATTCTTCTGAGGAATTACTGGGGATACAGTCCCTCTTGGATGAAAGTAAGATACGTGAAAACAACAAAGGGCTAACTAAAAATATGATTCTTCTCCTGTTTTGCCAATAAGAATTGAAAGCAAAGCATGTACGTCTGTACCTTCATGTACCTGTATTTTATTTTCTGTCACAGACTCAGAATTCATGAATGATGTGATCTCTAAGTGTGACTTGGGAATTTGAATCTTACCCTGTGCATTTACTACTGTTGAACTAAGAAATCCCAAATGTCCATCCTTTGAACCAAACCTTCTCTTCCCCAAACTGATATAATTTCTTGCCAAGCCCTGCTTCATGAAAAGGTACAAGTTTGATTTGTTAAAGCAGATCAGCTATTCACCCTCTTTCATTATTATACAAATTTATTTGTCTGAAGACAACGATCTTACTGACGTTTCCCATTTTGCTGTCAGCATGATTGTATGAATGAATCTTGGAGGTCTGTGCTTGAATGATTCACTGAAGTGATGGACTAGGATTTGATGACACTGCATCATATTTTTATCAATACATTTACAGATGATTTATATTTTTTTTCCCCTGTGATTAATGCCTTAGACACAGCTTCATCTGAAAATTGCTGGTATGGCTTACCAAATTTCTTACTTGTGTTCCACTCCATCTAAATCATGAACACCTCATGAATTAGAAAATATTCTCCGTCAGAATTAAGAAACTTACTACTTTTCTCCTAGATATCCTGGCATTTAACATTGATGGTTGAAAAGATGACACTCATCTATAGTCCATCGACATAACTTGACCACGTGCAGGTTTTCCATTTACTGCTCCCTCAGGTACCGTCTCTTAGCCAGCTAGGAGCATGTACGGCAGCACTTCAAGAGAGGGTAAGAATTTGTAGCTAGTGCTTTGTTCAGCATTGATTTTTGAAGGCTTGCCCCACCTTTTTTAATTTCTCTACTGCACAGATGAAAAGAACATGTTTTTCAGGGAACCTTTTAAGTTTTGAAGGAACTACTCCTTTTTCCCAGCAATGCTGCCTCTCCTGAAATGAGAAGACAATTTCATATAAAAGCAGTTGTTCGCTTGTATTATGTACAAATACTTTGTCTGCTCAGGTGAAATGCTAGTCGACCTTCTGGATCTGCACTAGACTCTTGATCTTCTTCAGCACCAAGCCTAAGAGAGCTGAAGAAGGCTTACGGCCATGTTCTTAGGCACACGGTGTGACTCCCGGGGATGCCCCCTGCAGGGCCGGGAGTTGGACACGATGATCCTTGCGGGTCCCTTCCAGCACAGGACATTCTGTGACGGCTCTCTGATTCCCTGCACAAACAGACGGCTGGAGAGTGCCCTGGGGCATGTCCGGGACACGCCGTGCTCCAGGCACTCCGCCGAGGCCTCGCTCCCGGCCCGCGGCGGGGCGGGTGGGGCTCCCCGCGCGGCCGCCGCAGTCGGGGCGGCGCGATGCGCCTGCGCGCCGGCGGGGGGGCAGCGCGGGGGAGGAGGGCGGGGCCCGGCCCTGTGTTTTGAACGGCGCGATGCGGGCGGCTCACTATTTGGCAGGAAGGTGAGAAGGCCTCTATCCTGGCGGCGGAGCTCGCGTAGGGAGAGGGGGATCCAAATGTGGCAGAGGCGAGCAGGAGGCAGCGGCGGCGGAGGGGGACAAGCGAGACGAGGGGAGCGGCCGTGCCCGCCGCCGCTGCTGCCGCCGCCGCAGAGAAGCTGAGCGGCTCGGCCGGGCAGGGGCTGAGCGGCAGCGCTGGCACCCCCGGGCGTTCGCCGCGCCGGCAGGTGAGCGACCGGGGCGAGGGAGGGGACGGGGGGAGCGCAGCCCGTCGCGCCGCCCTTGGCCTGGCTCGGCCCAGTACCGGGCAGAGCCGGAGGGAGTCGCTGTGGGGGGACCGGCGCTCCCAGCCCGACCGCGCCTCGCCTCCCCCGGGGCTCACATCGTGGATCCCCCGCCCTCCCCGCCCGGAAGCCGCGGGCGGCATTGTGGCCGCGGGGGCTCCAGTCTGGCGTTGCCGTCTCTGCCCTCCCTTCCCCCGCAAGCGCCCCGGCTGCTTGGCAACCCCCCCGTCCTTCCGGGCTCCGGGGCTCTGCCGCCCTCCCCCGGCACGGCCCCGCGCCGCATCTACCCGGAGGGGTGCGGTGCCCTCCCCCTTTCCCCGCTGCGGAGCTATTGTGTGCGGGCTGGGGCCCGCCGAGGGGCTGCTGGCGGATAAGCCTTTCCCGGGGGAGGTGGAGGCGGGAAAGCGGGACGAGGGGGGCGTGAGGGTGGCGGGGGAGCCGGGGCCGCGGGAGACAGCGCCGGCGCGGTGTGTGTGCGCCCCGCTCGCTCTGCGCTGCTGCGATCCTTTGTCTGCTGTGCCGCTTTCCCCTCCTCCCTCGGTCCTTTCCTCCCTCCTCCCTTCCCTCTCTCTCTCTGCGTCCCTCTCTCTCCCAGGCTCCAAGCGCTGCTGCAGCTGCAGGTTTGTAAATACTGGACCAACACACACACACACACACACACACACACACACACACACAACATGGCTGACGCTCGCCCTGCTCCTCCACCAGGGTCTCCGCCTTCTCCCTCACTCTGCGCTGCTTAGCCGCTCCTCCGAGTAGGCTTTTGTTTCTTCCCCCCTCCCCCTTCATCGCCCATCCAAAAAAAAAAAAAAAAAAAAAAAAAGGAAAAACAATTCACCCTCCTTATTTGCGCGCATGGCGGGATTTCAAGGGTAAGGATCCTCGTTTTAGAAGCTTTCTGCTTTCGTTTTGCTGTTTACAACAAAATGAAACCTAAAATCCGAGGTGATTTGGGAACCTGCAAGGCCTGGGGCGAGGGAGGGAGGGAAGGAGGGGGGGGGAATTGGGTGAGCCCCGCTGAGAGAGGCTTGATTGGAATGTGCGTATCTTTTTCTCGTTTTGGGTGGGGGGAGGAGGCTGATGCACCAAAGTGCTGGCAGAGGTAAAATGCTGTGTTACACTTGGCAGAATGATCTAGGGCCTTTTATTTCATTTCAGGATGTAATTCGGTGTAAGGGTGTCGAGGAGCGGGAGGAGACTGACACGTACTACTCAATATGAGTTATAAGCAAGCTCCGAGTTTGTTCAGTTGTTTACTGCTTAAATACTGTTACAGTTAATTATGCCTACGAGTCATAAGGTTACTGGTTATATGCAAAAAACTTCATTTAACTATCTCTCCCAAACAGGGCCCCAACTTTAACACTCTCCTTCATACCTTTAACTATAAGTAACTCTTGGCTCGGGTGTTTTCCACAGAGCTTGAGGTCATGGTGACCCTCAGCTGGAGTCACCTATACCTCTCAGCCTAAGCTTTGCCTTGCTCACACAAGGCCTCAAGACATTTTGTAACAATTTTGCAACAATTTCCCCTTTTTTTCTTTTTGTGGGAGCAAGGTCTGATTGATGTACTTTTTCATCATTCCGTGAATTAGCTTAGAGCAGTATTGAAGAACATTTTGAAAGTTATTATTATCAAAAGCAACAGTAACACTGTTTTGTACAAAATTTTGAGCCACTCAGTGATTCTTTAGCTTTGAGTAAACTTTTTACCTTAACTTATTACTATGTGGTTACTTAAATCAATTTTGCTAGCAAGCACAGCTATAGCTAATTGAAACTGTGAAAACAATATACACTGTTGCTCTAAAGTCTCTGTCAAGCTCAAATCTTGCTTAAGGACTCTATGGTTTCTTCTGAGTTCTGTTTCGTGAATCTGATCAGGTGAGCTGGTCATTGCTTTAAACCTGTTGGTGATAGAACACATGCATACTCTCTTCTCTAGGTTAACAGGTTACTTGAGCTTTGTTATTGTGTGTTATTACACATTTAATTGTGGATATTGCGTTGTGAGCGAAGGTGATCAAGGCAACAAATGCAACTACAGGTGCAATACATAAGAGAAAGAGGACAGTACTTCAGAAGTACACAGATTATTAATCATTTAACTATTAGCTACTACCCAGAGTCTACAATCACTGGAGAGTCCCATTTTTCAGGCGAGACCTGAAGACTTTTCCCGGGCAAGGCTTTCAAGTTTACCTGAAAAGGGGTTCCAGTTCTCATTAAGCCGAATTGGTGAGCCAAAATGACTCAATTGCAGTTTTAGGATAGAAACATCTGGGATTAAAGTTCAGCACCCGATCAGCTTAGGGCCAGGGCTTGGCCAGGGCCCAGGCCTTCACTGAGAGAGTCTCTCTAAATCTTCCAAACAAGCCTCTGTTAATAGCAATTCTTTAAAACCATACACTTCTTACAGATAACTACACAGGGCTATGTGAAAACTTCTAAAGTAGTCAGCGTTGTCGTTTAGTCTTAAGTAATCAATGGTATCATAAACAACCTGCAAATAACTGTGAACAAAAGAATGCATATGTATAGCATCAAATAATATCTTCTGGATAATGCTTTCTATAAAAGTTTAGTAAATTCATATAATTACATTAAGAACACATCTAGAATTGTTAATACAGCAACAATAACTGTTCTGAAAAAATGAGACCATGTTTTTTACACATCTATGCATACATGACAGTAAAGCAAAATGAAAACAAGAAAGAAGCACTAAGCATAATCATGGTTTGAAATCATTTTTTTGTGTTACCTATAGAAGGTAAAGCTACCAGTGGAACTGCAAATGCGATACTGTGATGCTGAGGTTTTGTGAGATATGATAGGCAAAATTCTATACTCTGAGAAGTACTGCTTGAAAACCAGCTTAACAGTAGATTCTGACTTTGATGTGACCTCATAGAAATCTGTTCCTGAGTGCATTTAGGGTTAAGGGATATGCAGCGGTTTCGTATATTGGAAACCACAGATTGTTGTATATTCTTACACTTTTATGTTGACAAGAAGAGTGGCTGGCCTCTGGGTCATCTCTCCCTAGTGCTGAAGGGAGGAGTGAATTAGCACAGAAATCTCTTTCAGTCCCTAGACCCCAGGAGTACATCTCAGGTGAATTACGTATCTGTCTTCTGCACCTCCATTTTGTCAGTAAAGCATACGTTTTCTTAGGTGCCTGACGGAAGACAAGACAGCAAGTAGACTTTACTCTGTTCGAGCTGGGGTTACTCCTGCCTTCTGTTATATCTGTGTTTACACACCGGTGGCTTGTAGGGAAAGAGATGAGACAGGTTAATGTTACTTCATGCCACTAAGGATATCTGGCTGTATCAACAGTGGATGGAAAGTACATTTTCAAATTCTGTAACCTTGGTGGCTAACCAGGGGTGAAATAGGCATTACATTACAGATAGTTTTAGACTAGAGACTTGAAGAATCAAATTTACATGGATTTGTTTGAGGCAAGTTTTTTATTTTCCACTTGGGTATAATTTAATTGAAAAAGGAAAGGTGATGGTGTGAATAAACATCCTAGTTTTCCATTGTACTTAAGCCTCTAGCCATATTTCTAGGAGATTTTATATTTGGGTGGGGGTGGTGCAATATGAAGCTGGCATCAGCATGAAAGGCAGAGGTGTGGTTGTTCTTGTGTGTACTTGGATTATCTGTAGGACAGACTTCTAGAAAGCTTCACCTGCTTTTATGGGGAAGGATATCCTGCTTCCTGAGCTCCTGTTTGCTGGAAGATACCTCACTTTTCCCTTCTTCAGTTTGTATTTTTCCCCTTCTCTGCTGCTCTGTTTACTAGACTCAACCTTGTTTCAAGCACTACAAGACAATTTAGTCCTCTGCACATGAGCATGTGCATTTTCAAGAGGGAAGAGGGATGTATGTTTTTTGGAAGGATTTTTGTTGTTATTACCAATGCCCAGGTTGATGTCAAATCTCAGGAAATACACTTAAATGTTTGTTGGTGAATCTAGTTCAGGTTGGATATAAAACTTTCTGGAGAGAAAATTAGATTATAAAGCAAAAAATAAAAATACTGCATCTACCTGTTTTTGTGGCTGAAGTTCTACCTCCAAGTTCTACCATAATTGATATACTTTCTCATTTCATTTCCATTTTACTGCATGCACAGTGGAGTGGCTTCAGAGCAGCATTTTTGAGCAGCTTACCATTGAAGTTTAAGAAAGTGGGTTTACTGTGGGTCAAACAAGGAATAGTAGGGAACAAGTAATCCTAAGGTGATTGTCATTCTGAGGGCCTTGACTTCCTTCTTGCCATCATTTTGCTACCTTTCTGCAACTAGAGAATGAGGACAATGTAGTGTGTTAAGTATACTCAAACAAATGGAGATGTTGTCTTAAAGTGCATTTTTTCAGTCCAGTAAGTAACTTTCCATAGTAACTTGAAATAATTTGTCATCCTCTTAAATAGTTCAGTATCTACTAATTAGTTTTATGAGTGTGCAGATGCTATACTAAAATCAGAGCTAATATTTTGTGCATTTGTCTTCTGTGCTTTTTGGAAAGTACAAGTGGTATCAGGATTGGTGTGTTCTTATGTCTCCACAGATTTTAGGGAGAGCCACTGGTTTCGCGGTTGATCTTTCCTCTCTGTTGACTTGTTCCTCACCAACACACACGCTTACACAGGATGTGTTGTGTTTTTTCACCAAAAATGTGAAAAACCTGTATGTAAGCAAAGAAGATATCATGTTATGTCACAATGCTGATGTTTCTCATCTTAGAGAAGAATGTGTGATCAGCAGTTAAATAAGTTATAATTGTATTTGCTGATGAATCCAGTGCTAACTGCAGTATTTAAGTCAGTAACACTGCAAATATCTGATAGTATTTTTCCACAGCTAATTTCTCTACAGTTCTTTTAAAGTAACTTCTTTTGTTCTTTTACTGACCCTCCAAATTTATAGAAACCAGTGTAGTTAGCTGCAGCTAGAGCTCATGTGAGACAATGCTGAGTTTTGTTTTCAGTGACTTGCTGTTGTACAGATTGCAACTTCGACATCTGTTGCAGCTATTCACTGTTTAAAGGTGATAATCTCTTTAGGCCAAGATTTTTAGACAGTAAATATTCTGCAGTTGATCTGGAAAGCTAAGATCTCATTTTTAGTTAGTAGCCATGGCAAGAGACTTGCCATTCTTAACAGCAAGTGTTTTCACTTAAGTGATTTACATTTTCACTGTAAACAGTTACATGAATGCATTTGAGAACTGATTTAATATACGATAAAATGGCTGAATAGGTGAAGAAAATACGTAAGACAAATTCAGTTTGACTAGCTGCTCAACTTTTTTAAGCTGCAGATGAAAGGCAAGAGATAATTTTCCCTGAATCCTTTTTTCAGTTTTTTTTCATTTTCCCCCGATCATTGCAGATATAGGATGAAAAAAGCTATTGATTTGAATTGTCTGATTATGTCTATAAGCTTTTATTAAAACCAGGTGTGTCATGAGAAATTTCTCTATGCTTGGAATATGAGTTTAGTATCTCCATCAGTGTGATCATGCTTCAGTTTGCAAAAATGATGTTGTTTGCTCCGTCATTGCAGTAATTCCTAATAAAATTTTCCTTTTTTTTCTGACTAGAAGAGGCCATAGTTTATCAATAACTTCACTCTCATTCCTCCTCCTACTGTCAGCTGATTTAAGAAAGAAACCTATATTTTTATTAGAATAGAGGCAATCCGTGTTTGTGTCCAATGCAAACCCAAGTTAATATCTGATTCATTAAACACTGTCTGCTGTAGTTGTAACTGCTGTGATGTTGGTTATGGGAGAAGTTTAGATATGTCTCAAATCTAAGAGTATATGAAATTGTAGCAGATCTTGTCATTCTTTTGGTTGTATAGAAAGCTAATGTGGGTAGCTGTTTTCTAACCTCATCCCTTTCCCCTGGTTTTTTTTTTTATCTTTTTTTCTTTTTTCTTTTTTTTTTTTTGTTTTTTGTTTTTCATTTTTAGTTCTTCTTTTTTCCTTTTCGTTTTTTCTTTTTTCTTTCTTTTTGGTTTTTTTTTTATTTTTTCTTTTTTTTCCTTTTTTTCCTTTTTTTCCTTTTTTTCCTTTTTTTCCTTTTTTTCCTTTTTTTCCTTTTTTTCTTTTTTTCTTTTTTCCTTTTTTTCCTTTTTTTCCTTTTTTTCCCTTTTTTCCTTTTTTTCCTTTTTTTCCTTTTTTTCCTTTTTTTCCTTTTTTTCCTTTTTTCCTTTTTTTCCTTTTTTTCCTTTTTTTCCTTTTTTTCCTTTTTTCCTTTTTTCCTTTTTTTCCTTTTTTTCCTTTTTTCCTTTTTTTCCTTTCTTTCCTTTCTTTCCCTTCTTTCCTTTTTTTCCTTTTTTTCCTTTTTTTCCTTTTTTTCTTTTTTTCCTTTTTTTCCTTTTTTTCCTTTTTTTCCTTTTTTTCCTTTTTTTCCTTTTTTTCCTTTTTTTCCTTTTTTTCCTTTTTTTCCTTTTTTTCCTTTTTCCTTTTTCCTTTTTCCTTTTTCCTTTTTCCTTTTTCCTTTTTCCTTTTTCCTTTTTCCTTTTTCCTTTTTCCTTTTTCCTTTTTCCTTTTTCCTTTTTCCTTTTTCCTTTTTCCTTTTTCCTTTTTCCTTTTTCCTTTTTCCTTTTTCCCTTTTCCTTTTTCCCTTTTCCTTTTCCTTTTCTTTTTTTCTTTTTTCCTCCTTCCTCCTTCCTCCTTCCTCCTTCCTCCTTCCTCCTTCCTTTTTTCTTTTTTTCCTTTCTTCCTTCTTCTTCCTTCTTTCATCTCTTTTTTCTCTTTTTCTTTTTTTCTTTTTGTCTCTTATTTTTTCCTCTTTCTTTTTCTTTTTTTCCTTTTTTTTTTTCAAGTGCTTAATTACTACTTGTTTGTCAATACCCTTACTGGTTATTTTGGTTGGGGTTCATAACAGTTAGATTTTGACTTTCTAATCAATGCTGTGAATAATAGCTTGTCCTAATAAGAATTTTGAATGTTTATGTGCTTTGTTTGCATTTAAAACTGGTAGGTAGTTGCTGTATTGCACAAGTATTAAGTATTGATACATTAATGACTTGGCTTACTCTCACACACACAGTTTTTGGTGTTTTCTGGCCCTCCAAACTGGTGGCCTGACACAGCTTATCTGGAAGATAAATACTAATTATGTCAAGAATAAAGTTTTTAAAAAGCTGCAGAAATTGGACATAATTGGTAAGAATAGTTGGTAAAGAATGAACTGTCACCTCTGAATGCAGGAACAAAATATCTCCTTTACTGTGGACCTTTATGAATAAAATTGTAAAGGCATGCTGCATTAGAGAGAGAAAATTTTCAAGTGTATCAGCAGAATTGGTCTTGTAAAACTATTTGATGTCACAAATTCTTACATTTGGGTCAAGATTTTTTTATGCCTAGGTTTAATTTAGTGTTGCGGTGGCACCTTCTCAGGGTACTCAAAAACACATCAAAGAATAATTTGGTACCTAAGATACACAGACTAAAAAGCTTGCAAGTGGTTCATCAAATGACAGATCATCCCCCTGCCCATAAAAACTATATGCTACTTATGTTCCCTCAGTGTTTGAAGATGTTTGTAGCAGCACTGCTAGCCTCAGTCGTTGAGAGCTGGTTGTTACGCACTTAAAATGCCACTTAGAAAGATCAGCCAGCCTTCTAAAGAGATGTAAACTCAGGAGTTGGATTTGCCATGATTAATCAACCTAACAGTGCAGTAAACTACCACTCCATTACCTTCTAACAGCAAGGGTAGGTATGTTGCCCTAGGCCTGCTCTTCCAGAATGTGTGAGTGATCCTTTTGGCTCTGGAGCAATGCTTCTCTGACTAGCACAATAGAAATTAAACCTAGCCTTATAACAAAGGCTGACCTAAGTATACTCTACGTCGAGACATGAGCAGAGAACAGAAATGCCTTACTTTTTCAAAGGGATGTTTCCCTCTATAGTTTCCAGAGACCTGTTGTAAATGTTGCCAAACCAAATTGAATAAACTTGCTTAGAGTTTTAATAAATTATTTGGGTCAACTCTCTCTGTAAGAGCATGACTAACAACAAAATAATTGCATTATAAAACTTTAAGTTCAGTTGCATTTACCATAGAGTTGTAGCAGGGCTATAGCAGTTGTCACAGTGATAATACAGTGCTTCTTTCATATCCTGGGCAGTTGTTATTCTTGTGCATGGTTTTTTGGGGGTTTTTTTGTTTGTTTGGTTTTTGTTTATTTGTTTGTTTTTAATTCAGGGGAAGAGGTGGATAGTTACCTACCAGGAGGGAAAGTTCTAGAATCACAGAGTGGTTTGGTTTGGAATGGACCTTAAAGATCACCTAGTTCCAGCTCCCTGCCATAGACAGGGACACCTTCCACTAGATCAGGATGCTCAAAGGCTCATTCAGCCTGGCCTTGAACATTTCCAGAGATGAGGTAGCCACAGCTGCTCTGGGCAACCTGCTTCAGTGCCTCACCATCTGCATAGTAAAGAGCTTCTTCCTAATACCTAATCTAAACCTATTCTCTCATACTTTGAAGGCACTCCTTCTAGTCTGTTATTACTTGTTCTTGTAGGTTCTCCACATGTACTGAAAGGCTGCTCTAAGGTTGTCCCAAAGCCTTCTCTTTTCTAGGAAGAACAGCCTGACCTGTCAGCCTGACTTTGTAGAGAGGTGTTCCAGCCCTGTGATCATCAATTTAGACGCTAACCTGGTTCATGTTTGCCATGATGCAAAAGTGTCCAACTTCGGGCAATTACATAAGCCTGTGACAACTTGTTATTGTGGTGTTTGTGCAGGTACTTGCTCTGTGGTTAATGCGAGGTAATTTTCAGTCGACTGAACAATTAGCAATGGGTTAAAATTTACCTTTGGATAAAGTGATGCAAGGAAGGTTATCATGACTTTGAATAAGTACTAGATAGATGCCTTCTATAGATTTTTTGCTTTTTTTTTTTTTTTTTTTTTTTGCATTGCCTGTATGCTTTAAAAAGAAATCATTGTACTTCAGGGTCTTGGTATATTGTGCAAAGTCATAGGAAGAATTGTAGCAATATAGTAAAAAGAGATATGTTCATGTTACTAAGTATACTGTAAACTTTGCCACTGTTAAAGCTGTTTGGCTAAACTGTGCTAGCTGCTTATGATGATTCCACAGTTGAAGGACAGAGTAATACTGAAATTGAGCCCTGTCATCTGTTAGCATAGGCAGATCATTCAATAAAAAACAAAAGAGGTTGTGCTTATCCATGCTGCTTGAGACAAGAGTAGACAAGAGCTATAAGACAAATTTTTTGAAGTGTGCTATGTGTCTTTATTGTTCTCATACTAAGGTGTGCATAATGTAGTAGTGGCCAAATTTTATTTGTTTTCAAAATTAGTTTTGCTCTGACATCTGTTTGTATAGAAAAACAGATAAATTTGTTCTTAGGCATTAGAAGGAAAACAGACTAGAAACTTCTTTTTTTAAAAGCCACTGCATGAATTAGTGTGGAACTTAAAAGTTTATGTTGACAAGCATATTTTGTGTGTTGGGTTTTCTTGTTTGTTTTTTTTAAATGAAGCTGTTGTAAGCTCATTTGGCATGAGTCAGTTCTCTTATTCCCCTTATTAACTTGATTCCTATTCAGTAGAACATCCAAAATGTGTGTTCTTAATACCAGACTTCAGAAATTTATTTTTGCATTTTTGTGTTCAAGTTTTGGAATTTGTTTTTTTGAGCCAAGAGAGAAGCAAGGAATTTTTCAAAGGGCAAACACGTCCAAATGTCAGTGAGTCCTTTAGCCAAATATTTAATCTGGTTGTAATATTGCGTACGTGGGAAGGAGATCAAATAAGAAACTTTCTCCATTTTAATCAGTTTAATTTTTGTAAAATGCTCTGCTTTTACACAACTTCACTGTTGATAAGCTTAAAAAAACACACCAAGCCTGCAAAGTTTTCTGAAATAAGTTTCTGGAGAGCTTAACTTTCTTTTGATTTCTGGGTTATTTATTTATGAATGCTTAGATTGGCAGTCTTACAGTTTTCCTTTACCCTGAAAGTTGGTGTGAATTTCAGAAAACTAATTGTATTTAGTGCAAGACTAAACTTCGTAACTGGAGTTAAGGGAGCTTTTTAAATTTTGTTTCTGCATTCTGGATATGGCATGTATATGTAATTTCCTACTTCCTTGTATCTCATGAATCTCATTTTACTTTAATTTATTGTTGGTTTTGTCAGTGGGTTTTTTTCACCTGTCCATGCAGATAACAAGCAGTTCCCTTTCAGGCAAAATCCTATGCCTGTTGTTAATTGCAATCAACAGCTGATGTCTGGTTTAGTGACTGTGTAGTGTTATCATTGCTACTTACTTGTAATCAACCCATATGACTTGAGGCTTGGCATTTAAAAATAAGTGCTTTTTTGATGTAAACTTCATAACCCCTGACGTATGATGCCTTTAGTAATGGCATCATATAGATGTTTTCTGGCCTTTTTCTTTCTCTGAAGAATTTCAGGACCATATAGAGCAATATATAATTAAAATGAAGAAAGTTTTGATCAGGGGTTCCCAATCTCTTTCCAATTGCTTTGAAGACCCAAACAATGGAAGAAGCCTTTATCTGTGAACTATTGAGCTGGGCCAGCGAAGATTATCATCTCTTGCAGGTGCAGCTCTTTGTTCATCAAGGGAAGATTGAGGACTTTTAAAACCTTTGGACAGAGGTGGGCTAATTCTCACACAACAATACTGGACTGAATGTTCCATTAGTTTCAGTAATGCCTTTTATATGAAAAGTGGGAAGAAAAATGGATAAAGCATGATTTAAGTACACCTTTCTTCTGTTGAAATTGAAGTAATTCACTTTTTCCTTCTTTGTGCATTTTTTAAATCCCACAAGTAGAAAGACCAGCTGGCCTTGACCACTTATTTGGTTGGAGAGGAGGAGGATGATGCAGTTCTGTACATGTGCACTTCCAGTGCTGTTGCAAAGATTGGTCAGTGTATCATGTACATACAGGTGTTACAGATGCTAAACAAGTTCCTGAATTCAGAGAACCATTAATAGTTTGCTGGTTATGTCCTACATAAAACTAAGTATAAATGTGTTTTCTAAGTTGCCTTCACTCTGGTGACTTCTATTCCTGATGGTTAAATAAGGCTGCAAGTTGAAAGGTTATGGAGCCATGGACAACTAAATAGTCACAGGTTTTACTGAAGCATAGAGTGTCTGATTATTTACAGAATTTCCTGGCAAACAATGATTTTCCCAGAACAGTTTAAACAGTAGTATCTGCCACTAATGGTTTGGAATGATGAAAATTTGTCTATAATTATTTAAAGGGATTTCTTACTTTACTTGAGGCTAATCTAAGTTCAGTAGAACTGGTGATATTTTAACACATTTTAGGAAACAGATTAAAAAAGCTAAAATGAGTTGTCCCCTGTCCTGGATTGTTTTGCCTATTAGAAGTAACGAGGCACATTTTACTGTTGATTTCCTGAGAGTTGAGAGATGTCCACTCTATCATTGCTATTAAAACTTGTGAAGGCAAAATGGAGAAATTCTTGTTGTTAAAGGTCATTGCATTA
Organism: Acanthiza pusilla; assembly: GCA_036630365.1. Taxonomy (NCBI): domain Eukaryota; kingdom Metazoa; phylum Chordata; class Aves; order Passeriformes; family Acanthizidae; genus Acanthiza; species Acanthiza pusilla. The sequence goes on from JAXCHO010000053.1 coordinate 9,506,183, forward strand.
ATTCTTCTGTTGATGATGCAAGAATTGAGGTATGCTTGTAAAATATGGAGAGTTTATAGGTTCTTGTGTATACTAGAATGTCTGGAAATTTGTTGTTACTTAATAATTTATTCATTATGTTTTTAGAAAACCTTCTCTGTAGGATAAGGATCCTATTCCATAAGGATCTGTAACTTAAGACAAAATCTGTGATATCTTAGAAAAGAAGGTTTTTTCTTAAATACAGTGGAGTATTGTGAGGGAGTTGAATCAGAAAAGACATAGTTTTCATCAGTCAGCTAACCTTCTTCAGATGAAAACATGCCTAATTGTACCTATGCTTATGGAAGGTGTAAATATAAGCAATAAATTGTGGGTGTGCACTCAGAGGTAATTTTTGTTAGGAAGATTAGTTTCTTGAGCTGCAGAAGGTGCTTATAGGTAGTGGCTTGTTACATGATCTCCTGAGTTCTGATAAACCATTCTTAGTAAGTCCTTGGATTAGTTTTCATTTAAGTTCCATTAGTTATTTGAAAGATAAAATAAAAGCATGCTTACAGAGAATAATTTTAGGCACTGTGTTTTAAAAATAGCAATAGAAAGTCTAGATAAAAGGTAAATAGAAAATGCAAGACTTGGAAAATTTGCTTTAGCTATAATAAATTTAACCTACCATCAAGTAAGCAACATGAAAAGATTATAATTTTGAGGACTTTTAAGGCCTACTTCTCTAAGGTGATATTTTATTATGCATGTTACAGGAAGGGGAGAAAGTTCTTACTGTCTGTCTTTGAAGCCTTCACTGTACAGAGTAATACAAGAGTAGTTGAAAGAGCTATTGATGATTAATGTAGCCATTTAAGAAAACTGTTGTTTTGTTTTTTTTAAGTTGATAACTTGCTTTTTAAAAGAAAATGTTGATAAAACTAAATCACAAAAATCTAGAATATGCTGAGCTGGAAGGGATTCATCAGGATGATCATGTCCAACTCGTGGCCCTCTGCAGGACCATCCCCAAGAATCACATGTGCCTGAGAGAGCTGTCTAAATGTTTCTTGTACTAGACAGACTTGGTGCTGTGACCAGCTTCCTGGGGAGCCTGTTCCAGTGCCCAGTGACCCTCTGGGTGGGAAACCTTTTCCTGATATCCAGCTTAAGTTTCCCCTGAGTTAGCCTCATGCCATTTCCTTGAGGTCTGTCACTGGTCACAAGTGTGAAGAGGTTGTGGAACCTTCCCCCTGCTTTCCCTGGTGAGGAAGTTGTAGACTGCAGTGAGGTCTCCCCTCAGTGTCCTCCAGACTGAACAAACCAAGTGACCTCAGCTACTCCTTGTAAGGCTTCCCCTCCAGGCCCTTTACCATCCTTGTGGCTCTCTTTTGGATGCTCTCTAATAGCTGAATGTCTTTTTTTAATGTTGTGGAACCCAAAGCTGCACACAGCCATCAAAGTAAGGCTGCTCCAGGGCAGAGCAGAGCAGGACAATCCTCTCCTTTTCCTGGTCGGTGCCTGATGCACCCCAGAACATGGTTGGCCCTCCTGGCTACCAGGGAACTGCTTATTCATGTTCAACTTCCTTTCGACCAGGACCCCCAGGTCCCTTTCCATAGTGCTGCTCTCCAGCCTCTTGCTCCTCAGTCTGTACATACATCCAGGGTTGCCCCAGGTGCAGAATTCAGCACTTACCCTTGTTAAACTTCATAGGGTTGGTCATTGCCCACCTCTTTAATTTGTCAAGACATCTCTCTGCCCTTGAGGGAATCAACAGCTCCTCCCAATTTAGTGTCCTTTGCAAACTTAGTTAGTATCTCTTTGAGTCCTGCATCCAAGTTGTTAATGAAGATATTGATGAGAACTGAGCTGAGGATGAAACCTTGAATTCAGTTTAGTTAGTTTAGAGGGGTTTTGATTAGGGGGTTTTTGGCATAGCAGGTTTTTTATGGTGTAAGGTTACATGGATCTTAAAATCACAGAATTTGAAGGGACTTTAAAGTTCACTTTGTTCCAACCCCCTTGCTGTGGGCAGGGACACCTTCCACTAGACCAGGATGCTCAAAGCGTCATCCAGCTTGGCCTTGAACACTTCCAAGGATAGAGCATCAGCAACTTTTCTGAGCAGCCTGTTCCAGTGCCTCACTAGCTGCACAGTAACGGGTCTCTTGATACCTAATCTAAATTTATCCTGTTTTACTCTGAAGCCACTCTGTCTTGTCCTGTTGCTACTTGCCTTGGTAAAATGTCTTTCTCCAGCTTTCTTATCCCCTTCAGGTACTGAAAGGCTGTTCTAAGGTTGCCCAAAGCCTTCTCTTCTGGGCAGAACAACCCCAGCTCTCTCAGCCTGACCTTTCAGAGAGGTGTTCCAGCCTGTGATCAGCTTAGAGGCTCTCCTCTGGACTTGTTCCAACAGGTCATGTCTATCTTGTGCTGGGCTCCAGAGACCTGGATGCAGTATTCCACAATGGGTCTTAGGAGAGTGGACTAAAAAGGTTATACCACCTTCTTGGACTTGCTGGCTGCAAGCTGGCTGACTTTGATGCAGCCCAGGATGTGATTGGTTTTGTGGACTACAGACCCACATTACTGAGTTGGCCTGCTTCTCATCTACCCCAAGTCCTTCTCTCTGTGGCTGCTCTTCAACTGATTATCTGCCCAATATCTGTATTTCTGCTTGAGATTGCGTCAACCCAGGTAAAGCACCTTGCTCTTCTCCCTCTTGAGCTGAATGAGTTTACCACAGACATACCTTTTAAGCCTGTCCAGGTCTCTCTGGATGGCATCATTTCCCACCAGCATGTAGACTGCACCACACATCTTGGTGTCCTCAGCAAATCTGGTGAGAGTGCGCTTGATCTCATTGACTGTGTTGCTGACAAAGATGACAAACAGGTCAGGTCCCAGTACTGACCCCTGAGGACACTACTCGACGCTGCTTTCTGCTTGGATACCAAGCTGTTAACCACAACCCTTTTGAGTGCAACTCTTCAGCCAATTTCTTCCTCATTAAGTTGTCTTATCTGTCAAATCATGTCTCTTGAGTTAAGAGACGACGATGTTGTGCAGGACAATATCTAATAATTTGAAGAAGTCCAAGTAGATGACATTAGTCACTCTTCATTCAGCCACCAACACTGTAGAATGCCACCAGATTTGTCAGTCATGGTTTGCCCTTAGTTACTGTCTGTTGAGAGAAATGAAAATGATCCTCCACTGTTGCTAGAAAAGCCAGTATAATGTTTTAGTATAATGTTTTTCTGAAGCCATAAGGAGTGAACTGTATGGTGTGATAAATAGATCTTGCTTTGAGGGCCAGGATTATTTTACTGTATTAGGGCTACTGGACTTGCTGTGCATTTGTAAAATGTTAAAGCTTGTGTGATGGTTTAACTGCAGCTGGCAACCAAGCTCCATGCACCCATTAGCTCACTCCCACACCAGCAAGGTCAGGGAGAGAACTGGAAGGGTAAAAGCCAGAAAACTCATGGGTTGAGATAAAGACAGTTTTGTAGGAAAAGCAAAAGCCACACACCCAAGCAAAGCAAAACCAGGAATTAATTACTGTTTCCCTTGGGCAGGGAGTAGTTCAGCCATCTCCAGGAGGGCAGCCCCCCATCACATGTAGTGATTACTTGGGAAGACAAACGGCATCACTCCAAACATCCCCCAAACCTTCCTTCTTTCCGCTACCTTTGTATACTGAGCACAGTGTCACATGGTCTGGAATATCCCTTTGATCAGCTTGGATCACCTGTCCTGGCTGTGTCCCATCCCAGCCTCCCATGCACTCCCAGTCTCCTCAGCAGCACGGCAGTACAAAAGGAAAGGCTTTGACTCTGTGCAAGCCCTGCTCAGCAATCACAAAAACACCTCTATATTATCAACCCTGTGTTCAGCACAAATCCAAAACATAGTCCCATACTAGCCACCGTGAAGAAAATTAACTGTACCTGAGCCAAATCCAGCACAGGATACTGAAATGTTTAGTACGACTTTGCCTCTTAACAATAGTAATTTCAGTAGATTTGCAGATTTTGGTAAAATTATTTACTTTAAATTGCAAGGAAATTTTAAAAAAGCTTCTGAGTCCTCTTCAACCTCTTTTGTTCTTAAAGTCATGACTAGTAATAGAAGATAAAATGTGTAAGCTGTTGAGTTTTATGTACTGTAATGGAAAATACTGTTTTCATTTAAAGTACAAAAGCAGTAGGATAGCTTAAGTAATACTCTAAACAATATTAAAAAGCATTTTCTCTTTTAGACTTTAGGAAATTGCTGTGTACAGGCTTATGTGTGTCCTGCATGTTGCTGTTGACTGGCTAAAACTTTTGAATACTTAACCGAAAATAATGGATGATGTGACTTGTCAGATATCAGTCAGTTTTCTGAGAAACATGGTTCATTAATGAAGATTCAATACTTCAATGAGTGTTGTGAGCCAAGAGCTACAGATATTTTAGAAAGTATAGTCACAGGTCTGCCCAGGGGAGTGGTGGACTTACCATCCCTGGAAGTGTGAAAGAAGTGTCTGCATGTAGCACTCAGTGCTGCAGTCTAGTTGACAAACCAGATCGTGTTCAGTCAAAGGACAGTTGGTTGTGGAGATGTTTTCCAACCTTAATGATTCTGTGGGTTTTTTTCCATTATTAGCTGATGAACTGAATATTTTCTGTAGCCTTTTTATTAATTTTGATGGCGTAATTAATTACGAGTCAGAGATTCTTGGGTGGAAGGCAGACAGGGACCATTGGTTCTTAGACTTCATAGTGAAACATCAGTCTACTAACAAAATGGTGAAAAGAGGAGTGGTCAAAATACATTGGTGTAAGGGGGTAATGTGTTTGAGGGGTTAAAATGGCTTGCATTTATTGCATTTTGAGCTGGTGAGATGAGTGTAATTGCGAAGTGCTTCTAAGAAGGCATGTAAGAATTTTATGATAATGTTTATTTGCAGTTCCTTTTGATTGCCTGTGGTTGTCATCAGTGCTTGTACTTCTTACTCTGGATTTATGCTTCAAAATCTTTAAAGAAAATTTATAATGAAAACTCAATCAAAATTTCTTATGCTTGTTTATGATGATATGGTTAGGGAAAGTAGTGATTTTTTCCTGCAGAAAGAAACTGTATTGTTCCTAAGTATGTCAAACTTTGTACCGAAGATGTGAAATTGATGAGTATAAAGAGTGTATCTATGTTAAGGATATAGTTTGTTTTAAATGGAAAAAAAAAATTGGTGAACTGCTAATTGATAAATTCAACTCTGAAGAAATAAATACTGAACTATTCTTGTTTGTGCATACTTAACCAAAGACCCACTGGGTTTGGCAGCAGAGCTCCATAAATCCCCATGTTTTCTCTCCAGCATTGTGTGGGCTGGATGGGATTGCAGCTGTAATAATTGTAACTGTGCAATAGGATTGTAGTGTTACTTGTTGCACTGCTGAAGACAAGCACTGAGACTTTTTTTGTGTTCATCGATCTGCTTTATGCTTTTTTAATGGTTCTGATGTTGAGTGAAACAGAGTTTTTCAGAGGTGATGCTGAAATTTCTATTTGTGACAAGTAGCCCTCAGTGAGAAACCAGAAACCGCAGAGAAGTTTTGGTTGGTTTTGCAAACAGCCTAGGACAGAAAAAAATGCTGCAGCAATCCCAAGATTATTGGTATGAAGAACTGCATAAAAGTCAAGCAGCTGATTGAACTGGTCATGGTCAAATGACTGAAGGACTTCTGTGAAACAATGGTAGAATTGGAATGACTTACATAAGTGCAAGAAAGACTGAAGGCTGAAGTCAGGGAGAGGGATGAAGCAGAAAGAGTGTAAGGCAGTCCTTGAGAAATAAGGTATTTTTCAAGAAGTGAGAGCATTCTTGGCTTTAGTTCAGTATTTCAGAGCGGCAGATAGCTTTAGAAACTATAGAGCGGCAAGTGGTTTTGAGAGGTAAAGAGACCCAGCCAGTCTGGAAGGGTAACCGATGTGTGATAAATGTGGGCAGAGCCAGGCAAGCCTAGGTGCTGCCAGTGGCACGGACTTGTTAACCTGATACCCTCAATAGAAGCATTTGAATGTGCATATGTCGTATCACTAGCCACTGCTGTTGTGTGCCTGTTAAGGCTTACCTCACCTCTAAAATAGTCATTATGCGTGTACTTAAATTGTTGTGAAATGTGAGAACAGAGTTCTAATGAACATGGAAATAATGAATTGTGCTTTTATAAAGAAAGCTACGCAATTAGAATGAAGCAAGGTGTAAGGGGTGCTCAACTTCGCCTTTAATATTTGTTGAACTCTTATTAAATAGCAGCATGGCAAATTCAAAAGATCCTACTAGGAAAGGCACTAAAACTTATTTATCTAATTTGGAGTCCTATAGAGCCAGTCTTAAAAAATATAATTTAGAAGCCTCCTTTAACTTATCAAGCAGGGTCTGTAGGCAAAAGCTTGAATTTGGCTTTGCTGTTTATAGGGTTTGATCTCTGAATTGTACTTTCCTTAAATGTAATTTTTAGATAAAGTTCAAGTATTTTAGATTGTTTTCAGGATGCGCTGTATTGCACACTGCAGCTTTGTTTTGTGTTTAGTTTTCATATTCTTTGGGCATTTTTTTAATTGTTCTGAAATAAGAGATCTAAAATCAAAACATTAACATTGCTATCTTGGAGTTTCAACAGCTTGGGCAACAGCAGTTCCTGTTTCAGATCTGATGTTTGATCGTGGGCTTTGTTTTATTTACAGTGTTCTTAGCACAGAATGTGCTGAAATAAGATCAGGGGAAATCTCTCATAGTTCTAACATATGTGTTGTGAAGTGAGGTTCTTTATTTGTTATTTGATCAAAAACATGCTATTGGGTGTCTACTTTCATTTAACCACCCCTACTCTCTTAAAAAAATCTGAAGTCACCACTTCAAGTAATTTTTAATGTACAAAGTGATTCTGATACAACCCAAGTGTAAGGACTTAAAGAGCTCAGTTGCCTGTCCAAGCCTCAGAAGGAGCTTGCCCTATGATAAGCCTGCATAGTGGCAACAAAGAGAAGGGAGGAATTTGCAACAGGAACACTCTAATTCCAGGCCTGGAGGAGGTAAAATCTGGTTAGCACATCCTGGTTAATGTATCCAGACAAAAATTCTCATTGTAGCAAGGAAAGGAAGCAGCTGCTCCTACACCTAACACCAAACACAGATCACTCCAATTTAGGGGGAGATGCTGCCATTCGTACCAGTAACTTAAACTCTATAAAGGTGGTACCAACGTGGGGATGCCCACCACCAAGAAGGATCCAGCGGAAGGATGTGTTTGCATGAGAGCCTTTTGTGTGAGAGCTTTCTTGTATTTTGAATTAGATCTTTTTCTGTTGAAGGTGCATCTCCTCAGTAACTGGATCAGGTGTATGTTCAGAGAACTTAACTTGCAAGTCTAATCGGTTGGCATTAGATAAATTATCATTAAAGTAATGTAGAATGTTAGCTCTTAATAAAATTGAATGTTGTATCACTGTCCACAGCGCAGTGGTGTCAATTGAAGAAGCCCAAGGCAAAATTAAAGAAATTGCTACCAATTGCTCCAACCCCAAGGTTGTCTTCTAGGAGCTAACCCCAGTTCCTAGATGATAGCCGTACTCTGATCCTTGGGCCTCAGAGGGTAGGGGGAAATGCCTAATGAGACTTGGGTTGATGATTGCCACTGAATAAGCATTTTTAATGTTCACTGTCTGATTAGTCATATTATTACTTCTGTGTTTTCTCATACTGTTGCTTCATACCCATCACCCCTGTGGACAACCTGTGAGCTGAGGAACAAAGTCCTCAGAGGACAGTGTTTGAGCTATGGGTGGTGTAACAACTTAAAGGGCACAGTTGCCTGTCTCAAACTGTCAAGGCCACAGAAGGTACTTACTTGTAAGATAAGGCATCACAGTGGAAACTCGAGATCAGGGACAGAAGGGAAGAATTTGCGACAGGAAGGTGCTAATTCTAGGCCTGGCGGAGGCGAGATCTGTTTAGTGCATCCTGGTTAATGCATTAGGATGAAAATTCCCTCCGTAGCAAAGTGTGTGAAAAGAAGCAACTGCTCATAACACGTATCACCAGTCAAAGAAAGATTCCCCAAGTTAGGGGAATACGCCTCTGTATTCTCCCTCCCTGTTCTAATTTTGTCTAGGACAGAGTTCATTTCATCACAGTTGCCAGGAGGGAGGTGGAACCTGGAGCTGTGTGGACAAGCCCCCATCATCACCAGTGGGTGTGGCTTTAAATTGGAGAATAAGTGAACATGATGCAGAATCGCCACTATTTTATTCCTTTTTTCTGCAAGAGCAAAGCAGCAAACAGAGTGGTGCAGTGGCATGACATGGGCAGTCCAGCTGGAGGATTTGTCGATTGTTGTTTTTGACTCAGGCATAGAGGATGAGCATGGGTGCAGACAATTTGTCTGCCATTGTTTTTCACTGTCTTGGGCTCATGGAAGAAGATGCTGGCTTTTGTAATGTCTGCAGTTTTCTCCTTTGTCTCAGGAATCTCTGTGTCACTTGACCCAGTAACACCGGATCCATTGGACTTCCCATAGGCGTTTTTGCATGTGATCATCCTCTTTTATACACGGTTGTGTGTTGTTGCTGCTATTGTTTGTGTTCCTTAGCTCATTGCTGTTTTTCCAGCAATGAGAAATTTTTTGAGAATTGTTGTCTCAACCATAATCTCTGCCTTTTTGTACCTTTCTCATTGGAGCAGTTGGGGAAAAAGAAGTGGCAATTCAGAGCTTAATTTCCAGCTGGTTTTGAGCTACAAGAGCCCTCAAAAAGAAATCCTTTTACGAGAAGAATTTCAGTGCATGGACGTCACAGTTCTATGAACTTCGAGAGTAGAGGTTCCTTAAAATAACTGCATATTAAAGTTTCCTACACAGTGATTTCTTCAAGTACTTGGACAGATAATGGCAAGTTAATAATGGAGCTTTTTACAGGTTATGTTGAGATTCTTACCCGTGTATTCCAGGTCTCTAATGGATCCGGCTTCAACCTCTGATTTCGTTTGCTAGGATTCTTTAGGCGATTTGTAGTAAGGCCTTTTTTCTTTCCCTGCCCCATTACAAAAAAGAAAACCTAGACTTGTGCAGCCTGGGCCTTTGTAATCCTGAGGGTAAAAAGTAGTTCTTTTATGATATGTTCATACACACTTACTATTTTGAATTGTGTTCAAGTATGTTGAAAATGTTACCTTCCACACAAAATGATCTACAAAGGAAGCAAGCCAGATGTTCTTCCTAAGGAGTACCCAAATGGCAGTTGAAAACAGTACTAATCTTGAGGCCAGAATTCCACATTCATGCTGGATAGAGAATTTCTACTATATCCTGAGGGACAAGATGGAGTACCAGGCCAGTCAGATGAGAATCAAGATGACATTATCTTAGTTTGTAGCTGCCCAGAAAGTCTGAAATAATCCTTTGTTCGTGGTAGGATTTAGACATGCTTTTAGAAAGTAAGCCCTTGGTGTATTTCAAAAGAGTAGTCATTGGATTCCAGATACCTAAACTTCCAGAAAAGTACTTCTTGCTGTCTGGAAAGACTTTGACTCCTAAAGCTGAACTTTAATAATCAGTTTCAGTGATGTGGCAGTAGTTAGGTCTATTAACTTTTATCTTGGGCTGGAAAACATTTGGGAAGTCTCACATTTCACAAACACTTTTTCACCTATGGATTTTACTCATTTTAAGACTGCAGAGCATATATGTATATGAATATTTTAATGCAAACACCCTATCCTTCATTGCATAATGCTTAGAATTCTCTCAGTAATCCAGGACTTTTCAACAGGCATCTGCTCCTGTTATCAGATGTCATGTGTTCTTCCTGTAATGTGAAGTAGTTGTCCTGTGTGATAATGTCTAACATGATTATTCTATGCTTTGGTATTTTTTGTGTATGTTTCTCAGTAGAAAGGTCCTATTTCCTTGAGTTTTTTGGTTCTTCATGCTACTGATGGATGTGTGCTCTAATGCAGACAAGAAGGCACTTTTTGTACCTTGAATCTCCCACAATAATGGGGGATATTGCAAATACATGTGCATACAAATTTATGTAAGCATAAGGGTAAATGTAGGCACTAAAAATAATTTGTAAACTTGGAGGATGTAACATCTTTTTAGTATTTAGCCTATAATTTTTTTTAAAAATTTTAATCAGAACTAGCTACATTCTAATGTGGGGGCTGAGAATCCTGTGCCCTCCTGACCTCTTCACAGGTGCTTATATTGCAGTTTAGCAGTGCAGTGAGGGAGTTCTGAAAATTAGTCTTGCAAGGTAATACTCTGATCCTATGAGGATGTTAGTTAAACCTCTGAAATTAAAAAAAGTTAAGTAACTTTGTTTAAATTACTGTTCTGTATTACTGGCTCTAATGAAGCTTTTACTGCTGTATTTACAAAGTAGCTCAATTATACAATGTCAGAGTTTATTTCAAATTACACCCATTGTAAATCTTAAATGCTGAACTGGATGAAGTGAGACAGGCTGCTTTAATGATATGGCATGAGGAAATGTAATGGAAGTAAAGAACAAGCTCTACTCGGGTCCCATCACCTACATTTTGCTAATTCAAAAAGTAAAAAACAAGCCTGGGTAGGAAACAATATAAATTACGCTTCCAGGATTTCTCTCTGGCTGTTCTTTCTATTCATTTTTATATTTCACGTGTGTGAGAACTTTTGAATGTGGTATTCATAGGTTACCATCTACATGTGATCCTGTATTCTGATGTTTCAATTTAATGAAATTAAACTAAAACAAAAGAAGTTGATCTTTCACCTTGATCACTGTTTCTAATTTTAAGAGAGCTATTGTAAGGACATATGTTAGATGATAGATTTAATGAAACTTGCTCAAACTGCTGCCTGAGATAGTTATCCTTACAAAGGATACTATTTCACAAGGCTTCTATCTAATTCTGAGCCTTTGGGATAATTCTTCAAAAATAATTACTATTGATAGTTATTGGTCTACTATAGTGTTACCTGAATTTTTTTATGATTCCTAAGTTATGTCAACTTCCCTGGTTTTAAACTTGTCTTCATAACTGTGGTGGTTTAACACCACTTGGAACTTATACTCCAAGTAAGCCACTTCCATTCTCTCTCCCCTTCTAGTAAGAGAGGAGCAACAAAAGCAGAGACTATGGGTTGAGATAAATTACTGAAAGTAAACAGGCATGGAATAAGAAACACACAGTAACAGTAATGTTAATAGCAAAAGTACAGAGAAGGAGAAGGTGCTTTACACACAAAAACAGCTGTTCGCCTCCATGACTTAGCTGTGCCTGGCTGCCAGGACAAAGACAAGATGTTGTCTGTTCCCATGCTTAGTGCCATGTGGTTTCTTCAAAGACAAGATGGCAGGTGGTCCTCACAGCTGACCCTTCCTGTCCCCAAGCCCAAGACAACAGAAAACAATGAAAGACAAACCCCAGAAAGCAAGACCATCACATTGCACCACAACATCATTCCTCATGGCTGCTTCTTGCCCCGGTGCTGCTGCTTTTGACTGCTCCACTGGACTCTGCTGTGCTTGGCACCCAGAGCCATGGTCTCCTGAGGTTTGCCATTTGCTTCCAGTTGTGCTCACTTCAGCTTTCAGTAGTCAGGTGTTGGGATCCCCCTATCACCCCGAAAATATAGCAATGGATTCTGTCCCTACATATCTCGATGGCATCAGGGTGTATGGTGTTCTGGTGCCAACTAAAGCCGTATATTCTTGTGGGTTTGATGTGCTAGGCCATCAGATCCACGTTCCAGTAGATCTAGTTGTTCCTTTTGCCCTCCAGGTTAGAGGCAGGGCCCCTCTAGTTCTGGTGCATTACTTCTTGTGAATATGACCTGGAAGTCCCTTCAAGAGAATCAGAAATAACATCAGCCTTTATAATCTCTTGGGGACTTCCCAAGGGAAACTGGAGCAGCATTTGTCTTGAAGAGGTTCATGTGGTGGTTATCCTTCCTCTCAGCACAGGTACCTGTGCTGGTAGAGCAGAGGTGGATTTTCCATCCCACTTTCTCACATATTCTCAGTGATCATGCCTCAGATTACCTTGTGGCATGTACCCTCTCCCTCAAGCTGGGAAGTGCCTACTCCCTAATATCAGAAACTCATATCTGTGCTGCCAGGTCATGGGATGTTTCCTCCTTAAACTTTTGGTTGTCCTTTTAAAATCGCTGTTGATCCTCTTTAATTTCCCCTTTAAATTGCCTTAAGTTCTTGGACAGACATTCCACAGATGAGACGCAGGTGTGTATTGGGATGGAGATAGTTTCTTCATATAGCTGGAGTCTGATAGCCAGATTGTCCATTTTTTTTCTCCTTCCTTGTATGACATCACTGCCAGTGAGTAGGCATGTGACACTGTGTTTAGGTTTGAAAGGCAGGTGTCTGTCAAGGAAGGCAGGAACCTCCCTTGGAACAGGGAATATGACCCCTTTTCCTTCCAAATTATTATAACTTTGAAGTAAAAGGGTTCTCAAGCAAAAGATACAGGAAGAAAGGAAATAACAGTTCTCTACTAATATTTAGAACACGGCAATAATACAGAAACAATGGTTTAAACTGACAAAGTCAGAATACAACCTGCACCCTGTTAGGGTGGTGGTAGCAGTCCAGTTAAAATGATGGCTGCAGTCCTGTTGGAGTGATGGTTGTCATCTTATTGAAGTTGTGATCCTGCAGAAAGGTCTCGTCGGTCTCTGGAGGTCCAGTGGTGGCTCTTCTCCTCTGGGAATCCAGTGGAAAAGGTAGTCCAGTGTTCCAGAGTCTCTGCTTATGTGCAGGTAGGAATGTTCAGTTCCTGCCCTCTGGGCAGGGTATCTCACAGTGGGCTGATGTAATCTTACGAGTTGCAGACCATGATGGCCCTTAGCAGAGATAGCCCCTCAATGGTGTTATCAGGGCTGAGTCATGCTGACATAAAGAACACTGCCCCACCTGTTTTTACTGCTTATGGAGATGGTGATAGAATACATGCTTTTTGGTTACACCTTCCATGTAACCTAAGACACACGGGCACACTCCGTAGGAGCTTCCACCACAGGTTTTGTGTACACCCGTTGTTGTTTGGTTTTATGAGGGACTGCTCATTATTTGAATCCTTGCAGATTACCTTCAGCACAGCCAATTTTCTCAAGTACTGGGTGCCTTGCCTCCATGGCGTTTTATTTGTGTTGGTGCATTATAAGGTCATCTGTGCAAAGACACCTCTCCTTCAGACTTGACAGGAGTCAATTCCAGAGGCTGAGAATTTCTGGTCTTTTCTAAATCCCCTGGTCAATGCCTTCACCCCAGGACAGGCATTCATTGCCATCTAGTGTCACACCATTTGGCACAATACCCCACCATCAAGCAGCCAGGATGGTACAGGCTCACCAGGCTGGCGGCTGTAATCTTTTCATGTATCTCAGAGCTTACCCATGGATAGGGATCAGGTGATTATGTCTGTCCCTGTCTCTTCGTCTGGTTTTGAGGATTCTGCTTTTTCTTCATCCCTCACTATGCAAATTAATTTGTTCTTGAATTCTTTCATCTGTATAGGGACAACTGCTGCTGGCATGGGTTGTTACTCTGGTTCAGCTTTAGTTTGAGTGGCCTTGGTGCCTGTTGGTCTGCTTTCTTGTCCTCCCCCTGAGGGTGCTGTATAGTGACAAGCAGTGTCTGATAAGTAGTATCTAGGGCCCAGTATGTTGCATAACTTTACACCTCTCTGGAGCAGTCACAGCATTTTTCTTTCAAATATTTTGCCACTTCATCAAGGTCCTTCATTTTTCAGGGATGAACTTCCAAGCCACTAGAGCAGAATACTCCTTTAAAAGCTGGCTCATTTTCTCCCCCATCCCATGCTACTCATGACTGTTCACTTCCAGGGCAGTTCTCTGGACAACTTCCCTAGAAATCTCTATCCTGACTCTAAACATGCTGTATACTTCTCTTACTCTAACCGTGTGGTAAGCCATACTGAAGAAACTTGGCAGATATAGCAATAAAAATATGCCTTCTTTAACGTCCAAGTGGAATTCAGAAGTCTCAAAAACTGTTTGTAGCAGGCCCAAAGGAGGAAGAAGGGATGAAAGACTGGGAAAAATCATCCTCCCCGGCCCCCCCTACAGGTTGGGTACTATTATCAATGAATCCTCAGAGGTAGCAGCCAAGGCTACAATGGGTGAACAGCACCAAACAGGCATCCCAAATGACCCTGATTACCATTGATGTTACTATGTCATAAAGTGATACCACATGGTACAGCTACAAAGCAATCTTGATCCCTCTCCCTACACTGAAAAAATCATATCACAAGTATATATGGGAATATATATGGGATTAAATATCACACCCCCATGAACAGATAGAGCAGCTGTAACTTGGGAGTTCCGTACCTAATGCACAAATTCTTAGATCAAGGTTATCGCTACACTCTCATGCGTCACAATGGGTGCCAATTGAATGTGGCAGTTTGACACCAACTGCTAATTAAATTCCAAATAAGCCACTCCTCTTCACCCTGACAAAGGCAAAGACTATGGTTTAAGATCACAATGTAGTGAAAGCAAATTGCAGTGGAATGAGAAATGCACAATAATAGCAGCAATGCTAATAACAAAAGCATACGAGAAGAGAAGGTGGTTTATGCACAAAAACAGGTGTTCACCATCTCCATGTAGTTTATGTGGCTGCCGGGACAAAGACAAGATGGCAGACACTACCAGCAGTGCCATGTGGTTTCCTCAGACAAAGACAAGATGGCAGGTGCTCCCCACGGTTGATTTTCTCTGTCCCTACACCTGAGACAACAGAAAACAATGACAGTCCCCTGAAAGCAAGATCATTCACATTGTTCATGCCCCTGCTTTGTTCCCCATGGCTACTTCCCATCCCAGTGGTTCTGCTTTTGCCCTCTTTACTCTGCTAGGGCTCAGTTCCCAGCAGCACCACAGCTTCTAGCTGCTCCGCTGGGCTCAGCTGTGTTTGCTACCCAGAGCCACACTCTTCTGAGGGCAAGGAATGGATGAGGAGTGGCATTAGAGGGCAGGGTCCACTCAGCTGGTTCCAGTAACCTCTCTGAGCAGGCGGGGTAAACAAAGTGGTGTCCTTTCTGAGGAGCACTCATCTTTTCTTTTCCCCAGAGCTGTGCCCTGTAGTGATGATACAGGTGGTATAGAATAGCAACATAAGCCACACCCCATGAAGTTCTGAGCTTCACCCCTTTCCTACAGCCAGAAGAACTTATTACCAAACCCTTTTATGTTCTTTGTTATGGTAAATAACTTGCCCATTTGTTTCTGCTAAAATATTTTAGTAAATAATTAGAAATTACAGTGTGCTGTCTCTTGCATTCTAAAGACACCTTGTCAACAAAAGAAAATTCCACAAATTTTGCATTCTTGTAGATTTCTGCTGAATAATCTGCAGTTGCTTCACTATAACATTATAATGCGGAGTTAAATGGCGTGGGTTTATACAGTCATAAGAGTGGTTCTTGTTGGAAGGGGCCTTTAAAGAACATCTAGTCCAGCTGCCCTGCTATGGGCAGAGACTTCTTTCCCTAGACCAGGTCAAAGCCCCATACAACCAATACCTGTGCAGTGGTACATGTGTGTTTGTATATATGCGCACACAGTTGCATGTCAGTGCTGCTTGTTCCTGTACAATTGCAGACAGCACATCTCTGGGTAGAGGTAAAAGTGAAGAGGCCATCATAGTGGAGGGATAGTTGTACTTGATTTGGGGGTCTTTCAGCTCATAAATCTGTTTCTGAAACGTATTATTTCCATGGTTGTCAGCTGCAAATCACTTTTATCTTCAGACTTCATGTACTGTAACTGTACTTTCTTCCCAGACATTGGATTTTATTACGTACTCAAAATCCTAGTATAGAATAAAAGAAGTTCATAATAGCTAATGCACTGGTTAAGCCGGTAGAATATTTCAAAACAAATTTGAGTTGCTGAATTCTTGTACCACAGGAAAGCATTTGGGATTTTTTTGTTAGGGAAGGCAAAAAAATCCAGTAACAAACAAAAACTGGTATTTTTATTCTCCCCATTATTTAGGAGGTATCTTAATATTGAGATTGCCTTTGGGAAGGCAGGTGCAGAAGACTTGCATAGAATGATCCTTTCTGCCCATATAGTGATTACGGTGGCTAAATAATCAACATGCTTTGTTCAACTTGCTGGAAGAAACAATACTACTACTTCATCCAAAACATGTGCCAGTAGCTCTGAGCCGAGTTATGGAAATCACTGTATTACTTACCAAGGAATCTTGTTGATGCATTCCATTTTAGAATGACTCCTTCCCCAGAACATTCTTGTGAAGTGCTGGTGCTCCCCTGAGCAGCTGGCAGTGGAAGCTCTCAGCAAGTTGCATATGGGAGAAGTGTTTTAGATAGTGAAGTGAAAATGTTGAAGCCCACCAGGTGGTGCCAGAAGACCTGATCACTAGTGGCTCTGACAGCAGGAACAGACCTGAGAACGTGTGAGTCTGCCACTTGGCAGAAATTGTATAATCTGAATACAAGCAACACATGCTATTATTCTTCCTCCTTCCAAACTTTTACTCCTAAAGCGTTCCTCAGCAAATTATTTCCTTCTGTGTTCATAGTGGTATAATTTAAATATACTTTTTCGGAGTGAGGCACTTGGAATTGTGTGTTTGCTGACAGCATTAATTATCACTGGTTTTGTGCTGCTAATATCTCTCTTCAGTGGATAGTATAGACATGAAGCTTTCACAAAAATGCTGTAAACAGCATTGTACTGTGTGTTGCAGTGAAATGCATATAATTTTATGAAAATATAGGCATGAATGTTAAGTAAAATTTAAGCTAGAGAACTATTTTAGGTGATTGCACTTTCATGGAGTTAAAAGCTCATATAAATATTTTAATGTTTCTAAACTACTAAGTTGATAGAGAAAGTTAAGATGATTCACAGTGAAAACTGCAGTCTCTACATGTTGGGTTTTCCATCATTTCCCTTTATACTGCAAAAATCATTTTCTCACGACTTTATTTTTGTCTTTATGTCATGTCTTTCTGCCTATTTTGATAGTATGATTCTACTATTCTCATTAAAACTGGTATGACTGACAATTTGTAAGGTTCCTGTTGTTAATCTAACACTTAATATTCTCTGAAATACTCCAGAATAATTAGACCACTACAGACAAAGTAGTAATCTAAATTCCACATAGTTTTTTTCCTAAAGTATGCATTTATGTAGGAAGGCTTGTAAAAACAAATGAGCAACACACCTGGACTGGTGAGTCTTTTAAGTGAAACCTGCAGCTGCTCTGATGGCGAGCTGTTCTGTTGGAGAAGTGGGTGTCTGAAAAGTAGGCAGGACTACTTTTCTGAAAGTCTCTGGCAGTCTGTACAGTCTAGTGTAACTTGCTTTGGATGTGTTGCTTTGTATCCAAAAAACGCCTACTTGTGTTGGATTTACTGTGTCTGCCACTGTCTGTGGAATGACTCTAATAATAACTTTAACTTTAATTATATATTTTAATTTATATAAATATAAATTTAATTTAAAGTTGATTATTTCATTGGTCATCTTACATATAGCCAAAGAAGGAGTATCTGCTCTTTCTTAATAGAACAGCTTACTGAGACTCAGTGCATCAGGAGCATGTTTTGTTTTTTTGTTTTCTGCCTTTATGTGAAACATTTGTTGAGACTTGCAATAAAAGAGTTTTCATTTTGTGAGTTCATTTTTTTTCTTGATGATTTTTCATATTAGGAGTTCAATATATTTGCATTCTGTCATTACATATGATGTTTTGTCATTTATCACATTTAAGAATGCCTAGTTTTACAGGGTTTGGTGTATTTTTAGTCAAGTAAGTAAGACTTACTTATATGTGCTTAAAAATTCAAAGTGTTCTTAAAGTATGTCAGTTTGTTTTCAGAAAATCAGATTTTATGCCTCCTTAGTAGTATTTTCAGAACTGTCAGTATGCCACTGAAATTAAATCGAATTCTTAATGCTAGTGTTAGGAAAGCACAACTCTTCAGTAAGGTTTTTAACTAGCTACAGTTACTGGCTTAGTTTCTAGAAAATCAGTTTAAACAGCTGGATCAGGTTTTGACTTCAGTAGCCTTGTGTCCATCCACAGGTTCAGAGACCATGGTGAAGCTCTTTATTAAGTGCTAGCAAATGAATTGTGACTTTAAAAGGATTAGGAATAAATTTTCAATTTCAGAAGTATGATTTCAAATTTGGGGCATAGTAATAATGATTGGGGATATTCCATTAAAAAACTTAACTGGTAGAAAACGATATCTTTTGAGGTCTTTTAGTTATTTTACTACACTTAAATGCATCAGCAGTGGAATCAAAATGTCTAGTAGTTTGTATTTTTAATATGAATTGGAAGTCTTGTGGGGGGGAAGTGTGTATTACAGGTGTTACAAAATAACTTCCTTGAAAAGTGTATCAACAGCTTGCTGTAAAAGGGTGTGTTATTTTATAAATCTGAAGAATTTTTATGTTTTGTGGATTTGTGGAGGTGGTGATGGTGGTGTGGTTTATGTTTTGGAGGGATTTTTTAAAAAAATTTTTGTGGGGGTTTTTAGATCAGAAGATATAATACAAGATTACAGTTATTTCTCAACTGACAGCTTTTCTGGAGGAAAATAGTTGATCTCTTTTATGTTTATGCAATACCTGTGAGACTGAGTACAGTAGTATATCATAGCAGTGCTCCGAATTCAGAGTTGGTTTTTCATAATCTGTGGTGCTTGTCTATTAATGTGTTTTAATCCACAGCAAAATACGTCTGAGTTCAGTAGAAAAAACAGTTCTTCTCCTGTGTTTTCAGTAAAATAGTTAAGTAAGCTAATTGCTTCCTGATATATCCCTAAGTGCTTTTAAGAAGTTGAATATTTTTGACCTGGTATCACCTAGCACTGTTAGGTATACACTGGTAGATTTCAGCAAGAGATGAAATGTGGGAAAACCAGTAAGTTTCTGTTAATTTTTTAATTTCACAAGTTCTTATGAATTCCTGACTGTTAATGTCTTTAAGTTCTTTCTAAAAACTGCAGATTACTGAATGTTTCTCTCCCTGTTGCTGTTTCTTCCTAGGTGTATTGCTCTGTGTTGCTGTATTGTTCCTAGAAGTTAATGGGTGCAATTCGTGAAAGAATTGTCAAGTGTTAGGTGTAAATACATTTTTCTGTGGAACAGTTTTGCTATACCTCAAGGTGTGTCACCTGTATGTTGCCTTATTCAGTAAGGCACAATCTTAAAATACACTTTTCCCTCAGCTGGATCTCTAATTAGGGGCATTCCTCTGGTTTTAACCCCTGTGTGAAACCTGACAACAGCTTCCAAAACTGAAGAGGGAGGACAGTGCTGACTCACAGATTAGAGAGGCCGCATCTCACAGATTAGCGGTGGTGACATTTCTTAAGGAAATTATCTGATCTCACTTGCTTTAGTTGTAGGCAACACTGAAGTACTAATAATAAATGTTTCTCGCCCAAAAATGTTACTCTGAAATAAGTTAACCTGTAATGCTTCAGGTTTTTTTTTCACATGATCACAAATTTCTGTAATTAAATCCTGAAAAGGGCATTAAAAAGTTGTCCTCACTTACCTCCCTCATCTAGAGGAATGTGATGACTAAGTGCTTTAGGAATTTGATGATCTTAGGTACAGAGAATTGCCAGAAACTTAAACAGATCTGTGAATCATCAGATCTATGAACTGTTGACCTACTCAAGAAATTGCTGGCTTGAGCAGTTACTGCAGTGGAATCACTGTTTTTAAAACCTTTTGTGTTGCATTTTTTTCAACAGACTTTTTAAGTTGAGCAAAGTCATTCTTCTCTATGAGTGGGAGCATGTTAATTGTACTTTACCTCTTTACAGTTTCATCTAAGTTAGTAGTCATTCTTCCCTCTATTAAGCTCAGTAGTTTTTAAGAAGCTTTCCTTTATGTAATTGACATTGTGATGTCAAACTTGACTAGGAGATAAAAGTAGCAGCACTTGTGTTTGTTTGGCTGCATGTGCCCTCTGTTGCTGGATGTTTTCAGAGTAACAGAATATGAAGGAATATCCTGTTGCATATGAAAACAAACATTAAAGTGAGACTTAGTTAAGACAGAATATTTTTGTTTCAGAGCCAAGCTACTTATACTTCCCCTGTTTTGTTTTTCAGAATACTGTAATTGAAAGTGCATCTTCTACATTTGAGGAAGGACAGTTCTTGATTGAATGGTGGATTAATAAGTGGCTGTCTCATTGTAAGACTAAAACGATATCCTGGAAGTTGGGAAGAACTGGATTTTCACCCTAGTCCAGCAGCTTTGCTGCTCACTTAAACACAGATGAATGAAGACCCCATTTGGAAAATCGCCAGGTCAGCGGTCCAGAGCTGATGCAGGTGAGGTGTTTTTTCTAGGTGGTTTTCTTCGCTTTTAATGGCTAAAAAGTGTTCTTACTTTATTGACTTTTAAAATATGTTAATGATTTCATGTAGATAACATCATTCCTGTTTTAAAAGAAAATTTACTTTTTTTCTAGAAGATCATGGATTGAAAAGACAAACATAAATTTAGCAGTACAGATCAGACCTTCCTATTTTGTGTTGTGTCAAAAGTTGCTAATCAGTGACCTCTGTGGGGGAAGCAGCGTATTTTTTATCACTAACCATTGTGAATTGGGGCTTTTATAAAATTCTCAAGAAACTAGCCAGCCAACAAGCGTAATTGGGAAAGCTCAGTTAACTTTTAGAATACCCAAGCAATAGACCATTCTGATGCTTTTAAAATACTCATCTGATTCACTGGAAACTGAAGCAACTGATACTGGAGAATTCCTCTGTAACCCTTTGGAAACTTTCAAACCTGTATTTTACCTGTGACTGTCTTACAATGTGTTGTCACTTATTTGAAACGTACTGATTTCAAAGGTAATACAGTTACCTTTCAAGTAACAGTTACATTACTTGAAGAGTAATGTAACTCTTCAAAGGAGAGACCCATTACAAAGTCTTAAACACTAGGTTAAGTGAACAAATGGAGGCCAGTGATGAGTGTACTTCCTCAGGTGTCAGTAGTGGGAGCAGCATTGTTTAGCATCTTATTCAGTGGTAGTGACAGTGGGGTTGGGCATACTCTCAGCAAGTTTGGTGATGGCACCAAGCTGTGTGGTGGAGTCAACTCGTTGGAGGGAAGGGATGCGATCCAGAGGGACCTGGACAGCATTGAGAGGTGAGTCGGTGTCAACCCTGTGATGTTCAACAAATCCACGTGCCAGGTGTTGCATCTGTGTTGCGGCAATGCTGAGTACAAATACAGCCTGGATGGAGACTGGATTGAGAGCAGCCCTAAGAAGAAGGACTCAGGGCTGTTGGTGAATGAGAAGCTCAACGTCACCCAGCAGTGCGTACTCACCCCCCAGTCAGCCACTCACATCCTTGCTGACATGAAAAACAGTGGGACCAGCAGGTCAAGGGAGGTGTTATTGCCTCTCTAGTCCACTCCAATGAGATACCACCCAAAGTACTGCATCCAGCTCTTGGGCCTTGAGCATAAGAATGATGTGTTTTTGTTGGAGTGAATCCAGAGAAGAGCCAAGAAAATTATTCAAGACCTGGAGCAGCTCTCCGGCAAGGACAGGTTGCAGGAGCTGCGGTTTTTTGGCCTGGAGAGAGAAGGCTCCGTGGTGACCCAATTATGGCCTCCCAGTACCGGAAGGGCACTTAAAAGAAAGCTGGAGAGGAACTATTTACAAGTGTATGTAATGACAGGACAAGGGGAAATGGCTTCAAATGACAAGAGAGTAGGTCCAGAGGATGGCCATGAGTGACCAGAGGGCTGGAGCTCCTCTCGTATGAGAAAAGGCAGAGAGAGTTGAGGGGTGGTCAGCCTGGAACAGGCGCCAGGGAGTGCAACATTTCAGTTTTTAAGCGGGGCATATGAAACAGAGGGGCTAGGTACTAAGGCCTTCAGTGACAGTACATGGGGTAGTTCTTTTAAACAGAAAAAGAGTACAGGTAGGTTTGAGTATACAGAAGAAATTTTTTATGATGAGTGTGGTGACACACAGGAACAGGTTACCCAAATGTGAGTGACTTCTCATTGGAAGTGTTTAAGGTCACGTGTAAAGGGTTATTAAGCAACTTGATCTAGTGAAAAGTCCCTTTCCCCGTCATAGGGCTGAACCAGGTAACCTTGTGAGGATCTGTGAGATTACCTAGAACAGCTGTAAAAAAAGGTCAAACTTTAAGAAATAACTTTTAAATAGGATTTGCTGAGCTTTACAGCATTATGGATATAAATACCTTATTTATTTCCTTCCTTTTTTAAAGGTGGTTGCTACTTACTGAGACACTTTATGAACACATAGTGCTCCAGAAGAGCCAAATCCTTAAAGCAGAAATTAGGATTTTAAGTCTTGCCTATAAAATTGCTGTAATCTGGGATTGGGTAATAAAGCAGGAATATAGTCTTAATCAGGAGGGAAAAGGAATAGAAGAAAAAGATACAGTGAAAGAATGGAAATAATCCATGTATTTTATATTTGATACATTAATCATGTAAAATAATAAAATTGTTGGACTCTAGGAGACTCTTGGATCATGTACAGGCTGCAAAAAACAATTTGAAGGTAGAGATAAACCAGTGGTAGTGTCAGGTATTCATACAGGGCAAAATTTAATGCACTAACAAAGCATTTTTCAACTGACTTTGATTTCATCCTGTTGTAGAGACTTGTCAATCAGTGACACTACAAGTCTGGTGGCATCTTTGACAAAGCCAATTTTCAGCTGTCCTGCATGTCTGCCTAGGAAGGAGATGCTTTTATGTGGTGCAAAGTAGGTGTAAAGGAAGAGGTATATGTGACTTATAATATCTAGGCATTTGAAATCTCTCTCTATGGGAAACATACTTTGTACATAGTTCCTTTCTGAGAAACAAAGGGTGGGATTGAAGGTGAAGAAAAGAAGGAAAGCCAGACTTTCAATTTTTACACAACAGTAGAGTACATGACTGCAGACTCTAGGAGTTTGTCGAAGTATAGAGTTGCTTTCCATGATACAGTTTCAGTGGATCAGACAGGTGCTCTTGGCAGTGTGCCTGCCTGTCTCTCTAATTAATGTATTGCTGTCCCAAAAATAGGAGAAATACAGATTTTTTTAAAAATTAATGTAGAGTATAATTGTTTGTAAAATAAGATGTGATTACCTGGAATGCAATTGGCCCTTTTAAATCTAATGATCACCTGTTTAATACTGTATAAGTGAAAGACATGGTCCTCTGGGGTCCTTCGTAGCAGTGTTCTCCCAGAGGTACGGAATCCTACCTGCATGATGGTCAGCAGCAATTGTAATGCCTTTGCTGGATGGTTTGAAAACATAAAAGTACTTTCTTAGTAAAGAAAACTATTAAGATATATATGAGCATGTAATTATTAAGTTATATATGAGCATTTGTAGCTTTTTCACCCTTAAAAGCAAGTGTAAATTGTTTTAGTACTGTCTTTATGAACTAAGAAAAGAGGTCACCCCCTTTTGGATGTGAATTGCATGGAATTGCAGTGAAATCTTTTCTGCAGAGTTAGAATTTGGTTTATGTCCGCACTTCCAGCCTCCTTCAATTAAAAGACCTCATTTCTTCAAACTCTTTCAGGTTGAGGTTGAGCAATACTAGGTAAGAATAAGCACACTGAAGTGTTTGTTAGGTCCCTGAAAGTAATTCTGAAATAGTCTCCAGATACAGAGTGGAATTAATGCTTTTCCCACACAAGATTCTGGAATACAATTTAAAAATATCTAGCTTTTGCTGCTTGTTGTAAACAGAAGAGATATTCAGAGAAGTAAAATATTGGTGCTGTTTTCTGAAGAGCCTGTCTTATTTTCATGGATTGCATGGAGGGTACCAACTCATGTCACAATAGCAAAAATGTTGCCAGTAGCTTTCTCCCATCCTTCTTCCTATTCTCCTATAGCCCCTGCTGAAATGGCATGTATATTTCCCTTGAAGCCAACATCCTGAAAGATTTTTTTTTTTTTAGTCCTGTCATGGTCTTTATCTTTGTCTGGAGTAAAGTAGAGATATTCAGAAATATGGTTTCTAGTTTTGCTGTTGAATTTTAAGGTTTTTTGTAAGGAGCAGAATTAACGAGCCTCAAACAAAAGAGACCATATGACAATTGAATGCTTAATTCTGTTGCTCTTGTCTGGAAACTGGAGTAAGTGTTCACTTTCTGTTACAAAAATACGTTTCTGTGCTCTTACATCATAAAATAATAAAATAGTTTGATATGGAAAGGACTTGTCCAACTTGTCCAACTCCTGCTTTAGCAGGGACATCTTCAACTAGATCAGGTTGCTTGGAGCCCCATCCAGCTTGGAGTTGGACACTTCCAGGAGTGGGGCAACCGCTATCTCTGGGTAACCTGTGCTAGTGTTTCATCACACTCAATGTAACAAAACTTCTGTCTTATATCTAATCTTCTCCATTTTCATATCATTACCCTGTGTCCTGTTGCAACAGGTCTTGCAAAAAGTGTGCCCCCATCTGCCTTCTTACAGGCTTCACATACTGGAAGGCTGCAGCAAGGTCTTGTCAGAGCCTTTTCTTCTCCATGCCAAATAATCCCAACTCTCAGCCTTTGCTCATGGAGGAGGTGCTCCAGCCCTCCAGTCATCTTTGTGGCCTTCTTCTGAACTCATTCTAGCTAGTCTGTTCAGGGCTGGGGACCCCAGAGTTGGATGCAGTGTTCCAGGTGTGGTCTTAGCAGGGTGGAGCAGAAGGGCCAAATCCCCTCCCTCACCCTACTGCCCACTCTGCCTTGGTTGCAGCCCAGGATACAGTTGGCTGGGGGGGTACTGTTGGGCTGGGAGTGCACGTTGCTGGGCCATGCCCAGCCGCTCCATTCTTATGGACCAAGCAAGATTCAGGAGGCAGGTAATTCTGCTTTTCACCTTCGTACTAGAATATGCTCAACATAAGGATTCTGTGCTGTTCTGTCCCCCTGTCCAGAGCTGCTGTAGAGCACAGAAATTCTTACTGCAGTTTCTGCAATTGCATAGCCAAGCAAATTCAATAGTGTAACCTGGTATGTCTTTAAAAGGAGTTTACATCTCCTTGAGACATATCTGCATTCAGACCGTGCAATTAGAAGGACAGACTGTAGCAAATAGGCATCGGGCTGGTACAGGGATGCTTTTAACCTTGGATCTTCAAATACTTGCTGTTTGCATTAAACATCCAAATACACTTCATGTATTAAACTGGGAGCTGTTTTAACTGAGAGCTGCCTGACTTCAGATGGTGAGTAGGACTTAGTTGTCTTTGTTGCCTTTGGTATAGAGCTCACTACATCAGTGAACAAGTTGAATCATATAAAAAATGTGAAGATCCCAAGGTAAGAAGTTAGCAAACAGAAAAATCCCATTCCCAGAGGTCAGCATTGCTTCTCTTCTGTACTCATGGCAAATGCCTGTAGTAAATCTTCCTTCTGTGTAGGTCTAGTGTTTCTGTTCTTGACTTTGGAAGAGAAATGCTTTGTCCTTCCCTTCTTATGCACAGATTCCAGAGTCCTTCAGCAGAGGACAGAAAGCAAATTCTTGTGCTGCACCATTCTGTTGTTTTGTTGTGTTTTTAAAGTCGTGAAGTCTTATGGGTGGGTTTCTTATCAAACTTTTTATTATGCTGTTTTTGTTTTTCAAGCTAAGTTCTTACAAATACTCAGTTTAATTATTTGGTTTTATAGCAGTCAAAAGTTACAAGTAGGATCTTTGCCACAGTAATTGACAAACAAGGCTTAATTTTTAAAATGGAAAATTTCAGATATCATTGCTGTTGGAAGTGCAGCTTCCTGAAAGTCTGATGCAAGCTCGAGTATGCTAAACATAAGAGTGTTTTAATTATTAATTATTTTAATTCTGTCATTTCTGTAACTTTGTATATGGCCTCTTAAATTTTTCAAATAAAAATGAAAATAGTAAAATATTTATGAAGACACTGAAGGTTAATGATACTATCAGAGCTTGACTCCTGTGTGATGCTGTTAATGTAATGAAAATTTTCAATACGTATATAATTGCAGTTATGCTTGGAACATGCACATAGTGTTAAATTTAGAAGAATTGGTTTGTTTAGGCCTACAGAAAAACTAAAACATTTCTTTGTGCTATTGTGAAGTAATTTAGTTCCATGCCATTCAAAAGCAGTACAGTGAGGAAGACAGAATCAGGATCAAGCTAGATATCTTCTGGTCATATAACCACCCTCAGCCATGACTTTAACAGGCTGTTTCAGTCAACCCTAGTAAATGATCCCTATGTAGGTGGCCATTGGCCATCACCTGAGGCTGCAGTTTTCATTCTAAGAACTTAGTCTGATTTTTCTAGCTGTACAAGTCATCTTTTATATACAATGTTATATTTTGAAAGTGTTTTTCTGTCATTTTGTTACTGCATATTTCCTCTGCTGAATTCTTGGTGGCTGCGCATAAGTAACTTTCTAACAACCTGGACAAGCCTGATTTTTTCCTTTCCTCATTTCATCTTAATTAGAAGCTTTCAATTTTTTTATATTCATCCCAGATTATCATTGCATGGAGTGCAGTGTTCTTCTATGTGTAAAAATCTTTTATTAGTAGTTTTTTATGTGCTGTGCTACGCACATAGTAGTGCTAGGCACATTAGGGCTGGTCTGGCTAACTCGGGGAGATGTGTATTTGTGTTTCCTTTTATTAACTCAAGGGTGAAAGCTTAAAACAGCCAGTTGATTCACTGAACTATTGTCATTGATTGACCATCTCAGCTATTGTCCCTGTTGTGTTTAGTTCAATTTTCATTTTAATAGCTGCTGTCAGTCACTCCTTATGTTCATCGCTGAGCTTTTGTGTTGGGTTTGCATGGCAAGGTACCAGTAGGGTGCAAGGGTGACTTCTGTGAGAAGCAGCTAGAAGCTTCTCTTGTGTCCAACAGAGCTAGCTCCAGCTCCCACCACTGGCCAAAGCTGTGTCCATCTGTGGTGGTGGTGGTGCCTCTGGGATATTGTATTTAAGAATGGACAAAAGATTCTGCACAGCAGCAATTGCAGGAGAGAAGTGAGACTATGAGAGTAGCAGCCCTGCAGACACCAAGGCCAGTACAGAAAGAGATGGAGGAGGTGCTCCAGGCACTGCAGCTGAAGTTCCCCAGCAACTGTGGGAAAGATGATAGTGAAGCAGCTGTGCCCCTGCAGCCCATGGAGGACCCTACAGTGGAGCAGGTGGATGTGACTGAAGGAGTCTGTGGGCCTGCAGGAAGTCTGCGCTGGAGCAGGTTTCCTGGCAGGACCTGTGACCCCATGAGAGAGGAGCCCATACTGAAGCAGGTTTGTCAGGGCTTGTGACGTTGTGGGGGACCCACTATAGAGCTGCCTGCTCCCGAAGGGTGGCATGCTGTGGAAGGGATCCATGCTGGAGCTGTTTGTGAAGAACTGTAGCTCCTGAGAATGATTCACACTGGAGAAGTTTGGAGGACTGTCTCCTGTGGGAGGGACCCCACACTGCAGTGTGG
The DNA here is from genome assembly GCA_036630365.1 of Acanthiza pusilla. Lineage (NCBI taxonomy): Eukaryota > Metazoa > Chordata > Aves > Passeriformes > Acanthizidae > Acanthiza > Acanthiza pusilla. The sequence goes on from JAXCHO010000053.1 coordinate 9,533,715, forward strand.
AAAGTGAGAGGAATCCTCACTGAGGAGGGAGAACTAACCCTGTCCTGAGGGGAAAGAAAGAAGTAGCAGAGACAGCATGTGTTTAACTGACTGCAACCCTTATTCCCTGTTCCCTTGTGCTACCTAGGAGAGAGGAGGTAGAAAAAAGATGGAAATGAAGTTTAGGCCCAGGAAGCAGTGAGAGCTGGGAGTAAGGTATTTTAAGATTTGGCTTTATTTCTCATTATCTTACTCTGATGTGATTGGTAATAACTTAAACTAATATTCCCTGAGTCAAGCCTGGTTTGCCTGTGACGGAAATTGGTGAGTGATGCCTCTCTGTCCTTCCCTTGACCCAGGAACGTTGGCAGTATCTTCCCTGTCCAGCTGGGAGAAGGGATAGAACAGCTTTGGTGGGCACCTGGCATCCAGCCAAGATCAGCCCACTGATAGCTCATATCTACCTCTGTAGAGCCTTCTGTTGGAGAAGGTCACTGACCAGTCATAACATGAAGTATTTGGATTCTTTACATTTTGACATTCAATATGAAGGGTTCATGTAAGTTTTTAAATAATTTTTCAATAATTTCAACATCTTTTATATTTCAGGTCATGCAGGAGTGTCTGCCAGCATGATGAAGAAAAGAACTTCCCACAAGTAAGTTGTTAATATATTTACTAAAGAACAGCTCTCAGTAACTGGAAGTATTGTTCTAGAAGTATATCCGTATTGTCCCACTCACTTTGTTCTTGAAAATCATGTGGAATAATATTCAGTCTGTATATGTGTGTAGAGTCAGACTTTTAATTCTTTTAGGAGGGTAGTAGGAAAAAAAGCCCCACAGATAAAAGTTTTAAACATTGTTTTGACTGTTAATATTAACATGTTTTTCTTGAATACAATTTTGAAACGCTTTCTGGAATCCATAGAGAAGGATTTGCAAGCCTGAAATTAGCCACGTGTACTGTAGGATGTCTGTTCTCTGGCACAGAGTTCATGCAGTCACCATGTCAATAAAAAGTGCAAATCATGCTTACTAAGCACCCGGTCTGGAAGGAATCTCAGATATATCTAATCATGTATGCCCTAAAACTGCAGTGTTGGAAAAGATTTTTCATTTTTTAAAAATAAAGAATACACTGAAATACTTCTGTAAGGAAGCTGCTATTAGTATGTGAAGGAAGGATACCTGCTTTTACTACACTTTTATGGCATGTATTTTTCCATCTACAACATTTTAAATAGTAGCAGCTGAACGCTGGTGAGTAGCTGTGTGAAAGTAGAGGTAACCTTCTGGATATAATTGGTCTTAGTATCATGCAGCAATATACTGTATCTGGCTATATCTGGTGAGAGAAATCTAAGCTGGGTAAGTGGGAAACTTAAAATGTTACTAGCCGTTTTTAAGTGTAAAGTCATACAGTGTGCATCAATCACAAGCAATTTGTTTGGCAGGTGTATTTTCCACAATTAATGTAGTTAATCACTGTTAGCAGTGTTAACTGTTTCCCAAGACAGCACCTGATATAAAACTACTCTGATGCCTTCCACCAGCTCATCATTATCCATTCTTGTCTATCTTCATAGAAGGCAAAGAGAAACATTTATTTGTCTAGGGGCAGGTAGAGTTGGTTAAAATTTAATTTCTCTTGTTCTCTTTCAACCGCTCAGAGAAAGGAGTGTATGATGGGAAGACTATCAGAGGTGGGTTGCCTTTTGTACTTGAGGGTGGCTAGATTTGTCTTTATTGTTGTGTTAATATACACTTACTTAAATAACTAAATAGGCTGTAAATCTGTTAGCATAAAGGCTTTTGTGGGACATAAGAAGTTTTGATCTGAAGTGACATAATTTTGAGGTATGTAACTTAAGCATTCGGCTTAGTTTTATGTTAATTTAGCCTGGTTCAATTGTTTATTATTTAGTAAAGGTTTTTTTATACCAAGCCAAGATGACTTCTTGCTTACTGACTTGTCTGAGAATGAGGTAGAGTAGTAGAATATTGTTTGTATTTATAGTTTACCGTAAATGAGTAGGATATGAATATGATGTAATACTATATGCTGATACTACTCAGAGCCAATACAATAGACTGTGAGTTAGTAATGTATACTTTGTCACTGGTTTAGTTGTTTATTTAGTTAATTCCTCATTTAAGGAAAAAGAAGCCTACTAGCATTCAAGGGTCGTTGAGGAGATTTTAAACCAGCTTCAGAAGGTTTGTGGCAGAGGAAGAAACAAGGCATGGTTCAATATTTGAGGATGTGATAGAATGAGGAGCGTGGATGAGCCTTCTGAACTTTTTAAATGGTAGTTAACTGTTGAACCTTCTGGAGATGGTTCCCGTGGTTATAGGGCAGCGCTTCCAAGTGCTCTGTCAGCGGGTAGTGATGATCTCTGCCAATATGAAGCTGACCTCACTCGCGTCAGATCAGTCGGTAAACTCACAGATCTCATTCTTTCCACTCTTAGTGTATAAGGAAAGTACAAGAACTAGCACAAGTATGAAACAATACTTTCTTCACAGGCTCTCCAGATATCTTGTAGTTGGCAATTCAGAGACTTTGAGGTGTAGGTTATATCTGCAACTTGACTACAAGGGAACTTAAACATTTTGAAATTTTAATCCCATTTTAAGGTAACATATTCATGGCTTCTGCAACATCTAGAGCTGACATTCACAACTGAATGATGGTTTTTTTTAACTTTTCAGGGACTACAGAAAGTACTTCAAAACTTCTGTCTTAGTTAATGTGCCTTATAGTCTGAATATTGTGAAAAGTAGTTAGTAACAATTCTCCAATCACCATTCTGTTATTAGTGACAGACATTAATAAGGTCACAGCTGTATTAAGTTTTGTGTCCTATTTTTAATAACTTTTCTGCTTTGTACTATGAAAGACTTGAAAGCATACTGACTACTGCTGCTGTACTGCTTCTATAATGTTTTATAGTTTTCATTCAAGTTTTTCACATTTGTGTGTTTTGCATATCTGATAGGAGTGGTTTTCTTTCACCCTTCTGTTTTTTTTTTTTCCTTGTTGTGTTTTGCTGAAATGACATGGTCAGGAAAAATACCAATCAGCAGCCAAACCTAAATGAATGACTTTATAGGTTACTGAGCATTGCCATTCCCATTTTTCCAAATGCTCATTTGTGTTTTAAGCACAACCCTCTGGTAATGGCTGATTTTTCTGGTACCAGTCTGCTGCAATTCTGCACTGTGTTGGTTTCCCTGGTAGCAGTTGCCAAATTAAAGTTTGTGCAAGGACCATGTAAACACAGCTTTAAAATCTGGGCAGATTTCCTTCTGACTGTGTAGTCTTTAGAATGTTTCCAAAATATCTGGTTCTGATAATGAAACCTTTTCACATTAGGTTTTACTTAACAGCTTACAGCCTGCAAGATAAAGAAGAAGATCAGAAACTTTTGGGAATTGAAGGGCCGTTTGCAATGAGGATGTGTCTGATGTGTCAAGAACTATTTCCAGGACTTCCTCTTTTCTGTTTTTTCTGGCTCCATATCTTACATGTTTAATTATTATCCAATATTCAAAAGCAAATTTTTGTGGAAATTTTAAAGATAATTCTAATAAAAAAGAAGGAAAAAATTGTGTTGGACCTTCTGGATAGACCATCATAGAAGGTTATTTATGTAATTTGATTTATCACAAAAATACCACACTGGTGAGGAAAGGAGAGTTGGTTACTTGATTGTCGTACATGGAAGTACATTCATGACTTAGTTATTGATAGTTAGAAACTTATGCTTGCTTGCTTGCTTTCCATGTGTTCAAATGCAAGAAGTAGGTTTTCCTTGGTAATTTACTAGTTTGAATATCTTATTTCTTACAGTATGAACCATTTCAAATGAGAGTGAGCAGCTGTTCAGAAAAGCAACCTTCAAATAAAAATTTGAACTGCAAGTACACCTAGTGGTTACTTGACTTATAAATTAAATTTATAATGCTCTTTGCTCTCTGAGGCATTTTAAATGTAGGTACCCATTTGAACTCAGTTATGTTGTCCTCTTCCATCTTTTTTTAGAATGAGTGTGAAGCTTTTTGCCTTATTGTTCCAAATTAAACATTAAAATAGATTATGCTTTGTAGGCAGAAAGTAAAGTTGGCTATGAGGTTGAATATAAATAGCATTATAATCTTTTTCAAAGATGAAATCATGAGCAGTATAAACTGTTAAAACTAGACAAAGCAATGTCAGTTTTAACTTCTTCTATCTCCAGTTGTTTTTATTCCCTTCAGAATGAAGGAATCTTTCATTTGAACTAAATAAATGAACCGAATACAAAACAAACTTAGTAAGATATTCCTGGCACTTGCTACAATTAGAAATACATATTCTAATTCTACTTGAGTAGAATTTGCAAATGTGTTCTAGTTTTTCCATAAAATTAGAACCAGTTTTGTGGGAGAGTCTCTCTTTACAGGAACTCCAACCTGTTCCAGTTAATCTGTGCTATCAAAGTTAGGAATACAAAACTGCAGTCTGATCTTTGAAAAGCTCAAATGATAGGAAAAGTGAAATTTGAAAACACTCCTGCTAAGGTCTTCATGGTGAATTAAAGTCTGGAGGTGGGACAAGTACTGAAGTGATTTTATATCTTGTTTTTAATAGTTAATGATTACAGTTATGATACAGCATTAAGCATTCCCATAATATACTGTAATGTGAGTGTATTACTCTGAAATACTGCTTGCCGGATGTCAGTGGTATGATTGTTACCTGTATTTTTTGGATCATATAGGGACTCTGTAAGAGCATTCATCATTTTTGGAGACCTTTTTCTCTGACCACTAATCTAAGGAAGAATATTGCCTTCTGCAACTGCTAATCTTTTAGATATTGCTTTTAAGCATGCTAGTTGTGTGCATCTATTACTGCCATTGAAATTATGTGCTCTACAAGTAGTAGCCCAACAAATTATTTTACAAGTAATTGACATCCAGGAGAATTTTGTACATTGTCATGATGTCTCTTAGTTCCTTCTCTTTGTATTCAAAACTGTCAATTTGTGTTTTTAATAGCTGGATAAAACAAAACTTGTATAACACTTTCAGTGATTTGAAACTGTCAAATAGCTTATATTACAGAATTGCAGCTGTTACTCACCAGAGGGAATTTCCATGCCAATTCCATGAAAATAGCAGAAGGACAATAGGGTTATTTAATCTGTTTTCCATATAAAGGAGTATCCCCTCTGTGGCCATTTCCATTACATGCAATTTCTCATTTCCCATACTAAATACAAAAGTGTTGCTCCCATGCGCCTTTAAAACTACTTGGAGGCAAAATTAACCGTAAAGAAAGGAGGCTAAATTTCCTTTAGGTGAAAACCGGTTTATTTTAGGGAAAACAAACATCTTGCAAGAATTTCAGTCAACAACTGATAATGTCTGCACTAACCTCTTCCACCTGGGAAGGAGTTGTTTACTGTTCTGCAGAGAGCAACAAGGTAGTAAAGTTGTGATACTGCTAGGTAACCTTGTGCTTTGAGATTTGATCAGGTGAGTTTTACTTTTGACAGTCGGAGTAGCAAGGGGTAGAACAGTTATTTTGGCTTAAGCAAATTAGTTGCAGAATTTACTGCTAGGAAACTGACCTTATACAACCCATCAAGAATGGGTCACTACTTTTTAGTGTGTTTTTCTTTTTTCTCATAAAGTGTGATAAGCTTTATGCCCTAATTTGAATAAGGTGTGCTAAACTATAAAATATGTTGTCATGTAAAAGCATACAACTATTTTCTGAAGTAGAATTTTGAATATGTGTGTACTTTTGTTTAATGTCAATGTTTGTATCTGTGTACAGAAAACATAGAAACAATGTGGGACCAAGCAAACCTATTTCTCAGCCACGAAGAAATATTGTAGGCTGCAGGATACAGCATGGATGGAAAGAAGGGAGTGGACCTGTAACACAATGGAAGGGCACAGTTCTTGATCAAGTTCCTGTAAATCCCTCGCTCTATCTCATAAAGTATGATGGATTTGATTGTGTGTATGGACTAGAACTTCACAAAGATGAAAGAGTTTCAGCACTTGAAGTTCTTCCAGACAGAGTTGGTAAGTGTTTGGGGTTTTTTTCCTAAATTCATATACATTTGGGTTGACATGTATCACTAAAAGTTTTCCACTAATCCCTCCAGACTTCCCCCAAGATAACATGTGACCACTTAAATGTTACAGGTCAATTTTGTTTTATTCTCATGGCTGGTAATCTAAATGCTTTAATTTTTTTTTTCTATTCCGCAAATTTTGATGGTGCTAAATGAGTGTGGTTGCTGTCTTCAAGTAAACTGCAGTACATTCTGTAGTTTTTAGATTAACACTGATGTTTCTTTTAAAATTTCAGCTCCAAGCCATCTTGACTATGTTGTCTATTTTATCTGTCTAACAGTAATAAAGTCACATTTTTTCTTGTACTCCCCCCCATGTACTTTTAATAATGGCAGGAAAACATTTTCTAAATCAATTAACCTGATTAGTAATAATGCTTTTTCTTTTTCAGAATTAGCACTGGATTGTTAAACTGCAGGTTTTTCAATCCACCAAGTTTGATATCTACTCAAGTTAACATTAGTTGATAAATAGAAAAAGCTGTTGGTTCTTCTAACTGCAAAGGAATTGGTAGCAGTCTGTAGGGTGGCATTAGGAGGAACCAAACCCCGAGGTTGAATTAATAATGTAATAGAAAGAATTGTTCTGTGATAGGCCTTTTGTTTCTCCTGTCTGCCTCTCCCAGTTTAGTGTCTAGTGAAAGTTCAGAGTTTCTGCTGCTGTGGTCTCAATTGATTGATCATTCTTTAGCTTGCATTTTGATTGTTTAATCACAGGGGTACAATAATTCATTGTTACTTTAACAATGTTCTGAAGTTCTCTAGTTCTGCAGCAGTAAACTCTCTGAAGTGGACAATATTTGTTTCATGTATGGATTTACTAACTGCCAGTCAGATTCATGTATGAATCAGCATGAAGATTATTTTTTGCAAAGATACATACATACATACATACATACAATCTGTGCTTTTGAGTGAATCAATGAAATGCTGTCATTTCAGCTTCGTCTCGAATTAGTGATGCCCACCTGGCAGACACAATGATTGGTAAAGCTGTGGAACATATGTTTGAGACAGAGGATGGTTCAAAAGATGAATGGAGGGGGATGGTTTTGGCTCGAGCTCCTATTATGAACACATGGTTTTATATAACCTACGAGAAAGATCCCGTCTTGTACATGTACCAGCTCTTAGATGATTATAAAGAAGGTGACCTTCGCATTATGCCTGATTCAAGTAAGTAGGCCAGTTACTGTTTTCTTCTGGCATCTTTTTGTATTAAACATTTAGCTGCGGTTTATTTATGGACAAGAGAGCTAACAAAGAAGCATCTTGTTTGTTACTCTCTTTAATTTTCTTTTAAAGTATCACAGCTAATGAAGGTAGTACAACAAAGAACATCTGTTTTAACTGCTGAAATATTTTCTTAGCAGTGACATATGCAGGCAAATACTTCTTCATAATTATTGTTAATTCTGCTGAAAATGTGTGTGTACTACTGTGGAAGACTTTATCTTTGGTTTTTTTAGTAGAAACTGACAAACCAGAAGTCTTCCACTGTTTTTTTAGAGAAGTATCACAGCTTGTAGAGTTGGCTTTTGATTTGTGTCTCTGAAGCAGTTCTTTTGGGAATGAATAATATTTTGGGTCCAACTAATATAGTTAGAACAATATCACTAAACTGTATGTCTTAAGTGTGAAAAAACCTTTTTGAGTAGTTGCTTGTAGGAAAAAAGCACTCATTTTTAAAAAATTGGTTTTTCTTTCACATGTTGTAACACACTAGAAAGAAAAAGATTTCAGCATATTAAGGTTATTTTTCCTCCCTTTTTGAATGGGAAATCATCTTCTTCAGGACTTCTGTTAATTTAGAAAGATTTTCACAGTATCAGTATTATTCTAGAGATTTAGATAGTCAGTACAAAAAGGGGGGAGGGAAGCTTATAAAGAATACTTCAGTTTTACTTCTGTATAACAAAACACCCTTTCTGACAAAGGCCATCTGGGATTTAAAGAAAATTAATTGTGATTAATACATATGCAGATTGCTATGTAGTCAACCACTACAGTTACCCAATTAATAATTTGTTGAGTTTGAGATAGTCTTCTTTCAGATTCACCACTGCTAATGATCTACTGGCAGAATAAAAGTGGCACTTCTTTGCATAACCTCTGTAGTAATCATCTGTGTTTAGATCACCCTCTCCTCCACACCTAGCAAAAAGCAACATCTCCAATGCTTTTAAAGAATGAACAACAGATGTTAATGGGAAAAAAGTGACTTTCCTCTTCCTAAAGAAATAAAGCAAGTTCTTTCAGATTTGAATGTTGAAATAACTCATTCTTTGTTTTAACTACTAAAAAGGGCTTTAAATGTATTTTAAGTCTGCTTTGCTTTCTTCCACCTTTGTGGGTGAGGATCGGGAAAGCTTATATGCTTTCTTTCCATTCGAGTACTAATTGCATTTAGTGCACTTTATCCTCTGTGATGGCCACAAGAATGTTGACTGCTTACTGATTTTCTAAACATTTCTGAGTATTTGCTTCCTTCCCTGAATGTGAATGCTTTCAAGATATACTTTGAATCATGTCCTTGACTCAATGATTAGATGTTAGTGGTTTGGAGAAGTATTTTTCAAATCAGATTTTGGAATATCTGCAAGTACTTCTGTAAATTTGATGGGATTTTCCATAATGTTATAAATAAAATTTCTAAGGTAGGATCTCTTCTCAAATACAAGTTTTGCACATGTGAGGAGACAGATAATAACAGATACCAAATAACAGATTATTGGTTTTAAGCTTTTCTTTTTGTTTGGTTTCTGTAAGGGGAAAATGTATTGCTGGATCTGATACTATAACTTTATCTACGATTCTAAGTGAAAATGTAGGAGTTAAACTTGCATCTTTCCAAGAAAGACTCCTCATATAAAACTGATACTAAGGGAATAATAACTATGTGTGACAATACATTTATAGAGGAACTGAAACACAAATTGAAAAGAAACTTGTGTTTGTGGAAGAATTTTTGATCTTAAATGCAAGCCAATCTTTTAATTCCTTGTTGGGTTTTTTTTTTCCTTTGAGAGTTCTTTCACAGTTCTCAAAACTGAAAACAGAATGGGTGGAATCTGTAAAGGACTCTTAGTGCAAACTTAGAACAAAGTTATTAACTGAAAAGCTTATGATTTCCAGAATAAAAGCCACATCAGATGCTACAATTGTTTTCGAAAGTTTTTCAGTGGAATACAAACGACAGTTTTATCTAAACCAGAGAAGCTGAGAAAGATGTGGTTAGCTTCCAGTTGTCTAGCAGTACTTACTACCCTTTATCATGTTTGTTCTGTGATTTTCTTGTAGCCAATGAATTGGCATGTTACAAAATCACACCTTTCATTGTTCAGATTTAGCATAGGGATTGTCTAAAATGTAAGGATCTTATTTCTGGTTGGGTTTTGCCAGAGAGGAACTAATGCAATCAGGCTTTACCAACAGTATTACTCAAATATGGAGTCAAAACCCCCTTTTTATAAGGAGTTTACACCTACTGCCATTTCAGAAGAGATGCTTTTGTTGCATGCATGCACTGAAACCTTGAATAATGTGTCTGGGAAGAGGGAAGTTAAGTTAGGCTACCTTTCTGCTGAGGAGATCCAATGCCTTTTCCTGCTCACGGCTTAAATTCAATCATCTACAGCGCTTTCTCACAACTTGTGCATAAACCTTACTCTGAAAGAGTTACGTCTCTTTCCAATCAAAGTGCTATTTTTGTCTTAATAAAACTGAAGACAGTATTGCCTGAATTTTTTTTTTGCAACTTCTTTCTAGAAGTATGGCAATCGTTAGTTGCTTGTCTCAACAAAACTAATTAATCTATTTACAACTTTTAATTGTTTTGTATGAGTTTTAAAGAAGGCTCTGCAGTTGTCTTCCATATTGCAAAATTTTATTAATGTCTACTAAAGTACACTGGGTTTATGTTACAGATGATTCACCTCCTGCAGAACGGGAACCAGGTGAAGTTGTGGACAGCCTGGTAGGCAAACAAGTGGAATATGCCAAAGAAGATGGCTCGAAAAGGACTGGCATGGTCATTCATCAAGTTGAAGCCAAACCATCTGTCTATTTCATCAAGTTTGATGATGATTTCCATATTTATGTCTACGATTTGGTGAAGACATCCTAGACATCATCATGGACTTTTGCCAAATTTGTGGAACTATTAAATGTAAAATTTGTAGACACAAAGACTTGACTGCTTTCCAGTTTAACGAAAGCTCAAATGTCCCTGCGAACCCACAATCTCTGCCAGCAAAACTGTTTTGTTCTGAGTAATACAAACATGACACATTTTGTGTAAGAGAACTCCTTTTCTTGAAGGAAGTCAATATGTTTGGGCAGGAGGGAGTTAAAAGCAAAGAACAGCTGCAAATTCAAGCTGTGTAAAGTTGATCTAGTATTGTAATCATTAATCTAAATTTTTTCATAGAGTTTGACTTTTTCTTCAATCTTGCACTCACTTGTTCAACTGCCACATGCAAGTGTAGTTTGATATTTTGATACGCCTTCTTTTGTAACATTAAATTTAATTTCTTGGATACTGGCAGTCCTTGTTTTCAGGGTTGGGACAGAGGTGACTTTTCTGAAAGGTTTAAACAGTTTGTGCAGCATTAAGGAGTACCTAACCCAAGTAACATCAGTCTGCTGTGTTTCTACACTTTATTTCAAATTTAGCTTTTTAAGAACTTGCAGTACATGGAAATGCTTGTGCATTTTTACTAGTCACAAAGTAAAATAGGGCAGTAGGATATCAAGTGTTTGGATTGCACACCTTTCAGTGAAAAGGCTTTAAACTATAAAATTCCATTTAATCTGTATAACCACTTAATTAGAATATGCAGGTTAATGGCCCATATGTACAAGTTGTAGGAACCAGTAAAATACATGCAACAAGGCTGCCTTCAATCCTAAATGTTGTACTTCTTTCTTTGTTTGTAATACACACTTCTTAGCAAAACCCAAGTGCTTGGTGCCACAACTTTAACAGTATATATGCTACTTCAGAAGACTTTAGACTACGCATTGGCATCAGTAGTCTCTCATTTAATATCAAAACCTAGCAACCTGAATGTTTGTGTGTGGACTTAGAAACCTAACAGTAGTTAATATTTTACATGGTAAATACAATCTCACGCCAGGGGAGTGGGAGGGGGTGTCCTTTCACACTGAAGATGTAACTTTAGAGAAGGAGAAGCATTTGTTGCCTTCTACTCAGTCTGTTGCATTTCTTTGTGTTGGTTTGCTTTTAATTGTTTTGGTTCAAGAAGGCATCTTCCCATTTTTTTTTTTCTGGCTTTCCCACATAAGGAGTGTCTGGACAAATCTACAGTTTAAACCTGTTGTTGCCTTTTGTGGTGTACATTGTACTTGCTTTGAGGTATGCTGTTGACATGAATTTCATTCTATGAACACTAGAGTTCTGCATGCCAGTGGTGTACTATCTAATGGAAGCTATAGGCAGTCTCAGTGGTTCAGTCATCTGCATTAGATTGTGGATGTAAATAGCAGCCCACAACTGCAAAATCTTTTAATGGTTATAACCTTGCAAGATAATTGTAAATGAAAATTAGGGTTTCTGAAGTGTGGCAGCTTTTAAAAAATAACAGAATTGGAACAACAATCCAGCACAGCAACAAGGTTGTCATGTTACATTAAGGCAGAGCTCTGCAAGTTTCAAAAAACTGCTTCACAGAAATACAGAATGTGAAGACAGTTAACACTGTTGATGGAAGGAACAAATACCCTGATATCCAACTGTGTGCCATTAGTGGAAGAATGCAGGAGAGGTGCTGTTAATCAGAGGACAGAGGTGCAGATGACCTCTGTTGTGGGTATTCTTGATATTGAAGACTCAGTGGTTTAAGCCCCCATTTTTTTGCCTGATTTCATGTTTTAGCCTTAAGGCTTGTGCCTCATTATGCTGTTGAATGGTAATAAATACTCTCCGTATAAATATGATACCTTAATTCTTTGTTCATTGCTACTATATTGCATTATGTCCAGTATTTCATCATGGGCAACCAAAGGCAGGCTATTGTCTTTCAGTGAATAGCTTCTCGATGCAGTCCTTATGCAGTAAGTACCTGAGTCGTAAATGTTTCTTGTGTTTGAACAAAGTGAGCAGATTTGCAATACAGTGTTTTCATCCTGCAGATCTGTTGTGTTTTCTATTGACTCTTAAGAGTCCTGCATGTAAATCTCAAAGCTGAGCCTGGCTCCATGAGCCCAAGTCGATATTTGTGGCACAGGAATGAGTGAGTGTATTAATTATACACGAGATACATGGATTACCTAGTACACTGAACTTGGGGCTATATAGCTGAGGAAAAAGAGGTTTGTTTTGAAGTATCTGAGGTTTAGGTCTACTGGAACACTTTTAGCATTAGGCTTGCATTTGTGGGTTTTCTGCAAGCCTATTGAATACACCATGTATTCTGACAATTAGAGTATAATCTACAAACTGTAAATTTCACATTGTTTTTTATGTCCCCGTTGTCTGTTGCGTGGGCATTTTCTTTCCACTTTTTTTTTCTTTTTTTTCTTTCTTTCTTTTTAAAATAGCTTAAACCACCTTTTTGAGGCTTGAGACTAATTCCACTCCCTGCCCATCTGCTTTGGGCTTTGTTTTAGGCTCATGTTTCAGATCTGCATGCAGTGCTTGCGTTACCCTGGTAACTAAATGTTGGTTCCTTGTTATAGGGGTTCAACATTATTTTCCAAAATCACACAGGGCTTGTGATGGCACAAGCCATGGATCTTTGTATAAAAGTTATTCACCTTCCACATTTACCTGCTGTAGTATTGTTGTATATTGTGTGTGTGCGTGTGTGTGATGTCAGGCTGCCATGTAAAACTTAAAAGGGAAAAAAAAAACTTAAATGCAGACCATCCTTTTTTGCATGCTTAGAGGGTTAGAACATTCAATGTTACAAACTAAAGTTGCATGTTAAAATGTTTAGGTTTTTGTTTTGTTCTGTTTTTATTTTGTGTTCAGTTTTTTGTGAATTTGCTTATTGTGCTGTTTTAATGGTTGTTAGTAGGATTAAATGCACCGGTGAGACGAGCATAGTGCCAACGGAAGGTAATTTTCCAGTTGTATGTGTCCTACAGCATTTGAAGGGACCATGTATTCTGTTAAAGAAAAAATAAAATTTCAGTTGAATAGCAGAACACTACATTCTTCTTCTTTCTTTTGAGTGCCAAATCCTAAACTATGTTGGAGTAGAGATGGGGAAAACCCTTTTTGTTGCAATAGGTAGAAGACTTCTTTAAACAGATTGTTTAAACATAGGGGCTTTATCTTCAGAGAGAATTTACTAGTTGCGTCAGGGAAAAGACTTATGGTAAAAACAGTTTCTGGTTCCTTGAAAATGCTGTGCTTTTTGTATTTTACATCATTAGTGCAATTTGGATGGTTCTTGGTATGTGTATAGTTCAGAGGTCTTCGTGTTCACATTTTTAAATTAGGTAATGAATTCATCTTTAGAGCTTGGTTTCCTTATTTTTATTTTATTTTGAACGATGTAGACAGTTCCCTGTTCTCTGCATTTAGAAGTATAAACACTTTAAATCTGTTACTTAATTCTGTAAGTAATTTTTATAACTATGATGTAACTCTATCCTTAAAACATTTAAAATAAACCCTTTATGTGCAACTTATGCCTGTAAACTTTGTTCTCACAAGCAAAATGTAGTGATGTGATTTCAGATTATGAAGAAGCAGTTTCTTAGTTTTTCTAATGAAAGGATTTATTATTTTAGTGTTGAACCATGTATGCTGGTATAATACTTGCCCTGTGAAATACGTTTGCTTGCAAAGCCAAATCTTGATTCTTTTTTCCTAAGTAAGTGTTAAGTGCTGGTAAGATGGAACTTGGCTAAGGTAAAGCATACTGTTAAATTGTATTTAACTAAATACAAAGAACTCCCCTCCAGGGGCTGTGCAGGTCTGTGAAGCAGTCTCTATTTCCAGAGCACACAAAATATTTTGGCAGTGGGGAACTGCAGAAGCATTTGGCAGTGTTTTGGTGTTACATTCATTTGCTTTGAATTAAAACCGTTTAAAATTTAATGAAGTGTATTTTTCTGGTGATAAAAAATGAAGTTGATGCAAATTGGAGGTGATGAGCACAGAAGATAATCACCATGTTGTAGATTTTCTAAAGTCCTATAAGTTGTTGTGGAGACTTTATGTGGTTAAATTATTAAGGTGGACTTTCCATGTTGAACAGATTTTCTTTATTACTACCTCTTTTCTGATAATAAAGGGTGCATGGCTCTTAATGGACATGGTATAGTGGTAGACTTTCTAGTGTTAGGTTAACAGTTGGACTCAATGATCCAAAGGATCCCTTCCCACCTAAATGATTTTGTGATTCTTAAATATGTTTTTGGAACCAAGCTCATTTAATTGTATACTGAAGAACTTGGAGTATGCCAGCATGCATACCCAAGTGTCTCCCCTTAGTTCAGCATCCAATTTATTGCATTCTGTTGCCTCTGGCACTGCTTTTAGTGAAGATTTATATTGTGTACTTCTGTGATTAGAGAGTCTAAGACTTTGCTGTAGGAGTATCATGTGCAAAAAGCAGGTGTTTATCTGTGTGAGCTGCCTATGTTAAATTGTAGTTAAAAATAGATACGCTAACATGTTGTGACTAATGCCTGAACCTGTTTTGTGTTACCGCTGATAAACCAACCTCAGTTTGGTGGGATCTTCCTTTGTGTAGAGAAAGAGGAGCCTTGTAAGAACAAAGATACTCTTCTTGTCTATCACAGCTGTAATGAACCTGCCCCTGAAAGCTGGTTTCTTATGAGCTCACTTGAAAGCAGCTCAGATACCAGTGCTTTGTAGACAGTAATGTCCCACAGATTTAAGAGGGGGATAGGGGTCCTACTCAGAGCTATTGCTTTAATACTACTGTACTGTATTTTCACATCCTCCTTGTCCATATAAGCAGGTTTTATTTTTAGGGGGGAAAAAAAAAAAAAAAAAAAGATGCTCTTTGCTCAGTAAGTTACTTATTTTGACATATATATTTCTTTTTATATTCATGCTGTAAGCAGTGGAACCATTGATGACTTCAGGGGACTCTGTTGTTTTCTGGAAAGGATAAAGTTCAGTAAGGATATTTTGGAGGAAGTTGAGCTGCTGCAATTTAAGATCATTAAGGTCTAAAAGGGGAGGTAAGAATAGGTCAAGGAAATGATAGGTATGTTCTTCCATCCTCAAGCACTAGATAATAAAATATTTTTACTCTTTTACACACTTAGAGGCATTTTTTCAATCTAAATCTTTTTTTTCTTTCCTTAAGCTCCTGCCTTAGCATGTTATATCACTTAACCACTTTGTCAATATCAGTATCTTACCATTTTAATTCATTTCAGGATTTGCAGCCTGGGGAAGTTGTCAAGCTACTAAGCATTTTTTTTCAGGCTCTGCACTTGCCACTGCCTTGTAAGTTTCCTGGTTTCCAAACAGAGTGCAGAGCTGCATATGCACAATATACACCTGTGTATGTACAACAGAAAGCAACTGAGATCTCAGCAGTGTAAGTAAGGTGGTGTCAACACTTCCTTATTCTACTTCGATGTTCATTACAGATCTCAACACATTTTCTTCTGAAATCAGTTATGATTTACTTAACTTCATTTGTAAACAACTTGTGTAAATTATTTTGCAGTGTGACCGTTAAAAAATCTATGCTTTGATGCTGGTTCCACCCACCCCCATGCATTTAATCCTTACATTTGTATTCAGTAGGGTGATTTTTACAGGCCCTTTTTGAATATTTTGATACCGTTGTTCCTCACATAGACTGATGTGTTCAAAGCTGACTTTAGTAATGAGCATGGACATCCCTACATTTACTTTGATTTGCACAATCTTGTTACTTCCTAAGGGTGTTCCACCCAGATGTGACATGTGAGAGGCATATTTTTGTTAATTAAAAAAAAAAAATCAACACAACTTTATACTACTTAAAACACGCTTCATGTTGATCAGAGTGAATCCCTGTGAACAGCCACTGCAGAGAGTGGACTTTTTTTCTCTTTCTTTTATGGAAGATTACGCATTCTGCATAGCACTCATCTGGGTTTTGGGCTGATGCCTTGTAGTCCTGCTGCACTAACTAACTACACGGGGTATATTCAGCTTTGAAATGCGCTGGGGATGACTGCTTAAATTATCTTCATGAAAGACCTTTACCACAAGCCATGCACTTGGAACACTGGTTGTCGTACTTTCTGTAAAAGCTGTCATTAATTTATTTGATTTTGCAACACTTTACTAACTCCTAGCTATTTTTAGCTTACAGAGGCAGATGCCAAATATTCATTAATTTAACCAATTATAAAACATATTAACCTTTTAAGTTGTAAGAACAAAATAAATCACTAACAGTAGAAGCACTAGAGAAGATAAAATAATTCTCAGATTATGCTTAAAGGATTGAAAGAACAAGCAACTTTTGCTACATTGCTACACATTTCATTGTGGAAAGTTGAAACTGCCTTCTTGGAGTCCTCAATATTCTCCAGCATTTTTCGTTTCAGGTTTGTGCCTTAAAAGGATGTCATTCTGCCTGACATGAAATCCTTTTCTCTTATTAGTGCGGCACAGTGTGCTGTCTCCTCAGAAGCTGGCAGACAAGAAATAAAATAAAAAGGGGAGTTACAGTGCAGTTTTCTGAAAAAGAGAGGCAGAAGACTCAGAAGACTCTGAACCAGAGACTGATGAAGAATTTCTGATGGTAAATGGAAAAAAATCCAAACAATAAAAGATCCATTAGCTACTGATTGTGAACTGAGAATAAGAGTTAATTCCAAAAGAACTGGAAGGAAGATTTAACAGGAGGATGTTCGTAATATATGCTAAATGCAATGTAGTAAGTTTCACTGAGGAGAAAATTAGGATTCATTACAATGGGTAGTGCTTTCTAACACTGTAAATCGAACCACTATCCAAGCCTTTAACTTAATATTACAAAACTAGTAGTGTACATAGAAGATTCTTAACATTTTGGCTTCCACAGATTTAGTTTAATGCATAAAATTTACGTATTTAAAATGTAATCAAATTGTACAGGTAGATAGTCCAAAGGAACACCATGTGTTCTCCAAATCCTGAATTTCTAGTTCAATGAATGCCACTTTTGCAGACTACAGTACTACAACTACTTAAAATTACTACTAATTCTTACTATCTAATCATAGTCCTGCAAATAATACAAAAGCATGAAAGGGAGATCTGAATTGCCTCCGATTTTTAAAGAATACATGTGTGTATCGAAGGAAGAAAATACTTGAAGAGTGCTAAAAACCTCATTGCAGAAAGCCTGGGATGCACTTCATGCTTTGTTTTGAGATGCTCCTGTGTGTAGTCTAAACATTTTTTGCACTCAGTGTGGGTTCAAGATTGCAAAGGTAAGTGATGCTGATATCTATGTCCTTTTGAGTCAATTAATAAAACCCAAAAGTATACACTGTTCTGCCAAAGGCAGAAATTGGAATTCTTCAGATACTTGCTTTTCTGTAAACTAAAAACATTTTGAAAAAACAAATGCAATTTCAAAATTTGTTTTGGTTTTCTTACTGGGATTAGTCATTACTCTTGAAGGGTAGAATAAAGGTGCAGAGTAACTACCAGAGAAAACCGTGCCATGGAGTGAAGAAGTGATCTGGCCAACCGACTGAAATCCTGAACTGCATTTTGGGATGCCACAGACACAGCAAGCTCCTGCAAGATATAGCAGCCATAGAATCTGCTTTTTACTGGCCTTTGGACTGGAACTGTAAGGGTATAAATACTTAGTTGAAAAGCAATAATCCTTTATTGACTGGACCAGATTATGTTTGGTCCTGTCCCATGCTCTAATGTTCTCTTTACTATGTTATTAACAACACATAAAGGTGCAGAGTAGCATGAAGGAGCAGCAGAGATGGAGTGTTACGAACTGATCACAACCCCTGCTTTCCAACACTGGCTGGGGAGGAGGAGGAGGAGGAGGTAGAAAATTCAGGAGCAAAGTTGAGCTTGGGGAAAAGAGGGGTGGGAGGAAGCTAATTTTGGTCTGGTCTTTCTTTGTTACCATCCTGTGCTTAATTTTAATTGGCAAAAAAAAATATTTTCTTTAGGTCATGTCTGTCTTATCTGTGATGGTACTTAGTAAATAATGTCCATGTCTTCATCTCAACTGATGAACTTTCTCATCATTTTGCTCCCCCTGTTCCGTTGAGGAGGGGTACTGAGAGAGCAAATGGATAGGCTTCTGGCAGTCACGCAAGGTTAACCCACCACAATAGCATAGGGATTTATTCTGCTCAACAACCTTGTGTATGATTTTTCTTTTCCTTGCCCAAGATGATTTTCTGTGTAATTGACAATCACTGAATCATAAAATGTCTCAGATTGGAAGAGACCTTAGGTTTGTCTAGTTCCAAACTCCCACCATGGGCAGGGATGCCCATGAAAATTACATGGAAGTCAATGTTCTTGAGGCAGAGAGAATAGCATGTGAAACCTGAGTCTTTGACATCTGTAATTCTCTTAAGTTAATTGTCATTTCAGAGTGCTAAAGTACAGTTCCTGGTTTTTTTAATTCATGGTCAGCCAAAGGAAGAGCTCTTTCCTTCTCAGGCTACTTTTTGGGGGTTTTCTGTAATAGAGTTTTCAACCTATGATAATGATTTAGTGCTATTGCCTTCTCAAGTATTTCTATGCTTGTAACAGTTTTTGAATTAGAGCACATGATGCTACAGGCTAGGAAATGTTATATATTCTGGGTATGTCTGTGCAAGGGGAAGATCTCTGGGATTTTACAGTGGTTAGATAAAGCATCTACATTATAAACAACAGCAAATGCCATCCTTGAAATACCATTCCCTTTATTCAAACAGGAAAATCAGAGGTTTCTTATGAAAATGAGCATGCTAGAGAGAAAACTCTTAGGAGACTCTCTGCAAACCCCTGAGACAAGTGACTGCAGTGAGGTCAATGTGCTCTGCCAAAACTTTTACTAGGAGCTCCTACTAGCAGCTGCAATATAGCTGCATTGGAAGAAAAGTATGCTAGCTTCAGCGCTGTAAAACTTACATTGGCTTCCCTAGGACCTGGTCCTTTCTTGCTAGTGAATGATCACCTGAAATATGTGTTTTAATTAAATCATTCAGTCAGTCTAGCTAGAAGAGAGGCTGCTAATGAGGTGGGCAGGAGTAGATGCAGGCTGTCCCTTCCATGACTGAAGACTCTATTCAAGTTTTGCCGGAAGAGGTTGTGCAGATGCCAATTACTTTTGTATGTGGCTATTAAATGACTTAAAGCAACTGAAACTGTTATTGAAATTCTGGAGTCCTTCCTTATATCAGACTGCTTGTGACAATCTGGTCTTCTTTCATCAAAAGCTCTGACAAACAAATAGCATCAGGTTGTGGTTGCTAGCAACTGTAGAGGATGTAGCTAGATTTTTCAGGAAGACTCAAGCAGCCCTACAGTTCTCATAAGGATCATAAATGCAGGATCTAGTGTTGGATGACTGACCCTGAAAGGAATGCATGTAGTAAGAGGTCTCTTCAGGAGAAGAAATAAACAAACCATAATCCCAAATGTCCACTTCATTACACTGAACTGCCAAAAGTCTAGAGTGAAGTGAAAAGTGTGTCTGAACTCAAATGAACTAGAGCAGAATTTTACTACAGTATTTTGCCACTTCTGTTGCTGCAAATGCTGTTCCTTGTTGCCATGCAGCTGCTGCTGTATTAGACGGCACTGCATTGTTTCCCTGGTGTACCTGTTTGAAGTCAGAAATGATATTTAGTCTATCTAGCCCTTGGTAATTTGTGATACACTACTCAGGATAAAGTTAGATACACAGGATTGTTGAATCAGGCTTTTTGTACTGCAAGGAGAAGTTCATATACCTTAGCTAATTTCAAAATCTATAAAATGGGAAGAATATACCCCTAGTTGCTGCACTTCCTATAACAGACTTTTTGCATAGCAGGAGTCTATTAATAGGTTGCAGTATTTCCTGATTAAAAGAAAAAGTATTCTTTGCAAACTCTCAAATCCAGCTAATTTATAAGTATTTGTAAAGGCATTCTTTCACCATTTCTATGTATGCTATTTTTTATTTACACCAATAATGCATATTAAACTGGGACACAGGGTTATGATTCAAACCTTTATTTAAAAATTTTTATTGTAGAACCATAGAATATCCTGATATGAAAGGCACCTACAAGAATCATCAAGTCCAACTCCTGGCCCTGCACGGGACACCGCAAGAGTCACACCATGTGCCTGGCAGCATTGTCCAAACACTCCTTGAACTCTGTCAGGCTAGTGCTGTGACCACTTCCCTGGGGAGCTGTTCTGCTGTTCAATCACCCTGGTGAAGAACCTTTTCCTAATATCCAACCTAAACCTCCCCTGACACAACTTCAGGCCATTCCTGCAATGAGGTCTCCCCTCAGTCTCTTTTTCTCCAGGCTGAACAGACCAATTGCCCTCAGCTGATCCTCAAATGGCTTCCCCTCAAGGCTCTTCACCATCCTTGTTGCCCTCCTTTGGATGTTCTCTAATAGCTTAATGTCTTTTTTACATTGTGGCACCCAAAACTGCATACAGGACCCAAAGTGAGGTCTCACCAGTGCAGTTATCAGTAATAATTATTGCCTTTTATTTGCAACAATCTGTTCCTTTAAAAAAGGGGGAGGAAAAAAGGAGAGATATACCTTACAGTATTTTCTGTACCAAAATATTTTGGTTATTTGGTAGCTGCTACAGCTCTCATTCAGTCCTGATGATGGTGGGTGTCTCTGTGGTAAGAATAAGCCACATCCCAGTATCTCTTATTGAGCAAAAGTAAGATTCCCTAACAGCTAGCCCTTGATATCTGCTGAAACAGGCACTAAAGAGTTTAAATAACATTAATAAAACTGTAATTAAAAAAAACTCTGTGCTCTTATTTGGTTAATTTTCCTACCTGAAAAAAAATAGTGTTATTTCTTTTGGTTTGGAGACTATGTAGGGAAGCAGCTCCAAGAACAATCATGAATGAACATTGACTAAGTGTCTGTATCGCTGCTATGTCATAATGACCTGTGTGTTTGGGTCTCCTGAACCCAGCTGAGGAAAAAGTGTTCCAAATATGTCAGCTCTAAGGAATGTTATGAATATCCTGTAACTACTTTAGTTGGCAGGTTGTGTATGGTAAAATTTAAATTTTTTTGGCGCAGTAATTCTTGTCCATTGGCTGCTTTCCCCAGCTCATTGGTTAGAGTGTTGGGTTGAGAGGAAGAAACTTGCTATTGCTTTTTCTCACTGTGCACATTGTGGAAAGTAACTTAGCCTGTTTTCTCACCAATAACTCAGATTATAACTCTCTTCTGTAAAGGACATTGTTAGGTATTACGAAAGTGAATTTTAAAAACCCCTAATATTTTATATAATTTTATCAACGATTGCTATATATGTAACTCTTCAATCACTCATACGTTTCCTTTATTCTTGTGTTCTTTCCCTTGATGTCTCTATTAGGGGTCTGATTTAACATCTGGCTAGTATTCATGCATAATGGGGTTCACCAAGGCCAGTTGCTAATATGACTTCTTCAGGGATTGCAATACATATAGTTTTGCCCAACCAAAGTTTATCTTGATTATGTTTGTCACTTATATATTTTGATCAGGGTATAATTAAGTACATGATGTGCTAATGATTAATTGAACACAGAGCAAACAAGCCCTCATCCAGGTTACACTTTACTTTGAGTGAATTTAGTCAGCTTTTGCCTCATGACTTCTCACTGGATGGATATACAGAGTGCCAATATCAAGTGTGTTGTGCAAGTATGCATTTCCTACAGATTGGTTAAGAATTATGAGATGATTGAAACTTGGTGTTTTATAACTTTCATTTAAAAATCCAGCATCATGCATATAACACAAGTTTTAAGAGAGTTTAATGTGAATGTTTATTGGATCAAATTCTTTACTACTCAGACCAGTGCCAGCTATGAGGAAGGTACATGAAGGAGAAAGCAAAGGGTTCATTAAAGACCTAGACAGGCTTTCATGACCTTCTCACACTTTATCTTGTACATAGCTTATAGAGACACTGATTCTGCCACCAGAGGTGTATGGAATTACATTCCTTTGAGCACATATTATATTTTCATATAATATTTAGGAGTCAGCAAGTCTGAACATTTTTTATTTCCGATTCATTTCTTCTATGTCTCTTTCTCAGCATGCAGTCCTGTATCATTGAAAACATGACTTTATGATTCAGGCACTTAATTTTTTTGTTTTAAATTCTCAATTCTGTGTCAAAATCTGGAAATGTAATTAACTTCAGTGTTAATTGAAGAAAAACTCACAAGGAAAGTAGGATCATCTTTGCAATTTGACCACAAGTAAACTAAAAGTCTTGGGTTTACATTAAATGGCAGGAATAAATACTGTTACCTTAAAATAATATAATTAATTCAACAATAAAAAACTCCTTTCTAGCAAAACCATAAATGCAGTTTTCTGTGTTGGCAAGTTTTTTATTTAATTTTATCCTGGAATTCTCTAGAGGCTTCCACTGGATGATCATTGTTTGAAAGCTTTCTGATAGTGTCATTGTGAGAGCATTCTTGAGTTGAAGTACTGCTGTTTTTACTGTTCATACTATATGGTCAGAAGATGATCAGATGTAGAAATCGGACTCAATTTCACTATGAACTTGGTTTGCAATTTACCCAACCATGCACTCACCATTGTTAACATCCATTATATTCTGGTGTTCAGTATTTGAATCATTATATCTATTTGTCACTGTTTTATGTTTTCTATAAGTAAAATTGATAGGTTTTTGAGAGGTTGCAGATTAAAATAGGAGAACAACTCAAAAGTAAAAGCCTAGAATGCATTTGCACATGCAGTTTTAATGTGAAATACTTTTATGCTAGCTTCATTAGACACTTGAAGGATACATTATAAACCCTAGAATCTATTGGGGGGGAGATACTGATAATTTTTTTTTAGATAAATTCTCTTTTAATTGGGTGTTGTGCAATTAATGGAAAGGAGACAATGTACTAAGTTTGATTATCACCCTATCATGATCCTTTAATTAAACTGTAATTTAATACCCCTACAGCAATAAAATTTTCCATTTCCGTCTTTGCAGGCTGCTTTAGGTAGAAAAAAGATTGCATATTTGTAATACAATGTCATTTTTATCAATTTCTAACTCAATATCAGCCGGAGGGAAAAAAGCATTATTCAACATGAACACATGATATATGCACTGGACTAAAATGAGAATTCCTCTTATCTACTTGGACAGAGACTAGACAGCCCCTTTTATATCCAGGATTCAGATCGTTCTGCATTAAAAGAAGTGTCGGACATCTGATAATAAAAAAAGTTTAGTGCCAAAGCGGACCAAGCTTTGTGACGAGATCTTCAGGGGAGAGACGGTGAAGTCCATTGGCAAGCTGAAGAGGCCCGACGCAGGCAATTACTGTTCGAATTTATTGAAAGCTGGACATCTTCAGCAAGTCTGGCACTGGCTGCTTGCCTCCTCGGAAAGCCTTCTCGGCGCTCGGACGAGCCGGGGAAGGAGCCGCGCTCGGCGCTCGGAGGAGCCGGGGAAGGAGCCGCGCGTACCCGTGCGCCCTGCGCGCTGGGCGGGCCCGGCGGCGGCGGGCGCCTATAAAGGCAGCGGCGGCGGTGCCATGCGGGGTGGCGGTGTCGCGGCGTGGCGGGCACGGTGTGGCGCTGAGCCGCTGCCCTGGGCGGGCCGGCTGTCCCGGGTGCCGGGGCAAGGAGGGTCGGTCCCTGCGTGCGTGACCGCGCCCGGGGAGCGCTCGGGCTCGCAGCCCCCGCGGTGCCCGTCGCGGGTCCGGCCGTGCCAGCATGGTGGATGTGTTCAGCGGGCGGCTACTGGTCAGCAAGGATGGCCGCAGCGTGGATCCCGAGGAGGCCTTGCAGAACAAGGTCGTGGGCTTGTACTTCTCCGCCGGCTGGTGCTCGCCGTGCCGCGACTTCACCCCCGTCCTCTGCGACTTCTACACGGAGCTGCTGGAGGAGACCGACCCTCCCGCCCCCTTCGAGGTCGTCTTCATCTCCTCCGACCACAGCGCCGAGGAGATGGTGGGCTACATGAACGCCATGCACGGGGACTGGCTGGCCCTGCCCTTCCACGACCCCTACAAGCAGTGAGTAGCGGCGGCCCGGGGCGCTCTGGCCCCGCCGGGATCCCCTGCCCCGAGGCCGGGAGCGGGCGGCGCGGGGGGCACATCAACAGCCCTGTGGCGTAAAAAGGAAGTCCCTGATATAGAAGCTCCTCGGGACCTCCACCTCTTCCCCCTTAGCCCTCGCCTGCCTTCCCTCTGAAGTCCCTGGAGCCCAGGTTTCAGCGTCTCCCAGCCGTGCTCCCCGATGTCACACGCTGTGACATCTTGCTCACTTCGTTTTAGCCTTTAGCCCGTCCCATATGTAAAGAACGCTGTTTTGCGTACTTTATTTGGAAACTAAAAGATCTTTGAAGAAGAGTTAGTAAAGACCTGAAGTGTTAACGAGATTACATAAATAGTGAGGAAAAATGAAGCGAATGGCAAATGAGGATTAAGTGATTGTTTTTCAGCACGGTGGTAGCTGTTACTAAGGTTGTTCTGGATTGTTTAGGTTAGTGCTCTGGGAAAAAGGCAAACGGAGAAGCAGCAAAACTTGTAACTGAAGAACTTGAAGGAGAAGAGAGCAAACTGTGAAGAATTTCAGATAGACATGATAATAGCTGGAGTCTAGTGGTAGCATACTGCACATGGTAACTGAGGTGTAAAATTCCTGTGCTGCTCAGTTTCCAAAGTGTGTTCTTGAAGGCAGCTTGCCCATGAAAACAGCAAAAGGAAAGGACACGGCTGTGTGTAAGTAGCAGGATAATACCAAGAATTGTTTTGATGACCTAAGTCAAAGGCAGAGACTCATTTGGATGACTTTCAGAAATCTGGTTTAGTTCCTATAAATATAGATTGGGATTACAGGGGCACAGGTAAGATGTTTAGGGTTGCTGAAATGCCCGTAACTGGAGACTTAATATACATGTAAACATTGGTAAAGGGATTTTTTCAAGTTGATGTTAGGCCTTTTTAATGACAGTTCCCACTGACTTAAACACTGTTTTCCATAGCTCTCCAGCATCTTCCCAGGCAGTAATTGCATATGATATCTACTAATCATAATAGAATGCGGGCAAGTTTCCTGATAGATATGTAGCACTTGAAGTCCCTGCAGCCAGCAAGCTGTTCAGCATGGCCCATGGGAATGCGCTTACCACTTCATCCTCCATGGATTAGAGTTCTATTTCTGACTGCTCTTGCTCAAGTCAGGCAGAGTGGAGGTAAAGAGACAGTTTAATTGGCTTTTCTGTGGCATGCTGTAATGTTCTTCAGAGTTCTGTAGAGAAGCATGGCTTGTCCTGCCAGATGACTGTGAATTCACAGTGGTTTACTGTTTGAAGAACAAGCATAGAGGGATATGGAGGCAATGTTTTTGAAGTTGTGGTTTTTGCATGTAACAATACAGAGCTGTGTGGAGCTGTTCAAGGTGCTTAGGTTGGACTAACTGTAGTTTGGCATCAGGGGTACTGGTGAATCATTGTAAACTTATAGCAGATGGACATGTATTCACTAAGCCAAAATATAATTCTGGCTAGATACTAGTTCTAATTAAGAATACAATCTAAAAATAGGATAACATAATAATTTATTATTAATATTTATTAACTAATCAATATTTTTAAAGTTCCATTGCAATTAATTGAATTGGTTATTAGTTTTTTGGCTGCGTAAAGAAGGCATTTCAGTATCTTCAGTGGGGTTAAAATATTCTAGCTGGTCGCTTCAGTGTTTAAGATACATAATTGCAGCATAGATCAAGGTCTCTTCTAGACACAACAGAGCCAATTTTAAGTTTGCCATCTAAAATACATTTGAAGCAAGAGAAGCATGGTGTTTTGTGGTGATGAATTTTGTCTCAAGAAATAGGCAGCATTCCTACTTGCAGTGTATGAAGTCTAACACTGCAGTGTTTAGCCTACCTTCAGAGAAGAAATATATTTAATTCAGAGCAGGATCTCCAGACTCTTAACATGCTGTCAGTCCTGACTATTTCCCTGAGGTGGGACTGCACAATTACTACTTCACGTGGTCTGTGGCATGACTAATAGGAAATATTACTCCTGATGCTTTTATTGTCTGCAGACTAAAGTAAACTCTTTTGTTGCCTGAGGCACAGGATTTTGATTCTTAGGTAGGTTGTGAAGACAGTCTAGTAGGAAGTGAGCACGAGGAAGAGAAAGGGGGTAGTAGAGAGGAAAAGCAAGTGTAGGACAGAACACATCAACAACAAATGCTGGTAAATAGGACTGATGTTTTAATAATGGTACACAAAGACATACTGCTGTGTTGGTACTGAACCCTGTGGTGAAAGGCATCATTCTTTGTGAGGGTGCCTGGCTTGTGCAGTAGTTCTTGCAGGCTTCCAGGCACGCAGGTGTTCAATGAGTCTGTTCAATGGCTTGTACAGCTCAGTAAAAATGGGAATCATGGAGAATGCCCGTAAAAGGAAAATAAAAAGGTTGTATGTACATTTTATATGAGGAATATGAGGGTGGATTGGCACCTGCAGGAATATTGGGGAGGATGGGATGTTAAAAAAAAAAGGCAGGAGAACGTTGAGTATCTGAGCAGTTAAGAGCAATTGCTTGGTTCTTAGATGTTTTAGACTGCTCTTGCAAAATCCCAGCAGACACGTTAAAACTGGATCCCAACCATGTGATGTGTATGCTTATGTGACTAAGATTTAACAATGCAGAAATTTCACAGCCAGAACGAAATACTTACAGCTGTGTATGACAGGGCATACTGCTGGAAACAGATGAGCAAGATGTCCATCACTTTCAAGTGACAGTACTTCCAAGTGAAAGCTGTTATAATTCAAATGTTGTCAGATACCACATTACACATGTGTATAAAATTTACTATTTGTGTTCCCAAGACTACATTAAATATGCCCTGTGTTGTCTACATTTCAAGAATCCTCTTGCATATAGATCTTGAACGCTTACATAAAAATATTCACTTTTGTTGTGAGTCAGCCTGGGGAGTCAGTCAGGCCCCAGACAGCTGCTGGGGCACTCCCTGCCCCCATGGGATGGGGGAGACAATGTGAAGGGTGAAAGTGAGAACACTTAGGGGTTGAAATAAAGACAGTTTAATAGATAAAGCAAAGGTGAAGATACACAGACAAAGCAAGACACAGAATTCATTCACTACTTTCCATTCACTGGCAGATGTTTAACAGTTTCCACCATAGGGGGACCTCATCGTGTAGTGATTGCATGGGAAGATAAATGTCAGCATAGGGGGTCCTCATCATGTAGTGATTACATGGGAAGATAAATAACCTGGCTCTGAATGTTGGTCCCTTCCCCCTCCTTTCTTCAGTTTTCACAGCTGATCATAGTGTTACAAGGTGTGGAATATCCTTTGGTCATTTGTGATCAGCTGTCCCCTCTGTGTCTCTGCACAGATTCTTGTGCACCACCAGCCTACTCAGTGGCGTGGTAGCATGAGAAACAGAAAAGGCCCTTGTGTTGTGTAGGCACTGCTCAGCAATACCTAAAACACTGGTGTGTTACCAGTGCTGTTTTGGTATGCAAATCTAAAACACAGCATCATGCAAGCTGCTGTGAAGAAAATTAGCTCCCAGCCCATGTCAGCATTGCCTAGAAATATAAAATGTGTGCTCTCGAAAAGTTTCATCCGGCCTTGTCATAAGAATCAAAAGGTCTAACAGTGGCTATGACTTCAGTTTCCCTCAATCTTAATGTCATGTTTTTGGTATTTCATCTGCAAATGTAGGTTGATGTTCAAACTTTGAAGGTCAAGGTCTGATATCTCAAAGGATTTGGCTAAAAGATTCCCTCTGTCTATACAAAGGTTTTTCAGTTTTCCTTACCTATGGTTTTTTCTCTTTGTTTTTTTTTTTGTTTGTTTGTTTGTTTGTTTTGTTTTTTTTTTAGCTTTCCTACTGTTTTCTCTGTTTGAGTATTAGGTTTTTCTAGTCAGTAAGACACAATATATACCTTTACTCTTAACTGGGAATAGCCAACTAAGAATGTCATTACTTGCATCATTGTATTTTACTGTAGGAGAGTTGAATTTGCCTTTGACGGACATGATTTTTCTATTTATGGTTTAGTGGTATAATGAGTTGTTGTTGGAGTTAGTCCCATGGCATGTGTATCATTTGTGCAGGTGAGTCATGGGATTTCAGATCCCTATCGGAGAGAATGGTCTAATTGGTTTTAAGTTGTTTTTGTGAGCACCTCTACACGTGTATGCAGTGAGTAAGAAGCATTGTCTACAGAACTCTTTCTGAGCTTTCTTCAGGTCCACCCATCTTGCAAGTTGCACACAAATGTAAGCAAAATCTGTGCATGCTTCAGTCTGGTTTGATGCAAGCAAGCTGCAATCTGAGGCTGTTTGAACACGATGCCACACTGGACTGGGCCAGCTATATACGCATTCCCTTGGGAAAGCAAAGTGTAAGATTCCAGTCTCCACAGTAAATTACCTTCAGGCTCCTAGTGTTCTGTCTCTGATTGCTACAATTGTGTTTATTGTCCCCTGAACCAATAAAAAGCATCTTCCACCCATCGTGTTTGTCATTCAAGTGGTATGAGGTGAGAGTAGGTTTATATGGCCTCTACATGATCTTGCTTTGGAATGGTTTTTTCCTCTTCTGTTTTAGCAGATTTGGGAAAGGTCTGTGGGGATCATTGGTTGAATGGTTTTGTTTCACAATTCACTGAGAAAGCAAACTTGTTTCTATACCATATCATTGCTGCTTCCATAGTATTTCCTGCATTATTGCTCAGCCAACTAACAGCAGAGCACTGTCCTTCACCTGTTGATTTTTCTTCTCTTAAGGAAAAATACAGAAGGGAAGGCATGTTTCAGGAATGCCTTGTCTGGGTCAGTGTTTCACTTAAGTCTTGTTTTCTGTATTTTTGACTCCTTTTTTTCTTCCCCACCAGAAAATCATTGAGAATGTCTATATATTAGTGGCATGTATTTTTTAACTATGTCTACATTTTTTTGTACTCAAAGTTCTTTGTCATTTGAACTTCTCAAAGCAAATGTTCTTGTTTGTGGTGATGGTGCTCAGGCAGTATATTTGCATTTAGTGTTTAAAATAAGTTTTGAAAGAATTGTTAATATTTTTGAATTCGGCTATTCTGTCATTGCTTCTTTTGTGCCTATCCTCTGGTTCTTCTAAAGGTGCAGAGGAGGAGTTGAAATATTATTCTTTGGCAAAATAGATGGGTGGCTGTAATTCCAAATATTTTGATTGCTCACATTTCCATGTGTAGAAGGCCTGTTCCACTGAGTGAGTTTAAGGAGTATCTTCAGTCTCTTACGTTTACACGCGAGGATTATGCATCTTGCTTCAATGGTGATTGCAGGAAGTAGCACTGTGGGACACTTGAGCATCTCTGTAGGGGAATAAATGTCAAATGCTACTCTAAGTGGGATCCTTCTCCTGTCCTATAAAAAGGGCCCAGAAGATATCTGGTTTGGGCTAGTAAAAACAAGGTGGAAGGGTGTGTCACACTTTGCTTCTTTGGACATCTTTAAGTTTCCATGAGTGTGCTCCTGTGGAAACTGCAGACAGCAGTGAAGAGCAGTTACAGGAAGCATGCAGCAACTCTCTGAACTCCCAGAGCTGTATTTCACTATGTAGCCTCCCAACTGCAGCCTTGCCCATCTCCCTGTACTACCCAATGCTCTGCCCCAAACTCTGAGGATCTCCGGTTGCTGATCACTTCTTTCTCCCATATGTCCTGGACAGAGTAGCCTTCATAAGGGACTAGGAGTTTCCATAAAATGCTCCTAATGGTGTGTTTTATTTTTAATTTTTTTCCCTCAGTGATCTGAAGAAGAAATACAACATAACAGCAATTCCTAAACTGGTGATTGTGAAACAAACTGGAGAAGTCATTACTGACAAGGGAAGAAAACAGATCAGAGACAAAGGACTATCCTGTTTTCGGTACTGGCTTGAGAGTGCAGATATCTTTCAGAATTTTTCTAGCTAAAATGTTGACACATAAAATCAAGAAAAGGCATCATGGAAAACTTGGTAGAGCTCTGAAAAGGCTCTTGCTTTATTCAGAATGAGAAGGGTAAGGTGCTTATTTATTTATCTTTGCTTGTAAACAAATTTTGGTTTTGATTTGCAGACCAGCTATACCAGTGTCATAAAATGCAACTATTGTTCTGTTTCTGTTGTTCTATCTACTGTATTCAGTATGAACCAAAGCATTCCAAATAGTACTGAAGATCTTCAGAAGAATAGGCTGTTTAGACAGTAATAATAGAAAATGGTGAAATCTATGCAAACACTTACTTTGCAAAGTCCATACAGTAAAGATAAATGCAAAAAACCTATTTACTTGATGACAAATTTTTTTCAGGTGATTAGTACATTTGATTAAGAAAATGAAATTGCTTTAATAAATAACTGTTTATGAAATATGTCTCATGTATTTTCCTTATCTACCTTAACAAGATAATTAGAAAATGTCATGACTTTTAAATAGAACACATTTGTTTGTCAGTATTGTAGAAATATTCTTGTACTTTATTCTACCTTTTGTGGGATTTATTTATATTTGTTTATAATTCTGCTCAGATTTCCTTACATCTGGATTTTAAAACTTGGCCCTACAAGCTAAGTTTAGGATTGGAGCTAGGTGATCTTTAAGGTTCTTTCCAACACAAGCCATTCTGTGGTTCTGTGATGTTAGCTCCCAAGTTAACATCAGGTCAGATTAAGAAGAAACCATTTTCCATCTTTTCTTTTGCCAAAATATGTGGAAGCAAACATCAAAAATTATACCAGGTCTCTTTGATGAATGCTCACACAGTATCTAAAGAACAGCTTGATTTGCTGTCTTTGCAGTCTTCATGATTGGGGTCCCAGCCCAGACACCCATGCAATTAATGAGCCAAAAAACTCCACTTCCCATGCAAGTCAAGCATTTGTTGATTAGGATTTAAACACTCTAACAGAGTTATTATTGGTCCAATTACAAGCACTTATGTTACTAACACATGAAGTGTGGTTTACTCAATTTGGAGTAAAAGAGGCTGTGTCCATCAATTGTAGCACTCCAGTAGTGTGTGCTGTGCCACCAAATCTTTGTGATCCCAAGGGTGTCACAGCCCTGTAACTGCACCCAGAATTCCAGCTTCCTGCCTGTCCCCTGGGCTGGCTGCATCAGTGCAGAGGCATTTAATCGATGCACTCAAGAGTGCTGGTTCCCAGATTGTGGTTGCTCTGCAGGCTCAACTTTGCGTGCCTGTGCTTGAAGGGTCCCTACTTCAGCCCTGTTTTGTTGATTGCTATGTCCCTTCTGCAGTCATTGGCTTGCTGACCCCATCCACAGCTGTCTCCCTTGTGAGGTACATTTGCCTTAACATGAGAAAACTTAAACAGAGAGGGCCTGAAATCGGATGTGTGTGAATAATCGTATCATTTAATAAAAAGTCTGTGTCATTTGCTTATAATGGAGGAAAAAAAAACCCTGAAGAATGGGAGGGATATATGTAAAAAGTCACTAATGTAGGCAAAAAAACAAGTATTCCAGAGAAACTGATTTTGAAATAAAGAATAATAACTCTCTAAGTGTTCAACAGAGTTGTGAGATCTGAGGACCTTATAGCTGTTTTTAAAATTAGATCTGGGTATACCACAATTTTTAATTTCTGCCATCCTGCCATGTAAACAGTGCTCATATTCTTTTCTAATGAATGCTAAGCTCCTTAGTGAATTTTTTGTGCAAATTAAATATAGGTATTGCCTGCTGTTCTGACCACCTAATGGCAGATATATTTCAAATATAAGATGAGAAAATAATAACAGAAGTGTTTCCAAAAGTTTTAAAATATGTTGTCTGAATGTGGAATAACTTACATAGCAAAAGTGTCCACTGCAACCTATTACCAGGTATCAGGTATTACTTCAGCCAAGACAGGTTGGGTCATTGTTTGTCTATATGCACATATATAAAAGAACTCAGTATTTTTTAACTGAGATGGAGTTAGGCCCTTTGAATAATCAACACCAATTCAGTAACACAATTTCAAACCAAATTCAGCTAGGAATTCATTATGAAAAAGCAAAGATATGAACTGTACAAAATACTTGGTCTGCCTTCAGTCAAGGAGTGTTGGTTTTGCACATCAGTGTTTGGAAGCTTGGAAAATTTGTTTTCCTTATCAGTGCTAAAATAATCCATGTTTTACCTAGATGAAGTACAGGGCAGTGGAAACTATTTTCTTATTAGGAGAACCTTGTGAAATTAGAAAAGCAAATCTTAGTGGGTCAACTGTATGGTTTATTATTACTTGGACTGCGTGTCCATTAGAAATGGAATTTACCGGTGTACTAATCTTGGAATTTAAAGAATTGTCCCTTTAACTTTCTTAAATTCTTTCTCAATTCACTTTCTCAAGTCACCACACTGATGACTTTCTACCCTCTATCTTTGTCACAGCTATCTTGAATATTAGTGAATACTAGTACTTTTTCAGTGGAGGGGGGAAGGAAAACTTGTTTTAAATGCAACAATAGACTGTGGCATAGTGATACTGTGCCATGCTGCACACTCTTAAAGGAGCCAACCGAAAAACAAGTAAAGTTAAGAGGAGGAGCATCCTTCCTTATTCCACCCAACAAGACATTGCCCTTTATTAATATATGATTTTTGGATCAATATATGCTAAAATAGCTTAAGAACCAATGGCGTTTTATCTGTTGTACACTTTGTGGAGAATTACTAGGAAAAATTACAAGAATTGTAGGTTGATACTTTGTAAATTGATAAATAACTTGACTTGTAGGGGCTGTCTTGCTGCAGGTAAGTGCTGGAGGCTCTGCTGTGACTCTTCTTTTAGGAAGAGGCAAAGCAGGCTGGTGGCAGGTTCAGACATGAAGTAAGCTTTTTCAGAAAGGCAGTGAACATCTCTCTCTATGTTAATCTTTTATTCCTGTAACTCTTTACCCTGCTACCCAAAAAACATTTCTTCTTCCTCCTGCAGAGCTGCTGTTTCCAAGCTTTAATAGTTCTGTTCCCATGCAATATTATCAAATAAGTCAAACGTTTTTATTAGTAGAATTTTTAAAGGCAAGATTGCTTATCAGTGCTATGTGTTTTAAAAGAGACAGTAATACCATATACTTTAGACGGAAAATTTTCAAGGATAATTCTCTTCATTATTGCTCTATAAAATGCAAGCACCCCCAGCACCTTATCTCTGTTGACATTATGGATTCATTTTTAATTGTGCTTTTTTCATTCTTTCTGAGTTAGGGTCACAAGAAGTCTTTCAGCCTTAAACACCAAACCTGTCTCCCTGCTGAATCCTCTTTGCTGAAGGAGTATTTTTAATTTGCAGATGCCAAACTCTTGGCTTTCTCTGAGGTATATTTAATGTATATAGTAAAGTCATCTGTGCTGTAACAAAACAAATCTTGTTTCTGTCTCATATTTCTCTTTCAGTGTCATTGAAATAGAATTCGTTGAACTATCAAAATCAGTATCTGACACTAATCAAAAATAAATACAAAATTATTTTGTCTTTGGACAGTGGTCTTTGCAGTAATAGAGAATGCCAAAACTGAGAAAATAAAATAGTTGAAAGGAAGGGATTTGGGACCAACTTAAGTTTGCTTTCATTTCACTGCAATGGCCTCTGAAATATAAGCATATACTTTTGTGGTTTGCAGAAAAGGGCTCTAAACCAAAACTAACTTGAAGAAATTGTCATTGTCTCTCTACTGTTGCTTGAATGTTGTTTGGCAGCAGCTCTCTCACCCTCCTACTGCTGCTAATTTTCTTGTGGAAGAACACAGAACAGGCAGGAGGGCTGAGTAAGTCTAACATCTCTCTTGAGTTAAAACTAATGCCTAAAGATTATATTTCAGTCCTTTCTTCATGAAGTTAAGCTTACTTTTGACTGCAGTTTCCTTAACAACTGCTTGTTACCTGTCCATGGATGAAATAATAAACCAAGTAAAAAATGCCAAGATCATCTTTTCTGTGCCTTACATAGGAAAAAAAGTTAATTGATCTAGTGTCGTGAGTTTGACCCTGGCTAAATGCCAGGCACCTACGACGTCTGCTCTCTATACTCTCTCCTGCTGCAGCTATGCAGAGGAGAGAGTTGAGATAATATCACTGATAAGCAGGACACACGAGATTCAGGGCAAAAGCAGGCAGGAAACTTAAAGTTGCAAAAAAAGTGATTTATTAATCTAACAGAGTCGGAGGATAAATCAGAGGTAAAAATAAGCTCTCAAGACACCGTTTCTTCACTCACCCCCCTTCCCTCTTAAGGCACCACTTCCCAGCGCACCCCCCCCCTCCTTTCTAGCTAACCAACAACTCCCAGGCAGGGGCAGGGTGTGGGGTTTTTTCTTAAGTCAGTCTATCACAATTCTTTTACTACAGGCACTGTTTCTCTATTCGTCCCCCTCCCTCCATTCAACTAACAGATTCGGGCTGGGGCAAGGTATATGGCTTTTCTTAGTCAGTCCAACGCCACAGTTCTTCTGCTACAAATGCTGTTTCTCTACTCACCCCTCTCCCTATTAAGGCCATTTCTCAGCTCACCCCCTCCCTCTTTCCTTCTAACCAACAGCTCCGGGGTGGGGGCAGGGTATGAGGGTTTCCTTTGGTCAGGGTCAGTCCTTCAGGGAGAAGAGTTCTCTACTTAGCCATGGAGTCCGTCCCACAAGAGACAGTCCTCTGCGAACTTCTTTGGCGTGGGTCCAATCTCACGAGCAGCACCTGCCCAAATTTTGCTGCAGCATGAGTTCTTGTCCATAGGGTACAGACTTCCAAGCCGAGGCCAGGCTGTTTCCATCCCAGGAGCAAGGCCTCTCTCTCTCCTGCAAGGCCTTTGCAACTCTCAGTCTCTGCTGGGACTCCCACTGGATCACAGCTTCCTGCAGGCATCCACCTGCTCCTCTGGCGTGGGCACCTCCCCACAGGCTGTGGGTGGTTCTCTACATCTTCTGGACCCCATGGGCTGCAGGGGGACCACCTGGTCCCCCCATGGTCTTCACCACAGACAGCAGAGGGTTTTCAGCTCTGGCACCTGGAGCACCTCCTCCCCCACCTTCTCCACTGACCTTGGTGCCTCCATGTTGTTCTCCCTCACATATATTTACCTCCTCCTCCTCCTCCTCTGTCTAAAAAGAAGTGCGTGCTCACATTGTTTTGATTTCTTCTTAAATATGTTTTCACAGAGGCGTAACTAACATCTGTAATTGGCCCAGGTTTGGCCAGCAGCATGTCCATCATCTTCAGAGCCATCAGAGATTGGCTCTGCTGGACACGGTGGAGAAATTTCCAGAATCCTTACTCAGGACATGCAGGAGCCATCTTTGTACCCCACCCTATTCACTGGCAAAAACCAGGCCAGGCAAAAACTACCACATCTAGTTACAGAATTTCATGTCACTCTCATTTGTGCTAAACATTTAGCTGGCAGTACAATACTCTGTCATTAGATCTAGTCACTAAAACCTTGAGTAGCCAAAATGCACTTAGAAAATAAAAAAAAAGGCAAAGAAACCTTTACAAAAGATTATATTACAAAGAGTGCACTAATCTGAATCATGGATTTCACAGAAGGCTGCATTTTTCTTTCAGATTTTATCCAAGACAAGATTCACATGTTTTGACAAAGTATGAAAGAGTTGGTTTCTTTGTTCCAAGTGGAGGTGCTATACCTTAGGCTGTCACTTTTACCTGTGTGATCTGCAGGGAAGATCTTACTTAACAGAAGGTATTGCTGTGGTTGGCAGTCACTTTTCCACCCAAAAGATTTGTGAAATGGTGCATGCCACTGAGAACCTCTTCTCATCCCCATAAAATCAGGTTTTGGAATAAAAAGCAAAGGTCTTTGGCATATGTCAAGTCAGATACATGGGGTACTTAAGGCAATGTCATATTTCCAATTCATCGCTTGTGTGGAACATAAATTGTGGCTGCTTGTACTGTCAAGCACAGTTATATAATACACATTACACTGTATAGAATAGCTAGGAAGTTTTCTGTCCTCTTCTTTCTAGCTTGTATGTGGATGTCTCGTACAAAGCATCCCTTAATCTGAAGAATGTATTTAAATATATGTGCATAAATGTGGGGAGTGGGGAGGTTAATCTCTGTTTATTTGTCTAAACTCTTTCGGATTTCGGGCTGAAGAATAAAGATCTAAAGAAGGTATTTGGAAATTCCTTGAAATACTATAATGGTATCTTGATATGCAGTTTTAATACTAACTTAATCTTTCCCTTTTCATTTCAGCTGAGAAGACATACAAAATATCAAGTAGCTCTTCCTGCAGTATGAGTTAAACCTAGATTGCAAACAGGTGTTCTTCAGAACACAAGTAGTTGTTGGTACATACATGACAGTTTTGGGGTTTTTTTTGTTTCTCATGCCATTTCTACCCTGCTCACATCCTGGTTTTTCCTTTTGTGCGGGTGAGTTTTTTGTCAAACCAGACACTGAAAAGATTTTGTTTTGTGTTCTCTCTGCAGGCAATATTCATAAAAGGGCAACCCTAAATTTTTTTCTGCCAGGTTCTATGAAAATGGACATATAAATGACCAAAACCAAACAGAAACTGTTTTAAGCCTTCTACCTCCTCAATTTAATTTAAATTTCTCTAGATCACATTCAGTGCCAATCTCATGACTCTCCAATATTAAAAAATGCTGTCAGTGTCAGCTGAAGAGGTTGCTATGGAAAGTACTGTTTCTATCCAAAACCCCTGCATTTAAACACAGTGGTACAGACCCAAAGAAATACGTCAAAGAGAAGTTGAAGTAACTCAGCACAGGAGTTTTCCTACCTAGACTTCCCCCCGGGTAGGACCTGAGTTGTGAGCCCTAACAACTCAAACAGATAAACAAAACTTGTAGGCAGGTTGTAAATAGATACAAGCACTGTCCTAGAAATGTTTGTACTACCTGTTCCAATAACTCTGCTTTCTTGGATGTGTAGGACATTGACAAATCAATAGATTCTTAGAAAAATAAACAACCATTTTGCATAGGCAGTACCAAAACCTCCCCAGCCCTTCTCATACAAATAACCTGAAATGCACACACAGGGTATCAAAGAACATATTTTTTAGGGATTACTGTTTTTCCAAGTATAACATGAGGGAACATTTCCCATGTAAACGTAAAATTTACCAGTATTGTTTTGCTTGGATCAAAATTATTTTCAAAGGAAATTATTTTACTCGAATAAGTGGGGCTTTGTGCCAGAACAAGGCTGTTTACTGAGATTCTCTGCTGTGGTAGTAGCTTCAGTTTGGTTTTGAAAGGTGCGCAGGTTTCTAGCAGATCTGTCAAAGTCCTAAGCTCTCTTCAACAGATAGCATGCCTGCTTAAAAAAGAGAATGTTTTCAGTCATGTTTCATTAATGCAGCCAACTACTGGTAATGCTAATTTCTTACTTGGAAATTAATGGCAATATTGCCAGCCTCAAATGGTACATTGGGCCTTATAACCTCTATCTCATTGTGCAGTGACTCTGTGACTCTGTCACTCTGCTCCTGATTTCTCCCAGTATAATATATAATACCACATTGAATGCCATCTCTGAAGATTGAGATGGTTGAAGGGTGCTCTGGAGCTCCAGGTATGCTGGTGCTGGATCCATGTTAAGTGCTGCAGGTAGCTGTGCTTACAAAGAGTGCTGCTCTTACTGACACCTTAATTAACCCCTATCACCAGCAGAGTATTCGCATTAACAGTATCTCCATTTAAATTTGAAGTTGACACATTATCACCTCCTCCAAGAGAAATTTAAACAATTGCACATTTAAGGTCACACAAGAATTTGAGTATATGGAGGATTTTGCAGTGCATGGTGTGGAAGGAGAGATCAGCTGCAGAGACCAAGGCAGAAGTGTCTCACATGTGAAAAGAAGAAAGACAGAACTAATTGTTTGACATGGAAGTAGCTCTAATGCCATGAAAGAAGTTTGTGAAGTTGGTGGGATTTGGCTGGAAGTGTGGGATTGTGATAGTAAAATTCTAAGGTATTTGTTTCAGTCATCCCGCATACAAAATGGCATGGCTTTCTTTAAAAATGAACAAGATGGACCGAAACAAGCCCTCCTCCAAGCCCTTCAATTAGACGGTAACCAATTACACATCTTCTAAACTTTCGGCTTTCTGCTCAAGTTGAGAGAATAAGCACAAACTTTGTCTGAGTCTTCTAGCAATGTCCAAAACTAAACCACTTTCTGGCAGGTATGTGGAAGCAGGCCTCGGCATGATCAAAACTGTGTCAAGGGCACAGCAGCATCACAAGTGAGAGATGGAGAAGCTGGACAGAGAGATGTGAGTTCACACAGCTGCGGTTTCTCGGTGATCAGGAAGAAAAGGGTACATCTGCTGAAACACAGTTCCTTCAATAAAGACGCTGCTGCCCTGCTGTATCAAACCCCTTCACAGAGCAGTTTATATCTGCTGCAAATGTGTGTAAACCCTAGCAGTGTTGTGTTATGTCATGATTTATGCTCACAGAGAGCTGAACCTCTTTCTCCCTTCTGTCCTATGGCTGTAGACATAACCTTCTGCCTGACCAGAATCTGTGTGTTTGCACTATGACAGCTGCTTTGTGTAAGAATGCACAAAAATGCAATAGTCTAGGCCACTTCTTAGCAATTTATACTCTGTTGTACTTTAAGCTTGGAAATTTCTGACCACATGAACTCAATTCTGCGAGTCCGTGCAGAATGTTTCTTGCTCACAAAATGAACTGTGGTTTGTAATCTGCTTACTAGATTTGTTTTAAAAGGTCCTGATGCGCTTGCCCTTTGAAGGAAGACCATTAGTTTGAGGTATTTATTTTCAGTCTCATCATAGAACGTTCTCTTCTAGTAATCAGATGCCAAAACACAATATGCAGTATAAAACAGAGGGCTCCAGAAGCTGTGCTAGAAAATATTTGTTGCATCTGCAAGACCTTAAAAAGAAAATAACTAGATGGGACCATCAAGTGCCATCTGGCCTATGCCACAGTTCATTTTCGTCTGTACTTATTGACAAACAGTAGTTATTGACAAATAACTTGTTGCTGCTCTCCAGCTGCACTTCTTGAAGATAATCCAATGTTGCTGGGCTTCCAGAAGCATTCTTGTATCTTTCAGGAAGGTGGTGTAATTATTATGCCGGATAGAGCCCAGGTGATTATTGAAGAGGAACATGGGTGGGTCTCTTCAGCTTAAAATAGCAAGGGAGTGGGTGTTTGAGAGTTATGCAAGCTAGCAAGAGGCACAGCCATCTGCAGCTGCTCCTGACTAGGAGGGAGAGAGGAAAGGGGAAACGTGTATTAACCTGGAGTTGTAATTAGCCTGGCCTTCAGGCTAATTAGGCTAGTATCTGTTGCTGTAGACCAAAGGCCAAGAGTGGCTCAGACAGGCAGGGGTGAAGAATGGAGGGACCAGACACATCCCTCTGCACTGGCTGTGCTTTCTCTATGGAGCAACAAAGCCAAGATCCAGCAATAGAACCCAAAACTGAATCCTCATCGAAGGGTAACAAAGAGATAGGCTTAGTCCTCTTCTAGGCAAGGTGAAGGAGCAAAAAGTTTGTAAAACTCTATTTGTTACATCCTCCCTCTCCTTACTCCCTGCTAAGCCCGTGTTGGGGAACCCTACCTGTTCAGCTGTCATAAGATGCTCAGATTCCTCTCTGAACACTTAAATGTTTTATCTAGGGAAGAGATTCTCAGTTCCTGAGGACTCAGGAAAAAGGCAATTTTAATCTCACCAGGCTGTCACAGCACACTAAACACAGGGTCAGTTAATGCAGGGGTTAGTCCTGGAGTGGTAATCACCTGCTGGTTTTCAGCATAAACCCTTTATTTTTCCATTTGTTTCTCCAGTATTTGTCATCCATATTTACCACTCTTCTACGTACCATTTTGTACTGAAGTACAGTAGTTCCTAAAGTTTAACACATTAGTAAGAAAAAATCCTCTAGCAGACTTTATTTTTATTCACTGTGAGTTACAGTGCATGTTAAAAGAAAAATTTTTTAAAAATGAACATATAAAGTTGGACCAGTGAGTTACAGTCTGGAAGTTTAGTTGGAAAATTAAGTTACAAGTTCAAGGTCTGTGCACATATGTCTGATTTAAATAGACAGAACTGTGGTATATATCACTTGATACCAAGTGACCTCCCCAGAAACAGATCATCTTAAAGCACACAAAAACTAAGCTATCCAACAGTATACTACTTTAAGACTTAAATTGCTGTTATAGGACCTTGCAAATAAATGTGAAACAGCTGATGATTGACCATGAATAATTAAGAACTTATAAAGCAAAGAGGCCTGTTGATCGGACAGGTAAACATTTCTAACTCATATCAGTTACCCAGGATGGCACAGCAGCCAACAAATACATAACTTAACAAAAAATAATTTAAAAATTGGTCATCTTTCTCCTGTGCTGATTTCATGGCTCATTTAAGATTCCATGCTTATTAGGCTTTTTCAGCAAAGTTCCACTCTTACTGGTTTTATTCCTGACACGCCCCACATTAAGAATCCCTCTATCTTTGAGCTTGTCTTGAAAAAATACACTCTTACTTAATAATCTATTTTATTGAAAAGAGAATATGGACTCAAAAACTTGCACTTTATTGCAGCTTTCTGAAATTTTAAAAAGGCACAAACCCCACGTCACTAGGTTTTTAACAGCCTTGAAACACAAAGCCTTTTTTTCCCACCAGTGATTGTCCAGGATAAAATACCGTTTCTTTAAGGAAATATTGTACTTGATTCCATGAAAGATTGCATGGAGCTCTAAATTTCTTTGGCTTTCCTAAATCTCATGACAAATTTGACAATTGCTTCTCAGTCTTTAATTAATATCTCTGGATGAAAAATATTTAAGAACTCTCACTGACCTGATGCCCGACAAGGTAACTGTCTGATCCCAGCACAAATACTTTAGAGATTTCTCATCCTTCTAGTTTATCATAGCAGGAAATATGTACCTGTGTGTAAAACCAAAGCAATGGTAAAACAGCGCTTCTATTTAAAATTAATTTAACAATTAATATTTTTTATTCACTCCCCTCTTTTCTTTCTAGTTCAGAGAGTGAGATAACACATTACTAGTTACAGGTGTGTCTGAAACTGCAGAGACTACTCCAGAAGTTAGTTCATCACCACTGTCTCAGGCTTGTTGTCTGAGATTGTGTCCAGAGCAAAATTAAATCACATTCATACACATCCTTGCAATGCACAAATGTCCAAATGAGACTAGACAGATTCTTGAAGAGAAATCCTCCCTTATGCTAGAACAAGGTGCATTACCCATTTAAATGAAATTTATTTCTAAAAATAGGATTCAAGTGAGATTTAAATAATTGAAGAAAGATTTTTCAGCACAGCAGAGCAATTTATATTTCTCCCTGGCATTGATCTGAGCAAAACCATTACACTGATATCCACAGACACCATTTTCTCAGCTTACGCTCTGTTTCTCTTTGAGAACATTTCTGGAATTTACATAAACATTAACCATAATTTTAGATGAAAATACTTTTTAAAATAGGTCCTATTATTTAGCAAAGTAACTATTATTTCCCGTGTAAAATGTACAAGCATTTTGATCAGCATGCTCAGAAATTATGATTCTTATAATTGAACATTACAAATGTGGAACAGCAGTATTCTTGCATTATTTTGCACCAGGTGGAAGTCTTGAGCTGTGTTGCTATAGACTAAAATAAAAGCAAAAGCAATTTGATGGAAGTAGCAATGATGAGAAGCAGAATGCTTTTTCTCTTAGGATTCATAACTGCAAAAATAAATGGAAAGACATTATTTTTAGTATGAAACCAGCAAATAGATTCACAAATAGAAACTAGTAAGCACAAGAAAAACAGCAGACTCCAGGTCAGATTTTTAAGGTTTGTTTCTTAGCCTTCAATTAAACAATGGGATTTGCCCATAAGGAAATATGATCTGTTATGAGAAACAATGGAGCAATCAATGTTTTAATTTAGGCTTGTAAAGCAAGCCTTTCCTTCCAAATATTGGAATCTGTATAGCCGTAAACTAGTCAGGGAAATGCTGGCTTAAAAGTTTCAGCAGCAAAAGTGGTTAAGGCATTGTGACTTTTAGAACATTTTGACAGATTATGTCATTACCCAGCTTCAGGGTAGGCAAGACAGCACTAAAGGCAGAATGATTTTCTTCTGTGACTGTTTGTTTTGACTTTCTTCTCTTGTAGATGAATCTGCCTGTTTTCTGGGACTCTTAAACCAAGTAATTTTTTCTCAAATACCTGATTTTATGAGAGGTGATGAGCATTCTTTACTCTTTGGTCATTGACTGTTTTTAAAATTTCCTAATCTTCTTTTCTTAAATTCTGCTGCAATCTATCTCTAAATAGACGAGTTTGTTTGATGCTAAAATTTAATAATGACACTGGGTGCCTCTCTGGTCACATCCACTTAGATTTTACCATTATCAAAACACCAGTCATCCCAACAGTGCTGGGAAGCAGCTGATATGATATATATTAATTTTACTGACAGGGAAAACAAGACATAATGAAAGTGTCTGGAAAAGGTGCCTGTGAATTCTGTAGCAGTGCCAGAACCTGAACACAAATTGTGGTGTGATTTGATTCCTAAGCCAATGGTTACCAAACTATGACTGAGGACTCATTGCACAATTATGGTAAATAGTCTACAGATAATTCACAAAACCATACTTCCTTTAGAATGTTTTCAGTTAAAAAAGTTGATTGTAAGAGACTGTGAGAAGTTATGCTCTCTAGGTCTGAAATATTTGGAAAGAACCACATTTTCCTGTGAGTATGAAACAATATAGCCAAAAGGCCTGTAGCTTTAGTTGCTAAATAAGTTTGAGCCTTCAAGCATTGATATTTGTCTCTTCAGAGAAGTATGAATGAAAAATGCCATCATAACAAACTGTGTTAATTACATACTCACACCACGAAATGTACATATATCCTAAAAAAGAGAAAGGAGAGAAAATACTTACTCCAAGAAAAACTATATAGAGTTGCAGTACATGAAAAGAACATTTACTCCAAGAAAGATGATGATGTTCCATAGCACATATGACACCAGACATAATGTAGAAGTTGGGAAGAATGTGTAGTCACTACAGGCAACCTCTAAGCCCCTTTAAAGACTCAGGAATACTGTCTGGTTGTCTTAAAGGCATACTTAAATGATCTTGGGCTCTGGCTACTGCATCCATTTTTCCAGGACATGTTCTCCTCTCCTGCTCTCAGTGTCTTGCCCAGGCAGATTTTTGGTAAAGACAGTTCATGCCTGTGGTTTTTACCCTCTGCGAAAGATGGAGCCAGAGCAGTTGTGTGGGAGGGAGAGCAGCAGTACCTGTGCCAGCAGAGCAGGGACAGCTGAGCAGCTTCTGCACAGAGATCTTAGGCTGCAGTGAGAAGGCATCATCCTGGGCAACTCAGCATGAGGAATTTAGAGAGACATTTGAAAGGAATGGGAGCATCCAGAGTGGGAGAAATAGATCTTTTTTTCTTGCAGCCATATAATTCTGAGTTGGGATACACTGGGAGTCTCAGGACAAGCCATGACTGCAGCAGAAAGGGCTGGTGACTGCGTGTTACACGAGGGTCCAGGAGGGATGGGGAACGGTTCCTCTCTATTCACTCAGACAACTATGCATTCTAAGAATTGTGGGCCAGAGACTCGACAAAACACCCATGAAAGCTGGGAGGTTGGGTACTACCTTAATTTCTTTTCTGATGCTGTTCTGTCACCAGCATATATATCAGAAGGATCCACAAGGTAATTGTTGCACCAGGAAACAGCCACTGAACACACAGAGAGTATTTTTCTGGCTGTTTGCCATGTCTTGGATGGACCCTGAGGAATCTGCTGCCCAGAAAAGACACTGAGGGCTTCTCAAGAGCTTGCAGGGTAACTCTGGTTTGGCATCTGGAGTGCTGCTCTGATCACTGCTCTGCAGGGCCGAGTGGTGGCAGTGCTACCATTATACTCTCTTTAAACACTTTATTCATGCTATATCCAACACAGTGAAGTTAGCTTTTTAAAAAAAATGCTTTCCTTGTCCTCTATTGTGTTATCCTGAAAACAAGCTGTCTGAATGGTGTCTTTCTGTGTGCACTGGTCAGTTAGAGTCCTCTTACTGCCCATCTCATCTTTACAACGGCCAGTTGAATCTTCAAAGCACGGTTTGTAGTATGAACAGAATATGGTTTGTTCAGTCATCGTGTGTTCTCCATCCCAAATAACTTGAAATTGACAGTTGGGACAATGACTCTGAGAGGGTAAGAGTTTACTTATTCACTGCAGCTCCTACCCACATTTATACATACATGCATACATATACATATGGCTATATATATATATATATATATATATGAGAAGAAGAAAAGCAA
The DNA here is from genome assembly GCA_036630365.1 of Acanthiza pusilla. Lineage (NCBI taxonomy): Eukaryota > Metazoa > Chordata > Aves > Passeriformes > Acanthizidae > Acanthiza > Acanthiza pusilla. The sequence goes on from JAXCHO010000053.1 coordinate 9,578,417, forward strand.
GCCATTCTAAAACCAGAACATTTCTAGTTTAATTTATTCCTCTGTAGTTTTCTGTGGCTCTTAACAGCTGCTCTGCATAGTGGTTGACAAGTGCAGGGAATATTTTTCTTGTGTTCAGAGAGAATGGTTTATTATTAATGGTTAATATTCTAGCAGTCATGCTTACTGTAATAGTCCTGTATATGCTGTTGACAGTGACCCACCTGTAGGCCCGTGTGCCTCCTTCCTGAGACTGTCCTTCTGGACAATGCATTTTGTCGTTGCAACCATGCAGGCTTCAGAAGCATATCTGGGCACAGATAATACACTCCTTTTCTTAAGTCAAAACCAAGCTAGATTGCCCTCAGCCTTCCTGTCCTCAGCATGTCCACTCCTTCTTGTTTTTGCTCACTCTCCTTCACCCTCAGATTACCAGCTGAATAGTTCATATTTTACAAGGTTCTCTGAAGAGATCTGGGCAAAAATCAAAACCAGCTTTCTTTAGAAAATGTAACTCCTCAGGACAGCCCATTTTTAATATCCACAACCATCGTGGCTGGACAGTCACCCAGTCTATAACATGTATTTTCAATATAGTCCAGAAGTAGTTTATAAATCCACTGAAATTAACCCTAAATCCCCTGAAATTAACCCTAACCCTCCCACCATTTGTTACACTATGAATTCCACTTTTAGGAGATATGATCTGAACTGCTTGGTGACAGAACAGAAGGAATATTTTTAAAGAAAAGCAGCAAGATTTGACTCTCAGTGGCACAGTTCTGTGTCTCAGCTCTTAGGCTAAAACACTAAAAGTGGTGCTTTTCACTCTGTTCTTTCAGTAAAGAGACTCCTAACCTCAAATATCTAGCTTTTAAAGGGATGGCCTCAGAGCCATGGCCTCAGGTTTATATCCTTAGCCAACACACTGAATTTTTTAATAAAGATTGAATCCAGGTCCTGTAGCATGCCGCAAATTCTCAACTCTGAATGACCTGAGCATGCAGAACGAAAATGTCAGGAGGTTTAAGCTCCTGCTGTAATGAGACTCGCAGGATTAACAAACCTTGCCGGCATCTGGCGGATGGAGCTTTGCTGCTTTCCACTTCGGCGGTTTCCCACGAGAGGGCAATGTCATCCCTATTTTCCATTCTTCAGCAGCAGAACACATCCAGAGCTTTGTCAGCCTGCACATTGCCCCCTCTGCTGACAGATCCACGCTCGGTTTGCTGCGTCGTTCTTACATAATAGATCTATTTAGCATTGTGGTTAATCTTCAATAACCTATCTTCCATTTGTTGGCAAAGAAAACACCAGTAACTGGCAGCCTGTTTGCTGGCAAAGGCATTTTAAGCCCCAAAATCGTCTGTCATTATGTGAGCCCTGAACTTGTGTGTTCCTCTGAAATATTGTAATTTACTTTCTATATGAGCTTGTAAGAGGAAATTGGCTTCAGACTTTAATGCTGGCCAGCTATCCTTAAGCAGTAAAATTATCAAGCAGATGAACAAGAGCTATGTTTTTTGTGTAACTCTTACTGAAGGGGAGCTGTGGGGGGAAAAGGTTGTGAAGAAGAAAAATGGAATTATGGTTTGGTGATTTGGCCAGTGCACTGGAACATGCTTGTAGCGGGGGCACGGGTCAATCACACGCAGACCAATGTGATCGGTGAAAGCCGTTTATTACAGATCAGAAGGCTACTTATATACATCTTCTACTTCTCTATATCTAAGCAGTAGATTGGTTACTAGCTACTTGTTTACACATCTAAACGAATCACTTAGAGCGATGATGAGCTGTCATACAAACGCTGCTTCTGTTGGCTCTGCTAAACTAATGCTGGATTGTGCACATTTCACTGCCCTGCCTATTAAGAACACCCAACACATGCTTACGTAAGCTGTCCTGTAAACCAAACTCATATTTCAATAATCTGCTACAAGAGCTCTTCATATATAACAGGAACAAACTATGTTTGCTGTTTTGAACCCACAGTGAATCAGTCGTGCCCTACCTCTTCGCCCCATAACAGTCTATTTTAAATGCAGTCTTTACAGCTGGTTTTTGTTCTTTTTGCCTTTATGGGCAGACAGGACAAGCTACCAACATCATCCATCCCAGTGAGACCAGTTGTTTTGCCATCTGGCATGTCAGCAGCACAAGCACAGTATTACAACATGCAACTCCTCCACAGCATTCTCGCTTCACCACAACATCAGGAAAGATAAATGGTATTCCAGAACAAATATCTCAGCAGAAATCCATGCCAGGGCCACATCTCTGCATCTCACAGGAAGCCTTTAATATCTTTCAGGACTGAGTCTACATGAATTAGCCAAGTGAGTGTGTGTCATGTCCAGGGCTAGGTATCAGAGCTTTGGCCTCCAGGCCTTCTGTTTTGACACAGCCCTTTAAAAGGGGAGCTGTAGACACTGGTAAGTCTTCAAAATTGCAGCTGGTGAAGTTTACAAAAAGCTTTCCTTTACTTAAAATATGCATGCTGCAAGACTTAAACCCCTAATATCAAGGGGGGAAAACCAATTCCCGTTTGAGATACAGCATTCTCATTACTTTAATTGACTTACACCTTTTTTCAATAGCCAAAAATAGCTTTCCAAAGCAGAGAAAATACTACAACTGGACAAATTTATTTTTCTCAGAGATATATTTTCAATTCGGTATTTCAGAGATCAGAAAAGTTCAAACTGCTGATGTTTTGAAAACGTTCCCACAGACGCCTTTTCTGCATTCCTCCCGCCACTGTAGATCATGTTTATTCAGTGCGGTCTTGGCTGGTGTGATTATTCATGTGCTGCACTGGTGATGCTCTCTGAAGCATTCAGTTGCTCCTGGAGGTATGTGATGGAAAAGGAACCCAGCTGCCTACTATGAGCAATAAATATGCTGTGGTCTCTTTTGGCTGCTTTGCGGTTTCCATTGTCTGAACATCCATCTAGACTCATCCAGAGCTTCTTCTGCTACCTGAATGGTGTAAAAGGATTAAAAGAGGGTCATAAACCTCCACTCTGTTCATGTTGCTATTTATCTCCCCTCTTGGTTTATCTAGAGTTTATTTGTTGGTTTAATTCTCCAAAATGGTAAAAGAGCCTGAACATATATACAGAGCCATTTTTAAGTCCTTTTTCCCCCCTTGTTTAACTAAAAAATTTTTAAGTGTTATACATTTTAAAAAATACAAAGATAATTTTTTGTCACTTAAGTACACCTCCTCAATTGCTTATTGGTTTCATGTTTTGCCTAGGTACAGCCTTAAAAGGGTAGCAGATAAATGCAGTTCTAACTGAACAAGCTAAATAGTCTCTCAGCATTTATACATCTATGGAATACAGCCAAACTGAGGCAGGCAGTGACCTGGCAATTGGGCTGAGCTCAACTGTACTGCATGGCACAGAGCTCTGCCGCAGCAGGGCACCTTTGGCACAAATGCCATCCTGTGTAAATGACCCTCAAATCTTGCCTTGGTATAAATGTGATGGGAAAGAATAAGTACATTTCAAAGCTTTCTTTGTCTAGCTAAAATGAACCTTGTCTCTAACACAACTTAACTAATTTACTGTCCCTTGCAGTCTTGAAACTTTAACTGTAAAGTGCATGTTTGGGGAGCAAAGCAAGTTGTTTCCACAGAATGTGTACTCTAGGTTTTGGGATCCTGGTTCAGAGGTTTGGGATGTGTGAGATATTGGGAACAGATTTTCTTTTGCCTATGGGGCATTCTGTTTTAAAAAATCTAGACTGCATTGCCAGTGTCATAAAAACACAGACCATGACAAAGGTGATTATGAGAGCCTCTCAGCTAGATTGGCAAGTCATGCTGTTGCAAAAGTATTTAAACAAGGCAACTGACTAGTCCAAATAGTGACATTGTTGTTTTGTTGAATGGTTTTTAAAGCACTGTCATTTTTCTAGACTACATGGCTATGCTTTGAAACAGAACCTTTTGAAATGAACCCTAAATGCACATTGGAAAATAAGGGAGTTAGAATCAAGTGTTTTTTTTTTTTTTTTTTAAATTGGATCCTATGATTATTAAACTCTTGGTTGCTGGGAAAGAAATCTAGACAAAGGTGTCAGTCACTCTTATTTGCACTCAGCTGATAGAAGCTGACAGGTTTTCATTTTATCTTTCATTAATTTCAGCAGAGAAATTCAAATGTGCACTTTGTTCTTTTCTTTAAACAGAGAACCTGAGAAATATTCAGTTTGAAAATACTAATTTTAAAAGAGGTATATATATATATATATATATATATATATATATATATATGTATGAATATGTATGTGTATATCTCAAGAAGACAAATGCGTTCGATAGAAGTTCTGTAAGCGTTGTGCGTTGTTATAATTTTACATTTCTGAAGTCTCTGAATTTTATTTCTGCCTCTTTTAATTACATCAGTATTTCTCTGAGAGTTTGAAAGAGAAAACCCATGCACAAAATGACAGAACATGATAGAAGTTTTCTTTCTTTAACACATTTGCAGTAAAAAAACAAAAAAAAATCTGTAAAACAGATCATTCAGCATGCAGTGATAAGCTGATTGTTAATGGTGCAATGGTCCCTACAAATGGTGCCATTATCATTCAAAAGCAATGTACCAAAAGATTAAAACCTTGTGATAGTGTCATAATTCACTGTTTTCCTATTGTGACAAGGGAGACAAATTTGTTTCTTACCAAATCCCAGTCCTGCCTGTCTCCTGTTTATCCTGTCAGCCCCTAAAGCACCAGTGATCATTCCTTCCAAATTTTTTTCCCACTACCCACCTCCTCGCCTTACAACAGGTGAATTTGCTGCACTAGAGGATATGTTTGTGATACTCTTTGCCATTCATAACTGGTAAGTGGTTACCTCTGGAGTGATGCAGAAGACATATCGGTGTCTGGGAGCTGGAATTGTGCAAGTTAGAATATTCCCTTTCTACTGCGTGTCAGATGGAAAAGGTGGGAGCTGGACTCTTCAAAATGGTAAGCCACAGCACAACACTGGGCAAAAGTGGGTTAAGCACAACAGGCAGTGTCTCTAAGTTCAAATTAAAAAGCAATTTTCAATGACTTGTTGTATTGACGGTAAAAAGGAGATGCTTTGTGCACCAAGGATCACTTCTCTGCTTAGAGCTTGCAGTGGCAGATGCAATATGATGAGCCATCCAAATTTCATTGCCAGTCTGTGGAATATGGATCAGATGGATTACACTTAACAGTCAAAATCAACAGCTGATCGAGACTGTGATTAGTGTGACTAATTAGAGTACCTTAATGATATAAATGGCCTGCAAGATGAAGCCTCCACATTCTTATGGAGATTTGTTATTTTTGTGATCTGTGCTGTGTGAGCTCTCAAAAAATATAGTGTGAATATAAGAAAGCTGTGTCATGACCCTTACTACAGCAATAAAGCATTGTTCTTGTTTCTCAGAGAGTTTTTGCAGAAAGCATTGAGCTCATCATCTTGTATGTTCTGAGGTCTGTGTGGCATTCTCAGGTATAGAAGCTATGGCTGAAGTGAGATGAAAACTCTTTCCATTATGCATTATATATTTCTATATTCATAAAAAATTACAGAGCCTGTCCTATGACTGAAGAGACAGTGAGAGCCACTGTCTCCTATGGGAAAGCTGCAAGAACCAGCGACGAGGGAAAGAAACTCCAAGTCATACTAGTTTCTTTTCTCCCTAGTTTCTGAAATTCACTTACTCTGTGACCTTGAGCAAATCTTACAGCTGCTGTTTCCCATTAATTAAATGCAGATGATGTTTTTTTAATTGAAAAATGCTTTGAAATGAGAAGATACCAAACTACATGGAAATCATCTTAGAAATCAAAGGTGATCTGCAGTTGCTCAGATACGGTCCTGTAGAAGTAGGCCTTACCATTCCCCATGGTTTAACATGACTAAGACTATAATAGTGTTGTGAGGAGTTTCCTTCTTTTTGCATCCCAGATTTTAACCTGTTTTATTCCTCTCTCTCTCCCAGACCTATTTTGAAGCTCCTGGCATAGATCTGGCATAGTAACACAGTTTAAAATAACAAGAAAGCTACCAAAAAGCCCCAGTTTCAAAATGCACACAGTAATATCTGGACCCCATGGCCTTCTCTATAACTTGAAATCAATGAGGATGAGGGACAAGGGATTGGGCCTTCTCCTGCACCTTTGAGAGCTGCTGGTAAATATCTGTGTTGCGTCCCATGTTAAAAATTCTCAGTGGATCTCATGACATCTTAGGATCTGTCATATCATACACTTACAGAATGAGTAGAGATGAGCTCCTGCCATCCTGTGCAAGTAGGCTGAAGTATCCACTGGGTAGGTGTAAAGAAGTTTGCACCATGCTCACAGGACCAACCTTTTCATCCTGCTTACCTGACTTCTAAGCCATTTCATTTGCTTGTTCTTTTCTGAATTCAAGCCAAATAAGTATACTCTAAAAGCAAAATCCATAGCTGAATAAAGTGCAGAGTCTGAAGTAACACTCCTGTTTATTCTCTCTACCTGACCAGAGGCTGCAGAGCTTTCTTCCTTTGCTGGGAAGTCTGTTTGAGCAGCCATTTTTCTCCACAGTCATCATCCCCCTTCCCTTGTCTGGGCTCCAGTTTTCTACTGCCAGTCCCTCCCTGGTAAGGGCAGTGTGGTCTGCACTGTGAGAGATGGTGTAGAGCTTCACACACAGACAGTCTTCCCCCAGACACCCTAAGAGAACCGAAAAGCCAGCACCGTTAATGGAAGGTATGATTTCAGACCGTCTCCATACTTCCACTACTGCCCAACTGCTACTGACATGAAGAAAGCAAAAGAAACTTTCTTCCTTGTTCCAGGCTAAGCACCATATGGTTTTGTTTTAGGAGAAAAGGTGTATGAGATGTTATTTCTTGCTGTTTTTTAAGGACAAATGAAAGAATTATTTCAATTGTGGTGCTTTATATTGGAACCGTTCTTTTCTTGTAAGTGCATAATTATCATATATTGATAATACCCATGGCATGTTTTCTTTTCCAACCCAATGGCAAGATGTGGACCACGCTTTAAAGGAATGTAGTCTGACTAAAAGAAGTGTGGTATATATATTGAACAACTGCTTGAGGGAATGCTCTAGGTTTGTGGCAAAATCAGGATGAAGAGATTAGGTGGCAGTCTTTTAATTTTCAATGCATTTTACCTCAATATCTATTCAAGGATAAGAATGAGCTATTGCAAAGAACACTAGAGTAGTAAATTTTTCCCTTATGTTCTGAGTGTTAAACAGCGCAAAAAATGGCAGTTGCTGTTTGAAAGGTTTTGAAGAATTCATGAATCATTAATATCTCCATGACACTGCCTCTGCCATACAGAGTATGATTCAATAATTTTCTTCATAATGTGGTTCTTGAGACAGACAGAAAGGCAAGAGGTACTGGGCTGGACATACCTTTTTGAATGGCTAGATGATGGTGCTCTCAAAGAGTCCCGAGTCTCTAGACCTTTATGGTTCAGCTCTTAGGAAGAGAGATTAAATTGAGATTAACTGGCTGGAAGTCTTCTTCCTTGAGAATGTAGGTAATTTTGAGAAAAATAATAGTCATGAACAAAGGCACACAAGCTCTAGTGCCTTTCAAAAATTGTTGGCAACCCTAAGTTTAAAGTTTGTGTACTAATAGCCCAACTTATGTTTTGGAAGACTCACATTTGGCAAATAATTTATTTTCAGTATTTCTGTGTTAGTTTTAGCACTGTACAAAATGTTCCATGCTTAGATAACTCTTCTGAAAGCAGACATAAATTTAACAAGGAAATCACATCTCAAGTGATTGTATTTGGCTCTCAAACTACTCTTATTTAAAAAAAAATCTGTAGGCAATAGAGACTCAGGGCTTTGCATAGGTCACACAGTGAATCAGTGATTCAGCTGAGATAAGATGATTGACTCCCCTTTCCCTTTTTTTACCCCATCTATTAGATCCCCCTGCCAGTACAAACAGTCTGCATAACTTGGTAAGGAGGTTAAAATGTCAGGTCGAGTTCATTTTAAATTGCTTGAGCCACTTGTGGAATGTAAACTCTATGATCAAGTTTGCATTTAACCATGAATCTTCAGACATTTCAGTATTGAGACAAAAACTGTTTGCACAGCAAGCTATGACTGCCTGATAGGCATATGCCAGCAGTGTAGGTGGATCTTCTAATCTCTGCTGGAACTTCTGAAGTGATTTACTATCTCCATATAACAGATGTGTTTCATTCTCATTAAAAGAGTTAAACCCGAGTGGCTACATCAGGCTTAGCCTACACCCAGCCCTGCTAAACAGGACTTGCTGGAGTACGTAAAAATAAAACTACTTAATCAGCTATTAAGAATGATGAAGAAACAGTCATGATGTTTCTGCAATTTAGCATAATAATGAAGAAATACTCTGTAAGAAGATAAAGGGACACAGGGCATGCCCTGCTCTGAGTGGAAGGAATAGTTGCATCATGTGCAAGCATTTCAAATCAATACAGGTTGAGTTCAGAGCAGCAAAGGCAGGGTGGCACTGACTTTAGTGCACACTAGCACCCCCAGGCATAATCTATCTCCAGATAAGTTTGTTGCAAAAATAAGAACTAAATGCCTTAATTTCTGCCCCTATTATTTGCCCTGTACTTTCTTTCAGCTAGAAAACATGGAAATCAATGTCAAGAATTAATCCCTGCCATCAAGCTCCCAGCCTGACAGGAAACAGAGACAGGTAAACAGCTGGAAAAGGAATGCTGTTTGGTTCTGTATTTCTTCTGAGATCTGCTATCTGGTCAGTTAAGGATCATGCTCTCAAGCCCCTTCTGTCCCCACTAATTAGTTCCCTACAGTGAAGCCCAGAGCAGAACTACGGCAAAAGGCAAGCCTGGTTTGAAGCAGGGTTTTTGCTCATGCAAAGTATGTGGATGCAGCAAACTCAGGCCCTTTGATCACGGTCACAGAAAGCTGCCTGATGCCTAGAAGCAGACTACCAGGAACAGAGGCCAAAACAAATTAGGAGTATAAAACATGGACAAATTTATTCAAGACCTTTGAGGTACATTCGGGCAAGCAAAAGTCCCCCTCAGGGACAGCACCCAAATTGGATGACGGCCCTTCACCTTTTATAAGTTCTGTCCCATTAGCATATTGGCCCTTAATTCTCCAATCACACTCTTAGGTGATGATGTTAACCATGCTAGGTGTGATCCCCCCATACCACAGTAGTTTACATATTTTTGGGCCCTAGGGCAATGGATATGTCCTTGAATCTGTATTCAGAGAGCCTTGTTTTGGCTAAAGGTGCTGGGAACAGAGGATTTTGGCACTTTGTAAGAAGCACAGAGCTGCAGCAAATTACAGATCCATGAAAAGCAAAAAAAACCTAGATATACTGAAGGCATCATGCCCAGCCAGTCAAAGGCTGCTAAACCAGCAAAGGCACTCAGGGTTACTTGGCCAAACGCAGCACCTGGAGCAGGATTGCCACTGTTTGCTTCCTGCTCGCTCCTAGAGATGCCTGCAGTCCTACTGCAGCCACATATAAAGAAAAACATCGCACAGACACCTGTGCACCCCTGCAGGCACCTCTGGACCTGCCATGCCTGCAGAGAGCCAAGCAGCTGGGCCCCCATCTCCTCCTGCAGGCCTGCTGGAGACCCTGCTGCTGTCCTCTGTAGGGACCACACGGGATGAGAGACCCAGAGCCCTGCTCCATGTCACTGTGGAGGAAGGAGAGGCTGCCACAGAGTCTGTGGGGTTTGGGTTTCCCCTGCAAGTCCAGGGGAGTACATGGGCATGTGTTGTTAAACACGCAGGGTGTCAACTGCTGCTCTGTGGAATGTGTCTGAGACAATCCCTGAGTATTCATTTTATTCCAAACTCTTTTTTTCTCTGCAAAACACTGTGTAAGGATAGAAAGCCATGTCCTCTTGCTCAATAAGATACCGAGAGGAAAATTAGCTCTTTGTCTTGGAATTTTTCCCCTGCCCTGACATCAGAAAACGTTAACAATTTTTTCTTTTCTTCACAAGAGCTTCAACAGGAGATTTTAAAACTCTTCTTCCTGACTGCGCTTTGTTCCCATGAGTAAGCCAGCCTCACCTGAGTGTCCTCTTCATCTTGACTACAGTTCCTACGGACACTGAGCAGTCTTATAACCCTGCTCCTGTCCCAGCCTGGTTGGCCTTTTAGATTTGGAAAGGGAAATCATAAAAACTCATAGCAGCTCTCAAAATGAAAGTGAAAAAAGAGAATCCCATTAAATTTCAAAGTAAGCAAAAGGAAGCCAATTTGGTATGTAAAGTAGAACATCAGTTTGCACACCCACCCCTCTCTTTTCCCCTGTCAGAGCACCCTGGGAAAGTGGAAGCTATTCTTTTCCTTTTCTGTCCTTTCCCTTCCTCTGCATAGTCACATTGTTTTCAATTGCATAGCTGGAATGGTAATCCTCTTCCCTCAGTTATTTTTTCTCTTTCCTTCAGGCCTGGTTCAAAACACACTTAAATTAAGATGGAGTCTTTTGTGTTTGACATAGTGAGTCTGTGTCAGCAAAATTTGGTCTCCAGCAAGAATTGCAAGAGATGTTGTGACATCACGAGTAAATCACTCCTTGAAACACTTCTGGGAAAAACAGACTGTCGATTTATGACTGGTTTACTGAAAAGGCTTTCCTTTGGATGTTTTAAAGTATTTTTTATTTTGGGAAAAAAATCAAAAATTTCCAAACAGCAGGACTTTTTCTTAATAATATAATTATAAATAACCACCCCATTTAAACCCGCAATTAGACCTCAGTAAAACACAATAAATAAACTAATGAGGAATTGGAATTTTCCACCAATGCAAACATCAAGGCACTTTTATGTCAGACAGTTTGTTTCACATCCAGAACCTAACCCAAACATTACCAAAAAAGGACAGTGAGGCAGCAGGGTGGTATTAGACCTGAGAAGAGGACTCCTGCTTCTACAAGCAGTATTCCTTTAATTTTTCTATACTGACGGGAAATACCCAGAAATTTAGAGTTCTATGCAGCAAGTGAGGAAGAGAGACTGAATTTACTAGTATTTCAAGAAAGTAATAACCTGCTGAGACTGCAATGAGTCATTTGTACTAGATGTTAAGAGATTGTTGTGGCATGAAAAATACATAAACTTGCCTTGATGTGTTGCTGTAGCACACAGATAACTTGAAATTATTTATTCTGACCTTGATTTAATTAAGTAGTCAAGAAGAGCTTGTGGTAAAGTTACATCAGATCAATAGTGTGCCTACAGAAGGGGAAAAAAAAGTTGTTTTTACTTTTCTGCTTTCAAAAGACACTCTGGCTTTTCTGAAGGTCTGAAGGTCTGAAGTAAAATGAAAAGAATAAAATTGATGGCAGCATAGAAAATACACTACCAGATGAGTAATTAAGGCCTAGTCAAGGGAGGAAAAGGCAGACTGGATAATTCTGCAGGTAGAGCAGACCTATGCAGCAGTATTTGGGAGCAGGATCTGGCCCTCAGCCACAAGCTACAAACTTCCACTTGCATGGATGGGACAAGACGGCACAGGAAGAAAGGCAGCTGAGCGTGCTGGGACTTACTGGTGCTAAATTAACCCGGGGAGCACTTGTTTAATGTAAATTAACCACGAGGTTGCTGCTTTCAGCAGCTATTAGCACAGATCACAGCTTTATTCGGTGGCAACTGAGCAGGAAGGGATATGGACTCAGGGATAAAAGGGGCTGGCAATTTGCATGCCTGCTTGGGGGTTGGTCATGGCAAGCTATCCCTGGGCAAACCACAGCTGTCAGTGCACCATAGGATAATATGTTCCTACCTTACCTCAACAAAACACCAACGATTTGCTCCCAGACAATGCTCAAATACCCAAGAAAAGGTGTTTAAATAAAGTTTAAGTCACCCTATGAATGACTTTATACCACATGGAAAGTCCCAAGGCTGGTATGCTTTGCTGTGCCAGTCAAATTCCTTTGGCAAGATCTATCCATCTTAAAAAAAGAAAAGCCCTCAGCCATCATCAGCCTAAAGCGCTTGCATGTCCTCTGCACAGGACATTAATAAAAATACAATCAAAACCAGCCCCATTTTCTCTCTCCTCACTCAAAAAAGCTTGCTTCAGTTTCCATCTAGCAATTCTGACTGCCCATGCTGTGCATCCCTAGCATTTCTATTCCTTTCCAAATCATGACCGCTGTCACTTCTTGCAGTCACTCCGCTCCTTGCATGCCTCCCTGTCTCCCTGACTGTGCAGCCTGGTTTGGACCACTGTGTTTTTAATCGTAGGAGATCTTCTGTGTGGATGTGTAACTCCTTTTTCTCTCTGAGGGCAAGCATTTAATGATGTGATGACTGCAGTCCTCTTCTGCAGAGCTCTTACTCTCGGTGACATGATGTGCAAAGGGTTGTCTTAAACCTCTACCACGGCATTTCCTAATGACACGTGTTTCTCTTGCTACATTAGGCCTACTGCCAGCAAGGCAATGAAGACATAAAATTTAGCAGTTTCTATTTCATTTCCTTAAGTGCAAAATTACTTTGTAGCTGAAAGCAAAAACTTCATTAACTAGCCAGGCTATTACAGCGGAAGATTGTAAAAATACATTCTGTAAGGAGATAGGGAAAGAGCAATATAAACAATAACACAGGAATATGTTCAGTTTTTAATGCTGTCACTGCCTCAAAATCCGTGGTACAGAGTGACGAAGGCGAAAGTCACCTAAGGGCAAGTCAGATAGCCTTTGCGAAGGGCGAGGAGGTCTCAAGGAGCTGACAGTGAGCCTGTGCATGTTGGTGGTTGAGAGGGAGGAGCATTGCAAAAATATTCCTTGTTTTGCTGTTTGTTTTCATTCCTTCCTCATCAAGATCATGGAGAAATTTCTACCCTTTCAAGGGAGCTATTAGCTCTAGTAGTCCATTTCCTCCTCCACATCCTGCAAGCCTGAGGTCTCCAGGGATGACTAATCCAAGGTTTTCAAGAAAGCAAAGAAGTGGAATGGATATAAACTCAGAGTAACCTCAGTCAAAGCATGGGAGAATACAAGTGTGACCATGAGCTGGACTCTGCTGAGACCAGCACATGGGCTCCAGGCCAACACTGCTCTTCTAAGATATCACAGATTTTTAGGAAACAGCAAGAACTTGAGAATGAGCATGTCTCTTTCAAAGCTGGAAGGTAGCGTTGATCATTTGCCAAAGGAGTAGCAGCTGACAGGTAAACTGTAAATTCACTAACTCCAAACACGTTGGAGATGTGGGAGACAGAAGTGGGAGAGTACCGAAAGGAGAAGCACAAACCAGCACGCTGTGAATTGATACAGATGGGTGAATGTCGGGTGAATTACAGAAATGACATTTTAAACACTGGTTTTTTGTTCACAATAAAACACGTTTAAGGGCAGCACTGAGACAGTGTTGTGAACAGTTCCTGACTTAGCCTTTAAGACGATATGAATTGACCTGATTAATATTTCAGTCGCTTGTGGGTGAGGACAATCTGAATTCACGCCATCAGACATCTACAGCTGGAAGCTGTATGCACTATTTTTACAAAGTATGGTATTAAACTGGACACAGGGATTTCTCTTTTTCCCAACTACAAACAATTACACAAAGACTTTGAATTAAGAAACACCTAGCTTAGTTCACTAAGAAAGAATTTTTTTTCTGTTACGCATTTCCTCTACAGCATGTTCCTGATCATTGCTGACTCTAGTAAACAAAGTAGAACAATAAATTAAACTCTTACTAAATGCTTTTTACATCGCAACAGTATTTTCTTATCAATTTTTTTAACCACTATTCAGAAGGAGGATAAAGATGTAAATGTTGTCCATCACAGTGCTGAGAAATGTAAAGCAGAAAAACAATTAGTGGGTACATGGATATAAACCATCTTGAACGTAATACTTTTTCCTGATATTGGCACTGGCAGCTGCTCACGTGTTGTACAGCATATAATCATCTAACTGCTGAACCTAAAACATTGTCTTGGGAATTCTGATAAAGGATGCCCAGAAGCCTCTATCGCTGCAGCTGGAATGATAGTTAGCATGTGTGGATGTCTGTTTCATATTGGGGTGGAAGGGAGGGCAGGCATATTGTTAAAAACAAAGATTGGTTTTCCTTTGGTGTCAGGTGGAGATTTCTTCTACCAAAATGTTGTTAGCTGAAGTCACAACAGATTTTTTTTTTTAGTCTAGTTTGAATATTTTGTTACCTCAGATGATTATAGTTTTCATCATTTTGTTTCAATTTACATAATGTATGGTACTATTGCTACTGTGTTTCCCACAACACACAAATTTCATTTTTATCAAATTAATGGATTAAATTAGCCAGTAATGATCAGCTATCAGTATTAATACAAATTGAAAATTTATTTTTATTAATATTTTGCAAAAGCATACTAACCAAATGAAATAAGAAGAAGGGTGGGGAGGGGGGAAGTGAATATTGTAATTTTAGCTCAGTACACTGAAAGATAAGCTAGCAGTAGATAAATATACAACTTTGTGTTTTGACAGGAATGTGCATCTGTTTCCCATTAACTTGCTTGAGACAAGCACGGAGTCAAGGTTTCCCGTGATTTAATTTGAAGAGCAATTTGGATTTCCTGTGCCTCAGCTGGAGGTATTATTGGTATGAGACCAGAAATGCCCTAACTGTCCTCAGAGTTTCATGTTCCACAAAGAATAATACCTACAGAAATTCAAACAGGATGTCAAGAAGTGTTATTTGTGGGCTCTCAGTGCTCTCCAGTGTTTCTAATATAAATTCACATGAGTTTCATTCTCTCTTTTTGCCACACAAAGTGGCCAACTTGGAAAAGATAATAAACTAACAAATGCTGTTCAGCATAACTCAGAGTATAATTCTGTCCAGTGCAGGAGCTAAAATTCCACGTCAGATTCCCTGAAAATGACATGACTGACCTGAGTAGCCAAGACTGTTGTTCACAGAGATGAAATAGAGCCTGGACAGACAGCTGCCAAGCTCTGGTTGTGCATGATGTTCAGAAAGGTCTGAACATATAACCTGTGACAGCAAGGTCCTGTGATATTTCTCAGGCTCCGTAAACAGAAGTAGAGACACTCCAAACTCTTACTTGCTTATTTAAATTATGGCCTTGGTTCCTGTGACCAACATATAATGCTGATGGTATATTTGCATTAATAATTGGACATTATTATGAAGATAATTACCATCTGTTAGTTCCTTTTAATGGGTTTATTTACAAACTACACTTCATTGTCTTTTGAACAAGGAAAGGAATTATTTTGAGCCATTCAGATTGTCAAGAGGTTAATATATCAGCATTTCTACAGTTCTCTTCTTCAGGTGAAATATTAGTCCCATGGGAGTCAGTTCTGGATTTTGCCATAGGGCTTGATGTGGCCGATATTTTTACCTCTTGGCCTCCCTCATGACGGAGAGAGCTCTGGGGAGTCAAGTATAGGAATTGTGATTTTTAACACATCCTGTGCTCAGGTAAATATTTTGTATGTGGATATGGTTTTTTTCTAAGGTATTCGTCACTTATGTTTCTTCCTAACCAGAATAATCTGTAAGACACAAGGTTTTAACTCAGCTACCTCAAAAGGAGCGATGCTGGTTATTGTTTGCATCTTGCTTCCTTTCAGCTTGTGCTGTTTTAAGAACTTGTGTTTTTAAAATTCAGTCACTGTCAAGTTTGAGGAAAAAAATCTACATTGTTTTTTTACAATGTGAACCATGTTGCTTTTTTTTCTGGTTATGGTTGAACTGTACTGAACTTTGTAACATCATGCCATTACTGGATATTTAAGGATGGTTCAAATCAATCCATTGTTTAATGGCCCAGAAAAAGAAATAAACCTGAAAAACTGTTTGCCTGATTGTGACTGCAGTACATAACCCTTCACAGTGAATAGAAAACACAAAAAAACTTAATTTAGGCTATGATGATACAAATATTAGTATTTCTTTAAGATTCACACATGCTTTTCCTGGGTTTTCATTGTTATTGTTGAGTCTTTTAAATGTTCACTTTGTATCCAGACATTTGGATCTTTTAGGTGAAAGTCAAAGAGTTTCAGCAGAGCAGTTCACCTCATGTCTCATGTTTTGGAGGCCCTGTTGATCTCAAAAAGCAAGCAAGCAAGCAAGCAAGCAAGAAAAACAGGTTACTCTGCTACTCTATCAAACTTGTTTTAGGCTATGCCAGGCTATTCCTGGAAAGTATACATCTTCTAGTTTTTTTTTTTCTGCTAGTAATATTTTTAGTGTATGAGATTTTAATTTTTCACATTAAGATTCCCCAGTGCTACTGATCCCACAGCTAAGGCACCTTATGATTTTTTAGTCCATATTTGTAGCTGATATGTGACAGGTTTGTCCTATCATTCCACATGAATATTCTCTCAACATTGCAGCAACATTATCTAATAAAAACATGATGAACAGAACTTCTATGCAGTCTCCATGTTTTTTTCTAAAATAAGAGCCAAATGCTTACAAATTCTAGACAGCTGAAAATCTGACTTATTCACTAATAAATTCACTAGTATAGAGACTGTATTCTATTGCTACATATGGGGTGTAGTGATCTTGAAACAAAATTGATGAGTGCTATCATCACGTATGGAAGATAGCATAAAGAGGTTTATTTGCAGTTGATAGTTATTCTATCATGTATGATCTTCTGTTAACACAATTAAATAGGTTTTTTTATCTTTTCCCCCCAGACATTATATATCAATTTAAAGGCTCTGGAGATCTCTTACAATCAGTATGAGTGCAATGTTGTCCCTGACTGGAGCTCAAAACAATTAGGTAACTAACACAAGAAGAATCTCTTCAATGATATGACCTCCAGATCTTAGAAGGACGTAACAACACCAAGATGAAACACGACTTTAGTTCTGTATAAACAACCTTCTCTGACTTCTCCATATCCCTATCAAGACGCTTGGGTAATTAAATGCTGAAACAGAAGCTAGAAGTGTGACCTAGTCTACTTTGATTGTAATCCCTCAAGAGTTTTTAAGTTTGTAATATTTCTTGCTGTTGGTACAACTACCTACAGTTGAAATATGTGGAAGTCCTCAACAATTTGCTGTGTGGAAATAACATTTGACCATTCAAAACATGGGCTGGTTAGGAACAGAAGAAATCTCTTTTTTTGGCTGGTACTAGCATGTATTTTCTTGATCTGTTCATAAAACCCTGTCCAGGCCAGGTTCTGAGAACTTTCTTGGTGACACAGAACATCTGTTTCTGTCTGTGGAAACCTTGGCCCTCTGTGCTCTGTGTGACCTGAGAGCCATATGGATAATGTTTACACAGAATCATTTGTAACACTGTTGATAACACAAGCAAGTGCTGCTTTTTCACATGCATTGGTACATTTTTTTTGAGCAGTCTGATCGACGCGTCCCTACCCAAGCCATACTTTGGAAGTGTAGCCTGTATATGCCTGTCTTCAGTCAAACATTTTCCTTTCCTGGAATCTTTCCAAGGTTTCCATATGTTAAAACAGTGAAACAGTGTTTTCCCTTACTAAATAAATAATAAAAAAAATTATTTAGTTGGTTTTCTCTTACTAAATCAAGGATTGAAATTAAAATGGCAAATACCCAAATGTACATCCAATGACTAATGTGAGAAAATGCTTTCTTACATCCCACATGTATTTCCATAGCTGTGCCAGAATTCTGAGAAAGTTCTGGCAGCTGAGCTCAAGAAATCCAACACTTATTCTTTATTTCATTGTATCTTTCATTAAGAAAGGAATGGTCTCTGACCCAGAGAGTTGAACAAACAGCCTTGCATGGACTTTGGTGGACTGTGGATCAGTCCTATGGGATATATCTGTAAAGGCAGTTGCTAGGTTTTGTCCCACCTAATTATAAACATTTTTATACAAGCATCTATGATGTCACACCAGCCAGGGGAATACAGAACATGACTATCAGCACTACTTTAGTGTCTGCTTGAAGATGGGAGGAACCATGTCCATTGAGTTCTCCTATTTCTCTATACCAAAGGGGAACTCTAACCCTTATAGACATTTAGTTTAGTTGGATGAATACCATCAGAAAATTTCATTTTCAGTTCTTCCCCTGTGAGTTCCCTACCAGTTCCTAAAATATCTCTGTCAAAGATTAAGCATTTATCAAATAATATGTGCTGCAAAAGTCAACACTGTAAGTAGAATGATTATTGCAATGCATGTTTAATTTGTAAAAGCAGCTAAGAATACCTGTTCCTTTATGTTTTGTATTGAGATCGTTTAAGGGTAAATTTTCTGAGTATTTTAACAGTAAAAAATGCACGAAATTTTTCAAGTATCAGTTAAAGTTTCACATCTGAAAGAGGTGAAGTAGTTATGATGTGATATTAACTTTGAAAAAATTGGCCAATTAGGTCTTTTTCTTGCTCGTGTGACTCTCTACTATGATCTTGCCCTTTAGAATCTGGCCTGAAGAACAAAATAAACCAGCATAATGAAGATACAAAACCACTTTGCCTTATATGAACCATGTGATATTATTTACGACAAAGAAAAAGATAAATCATAGCAGTGTTCAAAGTAAGTCAATGCTTTTTAACACCACAGCTTCATGATTTACAGTCTCTGAAGAGTATAGTGAAGACTTTGGAAAGAAAAGATTAGCAGTCCTGAAATTCTAAAGCAGATAATTATTTTATGAACCTATGTCCCCTGTGCACATTTGGAGACCATGACAAATGTAGGTATTTTCCACTAGAAAAAATACATTTTAAAAAGAAAAAGAAGAAGAAAATAGTCACAATATTCAACATTATTAATAAATTATTACAGCTTTTTCAGAAGTATGGGAGAAGTGCAAAGGTGCTTTGGGGGACTTTAAATGGAGCTTAAACTCTTACCTTTCATTCACTCATGTGGCACCAGGAGCACTCATTCAGCATGAGGAAAGTTGGACTGCATGCTCCTCTCAGCCACGGGGATTAGCATTTATCTTTTTCAACCCCTAAGAAAATGAGTGCTACAATTAGCAGATTGTATTCTAACAAAGCCTATGGTTGACGGAACATTTTGCAGCCAAGAGCAAAACTCTTAGAACTGAAAAACAAGCAAGAATTTGTAATACAATGTTATTACACTTAGCTAGAATTGTATACAAATCTGTGAGCTGTCAGATGTTGGATATGACTGTTGAATCTGTTAAGAGCTGTATTATGTGTGAGCTGTTTCATTCCTTGCTCTCCATTTCTGAAAGTACATGAAATCCCACACTCTGAAAGCCATTAAAACTCCATATTCTTCACAGATATTTAAATGCTTTAACAAAATCTTGTCTTCTGTTTCAGGAAAAGAGAAAGCTGAGAGCAAAGATTCTGTGAATCCAAGTGAGTTCCCGCAATTAAAATGGATGTTTTAAGCACACTAATGGCAGGCTCAGAGAGGAGGGTCAAAAAAGGTTTGTATAATGCGTGACCTTTTTTATCCTTCTTAGAATAAAGGAAAATGTCCTCACAACACAACCATGACAGTAAAATGTGTACGGTCATGTTACAAATAGCTTAATGTTTGTCTCATTATATCCCTGTGGAAGACAGAGGGAAAAAAAGAATGTGTGAAAAAAAAATGTTCTTTTCTACAGGTGTTCCAAAAAGGTGACAGAGACTGTTAGTATGAGCAAGCATAAAGCTGTATTTTTAACTGCTCTCAGACTGTTTCATGAACCAATGTGGACTCCCTTAGGTAGACTCCACATTATGAGTGGCATTTGTCGCATGGCCATCAATGGTGTCAAAGTTAAGTGTCAAACTTCTCCTCTGTAGCAATGGGAAGTTCTTATCACTCTCCACTGACCACAGAAAAAGCTGAAGCTGTCACACAAGTGATGAAGCTTAAGAACAAGTGAGAAATTCTGGTTTTGTCCTAGCACAACAATGTTTTGAATTGATGACTGTTATTTTAGTGACAGTTTTTAGAATTTTTCCAAACAGATGACTGTTGGATGCTGAGGAAACAAATTTATTTCTTTAGGGTAAAACCAAGAGACAACAGAGAAGTGAATTTTGAAAAGACAGAAATAAACGCTATATATTCAGAAAATACAGTCAGATCTTTTTTAAGTAATTGAGGCAGCCTCTACAGTCACTGAGCTACAAAACTATCTGAAAGTGGGAGCACAGGTAATTTTTCTTTTGCTTGATTTTGGTATATTTTTCATGAGCAATTTCGGCTGTTATTTCTAACTTAGAATATGATTAATCAGCTTGAAATCATTATTCACCCTGCAATTTTTATTAGACATTTGAGTTCATTGACAAGCAACAGACAAGCTGTTATCTATAAAAAAAGTAGTCCCAAGTTTTCCTTTGACTATGTGTGACTAATTATCCATTGGAAATAACCAAATGATGATAATCAATACAGTTCTGATTTATAAGTGTGAGAAATGAAAAATAAAGAAGTAAGAAAGAATATAACAACAGTGTCATCGGTCAACACCAGGAGTATTTTCTGGCAGACTTTTCAAAAAAATAAGACAACTCTGACTTGTCACCCTAGGAGTATAAGCCATCATCATGGAAGAGATATCAGCCTCTGTCACTGCTTTAGGTTGACATTATTGCATTTAAGAATACACACAGATTGGAGCCCTTTACATGCTTGGGTCTCCTGTCAAGAGAGCCAACAGTGCAGGACTTTCAGGCATAGAAAATCAAACCTGAATGATTCAGAATTATACCATCAGATACTTGGCCATGTCTGGCTCTTCCAAAGCAGTTGTCAGAGACATTTGCACTAAGGTGACTAATTTGATATATAATACAGGATTATCTGGTTATCACTTCCTGATCTTCACCAAGAGCAACACAAGAAGAATTTCTGTATTTTGAACAGATTTTTATGAAGAATTGCAGAAGTGTCAGAAATTCAATGAAGTTTAACAAGGTAATGAAAAATACTTAGTAGCTGATGGAGCCTGTTATTTAGGAGAACTTGGTTAAATAAATTATTTTTTTCTTCAGTTTCTTCCAGACTGGTTTGTCTCTGCCTACAGATACAATTCCTCTTTGGAAGTGAGGAAGTGCAAATGGCTGGTGCTTGGGACTCCAGCTGGTTCTTTTCAAACAAATACACATGAAAATATGAATTAATACCTGTACCTCCAATATCTCTTTTGTAAATAATTACATCTTTGTCTTCCATATATGGAAAATGGTAGCATAGTATTTTTTCCACCAGACAGAGTGATAGCTGTTCTCTGGCATCCCAGATCTCCAACATATCCTAAGCGATCTTTTCCTACAGTGATGGTGGGGAGACTTTGTCAAGAAGTTTCGGATTTGTGATTAATATTCACTGTGATAGATTGTTCTTGCTAGTTTTAGCTATGTTGTTTTTCAGTGAAGTTCATCTCAGCCAATGGCTTTAGAACAGTAAATGAAAATAGTGTACTCTGAAACAGAAGGAGCTGTGAGCTGTTCCTTCACACTGACATAAACCCACTGAAATCCAGTGATGTAAGTCCACCACAGAATACACAACTCAGAGCAAAATACAAAAAATATCAATGCTTTTCAGTCAGTAAAATTGTCTCTAAGGTTATCTACACTTATTTTGCAGTGATGATAAAATACCACATTAGCATAAATGTGATATTTTTTAAAGTAGAGAATATTTGTGATAAGTTGCTGTTAAAATTAGGGTTGTGACTGGATTATGTTTATCTGCTTTCTGTCCCACGGATTGTGTGGCAATTAGCCCATTTCATTTTCCTCCTGACACTTTTAATACTTTCTTTACAAAATTAGCCATACTTGCTTAATCATACATTGAACAAGTTCTGGCTGTTGGTTTTAGCTGTAAAACAGGTACCTGTAAGGAGAACTCGGTTGGCATTAACATTGCCAGTCACAGCATATGTCGTGTTAAACATCACACCAGGTAGTACAAAAAACAAGCTTTGTTAATAAGTTCACAGTATTGGTTCACAGATCATTGGGTAAAATTTGGCAGTCTGTATTACTAAAAAGAGCAGAACAAACATTTGGAATATTACCCTTTGTGTTAAAACCTGACTCCTGCTGGGCTGCTCATGGATGGCATTGCATGGCTAAATAAAATTACTGGGAAAATTATACTAAAATGACACAAGTGTCTGGTTTTACCTTGCTTTGACTGTCATACTGCAGCAAAGGAATCAACATTCCCATAATTTGGAAACAGCTGGAGTCTTGTTCTGCAGCATGGTGAGACCTCCTACTGACAACAGAGGAAGCAGGACAAAGTGATCACTCTCCTATTTTCTAATTCATTGTTCTCAGAAATCTGTCACTTTCCCAAACTTTTAATCTTGTTACTCTTCCCCAAATATTTCATTTTTCTGTAACATGAAAAGCATACCGGTACATTTCTGGGTAACATAACTAAAACATTTTAGTATGTATTTTTATGTACAATGTACTATTTATCTTTAGCACAAACCTGTGAGACAATAGATTAATTTAAACATCTTTCTGTGGATTCAGGGGAGCATATCTGGGAGTCAGCCTGCATGTGTGTTGAAAACCACCTCAGTAAACATAGATGTACGTGTTATTTGGTTATTTGAAAAGGGAACTAGAAGACAGCTATCAAAGGATGCTAGTTATATTGCCTGCTTTTGTGATCCTGATTGTGTCCAGAAGTATAGTTAAACTCAGAGGTTATCTTTGCTTTCTTACTCAGCACACTGACCTCTGCCTTTGATTTCTCTATCTGCTGACACTAATCTTTTTCTGTAACTCAATATGAAAGGGGCAAATGCAACTTCATAGAATCACAGAATATCCTGAGTTGGAAGGGACACATTAGGATCAAGTTCAACTCCTCACTCTGTGCAGAGTACCCCGAGAATCACACCACGTGCCTGAGAGTATTTTCCAAGCACTTCTTGAACTTTGTCAGGCTGGTGCTGTGATAACTTCCCTGGGGAGCTGTTCCAGTGCCCAACCACCCTCTGGGTGAGCACCCTTTTCGTAATATCCAACCTAAACCCCCCTTGACACAGCTTCAGGCCATTCCTTGGGTCCTGTCACTGTCACCACAGTGATCAGTGCCTGCCCATCCTGTTCCCCTCATGAGGATGCTGTAACTGCACTGAGGTCTGTCCTCAGTCTCCTCCAGGCTGAACAGACCGAGTGACTTCAGCTGCTCCTCACACGGCTTGCCCTCAAGGCCCTTCTCTGTCCTTGTTGCCCTTCTTTGAATGCTCTCTAAGAGCTTAATGTCTTTTTCATATTGTGACACCCAAAGCAGCCCCCAGCACTTGAGGCAGGGGTACCCCAGCACAGATCAGAGCAGGACAATCCCCTTCCTTGCTCAGCTGGTGATTCTGTGCCTGATGCCCCCAGGACAAGCTCGGCCCTCACACTGACAAACTTGGGGTATTTACAGAGAGAGACAATTTTTTAAGCAGTGAGAAGAACTCCTTCAGACTTTCCTGTATGTTTCTGCATGAGAGATTTTCTGAAGACTGGTACTAGCACAAGCAAAGCTTGTATTATATTTTATATATACGTAAAAAAATTAGCCCAGTTTGGTTGGAGCCTGGTGCTAACATTGTTGTAGGTTCGATCCCTGTATAGACCATTCACTTAAGAGTTGGACTTGATGATTCTTGTGGGACCCTTCCAGCTCAGAATCTTCTGTGAGTCTGTTAACCTGTCTAGCAAGACTTAGAAAGATTGAGAAAGACAAATAGTATAACTCTCAGTGTAAAGTTCATCACTATGAGTACAATGAAAGTAAAAGACACATTGTAATTGTTTCTACCAAGACCATATCAAAATATAAGAAGCAATTAAAACCCTTACTAGGCCTAATGATTTCAAATGTTAAGAGAAAAAAATTCAGACTGCAGTTGAAAAACGAGTTAAATGAGTCAAACGTGAGAAAGGAGGGAACTAATTTAAGAATACCTTCCTGCCTGTGCAAAAACAGACCCGTCAATACAATGCAAAATGAAGGGTTTGGGGCACGTACAGATGTCTGTGTACAGGGCTCTAAATGAAGTGCTTTGAATTAGGCTAGAAATGCATGCATCTCTTCCCTGACTCAAAGGACGTTTAGGGATCTTCACCTCCGAAACCTTTTGTCTGCTAAAATCACTAGTGTGAATAGATGTCTCCCACTGACTTCAACTTATTCACAGATTCTTCTCTCTTTGGCTGTTATTTCACTGCTATAATAAAGAATTCCCCAATTTTTTGAGAAAGTTTTTCTATATTCTTAAAGAACAAATGATATAAGGATGCAATGGATATTATTTATTTAACTACAGCAGTTAACAATGGGTGATTACAGGTATACTTAGTAATTCTTCTATCACTTGGAACATAGCAATACTGCTGAAGTTTACATTAATTATCAACACTGAACTTCAGGGCTTGTCCTTCAACCAGTAGCAGTAAACATCCAGCCCAGATGAAAGGAGAGCTGCTGTATGCATCTGCTAATGAAGAAATTGAGAATTTTTTCACCTTAGTTTGTTTTCTTTTCATCACTGAACACTTGAACACAGGGGGTTGGCCCTAACATTCAGTTTGCTATTTCAGACACTTAGTCCTTAGAACAGGAGCCGCAATATTTTCGTGAACTGAAAATTAAATCGCTGGTATAACTGTAAGTGCAATAGAGAGGTTACTCTGTAAGTATGAAAAATGCTTACCCTGGATTTACCCAATCAATGAAACCTTAAGCGCTAGAAAACTTCCATATCCGACATTTCTAAAAAAAAAGATTCAATTCAGTTCAACAAGGACTTATGGAGTCCATTTCAGTTTAGGGAAACTGTACTTTTTGGAAAGTTAAATGAACAAAATTGTGATAGACAAGCTGCATATTGATAAATAGCTATATATATATATGTATATATTTGCATACATATCTACAAGTGACAGTTTTTAAAAAGTGCATATTTAAGAAGTAATCCAGACACAGCCAAGAGCAAATCTAGGGAATGGGTTTGGACAATGATTAGAGAAGCAAAGGGATAGGGGCTGGTGGTTTATTTATTTTCTTCTGAACAGAAGGTGTAAGTGATTGATGTTTATACGCTGTCTAGAATCACAGCAAAAAACTGTCCTACAGAGGTGGCAGGATTTTCTGAGACTGGTCCATCTCATAGAGGGATGTAAACTGCCTTTGTTGTTGTATCTTGGTACCTTAGGTACCAGGTTAAATAAGTTTAAGGGAAGAGACAAGAAGAACTGATTCACAAATTTCTTTCCGATTATAGAAAGGCTAAGTTCCCTATAACTCAGACAGCTGCCACAGGGGAGAATTCTGGGTGAGAAATTGCTCTATTTACTCAGCCTGCAAATGAGCTCTCCTGTCTGCCTCTAGCCCATTGTTAATCAACCAGCTCTAACAGGGAGACAAACTGGAGGATCACTTTCCCTCTTCATGCCAAATTCCATTTTGTGCCCACGTGAAAACCTGTCTGGGATGCTTGTGTGACACAACCTCCTGGCAGCAGAAACATGGCATAGTCTTACACTCTTTGATAATCTGTCAGTTAACAGACTTAGATTATAGTCTTTGCTAAAGTGAAGAAAAAATGTATTTATTTATTCTCACAAATCCTAACAGGTAATTAGATGACCATTCTTACTTCTAGATAAGAAGTAGAGAAGCAATCAAAATACTGTGACTGAGCTGCTTAGAAACTATTAATTAACTGCATTATGGTGACTGAGCTGCTTAGAAATTATTAATTAACTGCATTAAGATTTTTGATATGAAGTTTCATAGCTGTCCTGACTAGACAGAGTTTTGGAGGGTTTACAATCCTTCAAAGTTCTGGAGTTGTATGTGCCATCCAAGTAGTTTGCAGTACCAGTTCATCTCCATGGGTATGAGCAACACTGGCAGCATGTGCGAGGCAGAGATGTCAACTCTAACCAGAGCTACAGAGAGCTGATTCAGACTTGCTCAGAGCTTTGACAGAAAAAAGGCTTTGCCTAACATCAGTAAACAGAGGTGAAGCTGGTCTGGTCAGCTGGGGCTTCCAGAGGTGTCAGAGGCAACCAACTAAATCAGAAGAAAAGACGATGTTTTAGCCTTCTTTTACCAGCAAGGGCAATATATCTCATTCTTAACTTCCTGAAATCATCCTTCAAAACACTTTGCCATACTGAGATTAGCACAGATGATATGCTCTGGATTTTATTGACACAGGGAGAGAAACCAAAATTTCCATACATCATAAGTGTGCCAGAAAAAATTGTGTGTGCAGACACTACAATTGAAAGAAAGACTAATATTTGAGTCAGCTTTCCTGTTTTGGAAATGAAATACAGAGTAAAATGAAATGCCCACATGGGGGAGTTATTGCAGAATGGTTAGGCCAGCTTCTCTGTTAAAGCAAGCACTCCCAGTCTTTGTAAAGAACCCACGAGCTGACAGTGGTTTGAAACAGAACAGTATATTCTCTGTAAGCAAAGCACTGGGCACCTTTCATTTGTGTCTTCATGTGGCAGATTTGTCTAGATCAATCTCTTTTCCGCATAGGTGAATGGTAGCGACAAATATGCAGTGTAGAATTAAAATTGTGAATGTCCAAATATGACCTGAATGTGCCCATGAAAATTATTCCACACTTATTGAAAAAGCCATCATTCTTAAAAAAAATGTGTGCAGCCATGCTTGGATATCAGCTTCTGATTGAGCAAGAATTTTGAAAAGAGCATAGTACCATCTATCATTGTTAAAATTTCAGACAACATAAACTGGAAGTGACATGTAGCTGAAAGGAACTTCACAGAGTTTGCTGTGAACACAATAGAGCTGGCTGTAGCTGTTCAAACGGCTCTCTTCATATCCAAGAGTCAGAAGCACGCAGGCACTCATCCGCCGTGGCACTCTGAGTGCCCCAGGCAAAACAGTGACGCAACAGGTATCGTATGTCCTCAAATCAAAATCAAAAACATGGCACCTTTGCTGGTTAATTTCTAACAGGGGGCAAGAAAGTCCATAACAGAAAGAGATTTCACTTTTTAGAATATCACTGTGGCAAGAAGGAGAAGCCTCATAACTATAGAGAGCTAGAAAATGTAGGCCATAGAACAGTTCTTCTACAACTGGTAGACATCAGTGAGATACAGACAAATCCCTGGAGAGCTGCATACTTAGACATGAACAATTTTAGAAAAGAAGAATTTTAGGCACCCAGATCTTACATTTTGGGTATTGTAAATCAAATTCATTTCAGCATTTATGTGATATTCCACAGATGAATAAGATTTTTTGGCTCTGCAAAGAGATAAATCTACAGTTTAGTAGTGATCTGAAAGAGAAGAAGCAAATGAGGGTCACTGTGAGACTGGAAAGGCGTGTCAATGGTTTTTAAGTCTTTGAAAAGGAAAGAAAAATTTTGAGTGTGTAATATTTACATTTAATATTAAAATTTATGACACATTAAAAAAGTTAATGAGCACTTGCACCCCAAAGTGACATAATCACCTCTGTCAGGTAAATCACCAACTTTCCTGATACTGCCAGTAGTGATTATGTGATGAGTACACCTTTGGTGTTCCTGAACAGTTGAAACTATTATTTATAAATCATATAAACTTGTATTGCTACTAGATCCTAAATTTCTGATTTCATTCTTTTGCTCAAATGTTTGAGATCTTTGCACTCTGAAAAACTCATGAAGCAATGTCCTGCACTGATCTAATAAAAAGTCAGCTGATTGCTCACATTTGGCTTTGTCCCTTCCTGAATAAAAGTCACTGTCATGCTTTGACAGTGTTTAGCCATTGTATAAAAAGAGATTATCCAGGTGACGCAACTTTTAGATGAAAACGGTAAACCTTGTTTTGAAGTGTTGATCACAGACACTTCCAAATCACATTTTTAAACAAGCACACGGAAAACTTACACCAGTACAAAGCCTGAGTGCAGAACACATTTCACTGGCACATTGGATATTCAGCAGTATAACATTATCCAACCAGCTTCTTCCTAGGGGAATGAATCCAGGTACGTGCTTCTGATCCCATTGTTATGAGCAAATTTGTCATTCACTCTGGATAGACCAGAGTTTATCTCAGAGTGCTCACTGTCTCAGCAGAATGCTGTGTCATAAGGATCATTGAAAATCCCCAGATTATATGACTTTGATATGTGCATACTCTGTGACAAAACTTCTAAAAAGTCTTCCTTCTAACGTGGCATCCAGATGATAGCCCAGTTAGACAGATAGACTAAATCCTATGTCCTTTGTTGCATAAACTAAAGCCTCAGGGAAGATGGGTCCAGCCCAGTTATATCACAGAAATCATCAAAACTGAGATAAAGTCAGAGGTCAAGGGTGTAGAATAGCACATCTGGCCAAACGTTTAATGATGGCCTGATCCAGAGATAGTTAAAGTCTGTGAATAAATTCATACGGCTTTTGCAGGACTTCAGTAGAACTACTGTTTTGTTCATATCTTTTCTTCTTAACATAGATGTGATAGAGCTTTCCTATTTTTAACTACTGGTTAAAAGTAACAAAACTCTTGATACTTAAACTCTTTGCTGCTTTTAGCCTAACTTCAAAAAGTCTGCATTAGCTGTCTGTGAAAATTTCTATTATTCTAGCTGAGAAATATATGTAAGACTTAACTAATTTGTAAAAGAAAGAGAGAATAGTGCATGGTTGCTAATGAAGTGTTAGAATATCACTCCTACTCATACTCCAGCCTAGCTCGTATTTATTTTAGTACAAAAATAGCAAAGGAAGTAATGCATTTAAACCAGCCTTATATGTCCAACAAGGATGCTTAGCTCTGTGAGAAATCATGCTTTTCATCTAGAAGCTATGTAAAAC
Source organism: Acanthiza pusilla (assembly GCA_036630365.1). Lineage (NCBI taxonomy): Eukaryota > Metazoa > Chordata > Aves > Passeriformes > Acanthizidae > Acanthiza > Acanthiza pusilla. Next base: position 9,607,234 of record JAXCHO010000053.1, read on the forward strand.
CAGGAATAATTTTAAAAAATAAAATTGAATGCTATTTTTTAATTTTGGAATAAGTAAAGATTTTTAAAATCAAGATCCCTTCTATAGCCCGTGGTTGAAGAGCAGTGATTGAATCCATAAGAATAAACAAATTCAAAGAACATGACTGCATATCTCTGGCATGCAGTGTCTTTTATTAGAGAAAAAGGAGATGTTCATTGGAGGACTTCCAGAGGTTTGTCTCCATCAAGATTTCCAAAGGTGTCTCCCTGTGCCTGCTGGTGGACACTTTGTGCTAGATGATGCTCTGAGGTATCGCCAATTCTAACCTTGGTATCATTTTGACAGGGAATCACTGGCAGTGCTCTTCAGCCGAGGCATTAGAGACTTTTCACAGGAAAGATAGCAATAAAAAGCACTCCTGTGATTCTTAAGATTGCAAGCTGGAAACACACTGTTGCAGTGACACTGCTAGTCTCCTGGAAGCGTGGAGGAGAGACTTTTGTCTGGCAGAAACTGAGCTCCCTGCTTGTATGCGACTACATATTCTCTCCTCAATTAGGTGCTTCAGGCTTAGGCTTTGGAGCCTGTACTACTCACTAATTGTCTTCTTTTAGAGTCACTTGTAAGAACATCTGCAAGAGAGTTCATCTCTTCCTAAGGCAGATGACTGAGACAGGTTTTCTTTTTCAAGAAGAAATAATCCTTTACTTCAGGAAGAAGTTCTTTGTTTTAGTGTGGGAGTGGTGAGGCGCTGGCACAAGTTGCTCAGAGAAGTTGTAGATGACCGATCCTGGAGGGTGTTCAAGGCCAGATTGGGTGATGCCCTGCGCAACCTGGTTAAATGAAAAGTGTCTGTGTCCATGGCAGGGGGTTGGAAATTCAGGATCTTTAAGGTCACTTCCAGCCCAGGCCATTCCATGATTCTATTCTATGATTCTGTGAAGTGATCTTATTTTTATCATTTCACTACAAAGGAAGCCAGTGAGTAGTGACCATGTTTAAACTTTTTTAAACTTTAATTCCTTTAGTTGAATAAGATGAATCCCATGTAAAATACAGGAGACAAAAGCCTTTAGTGTGCTTAGGGCATATAGGGCAGCAGAATGCATAGGGGTAACGTGGCTGGGGGGATTTCCACATATTTGTCCTCAACATGAATAAATAGACTACTCTGGCTTACAGTGTGAGTGTAAGCAGACCAAAGTGAGGAGGAGCTTCACCTTTAAACAACCTTCCTCACAGCAGCATTTGGGTTAATGACTGGTGTCATTCATGGGCTGTCACAGCCGCATTTTCTTTCTTATCAGAAAGTGCCTGCAAGCCCAGTTTGCTTACATGTGCACAGATTAGCCCACAGGAATTGCTGATTACTCTCTTCCTCATTTTCTGTGGATGTTAAGTATTGAGCAGTTACAAGCAGTTTCTTTCCCAGCATGCCTGTCTAGGCTGAGAGACTTTTTCTCCTCCTCTTGGAGCCCTTTCTTTGTTTAGGCAGTTTCTTTGTGTGGTTAATCTTCAACATGCTTCATCTGCTTCCCATTCTCCTGCCTGCAGCCTAAGGCAATTACCTCAACTCAGCTGGCATAAAGAAAGCAGAGGTTCTTCGTTAACCAATGGAATAGCTTAGTAATGATCACATTTCTTCTGAAATAAATGGTTGTTTGTATAATATTAACCCTCCAGCCATAAATTAAGTCTGGATAGTGCAATGAAGAACCCCAGGAAAAAAAGCAAATGCTTTGCATTCTGTTTAGTAAACAACAGAATGTCCAAATATTTATACATCTCTTACTATGTTGCTTTTAATCTTACTGAAAAGACCTTTAAAATTGAGAGAAAGGCTCATTTCAGTGAAACAATCACATAGAATTAATTAACAAAGAAATAAACACAGCTCTTCCAGGGCCACTGGGAACAAATATATCAAGAGCACTTAAATGCTGGTATATAATCTTTTTCCTAGGCAAGAAGATTTCAGTGTTCAGATTTCAAGGGGGGCTGGAATAAACAAATAAACAAAGAGGGTTGGTTTTCTTCCCCCTGAAGTATTTGCTAAGACTGGCCAATGATATCAGGAGGCAACGTTCAGCACACCACAGTTTGTCAGTAACAAGATCAGAGTAATCTGTAATTTGTGTTGGAGAGAGCTGTTGAATTGTATAGTAAATTGTTCGAATGAACAGCAATCAGGTAATCTTCATTCTTTCTGATATTCTCCACAATTAATACCTTAATACAAGTGTTTGATACCTCTTAATAGGTTTTTCTTCTTTTAACTCGTTCACATTGAAAAATAAATGAATGCAGAGACAGACCTTATGTTATAATCTTTTCATAGTGTTTAAATTAGCTTTAAATGGTCCTTGCTTGAAGCTGGAAGAGAAAGGGCTTGGGCCACGAACTTTTGAAATATGACTCTTTAAGGGAAACTAAACTTCAGAATCATAAGTTAGATTGATTTTCAGCATTCCAAGTCCTGTCATGTGGAACCAATTTAATGTCTTAAGCCTCAGAAGGGGGCCAAAGGCAGAGCACCAGTGGAGGTGAGTGCTGTCTCTGGTAGTTAGATTCAATATGGAAAAATCTCATTGTTAAAGTTGCATGTTCTGTGTGATTTCCCTTTACTGGCAGAAGTCCAGTGTAATAAAAGCTATGAAATGGCCTGCTTATAGTTAAATGCCTGAGTGCATATTTCTAGAAGGCTTGTTTTGTTACATTGCATCTTAATCTCCACAATCTTCTCATTGGAATGATATCCTCCCCCACCCGCTTTCATATTTAATCCCGAGGACCCTTTCTAAGGATTTCTAAAAGTGGAAGCAGAGGAGGAATGACAGCTGGGAGAAACCATACTGCTGCATGTGTGAGGGAAATGCATCAAGGATGGAGAAAGAGAGTGTTCACTGTTGAGCAATTTTCATTATTTGTCAGGATCGGGTAGTCACAGCTTGATTTGTCCTTTGAGGTACACAGAGTATTTGATTTTCATTCAGCTGAGGAGGAGAGACTCCTTTCAAAAAGTTGGCGTTGTATTTCAGAAATGCCTGGTGGTCTCTACAAGAAGTAGACCCAGATTTCATGAACTTTTGACTAGACTATTATGAAATCGTGTTTTTATCTTTGCTGAATTAGAAGTTTCAGCTCCAGAAAACTGAACAGGACATTTATTCATCCTCTTAAAATATACTTTCAAAAGGGAGCAGATTGTCAGATATCAGCTCAATGGTCAGAGGATGTTGTTTGGGGGATTCCTCTCTTCGCTGCTTTCTGGAATTTCAAATCCCTGCTGTCCGCGAAAATGCCGAAACTGTCCCACCAACTCTTTAACGTTCTATCACTGCAACAGCTTCAAATGATAAAATTGTAGAGAGGATTCAATTGGGAATATACCTGAGTGCTCTGGGAGACCATACAATGGCACTCCAGGAAAGAGAGTCTGCATGCCCTGGGTTTTCCCAAGGAAACAGAGCTGTCTTTGAGTGCAGGAAAGCAAAGGTAGCCTAATGTGCACAAAACCTATACTTAGGAAACATATTAAAGTGACTAAGGAACTAGCAATTTTTAAAGATTCTTTCTGATGTAACCAAGTTGAAGACCTTGCTGTGGTAAGACAGGAACACAGAGATGTGGCGACTCTGTTGAGTGGAACCCTCAGGTTTCAGGAATAGATCTGGCATTGACAGAACCTTTAGAAGGCAACAGTACTGCAAAATCTGACTTAAAGATCACATTTGAAGCTAGACGAGCTCAAGCAAGAAGTAAAGCTCAACTTTTTTTGTAGAATGTACTTAAGTCTTTGCAATCATGGCTAGTAAGAGTAATACATTCATAAAAAGTAACGGAAGTCTTTGTTCTGTTCCAGTGACATTTTCTTGCCTTTAAATCATAACTTCAGAACAACAGGGTGAAAATTTATAACACTGTGATTGCTGCTTGCTGAGGCTCTGCTTAGTGCTAATAGCATGCACAGGTTTTGACAAAATAGCAAGAAAATCTTGCTCTAAAAGCCATCTTTTCTTCTCTTTTGATTAACCTGAGCATCTGGAACAACGTAGTAACAATAGTACCATGTTACTTATCATAGTTATTTGCTCTACAGGAGCAAGTAATTCCTGGTATTAAGTCTCAGGCAAACTCAGTGGGAAATGGGATAATGGCATTCATGTCTTTTAAAAGCCGAGTAGAAAGGAATGAAAATAATGAAATCCCAGTAGCAGGGTTTTTCAAAAAGTGGAGAAATTACCACTTTTGGTTAAAAGTTTCATCAAAGTATAACTGTTTTGTCAATCATACAAACCTGTATGTCTTTATATGGTGCTGGAGGATGACAGATTGATGTTTTAAAGATGTTAGTAGTAGCTAATTTTGCTAGAGCTTGAATGGGTATCTACACACTTTTTTAATGATTGTGGAAAGACAAACTAAGTTATAACAAACCTGTTCTGGCATCATGATTACAAGTTTTTAATATATTTGTTAGTTGCTTTTCCAGTGAGCAAAGTGGGAATAACTCATTGAATCTGGCATTTTTAAACAAACCTACAAAGATGAAATCTTTATATCTTTAACACCAGGTGGAACTGCATGACTTAGAAGATTAAGCAAGATGCTTAAGGTAGTCAAACCACTTATCCCCTAAGCATTAGACATAAGCATGTGGCTAATGCTGGTCTCGGAAGGATATGGATAGGGAGTCCTTTGAGGGTACAGAAAGCAGCCGTGTGTTGAAAAACAGCAGTGATGGGCTGGCTGCTCTGTTATGTTGGTCTTCACATTGGGCAACCTTGAACTAAATTTCCCCCTCATACATAGAAAAAAAAAAAAAAAAGCACATCTAAACTATAAGCTTTGTAATGCTCTAACATGTATAACTTGGTGTAATTTCAGAGCCCTGTTACTCCCTGTAAATCAGGGTCTTGGTGACATATGGTTGAACCCCTGGTTCTGAGGTTACAATGGTGGGGAAATGAACATCGGAAAATTAACTGCTTGGGGATTTTAAAGCCTCTACATTAAATGGGCAAGTTCCATTTCCCTCTAGTTGTAAACACTGTTTGAGCAGAGACGTGTTCCAGTGTACAGTTTTCAAAGCAAAGCCCTGACCCAACTGAAGTCTGTGGGAGGCCTGCCGTGAAGGTCACTGCAGATGAGGCTGGGAGCTCTCATTAAAGAAGAGTGGCTTGAGTCCTGCTGTCCCCAAAAAACTTACTTTCTTTCTTTTCTGTTATGGAAAAATCCACCCTGATGGCTTATTCAGCTTGTAAATCAGTAAATCGGCAGCAGGTATTTGGTCATGATTAAAAACGATAATGTTCTCTCTGCTTGTGTGTGTATGCCTGTGTGCTGGTGTGATGTGTGAAACAGACCATCACAGGATCAGGACTCCCACAGACATGACATGCTGAAGGATGATCCAAAGTGTCCTCTCTTCTCCAGCTCATGAGCTGCTGGCACATACTGATCTACTTCTGAACAGTAACTGCTTAAAAACACAATTGACAGATAAAAACATCAACAACATATCAAACCTGTAGGTGTTTAGAGTGGTAGTTTTCAGGCTGTGGACTGCAAAACTGGGGGGAACTGGAGTCTGCTTTTAAAGGGTCAGTGAATAGTGACAAAAGAAAGCAAATCTGTAAATGGTTTGTAACAATCAGTGTTGGGGAAATTGGTCTATCTTCCCACTGGGAATGTTCCTGGCATTTATATATTAGAAGGATATTGAAAACTACTGAACTAAAAGACAAAGAGTTAAGAAAGCAAAGATTTATAATGTATTTTAGAAATAATTCCAGCATGACTTTTATTCCTCAGGCTGTGTGTTAACCTAGGACAGATAGCATAAAAATCTCAGGGTCTTTTCATTTGTCAGGACAGCCAAAATTTCTTCAAAGCTATGTCCATGTGTCAAAGCAGAAGTTTTCTTTTTCTAGATTGGTAGGGTTATTATTATACAGTTTTCTGTGTCCTTCTAAAGAAAACAGCCCAGGAAATGTTTTGTCCCATTTCACATATTTTCACAATTGTAATTATATGCATGGTAGCGCTGCAAATAATTATGTTTGGTTCTTTCTTTCTACATGAATATAGACAGATCTTCCAGAAAAGAGTGCCCTGGTTTTATGCAAGAGTGTAATTTCATTGTAGGGAATGGAGATGGTTTCTCCCGTTTAACCTACCTGTTTCCTTGCCATCGTTCTTACACAGTAGACTGTAGCAATTACTGAGCCTTTAAGCAAATCTCTCCAATACAGGCCAAACACTGCAATTTATCTGATGCCTTGGTCTCCTTTGCAACATATATTTTGGTGATACTGACCTCTTATTTTTTATGGTTTCTCTTAAAATAAGTATGCAGGATATTTGCAGTGTTTCATCTGCCAGGAATTTATAGGCCTTCTTGTTGCCTTGTGAATAAGCTGCTCCTTAGTGTAGCTTATGGGATTCTGCATTCCTTTTCCGAGGTGCACACAGAGAGAAGTACCTTGCATGTAACACGAGCTGTTTTCAGCTCCATTTCCTACAAAGTCACCCACATTTCCTTTCACAGGCAGAGTCACAGTCAAAGCCTGTTTCCTAAACAGATGCTGTGAAATCTGGGGAAGGAGCATATCTGTTTTGACTAGAGAACTTTATTTTCTGAGAAGCAATCGCAGACACAATTTTTTGTGTTCACAGGAATGCAAATACAATTCACTGTGTGTAGAAACTGTATTTTCATAGAGCCCAGATACTGCTGGCACCAGTGTCACTCCTACTGATGAGGGAACATGATCACTGCTTGAAGCTCAGTGAAAAACCATCCACCCAGAGGAACATCACATTTAAAAATGCTTGGATGGAGATAACAAGATAGAGGTTTTTTAGTTAGAACTGATCCATGACAGCTGTGTGTATGGACAACCTTTTGTTCTTGCCTTGTAGAGCTTCAGAGACAGGTGACTCATATATTAACATAATTGTACCATATTTTTTAGGAGTATTAAATATAATGATAACAAAACTCTGCAGTGTAAATATTAACTGATAGATATTCAAAGTTCAGTATTTGTTTTAAAGGGCTCGTTGGTTGTTCAGACAAATCAAGATTGAAGAGCTAAAGCATTTGTCCTCATATCCAAGACAGATAAGTGTGAGAAGGACCAAGAATGGCTTCATATAATTATTTTATTCCTCTCTGTCTCCTTTCCAGGCATGCAGCTCAGCTCTAACCTAGCATGGCCTCCCATTTGGAATCAGGACCTGCTTTAGACAGCTCACCAACAATTTTTCACATAAAGAAAAATTGAATATGTGTAATTCTCCCTTTAAAAATTCAGTGAATTACTCATATATTCCCATGTTTGCAGGGCATGTTTGACAGGCTTCATGATCTGTAGAGGAGTGGAATTCTGAGAAAAGTAATAATGAAAACGGGAACTTTCTGCATTTTTTTTTCTTTTCCTTCTCTGAATGTGTTTAGTTACCTCTGTGTACTTGAGGGGTATAAGTGGAGTTTTAGAGAGAGTATTATTTGAAAAGAGTGAGCTGCCAACAGCTAAAATCCTTAAGTGCCAGCAGAGTGCCTTGCTTTCACAACGCGAAGGTGCCTGGCTATCAAATAGTAGGCTGAAACCTTGAACAATCTTTCTTCCCGATGTGTCCTATTATTAGAGGTATAACCACTAAGACACAACACATATGGAGCTCAGCCTGCACTGAAAGCAAATCATTTATATGCAGAAAAAAAATCCCTCCTCAGAGTAAATTCTTATCAAGTGCAACGTGTCTCCTGAACTCTTAAGTAACTGAAATGAGAAAGACAAATTACATCTTTGTCTGTTCCTATTCTCACCAATCATCCTCCAAATCCTTGGGAAGACTTTAAGAATGGGTTGGGAATCAGCATGTGCTGACACCTTTTCAGTGGTTCATTGGATGTATAATTTAGGGATTTTTCCTAGATATCAGTGGCTTGGATATGAGCTCTGGTATGGCCTTGATAATCGATCATTCTTCACAAGGTGAAACAGGCCAGATCTTGGGACTACTCACGTGAATAAGGGTGGCTGGACACCTCTTCTTTATATTAAAGATGCATCAATAAAATGTCTCAGGTGTCAGTAGTCACTTGGAGGTGGCTGGAGCTGCAGCCGTTGGGGACCAGGTGCCTTTCCTCTGAGCCACTCTGAAAGAGCAGCTCGGTACACATGAGCCCTGCACACTTAAAGCCAGGAGAAAGCACCTGAAAAAAGACATTTGTGCCTCTGCTCTATCTTAAGAATTGGTTTTTAAATATTCTGATTAAATTTAAATATGAACATAGAAAGGTCTCCATGTTTGAATAAATGGCACTAGCAACTTCCCTTTCCCAGAAAATGGCAGTATCACCACCACCACCACCCTTAACATTTTTCCAAATGTCAGCTTTCAAAATGTTTCAAATGTCTCAGATTCCAATATTCAAGAACTAGCCTCTGAATGATGAGAAGTTCTGCTGCATTTTTGTCTCAACACACTGATTAAGCTTTAAACCATGTGCTTCATAGCAGACACTCTTTCAGTTTGTGTCTTGTGAAGGACTGCGGCACGGTGCTCAAACGCACTTATTTGTGTTATTATGTGCACACTTGACAAAGTCTGAGGGCAAAAGAACTCCAAACATGCACTAAGACACTCTTAAATGGAAATCAAATCCAGGCTGTCCAGTACAAACTTTTAATAAGCACTTTCAACAGATGTTGGGAGGCAAAACTGCTCTCGTGTAGAAAGTAGATCTTCACTGCTGGAAAAGCCATTTTATGTAGGAAAAGCAGCAACACTAGAAACCTACTGTTACTGAGAGAATTTTAAAAAATAGATGTAAAAAATATGGTCTTTAAAGTGAAGTCTTGTAAGATGCAGAACTGTTTTCTAAATACAGAAATAGGGATAGGATGTCTAAAAGAGAAAAATGAAAGATGTTTTTCAATTGTATGTTTTAATTGTATGTGGTTTCATTTGTGACATCTTTAAACTTTATACACTCAGACTTTGAGGAGAGGGAAATTTGCCTGAATAATGCCTTTGTATTCACTATTTCCCTGGTGAGTTTACTCATGCCTTATTTTTGTGACACCTGGAGTGGAATTAAAATCCTAATGAGCTCAGTAAGGAGAGAAATAGCTAAAGGAGATCTATCAATATTTTGCACACTTAGCGGCCAGTCCAATTGTTTTCAGAAGGTGATATGGCCATTTCTATCCCTGAAAGGTGGTGATTTCTCCAGAATTTCCCTGGAGAAATTAGAGGAATTAGCATCTTTGTTATTTCACATTTGGGAAGATTTTTTGTGCGTGCTATGCCGCAACTGGATGGGTGCAGCAAGGAAGCACTCACAGCAACACACTGCATGTCTATCTTACACTGAGCTTGCCTGTGCCTGTCTTTTGGCTGTACTCTGCTGCTTTGGTGAAAAGTAATCCTATTTTTTAAGGTGTGAGTCTAGAACAAGGTTCTCTAAACATAACAATATAAACACCATAAATAAAGACCTGCAAACTGTTTGTCTATCCAAGTGGTCAGAGTAGTAGACACTTCTCTTGAGCCATATGGCTTCAGCTTCAATAAATCAACTGACAAAATAGGTCTAGGACAGAAGCTGAAAAAGGTACAGAAAGCTGTGGTTAAAGCCTTTTTCTACAGCAGGTCAAAGGCTTTTTGATCGCGCGTTTGAAATCGTCAGTTTCAAACACGATTTGTGGTAAAGATCTGTTTAGAAGTGGACACCATTTCCCCCTTTTGTTATTTTGCTTGGTGAAAAGAAAAAAAAAGAAAAAGAAGAAAAAAGAAAAAAAAAGTGGTTTAAATGTCTGGGCTTCACAATCCAGGGAAAAATGGAAACTCCAGGAAAAACACAGCTCAAGGTTGGCAGGAGTGGAAAAAAACAAACCCAAAAAACCCCCCGTGGGAATGAGTGAGGCAGTGCACAGAAGAAAGGCAGATTTCAAATTAAAATGCTAACCAGGTGATTGAGATATTTTGCCTGAAAGTTTCAATAAACATGTCCACTGAAGAGTATCAGCTGTGTCTACAGTGGCTGGTGTGAAACAAAGAAACATCTGTTATGTATATGTTTTGGACACTTTGGACAGCTTGGAGCCAAGACTGAGGGTCAAGAATGCTATATATACAGATATATATAAAATGCATTTCTCAAATGTAAGCAGAGCTAATGTTCTGACTCTTTGATAACATCCCCTGCAGTGAAATTACCACCAAGAGTGAGTTTGCAGTGCCTTCACTCTGCACACATGAAAGTACAACATGGCTCTGTGCAAAGTCAGCCTAGCTAAAAAAGAAGACCCCAGCCAGCTGCAAGCAGAAGAATTTCTAGCTGAATAGAAGAAGCTACACACTTACCTTTGGACTCTGCTCAGAACAAGAACTACAAAAGCTGCCCCTTCACCCCACAGAATGCGAGACTGTAACAATCAAGACTATTTTCCCTAGAAAACAGCAGCATAAACACAAATGAGTTGCTTATTGTTAAGAACTGTTTGCATTGTTGGAAAGATTATCAAGGAGGATGCACCCACACATGGACAGGGTTTCATGCTGTTTGTGATATTTCAGATTTTCCATACCTTGTTTTGTGTCTTCCCATCTGGCCAGGCCTACACCCAGAGATTTGAAAATGATGAGAAAGAATTTAATCTGAGGAAGAAAAGAAAACACAGGTTGTATTTTTTTCTAGTAAGTATAATGTCAGTCTGGCTTTGTCAGTCAACACACATCAAAATACTTTTTAATCAGGTTATATTGAGCAGGTTGATGAACCAAAATTAAAGGCCTGCAGTGGGACTAATGGGATTTTCTTGGCAAGATTTGTGTCAAGGTTGTATTAATGGCATAGCAGAGAAGGAGTTCAGGAAAATGAAAGCGCCAAGGGGAAGCAGGAAGATTTAGGAAATTGTAGAATGACTAGTTAATGAGCCACCATATGTGCTTGCACACAGCAAAGCCAGTCTTGTGCTGCAAAGGTGAAAAGGAGAGCAGAGACCGTCTTGTTAAAAGCAGAGGTGAACAGAGAAAAGTACAATTCCCTAAACAGTGAACCTCAGGTGATATTATCCCCTTTTCTTCTGAGGTGACAGGGCAAAAGGTTAATAGCTATGGATGGTGTGAGTGCAGAGCACTTGGAGAAACCTCAATCAGTCTTAATTATTTCAACAGACCTATCTCACCACAGAGAGCCAAAAACTAGTAGACACTGCCTTCAGAAACAATTACCCGAATCTGGCTGGCATCTTCTTACCCCGCATGGTTTGCCAACAGTGACATGTTCAGGAATGACGGAAATAAATGGCAGGGTAGCAAGGGATAATGTCTAATTGAGGCATTTAATCTGTAAAACCCTGAAAAGAGGGGAAATAATCCAAATCTTAATCTGTGCAATGATTCATGTGAATGACAGCTGCCCTGTCTGGCTCTGAGGCCAAGGTAATTAATCCATGGAGAAGAGGTTTTGTTGCACATCATGACAAAAATCTTAGAGTGCTAATGTCAACAAATGAAACAAAATGGATATTTTGGGATAACCTTTTACCTGAAAGGCAGTGGTACAACCAGTGGCTGCTCATTTACAAGCTGGCTTCTTATCTAAAAAAAGAAGAAATCTGTGTTTCCCATAGGAATCATTTTACTGCGGAAGCTCCTCCTCTATTTTCACAAATGTGTTTGCTACATGCTTGCAGATGTCTTTGGAAATGCATTTTCTCCCTGAGAACCGGAGGGATCAGCAGCAGAAGGAAAGAGCATATGCTAAAGTCTTAGCCCCAGGGGTTATGCAGATTGGACTTTGTTCTGCATTTTTCATGATATATGATTCTTCCCATGGAAATAAGTTGGATTTAGGAGAAAGGTTTTGTATTAAAGTTTCAGAACAGAGAATGTTCTGAAAAACAACTACTTTTCCAGGAGATTAATTTTCTCTCCCCCAGCACATATCTGGAAAGTCCTTGACTACAGTGCTGAAAGAGGTCTTATTTTGTGGAAACACTGGAGAAAGACCAGTGAACTAAACAAATAGATACTGAGGAAACAGAAGTAGCTGGAAGAAGGTTTATCTACGGAGAAACTCCCTCTGACTGGCAGAAAAGAGAAAATACATCTGTTCCAAATATTCTAGAGTAAAAGCTGACAGAAAATTTTTGGTGCTGTCTTATCAAACAACATTCACCAGTTTTTTTAAACAATAAGTCTTTGATTTTTGGCACAATTTGAACAGGTGTTGTGCCTCAAGACCTGAGCACAACCATGAGTGGGGAAGTCCTTCTGAGCCTCAAAGTCCCAAAGAGAGTGCAAGCGCTCCTTCAGTGCCACTGTTCAGCACACTGGCATCCACCAGGGACTCAGGCATTTGGAGGGGGAGGTCAGCACCTTCAGAGGCAAAACTGCCCAAATCAAAGGCTTCAGGCATGGAGGGGGACATCAGCTTTCCTTGTAAAACTGCTAAATTCAAAGGTTGTTGCAGTGAACATGTACAAATTGTTATTCCGTAAGGGTTGTCGCCAGGCAAAGTTCAGATAAATTTTTCCTTGAGGCAGATAGATAGTATGGATATGTTTTATCATCAGTGGTTTGCATTTTCTGACAGGGAGTCTGTGATTGTTAAACATCTCGACATTTCTCATTCATGCTTTTCCATAGTAAATCAACCCAGTATCCATGTTAGCCAGATCACAGCAGAGATTCTCTACAATTTACTTGGCTCTTAAATGCTCAAGCAATATTGACCAAGAGTAGGAAGATAAAATTTACGTTATACTTAAAAATGTGTAATAAAAAGTAATATATTATACGCATACCAATGAAACACAAACCAGTGATCACCACATTGATGTATGAATCTGTAAGTTAAATCCTATATATGCAAAAATATCTTTCTTCCTTTAGGCCCCATTTAAACATAGAGGGACTGGATTTCACTTTTGCAACATCAAGTTACCAGACAGCCTGAAAGGTTGTACTAATAAAGCAGTGCTAGTAGGTAATTACAGAATCTTCTTCTGGGTGGTGTACACGCATCCGTTGGACTAGAGATAAGATGTTTAATTTACATTTACAAGTTAAGCCACAGCTTTGACTTTGCATGGCTTTTAAAATGCCATATGCTACCAATATATAAAGAGGTTGATTAAGATTTTTGCTGCAGAATAGCAGGCATTCTTCCACAAGACACTTCAGTGTAATTTATGGTTATTTAATGTACTTCCAGAGGACAAAATTATGTGTACAAGTTCTCTGAGCATGCACCAATCGTCTCAAGAACCCCAAAGTAGTTAAAGCCCTAGATTTATAGTAAAATAGTTTAATATCTTTACTAAACAAAATTTAGAGTTCATGGAGAGGACAAATACAAAACACATGCTTGCAAAAATAACACTGGTAGAGAGTAAAAGTATAAAAACATGTCCATAAGATCTTTAATGTTTGTAAGCCGCATCTGAAGGCTAATGAGATTTCAAACTACAGTATGTCAAATTTATGAGGTGTAGAAGGACATGTCCCTTACTCTCATGTAAAATATTGGGCAATAAAGAAGTTTAAAACATTCCTGAGCTGGTTTGAAATTTAAAGTTATGCTCTGACTGGGCTGGACTTTGGAGAAAGTAAGTGGTGATTTTTCCTGTCTTACAAATCTACAATTCACAGTATTTTCACAGTGCCAATGTCTGGAGCATCTAATGCCAATGTACCTTCAGCAGCAGGAGCTCAAGAGACTTGACATTTACAACACAAATCTCATGTGAGTTTTCAGAATTGTCTACAGGCACAGAATTATAAAACACTGTGAAAGGAGGGGCTAAAAATATTCTGCAATTATGACATACTCTTTGTGGCCTAAAAGAGAAAAAACACACTATTTTATGCATGTCAAAAAATTGTTTGTTTCTTCTGTCTATGATATGCAGTTGTTGGCTGTACATTGTTACATGAACAGTTACTCTTTTATTTTACTTAAGAATGTGTCATGTTAATGTATGAGCACCAGAACACTCACTGTGAGCACCAAAACACACTCTAGGGATTTGTTTTTCCTCTAAGTCACAAAAAAAATCCATAAATCCATGAAGTTAAAGTTACTGTAAAGCTAGTACTTTTGACTCAAGAAGTACTTAGGGACTTCTTGAGCTGTGTTCAGCTCTCTTTTCTACAACAAATTTAATTTTTAATCTTCACTAAGTCAGTTCCTTTCTTGCCTATAAAGAGTGAAAAGAACATCTCCCTCCCTGAAAGGTTTCTGAAAAAGCTAGTTACACGAAAGATTGCACAGATCTTTTTAGCATACAAAGAAAATAGATTAAAAAACATTTTAAAAGAAAATACAACATTCTTACTAGCTTGAATGATCTCTGTATTCAATAACCACACACATAAGACCTCTTTAAAGCAATAACTCACAGAAATTTTGTGGATGTCTATCATAAGGTGTGCAAGCTAGTCCAGACAATTTTAGAGCCTCGCAGGTCTAGATACTGAAAGAGCAAATAATAACTTTGAAATTCTGTTTTGAGGCATTGTAGATTACAGTTGCAAAGTGGACAAAGTGTAGTAAACCTGAGAAACAAAAATTTAAATATAACTTCTGGGGTTCTTTTTCTATTAAATTATGAACAGGTATATTTCGGTTATTGAAACAACTTTCATTATGCCTTAGGCACTGTTTCAAGGGCTGGAATGAATCTGCCTTTAAAATTGTTTGATTTAATTTAGGGCTTGGGAGACCAATATGGCTTAATCATAACCACATGATAATAACTGTAGAGTATCACTACATATAAAAGTCATTATCTGAATTTTACAGGCTCGTAATTTTTGCTTTGGAATAATTTTGGTCATCATACACTATGTGTTTACCTTATATTGATGACATGTATTCTCAAACTCAGTTTTCCCATGTCTTTTGTCTGAGATTGGAGTACGAATTTTGAAAGTGGAAAACTCATAAGATTTCACTTGAACTGCTCTTTTATTTCATTCTCACAGCAAGATCATGCATGCCACATTTTTCTTGAAAATCTCAAGTACCTCTTTGCAACACAAGAAGGCTGACTTCCATGAAGGCATTCCTGACAGAAACATTTTTCTTGTCCTAGTTTAATTCCTAGTTCTTATTTTCATCCCTGTGTAACATGCTAAGTGTCTGAGTTCCCTCTCTGCTGTTATGCAGTCAAAGACAGTGTAACCTGCGTTGATTCCTGCACCTTAAAATCTGTGGAAAAGATCCAGAAACATTTGGATGTGATAGGAAGCAAGGCAACTGACTGGGTCATGGGATTGCACCTGGGGAGCCTCGGGAACTCCCCACTCCATATGCAAACCACAACTGTGCAGCAATCAATAACACAGACAAACACTGACCCTTTTTTCCCTGGCAATTGAAAAGGGCATGCTCCTGATGCAGTGGCTGGAGGTCTTGATCTTTGCCTTGCCTTGCCAAAGCCTGTGTTCGGAAACCAGCCAGGGGTAATTCAGCTCATCAGGGAAGGAATTGCAAAGCCATAAGCAAAGAAAACAAGGCCGTGTGCTGTAACCAGGTGTCATGCCAATATTTCAGCTCCGATTGCCTCTATCTCTTCTGTTTCTTTAAAAGTAAAGGGAATTCGCATGCATGTGTAAAATCCAACTGCTGATCGCTAATATATTGTCTCACTCACTGTCATTCCTAAACACCAGCACAGCCTATAGAAACTGTCTTTAATCTTTCCTACACTTATCTTTTTCCTGGAAGCTTCTCCTGTTTTGTGTTCTGGGAAATGTCTAATGCATTAACAGCAAGCACAGCTGACTTGAGCGTTTCTGAAGCTGAGCACTTGTCAATTTTGGTTTGGGGTGTTATCATAACAAAATCCAGCCACTCACTGCTAGGAATGCATGTGCTGCACACTCTATTAAATCTAACTCTTTGTTCAAGGTAAAATACCTTACTGTTTAATGATATCAGCAAAATATTAAAACCATGTCTAGAGCCTTTTTAGGCCAATATCCAGCATGTTTAATACCAGACTTTGGCAGCATGCAGGCAGGGATCGCAGGAACTGAAGCAGTGACAGTGGAGAAAGGGATGCAGCCAGAGCTTTCTGAATGGTGACATTTGTTTGCGGAAGCTTGAGACTTTTTCCATGCTGATGTCAGCACAGCTCTGAATTGTGTAATGGGAAGGAGAAGCTGCTGAATGAATGCAGGGATTCACAAAAGATGGTTCAGGTCCATTACAGTGCAGGGGAAGAGGGGTGGATACCTGAAGGGGTATATCTTGAAGAGTATGTATCTGTATATACAGGTGTGTGTATATATGTGTGTGTGTGTGTGTGTGTGAGAGTGTGTGTGTGTATATGTGTGTGTGTGTGTGTGAGTGTGTGAGAGTGTGTGTGTGTGTGTGTGTGTGTGTGTGTGTGTGTGTGTGTGTGTGTGTGTGTGTGTGTGTGAGTAAGAGAGACAGAGGAAAATGCACAATTTGGATGTGAGCTGCATGTCTCCAGATGCACACTGGAACAAAACAGTGCTTTATTTTAGTGCTAAAGCTGCAAACAACTATAGGAGAGTTTCAGAGGAAGAAAAGGGAAGATTTTCTGAACATGAAGAGTGCTCTGGTAAGGATGACAACATTGGTTAAATGTGGCATGGTGATTGTGGGACTCCTAAAAGAGCTCCTCGACATGCCATGAAGGTGGGGGCTCTCGAGAGCCTCTTATCAGCTGAGGCCTGTGGCAGCAGGAGTGCCTCCCTGGCTCCATGGCTTCCAGTCCCCACCAGCCAAAGCAACTCAGAAAGGTGTCACAAGATTTGTTTCCAAGGGATCCTTAAAATAGCACTGTAAAAACTTTGATGGTGACTGAGTGGTCAACCCTTGAGGACTGAACTTCACTTTTTTTTGGTCTGACAAAGATGCAACTGTAATGTGGTAAATCTCGATGTAACTGATGAGGTTGTCTTCTTCAATAAGATAAAACTTTGCTTTGTGTCTAGATGAAAATGCCCCCGTCATTTTAGGGCAGGCCTTTGCATTAAATATATCAAGAAAAAATCAGAGTAAATAGACACATAGAAGAGGAGACAAGGAATCTCTTTTTTAACCCACATGCAAAATTTAATTGAAACACAGATCCTGAGGTGCAATAATTTCAGCCTAAACAATACTGCACAATGTTTTGTGTTAAATAGATCTATCTAGAGTGATGGTGGAATCAGTAGAAACAGAACCTATTCCACAAAACATGGCTGCTGCAGTTTTTGTCATTTGGCTAGTCTTTAACAGTACATTAGGATCTCAAGGGTTTTTTAAAATGTTTTAAAGTTTTTTATGGCCAAAAGGTAATTTTTTATTTAGGTCAAATACAACATAGCTAATAGCTGAATCAACTAAAAAAAAGACACAGTAAATTATACTCAACGACAAACAAAACAAAATTATTCGTGCAAGGACCCAGTGAGAACACTTAACTTCCATAGCGTGACAAACAAGGACTGAAAACCCAGTATGGGTGTGAGGTCAGCAAACAACCCTGATACTTCTGCTCCTTTTAGTGACAGGATTTCAATCATAACAGAAGCTTCCTCAGCACTTAATGAACAGAACAAATGCGCTTTAGATAGGCTGATGCTTGAAGGAGCCTCTGAGATTACAATAGTTACTAATGAACATTTGAACTGCTAAAGCACCAGGGGAGTGAAGCCTTGACACAGCTTTCTTAATGGGGTACCCAGTAAGGAAACAGGCACTCCAGGGGCAGTTTTGTAGGGCTTCTCTGGCTGGGTTTATGTACCTTTTGCAAAAGATGCCACCAAGTCACCAGCCAAAGAGGTGACTGCCACAAGAACCAGGGTCTGAACCGGAGAGAGGCTGATTTCTGCTTCTTCATCTTTCAGACTTAGCAGTGTGACATCTCTTCCCATACAATAGCTCCTCTCAAGCTTTGCAGAGGCCTGTGTTGCTTTTCCCAATTTGCTAACGGCAAAGGTTCTGAGTTCAATTATGTTTCTTTTTTAAAAGTGTCACATTATTCTTTTTCTGGTTCCCATTTCCTTCACCAGAAAAATGAACAGTATTTTTTGCAGTATTGAGTTTCCTGCTCTGGGGGGAAATGATGTGCTGATGATGTTTCGCAGACATGGCCTCACAAAGGCTGCATCCACGAAGCCTCTCAGGCATGTTGCAAAGAGTACTATATGTGAGGCAAAGTGGGAATTGTCAGTACTTCTTGTAAGCTATGCTAGAAAAGGAAGTCAACTGTATTTACCCTGAGCTCAAGTGTATATTACAAAATGGTCTAGGACCTAGAACAAATCCGTTTTAACAATATAGAAAAAGGCTTGTTATTTGTTTTCTCTTTAGAATGTAAAAGACAATGCTTAGAACAGTGCAAAGGATCAAGTAAATTAAAACAAAATTAAAAATTGATACAAAGTGTCTGCAAATAAACACTAATGTACTGTAAAATATTGACTTTTTTGGAAGTGAGGAGAGAGATTGTGCAACTGTAGTCCAACAGTGTTCCTAATACTATTCTTTTTAAAAGTACCAGTTACAACTAACATGATTTTTCATAGGTCTAAGCTGGTCACAGGTCTCTATAGGTGTGCAAAAAGAAATTAGTGAACCACAGAATCATAGGACTGCCCAGGCTGTAAGGGACCTCAAAAGATTGCCTGGTCCAATATTTTTTGGGAAATGCAGCCTGGGTGAGATTACCCAGCCCTCTGTCCAGCCATACCTTAAAAACCTCCAGTGGTGGGAACTCCACCACATCCCTGGAAAAGATGGAGTGAATGAATATTCTCACTGTTAAAACTTTCCTATGAAATATTAAAAAGGTATCCTATGCTCAGGAAGTAGAAGACAAACAGCACTTTCCTACTGAATTTCAAAAAGTAGCCCCTTTGCTATATATCCACACTGTATATCCACTGTATATCCACAAGATGAGAGACAAATATATTTTAACTCCACAGCAAAGACAAGCCCTTGATTTTGCAAATGTTTTTCAGCACATGCAAGCACCCTAGTGCAAGTGCAAAAGGACAGGGTGATAAAACAAATAAAAATCCTGGACAACTGAGAATGCATGCAACACTGCTGCTGTTCTGTTCAGAATACTATATCAATGAACACAATTCTTCAATTTTTTCCACTCGTTATATACTCCCCAGGGCAATGAAGTTGTGGGAGCTCACAGTTATCATCTGCAAAAGCAGACAAGTAAAAGTGGCTTCTGTTTGCTCCTCTTCCTATCTTCTCCTAGTCACACTTTCCCACGTCACATCTGTAAAGTTTTCTAACAAAAATTGCTACCTGCAACTAAATCTGCCAAGATGTGTCTCTTGTTCCATCTACTGAACTGTCATCAACCTGTGGCATCCTTTCTGATCACTGAGCTCACACTGTTTCTGACAAGAATATAAGCCGGAAAAAGAATGTAGGTTTATTGTCAAGCCCACATATAACTTGAAGCTGAAAACCTCAGTCTTTGGTCTGCGAATTGAGTTATTCTGTCATGGAAATGTTCAAACATGCATAATTTTCTCTTCAGAATATTATTTCCATTAATTTGTTTAACTGTGGTTTTTAATGTTTTTAGCTATTTCCTCTTTCTGTGTTACAAGTTCTGCATGTAGCTCCCTGCTTTGCTGTGGTTTGGATGCCTCCTGAGACATGCAAGTGAGGAGTTTGGAGCAGACCCCACTGAGCTTGCTGTGATCATCCTCCCTCGGGTTCCACCTGCATGTTCCCATCAATTGTCCCCTCTCCTGAGATTCCCTCTATGTGCCCTGACATTCTACCCCACTGTATCTAAACGCACCTTATTTATTACCTGCGTGAAGCAGTGAGTGCCTTCTGCAAACTTTCTGAGTCTCTGGAAGGTAGAACAACACAGTCAAACATCCTGCATGACCTTCTCCGTAGTGCAGTGCCAGAGGCAAAGCCTTCAAGTTTCCACAGAAGCAGTAGCAGAAGAGATGGGTGAAGACTGGCATGCTGCACCTTCTACAGCCTGAGGGAAACAGAGAACTTGGGAGGAGAACAGAAGGCCAGGCTTCAAAATACATCAAAGGTAAAGTCTGTGTGAGTGAGAGAGACCCTAAAGGAACTAATACAGGCTGGGAAAACTTCAGCCTGTATTTGTATATTGTACTATATCAAATTAAGTATTTTGTACTTAAAATACTATTCTGTTGCTCAGTATTTCCAGGCTACGTGCAGATATATCAAATACATTATATATTTATTATTTATTTGAATATTGAGGGTTTCTCTCTCAAGCAAGTTAAAACTGCCAGTGGTCATGTTTAAGCAAGACAATGTCAGTTTTTCTAAAATGTCTTAAATATATACTATCTATTACAGTGCTGCATTATAAACTGTCCATTACTTCAAGGTAGAGTTCATGTCAAAATCAACCATATTTATGTTAAAAACATGTACAGAAGAGTGTGCTTACTGGCTGGTCTGTGAACTACTGCAGGAATAACAGCTGAGAACCACAGGAATTTTTTAAATTTGCAGTGACGGAGTGAATTGGGAATATAAAATATCTTAATGAGTCCACTCATTTTCTTCAGAATGTATTTCAATACAACAACAGTTGTTTCTGTACAGCAGAAACAACTTTAACCACCATGTGTTTTAAAGCTCACTTCCCCTAGAAAAAGATGAAACATGGCATTTTAGAGGATGTTGTCTCTAGAAATCAGAGAGCTTTGCAAAAACAAGGAGGGAAGAACTTGCTCAGGAGACTAATTTTGCAAAACTTAAGTAAAATGGACAGCGGATGCAGATGACATTAACTTGGAAAACATTGCCTTGTTAATGAGGAGATGCTCTAGCAAGTAGAGCAAACCTTCCTATGTCTGTCCTTCTATATCTAAATGTGGAGATTGAAATCTGACCACCCCATGCGCTGGGTGGTGAATGGGCTGCAGAGCAGACAAAATGCCAGTGCCAGCAGCCTTGAGCATACTGCATCAGCAGAAGACCTCAGGATCCCCAGGAGCACTGGAGGAGATTTACCTTAAGAGCTATCCCGCTTTCCCAGATTTCTTCCCCAGAAAAAATTAATTTCTAATTCTGCTGTCAGATCTCCATTTGGGACCAGGCACTAATGTTCACCTCTGAAACTGAACCAGTGAAAGTCAAAGATCTTTTCCTATCCCTTGGAGTCTTTTGGCCAGCACTTGTAACCACAAATTTCTTTTCTGGCTCCTGTGAGAGTCCAACTAAAAAATCATCCCTTTTTGGCTAATACTTAACAACTGCTGGACTCTTGAGTGTGAGTAATGTGGCCATAATCCACATATTAAAATGGAGTTCATGGACACTATGGAAAAATATTTGTTAGATAAGGACAAGCTGTCTTTTGGATGAAGCAGATGACCATTGTTTTCAGATGAAGTCTGTGCAATGACACAGCAAAGGCCGTTTCAGCTTTATCCTCAAACACCCTTTTGGATTTTTCATCTGTGAGTAACCTTTTCTTGCTTCCTTGTTGCAATGGCAATGGCTTGATCGTATGAGAAAAACAAGGTCTCTGGGAGGAGATAGGTTTTTATAAGACCAATTATTACTTGATACAGTGGTGCCATTGACCTACCTGATAGATGGTTTAGCCAACCGTGATGATTTGTAAAAAAAAGGACTCCCTAACTATATAAAGCCTTACATTTCTAACCATGTTTCCTGTTTAAGTTGTGGCTACCTTTAAAATTACATGTTCTAGTATATTGCATAGACATTCTGCAATCACAAATGGCTTTACACAAAACCGGATTTTTTATATCTTGTCAGGCAGGATAAAAGCTAACTTTCTATGCCTTCAAATTTGTTTTTCAAATTAGAGTATCATAACTTCAGCTTAATAAGACTCCTTGTCAACTTAACTTTTAAATCTTTTGTTCTATTGACAACAATTGTATAGTGGTTTTTTTTTAATTCAGGATAGTATTTCTCTTCTCTGCAGATTACCCAGGCACTGTAAAGCTGAAAGTTACTCCAAACCAGAAAACCTTACAGTGTTTAATTCAGCAAAATAGACTGAAGAACAAGAATAAAATACTGTCTTCCTGTATCTAAGGGGATTCTTCCTTCAATTTACAGAAAGTTCCATCTGCTCATGTCAAAGATGTCCTCACTGAAAGATGTGTTACAACTCTTCAAGAGTGATGAATTAGGAATAGGTGAGGTCATTTTCCTGTTTCAGTTCCTAAAGAAAGTCAATGTTTGTATGCAAGTCCTAGGGTTACTGATATCTACTCTGTGACCATACAAAAAAATGGATAGAGAGCTAAATTCAGAAGACTGAAGGAACAGTAGATGTCCAGACTTAGAGTTGTTTTCCAAGAGAATGAAATGAAAGATGATTGATGACATGATTCTGTGATATGATTAAGAAGAAAATATAGAAGACCCCACACACAAATTGTTCATGAATATATCTAATGAGTTATTCTTTACTCATCTCTTATATTAAACTTCAAACTAATTCAGTAGAAAGTTACACCTATATGGAATCTGGAGTTTATAGTAAGAGCAATTAAAATCTCCACTTGATGATGTTTAATTTTTGTTTTAAAGCATTTCATCTCTAAGGGGATCTCTGTTCCTTTATAAATATATGCTGCCTTTTAGTTAAAGACACCTCTTTAAAAGATAACCACACTTCAGTCATAGAACTAGTGGTGAAGAAATCTGTTCTCTGATTGGTAACAGCTGTGTGAGTACCAAATGAAACACAGCTGCTTTGCCATTTCTGTATTAACTTGCATTGATAACAATATTTTATAGATATCTACTGAAAGTTATGCTAGTAGGTGTTTGCTAACTGCAAAGTTACTCATCGTCCTGGTTACCCTGCACCAGGCAACACTTACAGACTGATTTCTGGGAAGCACAGTTTGAAGGTATCAGTACATTGTCCCATATTCACTTGCTTTACAGCAGAAATCTGTTCATATCTAGCAGTCTTTAAAGATTTCCAACAAACCCGCTTGTGCTTTCACTTCTGTGTTTATGGCTCTGCCTGTGTTACTCAGCCCTCCTTCTGCACTGAATTTATCAGTGGTCAGTGGCAGCTGTGTGAATCAAGTCACTGTCGGTTTTACTCAACATCTGCTCTCAGCAAAACTGTTTAACACAGAAAATAGTGGGGAGTGCAAGACCAGCTTTAATCAATGTCATTTCCACTTCCACAAGTACAGGAGCATCAGATGGACACACTACAAAGATGAGCAAATCTGACATACAGTGACAACGCAGCCACTACCTTCCAATATCACCCTCTCTGCAGATAGCCGCTACAGTAAGGCTGGAGAGGAAAAAAATCATAGTAGAAAAATTGTCTGAAAAAGGCTGAGGGCACACATATTTGAGGTGCAAGTCTTAGACTGATGGTTGTAAGGACAGGTTGTGAAGATGTTCTCCTTGGCATTGGAACAGATGTATTGTTCCTTCATGTCTTTCTTGCCTTCAATAGGTTTGGGCTTTTGATGAATTGGTGCAAACCAGTTTGTGGGTATCCACTTAATTCAGTCATAAGGAACTGAGCTGTCTGAATGAATACCTATAGCTCAACATAATTGATGCCACCCCAGCTATCAGCAGCAGTCCTGCTTCTTGAAGAAGAGTAGCTGTTATTGTTCCCCCAGGAGAACAGATGATGCAATAAGGATCCAAGGCAGCAGCTGCCAGCTGATCATATGTATCAGAGAGACACAGATTTTTCACTTTTGAACTTCATTTCAAGTTTGGGAAGGAAAATTATGAACTAGGATATGACTCTTAATGGGTAAGTTGCCACCACGTTAAGGTGCTCTGTAGTTTCAGGTGTTCTAGACTGGGTTATGCCTTCAATCAGGGGAGTTTCTGTCCCTTTCAAAACTATGCTTAACTTTTCCTAACATGCTATGAATGTCTGATTCAAGCTTTGTGTCCTGCTGAGCTCTTTGTTTCAGTACAACTTTTAAAAGTTAAGTCTATGGATTTAATTTTTCTTGTAAGAATTAAACTATTTTTCTTTTTTTTTCCCAGTTTTTTCAATTACGTTCATAAAGTAACCACTCTGTTTACACTGATATTGCAAGAAAATGTGGTGAGAACTTCTTGCTGTGTCATCATTAAACCCTTTATTAGCTCCTGTACTTGTGTCTGCTTTGTCCTTCCTTAGCATTCCTCAAAAGCTCTTGCATTTTGTTTCAACTGACTTCATGAGAAACTGTGAGGTTCTCATGGTGCTATTGGGAAATGTATATTGTAGAAACTCATTTGAGTGATTTATGCAATTAGGAAAATGTACAAGCAATGGCTCCAGGTCATGTTTCTAATGAAATCCAAATGCAGGTAATGAAGTTGTATTTGAGAATAAAAATTTTGCATAGCTCAGCTGCCATCAACATAAACTGAAGCAATTCCAAACTTGTTTGGGAAAAGTGTTGTTAAAATTAAAGGCAAAGGAAATGTCAGAGAGATGCAGCTGCCTGTGCAGTTCCACAGAGCTGTAACAGTTGTCTCTAATCTGTCTCACCTGTCTCAATGAAGTGCTGTGTCACAAGCTTTGATCACCTACAGTCTGGTTGCTCCAGAACTGTCAGAGTAAAGTGACGAAGCAGAAAGCAGAGTGTGTGTCTCTCTCTCTCTCTCTCCCTGTGTGTGTGTGTGTGTGTGTGTGTGTGTGTGTGTGTGTGTGTGTGTGTTTTTAAAGTCCCAGCTTGAAAGCACATATCAAAATGTTTCTGCTCAAACACAAATCCACAGACTATTTTCCCACATAACAAGATAAAAGCATTCTGAGGAGCAACCAGTCGGAGTTTACTCGGGAGTTCATAAAGGTTTTTTTTCTTTTTCCCTTTCAGACTGACACAAAGAGACAGTATTGAAAAATGAATGAAAGTGAATCCCCATTGAATTGTTTCTTCATTCAGGACCCAGCCCTGCTCTCTATGCATGTGGTTTAGACCTACGGAATTGTCCATGTTTTTTTTTATGCAACTTGTCCAATGGACTGAATAAGTGGGTTAAGATTAAAGATTCCTGAACTGAACCAGAAAATTTTACTCTCACTGGCAGAGTATTGCTGTCAGAAAAGAAAGATTAGTAATAACACACCCAAACGTGCAATACTACCAATTTTAAAAACGAAGATAAAAACTTGAGAAAAACTTTGGCCCTAAGAACCTTACATGTAGAGAAATGTCAAAAGAGTAATGAAATTAACAGCAGTCTCACAACTTGTTTAAATGCAGTAAGATAATAGAGAAAAATGAGACGTAAAAAGAGGGGGGGAAAAAAGAAATACTGCTGTTGACAATTTTGGGAGAAAATCTCTGTTATAAAATGCTGTAGTGTGCACAGGGTGCCAAGTCAGTTGTGTACTACTGACAGAAAAGGTAGCTAAAATGGGCTCGGTAGCTTAAGGGCACTTTAATAAAACTAGTATCTTTCAATATTGTGGTCCACTACAGATTTTCAGGCCACAAAGAACCGTTGGGCTCCTATTCTTTTTATCACAATCTGTGATATTTCATCCATTTTTTCCTTATTAAGCAACTCTGTCAAATAAGGCTGTCTCTTACTTAAAATTTTAATATGCATGGCTGTTACGACAATGCTGGTAAAAATGCATTTCAAAACAAGTATTTTGTCAGTACTGAAAACAGTTCATTGTTTCAGTTGGTGGGTCTTTTTGGTGGGTTTTTTAATTTTTTTAATGAGAGATTATGCTTTAAAAAAAATTAGACTCACATCCCAACAATGCCTAAAAGTATTTGAGCTAATTATCTATTGCTAGTATTTTATCACATGAATTTTAAATTTTCTCAACATCATCAAACTGTAGGAAGACAAAAGCACACCTTTAAGACTTATAAGCTACCACCCAGGAAAAGATTCAGACGACTCCACACTGATATAATGCTAGGATGAGTGAAATAGACTGAAGTCCTTCATAGAGGATCAACCCTAAGCAAAATCAACAGAGTGTGTCTCCTATTTTATAAAGCTGCTGAATGACTGATGCTTTCATCCCCTGAGGGAACTTAACACACACAGAGAATAGACTTATCTCTGCAGATTTAACAGGATGATGCTCAATCCTCCTCAAAACACTTATTGTTTCACACAGGTTTGTGCATAAGAGAGAGTAAGTTCAAGGTCATTTTAGCCATCATTGTTTACAAGCAAGGGAATTGCTCTGCTTCACCCCAGCTCTGACCTTGTTAATTGACAGCAGAGCCTATCATTTGCAGAGCTATTATTCATCACATATTCAAATGATTGTCTCTATCCCCTACCTTGTCTCTTGTTGTTAGAATCTCTTTATCCCATTGACAGTATCCATATGTCTTTTCTGTTTTCCTGTAATCTGTACGTCAGGAAAGCATGAAGTTTTTAGAAGGGAAGACAAGGCAGAGGAAGGAGTTTTTCATAAGTTGCTTTGCTTTCTGTTGACCTAAGCGTGGCCATGGCCTCTGCCTTACATGGCTGGTCTGCTGTCCCTCGGTGCATCA
The DNA here is from genome assembly GCA_036630365.1 of Acanthiza pusilla. Classification (NCBI taxonomy): domain Eukaryota; kingdom Metazoa; phylum Chordata; class Aves; order Passeriformes; family Acanthizidae; genus Acanthiza; species Acanthiza pusilla. Next base: position 9,633,733 of record JAXCHO010000053.1, read on the forward strand.
GGAGTCGAGCGGCTGCAGGCTGCAACCAGGAACTATAGTGAGGCAAAAAAATTCTCAGAAGCAGCAAGGTCAGTGTCTCTGATGCTTCCCTTCACACCCCAGAGTCTAAATATAAACAGTCTCATCTCCATCTCCCCTTGTATATTAACTTCACAGCCTGCTGCTCCTGCCCCAATAGATCTCATAATGACAGTAAGTCAGCAGAGTCAAGCCATTAAACTTCTCTAGGGTTGACTGAGGAGCACAGTCATTTCACTGCATGCCATTTGGAAGACAGCAGCTTGTTTCTTTTTTAGACATCCCCAGCTGAAGAATCATTTCCTGTTTAAAATACAGGATTTATTACTAACTGGCTCATTTCTTGAGGGCTGTAGTAGTGATGGGGTTGTAGAGCAGATGACAGCAGATAAGTGAATCATCCATTTCTCTGGGAACAGATGGCTAACAATTCCAGAAGATTTGATGGTTGGAATGTCCCCATTTTTCCCAGTTTCTGTTTTTCTGACACTTTTCACAAGCAGAGTTCCTAGAAATTTACAACCTTTGGCAATCAATCCACTTGGCACTCCTTGGTTTAGATGGTGTGTCATTTTACAGTTAGCGATTCAGTTGTAATTAACCCACGTAATTCCTTGGTTATCTGTGTTTTATCTGCCAAGTGGTGCTGCACAGAGACCTTTTACATGTCACACTCCTATCACTTCCAAACTTCAGCAGATTTTACGCTCTTTACAACCATCTGAAAGGATGCTGTAGGGAGGTGGAAGTTGGTCTCTTTTCCCAGGTAGCAAGAGATAGGACAACAAGAAATGGCCCCAAGGAAGTCAGGACTGATATGGAGAATACTGAGGTACTTAATTCTTTGTCTCAGTGTTCACTGGTAGTCAGGCTTCCTGCGTGTCCTGAGTCCCTGATCCTTTGAGTGGGTGTAGGAGCAGTGAAGTCCCTGCCCATAAGTGAAGAGCAGGTTTGGGATCACTTGATGAAGCTGAATAGCCACAAGACTGTGTGACCTGATGAGATACATCCCAGGTCCTGAGGGAGCTGAATGATGCTGTTGTCAAGCCAATTTCCATCATATTTGAAAAGCCAAGGCAAAGTCACTGGTGACTGGAAAAAATTAAAAACTGCTCCCATTTTTAAAAAGAGGAGAAAGGAAGATCAGAGAAAACAGACAGGTGAACTCTGTGCCTGGGAAGATCATGGAGCAGATCCTCCTAGAAGCTGTGCTATGGCACACAAAAGACAAGGAGGTGACTTGAAGCAGTCAGCTGGGCTTACTAAGTGCAAATAATGCTTGGCCAGTCTGGTGACCTAGGATAGAGTGGTGACAATGGTGGCAAGAGAATGCCAACAGATGCCATCTATCTAGATTTATTCAAGATTTTAATATCATCCCATGACATGGATTTGGCAGATGGAGTACTCAGTTAATAAGGATTGGCTGGATGGATGCAGCCAGGGTATTGCGGTCAATGGCTGTGTGTTCACAGAGCTCAGAGCTCTGTCTTGGTACTGGTGCCCTTCTGTATCTTTTTCGATGACACAGACAGTAGGATCTGTGATATGATATTCCTGTCCATGGCAGGAGGGTTGGAACAACATGATCTTTAAGGTCCCTTCCAACCTTAATCACTCTATGATTCTATAATTCTAAGTTACACCAACGAAATTTACGTTGGCTATTAGGAAAAATTTCTCCACCGAAAGGATCGTTAAGCACTGGAACAGGCTGCCCAGGGAAGTGGTTGGGTCACCATGGCTGGAGAAATTTAGAGGATGTGTAGATGTGGCTTTTAGGGACATGGTTTAGTAGTGGACATGTCTATGGTCAGCTGGACTCGATGATTTTTAAAGCCTTTTCCAACCTAAACAATTCAATGACTCTGTGATTTTTCTCCTAGAAAAAAATCAGGTAGTCTGATGGTCTGCAGCCTTCAACTCTCTGCTCTGTGCCAGTTTTGGGAATGACTGAAAGATTTATCTCAAATTTCATGAGCATTTCATGATTTTTCCATGGCTGGGGCGATCAACAGGCCTGAGAGAATTGGAATTTCCTTAGACTTCAGTGTGGGGTTTCATCCTGGCCCTGCTGTAGCAATCAACCCACTTCTGCAAAGGGCTGAATACTTCAGCTCCCTTAAGTTCATGAAAGATGGCAGTCAGTACCTTGTTGGGCTGTTGTGCTTGTGCTGAGCAAGTTAAAATTTATTTATTTAGAAGTTGAAATTTATGGACAATTTGTCAACCTTAACAAAAAGGGAAGAAGAGAGGAAAGTAATGGCAGGGAGAGTGGTCCAAGGATTCCACCTGTGATTTTTTGGATAATCAGGATGGAGGTTTAAATATGACAAACATGTAGCCTGTAAGCTTTCAGAGAGACCTGCAGCTTTTTTTCATCCCTGTCCTTTGAAATGACAGTTTCAGGGGCACACACTTGATAAACAGCCTAAATGGCTGATGTTTGAAAACCAAACCTAGCAAAGCCCCCCAACCTGACACCCTCCCAGCCCTTTTGAGCTACAAAGCCATTTAAAATGGAACTTTAGTATTGTTATTATCGTCTAAGAAATTCTAAGTTCTTTAAACACAAGGGAACCTGAAAAAAGAACAAAAATGTTAATAACAAGACCTACTCCCTCCTTCTGCCTTTTCCATTTGTGTTTGAAATTGCAGAACTGTATTTCTCTTTGCATTTATGAAGACAAAGTCAATTTTTTCCTTCAAACCCTGAAAACACTGGACCAGTACATAAGTAAAGACTTCATTTTCAGAGCTGGAAGAGATGAAAAGGGAAAACATCTATGTTTTTACCACGTTTTTATCTCATTCTTTGGAATGAACTTCAAAACCACTTTCTGTACTACAGGTTAGATTGCACTTGCAGAATGAAAGACTTTAAAAATCTGGAAAGCAGAAACAGATCAATTTTAACACTACCAAGTTGTTAAAAAGTGAAGAAAATTATTTATTTGGGAATGTAATATTCTGCTTTACAAATTGTAATAACAGCCTATGTCAATCAGACAGTGTATTGTTTTTTTCTTTCATTTTTTTTCACCATGTTTTACTTTTATTTCTTTTGTCCTTAAATGGAACAATCTCTTTTTTATTTTTTCCCATGAATTTCAATGGCAAATTCACAAAATTATTTTTAATGCAGAAATTAAATTCTGGGGAAATTTTCAGTCAACTTTATGACCTACAGTAAATAAACATGGCTACCTGCTAAGTTTAAATAGATAATAGGCACTCCATTTCATGTAGTTGTTACCATAATCGTGAGCAGTCTGGGAATGTAGGAGTTTAGTTTCTCAGCAACCTACTGCAACACAGAAACGAGCCTGTGCTCACAGGGGAAATATTAGTGGGCAATTGGTTTGTTGGCTGTTAGTCCATAAAATAAGCAAACTATTAATCAGCCTTTCCATGGCTCCAGTGCTGAATCAGCTGAATGGTTCAAACAAACCGACAGGCCTTCATGGAAATATTTAAAAATTGTTTAGCAGGCTTGAGGCCTTTAGCAACTGCTGCTGCAAAGTGCCAGCTGTTGGACAGGGGTCTGGAAAACTTTCCACTGACAGATGTCTCTAACAAGATGTGCGTATATTAAAAAAAAGTGACAGATCCAGCCAGGATGGACAATGACTTCAAGAATATGTCCTGATGTCTCCTGGTTGCAGTGAGAACAGCTGCAGAGATATTTTCTCATATTTCTTCTTTTACAGCAAAATGAGGGTGCCTGAGGGCCAGGCTGCCTTTTATATTCATTTGCTCAACACTCAGAGGGCAAAGAGCTTAGATGACTGCAGAGGGATGTCATATCAAAACAGGACCTAGGAGATACAGAGAAAGGAAAGGAAAAAGAAAGGAAAGAAAAAGGAAAATGGAACTCAGGGAAAATCCCAATGGGTAAAGAAGGCAGCTGAATGTTTCTCTGGAGAATAGAGGGCAAACAGAATATGCGAAGTCCTGCTTACAGGGTAAGAGGGGACCCAGCAGCCCCTGGAGCACCCCACAGGCTCAAGCACCATCTCAGTGACTGCTCTTGAACTAGAAACTTCTGTCTGATGCTCACTAAGATGCATGTCCCCACATAAAAGACCCACAGTGAGTGTAACGGGCTTTTATCCCTGCGTGATAGCCAGATTTTCCTGTATAGGAAAGAATCATTAGGGTTTAGCCAAAAAAAAAAATTGTGAAGTTATGAGCATCTCTTTTTTTGATTTAATCTATAGAGCATTAATCATTAATAAAGAACAAGCTTTACATGGCCATCTGGAAAAACAAAATGCTTCTCATTCCTAGCAGGTCCTGAGGGACTCCTGTAGATTTTAGTATACTTTACAAACAGGAGTGCAAAGCAAATAGGTAAGTTTTTTGCTCAATGTTACTACAGTCTCCAAGATAAAAATCAGAAATTGCATGTCCACAAAGAAATCAAGAAAAGAACTCCTGTGTCAGAATTTCCTGCCTGGAGAACAGATGGTCATATGAGCAAAAAGGTAGTTTTATTGTAGTATAGCTGTGCTTTTTAAGTAGGCTGGTATATAATACTGAACTGAACCTTTCTACATTCTACATGTGTGAACACAGAAGAAAATAATAGGAAATTCTTTCCCTCACAACATTTTGTGGTGTATTAAGATCTTGGACATAAGGATTTAGTAATACGCCTCTAGAGTTTTTTCCAAGTCTGCACGTAAGCAGAGATTTTCCTTTTTTTTTTCCTTTTTTTTTCAAGCTCAATTGTTCTCATTGGTTTTTCCAATTGACATGCTACTTTAAGTTACTTATAAGTGGTCTGGAATTAGGCTTCATCGATGGGCAAGCAAAGTTCTCATCTTGGATGGCATTTCTCAGTGAGAATTTTGCTCAATCTGAGATTGCATTTGGGAGAGAATGTTTCTACTCAGTGAACTCTGAGGTATCAGGTATTTTATTCCACAGAGCTGTCATCAGATTGTAAGCCTTGAAGTCTGGTGTCAGAAGTCAGTGAAGTATGTCACAGGTTTGAGTCCTAGAAAGAAGTCAAGGGTGATATTTGCTGCTTGCCAGCGGTAATTATTCCCTGTGAAAATTTGTAGTCTGGTAAAAATGATGAAACAAATTGTCTTAGTGCTTTCAAACTGTCTTAGTACTATATTGGTTAAACAGGAGTTAATCGGGACTTTGGTAACTCAGTACAAAAGTCATACCAGAGACTCTCCGAAAGGTAAATGCATTGTAGTTCACTGTCAGCTATTTCTTCTACATTTCTTGCACCGAATTTTCTATTAGCTTATATGGTCAGATACAGATACAGATACAGATACAGATACAGATCAGACCGTCACTGTAAGTGAAGGTGCCTTAGTTTGTATCAGCTGGAACCTGAAGTTTGACATGCTCACTACCAGTGCTTCCTAACACAGAAGTACTTAAGAAACCCACAAGGAAAAAGCTATTGCTGATGCATTAAAAGACAAACCAATCCTCAAATTTAGGAACATAGAATTTATTAGGTTGTTTTATGCAATTTTAGCCATGTATTTGCTTAAAAATCATTGGCTAAATTCCAGTTTCTGACCAGGGAGGCTACAGGCTGCTGTGCATCCGCCAGTCCCAGACTCCACAGACGAGGAGGGGTTGGGATTGCCCTGCTCAGAACTCTAGGATCTTGGTAGGTTTCTTCCAACCCAGCTGTGATTCTATGGCTTCTCTGTGGGATGTGAGCCTGCGGCTGAGTGTCTGTCACCCCCATGGAGGGTCAGAGAACAGCCACATAGCAACTGGATGCACAGCTCAGAAAATCCTCATCTTTGCATGGACACAGCTCAGACACTGAAGTCTCATCTTCCCAACTGCAACAATGGCATTAGGGATATCTGCAGATTCATGCTTTGAGTTTGTGTAGCTGAACCACCAGTGTATGTGTGTCCCAAGAAACAGTTACTTGCATTTTTTCCTATGGTAGTTTCTGCTTACTTATCTTTTATACTCCCATCAGTTGCTGAAGATGTCTCTGTAAAGCTAACAATTTTGAAGTACAATTGACAGAGGTATAAAACTGCAGATCATGTTGATCTCAGTTCCACATTCTTGTGTTTTCAGTTCATATATAAAGAATCACATGGAAATAGTCATTGCTGTAGTGCAGAACAACTAAAGTAATCAAAAATTCACTTCCTAAGGACCCACAGACTTATGGCCTCACATGGGTTAACCCTGTGCTTTATTTAAGTTATTTAGAAATTCAGATGCTAAGCAGATGTGCTCATAAAAAACAAAACAAACACACACAACAAAACCCAGCAATTTCCTATGAGAGCTGAGAAACTCACACAACAAACATAATCTTCCTGAAGAAAAACTAAAAGGCTATTTTTGTACTATGTCCTATACTTCTCTCCCCATGACACATACTGTGACCTGTGTCATGGAAACAGAGACAGACTGCTGTCAAATGTCCATGAGAACAATGGGAAGGAGGTGAACGTGCTAAAACAAACCCAAACTCACTGAAATTTTTTGAGGAGAAGCTTGCATTGATCTTTTACTTAGTACATTTAGTGCCACCGTGGGAGCAAACTGGCTGTCCCTAGCCTTCTGCTTGCACTGTGAGTCTGTGAGACAGATCATCTGCCTAACCATCCCTCAGCTCCATGTGCTCCTCTGCCTCTGCACAGCCCACCAGCTTCTCTGGGGAGAACACAGGGAAAAAGATCTGCAATGCCAGCTCTTCCCACCACTCCACCCACGATGCCCTTGGGGATGAGAAAATAGCCACATGCTTTTGTAGTGAGGTTCTACTCCAAAACTGCTTGCCCACAGACACCTCTGAGGGAATGTTTGATCATTTCATGGAAGTCTGTGTCTGCCCATCAGTGTCAAGTCCTCACTCAAGTGCACATCCTGAGCAAGCACTGCTGAGCATGTGCTGTGTACTTTGGGATTTCGGTGGTTTGATATCCAGCTCTTTACCAAAGGCATGGATCTCCCATTTTCACATTGAATACTTCACTCTGCAAGTACCTAAGTTTATCCACACAGGAAGTGGTAATGCAAGTACCAGAAATGATTTGCAAAAGGAAACAATATGTGAAGAAGTAGTTGGTGAGACCCAGCATGGCTTCAGTAATGGAAAATCATGCCTGACAAATTTTGTGGCCTTCTATGACAAGACTACAGCATTGGATACAAAAGGGCAAATGACATCATCTATCTGGGCTTGTGCAAATCTTTTGGCACAGTCCTGCACAACATCTTGGTCTCTAAACTGGAAAGCCATGGATTTGATGGACTCTTGGTGGACAAGAATTTGTCTGGATGAACACGTTCAAAGAGCTGAGCTCAGCAGCTCAATGTTAAAGTGGAGACCATTGACCAGTGATGCTCCTCAGGAACCAGTGATGCTCCTCAGGGACCAGTGCTCTTTAACATCTTTGTTGGTGATGGGGACAACCTCTCCAATGAAGACAGACTGAGAGAACTGGGAGCCTGTCAAATTGGGAATTTCAGCCTGGAGACAAAAAATCTCCATGAAGACCTTGGACCATCATGCCAGTACCTAAAAGGTGCCTACAGGAAAGCTGGAGAGGGACTTTTTGCACAGGTGTGGCGTGATAGGAGGAGTAATAGCCTCAAAACGAAAGGAGGGTAGGTTAAATTAGATAATAGGAAGAAGTTCTTTATTGTGAAGGTGGTGAGGCGCTGGAGCAGTTTTCATGGAGCAGTTCTGGAAGCCCCATCCCTGTTTAAGGCCAGGTTGGATGGGGTTTTGAGCAACCTTGTCTAGTGGAAGGTGTCCCCAGCAATAGTGAGAGGCTTGGAATTTGATTATCTTTAAGATCTCTTCCAACTCTAACCAGTCTACGATACAATTCTACGCTGATAAGTACTGCATATTGATTGAAAAAGTAACATGTGCCACCTAGAAATCCCGTGCTTGTTAATTAATTAGGCTCTGTAAATTATAACTGTAAATGTTCCCAAGCGCACAAGATTACAAAATTAAGCTACTACCTTTGAAAGATCATGGTCCTAAGCACAATCAGGTCAAGCTGAGGAAAATGTTGCTGGTGTCAATTTCACATTGTAATCTCATATCATATATTTGGACTAGAAGTCAAAATCAGTTTTCAGAAGTGCAGACAGGAAGATTTGTAGGTAGCCAAGCATTTGGTTATCTAAATTTTTAAATTAAAAATCCCAGTTTGTTACTGGGAAAACTCCATAATTTCCATATTTTTTGTGTCATTATGAGCAATAACCCTATGGAATCATGTCTATCAAATAGCAGTTGATCATATTCAAATGTGTGATACACTAGGAGAAGATGATCTGGTTCATGCATTTCATCACCCCCAAAAATTTTTTTTGATCTGAGGCATATTTTCAATGCCACTTCTTGACCCAAAGTAGCTGAAACTGCATGTGCTTTCCCCAAATAACAGAATTATTAATAATTAAGGTTCACTGATTTATGTGATTTGCATGATGATAGATGTGTTATCTGAAGAAGCCAACATCTATCTACAACATTACATGCCAGAGCAGAGTGTGAGGGTGCCTGAAGAAGAGAGAGACATGTTCTTCTCTAAACCCAGCAACCTTCAGATAACCTTTCTTTGACAGTTTTTGTTGTTGCTGCTGCCGACAATCAGTTAAGCCCCCAAATAGATCTTGTCTAAACCTCTACATCCTTTGTCTGGTAAGATTATGTTCTGGTGCTGCTTTAAACACAAAAGTACTCTCTGAAGAGGCACAGCATCAGTATTTTCAAGAAAGAGAGAACAAAGACAAACTCAGAGCCTTAAAAATGTCCCTTTTTAATAGACATTAAGTTTTCAATAAAGAAAAGAAAACCCATTGCACTTATTTGGAAGATCATGCAGCATTAGTTATATTTCCAAACTAAATAGATTATATTGACAGCATGATAAAATAAATTTAGAAAAAAACTCTGTTAAGTACCATATAGTTCTGATCTCAGAGGGTTTCTCAGCAGGAGCTCTCAGCCACATTAAATTAATGCCAAATTGCTGCATTACTCTTCTGCATCCATCTGATAGAGAGAGATCAGGCTCTCCATCCTAGACCTCAGCTTCCTGCAGCCACCCTCTACCCCTTGCATCCCTGTCTTCTGTCAGCACTTTCAGACACGGCCCAACAAATTCCTGTGATGTTTCTGGACCAGCAACCAGAAAAGCACAGGTTACAGCAGGCTATTGATGGCATTTGAGAGGAAGGTCATTAGAAATATAGGGGAAAAAATCTGAAGTAGCAGCAAATTGCCTTCTTTCTCCAATAAAATTGTAAACACTTTTTTTGTTTGGAAAATCTTGGAGACCAGCTGTTTGGTGCAACTCTCTTCTACAGCAAGTTTGTCTCATCTTGTTCTCCAAATACATTCTAAGGGTCAAATGCACAGAAGGCAATGATAAAATGTGTACTTGTCTCAACACTGACCAACTGTTTCACTGAACAAAATGAAAAATGTAAGAACAGCTTAAACTTTTAAAATGTGATAGAGAGGAGTTACTGTCACACTGAGCGCTCAAAGATCTCTTCTGGGCAGGGAGATGGGCCGGGAAATTTGTCTCTCAAAAAGTATTGGGAAAAAAAAAATCTGCCTGCTTCTTGTCTCTTGCTTCCAGACTTCCAGACAGTAATGCTCCGCCTGAACGTAGATATCACAGAAAATATATTAGAGTTTTCCTGGAGAATCCACACTGTAATAGCCCAGAATGAAACCCCCACTCATTCTACAGGCTCACACATGCAGATACAACTTGGTTAAAAAAACCCAAAACAACAACCTCAAGAAGGCCCAAGAACAAAGTTTTGTGGGTTTTAAAAATTTTTATTTGAAGGTGGCTAAAGTAGACAGTGAAATGCATGTTTAAGACAGTAAACCTCTGATTTCTGTCCTACCTGAATTTTGTAGGTACAGTAGGTACTCCATACACTTCTGACCTAATGGAGTAGCAGAATGCTTAATTTTTAAATACTTACTGTTTATTTGTTTGTTTGTTATATCACACAAATTAAGTTCTTCTCTTTGCTTTTTTTCTTCTAATACATTTTGTACATTCATTATTTATTTTTTCTGCCCTGCTTTCTCTTCTCCCATACTTTTTTCTTGCAAATCAGTTTTTTACCCCTCTCTTGCTGCTATAGATTTCTCTCAACACTTTTCTCTGTACTATATAGTCATTGTTTCATTCTTTTACTTTTTTTCACTTTTATATTACTTTTATTATAGTTTTGTCTGCTGTTTTTAACCTCTGTTAGCCACAATTTCCTTTGCTCTTCTTTTCTTTCTCTCTCCATAGTCTCATTTTATCCCCTCTCCATTTTCCTGTAATCAGAAGGTGAAAGATAAGCATTTCAGGCTGACATTTGGACCACAGGTCATAGCACTTTAGATCAAACTTTTATTTTACGTTCCTAAACCTCTACCACTATCGTTGCCAAAAGTCTTGAATTCTGAAGTATTGCTGTAATTAGTACAATAGTTTTAATGGATGCAGCCAGTCTAATTGATATAACAATGCTTTCCTGAACTTGTGGAAAGTCTGAAATACTGGTCTGGAAGATTTTTTTTGTTCCATGTCTTGCCTCCCCTTTGTCCTGTAGAAAGGTGAGGAGAAATAATGTTGATTTTCTCAGAGAGAACTTTGGAAAATGTTTGCTTTTACATTAGTCTGTGTTGGTGAGATGTCAGTACCACTGTCCTTGTATATGTGGGACTGTACCTATTTTGTCTGATGCCAGATTTCCTTTACTGCAGTCCTGTGCATCTTCATTCCCTGCTGATCAAACAAATGCAGGCTCTTCTCCACCTTGTTTTCTCCAGGTCCTCTGTCAGAGGGTCTCACATATGTGCCTGATCTAAGATGGCCATCCTTCATACCAAAGACAAGACCTGCCAGGACTCAAGCAGAAAATTCAGATCAGTGGAAGGTAGTCAGAGAGGGGTTTTGGTGTAAATGCAAGACAGGTGCTCAAACACCTGTGTTAATAGATATTTAGCAGACAGTAGATGGTGCTCCAGTATTAACTGCCCCTGTTACTATGTTTTGTAGAGGCAGCTTTTCTGGACCACTGCTGTTTGTTATCTCTCAGTCTAGGACGTACACAAGTTTGTGAAAAAACAAAAGGAGCAGCGAAACCATCTCTTCGGAGGCCACAGGCTGGAACAGGATGGAAGATTAGGTTTGCCTTGGAGACAGAGCCACAGCTGCCAGAGTCTGGATCAGTGGGGATCTTTTTCTCTAGTCATTGCCTTTGCACATGGGATAGACAAATGCTGCCCTGTGTTCCTTTCCCCAGCAGCAGATTCTTGGGTCTACTTAGTCCTAACTGCCAAAGTCCAGTAGATGATTTTAAGGTTGGAGCTCAGCGACATCTCTGTATGTTGTGAGAGTAATTTGTGCTTCTGTAATTTACTTTATTGTAATGAATTAGGGAGTTAGCAGATTCATTTTTTCCTCGTTGTGCTCTGTGTACTAGTAGCAGTGTGGTGACATGTCAGCGAGGATGCTTCATCATGATGTAATTAGTGCACATACTAGCCCTTCAGACCAGCAGCCAGCTGTGGCTCATTAGGATCTTGGCTGAAGGCTGCATTTCATTTATGAGCAATGTTCAACCCTTCATATCTGATCAGCTCATTCTGGTGAAAATAAGCCTCAGTGGCACATCCAGGTATCACATGTGGGGCTCCTGGACCAGCCAGTAACAGCAGCCAAATCCCAGGGTGCACAGTCCCCGATATCCATGATGGGAGTTATTCCCTGAAACAGCAGCTTTCCACTGATGCTCCTGTGAGGGTCATGGGGCTGTCTCTCCCACAGTTATTTTTTAGTGAGGGAGGAGAGCACTGACCTTTTTGTGCTAATGTTTTTTCTATGCCAATGCCTGCTCTGGTGGAGCTGCAAAAGCCTGTGTCCTGCTCTTTGCCCTCATCTGCTGAGTGTGGCCTCCATGCAGGCAACTATGGAGAGCCAAAGTGCAGATTCCGATGATCCCCTGCAGCCATCAGCAAGCAGAGGACCCCGGAGAAGGCCAAGGGAGGGGAAAACCCCTGGTTTCTGGCTTTCTAACATGCATGCTTGCTGTGTGAGTGGCTGTATGGGAACTGGAGGCTGTGTTATCTTAAACACTGCCCTAAACTCTCTGAAGTTCAGCCACAGGCACAATCACTGCAACCCTCAGAGCTGGGGCAATGGCTTCCCTAGGCAAGGATATGCAAAAAGGTTCATCATTCCAAAACCACTCCGACTGCTGGGTGCCAGGTGTTTTCTGTGGGATCTACATGCAAGGGGATTTCCTGCACAATTGTGGCTCTGTAACTGCACTCTGAGGGTTTAAAGAGGATTTGATTTTTTGCTGGAATTTCTCCAGCTGAGCTCAGTAATTGAGATGCTCCTTCAACTGCAGTGGGGCACACTATAGAATATCATTAAGTTTATTCTTGAGTTGGAAATATAGGAAATTGAGCTGTTTGGGCAAACAGCCAGTGTAAACAAATATCAGCATATGCAGCAGATAAAGCCAGACAATCGAGTTGCTACCTTCCAGAGAAATAGCAGAAATATATATTAAACTAACCCTACCCCTTTAATGGACTTTTAAAAATTATTCCCTCAAGCTGCATATGGACAACTTTGATCCATTGTTAACCTCTTTAGAGCGTGTTTGGTTTCCTGGTACAGGAAGTAATAACCGTAAAGCAAACAAATGCCTTAATTAAACCAGCACATGAGAAGAGGCAAGAGTGATGTCATAATATTGCATTCAATGGCACTAGAAATATTAATGAAGCAATAGTCACTAACAAGTAGTTTTAAGATATGGCAACAGCACACATGTAATCAGCTGGTGTTTCTACAAAGAAAGAACACATTAAAAGATAACACTGCAAAATTCCCCAGGGTAAACAGGGTGCCAGATGTCTTAGTTGAATAGTGTTGTGGTTAAGGGACAAGGATATAAAAGGGACATGAAAGAAATTCCTGCTCTGCATGAGAAAGTGTAAAAGAAAAGGCATGAGGCATTTCCGGAGAAGTGAATTCCTGACTGCTGCACAGAGCTGTTCTGCACTGCTCCGTGTCCATAGGAGCATGAACAGGGGTCCAGGGGATAACATATTTATTTGAGTATGTTATACTGTATGTGATACCTTAATATATCTACTGCATGTATGGTTTGACTCATAAAGGTCCTCTAACCTTGACCCAAAACATGCGAGAAATATGTCCTTCTGACTCAACATTTCCTCAGTGGTACGCCACCCATCAGTTTATGACCACAGCTAAGAAACTGTCTGGAAAAAAAATCAAGAAAAATGAGACGAAAATCAGAGTTATAGAAGGAAGAGTCTGCCATACCCCACATGGCATCTGCTTGGGTTGTGACCTTCAGCAGAGCATCCAGGTCCTGTGCTGCTCTTGTTTCACAGGCTGACTGCTGTTGATGCAAATGACTTCTTCTATGCAAATGACTGAAACAATATAAGACCACTTTTCTTTTCCTGACACTGTACATAAGCCACTTACTATGGTTTTTTCATTGCTGGTGGTGGGCGGGTTAGAAAAATGGTGATTAGTTGGAACATAACTTGAAAATACATCAGCAGCATTCAGAATGGGATCTTGACAGGAGGCTTCACAGTGACTGGTATGTCCTCTCCCTCTCTGCACGTGTGGGAGGCCACAAAGCATCACTTCCTTGGGCAGTGACAGCCGTGGTTTCCTTACAGCTGCCCTCCACCTTTCTCTGCTGGGTCTCAAGGTTATGAGTCTGTGCTAGCCTGAAAACATCACAGGTAAAACCCAAAGTTTTTATTGGCCATGGTGCTTGCTTCATGGTGCAGGTGCAGCAGAAGTGTTCCAGTGAATTCAAACTCTTCCACTGGTATGAAGGAAAGTAAAGAGTAATATAAAAAATATTAATCTTTTTAATAGCATGGTGAATGTCTCTGTGGTTTTTGAATCAATAAGAAGCATAACAAAGATGTTGAAGGAAAAGCTAGAGCTTGCTCTATTTCCATATCTTTTGGATTTTGCTCTCTATTGCAATTACAATTAAGCTTCATGTGTCAAACTGAAAGAATATTTATTCGTATAGTTTTTATCTTTAATGGAAACCGGGCCTGAAGAACCATGTCAGTTAATCAAAAGTGTATCACAAAATATTTACACATACAGTCTGTATTTCTCCCACTGTAATCTGAAAAGTTCACCTTTTTTTTTGTTTTGTTTTGCTTTCTTTTGAGTTTTTTGTTGTTGTCCACGCCTGTTAGAAGATCAAAAAGATCTGATAAAATGCATATGCAGGCAAACTTTTTTCAATTTGGACCACATGAGCCACTAGCAGACAGCATATAACTATTTGGAAATGTATGATTTGTAAGCAGCCTTAGAGACAACATATACCAGATTGTACGATATGACTGGCCATTTTCCTCTTGGTAAATGATACAGCTCAGAACTCATCCTCTCTACTTAAACTGGGAATTATAGTGTGTACTTGAACTGTCTCAGTGGCTGGTGTTAGTGTTGGAAGAAAAAGACCAGATCATTTGAGTTACCCATTTAATTCTCTGTCTTCAATAGAAGTTTGCTCTAACTTTTTGTCTCTTGCTTTACTTCAAAATAATTGAGGTTTTGCATCATATATTCCTCTTAAAAAGATAATTGCAAATACAGAAGGCAAAAAAAAATCAGATTATGCAGGAAGTTTTATTTCTAAATATGAAGTGAAAGCTTCAGGTTTTTTGTACACTCAGATAGAGATGTTACTATGGCAGAAATATCATCATCAAGAAAATCACAGTTCTGGAAAATGCCATGACTGTTGCCACTTTGACTTTTTTTCCAAATACAAGATCAGTCAGTGTTTTGATAACATTCCTTTTTTTATCTTGAAAAAAATTAGGTCAAATTTTCAGAAGCAGCACAGAGATTTTCAAGCCCACATATAGGTCAGAAGTACCATTACAGGAATTTGCTCCCTGCATGTGTGTGTCCTTGTGCATATGTGAATTGCTGGGAGCTGTGTTGTAGAGCTTATCTTTGGTTTCAGGGCTGTAATGCAAGGCTTTAATTTCTTCTGTGCTGAAAAAATTGACTAGCAAGCAGTACTCCATTTTACTAAACTGGAGCAAGTTAGTGCTCCAAAGTAGTGCTAAAGAAAACACTGCAGGATACCTTTCGTGTTCCTAATGAAGATTACATAGAAATGCAAAAAGAATAATAACCATTAGAATTTAATTTGGAAAAAAAAAAGGCTGAAAAACAGATGTTATTGCATAAGTAAGTGTTAGGTATTTTATTTTGATCAGCAATCCAAAAGCTTCCCAGAGATACCATACAGATACTAATGCAAACTGAAAAGGGAAGTCCTGATCACTTTTACATCATCCTGGACTTATTTTGACATAGATTAGAAACAAAAAGAGATGTGTGTCTCTGTGTAGATATGCAAAACAAAGTATTCCTGCTAGAGCCTTTGCTAGACGGTAAGGTTTTTTTACATCATTGTAGAGGAAGAAATCTAAGCCCTTAGATTTGATCCCTGGCAGTTGTTCCACATTCTCACCTCAAAATATAATTAGAGATAATTTAAAGGAATTGTCACAATAGAATGAGCTGCCAAAATGGCTAAAGGTTACCATGCTGTCATGTGACAGACCAGGTGATCACTTAGGATGCAGGATATTAAGGTTGTTGGCCAGTTTATTGCTCTGTGTGTCTATCCCATATGATGAAGAAACCTTGAGATCATGTCTTTACAACAAAGGGCAAGGTCTCACAGAAATGCACACACAGCATCACAGGAAATAAGGAAGGATCTAGGCATCTGACGGTACACTGCAATTGTTTGGATAGCTGTCATCACTGTGAGGAATCAGATAACAAACTCTTGGGAAGTGCACAGCAGAACTGAGACAGCTGGACTGACTGGTACATAAGGGGTGAGGAGATGCTCAGCACCATTTCTGTCCCCAAACCAAGCCTGTTAGTCTCCTTCCCAGGCATATTCCACCACTGGCCAGCCCTGACCTATGTGTTCAGATCCAATCCATACCTATGCCCAAAGATTTGAACTCAAATTGCTATACTACGAAGGTCTGGCAGAACCTTCTGCGCTGAGGGGAGGCATAAAATGAGTGCTTGGGGCTCAACATCAGGTGCTGTCATTATTTCACCAGAAGCTCTGCTTCAATTTTGACTGACAACAAGGTTTGCTATAGAGCAAATGAGCATTTCTTTAGAGTCCAGCACAGCGCTGTGCATGTTGGCTGATGGAAAGCGTTGAGGAGCAGGGCAAGTTGAGGTCCCTTGTGGGGCTGGTGTGTGTCGTCCCCCCAGCACCCCCTCCACCTCAGATCACCCTTTCAGGAAGGCTGTGTGAACTCCACCAACACAGGATGGGGGCTGCCAAAAAAAAAAAGCCATTAACTTCTCACTTTCGGACAGAAACAGCATCTGCTGAGTATTTTCTTGATTCTGAACACTGCAAGGTCTGCAGTTTTTCAGCAACTGTTTTAGTAGAGGAGGGGAAAAGTCTTCAAATCTTTTGGGAAATCTCCGGACAAAAATTTCCATTAATATTTTTTGAGGAAGTTTTGAACCCCTCATTGACTAGGATAACATTCCCATAGTGTGTTCCAAATTCTGCAAAAGCCATTAACACAGACTTCTTTAAGCAGCACAGCTTTATTGGCTAGAATACAACATTTGCCATGCAGAGTATCTAATTGGCTCCATATAACTTGAACATGTCACAGAAGAGTTGGAAGGGCACAGAAGTATTTTACTGTGCTTCACTTTAAATGTGAGATACATGTGGAATTTGTTTAAGTATAAAATGCTGCTTTCTTATCTCATGTTTTGGCAAGTACTTCAAATGTTGTAGAACAAGCAAAACTGAAGCTCAGGAGAAGGTGTTGTGTGTTCTGTATTCCCTACACCAAAATAGAAAAAGGACAATAGGCAATTGAAGCTTTGGCACAGGGCAAAGGCAGTAGGTGAGATTTCAGGTATTGCAGCCAGGTATTCCAGAAGGAGCTGTAATTTGGTGGTAAGGATTCTCAAAGTATCACAGATACCTATGAAGAATTATGTAGGCACTGAGGTATCCAAAATGAGGGGCTATTTTTGGAAAATCTGAATGTCCTTGCTTTATTTAGGTTTTTTTGGGGTTATAAAGGTTTCTGAAGTGAAAAAGTGAAAGGGATGATGGAAACATCCTTTTCATCTGATCACCTCCACACCCTCACATATTAGTAAGACAGAAAACACAGTAGAAGGACGCTAAAGGGAGCTTTGGGACCACATGAACAGCTTCTATCTTTGATGGGCCCTGACAGAGGGAAGTGAATAAAAATATACATATCTCTATTTATAGACATGCTATGACTGCTGCAATTGTTAAGAACTTTCCCTTCTGACGACAAATTGCTGCCTCAGAAATATTTTGTGTTACCTTAGATACATCAGTTGTTTCTGAAATTTAGTACAGATATATTTACTTTCTCACAACCTTTAACAAGATGTAAGCCTGATATAAACCCACCAAGGTGTATTACAAAGATCTGTGCTCTTAAGCTTGTTGATGGCAGTGCCCCTTTCCTGTGATCTGCAGCAGTGAGCCTAATGCTGCAACGCACAGTTTCACAGCAGCAATTCACAAAAAGACATCATTTAGTTGATCGCACTAGAATTTACTCTTTATACCTTAGCTATTGAATCTGTTATAGAGAGGTATCCTATCCTTTAGTTTACAGGTGATTGAGATTGCTCACTATTTATCCATGAAGATAAACCTCATAAGTACTTTAAGTGCTTTTAATACTGCTCTCGTATTTTTTCTCAAACTCTGCAAACTGGTGTTGAATGTGCTGTAGAATGCATGCAGCCTACCAATGTTACTTCATTCCTTTCACTTGTGTACACCTATGACTGGGTATGTTCTACTTAAATCAATTAGTTTGATGAATCTCATTTAAAATAAATGAGACCATTGTCCACTAGCTTGCTTATAATCCAAACATAGTAAGAGATAAATTCAAATCAGATACAGTTTTGAAAGAGGATTACAGGTGAGATTTAAGAGTAATAGAAAATAAAAGTATAAACAATAATGGCATAAATTGTATTAATTTTACATGTTTCTTAATTAAGATCTGATTCAACACAGGTTTCACATGTTTAAATCCAGAGAAGTTTTATTAAAGTGAAAATACCAGTAGTTTTTATTGTTCTTCTATCAGTTACCCTTTGGAGTTGAGCTTTTTTCTTTATGTACGAGGCACCTTTCATATTATCAGTAAGCGCCTGTTTTGCTCAAGCAATTAGGATAACATCTAGAGGTTCTCTTGAAGGCCCCACTCATCTGTTGGAAAAATTTACTAAATTTATTAATGTCAGTATGTCGAAATCTGTGAAACAGTGAGCTGTATATTCTGTACTTTCCAGCAGTCTGCAAAGAGATTGCATTCCCGTTAAGGAATTGTGTGTGGCAATTCAACCTTCCACAAGTTATACTTTCAGAAGACGAATTTTTTTTTTTCCTTTCGGAGTAATGTAATATGTGATCAGCACAGTATTCTGTTCAGACAGCCTTGCTGTTTCCTATTGCCTGTCTCTGGTTAGTTTCCAGACAGGACTGCTGACAGTGTAATGACACATGCCCCCCTACATTACCATTATTCTTGTGAAATCTCATCTACTCTCTGGGGGCAGGGAGGTGCAAGCAGCAAACCACGAAATCTTCCAGCTCTGTTTCATGGAACATTCCTCTGAAAGGCTGTAAATCCAGAAAACTGCCAGTCTCTGTGAAGAATATGGGTTTGTTTAACTACAGTCTGATTAGTCAGTCACAGTTTTAATTAATCCTTCTGTCTCTACTTTGAACTGTTTCTCTCATAGGTGATTTCTAAACTTCTACAAATGAGCCTTGTAGGTGTTGTCACACACACTAGTGAACACAAGAACAGTGGATATGAGTGAATGTGAGACCACCTGTGTATATGAGCAATTTGCCAAGAAAGAAACAGAGAGGAGGTGAAACTTCTGCTCAGTTCCCCCAAGAATACAGCCAAGAACAGGGATATGCCCTGTGAGCCATCAATGATGAGCTCTAAGCGGTATTTTGTGAGCTGTTCACACTGCTCTTTTCCCTGCCCTTTCTCTCTTTTCCTATTTTAAGAGAGGGAAAATAGAGAATTTGAGTACCTAAATCCTCATTGTCTCCTGGAGCAATTCTAGGCTCTGATTTAAATGAAGGCATAGGCCAAAAAAAAAAACAACCCCCCCCCCCCCCAAAAAAAAAAAAAAAAAAAAAAAACCAAAAAACCACTGCTGCAAAGGTAATCTTGTTGCTGCACTTATGAAGGAACCAAATTAGAAGTAAGAGATGAAAGAACATGATATGAGAGGACTTGGCTGAGAATTACAGGTCTGCTGTCTAAAAGGCAAGATCAAACCTTTAAAAATTAAATATGGACAATAACCGTTCAGATATGACCAATCAGGGAGATAAAATAACCTACAGGTCCAGCAATATGAATATTATCTTTATATCAAATCTCAGAATCAGTGGAAGGAAACAAAATCTCCTGAAAATATCAGCAGTTTTATCCAAGCCATTCTAAATACAATCTGGTATCTGGGTATCATGTCAGACAGAGAGACCAAATGGAGGGATGATGTCAAGGGCTAGGAATTAAGGAAAAAGGGAATACTTGGGAACCACTTTTGACTGACACTCACTAGTTAATCATAGAAGTGGACCAACCAATTCAAAGAAGGAAGAGAAGTGAAAGGTATGGATATTCATGAGAAAAATATTGAAGAACCGTCTAGAACACAGAAGTAGGGATCCCTTATAGTTAATTTACAGCAGAATTAAGAAGAGCCAGAAGAAGAAGTGTTCTTAGAGTGAAAGCTGTGTTGAAAGTTCTCCCATCACACTGGACAGATCATAGTATAAAATCTACAAAAACACCACAAATCTTCCTGCCTCATTTCTCATATGCTTTTCCCAAAAATACTGCAAGTTTTGTTTACTGGTACCCTTATAGTGTTCAGCAGAAGTGGATTTTTTCAACATACTCCTTGGTAGCTGAAAATTCTTGAGATTTGTTATCTATGGAAAAATTCTTATTAATGAGGTGGGGGCAGATCTGTCGATATGGAGGAGTGTCACAAGTCCCAGCTCATGCATGTCTGTCTCATTACCACAAAACAACAAATTCAATTTTTTTAGTGCATTTTAAAAATTGATCTGGCATGAAGAATAGAAAGCAATGGTATCTTAGTATCCTAGCTCGACTAAGAGTTTCTCGGTGTGAGGTTTTCAGTGATAAATTATACATTTATGTAGCTGGTGGGTCTCTGTCTTCTCCATGGTCTCTAAGGGAATCACTGCAAGCCTGTGGAAATCAAGATGAGTCTTTTTACTGTCTCAAACTCTGGCCTTCTTTTTGTTGATATAAATGCAGGAACTGGAAAACATATCTAAACTGCTGTAAATTGTCAAGATTTGCAAGCTAGCTCAGAAAACTAGGTGAATTATATTGTATGTTGAAATACTCTGCACTGATTGGTAAACACAAATCAATCAAAGCTGCATACATGCCATTGCTTACCAGGGAAACAATTGAAAACAGGTTCCAGAATTTGCTGGACTCTGTTACCAAAGAGTTTGTGCTTCAATTCTCAGCACGTCCCACATTCATGGGAAGAAGTTATTCAAAACAGGAAAGTATTCTTTCTCACATAATTGTGGTGGCAGTGAAGTACATTTGTTTGCTTTCCTTCTGAAAGTTTTTCTACATACTTTAATATCAATGTTCTAAATATTGTCATTTCTTCCAGTCTTTCATAAGGTGTTAGTAAAACATGCATTCCTAAATCACAAGTCATGCATATCAGCTGATACCTAAATCTTGACAAATTAGCTTTCAGCTCAAGCCATACAAGAAACTGTATGTTCCAGCTCTCACCAGCACAGCAATAAGCTGTGTGGCTATTAGAGGACAAGAAGTCCTCTGCCTCTTAGGCAATTCTTCTCTTCATCATAATGGTGACCACTCCAGTGTGCTGCCGTCTGGGAAAATTGTTATTTCTCACACAATATATACCTTGCAGTACTTAGAGTGCCACCTGACAAAAAATTATATATTGCCTCAATGAATCTACACGACTTCAAACGTTGTACTTTTGTTATGTTGATCTTTGTTTCAGTGTGCTGGTGCATTTCCCACAGAAAATGAAGGCCTTTATTGGGTCTAAGTGGCCTTGGTTACACACAGTTTCTGGAAAGTCAAGGTAATGAGAAGTGAGCAGCCTTCATAACCTATATGCACAATACCAACAAGCATCAGGTATGCCCTAGTGGCTTTCCTTTGACTTGTATTTTTGTGCTGAAATATCCCTGGAATACTTGCAAGATACATTGTCCTGAGAAGCTCTTACCAAGCAGTGTCATTGTAAGAGGCTGTTGTCAAAGCATGGAGTCTTTCTTCAGCTCAGATTAACTGAAATGTGTCTGAAACATCTGTGAATTGACTGGTCCTTTCCCCAGCTCTTCCTGGTCCTTACCCAGGCTGATCTTTGACATTCTCCAACCTCCCAGATGTTTTCTCTTACTCTTCCTTAAGCCACCATATCAACTTCTTAGTGCTTATTCTTTTCCTGGACCTTTACACTGCAAACTTTTTCAGGTAGCCCTTCCCTGCCAAACACCTTCCTTCCTTTCATTATCTAAAGCACTTCAAAATGCCTTTGGGTTCTGTCACCTGAACAATACTTTGGCAGAAAAAAGAATTCTCATCTCATTTCAAGCTGGTTCCTCCAAGAGACTTAATAAGGAAGTAAAGTAATAAGTCGTATGTTGATTTTTGATTAACAAAGTCACAACAGCAAGATATTGAATGAATAGAGCTGTAAAACTGAATCATAATTTGTAGGATATTAATAATTTCCAAAATATTTAGACAGAATGCTTCCAGTCCTTTTGAGAACTGACAACTCAAGACTGAAAAAAGGTAAAGCTTTTTTTAGTAGGATACTGAGACTCTTTATGTCTAAATGTAAGTTAATTATATCTCACAATATAATTATATCTCATAAAAATACAATTATATCTTATAATAAGCCTGCTTTAATCAAAATAATCCCCATTTCATGAAAGGGAAATAGTTGACTTATGATTTTCAAGGTCTTGCACTTATGCTGATAATCTAAGACTGGGAAGCTGCTCAAATGTTTTTAAGAAGGTGCAGAGTCTACACACACATTACAGAAGATCAAGTCCAATTGTCACATTGCAAGAAGAATATACACTACTCTTGATTAATAAGTAAGCTAGTTTTGTTCTAAATATTTAAAAGTATGTTTCCAATGATTGCATAACTCGTCTAAGAGTAAAGTAAACTTTTGGACTTGTAGGGTCCGTAAAAATTTATATTTAAATTTATACTATGTAGCAGAAATGTATATTCATGAAAGGATTCTGATAAATAATTAACAGCAGTTCTTAAATTTTATACTACATTTATATGTTTGAATCTAGTATATCTCCTTAACAGCTACCAATACAGAATCTACATTCTTAATTACTGTTGAAAATGCAATCTACTAATCACCGGATGTCAAATATCCCTTCTGAAAGTTTACAGTATCTTTCAAATTCTGCAGGATATCAGAGACATAGTCATTAGTTTCACCATTAAATCTTGCAAAGATCCCCAAAAGTGTCTGATTCAGCCCCCAATGAAGGTAGTAAAAATGCCAAAAGCCCAAGAACAACAGAAGCAGCAGCTGGCCTTGGGTTAAAACACTGCTTAGCTAGAAGGGATGCCATCTTGCATCTAAGCTTTTGAGGCATAGCAACGTGATTTACCTAGAAAAATCTAGCCAGAAAAAATACTATGCCTATGATATAGCAGATTGACATCCCAAATCCTGCCAAGTTCCAAAATTGTTGCCCATTCATCCACTTTTATTGGTTTTGAAAATACAAAAGTTACATGGCAAATTATTATTTATTGTATTTCCTTAAATTTCAGGAAAATGTGAAAATCATTCTAGACATTCTAATTAATGAGTGATGTGTGGGACTTGTGATACAAGTGTGCTCTTCTACAGAATCTCAAAGTCTGCTGTGAATGTGAGGTAGTTATTTAAAATGATAAAACTCCCTAAATCCAAAAATCATCTTTGATTTACTGGAGTTTTATCTACATAATCTTGGGAAACTACAGAAGCTATGTTTACCAAATACCTCACACACAGTTTCCAGCTTCTGTCCTGCTTTGAAAATTTATAAGTCTTGTCTTTCTCAGAAAAAAAAAGAGTTGGGGGTGATAGTTGCAAACAAAAGCTGCTACTTTTCCTAAATCAGATTGAACAGTGTCTGAAATTTCAATTATATATTTTGTTATATATTGTATAAAAGCAAAGAAAAAGAAAAGACGGTCAGCTAGGCTTCTGGAAAGAACATTTTATTTTGGTTGATGCAATCAGATGTCTTTTAAAGCTAAGCTGTGATTATAGGTTATGCATGGACAAGTACAGAAGGAATCCCAGCTGCCCAGAGCAGCATGGACTACTCAGATTGTGGATCTACGAGCATGTAAGTAATCAGGTCTAACCACTGGCTTTATTCCTGCTTCTTGCATAGATGCATAGAGGACAAACAGGGAAAAAAAGCTACCTTTATCCAAAGGTCTGTAGTTGAAAAAAAGCATAAGAACTACAAGGAGAAAAAGTGGAAAATATTCTTTTTAGACACTACTCCTGCAATTGCAGCATACCTTCAGTGCACTAACTGACGGGTGTGCAAGTATGCATACAGTGTGGAAAACGACACTCTGAAAAAGAAAAACAGAATACTGAGAGAATAGGGAAATTCCCTTTCCTATCTTTTCTGTAGCTTCTCTTAGAGAAGTCATGATTCTTTAAGGCAAAAAAGCGTTTATGCCGAGGAAGAATATTTCCAATTCTTAAGAGAAGTCAGAGAGGATATAGAAACAAAGACATTTTAAAGTTTGCAGAGACAGACTTTTAAAAGAGCACGTTAAAATCGTGTCAGAATCAATTCTGTTACTTAATTTTTACAAACCTCATGGGAATGACTGCTTTCCTGAAGATTTTGTGACAGTCATCAGCAAGCTGTACTATTAAAAGCCAAATCATTGCAGTAGATAAGTAGACTGGCAGCTATCAACAGCAGCTGCTACAAAGGTTGGTTAAATTTAGTGCTCATTTGGGCACTTATCAACATGATCTCATGTATCTACAAATCCTTGTAAGTTTTTGTTCTGAAATTATGCTTACATGGTGTACTTCACAGTAGGTGCCCACACCTAATATCTTGCAATTCATTTGTAAGACACGTTTGTATTAGAGACACAAATTCAATAGTGTGGAAATTATCGAATAGTTTCACCTTTACTGGGTAGAAAAAAAGCGCTGAGAAGCTGGGCTCTTTCAAGTGAGTTCTAGTAGCTCATCTCACCCCTGTCCTACCAGTCAGCAATCATTGATTGCCATTATAACGGTAAACATATGTCCCTTGCTTTAAACCAGCATTTAAGGAAAGCTTCAAAAATCTTTATTGAAGAAACTGTCTCTTTAGGCAGATTATTTTTTTTTCTAAATGACATGAGAAGACTGATAAAAACCTCACCACAAGAAGTTGTGGAGCTTTTAAATAGCAGATGGTCCAACATGATTTGTTATTGACTAAGTGCACCCATGAATACTAAAATACATATAAAAGCACATGGCCCTTTGGTTAAAGTACAAATATAACCCATGAACTTATCTCACTGCTCAAGCAGCATTTAATGTCTACTAAACAACAGATGTTGAAACATATGGAGGCATGGCTAAAGGCCATAAAAATAAAAATAATCCTCAAACTTTTCTGTTATTCTTTAACTATATTGGCTCCATCTGACACCCTGAAAATGTGTGCTTGGGCATCATAGCGAAACCTGACTCCCTAGTAAGTGTAGCTGTGTGAAGAGATCTCAGTACAAGTTGTCAACACCAGGAAGAACTAAAGCAAGGACTTAGGAAAGAAAAGAGAAGAGGAATCACTTGGGAAGAAAAGACAGGGCTTGGGCCCTGTGAGTGATGAACAAGAAGCAGAAGAGTGGAAAAAGTGATGTAACACGTGAGAACATAGATTTAAAACTGGGCACTGTCCTTTGAGCACCACACTAGCAAGGAGAAATCTAGAGCAAAGCATCTGTTCCGTTTGTCTCTGCTTCCAACACATTTTGTTTATTTGCTGCTGTTGCTGGGGAGTACAAAAGGGACTTTGTTGCTGTAAGATTTCAGTTTAACTTGGTTCAACTACACTTTTTTTTTGTTTGGGTTGTTCTCTTTCTAGAGGTCCTTTCCCAGTTTGCAGGAGAGCGCTTGTTTCTCAGATATCACACTTCTTGTCATTCCCTTTTGCTGGCTGTGCTCTGTTCATTAGGAAGACAGAAGAGATGATTTAACCTGGGCATGCACATGTGAGTGACTACCCTGTACGTGCTGCACCATGACAGTTAGTGGTTGCCTTCAGGGTACCGGGTTCCTCAAAATATTTGGCTGCTCTTGACTCCCTGAAGGAAGACTAAGATGTGAGGTAGGATCACACCACTATCTCCATATGTGAAATTACCTCATTTGCATTAAATAGCGGGAGCTGAGACAAGCCCGGGAAGGTCTGGGCACCATCTGACTGCCTCTTTTGATGTTCCAGCCTTGCCCGTACAAGTTCTTGCTGGTTCATATTTCTCGTAGCGCATGCATTTGGTATGGGCCACAGACACAAAAATTAAAAGCTAACTTTTTCTTGTACTGAATTTTGGTGCCATATGCTGCACTGGTCCACTGAGTGAACTTATTCACAGCAGTGACAGCTAAAAACAAGACTGGTTTTGGACAGGTGAACAGCAATTATGAGAAAACACTAAAATCAGACCACAAGAAAAATTACCCATGCTCACGTTAAAGAAATAGAGCCTCAGTTTAAAATAAAGTGAAGAACTACTTATAATTCAGGGAAGTTTTACCAAAATTATTAAACTCCTTCTCCCCTTTGCAGCCCCACACAGGAGGTAAAAAAGGTGAGCAAATAATGCCCAGCACACGGAGCACCCTTTCTGCCTGTCTCTGTACCTAAAGCATTTTCAGAGCCTTGGTTTATTGAAATCTGTTGATTTCAACAGACCAGCATGGCTATGCAGAACAGAAGAGCAAAATAACATTGTTCCATGGCTGGATTTTTTGGAGGGATTTTCTGGCTAGTATTTGTTCTCAGAAGGTTTTTTTAAGGAGGGATAATCCAGCAGCATTTATTTTTACAGAGCTCCACAGTTTACTGTTCCATCTGAGTACTGTGAACACCCACATACATTTTTCATTCACGGAAGCTGTGTGAAACTGCTTCCTGATTCTCATTATCCTACAGCTCCCTGTGTCTTCATTACCACTGGTATTAAATCTATGTGTATTCATTAACTAAGAACTAGAAAAAATCACAGATGCACAGGGAGTAGAAGTTTCTCACAGAGATCTAATGGTTGAAATGTAAATCTGTCTACTGCTGAGATGTAAATTCAAACCCACGTGCAGCCAGTTCCCTGGAAGGCATTTGGAGTCAAAGCCACGGTGGCTAATCTTATTTTTCCTTCTCTTTGCTGGGCTGGCAGTGTCAGCACTGCAACTCTGCCAAGCACTGGAAGGAATAACTGAGCTTTTCAGTTTGACTTCATGTTCAAAGTTTTGTGTGGATATAGATTCATGAGGAAAGACCAGAGGTATGTATATCTCAGAATCTATTATGCTACTCAATATTCATAAAGACTCGATGTTTATAGCATGAGAATAAAAGGAGATAACTGAACTAGAGGCTATGGTGTGAACAACAGGAGATATTACTAAGCTTAAGTTATTGAATCATTATAGAATATATTGAATGTTGAAGGCAAGTTGGAGAAAGTCCAGTTAAAACAGTGGAAGTGATAAGAAATGAAGAAAGATGTCCTGAAAGGAAATGTTGAAGTGAAAAAAAAACATTTATTTCATGTAGGAGACACAGGGACCTGATAACTATTTCTGGTACATAAAGATTTGTTGTTGAGAATCTGGTGACCTGCTGCTCTCTTATGACCACAGGGGGAGGCAAGAAGTTATCTTGAATTGTTGCAGTAGAGATTTATAATAGATGTTGCATTTCTTTTTGGTGTCAGGAAAATTGAATGAGCCAACTAGTTGAGCAGAGAAACCTGAAGACATCTGAAGCACTATTCCTTCAATATGGGTCTGGATAACTTCTTTAGAATAAGACAAATCACGCCCTTGGAAGTACCCATTTCTCCTTGTGGGCTCTGAAGCAAGCCTGGGGTGACTAAGTCTGATGTAGTCATCCTCATTCCATCAGATGAATCCCCACACCAGATGTCCAGCTTGGCTTGATAGTCCCAGAGCACAGGGGCCATCCTGGCACTGTGACAAAAAATAAGGATGTTATTTTTTTCCTGAAGTTTTGTCAGGACACCAGATTTTCCCTGTCTCTTCCTGTCAAGCTGCAGCCCTGAGAACAAATTCATTCCCAGCACCGTAGCAAGAGAGATGTCAGGACCTCTCCCGTCCTTGTTGTTGACCCCACCATGCAGGCCAGTGTAGGATGGGGGTGTTTCCACCCACCTTACACCCCTTTTTAAAGAAAGAAACAGCACTGAGTCTTTTTTGGAGGTGATTAGAGAAACATTACTTTGTATGATTCATCCTACTTCTGTGCTGGGACTACAGCTAAGCTCACCAACTGAGATCCCACTTTTTCTGCTGTCATAGTTAGTAAGAGGAATTTAATGGGAAAGACCACAGAATACCAAGTTTCAAAATCACTAAAAGGTTACCCATAGTAAGATCTGGTCAGACTGGAGCAGGAAATCTCATGGATGAACTCATGGATGGAGCAGAAACACCAATAAAATAGATTGAGGTCACCAAGGAATAAAAATTGCAAGTAATAATCTCAGGAGCATCTTGAGAGCCTGGACCAGGAATAATCTAACAAGTCTTTATGATGGTTAGCATCAAGAGGTTTTTTATTACACTGACATAAATATACTTTTCTCACAGATCAATAAAAGAACAAAGACCCCCAATAAAACAATAGTTTTCAGCTGAGTAAAATTCCTGTTCAGAAGACAGTGTTACCATCCATTTGGTGGTTAATATGACAAATTCTCATTGTCTGACTTGCTGTAATGTTACAGAACACTCTGACCTACCTGCAGAAGATTCCCCACAGGTGCAAGTTTGTTTATTTAAAGCAGTTTTCCTCAATGTACGAAAAACTGTTTTCCAAGCCCAGTTTCAAGATGCACATTTTTTCCAGTTTTTCAGAGCTCCAGGTAAAAACTGAATTGCTTTTGTTCTGCAGTGTTCCAGGATACAGCCAAGCACTTGAAGACTAAATCATTGCGAGTCAAGGTGGGCTCTGATAATTTTCCTGGGTTTCCTCTCTTTCTTCCCCCTCATTTGCTGCCCGTTCTCTGGAGGCTGTTGCTTACATGGCAACATGTGGGCGCAGCTGCTTCCCAAACTAATTTTGACAAATGGTCCTTGTCAGCACAGGTGCTCTAGGAACAAGACGGAGCCACGAGTGGTTACAGGGGCACCGGAGATTGCAGCTTTTTGACGCTGCTCAAAGTCAGGACACCACCACTAATTCAGCATAACAAAATGTATATTTATGAACAGAGCACGGAGGAAATGGGACTGAGCAGGAACATGAGGAGCATGGCAATGTCCTTTCCCTCCTTACAGCAGAGCACTTGCTACACCTACATGCTGCCAAGAGCTTCCTCCTGAGCTTCCCACTCCCTGCGGGGATTCTGCTCTCAGAGTCATGGCAGTTCCGCTTGAATGAGGGTGTTGGGATGAGGTACACTACAGACAGTGGTGCTGGTTGATGGGGCTTCCTCTCTGAGGCAGAACCCAGTGCAACAGGCTCCAGGGGTGGTGATGGTCCTTTCTGGAAACTGTGGATTTGAGTGTAGGGTGTATTTGTGACCATTTACACTGACGCCAACAGCTTCCCCTCAGTAATGAACATTTAATTCCTCCCCATTTCTAACCCTTTGAGGTGCTGGTCAGCTCTAGAGCAGCTCCCTAAAATCCTACCAGCTTCAGCAGGAGCTAGTGAGATAGGTTCTTCAGTGCTGAACTGTTGAAGTAACCAGGCCTGGTATTACTTTTAACTGTTTCTCCAGAACTGGTCCTGTGCTCTCCTCGTGAGTGTTTCAGGACTGGCAGCTCCAAAGAGCAATGCTCCCTTGTTATTCAGATATCTCGGTGGAAAGATTCACATGTCCCAAGATGAGTATGAACTTAAGTGGTCTGGTGGACCAAAGCCAGTTTGCTCAGCAACATCCCTGTTGGATAAGGTGCCCACAAAATAGACAGAGAAGGTATATTAAAAATCCATCCATCACACACAGCACATTTACCTATCCAGGATCCTGCTCAGATGCATTAAGGATATATTTGAATTTCTCATATGCAAAGTCATTCTGCTTTTAGTAATTTCAAACTCACAGAGGAAGATATGCTTTCAGGGAAACTCTTAGCATAAGATAACCACTGGTGCTCATAAAGGCATACATCAGGAAGAGATATGGAAGTATTAAGCACATTGGGCCAGAGTCAGAACTCACAGAAGGGTTATATGGAGGCATAAAGCTTTGGTCCTGACTCACATCAAGGAATCCTGGATGAGAACTGCAATGTTTGTATTTGGAGTACAAACACTTCAATATAGCGGCAGCTAATGCAGTCATGACAACACAAAGAAAAGGCCACAAAGGAAACAGTAGCAGCACTTTGTACTAAGATGCACTCCTACTCATCACTAAAGTCCTGGGTTAAACTTTGCATTTGTTTTCCTTTCTGTTGACCTTGGATTTTTAATCACTTTTCTGTGACCTTTCTCAGACATCCTGATTGCTGTTGTGTTCACATACAGGGGTTTTTTCATGAGGAGGCATTCATTATCAGGATTTTCATAGCATTTCCACACAACAGGAAAAGGATAAGTCTGACTGCAAAATTATTTCATTGGGATTCGCTTCCACAGTCTTATGCTTATTTGCATAGTCATTTGAGTAACTTTGTTAAAAAGTGGGGTTTTTTGAGATATTGGAGTGTTGGAGTGTTTTGGAGATATTTCACAAATGTTAATTAATTAAGATTCATGTAAGCTACAATTAGATAAACATACTGTGGAGCTTTTGCAGTAGGATTTTTCAACAGCAGAACTAGAAGTAGAAATGTGTACAATAGAGAAACATAGCAGTTCTGGAGCAAATTGAATAACACCAAATTCAACCAAGGTGAATTTCTTTCAGTTCAAGGAGGACAACTGAACTGAAAACCTGGGAAACTACATCCCACTCTTTACAACTAAATAAAATTCTCCACATCAACTTTAACTGGGATATTTTTGTTAAGGCTAGTCTGTATATATTATAGACTTCCCATGGGAATGGGAAATGCTGGTTCTTAAAAATTTGTCAAACTAAAGGCAAAAGCCTGAAAAAGTAATAGCAAACATTTAAAGCCTAGGGGGGAAAATCATAACGAGATTAAAATAATTAGATTTTTAATTTCAGCTTAATGGTGAGCAATGAGAAGATAAAGTGGACGGGGAGCTAGTCAAGTTGCACTGCTTCCCACATACAGAGCAGTGGACATGAGAAAAAGGCAGAGCAGGGAGCTTTGATCTTCCTAAGACACAGGTCAAACAGGAGAAATAATTTGATGAGATACTTGGTGTAAGAATGTGCAGAAACAGCAGTGTATTACTCCCTTGTCCTATTTCTCATATATCACTTTGAGTTGGAGGAAGTGCTGGAATGGGTAAGTGACAGAGAAAGCAAAAAGGCATAAAATACAGCGCTTCCATGGATGGATAAAAATGGTTGGGGTTTTCTCCCTTTCCTTCAGAGGGATGTTAAATTTTCAGTTCTATTTTCTTTCTTTTACAAATGAAACAATCAATCCTGAATCCATAAAAACTGAGTCCTAGGCTTTTGCAGCCTCTATGTCTTAAAAAAACAACAGCTCAATCAGAGAGCAGGCAAAAAGAACTGTGTAGCTGTAACAGTTTACAGCCTCCTTATAGCAGGTGATCATCCCTGATGTCAGCTAAGAAATTAATCTCCTTTAGACAATCTGAACAGTAACAATTCCATATTTCTAGGAGTATTTTCCAAAATTTCCTAGGACTGCCAAATATGAAGGATGAGCTGTTATCAGATAACCACCCTTTTAAGCTTGCCCCAGACCCTGTGGAGCTGTTTTTCTGCTGTGCACATCAAATTTGAAGGAAGGGATGGCCTTGGAACAGCCATGCACATAGGGATTTTTGTTCCAATTTTCAAAAAATAAAACAGAAAACCATTCTCCTTACTGCTTCTGGGGCAATATGAACAGTGCTGGCAGATTGTATAAATCAAATATCAGCCTTCGCTATGTGAATATTTCACAGCTCACTATGTAGGGCCTTATCAAGAAATTAATGCTGCTATACATCTCCATTTTCAGCCTTGCAGCAACAGTGATGCTCATGGGAAACATAGTTTATAGAGACTACAAACTTCAGTGGCTGCACACTGAAGCGCTAACTTATATGTGCTGTAAAAACAGTTACTGCTCTTTTATGGAATGATAAGTTTTGGAACCCCCTGGGTCCAACAAAGAATAGATTCATAAAGTTAAATGATGAAAAGAGCACAGAGAAAGCCTAAGTCTTCTCATTAACAGCCAGGGATTTTTTGAAAAAACAGATATAAGAAGACAAAAGTTCTTGCAAAAGCAGCCGTCACCAGTTACAGCCCATGTAACGTGCAGCCTCAGCCCATGGTCAAAGAGGGAAGCCACAGAGCAGCCATTTGGACGAGTCACTTATTTTGCATCATGTCAAGGTTTTAAAGCATGGGACAGAAAATAAAGAGATGCTAGAGGTGATGGGGAGAGAAGAGTACTGGATTGAAGCACACCAAGTGATAAGGATGTGGCGTTAATTCTATTTGGAATGAAATGGTACACACACCACACAAGTATACAGAATTATATACAGTATATATCATTATATATATACAGAACATATACATATACAGTATATATATTGTATATACAGTATAGATCATCCACATCTGCCCATAAAGGAGCCCCAAGAATACCTTTCTGAATGATACCAAAACAAGGCTTATCGCATCAACAGCTAAAGTCATGGCGCATTTCTTTGCTAAGACAAAGGCAGAGTATTTTCAGCCACTGAAGATCTGCTTCAGAACATTGTGTCCACAGCTCCAGCTGTCTGCAAATCGACCAGGTCAGGAGAAGCAAACCCCCACTATTGCCACAGTCAGAACTCACAGAAGGGTTATATGGAGGTATAAAGCTTTGGTCCTGACTCACATCAAGGAATCCTGGATGAGAACTGCAATGTTTGTATTTGGAGTACAAACACTTCAATATAGCGGCAGCTAATGCAGTCATGACAACAAAAAGAAAAGGCCACAAAGGAAACAGTAGCAGCATTTTGTACTAAGATGCACTCCTACTCATCACTAAAGTCCTGGGTTAAACTTTGCATTTGTTTTCCTTTCTGTTGACCTTGGATTTTTAACCACTTTTCTGCATCCCTACTACTTACAGTAAAAGAGTAACACAAGGTAAAAAGAAAAGCAGAATTGGAATTAACTTTCTTCATGTTTTAAGGAAGAATTTAAGTTTTTAATTAACTTTCTTCATGTTTTAAGATAGAAATGCTTTTATCTGCTTAGCAGAGGTGCCAGTTACAAGTATGCCAGTCCCCCAGAAGGAGTTGGAGGCCTTTCAGTAAATAACATCTTTGGAAAAAAAAGAATAGGATGGTACGAAAATGAGGAATCTGCCAAAATTGTGTTTGAAGCAAAATTCTCTAGTAAGGTTAAATTTAATGAGATCTTGGGAGTCATTATCACTCATTAGTGACAAAAACAGTGATGAACATTAAACTAATTATACAGGACATTTCACACATATCAAAGTGATGCTCCCACTCCATGTATTTTCTAGCCTGTGGATATTTGTGTCTCCAGTGCCAGTCAATTATTGGGCAAAATATCGAAGAATGCCCTTTCCCTTTTAATTTTGAGAAGTCTGTTTATGTGTACCACTTGAGCAAATAATTTTGTACAGAATTTACTTATGGGTTTTACAGAAATTTTGTGAGCAGTAGCTGGTAAAAAGAATTACAATCATTAGTTTTCATCAAGTACTTCTCTGCAGTGCTCGCCTCCTTAAATGGCGCTGATGAGTCCAACTGTTCACATCACTGTTTTTTGCATCTGAACTTTCAAGTCTTTGGTAAAAGTTACTTGTCCCATTGTATTTTGGAAGTTCGTCTCATAAGGCTTTGTCATTGTTAAAAATATGAACATTTCTCATGTTCAGCAAGTAAATGAAAGTAAATTCATCTTCATCAGAGAGTACTTTTTCCTCTTCAGATCGCTGTGCACATAAACCAGAGGAAAGGGGTGAAGGCCAGAGAATATGTTTGTGAAGACTGTCGCTGCCTCTTTGACTGAGGAAATATATTTATTTATCCTTCTGAGGTTTTCGCATTCTAGTGATACTTTGAGATGCAAAAATGCTCTTAGATATTCCATGTTACAACAAAGATCAGAAAGAGTGGGTTTTAATCTCTGTCAGACTGGGAGACTGACAGATTCACACGACCATATCTCAGTTTGAGACTGCATTGCTGCTCTACAACCTGAATTAGCTAAACCATGAAATCAGCTAGGAAACTGCAGTTTGTATGCAACACAAACCTCTTTTTTTTTAAATGGGATTCATCAATTTGTTGTGGGTTAGCTCTCTGGACTCTTTCACCTTATAAGAGAAACAAAACAGTCATAAGCTTGGCTTGATGTTTATCTGAAGAACATAAAATCCATTCTAGATACTTTGGGAATCCCAAATGTGTATAACAATTTGGATCTGATATTTGCTGCAGATTTAATGCAATATAGGCCCTTTAACTGTGATGTTAAAATATCGATTTACATTATGGAGTACAGCTGTTTCAGAAACGGTACTCCCTGAGGCCAATTAGACTGACTGATCCAAACATCAGCAATAAACCAGACCTTTATTGCTTGGCAAAATCTCACCCAGTTTTCTTTTTCTTGTTCCTCTGTCTGCTTTCAAAAAGTGCTCTTAATACTTAGCACTACAGCTCTCTGGATTTTCCAGAGCAATTGACTAATAGGATGCAGTTTCCTGCAAGGGGACACTCAGTTCTTGGTTCAAGAGCAATCATTTTTCTAAACCCTGGGAAAATTTCTTAGGCCACAGTGATTTGTGAGACAGAAGACAGAGATAGCAGAAGTTTTTGCTAAAATCCCACTAAAAGCTCATCACCAAACAGCTGCAGTGTGGCAAGAACACAGAGAGACCAAGTCTGTGATATGGTAGGTACAGGTCCTCATCCGGCAGAGTGTCCAAGGCATCAGCCTCAGGTAAATCCTGGGACAGTCATACTCTTCTATAGGATTTATAACATTCTGTAGCTTAGTGGGCAGGATGCCTTCCCTGAATAAAGATTTCCTGGCTGTTTCTGAATGAACACAATTACTGACTATAAAATTATTTGATTTTAGACACATTCAGGTCTTCCACCTCTCATACATGAAAGAAACACTACTTGCTAGGGCTGACAATATAAATTCTTGTCTTAGAGGAGAGAAATGCAGAGATAGGCATGCCAAAGAAAAATCCAGGTTTCTAAGGCTCTTGGCCACCCCTCTTCCACCATCGTGGTGCTGCTCGTATGTGGCACAGCTGACAGGCTTTGTGACTAAGGCTGATTTAATCTTACAGCTACCAGGTATAGTTGGCAGCAGCCATATTGCAAGTAGATGCTATTTGAAGTATTTGAGCCACTAACAGCAGTGCCCATGTGGGTGTTATACAGACATCTAAGTGCAAAAAGGGAAAAAATCAACCAACCCAACTAGCAACAATTTCTGTTTACATTCTTATTCTCTCTTTGCATGAACAATAGACAACAGTATTTTCCTCAACTGTTTAGCAGTGCTTTTCCCCTTGAAAAGTCATGCATAGAGGTGTTCTCAGGTGTCAGGGAATCCACAATAGCCATAGCAGAGAGTCAGTGCTTAATTGCTCTGTTTCAGACACAGACTGACACTGTTGCAATATTCTCACCTCCCTTCTGCCTTGAGACAAGGCAGGGGCACAGTTAACACCTACGTGGTGGCAGGAAGGATGACAAAACCTGTCTTTTACTAAGTCAAGCCCAGTAAAATCCATATTCAAGTACCTAGCAGAGGCATGAATTTATACCTCAGAGTATGTTTTGTGAAACTCTGACCTACTGAATTGGGGCTTACCTAGAAGAAGCATTTCATTTACATGACAGGAATCCCATTCAATACTCTTTTTTGTTTGCTATTATTACTACAAGGCTAATTGTTTACTATTAATCCATCATTTTTATTTGCCAGGCTGGCTCCTGAGAAGGGAAACTTGCACCTCAAAAATACTAAACCAGAGCATCAGAGCAAAGCAGGTACTCAACTTAGGCGAATCTAAGGCAAGAGTCTATTTTATGGAGTATTGATGTTGAAGTGAAACTCTTTGATCCCTTACTTCCACCGCACGTGAGCTGCCATGGACTATGCAGACAGCAGATGTACGTACTAATTACTACTAATTGCTGCTGTCTAGACACCATGTGAGGACTAAACTATCAGCCTTGTTTACAAACCAGCAAATACCTGCATACTCTTCTCATATTATTCTGGATCACTGCATGCTAAGTTCACCAGTGCTGAGCTAGCATGCATCGATGTCAGTGTGAACAACGGTACATCATTTTTGTAGCAGTATGAACAGTTGCATAAGGTGAAGAAAATTGGAGAGTCAAGCTCTCTGTTGCTAGCAACATTCATTTTCATTCATCAAATCCTTACTGTGTTTTTATTAGTCTCTACCACAGAAGGAAGCAATTTTCTGCATTAAAATCTCAAAGATCCACAAATGAGAAATTCTCACAAAGGCTTCCAGCAGGCAAAAATCTCACATGGATTTTGTGGCACAAAATATTTTATTCAACATCTTTAAATTATAGACAATTTAGTTTTGTTTGGTTTCTTTTAAACTGATATCAGTTTAAGTGGTGAATGTCAGTACCTGCCATCATCATCCTGTTGCAGTAACAACTCCTTGTGATTGCTTTCACAAAAAATAGAACATAGCACAGACTTCCACAAAATTGACATTTTTTTGTTGTGCTTTTCTGAAAGTAGTTTGCAATTGTTTCAAAGTACTGAGATTGTATTCATTCCACCTTTCCCCATCCTTCTTACAGAGACCAATACACAGGCTCAGGCATTAAGAATCAGCAATATCAAACACTTTATGTAGAGTATCAACCATCTTATCTCCGCTTTGTGTCAGTGCATCTACCATTGCTCTGCCTCATGGTGTTCTCTCCCTTCTTAGCTGTCATAAAACAAAATGCAGTATTTAATGCCTCAGATGGACAACATTTAAAATATATATTGACGGTATTTGCACAGGAATTTTCTGTCTGCATCACACCAGTCTTGCTCAAGAAAACCTCCCAAATGAGGGCGCACAACAGAGAAGGTTAAAGCAGGTATGGAAATAGCAAATGAAAACAGAATAACATGAATGTACATGGAAATGAAGAAAGTAGAAAAGAGCTTTAGAAGCAGAAATAAAATGCATTCAGAGGGGCCAAGTTAATGCATTGTTCTTTACATGGAAGTAGAGACTTTTTACATAATTTTACTTCCCTAAAGGAGAGAAGAGCTGTCATCAAGAAACAGTACCAGATGCTAAAGTGAGCCTGAATTTAAAATGGAATTATTAAAACCAAGGTCTTTCTTAAAGTGTTAGACTGTTGAGGCTAACAGGGAGATAGTAAGGTCTCAGAAAAGACATGTAACACCAGTGTTTGAACATGGTTATGGACTGGTTTGCCTGACCCAAGGCTAAAATTATCCAAATCAGCATGGATTGAGGCAAACCATTGCCAGCAGCCAGGCAGGCATGTATGGGTAAACTCTGCCTTGGGAAATGGTGCAAGTTGAACAGTAAGGTTGCAGGTAGCCGCTTTTCAAATTTTGCAGGAGAGCCAGGAGAAGTAGCAAAGCAGTGTAACCTGCGAGAGCCCCCTCAGCCAAAATATCCTCCTTGCACAGCATGCCTGTGTTAGTTCAGCTTGCCTTGTCACAGCACAGCTGGCATCCCACTGGGCTGCCAGGGCTGGAGGCAGGATCTGCACTCCAGAATGGCGCACTGCATCTGCATGCAAACATGCAGAAAGGGAGAGGAGGTGTCCAAGGCATCATTCACCTTCACATGCTTTTTTTATCCAGTGTCATAGACTGAACAACTCTTAGGTGTTTTTCCCCCTCTTAACTGCAATATAATAACTGTGAAATTCAGTGTTACTTTTCTTGACTTTCCTGACTAGCTCAGCATTTGGAGGTTTGGAACTTATTTGAACTAAAAATAATAATTTGTGAAAGGACATGGGATTTTTTGGGCACTAAAAAAATCCCTCTATTTGCACAAATAAATAAAGTCATGTTTTCCAGAACACACAGGGGACCTAACATCCAGGAACAGCTTTCCAGTGGATGGCTTTCTGCCTTCTTCAGAGAAAGCTGACCCTTTGTTATTAAATGCCAAACTGATGTTTTTCCAGAAGCCTTCAAAAATTTTCTGTCTTTGAAATCGTGTAGATTTTTCGCTCCTTTTCCCTTCTTCAAAATGGCTTGTGCAATCCTTTCTGCCCAGATTATCTGAATTTGTGAACAACTTTTTATTCACCTTTTGTTTTGGTTGAAATTACAGATTTTATTCTTTCTTATAGATCTCTGAAATGCAGTACACAAAAAGAAACTTAGCACTTCATAATATATTCAACCTACTCAGTTATTCTCAAGACCCTTGTACTTCAGACCAAAGTGCATCTTCTGTTGTATTTCAAAGCCTCAGCCTACATTTCCTTAAAAACCACCAAAGAAAGAAAAAAATAAAAGAAGAACGTGGGTTGATGTTCAAGTTCACATAGTCCCTCTGTCTACAGCTGGCCGCTCTCCAGCTCTCACAAGTCCCAGGACACATTTTACTCTTGTTCTTGATGTTTCCACTGATACCAGGTGGCTGTTCTCTGTCTCTAGGACAACTGGACTTTGCAATACGCAATTATGTGCCTCCAAAGAAAAAACTTCCCTCAGCAGAAATCATAAGCAACATTAGAGAAAAAACCCACTGGGTCACAATCTGTACTCAGGGTCTGAAATTAAAGAGTAATTCTTTATGAAGTACAGAAAAATGACATTGAATGCTGAGACCCTTGTAGAAGGTAAATGAAACATACCTTGTTAGTGCCTGTGTTAGACTGAGTCAGGCAATTACCTGCTTGAAACAGAAAATACCAGGTGCTGAAGGCACTGGGGCTCTGCCTCCGATTGTTTTGTTGGACCTACCCGGGGCTGCTGCTGTAGGTATGAGGGAGCACTCTCTTCTCACTCAGCCTAGATCCAAAGGGGTAACAGCTCTTAATTTCTCTTCTTGATCTCAATATGCACTAGAGATCTGGAGTGGTCTCTGCCTCTCTCCATTTCCTGTCTTGTGAAATCACACCCTTATTTTAGGAACCTCCGCCAAAGTATCTCCTAAGTCCAGGACTATCTGTTAAGGTACTCAATCATCAAGAGCAACTTTTTTGTTTAATAATTAGCTAGAGTTGAACCTAGCCTTTAAATACTTTATTGACACATCTATATTACAGCTTGACTCCCCCTAAAAAAATGCAGTTTGCAATCCTAAGCCATTTTCTTCTTCAGTCCCAGAAAAACAAACCTGCGTTTTGCCCTGCTGCGGCTTCTAAACATGAGTCACCCAAAGGCACTATCCCACTTTTGTCATTGTCACGCAGCCCCAGGCCATGCCCGCAGTGCATGCTCACAGCCAGCACGAGCAGCAGCCAAGGCAGGCTGCTGTGTGCAGTGTGGGACAGAGCATGCAGCTTTATGCTTGCCTCACTTCATCTTGGGTGATCAAACATCAGGCATTTCAATGGAAGGCTCCATCTTCAGCACAGTGTGGGACAGCGTGGTGTGCTCCTGGCCCCCAGGTGCTGTGGGGCACTGCTCTCGGGATGTGGACAGCATCTGCTCTTAGGATGGGCCTGACTTCCGAGATCAGCAGATGCTAGTGTTTATAAAAGAACTTTTTTGCTTCTTTTCCCCCAGAAACAGCTTCCAGGAGACCATAGCTAATGTTTAAGTAGTGACTTTTTGCCCAGGGAAAACTGAAGCGCTTTGCACTCTGCATGAGAGTAGAGCAGGCTAACACCACAACAATGTGCAGGCAGGATGCAGTTAGTGCTTGATTCCCATCTTCAGCCACCTTCCTCGGGCAGCTGTCCCAGAAGGAGTGACTGTGTTCTCACAGACATGCTGGCTACCAAAAGGTCAGCCAAATTTACCTGCCACACAAACTACTGTGGAGGGGAGGAGAAAGCCACCTAAGAGGCAGAGCTCCTGCCCCAGGGAAGATGTTGAACCTGGGCTGCAAAAACCTGATAGGCAATGAAATGAGAGTCTCTCTGATGCCATGGAGATTTTGACAAAAAAGCTCCTGAGCTGCACAAGTGTAACCAGGTGCACACAGATCCACTCTATCCCAGATGCTCGCTGCAAGAGGACGCATTAGTGGGAAATATCCTTGTTGTTATTTTTATTTTGGCCCTTGTGAGATGCTCTGCATATCCACACAAAATGCTGAGCTCTTATAGTCCAGGGAGTACAATGAGGAGCACAGTACAGACCCACAAAATTATATAGTCATGGGTACTCTTCCCACCATGACATTAGCCAGATGGCCTAGATGTAGCGTAGTGTAGATACACAGATTAGAGAAAGCAGTAAATCAAGATGTGCTATAGCTAACCCCAGACATACAGAAATCATGAGTCATGCCCAGAATAACCCAGAGACCAGCTTTAAAATTTGTGGGGTTTGAAAAGCATGATGGATGTTGTACTGCTTTTATTTTCCTGCCGTTCTTTAACATTTCACATGCACTTTGACTGGATTCCAAGTAACCATATGAATTAAAACTGTGGTTTTAAAAAAAAAAATAGAACTGTAAAGATCCTATAATAACCTGACTGATGGGGTTGAGACTTCTACCAAAAAAAGCAGCATTAGCAGGGGGAACTTCAGTACAATTGCAGAGGGCGGTAGCACTGAAATGCCCCCAAGCTCTCACTTGATGAAGACTAGGACAGTAACAGCCTCACTGACTTGAAGTCAGGGTAAATATCCCTGGAAAAGTCACATGTTACAGTTACCCTGTAGCACAGCATCTTCTACTATGTCAACAACTTGAACCTTTCTTCTCTAGGCAGCCTTTAACCCTTTATCTTAAAACAGGGCTGGATGTTCTCGTGTTTCTGGCTTTTTAAGAAACACCAGTCTGGACTTTTTAACCTTCTTGTGCCAATTCTCCTGATAGTTTCAGTGACATAAATAAACCACATGCTTTTAACTCACGGCTCTACTGCTTTTCTTTTTTTTTTTTTTTTTGGTCAGTTCTATAGCTAAGCCATTACTAAGAAAGCTGAAACTTCAATAAATATCCATATATTCACTAAGTTGCTGCTCCACTGATGAAATTTGAATACAAGGAGAAGTTGGACAGCACTTGAAATTTTGTGGCACCACTACTGTGAAATTAAATACGGCAACCGATTTGCCTCAGGCAGCTGTAGAATAACTGGCATCCCGGCCATTTGTGGTCTAGTATAATGGGGCTTCAGTGTTAGCCACTCCAACCAGACAAGTCCCTTTTAAAAATTTAATATGTTTTTAAACAAAGTCCAGATCTCCCAGGCTCTGTGAAGAGTAGCAATCCTGGAGGTCCTCATTTTCTGTTTTCTCTTAAAAGTTGGGACATAACCCTGTATTTCCACCCCTACCACCTCTGCTTTCCTGGCACTTACTTTGCAGTGCTGCCTCGTCTCTTGGTCCCAGGGACACTTCCTCTGCTTATGCTCCTGGGAATAGAGAAGATTTGTAGCCAAACTGGTAGTAAGGCTGCGGTTGCATGCATGTTTGCTAAGTTTGTTTTGTAAAGATTTAATCTGAGGCAGAGAGACTGGATGGAAGTTTCTGCTACCCCAGGCTGTGCACAGATGCTTTGTCTGAAGTCTTCTTATCTTTGACTGAAAATCCTGGCTCATGTGACTTTGCATTCTGAGCTAACATGATATGCATAAGTTGAATAATCAAAGGAAGAAGAAATGTTAAAAATTTTTTTTAACTTTTAAAATATTTCAGACTCTGTAAATCTCCATAAATCTCCAGCCAAAAAAGACCTATGTGGGGCTAAAAGAGAAAAGAGCTCATTCTCTCGCGCCCTCTTCCTCTCCTCACCAGTTTGCCCTGTAGGAGAGGACCTATGTCCACATCAGGCAGAGAGAGAGAGAGACAGCTGAAAGGAACCAAAAGCCAGACCCAAGGCTTATTTATTTTTCAGAAGCTGCTGAGCTGGGTCAGGATGCACTTCTATCTAAAGAAAAGCATGGAGGTACCTCAGGAACAGTGGGAAGTTTACAGAAGCCATGGTTAGAAACCTGGGCCACCAGCAGATGTGCACATGTGCCCTGCATTCATGATTCCCCTGCCTGGGGAAAAGCTCCTTGACCTTAAAGCCCAGAGGCTAAAAACAAAAAAAAAAAAAAAAAAAAACAAAAACTGAAGCAAACAAAAATAAAATACATTTAGAAGTCTTCAGAGGACTTAATAGAGAAAGCCATTTGGTGCTACAGGGAGTTTTAAGAAGGAAAATAGTTGGAGAAAAAAAGACACTGCTAAGGCAACTGAGCAGAACTTTTGCAAATGGGAAAACTTAATTACCTAGGCAGCACGTAGTTTAGTTAATTTTCTTAAACGTCTGGGTGAGGGCTTGAGCTAGTCTTTTATTAATGATACCTCAAATTTTGTCCTCACCTTTCAAATCTGGAATCTGAGTCATGACACAGGATTATTGTATCTGTGAAGGTGCAGCTAGCATGCATGAACTGCAAACAGAGTTTCCAGCTGAGCACTGCTTTGTTCTCTAGCATGTTGTTCTCCATTTTTATGCACTGTGATATATGATGATGCTAAACTCCAGTCTTTCAATAAACTTTGACTGGATTAACTTTTTTTTTTAATCTTAAAATCTTTTTCTTCCTTATTTCAGTAAGACTTCCACTGCCAGCTTGCAATATCTATTTAAAGGAGTTCTGCTGCTTTCCAATGTTCTGCAAGCTAAAGGAAGCTATCAACTTCTTTTTTTGGTCAAGGTCCGCTTGGAAAACAACTTCCTCTCATCTTCAATTGATGCATTATGATGGTGCTTTCCACTGCTGCAGTTGCAAGGCTGTTTTAACCTCTCATGAAGCAGCACTGGTTATGTGTAAATATCCATCTGTATGCTTCCCCAGAACTGAGATGATGTGGCATGTCATCAATTAAAGAAAGAGTAAAATCATGGTGAATTTCAGACACATAATTCATCTTTCTCATGTAGTACTCCCTCTATTTCCAGAGATTTCCCCCTTTTCCTGTGAACCACATCCTGCTGTTTTGCAACAGCATAATTCCATTGACCTCAGCCTTATTTAAAATGGAGTCCAATTTCATATTTCATAGTTTTCATGGAAAAACCCCCCAAACAATAGCACGTATTTAAATACTTCTCTCAGTGTTTCTCTCCTCCTCGGTATGTGCTCATGGACTTATTACGATATCTGGGCACTTACATTGGCTGCAGATCTACAGGAAGTTGCAGTTATACTTGTGTTCTGGCCTTCCTTGACTGTCCCACAGCTGAGGCACAATGCACTGGGAGACCTCTGTCTACAAACAGTCCACCCTGCTGCATTTGTCATCTGAGGTCTCAAAAACTTATTTTTCTGTAATATGGAAAAAAGCAAGCAAGACCTGGTTCTCCAATCTTTCAGGCCAAAGGTTGGGTCCCTGTTTTTCCCTATTGCAATGGCATCCTCAGTTTGCTTGGGATACGAGGGCATTACTGCAACATAAACATTAAATTATGAAAAGGATACAATAGAAGACTAAAAAACCAACCACACATAGTACGTCCTTGCCTCCTAAACAAATATTCTTGAAACACCGTGAGAAGGACATTTTTCCACTGAAAGATTCTACAGGAAACAAGAAAAATCACCAGCATTTTGACTTGATTGTCTAATTGAACTGTTTTCTCTTTGTATGGGAATTTAATGAATATTAAAACAATTTGGTTTGTTAGTCTGCAACAGATGACACCAAGAACCTTTGTGACCAGCCCTCAGAGCAAATACTTGCAAATGTTAACATAGCACAAGAGGTGTTACTTAAATGAAGTCTGTCTAAAATTTCTCCTTAAACCACTCAAATTTCCAGCCCCACAGTCTAGGGATTAGCTTGAATTCATTATACATGGTTTTCTTTTCTTCCTTGACTGGACTTCTGTGAACACTAAGGGGTCTGGCATCCATTCCCACTAACTCCAGACTCTGATTGGCCCTCCACACACTGGCAATCAGACACAATAGTACAAATTTGCTCTCAGTCCATGAGAGCTCAGGAGAGTAGACAGAGAGCAGGGTCTTATCTTCAGAACTGTGGAGCCCTTAGGCTTTGGCCACACTGCCCGGTGTCCTGTTGTACATCATGGTTACCCTAAAATGGTTAGCCTAAAATGGTTGCAGCACAGGGATCTGTCTATTGACAACTTCTGTGGAGCTAATGGAGGAATGCTGTATTTCTTTTTATGGGAAGGGAGGGGGAAAAGGAAAAAAAAAAAGCACTGGAAAGTAGACAGGTAGCCCCAGCATTTAAATACCAGCATTAACACAAACCTCAGTAATAAAGACACATACACAGTCAAAATATAGACAACAGTTACAAAAGTTCTAAAGATCAGTAAGGAGAAATAAAACCATAATTATATGTATCTATACTTCATATCAGCACCAGAAGACCTCAACACTCTGCCTGTGAAGCATTTACCTGAATTTAGAATTTGTTTTTTGCACATTCTTCTTCTCTGTGCCTTTAAAGAGACAAATCAGATACAGAGAATATTTAACTGTTATGCAAACCGGTGTTGTATTCTTTAAATCTGTCTTTCCTATCCCTGAATGGTCCATTTCAGTAAAGGTATTAATTTTAACCTTTTGCTTCTGGCTAAAAACCTTTCTTTATCCATGAGGTTTATTCAGAAACCTTGGGCACTTCTGGCCAAAGCCACCTCCTGCCAAAATGATGGCCTTCTGATTCAGAGGGAAAGTGTAAAGCACAATCAAGATATCTGGGTGCTGTCTTTGGAATATATTTGCATTACAAATGACTCTTTCCACCTTCTTTTTTACTCAGATGATTTTCACAATGGTGTTGATGCCCTCAGCCATCCAAAGGTGAATCAGGAGCTGCTTGATAGAGCCCTGCAGCCTGGAGAAAAGCCCACAGGTGTGGCCTCTGGATGCAAATGATTGAAACAGCACTGCTCAAGGGATCAAGCTTTGCGAATCACTGTTGCTCTTGGCAGAGACCCCACAGCAGTGCTCTGACAGCAGTGCACCAATTCACTGAGTTAGTTTTCTTTGTGTCCCCTGCTTCTGGCAATGCAGGCACTGGGACATTTTGCTTTTCCCCAGCAGAGACCTCAATGCCTTAGAATGTGTGCATGAATCTCAGTCCTGCAGTGAAACATCTGTGTGACCTCTTCACACTGACATAGTATGATGTGTTAATATTTATTCATCAAAAGTATTGATACTCA
Source organism: Acanthiza pusilla (assembly GCA_036630365.1). Lineage (NCBI taxonomy): Eukaryota > Metazoa > Chordata > Aves > Passeriformes > Acanthizidae > Acanthiza > Acanthiza pusilla. Next base: position 9,678,696 of record JAXCHO010000053.1, read on the forward strand.
AGACATGATGTTGATCAAAATAGTTTTGGTTAAAGATAGAGTATGTCCTTAGTTGAGACTGTAATCATTATAGAGTCCCACTGTTCAATCAGTAAGATTTTATTAGCAGAACAAACCTTCAGTCATTACTGAAGACAAAAGGCAGCTCATATCCAAGCACTATAGCCAAATATGTCACCAGCAGTACAGTTACAAGCTCCTACATATGTATCATAATTTATAGCTATGTGCAAAATACTTAGCAAGGTAAGTGTCATATTGAAAGCAAAGAGATGGATAGATGTAAGGAAGGAGGAAAGCGTGGAGCCAGCAGAGTTAGGTGGGCTGTTCCCTGACCCCTCTTTTAAGGCAGAATATTCACACTTACACAGAAATCATATGAGTAGCATTGCCTTGGCTTGGATGCAAACAGATTTTTGTGGCTGACTTACTTCACTGTCACCCAGTTACAATTTCAGTAAAGCATTAAAGCCAACAAACTGCATTTTGAAAATAAGCATAAACAGTGTCGCAAACTAAAACCTCAGAAAACATTGCCAGAAAGGATGTGGTAAACATCTGTCAGCCTGCATCCTTTTAAAAAAATACCCAGGGGAAGTACATTTCATTACTGACTATGCATAATTACCGCAAGCTTAACCTTTTCATTGAATAATTGAGTATCCTTCATATTCTGAACCAGATGAATGGTTTGTGAGAGCTGTTGAAGAGATTAGACTGCTTGTAAATAATCCTGGCATCCATCTATTCTGTTCTCCTCTCTAGAAAAAAGAACTCCATCAATGAAGGAAGATCACTCCAGCGGGACCAGTTTCAGAGCAGTGGTTTATGTAGTCACAGTTGTTCTGGGGATGTTGAATCACTCAAGAAAAAAAGTAGTTGCAAATGACTAAGAATTATGCCTTATATTTATTTCAGAATACTTTGGAGCAACCTTGCCTTTTCTATCTTACAATATGACTCACCGCATTAAAAAAAAAAAAAAGGAAAAGCCACTAATATCAGTAATCAAGCATTACTGCATGGATGCTATTAAACACACCTACAAGAAACGATTAAGGTTGTTTGCATTTCTATTAAACTTCATATAAGCTGAAAACTTCCGGTCTATACAAGCATTATTGTTTGAACGGCAACATTCCCATCATGCACTTTACCTTAATTTGTGTATGTGTATACCCTCCATCTCGACACAATTTTAACTTTGTCTTTGAAAACTGAATGAGGTCATATGCCAAGAGGACAGAGGTACACATCACTATATGTTTGCAAATCTCAGAAGTGTGGCTGTGTCCTGGCAACCCTATCTGGTTTGCAACCAGCCTATTTCTAAAAATCTCCTGCTCTTCTGCCAGATGAAGTGGTCATTAAGCAAGGAGAGGAAGCCATTGCCCAGTACCTAAACTAGAGTCTGTATTTTGTGTGATTTAGGTTAGGATTTTCAATACTTCAGAGAAATACATTTTACATATTTTAGACCAAGGGAAAAATGAAGAGGTATTATGACCCAGGTAATTTTTTTTGCAGTTATCTGAAGTACATAAGGTAGAAACATCTTCAGCTGAGATTGTCCTACTGTGATTGGTATGGAGACAAGCCCTGCAGGGAAGCTTGTTGGCCAGCTCTTGGGACAGGTGTGTGTGCATACATGTGTGCATGAATGTGTGCATGTGTCCCTCCAAAAGGCTGCCCTCCCACAACAGCCACCTCAGCTAAGTGCCCACTGTGGCAGGGCACAATTCAGCAGTGAGTTCTCAGGGTCCTTCCTGCCACAACAGGAAGAATTGCATGAAGAGAAGTACTGAATTTATATTTTTATACCTGGTAGTTCCTAAGAGTCTGCAGAAGGATACAGACATAGTTTACAGATCTGTATTTATTCCTCTACAAGATTAAAATGCTAGGACATTTTTCATGATTGTGGTGGTTTTTGCTTGGCCCAGTTTTTGCTAGTGAGTAGGGTGGGGTACAAAGATGGCTCCTGTGTGTCCTGTGTGAAGGTTCTGGAAGTATTTCACCATATCCAGGAGAGCCAATCTCTGATGGCTCTGAAGATGATGGACATGCTGCTGGCCAAGCTTGGGCCAGTTACAGATGTTAGTTACACCTCTGTGAAAACATATTTTAAAAGAAATCAAAACAATGTGAGCATGCACTTCTTTTTAGCCAGAGGAAGAGGAGGTAAAAATATGTGAGGGAAACAACATGGAGGCACCAAGGTCAGTGGAAAAGATGGTGGAGGAGGTGCTCCAGGTGCCGGAGCTGAAAACCCTCTGCCGGCCGTGGTGAAGACCATGGGGGAGCAGGTGGTCCCCCTGCAGCCCATGGGGTCGAGGGGGATGCAGAGAACCACCCACAGCCTGTGGGGAGGTGCCCACGCCAGAGGAGCAGGTGATGCCTGCAGGAAGCTGTGATCCAGTGGGAGTCCCAGAGACTGAGAGTTGCAAAGACCTTGCAGGAGAGAGAGAGGCCTTGCTCCCAGGATGGAAACAGCCTGGCCTCAGCTTGGAAGTCTGTACCCTATGGACAAGAGCTTGTGTTGCAGCAAAATTTGGGCAGGTGCTGCCCGTGAGATTGGACCCACACCAAAGAAGTTCGCAGAGGACTGTCTCTTGTGGGAGGGACCCCATGGCTAAGTGGAGGACTCTTCTCCCTGATGAACTGACCCTGACCAAAGGAAACCCTCATACCCTGCCCCCACCCCGGAGCTGTTGGTTGGAAGGATGGAGGGAGGGGGTGAGCTGAGAAATGGTGTCTTAATAGGGAGAGGGGTGAGTAGAGAAATAGTGTCTGTAGCAGAAGAATTGTGGTGATGGACTGACTGGGAAAAACCCACACCCTGCCCCTGCCCCAGAGCTGTTTGTTGGAAGGACGGAGGGGGGTGAGCGGAGGAGCAGTACCTTAAGAGGGAAGGGGAATGAGTGAAGAAACAATGTCTTAAGAGCTAATTTTTACCTCTGATTTATCCTCCGACTCTGTCAGGTTAATAAATCACTTTGCAACTTAGAGTTTTTAATCAGTTTGGCCTTTTTCTCAGTGCATCCTCCCACCAATTCTTTATCTCAACTCATGAGTCCAGTGTATTTCCATCAGTTTTTTTCTTCTCTGCACAGCTGCAGCAGGAGAGAGTAGAGAGGGCAGACATCGTAGGTGTCTGGTATATAGCCAGGGCCAAACCTCAGCAATGGGTGGACCTTCACAGCCTTGATGTATGGTTGCAAATTGCATGAGGTCAAAGAGTCTTGAGATGGAAATTTGACTGAATGTGTGGATATGTATTGTAAGTAATCAAAGAGTCTTGGTCTTAGAAACTGCAGTGTGATGAAAGATGAGCCTTGTTTCTCCAGTCAGACATTCTGGCCTAACCTGTTTAGCATTTCTGTGAAATCATGGCCAGAAGTACAAGATTTGATTCTTCTCAAAACCAGCAATCAAAATCGAATCATTATGTTGCCTCCATCGGTGCTATTCCCCATAAGCATTTGACTAACACATGATTGCCCAAGGAGAATTAGAAGTGGCTGGATGCCATGCCCAACCAGTTAGCCAAAATACTACCACCAGAAGGAAGAGCTAGAATAGATATGGTAGAAAGCTTCTATGGTTTTGCTTTTGCAAAATACTGCTAGAATGTGCTAGATAACGTCATTCTATCAAGTGATATACTACCTCCATGTCAAGTGACCATGAACAGTTGTTATGCAACAAGACAATTGTTATTTTATTGTCTACTTATTATATTTTCATAAAATAAAACCTCCTTGTTCTTTCTAATAAGTAGGTGGATGACAGATATCCTGTGCTAACCATTTAATTACTGTGTTTGGGGCTTTTGTTTGGTTGGTTGGTTGGTTTGGTTTGGTTTTTGTTCTGCAAGAGCAATATGCCTTAATCTTTCTAAGTCTCAAAAGCTTCCCTTCTCCCTGGAAAACTGTCCACTGGAGATCAGAGCAGCAACTTTCCTGGATAAAAACTTGTTTGTGGCCGTTTTTCCCTGCAATTCCCACACCTGTGCATCTAAATTCAAGGCAAGTTGTCCATCCCAATTCTTCATAACCTCTCTGTGGTCCCACAGGTGAAGCCACAGGGTGCCCTGCGATGTGTACCTTTAATATCATCTCAGCTGAGCAAAAGGACACTTACTGTCAGCTGTTGAAATACAGGCCTGTACAGGTGGGGAATAGGACATATTCTTTGTGAATTGCTGGAACTCCTGAGTCAGTTTATCCATCAGTTTCTCTGCAGCTGCAGCAATGGAGGAAGGAATACCATCCTCATATTCCCAGAGCTGCCAAATTACATCACCAACTGTCAGTGGTTCATCACCTTTCCAAAGAAATGTTGCCAAGCGGTCAGCACTTGCTGTTGATATGCTCTGAACAAATTTCTTCCACAAAGGTCATTGATACAAGATGTCCTCTGGATCCGTGGGGAGCTGCAAATTGTCCAGATCAAAATATTTCATTTCTCTCTTATATTTCTTTCCCTCAGGTATTGAATACCTTCCTCCATTGTGGTCCTTTTGCCTGAGTTGCATGAAATACCATCTTTATAGGAATATCTTTCCCTCATTCTTGATAAGAATCTCCTCCAGAAACTAAGGACTTGTGTCTTTTTTCCCATTTTTCATCAGTGCCCCATTCCTTAGCAAGTGATCCCAGCTGCCTGGCTTCCTTACCCTCTAAGTCCACATTTTTTGTCTCCATTGTCCCAGCACTGGAGCAGCCAGGCAGCAAAATGCTCACACTGATGATGGCTGAAATATTTTCTTGGCTCCTGTAGCTCACTCGGAGACAGTGATTGAGTTGTGGTTGTTTCTTCTCTCTCCTCTTCCAGTTCCAGCGATGGCCTTGATGATGGTCCTGAAAATCACCCTTGCGATGGTTCTCCTCCTTCATCCTCTTTGCTCTCCCTGTCCTTCTTAACTGTTTTTGCTAAAGCTTTTTTACCAGGTGACTTTCATGTACTTTCCTTCTGCTTCCCTGCAGGGGCCACTGGCAGCGGCGCCTGTGGATTCTGTTTCCAGTGGCAGTGGTTCGAGTGGCAGTGCCCTTGGCTGGGCTTGCAGCAGCCACAAGGTCTGTCACAGTGCTGGGAGGAGCTGCAGGACCTGCTGTCATCTCATTGTCACATTCAGAGACCCTCCTGAGGCCACTGAGCACTGTTGAGCACAGCTCAAAAGGCCTGGCCAGCCCCAGCCAACACTGCAGTGATTTTGGTCTTCTCTGATGTGCAACACAGTTTTAAAAAATATTTCACCAGTGTTTCTGGATTCTTTATTTGTTCAATTTGTGCAAACACACTGGAGGTGTCCACTGCACCAACTACTTGCTCATACAATCCCACATCCTTCCCCACTCCAAACTATCCAACCTTTGGGCAGATCTCTGGGTAATATTCCGAATTTGCCTGAATTTAAACAAGACATGAACCATATGCAACACCATGCTGCCTCCTAATAAAAGGACCAGGTTGGTTTCAAGGGTAGTCAAAGAATATTCATAATCTTTAAAATTCTCAACTGCTGTAACCAGCCTGGAGGACATGGGAAGAAAAAGAGAGGGAAAAGATAGGAAGATATCTCCATCACAGGTTGTTCCTCTGAGAAGAAAAAAACAAAGATGTGATTATTAATCATTCCCAGTAGATGACTCCTAAAATACAGAGGTCCGTGCAATACTGAATACAGACACCTGACTGGTGTCCTGACCAGAGATATTGTGACTTCATCCGCTCATCTTACAAAAAACCACAGAGTACACAAACAGAAAGTAAGGTATCACCGGTACAAAAGAGACAAAACAAATATGAGAGCAAATGTGTCTGCATTGTAACTAACAACTGCAAAACCAATATAAGAAATGTTTATAACACGTTTCTTTTAACATGCTGTGGTCAGATCTGTTGTTATCTCAACCCTTTATGTCCAATATTGGGCATCAGAAAGGATTGTTGTGGTTTAATCCTAGCTGGAAAAGAAAGCACCACACAGCCACTCACCCAAACCCCCTCTCTACCCACCCCCACCCTGGTGGAAGGGAAGGAGAATCAATGTAAAACTTGTAGGTTGAAATAAGAACAGTTTAATGATCAAAAATAAAGTAAAATACAGTAATAATGGTAAATTATAATAACAATGATAATAAAAATGAAACAAAAAAGTGGTGCACGATGCAATTGCTGACCACCCGCTGAGTGGTGCCAAGCCTCACCACCCTGAACCCAGACAGACTCCCCCTTCCCCGTACGTCTCCCCAGTTTACATACTGGGCATGATGTTCTGTGGTGTAGAACATCCCTTTGGTCCATTCCGGTCACCTGTCCCAGCTGTGCTCCCTCACAGCTCTTTTTTCGCATCCCTCCTCACTGGCAGAGCATGAGAGAAGAAAAAAGTCCTTGACTCAGGATAAACATGACTTGGAAAAAACCAAAACAACAGTGTGTTAGCAACACAGTTCCCATTCCAAATACAAAACACAGCAGTGTAACAGCTGCTGAGCATAAATTAACTCTATCCTAGCTGAAAACAGGACAATGAGATAGAAGTGACTTTGGAACAGCATGGCCTCGCGCTAGTGCAAACATATCCCAGAGATAGTGCCCAGACATCACAGCTCCACTGCACTCCCAGGGCTGAGAGGCTGCAGTTGCTTGTGTAGCTGCTTTAGACTACATTAATTGTAATTTTTCCCAGTGGAAATCCCAAAACAGAAGGAAGGAAGCCTCCTGGGGGCTTCATTAATGTGTGAGCCAGGTCAGCTCACAAGAATATGAAAGGAAATTCTACTTGCCAGGACTCCATGCACGGAGCCATTGAGGTTTCCTGGTAAATATTTACTTTCTAGTCATGAAGCACACACCATACAGTATTTCCGGAACATTAGGAATTTGTACTCCTCACTACTCCTTCCACTATCCCCTGTTACTTGAAGGCTTTTTGAGAGTTACTCCAAGCTGTCTGTGTCCAGAGTTAACTATAGGACAAAGGGTGAACCTGTAACAACTGTGGTTCATCCTGAAGTAAAATTCCTTAAATATTCATTTCAGGCACTTCACCAGGAATCAAGACACTCAGTTTTAATTGCATTCTGCCTGAAATTTATGATCAGTTGGCACCTCAGATTGCATTTTTACTGACTGGCTCCAAAATAATCATACTCTGCACACCCACTGCAAGAGCCAAATTTATTTCTCAAAAATATAACAAAGGTATTTCACAACCTGAAAACTTGAATGTCAAAGAAATGGACGAAATCCATTGTACTTTCTTCTCACAGCCTCATGACTGCTGATTTTTATCTCCTTTTAAGCTTTAAGCTGTTTAAAATTGGTGATCAAACAGCTCCCAATAACAAAAAATGAATATATACTCTTTTTCAGGCAAGACTTCTTCCTGTGCCGAGGATCACAGCAATGAGCAACGTGGTAATTTTGCATGTCCACACAGGCTTTTCTCACAGGCTGCCTTTGGTCTGTGCTAGTTGTACGCAGAATTAAAGAGAGATTAGTACAAAGCAGAGAACTTGAAAGTGAGCCTTAACACAGATTTGCTTGGCTGATTGCTTTTTGTCTATCACACCCTTTATGTGGGTTATGCTGTCAGATTTGATACCTGTTGGACTGTATCTGAAGATGCCTCTGGCTCTCCCAGCACAATGAGGCATGGAGGGCTGGGCTGGCAGCCAGCCCCTTCAGAGCCAGTCCTGGCTAAAACCTTCCAAAATGGCCAAGGAAGGTGCCCCAGCAACGTGGCTGTTATGTTATTCCACCCTAAAAATCTCACGGCTATCCTTTAGCCCTTCCCCTCCACAATCTCAGCAGGACACAATGAACTCAAGAAGCAAAAATCTTCCCTGTCCCACAGCAGCATGAAGTGCTCCCTGCAAGGGCACTACGCCAGGCCACCAATTGTGCTGTGCTTAATCCTAGTTATTTTTACAGCATTTCTTGTAATTGTCAAAGATGCATTAGATGTTTAACCTTGATTGTGGCAGTTTGATGTTGTTTGTTCAAAAGCTGCACTATGAGAGATGAGGTAAATCAATTTTTTGCATCACATTGTAATGAAAACTTCTGCCGTACCACCTCAGCCAACTTGCATACCAACACATCGGTAATTTTTAAAATAAAATTAAAAAGGCTCAGTGGAACTGCCTGTGCTTTTATTTTAGACACAATAGAAACCTAACCTTCATGTAGGAAATCACAAAGAGAAAATAAAATATGTCACAAATACAAACACCTTGGCACATTTCCACTGTTCAACACAATTTACAAAATACTTTGAGTGAATAAAGCATTAGTTTGTAAAACAACAGCTAATTTTGTTCTCAGATTAACAATTAAACAGGAACCACCTCTGATTCACTGTAGACAAGCAGTAATTGAAACATACTTTACAGTTAAGGCTTATTTAGACTTTGTTGCCTGGTCAGTCTGAGGTGTTCTGCATAAAAATATGTTTTGCAAACTATGGGAAGCAGAAGTCTTAGTAGGCAGATATTTCTGAGCAACATAGAACCCAAGCAAGGACATGTGTTCATCTTCCAAATTCACATTTATTTCTGCTTTGCTCAAGTGGGAATTACCAGCTCCTTTCCCCCACCTGAGCACTCAGTAAAATGATTCATAAGTTGCAGAAATAAAATACAAGTCTGCTGCCCTAGAAGGAATGAAATAATTTCAATGCCATAGGTGTTTCTGAGCACAACTTGCAACCATAAAAGCAGTTCAGACCTTCCAAAGTTCCTGGTGTCATAGACCATTTAGGATGTCCAGGATATAAACATAGGACATAAACATAACATAAACATAAGGACATCTTTCAAGGCAATCAAACAGACTTGGAAATAGGAAGAGGTAAATCTTTCTGGTACATAAAGATATGTTTCTCAGCAAAGAGTACCCATAGGTTTTGTACTAATATGCTGGGACACACTACTCAGTAACTCTCACTGTAAAAGTTTCTTAAGGCTCTGGACTGAAAGAATTGTCCTATTACATGGAAAAGGAGCACTGTATACACCAATACCACAGAACCATGGCAGTGACTACTCACACCAAGCCAGATCATAACTAATAGCCAGAGATGGCAAATTTCCAAACAATGACTGCACTTTACTTCCCAGGAAGCAGGGCTCCTGTGATGGTGTCTGTTGTGGCAGTGGTGGAAGAAGTTTTGCACAGTACCAATAACATGGCCTTTGACACCCAGAAATCGCCCTGTTCCTGCTCACTGTGACAGGTTTTTGGCTTCATTCTGCCCCAGATGCTATTTCTTTTCAGTCAAACATGGAAGCATTTCTTCAGAAAGTGCAACAACTCCAGGACAGGCCTGGGAGAATTTGCTCTTTGGTTTCAAGCTCCTTTATCAGGCTGCTCATATCAGACTAGTACTGAAAGATCCTAAAGGATCCATTAGCCTTTGTGCTGCTTTCTTGATGAAAGACACAAAAGACTAATGAATGACTAAAAAAGAGAAAAAAGATTCTCCACAGAAAGCGGAAAAGGTAAGCAACACAGAAGTCAAGAAAAAGCTGAATACAAGAGTTAAGAAAATATGCTATAGGAAAGGGGTCAAAAAACCCAACACCCTTCAAGAGACATTTCCTACCAACAAGTCCTGAATTTGTCTCAGACAAAATGCTCATGAAAACTCCTATTGCTTTGCCACACACACATTCACACACATATGCCCCTGCTGCAATTCTCCACAGTTCATCCATTAAAGTAGCTACTCTCACTAGAGTCATCCACCCCTTGTATATTTATAGCACTTCTGCTATTAATTCACTCCTTTTGTGGGTGATCTCTTGAGATCTGCTTCCCCCTACATCCTGTGATTATTCATGACAGCTAAAAATAGTCAGCTGAGTGGGTCGGCACACCCCTTCCCCCCTCTCTGAAACACATCTAATCTACACAAATACTCTGGTCCTCATTTTCTGAGTGGGGACTTCATCTCTGCTGTATGAAGACCCTTGCAGAGGATATTAATGAGACCACAGTATTTGACAAAATAAAATTTAGTGAGGTGTACTTCTCCAGCTCTCCTGGGGAAGAGAAAGAGAAGGAATAGAGCCTTGTATAAGAAGTACAGGCAGATGCCTTATCTTTGCAGCCTCATGTGACCCACAGCACAGCATCTGTGAGGAAAGCTTCTCAAGTCTCTTATCTCTAACAAGTGGCCACATGGTTATACCTGGAATCATGTCACATTCTACAACAGCTATTAAGGCACTGTGTCATTTCTTTTGCTTCTGTGCTAGGGAATCATGCCCAATTTTCCACTCTTGAAACAGGAAGAATTTATATTGAACAAACTATTTTGAGCCACATTATCACATTATTTTGAGCTGGCCGTACATTAGAAGACCTTAACTGGTAGGACAATAACCAAGGTTCAACAGAAAATTCACCAAGCAAGCCTGTAAAAATATTAGCTGCTGTCAGCATGACCTGCGTGGTAGTGCAGGACAACAAATACAGATCACAGAAATTGTCCAAAATTAAATCATGAGTGTCTTCAGAGCTATAGTGATAGGTAGCTGTCTTACCTCATACACCTCTGGTATCTGTTATTATAGTTCACCTTCTTATCCTATGCATATCTCTTGAAGACTGCTAGAGTATGCTGAAAATCTTCTTATAGCAAGAGGCACAAGGTCCATTACATTCAGTTCCCTAACAAGCAGCATATTTTTTTTATTTCTTCTCTTTCAGTGGCTGAAGGGAAAAAAAAATCAGTAAACTCCCCCCACATAAATAATTTCAAGTGAACAAATCTATACAGAGATCCAGTGCTGTCTGGAACTTTAAAAGAATGATTATAAATTGTTCACGTAGAAAATTCCTGCTTATGGAGATCTTAAGAAACTAGTCTAAGCTGACAAACAAACTACTTTCTAGTGACACAACAGTTGGTGTTTTCAGAGTTATCTGAAGGCAACCCACTGACTAGACACAGTGAAAGGAAACCAAGAGAAGAATGTAAAAGGTATGAGATGTACACACAGAAATTCAGCGACATAGACATTTTAACTGTTCCTAAAAAATCAACACTTGTAAACATATCAATACAAAGCAGATTTTGAAATCAACAAACGGCACTCAAAATAGTGCAAATTTTGTTTCCAAAGCTCATCTATAAACCGTTGTATGCATATATTATGGATGAGATTTCTTAGGAGAAAATACTCTTTCAACGGTCTTTCTATTTGTCCAGAGTCCTTGGAAATCTGCTATGTGTCAAAGGAAGGCATCACAAAGACCATTAGACCTTTTCCAGTCTTTCCTACATCTTTCCCTGCCCTTCAAAATCCTGTTTCACAGGACATCCAGGGTAATGCCACTGACAAAATACCATTTCTGCATAAGTAGGTTTCAAAGCATTAGGTGCTGAAGTCAGATAGTGTGGGCCCCAGTCAACAGGAAGATGTCAGCTTCAGTGTATCCAGGCTGAAAGTTTGACCAGCAATTCAGAGCCAGAATACACAGCCCATCATTTCTGGACCATAATCAATAGTTGAGGATAAGAATACTTCATTTGCTGCTTCATAAAGCGACTGAGGAAATTAAGTGAAAATTATACATTGATTTAAAAGTGCAAACCCAACAGAATTAATTTCTAGTACAAATCTCCAAAGCCTGAAAACAAACAGGAATGCTGCAAATTATTTTGCTCCGCAGCCACTATTGTGTGTTACTTCTTTGTCTTCCAGGACAAGGACGGTTCTGTCCGGAGGCAGCATAAGACAATGACCTATAAGAAAAGGAATGGATATAAACCAGCATTTACAAAGAAAAGGTGATTGATACAGACACAAGGATTAGCCACACAGCCACCATCCCCTGTGCGCAGTGTAAGTGTAATAGGCTTGTACATTTCCATTAGGATTAATAGTGGCGAGGTGCTTTAAATGAGAACAGAATACAATCATTCATTTAGTGATCTCTCTCTTTGTGTCTGGTACAGAGTCTGTGCCCTTGTTGACTGAAAGAGTATGTGTCTGTTAGATAAACTATCATGTTGCAGATCTCCTCATACGCACTTAGCAGAACAACATTTTTGATGTGTGCACAGCCTGAATGACAACTCCATGTGTTGATATCCACTACTAGAAACACGTCATTGACTAAAAATCTGTGCTGATCCAGGTTCCACAGGTCTTGGGAGTACTGTAACGTCAAACCCCTCCATTTTTTTGTAATGACAGCTTATTCATTAGCTATTGAAAACAAATACTAAATATAAAGATACACAGAAAAGTGATCTAGTAGTCAAAATTTGATGCAGAAACTGATTTATGTCAATGAAATAGAACAATAAGAGATTCCTGTAAGTATATATCTGTATTTTCTGAAAAATCAATACCACAAACATCAAACAGCTCTCAGAATGAGCCATGAACAGCTTATTACACCTTTATCTCATTATGTAAAATTTTCTCCTACATATAATTTACTCAATTTTCTTTAGGAGGCTATTTGTAGGAAATGAAAGCATCAGCAAGATTTACACACCTTTACACAACTCCAGGGAAAACTGAAAGAGCATTGAAGAAAATACAGAGAAATATCACAGATTTTTAATTTAATTTCATGTTGAGCTACAGATTCTGTTTTCTGGACTTCCCCGACTAACTCGAGCTCCTAAGGCTTTCAGCTGCTTAGGGCTGAGGTGTAAATATTCAAGCAGGCCTCAACCTTGGGCTCATTTCATTCCTGATGCCATTCCCTTTCCTATGCTGCCTATCCCAGCAGGGTGGGTGGAGAGGGTGTCTGAACAAGGCAGAGATCTGAAGCTGCATGCAGCAGAAAGCCATGGATGCTAGGACATATACTTTTGTCTTTCACACTAATGTATTACAGCAACTCCCAGCAATGATGGTCCTCTGCAGTGAGGGTGTTTACCTCCCCTTTTCATTTCCCTCCCCAGTGCATGCTTCCCAGTAACAACTGGAAGGATGCCACTGGTAACCATTCTGTGTCCATACACTGTACATGACCATCAGCACAGATGTTAATGAAGGATTTGTGTTCCAGAACCAGAGTGCTCTGTATTTAAGCTAAATAAGGCTTTGATTATGCCTTTTCTTCCCAGGCTTGCCAATGGGTGGGGCACAAATAACACTATTCCAAAAACATCCCAGAAAATAACATGCCCTGGAGACACACATTCCTACTCTTCTCTGGAGGTGGGAGAAATTATTATGAGCAATGGTTCTCCTCAGGCGATAGATCCACCACCTCAGATATCAGGTGACCCATGAACTGCATCTAGTTCCACATCTACTTACCTTCAGCTCTGCCAAAGGCTCTGGAGACAAGGTTTGATAGACACCATCACACTTAAGCAAGTTGCTCCTGCTCCAGCAGACACCTGGGCATTTATGTGCTGTAGCACTAAAGCAACAAGTTCATTTTTGGTACCAATGATGTTTTTAATATTGCTGTCCTTATACAACATTTAAAAGAGTAGCAATGAGAAGAGATATTAAAGAAGCAGGCAGAAGGCATGAAGAGTTTGAATATTGGCAAAAGAAGATCAGTGACAGAGGTTTCAAGCCTAAGAGAAGAAAGTAGAGTTATAGAAATATACAGGAACATAGCAATACTTAGTATAGGAAATTGAATAGGAAAAATTATTCAGTAGCTGAAGAATCTGATGTTCTGAAAAAAGTAAGGTATATAGAACACTGAAATGTAAAAAAGAACACAAAGGAGAGGCTATGGGTAAAGAGAAGCCTTAAGAAATAGGAATATCACAAGTGTCTTCAACAGCAATGGGGATCTTTGTGTTGTGTTGGCATAAAAAGGACAATATTTCACCCCATTTGCACACTGCCATTCAGAAAATGGCTTCATGTAAAAGAAGTTAATAAAACAAATAACTTCAGTGTGTAGCATGCAGTAAGGACATGAGCCTGAGTTACGACCCTGAGAATGCCACACACAAGACAGAGGTGGTAGGATGTCACCAAGAACGCCATCAAGAATATGAATTACTTAGCAGAGCCAGTCACAGAGGACTGCCCCATGCCAGAGGAGCAACCAGGCTGACGCCGTCTGGCTGACAGTGTGGCTGTTACCACAGCACTGCCTCACACCACACAGACACTCTCAAGAGGAACAGTGGAAAACACATTCCAAACTTTAAAACAACTTGCCACTATTTTATGTGCAGGCATGGATGGCATTGTCTGGATATGTATGAAAGCATCTGGCAGGCTCACACATCTCCACGTCTTCTTCCACCAGCAATCCTACTCCATTCTGTGGCACAATCCTCCGTCTCGCCTGCGAGCCATATTGCCATCTGGGCATTGTTTACACAGACCCTTACTGTGACACTTCAGCCATCATGTTCCATGAAATAGCAACAAGCACGCCATCCATTAGCTCCTAAAAAGCTCTTAAGGTCTGATTGGCAGTTAGTGGCATGCAGTGCTTCTGGGGAACTTCTTGTTTCAGCAAGTAATAACACTTCTTAAGAATGTTATGTGGTATGGGAGGAATTTATCTCCTGTGTAAAGGGAAACAGATGTCAGAGAGAGCAGGACATAAGAACATTAAGGGGCTGCTCTGGCTAGTCTAGGGGTCTTTTCTGTACAGTGCTTGTTTTCTACTTTTCTAATAATGTTGAGTCATTATTATAAAGTCAACACATATGTTGGATTTTTAACATTTCTGAGTACTCTCAGCCCCTCTTAGCCCTGGTAATTTCTCAGAATTTCTCAATGGCTTTCAAAATCAGGGCCATCATCTCTTTTAAAATGTTAATTCTTTGCCTACCCTCCTCCACTTCTCTTTTCTTTCCTATAATTATTCTCATTCTCAGAATACAAATTTCTCATCGCAGAGACAGCCAGAATTTAAGTGCCTAGAATGAAATGCCTTTGTACTCAGTCTAGGTACAGATTTTAGCCTAGTATGCTACTAACACAAATACTGGCCTCTGTTTGATGTGTTTTCCCTCTGTGGCTGTGTCGCATGGCCACTGTGGAATAGCTAAACAGGCTTACAAGGGAATGCATGTTTCCTAGGAAGTTCTGATCTTCCCAAGCAGGTTTTAGGGGTGGTGTAAGTAGCCTTAATCCAGGTTGCCTGCAGGCAGATATGCTACAATGCTCTGCAGACATGGAGAACCTTAACAGCCTCTTTCTTTCCATCCCTCTATTACCTGGACAGCTTAGGTCTAGTTTAGATGTCTATTTATTTGTGCTGTTAAGGGAATACATGTTAGGTTTCCACAGCTGACTTCCAGATGTCCCACTGTGAGTCTCCTGCTTTGCTCCTGACGTGTCTTGTCAGCAGTGACTTGTCCAAGCTGGTACTAGCCAAGATATAAGTGGCCATGCAGACCCTGCACACTGCTAGTGAGCCTCAAACACAACTTGAATTGCATTTCCCAGAATAGGTTTTGAGAGAATTTGGAGACATTTAGAACAAACTCAGTTAGCAGGAAGGTAACTCATTAACTGAATAAACTTGATAGTTACAGCCACACTGTTTTAAAGCATGATATACCTCAGAATTCTGACTCACGACCCCTCACGGGCTCAGCAGAGGTGATTCAGTGTCAGGGCGTCGGGGCACTAACGATTGCAGGGGCATATCTCCAGCCCCATCTCCTGTGTCCCCCTGCCTGTACCAAGGGTGGCCATGACCCCACAACCAGGCCCTGCTATGCCCCTTACTCAGATCCAGAGGTGAGAACCCGGCCTGGTGAGGTGGCCTCTCCAGGCTCCCAGAAACTAATGATCTTATACCCTCAGCCTACCACAGCTGCCTGAGGTCTGGCATGCCTTTCAAAGGAGACAGCAAGGCTTCAGCTTGAACCCACGGTGCTTTGCAGCTCAGAGTACAACACGGTGGCTGATGGTTTAGAGAAAAAAGACAAAGCTATATACTCTTTATGGAGATGTAATGACATACAGCAAAATGGTTCATAACAGGGCAACAATAGCTTCAGCTTATCTCAGCACGGCAAGAAAGTCATGCCCCCACTATTATAACAGTTAAGTTCAGCACATCAAGCATCACAACAGAACAAAGTTCAATCTTCCAGCATTACAAAAGCATTGTATCAATAAAAACTCAGGGGGAAACCTTCTTGCTTTGTGCTTCTTTGCTGTCCCAAAAGAGGTCCATTTTCAGCAAGATGTCCCAAGAACCCAATGTCACAAATTCTTTTTTATTCTGGCCTTTTTTTTTTACCTTCAAGACTCCTAAACAACAGCATCCTTCCAAGAAGGACTTTGGGGTGTTGGTGAATAAGAAGCTCAGTATGCCTCAGCACCGCATGCTTGCAGCCCAGAAAGCCAATTGTATCCCAAGCTCACCCAGAGCAGCGTGGGCAGCAGGGCCAGGGAGGGGATTCTGCCCCTCTGCTCTGCTCTGGTGAGACCCACCTGGAACATTGCAGCCAGCTCTGGGGGCCCAGCACAGGAAGGACATGGACCTGTTAGAGAGAGCCCAGAGGAGAGACACTAAGATGATCTGAGGCATGGGCCAGGCCCTCTCCTACAGGGACAGGCTGCAGGAGTTGGGATTGCTCAGCCTGGAGAAGGGAAGGCTTCAGGGTGACATAATTGCAGCCTTCCAGTACTTGCAGGGGAACAACAAGAAAGCTGGAGGGGGACTTTTTACAAGGGAATGAAGTGATAGAACAAGAGGGAATGGCTTTAAACTGAAAGGCAGTAGAGTCACAGTATATATCAGGAAGAAATTCTTTACTCAGAGGTGAGGGACTGGCACAAGTTGCCCAGAGAAGCTGCGGATTCCCCATCCCCAGAAGGATTTTAGGCCAGGTTGGATGCAGGTTTGAGTAACCTGTCTCCTGGAAGGTGTCCCTACCTAGTTCCCGCAGAGATGGAGCAAGGTGATATTTGAGGTCTCTTCCAATCCAAACTGTTACATGATTCTATCTCCATCTTCCTTTGATAACATATGCTTGGCCTCTGCTTGTATAAATTTCTTATTAATTAAAATTTGGTTCTTTACTGTAAATTCTGTTCAAAACCCTCAAATATATTTTGATTTTTGGTCATGCATAAGTCCTCAGCTGGTTTAGAAGGCATTCAATCAGATAACCTAGAGCTTGTTATTTTCCTCTTCACACTTCTTTGCCCTTTTTGCTGAGAGTTGAGTTTTTTCCATTCTTTCAGCCCATTCTTTTGGTTTCACTAAAAGAAGAAAATAAAGAGTCAGTCTGTTCCAAAGGCCATGTGCACATTCCCATCATGTAATGCTGTGTTAGGGAAGCGTAGCACTCCTCCAGGGATGGTGTGCATGTGGCTATGCCCATGGATTTGTCAGTGGGCACAGTGCCTCAGCCTGCTCTGCCTACTCTTTGCAGGGGTGCAGGAATGCCCAGCACCAGGACTGGGTCTCGTGGAGGCAGCCTAGGCAGCAGGAGCTCTGCAGGAGCTGTGGGTGACAGGTGATGCTGCTGCAGCAGCACTCACACAAGCTGGCCCAGGTCACCCTGGGCATCTCCTCCCAGTACCCTGAGGCTCAGTGCACAGGAGGAGACTGCAGTTATGGGGAAGGATGGGAATAATGCTCAGAAAAAAAAGAGGGACAAGACTTCAGACAGTGATGTAGGCGTACAGTCTTCATGTCTGGAGTGTTGAGTTGCAGGATGCAGATGGGGAAACCCAAGGAGCTGTGTGACTGAACTCATTTCTCCCTCTCCTTTCTCTGCATTTCATTTTTTACATCATGTCTGGCTGGAAGTGCTATGATAATAGCTATCTTTCCTTTAACATGTGCAATCTGCACAGCGCTGGACATTGAGCTGAGTCAGTCTTAATGTTAACACTAACAATAAATATCTGGCTGTGCTGTGAGCATCTGCCCCTTTATCCCTAGAGGAAGGTGTCGCTTGCAGAGGCAGACAGAGTTCAGCTTAGCTAAGCACGTGATCCCAGTAGTTAATATAAAACATGCAACTGAAATATGCCCTATGGGTATATATTTATTTACACATGTGCCATGGTATACAAGTGCCTGAGGAGGTGAAAAAAATAATGGGTTTTGAAGTTTCCAAAATATCCTTTGCTTATATTTTCCAATTACTGACAGATTTCTTCTTCGATGAAGTATTCAAATGTATTTCAATCACTGCAGATTATGATTTAACAGCACTCCAATAAATGTTCTCCTCTTTTGGGTTTTTTTTACATTCAATTAAAATATTAAGATTATTTATCTTCTAATGATTTTTAATTTAAACATTATTTCATTTTATATTGGCTTAACACTGAGCTGGAGTCACAGAAATAAGAACAAAAACGATGTAACAAGCAAAAAGGTGTTACAGCACTTCATCGTCTAGGTGGAATAACACATAACACGTCTTGTTAATATAAAGACAATAGTTCAGCAGCAGTAGAAAAGTAGAGAGCTAAACTATGCTATCACAGAATCAGATAAATATCATACTGTTTTAAACTGTAATTTAAAAATTGCCTTGCTGCTGTTTAGCTTTCATATCAAAACAGTAAAAGTAAGTTATTGATTTTCCAAATGATGAAGCATTACTTCAGGAACTCTAGGCAAGTAAATCAATGACAGACCTGTAAAGCACTGGATGAATGTCAGTATGAAAAAATTATAATTAATGCATTAATAAAACATTGCATGATCTTGACAGACAGAAATTACCAAGATTTTATCATGCCCTAAACAGTTAACAGAAAAAAAGAGATTCTTCAAGGACTTCATTGTAACTTCGGCTTGAGAAGGATAATATTAATCTTGAAACATTATCTGTTTTGTCTGTAGAGAAACCACAATATCTTTCATCTGAGGGTAACTTCAGCTTTTATTGCATATTTATATATTTTATCTATCTGTAAATAGAAGTAACTTTAACCACTTTTCTAACTTTAAAGCAAGTGCTGAAAACCCATCTCTATCAATGGCATTCATCACACACTGCATTCACTAGACGCAATACCGCATTTGGGAAAAAAAAACCCCTTCCTTTAATCAATTATTCTCCATGTAAAACCCACAACAGAAAAGCAAATCCATGGGCTGTTGAAGGGTGCTGGGGGGTCCATGACCATTCAGACCTAGGTTCACTAGGACATTTGCTGAGCCCATGACATTCACTGAGCCTTCTCTCTCTGAGTCCCTCTGCTGACTCTGCCCTGACAAGTGTAAATCCCCTACAGAAATACCTCCTTTTTCCAAGACCTGCTGAAGTGGGCAACAGACACGCTTTTAAATGTGCCATGGCTTGCCCCCTTAGTCAAGACTATTCTTAAGTGCAACGCAGAGCAGCCCAGGCAGGATTCAGCCCATGGCAACTTTGGAGCTGGAATCATGCAGGGTAAATACCACCCCCACTAGTGACTCCCAGCCGTTGTTCATTGGTTTTCACAGTTCAATAGTACATTGTTAGAAATTTGTGCCCTTTTGTTTTAAAGTATTCCATCTTGTGTTTTTCCCACCTTTTTCTGGACCATTGATTAGCCCTAGCCAACCCGAATTTTCCATGCACGGATAACTTCTATAATCATTCCATTGTCTTTTTTGCCTTTTTGTGTTTTACAAAACAGGAGATGAAGCAACCAGAGGTACTCGTGGTACTCAAGGTGCCAAGCTCACATTCCATTTTTTTCTTTCTTAATCATTACTAGAATTCAGTTTCCCTTTAACAGTTAATGAATATGAATGTCAGTTGCTTTTTAAGGACTATCCACAAAGACCTCTCTTCTGTGTATTAACACTCCATGCAAATTTGTGCATCTGTTATTAGAGTTTTCTATGTTTCATTTAGCAGCATGGAAATGAACACTGCATTTTATCAGCTGGTCACTCAGGACGTCCAGGTCTTAGAAACATCTTGTTCTCCATTTCAGTTTCACTGTTACATACCCCCAATAACTTCAGCAAATGGTGCTTTCCCATTATTCATTCTGTTTGCCCAATCACTCAGGAATTTCAAGAGCAGAAAGGACTTCTCACCCCCAGAAAACTGAGCTGTTAACCCATTGCCACGAAAATTCATCACTGCTCCTGGCCTTCTCCGTCTATGTCTTTCTTGCTCATTAATCCCTCTACCCCAGAAAACTGCAATTTCTTTTAAGGTCAAGAGCTTCATGGAAAGCTCTCCATGGGTGCCTCACTGGCTGTTGCATGGCATTTGGAATTGAACCAGAGGGTTGTATCAGCTATTGCCAAAGCAGCTGAGCTCTCTGAAGATTGTTGCCGACAGTTGCTTCAGCCTGAGATGCCACACCAGGCAAATCCCCTGCAGTCTCTGAACAGGGACTCTCTGCTGCCCTTCATTCCTGGCTGGCTTCTCCAGCCTGCACTTCAGGATCCTGCTACCTGCCTCCTTCAATGACATCAGCAGCCACTGCAACCACAGAGGCCAAGAGGCGTCTGCAAGAAACCACTGCCTGCTGATGAACCTGATACCCTGAAGCACAGCTGTGGCTGAAGGCTCTTTCCCGTAAGGGCTAAGACCACTACAGATTGCAGTGTAGTCCTATCCACAGCTAAGTGGGGCCATATCCATTGGGTCCATCAGCTTTTAAGCAATTTTACCACCAATTTGGTCTGTGTAGTCCTTATTTCCTACCAGAACCCTAAACAGAAGAGTTTTATTACCCCCCTTCAGAAGATAAAAAGCAGTCACAGAAACAACCATTTGTTCTGCTACATCAGTTTAAACTTCTGGCTATAAAAAGCCTAGTTCTGCTTTCTTCCAGGACTTTTCTTCCCTACAGAACAGCATTGCAGGCAACCCAACAGCCAAGCCCATGGCATGACTCCAAGCATGATGATGCTCAGGTCCAGACAGGAGGCTCCCAAGAAAAACACTGATTGCTGTGAGACGATAGGCAACCCTACACGTCTGCCTGTGCTTAGCAAGGTTGCTGTAGTGCTCCTATTTGCCAGCTTACCACATGCACTTCTGACAGAGAGATTTGCTGTACCGACAAGCATCTTACAAATACATTTAAATAAGACACTTGTGAGATCCAGGTACCAACTTCTTTTCCAAAGCGCTGCTCCTGTCAATCTGTGTGCCTATCGCTGTCCTTGAGTTGCTATTTTTCAGTCAATAACTCTGTCAAGAAGTACCTTTCCAGGAGCACGCCGTAATCTCAGCTCTGGGTCAAACCAGAAGTACTTTTGCTGAGAATTTCTGAATGTTTCACCCTGTGCCTCTCGACTCAAGCTCTCTGAAGGTCGCGTTTCTGGACGCAGTGAAACAGAGGAGCAGAGGTAGCATACGTAAAACCTCACTTGAACGTTCTAACCGCTCGACCCGAGTAACCCTCCACTTCGCATTCTTCTGGACATTATAAATACTCGGCGGTGGGCTCTGCCGCCTCACGTTTTCACCCCGGCTGCCCAAAACGCCGTTTAAGCATTAAACCCGCTTCCACCTCGGCGGCCGTGCCCTGCCGGCAGCATCCCGCCCTGCGGAGCGGCTCCCCCGGGCCCGGGGCACGGTGAGCGGCCAAGGGGCGGGGTGAGGCGTGGCGGGACGGCACGGGGGCAGGCAGGGGCCGCCGGAGAGCCAAGGGGAGCCTGTCCGGCGGCCACGGCGGCGCGGGAGCAGCGTGCCGAGGCAGGAGCCGAGGGCGGGCGGGCGCGGGGACCGGGAAAGCGCGGAGGGGAGGGAGGGAGGGCGGGAGGTCGGTCGGGGGTACCCAGGCGAGGCGGCTGCGGGCAGCGGCGGGGAGCGCGGAGCCGCGGCGATTGGCGGCGGCGGCGGGGCAGGGCCGGGGCGATCCCAGCCCCGCCCGGCCCGGCCGGTCCTGCCCCGCGCGGAGCCGGGCCCGGGCGGCGTCGTGCAGCCGGCCAGCGCGGATGCGGCGGCCCCGGAGCGCCGTGGGACGCGGCGCGGACGCAGCAGGTAGCCGTGCTCTGCCCGGGCCCCTGTCCCGCTGCCCGCCGTGCGCCGCCGCTCCCGCCCGCGCTCCGTGCGGCCGAGCGCTGCTCGCCCCGCCGGGCCGGGACAGCGGTGCCGCTCCGGCTGTCCGAGCGGGCAGCCACCGCTCGGGTGTCGCGTAAAGGAGTGGTGGCGGGCACGGAGCGGCGGCGAGCCGCGGGGGAACCCCGGGTCTAGGTGTCCTCACACCCCGTGGGTGCAGCGGTGTTCCCTGTGCGAGACCGTCACGCCGCGGACACGTCGGGTAATTTAGACAGGAGGTTTGTCACCTCAGAAGGCTCAGGTCGCTGCGCTAATGGAAATTTGAGATCGGAATGCTGAAGTTTGGAGTGGGGGGGAATAGGTCGGGAGCTCTGGGAGGCAAGGGAAGAAGTCAAAGTGCCTTCCCTTTAACGAGCACGAATTAAACCGTCCGGGAGCTCCCCTGCGAGGTGTGCATGAGTGCTACGCGGAATGACAAATTTCAAGCTGATGTCTAAAAGCTAGAAGCCAAGAAAAGTAACTATTTGTTTTTCTGAGGCTGTAAACTGCCAGCACAGTCATTAAAAAAAAAAGAAAAAAAAAAAAAAAAAGAAATTCTTTTTAAGTCTGAGTTGTCTAAGACATTTTTCTGCAGCAGATGTTTATTGTCTAAACTTCATTTGCATCTAGCACAACCTAATTTCAGTGGAAATGCATACTGAAATGTGCTACTGTTCTCAAAAAGTCTTTCTGTTAATGAGACTACCAGAGTGTGCCTGATAAATTATACGTGTTTACTTTTCATTTGGAAAGGCTTTACAGATATATAAAATATAAAAAAATGGCTTTGGATTTGCATTCTTGTCTTTCCCTTTGTCATTTTTAAAACTCTCTTTGTTGGCCAAAGTGTATTGTTGTACATGGCAGAGAGTGGAGAACTGCAGTGTGTGTGGTGGTGATGATGAAGGGACATCCGATTTCTTCTGTCAAGTCTGTCCGTGGGTATTTGGAAAGTGGGAAAATTCGATTCCAGCCGAATTACAATGAGTGTACTGAATGCATGGTACCATATGTTCTTGTGCAGGCAAAAGTAGGTAGCGGAAGGTGAAGTCCTATGCTCACTTTATTCTCACTTGTTGCTTTGATTTCAGGAAAATTCTGTTTTGAAAACAGAAATTTCTTATTTATTTTAGGTGTAAAGTGTCCAGTGACTCATGAGATGATAAAAGCCTTCAGCTGCCTTTGGGACTCTTAGAGAGCCCACTGGAAACAGAAAAGAGAAGTATGGGATGGAGATGGTTGCTGAAGGGTTTTGGCATCCCCATTATCACAAGTTCCCTGTTTCCTCTTCGCACTGGGAATTATATATTCCCAGAGGAAAATTGCAGGTCAGGGGTGCCGGTGAGAGCTATGACCCTGAGTTTCTACCTGTACCACTTCGTGGTGTGGTTGGAGAAGACAGAGGAGGTATGTCTTACCATTGGGCAGATCAAGGCTTTGTGGCCTTCCACACAGCATTGCTTCTTTCATGACATGTGGCCAAGGGACCATACAGACACCGGGGACCCTAGAGAGGTGATCCATGAATTTGCTCTGATTTGAAAGTGTGCTTGACTCTGCCAGGATCCTTGGCCTCTGCGGGAGACCACATTAACCGCTGGAGAAACCCCAAAGCATGCTGGTGGGCAAGGAGATTGCACAGAAGGTGGGGTATCTTTGTGCTCACAGCTGACCCCAACTGCTGTCTCCATCCTTGGAGCTGGGATGACAAAGGTCAAAATGCTGGAGAAAGCAACCAAATTGTCCTGCACATGATGGTGGTTCTTGACATTGTACCGCTACCTTAATTTAAGTAATTTAGCAATCACCATTTTAGCCAGCACATCTATGAGGAAGTAAAGCTTTTCCCTGTACTGCAAAGAGATTTATCCTTCTAAGGCTACCTGGTGGTGCTGCAATAGGGATCCTCTGCTTTACCTTAGAGGAAATAAAACTCATTTCCAGAGATTTCAAGAGTCTGGGATGCTGAGGTACCTAACCATGGCAGTGCTGGGCAAAAAACATGCCACAGACAGGTTCTTCAGGTTGTTTTCTAATTATTTTGAACTGAGGTCCATACTTTGCAGCTAGTGTGTGACTGAGGCAAATTGTTTTGAGGAGTAAATCGTTAAGCTGTCACAAAGCAGTGACACAGGTTATCCTGCACAACCAACATTAATTTTTCTAACTGTTAAAGAATGTGTTTTCTGAATTACTGGCTACAAAGCAGGAGGTAAGCAAAAGGAGAGCATGGCTGAAAGATATTACTTGGAAATAAATTCTAATTTATTACATTATTATTTATATTAACTTTCAAATGTCTTGTGTGTGATAGTCAATAAGTGTGCTGGCAAATAATAATGTTACAAGTTTCATTGTCTACTTACTAGCTTGTCAGAGGCAAAGGATTACTTTCGTGATACTAAGTTTACTATATTAATTTTAAGAGAAGTAATTACTAACAATGGCAGAGACTGTGTGCTTTGTGCTGATTGAGTGCATCATCCTCGCCTTCACCCAGGGGAACTGGTATGGCACCATTACCTTTAGCAGAGTCATGACAGTTTACATCTGCTGAGTTGAGGGTGATAAACTCCTATGTCTGGCATATACTTTTCTTCATAGAAAGAAATATGTTTGCCATTTGATAGACCAGTGTGATAACTCACTTGAAAATTACTTAAAGAAACATTTATTTTGTTGCATATGGTGCTCTTAAATTATAGGAATATTATTCTCTCAGGCAGTCATCAGCGAGTCTGGTGAGTATTGCTGGTTGAACTACTATTAACAAATACTTTTCTAGTCAAATGTAATTGTTTATTTTACAGTGGAAAGCACTTGCAATTCATATGGACACAGTGGGATTTTGTTATAAGCTGATACAATGAAAGACTGTGACAGTTTATGTGATAACAGTGCACAAATTGTAACTGAATTACAATTACACTGAACCTTAGCTG
The DNA here is from genome assembly GCA_036630365.1 of Acanthiza pusilla. Lineage (NCBI taxonomy): Eukaryota > Metazoa > Chordata > Aves > Passeriformes > Acanthizidae > Acanthiza > Acanthiza pusilla. The sequence goes on from JAXCHO010000053.1 coordinate 9,703,581, forward strand.
AGGTGAAGTTTTTCTGTTGAGAGCTCCGCTATTACCATGCTTCAGAAAATAATTTAACAGCTCAAGGGCACATTTCAGCTTCTGGGAAAGGAATGAGGTGCTTGCTGTTATCTTCAGAGTGAAAAAGCAGCAACTGGGTTTCTTGGATGTCTTTACCAGTGGACCTCTTCCACCAAAGTAGTTTGGACACATGAACTAGAATGGGGAAATAACAATGGGTAGACACCAAATCATTTTCTCAGAAAGTAATTTTAAAACACCCTGAGTGTACTAAAGAATTCAAGTCAGTTAACTAACTGTAGGCTTTTATCAGATGACTTCTTTTCTGAAGGAGGCAATCAAGGAAAAGGATGGGTGGGAAAACAGGGTGTGGGTCACTCTTTAAATCATTTTACTTCCATCTGGGATGTGGTTTGCTCCTCCCTTCATCCTCAGAAGGCATTGAAAATGCATCTCTGACTTCCCAAGTGCTCAAAACAGACTTAGGTCAGCAGTGGCTCACATATTTTTCTGCTCTTGAACCTGCATATAGAATCATAAAATCATAGAATGGATTGGGTTAGAAGGGACCTTAAGGATCATCTTGTTTCATCCCTTCTTCCTTTGATACCTGTCCTTTGAGAGTTTCTTTAATGTGTTTGGAAAATGTTCATGACCCTTGAGTAAATAAATGGTATGGTCAGGAGCTCTGGTTCTTAAAAAGATCCCTAAACTAAATAATTTGATTTTGGGGCAATGGGAAATGCCCTCCCATCCAGCAAAAATATTTTTCTTAAGTTTCCTAGAAAAAAAATATTACAAATTCGGGTCACATGAAACAAATTTTTTCGTCATCCCTGTCCTTTGTTAGAAAACTGAAAAATTGGCCATTTGCTTATCCTCAGTGCATACATTTGGAGCATGAGCACTGATTGTCATTGGAGTATGCGGCAACTAAACTGTAACATGTTTATTTTTACCAGCATTTTTGGTAAAACAGTAAGTGCTTCTGACATCTTCGGTTTTTTTTACTGTGCGGCTCTCTTCTGATATTTACTGAAAAAAAAGACAGATTGGAGGATCTGCTGTGAAAATGGAACCTCAAAGTCCACAGGAAAATGTTGCAGTTAATCCAAGCCATAACTTCAAGAAAATCAGAATTTCTGGTTGAAAAGACAAATTTGGTGTAACTAATTTTTAGTTTTTAAAAAACATAAGAACATTAAATATATGCCCTGTATACCTATGCAAAGGGGGGAAAAAGAAAGTAAAATGAACCATAGAGAAAAGCAATACTTATAAAAGTATGGCTTGCAATGTTTATTTTTTTAAAAGTAGCAGAAATCCAACTAGTTTGATTGGGTAGTAGGACTGACTTTATGATGACTGTCTTTCAGAGCATCTTCACAATTGTAGATATCATAAATTTATACCATTAACTGTGGGAAGTTATATTAGGCATTGGCAACATGCCCAGTGGCATCAAGACTTGACACCAACTTTCTCAGGGCCTTTCCTCCCTTGGGTCTGCATGGCAGACAAGAACGAGCTTGGAAAGTGTATAGTTTGCCCTACTGCTGCAGGGGCAGGGATGGTTGGGTGGTGTTTTGGTAGTGCAATGTACACTTAGGTCTTTTAGAGAGGGAGCGAGCTGCTTGCTGTGCACCCTGGGGCTTGCTGGGTCTGTTTGCTAATCCTCATGGATCTTCTGTGTGTTCTTCAGCACGGAAATTTTGTAGGGGGGATGCACCTTTGAGCAGTCCCCTGTGTGGCCCTTGTATTTCTGAATCCAGTCTGAGCTTACCTAGAGATACCGTGAGGGACATGGAACAGTGCTCTACCTCAGTGCCCCGTCAGTCACAGTCCCTTGCTTTTAAGGGCTCCTGGGTATATTTTGCTGCTTAAGCACTGTGTGACATGGGAAGGTGGTGATATTTATGTTATCTTTTTTGATCTTATTTTCAGAGCCTGGTTTGAGAGCAACTCTCCCGAATTAATATGCAAGGCTTGCTGGAGCTGGGGATACGCAACGCCTGCCCAGAGGAGTGTTGGGAGGAACGTGGCTTGATCTCCCTCTTGTGGAAAATTATTGGAACTATATTCTTGTGAAACTGAAGAAAAAAAAGTCCAGCATCCATCAGGGAACAAATGATGGCAGCAGTTACCATGCCACCTGATGCTCTTGTCAGCCCTCAAGGAAATGAAGAGGTGGACTCTCTCATCGCACTGCATTATAATTACACAGGGAAGCTAATTTTAAGGGAAAAGGCAACTGATAAAATAGACCTGCCCACTATTGCATTTCTGATCCTATGTAGTTTCATAGTCCTGGAAAACTTGATGGTGTTGATTGCCATATGGAAAAACAATAAATTTCACAACCGCATGTACTTTTTTATTGGCAATCTAGCTCTCTGTGATCTTTTAGCTGGGATTGTTTACAAAGTAAACATTCTTATGTCTGGGAAGAAAACTCTGAGCTTGTCCTCCACAATCTGGTTCATTAGGGAAGGCAGCATGTTTGTTGCTCTGGGAGCCTCCACTTTCAGCTTGCTAGCGATAGCAATTGAGCGGCATTTGACCATGATTAAAATGAGGCCTTACGATGCAAATAAAAAATACAGAGTGTTCCTTCTGATTGGTACATGCTGGCTTATTTCAATTTCCTTGGGTGCCCTACCCATCCTCGGCTGGAACTGTATAAACAACTTACCAGATTGTTCGACCATTTTGCCCCTGTACTCCAAAAAGTATGTTGTGTTCTGCATTAGTATCTTCATAGCCATTTTGGTTGCCATTGTCATCCTTTATGCCCGCATCTACATACTGGTCAAGTCCAGCAGCCGTAATGTCACCAACCACAATAACTCGGAGCGGTCCATGGCACTCCTTAGGACTGTTGTGATCGTTGTTAGTGTCTTCATTGCGTGTTGGTCTCCACTGTTCATCCTGTTCCTCATTGACGTGGCCTGCAGAGTCAAGGAGTGCTCCATTTTGTACAAAGCCCACTGGTTTATTGCTCTGGCAGTCATCAATTCCGCAATGAACCCCATCATCTACACCCTGGCCAGTAAGGAAATGCGTCGCGCTTTCTTTCGCCTTGTTTGTGGCTGCCTGGTGAAGTCCAAGGTGGCCAGATCTTTGCCTATTCAGCCCACGCCAGACCACAGTCGAAGTAAATCCAGCAGCAGCAATACCCAGAAGCCAAAGGAGGATTTCCCACCGATGAATGTTCCCTCATGTATTGCTGAGAAAAACGAATCTTCATTTCACAATGGAAACTTCTGTAAGTAAAGGACTCCCCGAGACAAGAACTTTCTGTGGTTTTTAGGTTTAAGCTACAAGTGTAGTTTAAGTATCCATGCACTTCAGTCACAGGGAAAAACACTAACCATTTATTTAACTTTGAAGATGTATTTATCAGCAATCATTTGCTTTGGGTGTTCATTCAGTAACACACCTGATTCAGAAAATGCCTTTCATGCTACTCAGCGGCCAGGACAGAGTCCATGCACAGTGAATGACATCACTCACCACAAAGGCATCGCATGCTAAGGCTTCATTAGGTGCCTTCTGATCTTGCAAGACATCACTAAAAGGTTAGAAACTTCAGCATTCACTTAAGGCTGCTGACAATTGGAAGATGAGCCTGATTATTGCCAACTGGGAGAAGACTTCATTACATAAGTTGGTGATTATAGTTCCCTATATGTATCTTACTGTTGTGTTAATGGCCTTATATGCTATGTGGTATAAATAGCTGTATATTTGTACAATTTCTCATTAAAAAGTCATTGTTTGGTAAAAGTTTACAACATGCTAAACGCTGTATTGCAGTATACAGTGTAAGGTGACTAATTGTACAAATAGATGTGTTTCAATGGGGATATTTAAAATGAAGTAGTAGCTTTTAACTGTCAGAAACTTTAAGAAGTCCTATCAATGCAGTATTTTTATTTTTCCACTGTTACTCAAACTTTTTATGTTTAGTGAAAGACAACATGACAGTTGTCACTGTGGCATTTCACAACATATTTTAAGTAAGCAGTAGTAAATAACCATTGAGAGAGGATATATATATTTGCTATTTAAAGTAGTTAAAATGTGACCCCTTAATACATGTGTAACAAGTGTATGTACTGTTTCAATGCATATATTTTTGCTTACTATTTTCAATGTATTTAAAAATTTATGTCTAGCCTATGTAAACCTGTGTACATTGTGAATGCACTACCTAAACTGAGATCCTTCAGTTCTGAAACAGAGACATATCATTTCAGAAAACAATGAACCACAGCGGGTTCCTATGGAGTTCCTTCTTTCCTCTCCAGGCCCTACCACAGCATGGGATTGTGTTAGACATTCTCCCCTGGAAGTTTAGCCAGTGGGACAATGTCTGGTTTTCTGTCCATGGGACCCAACACGTCTACCACCTCCAGACACTTCTGCAGACACAAGAGGGAAGATGCGGTACACCAGGATCAAGGGCATATGTCCCATATGACCCTGCCTTGGATCTGGAAGGAAGGCTTCTTTAGTTTGGAAGATCTGGAACCCCAGCCCCAACCTTTTGAGTGGCTGTTCCAGAAAAACCTGAAAACAACTTTATAGTTCATCATTGCCTTACCAGCCTCAGTACACGATGGTGTTTAGTGTCAGAGGGGTTCTCTGAATCCTGGAGCAGTAAAGACTTCACAGACATCTGGTTTCAGGTCCCCATGGAAGTGGCCTGTGGTACTTCCATCAAGTGTACTTTATGGCTGGAGGCTTCAGTGAAGTTTGATGGGAAATTCTGAAACAAGTTCCCATTGTCTTTCAGTAAGAATGTATACATCTAACTTTCTTGGGCTCTTTCAAAAATTTGTGTTTAATGTCTCAGAACACACTTTGCCTTATGCACAATCAGAAGTAGTTGAGGCTTTTTTAAATACACAGCCTGAAAGAGCTCATCCTTAGCTTTACTCTGGTCTTAATCATTTAAAGCATCAGCATTAGACTCTTCCCAAGTATGTATAGTGTATAAGTTGTGTATTGTGTGTAGCAAAAGCCTTTAAAATGTAGAGGTTTGCATTGTGATTATCTTTTACAAATTAACAGTCTGTAAATGTTTTATGCTGTTAGAAAAGTGTATGAGAACAAAGAAGAATTGTATTTGAATGAAATAACTGTGAAAGAGAGTAGTAAATATGAAATAATTTGTACCAAAAATGTTGAAAAGCAGTGCACTTAGAGAAAAAAAGCTTAACCAAGCTAAGCATGATGTAACTATATGGATTGTAGATACAGGCTTCAGGCCCTGTAGCGTTGTGAGAAATAGAACTGATGACATTGCATTGCCATGGCTTGATTAGGTTTTTAGACTTTACATTGCTATTGGGCTGTATTGTGGAAGTTCTCCCCTGAAGCTGTGTCTTTTAAATCTGCTGGCTAAAATATTTGTATACTTGTGTTAGTTCCCAAAGTGGCAGCATGTGGCAGCTTCCTTGCTATTGTAGAGCAGAAAGGCCTTAGGAACACAACGGTTTGGGAAAATATGGTGGCTGAACCTACACCAACCCTCGTGTCAAGGATGTTACATGATTCATGCTATTTAGGTGAAAAATAAAGAAAATTTTTTAACAGCCAGAGTCCAAGAAAATGTATATAAAAGTGGGTTTTAACATCGGTGTTCTAGCATAGCTGTTGTCAGTGTTGGTGCAAGGTGCAAGCAATGCAAAGAACTCCACTGTTAAAGGCCATGTGATTGCTTGTTAGTACAAAACCCTTTCATTCTATTTTGATTTCCTTCTCTTATTTTGGAGCTGTGGGGATATTTTTTTAGGTCACTACCCAGCTGTACTTGAAGCAGGTTTCTAAGATTCATATTTCTAAGATACACATGTAACACTGACAATATAATTTACAAAGTACTTATGACTGAAGGGAAAAAAAACTAATGTCTGAACAGTCTTCAGTGAGTACATCCCATTGGGAAGTATTAGATAAGGCATAGATTGTGGAAGACTTCAGAGCACAATTTAAATTGGGACAAGTCAAGGGCTTAACAGCAGTGGACCTTAAGCGACCAGGAAGAGGACATATCACTGAAGCTGGAAAAAGATTAATATCTTCTTTCACCCTAAGATATTAGAAAATTCCTCCAAATACATGCCAGAATCCAGGCCTTTTATAATCTAGGCTGATTTGAGCATACAGGAAGCTGAATTAGGTCCTCCTTTCCAATTGGTTTTACATGGAACAAAAACTACAAAGGCAACTAACATTTCATTCATATTATTTCATTAGTTGGAATATTTGTTTTGATTATGGATTATGAAATAAATGCAAATCCAGCCACCTATGGAAAAAATAAAGGTTTTCACAATCTGCTTTCTAAGAGTCTTTTATTGCCAGCAGTCTTAGAGGGTGTTTTCAACTCATTAGGTACCAGAAATATTTTGAAAACTTTTAATAAAAAATCTCAAACCTTTAAACTGAAGGTGTCCAGCAGCAGTCATTTTTCAAAGAATAGGGAAAAGGTTTTGGCCTTCTATGGAAAACATTCTTTTAAACTCTGGGTGTTGTGCCTGAAGGCAGAAGGCTGCCTTGGTTGAACAGGGACTTTCTCTTGGAAATGACAGCAAAAAGGAAGGTGTATGCTCAGTGGAAGCAAGGTCAGGTGACATGGGAAGAATACCAAGATGCTATTTGCCAGTGTAGCGAGAAAATTGGTGTTGTCAAAGCTCAGTTGGAGATGAAGCTACCAGAAATGTGGGGGATGATAAAAAGAGTTATTTCTATATCAGTGACAAAAGGCAGTTTAGAAATTACATCAACCTGTTAAGGGTGAGGATGGTCACTTCACAAACAGGGACAGACAGACAAGGGAGAGGTGTTTAATCCATTCTTTGCCTCTGTCTTCAACACAGATGACAGTCTGGTGGAGTCTCAGTGCCTTGAGCTTGAAGGGCCATGATTGCAAGAATGATCATTCCCAGCTGACCCTGAAATTGTGTGGGATCTACTCCAGCTGGATCCCGATAAATCTATGGGACCTGGCTGGGATTCATCCAAGAGTCATCAAAAAGCTGTTATGTCATTGCAAAACCTCTGTCTATGATTTTCATGGTATTTTGGGAATCCAGGAAGGTCCCAGCTGACTGAAAGCTGGAGAACATTTTCCCGGTTTTCAAAAAGGGCAGGAAAGAGGATCCTGGAAACTATAGGCTTGTCAGTCTCATTTCAGTGCCCAGTAAAATTACAGTCAAGATTATTCTGTGGGATATTGAAAACATGGAGCGCAATGCAGACATTGGTCACAGCCAGCATGGCTTCATGAGAGGGAAGAGTCCTACTTGTCAAACCTGATTTCCTTCTATGGCATGGCCACCCACCCAGTTGATCAAGGGAAGCCAGCTGATGTAATCTTTTGGGGTTTCAGCAAAAGAAATGTCTCTTAATGAAATGTCTCTTCTTAATGTCTCTCTCAGGATCCTTCTGGACAAAATGCCCACAGCTGGATAAACACATAATGTGCTGGGTGAGCAGCTGGCTCAGAGCTCAGGCACAAGGGGTTACAGTGAATGGGGTGACAGCAGCCTGGGGACCCGTCACTTTTGGGGGGTCCACAGGGCCCCATCCTCGGCCTTGTGCTGTTCAATACCTTAAAAATTCCTTGGATATAGGACTCGATGGAATACTGTTTGCCAACAATCAGGGGAAGCCGCGAGCTTCCTCAAGGGCAGAGAGGCCCTGCAGAGAGACCTCAACAAATTAGAGGACTGGGCAATCACCAACCAGATGAAGTTTAACAAGAACAGGTGCTGGATTCTGCATCTGTGGTGGGGCAGCCCTGGTTGTGTGTAGACTGTGGAACGGGAGGCTGGAAAATAAGACCTTGGAGAGTAGCACTGTGGAAAGGGACCTGGGAATCCTGGTCAATGGCAAGCTGTATCTGAATCAGCAGTGCCCTGGCAGCCAGGCGGGACAACCCTGTCCTGGGGTGCATCAGGCACAGCACCGCCAGCCAGGCAACAGAGGGGACTGTCCTGGTCTCCTCTGCTCTGGAGCAGCCTCACCTTGAGTGCTGGGGGCAGCTTGGGGTGCCACAATATAAAAAAGGCATCAAGCTATTAGAGTGTTCAACAGAACACCATAAGGATGGTGAAGGCTTTGCAGGGGAAGCAGCTGAGGTTACTTGGTCCTTTTTCAGCCTGGAGGAGACTGAGGGAAGACCTCGTTGTGGTCTACAACATCCTCATGACGGGAGGGTACTTCTTCTCTGTCATGACCAGTGACTGCCAACACAGCTGAGGACACTCACAGCAGGAGCTAGCAACTTTGGCCACTCCCTTCCCATGGCCAGACCCATGGGGGCAGGCACAGCACCAGTGGCTGGGGCTTTCTGCTGCTGCCCTGAGGTCCCCCAGCACCTGAAGAGGGCTGGAGGCACCGTGCGGAAGCATGCAGAGTTTGCAAGTACCCCTGCTGCATTCAGAGCTGCATTTTTTCTTCCCAGGAGAAGCATAACTTCCCAGGGAATCCCCAGGCTCAGCTTTCCTCCAAGCGGTCAAGAGGGAAGGAAGGGCCTTTGCAAGAAGACAGGTGATCAGTGGAGGAAGAGGATTAGGGTTAGAACTCAGCACAGCTAACCTGCCTGCTGACATTGAGACATTGTCCTCTCCACAGTACACAGAGTGGCTGCTCTTGTATGGACCTTGTCCTTGCAATCACTCTCCATGGAAACATCATGGAGTGGACTAACCTCTTCTCACCTATTCGGTGTGCCAAGCAGGAAAGCTACTTTTCCAGGACAAGACATCATCTGGCTCAGAAACAGGGCCTGTATTAACAGGGCCTGTATTATTCATGAAAATGGTATTTGTCAAAAACAAACTCACATGTAGTCTCTGTAAAAGTATGTGGAGCTGCTGTGGTGATGTAAGGGCAGTGTGAGGTCCAGATCCTCATGGGCCATTTGGTCCTCTGACATTTTTCATCCCTGATTCTACTGGCTTAAGTAATTGGTTGACGTATTAATATTTGGTATCCAGGTAAACCTTTCAGAATGGCATACATTCTGCTACAAAATGTGCCTCCCTTCAGGTCAATTAAAAGAAACCAAGCCCAATGCCAAACCCAACAAACAAACTGTTAAGGAAACTGAGCAGAAGAGAAGAGACTCAAGCCCACTTTATATGCATTTTGATCTAGTAATAGTGCTCACTGCTTTATTACTTTGGTTAAACATATACAAACTGAATAATCAGAAAACAGTTGCATGACACTTATATTCCAAACTACATTGCTCAAGGACTTCCTCAGAGACAAAATTTGTCTCTATAGCTAGAATATCACAGTCAGCAGAGAGGCAAAAACTTGAGATTCACAAAAGTGGTTAGGAATATAAATTATCACAATATTTCCACATACATTATTTTTCCTGCAATTCTCAGTTAAAAATGTTTCTAAAAGTAATAAATATTAATAAATAACAATTGTACAATAAAACTCCCTTTTACAGCAAAATAGTCACTTTTTATTTTTGTTGTTGCTGGCCACACAATGCAAAGAAAAACATTTACCTCGAAAGAAGAAACCTAGCTTCTTTCAAGTTTTAACTCTGCGGGACTTTACTGAGAAGCAGTTATCACACCAATCCAGACAAAAAGGACACAAATATATACTAATTATAATCTTCACATTCTTCACCTAATAGAAAATTTCACTTAATTTTGAGTTAATGTACGCCTGGGTGTGTTTGGTGTCTTTTTCCTCATGAAGGAAAAAGGACGACTGCTGAAAAAAGCTTTCATTTGAACTGGATTTTATTTGATCTTCATGATAGCTACATAAAGTGTAAATCTGCATCTTAGTCTCAAATTCTGAGGCTACCTTTGTTTTCTGAGTCATCTGCACTGTCTCTTACACAGTGGGGTAGCAGAATGAGTCACCCAGTTCTAGTTTCTTTTTTCTGTTGGTTTCCATGACCTGTTCTGTTGCCAAACAAGGTTTAAACTCTTTATATGCTGCTTTTGCTAGAAATGTGTAGCTCTGAAATCTTATCCCCCATACTGAGATTAAAAAAAAAAAAAAAAAAGAAAGCCCTGCTTTTTCTCCCTGGAAGCGTTAGGAGATGTTTACATCAGAGTGTGCAGAGGAACAGATCAGGGCTTGTGAACACAAACGTCTCAATAAGAGATGAGCAGTAGGCTTTGTATCCCCAGAGGTTCTGCTTTAACTCTATCAAGCAATTAGCATGCTTATAATTTGGCAACAGCTCTCTATTCTCATTAGTGGCTTATATGCCTACTGGCTCATGTTTCCAGGCTTCACATTTTTTATCCCTGAAGTTTTCTCTCCCAAGACAGCTTTTCACTCTCTATCCAAGCCTCTGGTTAACTGCAGGCAAATCGTATGCCCATGCAATCTTTTCCACAGGCCTGCCCTCATTCCAGCTGCATCCAACACAGATATAACCAAGGTCCACAGACACTGCGTGCAAGTGAGTAGAGTATGTCCAGCTGACCACAGAGCATTAAGTGGAAATTTGCCCACATCCTGACAGCTTTGAACATGCGTAGATTTGCAAAGAGTAAAAACCTCAGTTTGGGCAAAAAAGACCACATAAGTCAAGGCGGTTTTGACAGTACACTAAGGTATATCTGAATTTGGACTTTATGCAGATGTATTTTGAAACTGTCTGGAAGATAAAAAAGGGAAGTATGTCTCTTACTTCAGCTTAGACCTTATTTATGCAAATATGGATTATGGTTTACCTAATATAAATTCTTTGTTTTACCTCTTCAGATAGACACTGGAAGTTAAGAACAAAGTTTTGAAAGCAGGATTTGCAAGCTTTTGTCAGAATATTTACAAGTTCCAAATATCCCCTTTATAACTGCAAATTTCCTAGAAGTTGCAAAACTTTGCTGGTTTTCAAATCTACTGACAAATATCTAAATATGCATCAATTCTATTATTAATGTGTTGTAGCTGATGTGCCAGCAGCAATCACACTGTGGTATTTTTTTTAAAATTCTCCTCTTTCTATTGTACGTGATTCCTGGGGACCATGGTGATAAGAAAAGATATTATTCCACAGTGTGGAAAAAGTATGAACACAGGATACAGAAAATTTAGTGCTGGCAGGTGATATTTACCAGACTATTTAACATTTTGTTATGGTGACAGTGCACATTTTACACTCAAGTCTTGGTCCCAGGACTATGTCCTTTGTTCAAGCTTTTATTGAACATGTCCAGCAGAGAGGTTTCTGGCAGAACCAGGGTAACATCGCATTGTGAACCCTGTAGGATGTGAAATGGAGTGAAAATGCTGTATCACCTTGTATCCACACTGTGCGTGCAAAGCCCTGGGCAGGAAGGCAGGCATTAAGCTATGGAAATTGCATCTCCTCATATGGTGACCAGCCAGGCATGGTCAGTTTGAACATTCTCTTCTTGCTTAAGGAAAGGGAAGCTGGGAATCCCCACTCTGAGCAAACTCCCATTTGTCAGAAGGTAATTCAGTTTTAAAACTGCATTTTCAGGTTTCATTGCTTCTGAGGCATCTGAAATAACCGAAAGTTTAGGAAGATGATTGTACCAGGATGTCCAGCCTATCACTGCCAGCATCACTGGATTAATTTTTTAAACTTAATGATTAGTCTAGATCTGCAATAAAAGATCAGAATCATTTGGTTCACATGTGAAAGTTCTTTGTTTAAAGGAATGGAATGTGTTTTCATTGTCATTAGTTCCTATAGTTGCAACACAACTGGAATCAAAACTGTTAATCAGATAGGACTCAAACCCAATGTACACAGTTTTGCAGGATATTTAGAGTTTCAGTTCTGAACTCTAAGCTATTCTCTGGAAAAACCTCAAAAGATACTATAATATCACCTAATCCCAGTGATTTATTTCTATTAAGTCTAGAGCTTTTTTTCTTTCAGGAAAATCCCACTTCTTGAAGTCATGGTACTGAGTTGCCATGAGCAAATGCCTAGTCCTTGAGGTTGTATTAAAAAATAATAAAAAAAGGTGACAGACTCCAAACTGAAGGCAAACATTAAAAGACTCACATTATTATGCTGTCAGCTGTCAGGTTTTCGACTAACTTCTCAGCATTTATATCTATCTCATTACTTTTTCAACGCTTAAATTGATAGCAGTGTTGGCTCCTCACAGAAATGAGCCCAGCCTCTAGGAGATCTAGGAGATCTAGCAGATCTCACAGGAATGTCAGAGCATGGAATAAAAAAGTGGCAACTGAGATAATTCAAACTGGAATATGGTGGACATGGATACTCTCAAATGACTTCTTTTGAGAGTATCCATGTCCACCATATTCCAGTTTGAATTATCTCAGTTATTCTGAGATACTCTCAAATGAGATACACTCTCAAATGAAGTCATTTGAGAGGATATTACTTTGGGATCTGTTCACATTTCCTTGTCACTCCCAGTCTACTGAAACAAAATTTTAAGAATTCCACTAAACTCAGTGCCATACTGATTTGGGTTGCAGTGCGGCATTTAATTGTTATCCTTCGCTCTCAGCTTCCATTTAGACTGAGAAATTTCAAATAATAACTATTGCAGTAAAATTAATCACAAGCATTTGGTTCACTAATGTCATCATTTGGCTTCTAGATATCTTAATTACAGAATCAAGTGTACTTTTACATAGGCACAGATTACATGATTAATCTTAGGTGTCTCAATAATTTTCAGGTTTGGGATAACCCAAAATTAAACTTTCAAGTTGGAACTTCACCATATTTAAAAGCAGAAGGTATAAAAAAATTATTTCAGAATTTTTACATAATAGTCCTGCCTGAATATACTCTAAGTGAATTCTTCTGTCAGTTTGATTGTGGTTTGACAAATTTTTAAACTTAGCAAATTCTTAGAACCAAATGAAACTTTAAGTATACTTCAGCGTAGGCAGGTACTTAACCTAGACTTACCCTGCTGAGTTTTTATGAATCAAGTCTGAAGATTTGATTTGAGAGGCTGGTGCTAGAGAAGACCTTGGATTGCTGAAGGCTAAATCTTTACTCTGGCACAAGCATTGCCTTTACAGGATCTGTGTCTATTGAATTTGACTCATAATAAGATTCATAGAATGGGAAAATAACTTTATATAATGCTTAAATGTGAATAGTACAAATGTCCCTTAAAGCATTTCCCAGTACCAAGAGTCAAGGGCATTTCTGCCAGAAATGTGTCTTTATTGTATGTGTACTTTTTAAACTTGATATTTAGAGAAAAACAGTATATTTGTAGTGCCTATCTCTTCCTGAAGGTCAAAAAGAAGTTATGCTTTGGCAAGTAAGTGTAAGTGACATCATTTTCAAAACTGACCACTGAGTTCAGGTAGTTTTCACTGCTTATAAGAAGAAAAGATTTTTCAGATATGTCTTTGAACAGTCATGTACATCTTGTATGAAGTCTATTAAATGCAAGTTATTTGAACTTGTCTAATCAGTATGCAACATCTCATTTGAGACTGTTGGTTCAAGGACACCTAGATCTTCACCATAAGCAGAGAACTACTTACAAATAACCACTGAATTAATAAATAAAAGTTACAGTATATTGTTGCAATATCATTAGAAAAATCAAAGCACACACCTTGTACACAGAGAGATTACACCAAATAATTGCTAAAGCAAGGTACAAATGTTTTGAGTAGCATCATATAAGAATTCAAACTAGACATCAGAAAGATAAAATTCCTTTGATATCAGTGACACAGAATAATGCTTTTAAAAAACATTTTATGCTAAATTTCTGAGTTGGAATACTAGTTACTGAATTCAGATTCCTTCCATGGTTAACTAGCATAATCCATCTCTAATCCCCATAGTTGTGCTTCTTAGGTAAAATCAGAAATAAGATTTGTAATATTAAATTTCTCAAGAAATTGAGACTGCTGAATTCTATTTTTTTTTTTTTCTGAACAATCACAATTGTCATTTTTCTTTTGGTAAAAACACATGGCACAGAAGATAGTTTTATACTGTCAAGAGACTGACTTGAAAAATATAAATATATACTGTATTTTTATATATAATGTGTATATACACTATCAACATTCACATTAGAGAATCTGAACAATTTTATTGAAATTACTTTTAAGAAAGCATTCTGCTGTGATTTCATGTCTACATAAAGCATTGAAAATGTTCAAGTGTACCGTATGAGATGGGACTTCTTAAACTTAAATAAAACATACTTTGAAATGTATGTGAGTATGTGAATATGCATTTTTCTTAAGGTACATTTCTTTTCAGATTTGCAATTTCTACCAGTTATAGCTTGCAAGTTGCAAAAATAAAAGAGTTATCTGGACTCAGTGTTTTCTTTCGGCAGGCTGTTGCAGGCAGAGTTCACTCACTGAAGAAACTATAGGCAAATTATTCTCAAGATGGTAGTTGATGAGATGACTTATGCTGTCAAAGACACGATCTTTTGTACGAACCTTCAAAAAAGGGATGCAAGAAGAGATTTAAGAGTAAGGTACTTTCCCCCTTTAACTTCACACTAAAATTGTATAAGAATAAAATGACAAAGTCATGTTTTACACACTGATCCCTCTTCCATCAAAATTGGTGGCAATTTGGCACTTATCCAGTATGTCTTCTGTTTTACTCCCTCTGTTTTCACCAAACAGACATTTTGCATGCGATTCCATGGAGAAGCCTACTATTATGACTCTTTCTGAATAGGTCTGCTTGAAAACTTTCTGCACAAGATTTTGTTTCACTGTAAGTCAGATCTTTAGATCAATTTTTCTTCTTCAAGAGATCACCTTCTTCTTTTAAGTGTTTTCAGCTTTTTAATAAGGAAGAGTTATCCTGCCAGATAGGTCAGAACCCACCTTCTTTGTACACCTTAGCATTTTTTTTGTCTTTCTAAAGACCTTCTTCTTCAGCTACTCAAAAATTCCCTTCCTAGAAAGTGATCCAGCCACTGTGTGTGCTTAGCTTGGGTTTGCCCTGTGCTGCACAGTACATGCTTGTGCCTTTGGAACTAAAATACCGCAGGGCAGAGAACATAATTTTTCTAGCCCACTTACCTGCCCCCTGTACTAGCATGCTGCTGGTATACAATATTACACCTGTGACAGAAGGAAACTGATACTGCAGGATAAAACAGTCAAGATTATAAGAAACCAAAAACTAATCTATATTAGCAATCTTTAATTATTTAGCCACATGTTCACAAAACATTTCCTTCCTGTGTTTCAAATGAGTTAGACATACAGCTGCTACAGGCAGAGCACAGGTCCACTCAAGCAAATATTATGTTGCACTAAAACTTTATATTGAGCTGGCTCTACACTGCCTCAAGCAAACAGCTGTGAGCACTGTTCTGAGTAAGGAATGTCATCTATTCTCTCCTTGAACTTTTCTCAGGAAAAGAGAGCAACTACTTTCAAAACTTTTCAAAATCATCATATGCTGTGGTGGACACCTCTCTTGAGGTACTTCAGTCTTCAATATTAAGTTCTGGAAAAGTTGCTAGAAGCTTAACACAGGATGTCACAGGTTTAAAAAAAAAAAAAGGAAACAAAGAACTTTGATGGTGTATGAGGCTATCTGGCCAGTCTACGTGCAGTTGTGTCACTGAAGGAAGGCATACTGCTTTGAAATGTTACTTCCTCTAAAATCAAAGCTATATTTTCAAAATGAGAAGATATCTTTAAAAAAGCAGTAATTTTACTTATTTATATTCGGAGATGCTCTTACTGTTAGTTAGACACTCTGCCATTACCAGCGTTCTAATTCTAAATCCAGAAAAATCCTGTGGTCCTCCATTTTAAACATCCATTACCTGAACAAGGGATCTCTTTTTCCTTTCTTATTTTTTTGCTAGATGGATGAGAGCAGAAGCAACTGGACAGTTAACTCTGCTCTGAAAACACACCCTTAAGGCCTGCTACATGTCACTGGGTTACGTGTGCAAAATTAATTTTCAGGCAGGATTTGTGTGAATCAGTCTTTAAGAGCAATCGTGCTGAGACATGAAGATGAAATGCAAGCCACTGGCATGCTGTGGTGGCTGGCTACACACTGGCATTCTATTGATGATTCTCCACTTTGACAAGTTGCAAATAGGGCTGCTCAGAAGCTGTGTCAGGATCCCACAAATTGTGCAGAGAGCACAGCTGCCTGTAACTAACTGCAGTTGCAGAAAATCATTGCTCTGGAATGGTGCCTCCTGAGCAAGGCATTTCAGAGCCAATTGGGCCATGGTGGTTCATCACAAGCAGGCTGGGGGAAGAGATAGGTGCAGAAAAAAAGTAGGTCCCTAACCAAGGAGAGCAACAAAGTAGAGCCGCACTGCAGGCAGTGCAGCAAAGACTGGGAGAGGCAGGAGGGGGACGGGACCCATCCAAACTGTGCAGAAAGAAAATGCCCTGGAAGTCATCACAGGACCTGAGTACGCCACACCAGCCTGCACTGCAGCAGAACTCCTGGTGGGACACAGCATTCCTGTGCTTGCCACGTCCCACAGCAGTGTTTCCCTTGCACCAGCCTGTAACAGTTATTTGTGGGTTTATGTTTAAAGGAGAATTAGGGGACCTTGTTGTAGGAGTCACAAAACTGTTGGCAAAAGTTTAGCAAAGGAGGCTGCCCCTCAAGAGGTGCAGAGCCACTCCCCAGGGCTGGTGTGCCCATTAAGCACAGGTCTGGGCAGCTGGCATCTCAAAAGTGCAAAACCATTCTTTGACTGGCCTCATGTGGCAAATGCAATTAATTGCAACAAGTACCATGGGCATTCCTCACTGCTGAAATATAGACTCTGCGGGACTGACACAATTCTGGCACAGCTTTCTCAGCTCAGATGCCAACAGGCCAACTCCTTTATGGGAGTTTCTCACTTACTTTGGGGCTGGTTATCTAAAGTTGTCCTTTATCAGGAAAAGGAGTTGCCCAGTTGCAGCTACCAGGAGCCAAGGGTAAATCTCATGACAATTATTTCAATCTCTCTGAAGAGAGATTCTGTCCTCCACAGAAGCAGGACAGGACAGCTACAGAAAACTAGGGCTCCCTTGCCCCCTCCATCCTGCTGTGGGGAAGGTCCCTTCACCAGCTAAGGCAGTCTTTGTGCAGCAAAGAGATGGAGCAGGTTTACCCAGGTCTCTCCAGGGCATATATGCAGGAAAACAGAGGGCCTGGTCCGTATCCCAGCTAACAGACATGTCAAGTGGAAACTGACAGCATGGAGGCTAGCCAAACCTCCATCCTTTAGCAAAATGCTAAAGTGGCTCAACTGCACTTTTGACCAAGACTGTATAGCATGTGGCCAAAGTGTGAACTTGCTTGGGAATCAGGTCCCTAAATCTCCCTACAATGTGTAGAAATCATGCAATATGTCTTTTAAGTGATACCGGGGAGAGAATTAGAGGTGTGATGGCATGTTAGAGATATGAAGTGGTCCTTATGATCAGTTCTAAATAAGCTGTAAAGAAGATTAAAGACATTTAGAGAAAATCTATAAAATCAGAAACCTCATCTATTAGTGAGGAATCAGTGCTTACAGTTCCTTCTGGGTCCACCAAAAGAAGATGCTTGGCTTGTCCTTTGTGCATGCCTGTCAGCACATAGGAGCCAGGATTCGTGGTACTCTTCCTCACGAGGAAATCTCCACATTTCTTCAATAGCTGTTCTGCTTCTTTCCTGCTCATCTCTCCTTGATACCACGGCTCTGTACTCAGCTCTTCAGCTTCAGCCCAGGCAGCTGCTCTGGGTAAAGGAGGACTGGTGCATGCTGTGGAGGTGGGTTTCTTCATCATAGTCTCAGATGTTTGATTCTTGAGAGCATCTTCAAATGGTTCTGGTTATGGAAATAGAAACAAGAGCAGGATCATTCAGAGGTAAATAACGTAATGAAATTGTGATATTCTGGTCATTTTAAACTGGATTTCTTTTGCATTATAGCCACTTCCCTTTACCTGTATAAAAAATGAGGGAAGATATTCTAACAGACTTACTGATTTATATAATAAGATGGTGGAGTGTAATGTTTTTAAAATCCATGCTATGCACAGAAATACACTAATAAAAATCAGACTGAACCTTAGCAGGATCTTTTGAAAGGTACTGGCTTTACTTCAGTAGTGGCTACTGTCAACAGCTGTATTTATATGATCTGGTACTGTGCAAATTTCTCCTTCAGTCTTTCTAGGCATGTCAGACAGTTTAATTCCAAATAAATTGCATAATAGGGGTACCTAATGTCATTATACTCATATCTGGTCTCTGTTATTAATTTAAAAATTATCCATTACTGAGTCTCCAGCCCAAGGCTATGTCTAGAAGGAACATTCACCTTACCACTCAGCCTACTCCTAGCCTCCATCTAGGAAGAGAACCTTGCAAAACAGACACAGGTTAACACATTTAACATCATTTTCCCAGCTAAAATCCGCCTCAGGGGAGCATCTTTTAAACCTCAGTCAAGTCCTAAACTCAGTGCTACTGTAGGGTTGAGTGTCATTATGGATCCCAACAGTCTGACAGAAATAGCAAATACATCATAGGGTGCTTCATTACATGTGGTACTGACCTCTCAAAAGCTATTTACTCTTGCAAGACCTTCATTTTGCCCACTAGTACATATCAAAAAGAAATGCTCTTCCGTGCCCACTAGGCTTACAAAAGGACATCTGGAGAGAGGTATGGTGAAGCAATACACCAGCTCTAAATAGATTGCTCAGATGCGAGGAGTACTCAGCCATGTTTGCATGGAACCACAGAGAGGCTAATTTAGGTCAGAGTAACAGGAAAAATACTGTGCTGTCACAGCTTACTGATATCTCAGCCAGTTATTAAAAGTAGCTGATATATGTCTTCACTATACTGCAGTCTGCACTAAGCCAAATGTATGTTTAGGTTGACAGACCACTAATTTAGGGCTAATTGAAACATTTTCTAATACTACTTTTTTCTGATGTTCCAATGCCTGATAAGAGTTAGCATCCCCGATTTCAAACAGCTGACTTTTCTCATTTCAGATCTATATTCACAGATAGATAGTCTCTCAACTTTCTTCCCTCCTTTCTTTCAATCTCACTAAAATGTGGAAATAGAGCCATATCTTAACAAAAACATGCCAGGAAAATGGTTTTATCTATATTGAGATAACAGAAATGTCGATTTCTGTAGATTTTACAAAAAAAAGTGTAGGCACCAACCGTTTTGTCTAACTGGCTCTTAATTTTGTGAACTGAATCAAATAAAACATGGATCAGCAATTTATTTGAGGTATGAAGAGTAAAAAACCAATAAACTTTTCTGTGCATCAAATGCTTTTCACACTTTATGTATCTCCTCACATTGAAAACAATGTGCATTTGTAGCACCAATGCCAAACTATGACTGGTGCTTAAACTGAGGTTTTTGCAGCTATGATGATGATTTTAATCGATGAAAAGCTGCCTTCAAAGTTGGAGCAGATAGGGCAGTAGGCCCACCCAGAGCAAGAGGTAACTCAGCACTAGATTCCTTGCTATTCTTGTTGCACAAAACTTTTATTATATGTATTGACTTCCTAACATACTCACAAGACAGGCTGAAGATAATTCTCCACCCATTCACACCTTCACTCTCCTTCACTTTCCTGTATGACAAGCCTCCTGGTTAATTTTCCTTCTGACATAATTGCCTGTGATGTTAAGGATAACATAGACTGCAGCTGACCTTAACTCAGATATTATACAGACTAGCTTCAAGTCTTCAGCCACCCTTATTTTAGCTCAGTCTGATATGAAACCACCATGGACTCTAAAATTCACCATAATTACACCAGGAACACTAAATTCAGAAAATTAAAACGTCGTGGGTTTTGTTTCTTTTTTTTTAAATACAGAACTAATGCATAAATATATTTGGTCACTTGGTAGAAAGGAAGGAACAGGAAGGGAACTCACTCATGTCAAACAGATCTTTTCCTGGGCTGCTTGCTTCAGCATCCTCTGTTGTTCCACTGAAAGGACTTTCAGCATCTGCCTGAAGTGCCAATAGAGCTTCTCTATTTATATGCTGGGTGTTTACATATGTTGGTAGCTCTGCTGCTGGTGTTAGTTCTGCTTTCTCTTCTGGCATACTACAAATATCCAGAGATCCTAGAAAATGCAAGACTTTATTTTCTTTTTCTTTTTTTTGGTATTTGACAGAACACTGTTGATATTATGACCAATTAGCACTGCACTACATCACCACAGGTTTAAAATTTCCTGGACTGGGAGATGTAAAGTCAATAATTGCTGGATCTAGTAGAAAAAATGTTGATTAATGGATTCAGAACTGTGTGAATGAAGGTATGGTGGGGTTATTTTTCAGGAGAAAAGAAAACCTTAGTAAATAATGACTGCAAATTTCAAGAATGTTATTCTGTTGGGGAGTCATGAAAGGAGGAGAAGGTATAAAATCCTCAAATATGTGCAGATTAACAACAGGGAACATACACTGGTATTTGAAGAAAAGTGTCCCTAGAAACACTGTAAAGTTATCACATGAACATGGATGGGGTCAAATTCTATAAATTTTTTGAAGTGACTTACTTGAAATTCAAAGACAAGATAAAAAAGAACATAATACATAATTTGCTATTTTTTGAGCAGAGAGCTTCACATTTCAAATTAAACTTCTCACTTTAGGCTTTTCATTTGAAAATTCCATTTTGTATACCCTATTGGGTCGGATTTTTTGAACAGATCATGCAGCAGACCCTTAAATATCATGGGGTTTTAAGATATAGAAAGTTAGAAAGCTGAAAGTTTGGACAATTCTATTTATTAACTGCTCTGCAGAAGAAAATATTTCATGAAGGTGTGCATTTAATAATTTAACCAGAGGTAATTACCAAATGCTTTTTACTGGTATCAACACTAAAACTCAGGCAAAGGGAACATGTCAACCAAGTGCAGTTCATTGCCCTAAGACTTTGAGGTATCAGACTTACACATGCTTTTCCCCCCAAGACCGCCTGCAATATTACAGCTAAAAGTAGCAAAACTCACCTTGTTTAACAGGCCCATGATGCCATTCTTCACTGAACTTTTCTCCTAAGTGATGGCTCTGATAATAAATTTGCTCTCCTCCCACTCCTGATGCAGACTAGAATGGACACATATGCAAGGAATTTTTCAATTGCCTTTAAAATGCTCAGACACATCATGAGTGGCCCTGCCAATTTCCTTGGATGTATTTTGTGTAACCTCATTCTTCCTTTCCAATTCATCATAATGTCAGAATATATATATCCCAAATGCATTTGTGTAAGAGTAAGATATTACCAGTGACCTTCATGTATTCTTCCCTGCTCTCTGCTTTTAGTGACCCCTGTGATACCAAATGATGCATCATTTCTTTTGTATATTTGTACTCACATAGAGAATCTTGACAACCTGTTACTGGGAAAAGAATTCCACAGAAACAGACATGGCACCAGAAGATTGCCCCAGAGTTCTTGAAAGCATGAGCTGAAAGATTCACATTGGTACCAGGGGATGGTCTTGGGGACTGAGGGGAGGATGTTGGCTAGAGACAGGACCCCTCCAGATTTAAGAAGGGTTGTGCTGGATCTAAAAGCACCTCTTACGGGGCTACATTGATACTGCAGTCAAACTTTTGACAAGAATGCTGTAGAAATATTCAAGCTGACCTCAGTTCAACAAGATGTGGAAAACCTACCTAAGAACCTGGCTGAATACTGATAACTGCCAAGTCATTAACATAATGAACTGCTAATAATGACTGCATTATGTTGTTTAAATGATTCTGCATTAAATCATTCCCAGTTAATGTGCACTATTTGATACTCTCTGAAGCAGACATGGTTTCTACAAATGTAGTAGCCCCCAGTGGATTTATATTTCTTGAACCTGGTTAATCTTTTAACACCATGAGGATTTCACCTCCTTTAATTTGTTCTGAATCTGCCTAATGTGTTGCCCCCTCGGTCTGCAGTGGCCATTCAAACAGAATCTAGCCACACATGAGGGGCTATGAGTTATAAATGGTCCCAAGGTATCCACCATAAAACACAAATTCTCTAAAAAATTTTGGATCCATCAGCAGGAGAGCAGGGATTAAATTGCACTGACCTGAGCTGGGTCTGCAGCAGTGGGAAGCCTTGTTTTGAGCCTGGCATCAAGGAATCCACCAGGGGGAGGTATCTTATTTGGGATGTTGTTGTAATAGGGATGCTCTGTTCCCTCGTTATCTTCCTCTGTCCATGGGTCCTCAAAACTCTGCATCCTGTAAGGAAGCGAGTGCTTTGTTTTGCCCCTCACTTGGATACCTTCAGCAGGTTAAGACTGCCTGTCAGGGGATCACTATCATATATTGTATGGACACTCCAGCCACCATTGTAAGTCAGGGGGCAAGGATGGATCATGCAGCAGATCTCTGTTTAGACAAACTAATAGAAACCTTCTCTGCAATGGACCAAACTATTTATGCTGGGTAAAGAATGTTTTTAGTTCACTTTAAAGATCATTATAAACTGCATTAACAAACAACTTTCTCTAACCTTAAAATAGTACTTGTAATATTATGACTTGATTGACTGTCAAGGCTCTAAATCTTTGTCTTTAGTTACAACTGCTCTATCACCAATATAATTCTGCAAGAACTTCACAAAGCCAAGAGATGTGGATACAGCATGCTTCCAGATTAGGATAGCAACATTTTATATTCCCTATATACCTATTTTGCTCCGATATAAGAGATTACAGGGGTTACAAGTTCACTGGGGTTTCTAGTAATGTTAGTAAGCACATAGAAATTCATGTCTCCAAAGGAAACAGAATGCTATGCCCCAGCCTTTTGAACATATACAAACAGAGTTTGTGTCCTCCAGAGAACAATGCCGTCAAACCTCCGTGCAATACATCACATTCCTGGAAACATCACCCTACTATGAGAAATAGTGAAACATCATTAGTCATTTTGGAAACCCAGCTGTTTGACCTACTCCATCTAAACTGACACAGCTGCTATGACAGTAATGAGGAAATGCCACGAATAACAACCATTCTTGGCCATGCAACTCTGCCTAATAAGTACAACACAGAACACATGATCATTTCAACATCATTGTGAAATCCATATTTAGCCTAGTCTTTTAAGTTGACTGTGCTCCTTTCATATTCATCAGGTAAACACTGTTTTTCTAGTGCAGCAGAAATCTTTTTAAAGCATTCAAAGCCTGTCTGTCTCCAGCAACATTGTCCACCACACATTTTATCACATAAATTGAAAGCTGAAGAAGATCCTTTAGCTGTCTACTGCAATTGCACTCACCTATCAGGGAAAGTAGGTGTCTTAGAGGGACACTGCAAGTATTGCTTAAACCGAAGCTCAAATGCTTGCCCTATGGTGCTGATGACATCCTGGGCCAGGCCATCACAGCATTCCAGTATATGACAAGCTAAATGAAAAAGAATTGACACATGCAAATCACTGTTTGTGTTACAGCGGGGTGCACTGACCTATGACAAAGCACCTACATGTCAAGCTTAGCTGCCCTATTACTGATGTACACATTTCAATAAAGCCCAATTCTGATACAGTGAATTTCAGGCAATGGTAACTTTTTAAAGGTTACATAAAATTGCAGTGATGTGTAACTGCAATAGACAGCAACCTGATTAACTCCAGTGCTTTCCCCCTGTACCACCTCTCTGAACTCCCTGTGACAGAGGCAGTAAGGAGGGAGGCTGGCAACACAAGCTGTCTTCTTATAGAAGGTTGAGAAACCTTTATCAGCTGTCTGAGCAGCCAAATCTGTCCTGGTTTTAACCAGAGAGTGGCTTGGAGATCTCATATGTGAAAACACAAAGAGGTGAAGTTGTGAAGAGCTCACTCAACACTGCAGGTGCATAGATGGGTACTAATAGCCGGAAGCGAAAGATCTGAACAAACAACATCCCAGCGATATCCAGAAAAGCCCCAGTGACTTAATTTTCCATATTCAGAGCTGGACAAGCATACTTTTCACTGGCTATAGCCTGCAATGGATTTCAAACTCTGGTTCTTTTCCAAGTCCTGTCACAGGAAAGAGGGTTCTTGTTCAAAGTTACTGATTTGTTTCACCCCTGACTGCGTTAATAACCTGAATATACACTCTTCAGATATAAAACCACATTTTAGTACATGCCCATTGTTCAGCTCACTAGAACCAACTGCACTGGATGCCAGTGTCCTACAAATAAAGCTTGGTAAAGATTTTTGCGTTACGTTGTTTTAGTTAAAGTAATACAGAGAGATTCAGTAGGTTTAGAGATGACTTTTCAGAGGCTGAAATACTGGACAGACTTCAGAAGAGGCCAGAATACATGGCCAAGAGACCTGCAGTTGTGTGGGTATGGAATATCTTCTCTCTCTTCTTCAGCAGCAGCAGCACCTCATTCAGCATGTGATGGCACCAGTCACAGTGCTAAACAGACCCAGCGGTGCTCTCCTCTCACCTTAGAACATCTGCTGTGCCAACCAGCAAGCTCAAATGCCTCGTCTGGGGAAAATGCCCCTAGCTGCATGTTGAAAGTGGATTCAGCAGACAAAAACAGGACCTCCAAGTGTCCAAAGTCAGAGCCAGACATCCCTGACTAGCAGTGAAACATTTATTTTTTATGCCCTCTGCAACACTGCTGATGACAGTGAAAAATCAGCCCCCAAGGAAGGTGCAGATTATCTCCATAAACATGGACCATAAGTAGTTAGGCCAAACAAAGCTAAAATGTTTGAACTCTATAACTAGAGTGTGAATTTAAAGAGGTTACAGTGCTCACTGCTAAACCTTTCTGGAGCTGAAACGAAGCATGAGTCATTAAGTAGTTTCAGTAGGTGACATAATGAGTAACCTGTTTCCTTGGATACGTGAATGGACTTTCAGCAGGTAGGAGATATGCTTCTTGTAAAAGGATGAGAAGGTTTGGCTCACACAGAGATGATTTCTTGTGAACGTTACAGCAGAAAATAGACAGCCTTTAGCTTGCTAGATCCAGAATGCAAAGCACGAAGACAGCTTTTCCATCCTTGGGAAGAAATGAGTCTAATATGCAAGCTGTACTACAGCACTGGTGGTAGGGTAGCGTCAGTAACAGGAGCAGCAACATTTTCACTAGACACAGATGTAAAGACAAATTCCCTTTTAAAGTAATTTGCAGGCAAAACATAGAATGACAGAATGGCAAGCCATGGTGAAAGAGAAATTCATGTCCTTTGGTAAATTTGACCCTTTTTTAAAATGTGTTTTAATACAGGTGACATACAAAGCCACCGATCTGCAAACCACTCATGTATACACACGAGTGGGGAAAGCACCCATGGGAAAGCCATAATGCAGAAGGTTTAAAGATCACAGCATGAAAGAATTTCACATGAGGTAACAGTGTTTCACTGCAGGAAAAAGGGCTTAGGAGGAATCAGCTGATGATGAGGATGAAAGCAAGTAAGAACAGGAAGGTGCATTCTCTGCTGTAGTGGCAGCCCCTGTCACACAGGTATCATATACATTTTAAAACAGCTGCAGAAAAAGAAAAGAAGGACGAACTGAAATTATCTGAAGGATGGAGGATGTGCACGGCAGCTGGAATGCTTAGAGTTCAATCTGTCAATCTTTTCTTAAAGAAAACTAATAAATTACTTGACCTAAATACACCAAAGGAAAACAACAGTATCAGGTGTTCAGATGGCTCCTCAGTCTAGGATAGCCGAGCTCAACAAGGAATAGTCACAGGAAGCTACGGCTGGACACATTCAATGTAAGATAGAACGAACACAGTACAGGGGAGCATAGTACAGAAGGAACATAGTATATAAAATCCACTCACACAGCAACAGAAAACAGCACAGGGCTCCTCCAAACCCTACAGAGCAAATATCTGGTCTACAAGGCTAGTCACTACATTGACTGAGATCTCTCAGAACAGCTAAATCCGTCCTGGATTTAGCAGAAGGGTACTGCTAAAGCAGGTGGGCTGGAGAGCAGCTCTGCACCATGCACCCTACAGTCTGACACGGGAGCTTCTCTGATTGTCACATGTTACACGATGTTGTAACATAACAAGCATAAAAAAGAACTGGACTGTTTCCTACCTCCCATTCCCCATAAGTTTTCTAGGTATTTCACTTAAATTCAGCATACTAGTATGCTTTGTGCAGGTATTATTTAAGAGCTGATGCTCTCAAGTCTGGACATCTATGCACCTGGACACGGCTGATTCTTCAGGTATCATTAAAGCTGACTGCATGTGCAAGCTACTGAATTAGTTGTGCTGATGGTAAGGTGGGCAGCTGAGAGTTTGCAGGATTAGCAACTTCAAGTGTCTGAATTCTCCAGAAATCCTGTTGAAAATATTTCACGTCTTTTTTTTTCTTTTTTTTTTTTGAGCTAGCCAGTTCTTCTCCATGATCTATGACCAGTAAATAGATTCTCAGGTACATTACACAATACTTAATACCTTGCATTAAGACCTAGTGAATACAATCAACAAGTAGGTCCCTGTCTCTGACTGATTGCTATTAAAACAACACAACCTTGAATAAAATTTCACTGAGAAAGAGAATTACAGTAAGCTGGCTCAAAAGCTAGCTATTTGATTAAAAATCTGATCTTGACAGGAAAAGTTAGGCATGTACTGAGAAGACCTAACAGATTCAGCTGCCTCATCAGATGATTTAATCAGAAAACTGCTTACCTGCTGCACAGTGATTGGGTAAGACTTAGCCCTTGCCTAGAAGTTCCCATAACCAAGTAAGGCAAGTGTTTGATTTAAGAGATGAAGTAAAATCAAAGTGATATTTGGATATGAACTAGAGGCAAGACCTGTTCCAAGCTTGAGAATGAAACTGCTGCTTCTTATTGTTACACAATATTTCCATGACTCTGTCAAAGGCAGTCCTTTGATTGGCCTACATTTATACTTTTTGAGGAGAAGGGGGGATGGGGGGGGGGGGAAGAGAGGGGGGGAAATCTGACCTAAACCATGAATAATTTGTGTTTCCCAAAGGAAAAACAGACATCAAATAAATAAGTCTAACTTACCTCTACGATTAACAGGATCCTTAGCTACATATGCAATATAGTCTGAAGTATCCTGCCAAAAAATTAAGATATCTACAATGAATGCACAAAAACATTTGCACTGATTACAGCAAAAGATCACAGTCCCGAATACATATATTCCTGTGGGCAGAACCCCAAATGACATCTTTTGTCCTACAAGTTGCATACTACTTAAACCGCATATAAAAGTTTATGGGGTTTGGTACTGATTGGACCATCTTCCTTTTTACACAAGGTCATCTAACCCAGCAGAACTTTAAAAACTCTTCCAACAGTTAAACAAATTCAGTCATATTTGGCCCAGGCCTCATTTAGGAGGGAGTAAAATTACAAGCCCTTATCTTCAATCTACCCAGAGATTTTGGTTCAGAACATGAATAATCATCTGGTTCTGTGGCAGAAAGAGTGGGAGTAACAGCGCTGCTCTCCAGAAATACTGAGCAATGGCATTTATTCATGTGTGACAAGCAGGTGTTTACTGACTACTGTGCCATATGGCACAGAGGTGCTCAGCCCCTCTTTGGCTATGACAAGCACTATCCCAGGTCACCCTCCCACAGCCCTTAGGCTGCTCCCTGCCACACTTGTTGCCACATGCCTGGTGGGATTGCTGGCAAGGGCAGAGAGATATCTTCTTGGGGTATTTTTTATTTTGCTTCCTCTCCTGCCACCCCTATGCTCCTGTGCACAAGTGGTGCAGACTTCTATCACTATGCAGACAAAACTGAAAGGACTCTGTTTCAGGGAAATACTCAGACCTGCTGATATATCTTGAAAATGCAATGTAACCTTGATGAAATCAGGAAGTCCTGGTTAGATCTGGTATTTTTTGGTATGCCTGGCTAGTCAGGTATAGCTAAACTCAAGGGATATATAGGATACATTACAGCTGGCTGTGTAAATCTACCCAAAGCCTTTTCAGGTGACTGATTCAAGATCATTGACAATTATGCCAAGATCTAATGTCATAACAAACATCAATCTTCAGTTAAAAGATAAATTTCTTCAGCACAGCTTTTTCTAGTGCAAGCACGCACCACCACCACCACCACCACCACCCACCCAAAACAAATCACTGTACTGAATGTCTATACAATTTCCTTCCTTAGGAGAGAGCAAGGGAAATGACGAACAACAGTCACAGTTCTGGTGACAGATGTGTAGCCATATCGCTTAATGCATTATTGGAAGGCACTCAGACAAAGCAGCAAATGAGGCTGGCCTGATAAAAAAGCATAGTCCTAGCATTTTGTCTAGTAATTTCTTATGCATCCTGTGGCACAGTGTCTGGGCAATGACTACAGGGGAAATAAGAATGCATATCAGAAAGTAAGGGGAAAAGTGGCTATGTAGTAAAAAATAGTAGCAAATAATACAGAGCCCTTGTCTCACTGTACTGGTTTCTCACAGCATGCACTGAAACTCTCTGAGTGACCAGCGCATGCTTGGCATTGATCCCAAGAGACCACTACGAGGGAAGAGAGTGAACGTGTGGGTGCAAATTGCGCTGTGTTATTTATTTCAGGGCCAGAAAGACTGGAAAATGGGCCACAGGTCAATTTATTTACTACTTCAGGCATAGCTAATGGATACATTTATGCCTGAGTAAATCACAGATCTATCTCATAGCCAGCGTGGGAGTGACAGTCTGAAACCATCTACTCCTCATTTTGTCTAAAGCTCTGAGATTCAAGCTTACTATGACAAACCATTCAGGACCTAAGGTGGGCCCATTTCACTGTGGCCAAGTAGGAAGACCCCCATCTAAAGACTATACAGGCATTGGCTGATGCAGCAAAGTGGTTGTTGACATTCAAGGACTGAAAACAAGTATGAATGAGCTATAATTTTCAGCCTAAAGAAGTTGCATTGTGGTGTTAATATTTGGAGGTATGGCCGAAACTGGAAAAACTATTGCCTTCAGGGGGCTCTGAGAGACCTGCCTTATCAGACTTTATGAGATCCTCCACTCCAAAATTTCACCAGATATCTCCAAAAACAGATGTTTTGTCTGGGAGCCTGGAAACAGCCACATGAAATTACTATGGAGGAGAATTTTTAGTGTATCATAAGGAGGTACTGAAGAGAACTAAAGCAGATTGAGAACACAGTCCTGGAAGTGAACTAAAACCAATTTTGAAATGCTGTGTAAAAGGATCTGGTAGGGAGATTTTTAAGCTCCCATATACTGACACAGCCAGAAACTGACTCATTGCAAAGGTGAATATTGAAAAAATATATTCAGTATTGAAGCCATTTTCCAAGACTGTGGAACACTTCTCCAGGGGTTATATATACAGTATTGAAGCCATTTTCCAAGACTGTGGAACACTTCTCCAGGGGTTATATTTTAAATAATATGATTAATGGTAAGGGAGTGGGAAGAAGGTTGTAAACCTAATTGCTGTCACAAATGGGACACAAATATCCAGAGCAGAATGTTGATAGGGTAGAAAAGTGAGAGCAGCCTCACTTCCTGACAAACCAAACTCCAAAATAACCTCAAAATAAGGGAGACACTTTCTGAAGAAACATGGGCACAGATTTCATTTCCTAGGTCACCATGGCCTTTCTCAAACCAGTTTAAAACTTATATAAGCAGATAAACTTATGGTCTGGAGGCCAGCTGTGGTTGGGGGATACAGTTTGGTTGTGGCAGTCCTCCACCAAGTGAAAATCATTAAGGGCTGATGAAAGTTATATCTAGATGGCCCTCTGATGAGTAAATAAAGCTGTGACCTAAATTACATCATTGCATCTTCTACATGCACCCAGGACAAAGGAATCAGCTGCTTTATTCACTAGCTGTTGATTTAAAGTACCTTACTAGACCACTGAGATACGCTTGTAGAGCAACATTAGATACTCGTACCTACCTTCTTCCTCCCATCATCAGTATGAATTCATGCAGTAGTCTTATTGGGAGCACAAATTTACAATTTCACTGTATCTTGTAGGCTGCCTTGCACCAGGCAATTTCATTTCTCTGGTAGCTCACTGACTCAGTAGCGTGATTTTTATCTCTCTAAAACATTTGGAAGAGCTTGTTTACTCCAAATCCAGTCTCTACTGCTGTTCCTCTCCTCTTTCCTGGTAAATCATTTCATCAGTGGGCAGTGTGAAATGGTGTTTCCAGGACTTAGCATTTGGGATGGCAGATGGGCAGCAAAGAATCTTCTTATGGAGGCAGGGAACTGTGCTAATCACTCCTCTGCCCACTTCAGGAATTGTTCATTTACAGCATCCATTGCAATCTGTTGTATTTCAAAGCTGCTGTTGATCCATTTTTTGTTCCCCAAATTATTGTGATATTGTGTCCTTTTCCCTTCTGTAGTTGTACTGAGCTCAGCAAAGCTATACTAAGACTGAAATTTGTCTTTATGTTTTCTGAGGATAGCAAAATGAACAGAAAGTGCCAAGCATCTTCACCTTAACGGAGTTGAACAGAGAGAATTATCTCACAAAGCAGGCTAGAAATTTCCTTACCTCTAGTACATGACTGATACATGACAGACAATCATGTGATGGAGAAAAAGGTACTCATTCAATTAATCTAAGTTTAAAAGCTTTCAAAACTCTAAGGTAAGAGGTGAACGCTGTCACTAATTAATAATTCTCCCCTTGCTTCCTGAGAGACAAATACTTTTAAAGCCCATTTATTAATACACCTTTGGATGAACAGCTAATAAAAATAACGAAAACCACAATAAGCAGGAACCTGCTCTTTGATCTAAATGAATCAAATATGTAGGTGTACCTGAACGCTTTGCAAAACAAGAGAGAAAGATCTGTGCTTTTTCTGAAAGACTGTCTTCAAGCTGCGTGAGTGTAGCAAATATACCTGAAGGCAGAAATTTAGCACAGTCTTTTCAATGTATGCATACACTTGAGAAGAAGAAAAAAAGAAAACACATGCAGTACTATAAATATAGCTGCAAAAAAATTCTATTATTGTAAAAAGTGTGAGATATAAAAACAGTCAGGATAAAAATTCATACAATGCCCCCCATTTCACTACACCACATTACTGTGAAAAACAAAGCCCTGTTTATCAGTTACTACATGAGTGCTCACAGTCCCTTGATGCTTTTTGGTTTCAGTCATTCAAAGGGGAGGATCTATAAATGCTTGTCAGTCATTCCCCTCAAAGAGACCTTGATGGCAAAAATCAAGAAGAATTTATGAAACAAGAAACAGGAGCTACTGTAGTTATATTTTTCTTTCAGTAAGATATGCATTAAATTTTGTCACACAGTCCTCATAAAGCAGTATCTATGTGGGGGAAGGCTTTAGAGAAATGCTTACCGGATCACCTCCAGATGCAAAGGAGATAGATTGCATATGGTGATTTGCTATGATCTGTATGGATCAGAAAGAATAAGTGTGAGTCAGATAGTTTTCTTACAGTTTGCAATTTTGATTTCTTTGTTTGTTTGTGTGCTTGTGAAAATCCAAAATCAAGATCAAAATGGCCCACAAGGACTTCAAAGAGTAGCATGATAATATAAACAAACTGAAGGATGAATGTATCTATTCTGGGTGTTCTTTGAAATGTATCTGGACTCTGCAAAATTGTTAAATGTGCTCAGAGCTCCAGTAAATCATATAGACCTGTCTTATAGACAGATAGACAGTATCTCTGGAGAAATTTTAATCTGTTAAAACTCACTTTCTTTATTACAGATAATGATGAATGAAACAATAGGTCCTATTCATCAAACCATTTTTCTGCTGATGCTACTCTGGTGAAATCAATGAAACCATGCCAACCTGTACACCAGCTAAGGTCTCTAACATTGCATCCAACACATACTGTGTCATTTTATGTTTCAAACATCAACATGTTTGTAATATGCAAACAGAATTTTGAATCTAGCTGCAATGTAGCATTGTGGACAAATTCACAGGCACACTCCCGGACATTTGAAATTCAAATTGCTTATGTACAATTTGAACTAATATGATATTTTTCTCCGAAGAGACAAATTGTCCTGAACCTCTAATAAAAGCAGAACATCTCTGCTACTCTGAAAATTAACTTACGAAATCTTTTAATAATGAAATCAGGTAACAACCGAGAAAGAAAAGGTCATTTGAAAGACAGTTACACTTGATATTTGAGTCACAGAAGCCATGCCAAGGAATACATCTGGGATGGGACAGGCCCCTGTTTAGTGCTTCAGAGTATCTGACAATAGAATTAGGATCTTAATTCCTCAGCTTGGAGAGGGAGCCACATACAGAAAAACGTTTTGGAAAAAACAAAATAGGTTAGGAAGATATTCTCTGGGCTGTTTCCCTAACCTACTTCTTAAAGACCTGAACTAGCAACTACCTTCCTTAGGAAAAAAAAAAAAAAGTCTGACAGGACTTTCTCTGGATCTTGCTGCTTCACTAAGTCCAAGAAAGGTGATTATTATTTGTAGTGCTTCTATTATGTAAAGAGCACTTCATTTTCAATAGCCCTGCTTGTCCCACAACAGCTTCTGAAGATGTGGTTAGTTTTTAAGTGTTCACTGGTGAATTAGTGTTCCCTTACTCATCAGTGAGGATTTTCCTTCTCTTTTTCCCATAAAGGAATAACAATAGAATATATAGAATATAGAATACATATAGAATGTAAAATCCTAGGAATACAACTGAACTAGTGAAGTTCTGTTACACATTTAATATTATCACTATCTTGACTTGTGCAAATAACCCAATCTTTTACTTCAGCACCATATAAAAGAAAAATTATTTCAGATTGTCGCTGAACTAATTGTTTTTTAATTTTATGAAACTTTGAAACCATTAGTTCAAGTCAGATTTTTTTCCTTTTAATTCCACAGCTAATTCGTTTGGTTTCAATTATTTTGAGGTACGGGTATTCCCCACCTCACCCCTGCCAATACCAAAGCACTGAAAAGAGGCACAGCAAATTACCAATGCCTTGCATTGCTTAAAATAAAACTATTCATTAATATTGGTTTATAGTTTAGAAACCTTTCAATCTATGCCAAGCTGCATTTTAAAGAAACAAACAAAACAAAATCATCTTCCACGCATGCCTACTTAACATGTTCACAGAACTGTTGGGTAGGTGGGCATGCAGTTGTTTTCCTAAAGAAACAGCTAGCAACACTCTCCTTCCAGCTCTTCTGGGGAAAAGAGGCCATTACAGAAGTTTGCAGCCATCTTCCTGTGTAAAGGGCAAAGCTGCTGGGCCATGGTTATCTGAAAATCAAATGCTTGGCATAAACAAGAAACAGGGGAGGCCACAGCCGAACTAGGGATCTCTGAGAAACCAGATGTTTCCCAGGCCTGCCACACCCAGAAGCGCCTACCTCAAAAAGAATGTTGTGAGAGAAAGATGAACAGTTTTGTCAACTCTGAGCAAAGGCAAAATGTGTGGGGGATGACTCTTCTCTGAAATAAATCAGTTTAACTACATTTCTCCCCTAGCATCGACTGATGACAAGGTGACTTTCAGGGTTTGGCGCTTTCTAAGCAGATCCAATTAATATCAAGTTCTTCTGCTTCTGATGGGGGGCAACTGTGGTTATGAAAAGCACTGCTGTGTATATTCTACAGTAAGGCTACAAACTACTGCAGCCATCACAGCACTGTTCCCACAGTCTCGGTGTTCACTGCGGAGGATTATGATGTTTTCTAAATAAGGATAAGAATGAAGATACATGAATGAAAACATAGTACCAAACAGGAAGCTTTTTAATAGACAGTGTATATATTCTTTCTTCTTTTTTAGCCCTGAGGCTCCAAAGGACAGTAGGAATTTTACTTTTTCCTCTCTGGCTGTATCTGGGCAGAAAGTTGCGTGCCCTAACGCAATATTTGGTTCACAGCAAATAGCACAGCAGTGACTACGCATGTCTGTCTGTTTCCTCTTTATATATACCCTGAGCAAGGATTTTTCTCATCTCATACATCATTCACAAACCACTGCAGTGATTCCCCAAAGTCTGTCTGTACCTCCAGCACAGTGAAGAAGAAGAAATGAGCTAGTTTAAAAAGACTGTCTTGTCTCTCTGAAAGACTGGCCTTTCACTGCACTGCAAAATCCCTGAGGCCGTACTTTTAGCAGCGCCTCAGAAATGGTTTGCCCTTTAACACTATAAATGGGAAGAAAACAAAATTGGGGATGCACATTCAGTATTTTAGTTGCTACTCCAAGCACATCCCTTTTACTGCTCTGAAAGCTTGTGGTAAGAACTCCCATGACCAGAAAATGGTATTTCACATTGTGGGTCTTTTAAGAGCAAAACTGATCTACAGAAAATATGGCAAGAAGAAAATGATTCATCAAAGTTGTGCTGAATAGTGAAATAAGCTGACTTCCATTATGATTTATATTTTGAGTTCATTCATTTTATGACATTATTGAGGAATAATAACTTTAAGCAATGGAGTATTTGGCAGACAGCAAATAATTGTGCAGCACGCTGTTTATCAAAAGTCTCACAAATTAATACAGAAGTTACACTCACCTGTTTTGTATCAGGATTCATTAGATTTAAGCTGCTGGTGGAGATATTCAACATTATGCTCATTCCTGCAAATTGAAGATTGCTCTTTCCCAAGATGCTAGAAAGGACTTTGCTTGGTGGCTGTGAGGAGGGAGGGGAAAAGAGCAAATTTTTGTTCTCTGTTTTCTTTTTTAACCTTCATTGTATGCACGGTTAGTGATGATTTAAATGCTTCTAAAAAGTTTATGACTTTTCAAAGATCATTTATTTGCAACAGCTGTTTTCCTCTGGAAATTATTTCTCATTTATACCACTACTACTAAAAATAATAATAATAATAATAATAATAATAATAATAATAATAATAATAATAGCTAGACAGGTATTCATCTACTCATGACCAAAAAAATAGGGGTTTTGTGAGGTAGCAAAGTCTTATCTTCACGAAGGAACCAAATAAGCAGACTAAGATGAATGCCTTCAGTCAGTATCTTAAAATTATAGTATCTTTAAATTACAGTGTTCTTACTCTGTAAAATTAGCTGCAACTCTTGAAGAGAAATTTGTTCTTTGCTTTGCATCTACTGACTGCTCTACCCCTTCCCACATGGAAAGTGGGACTCCAGTGATACCAGGGGGACTCCAGGGATGCTCACAAAATGGGATACAGAATATTATGGACTAGATGACCCCTAAAGATCCCTTCCAACCCAAACCGTTCTATGACTTTGCTTGTTGGCTTCTTAGCAGTAGATAAAAGCCCAGACATAGACAAAATAAAACCTCTGTATGCGGGGTACAACATGCAGCTAAAGAGTCTCAGAGAATAAGTCTGAGAATGTAATATAGGGGATGTAATAACATTGATAACTATTGCAGGCATTTCACCAGCTCTTAGGAGGTTTTGTAGCAACAGAAGTTATGCTGCCAAAGCAAAATTCATAAATTTCTCACCTTTGACATCTGTGGGGAACCACACAGCTGCATTAGGGCAGCCTCATTCAAGTAAACACAGCCTGAGAAAAATCAGGCTGCCCAGCAGTGACAGACCAAGTCCTTCCACTTGCTCTGCTTGCACTGGGGAATATTTATGTTCATCATTAGGATATAAAAGCAAAATTGTGACTGAAGGCAGTGTTCTCCTGCCACTATATTTATATTTGTCCTAAGCTGCCTGCAAGCTTGGACAGTTTTGCTCCCAGCAGGATGGACACACTTGTGCTTCTGTATTTCTGAAAGTTTACATACATTGAGTTTTAACTTCTTTTCCTTCAAACAGAAGGAAAACAGAAAAATACACTACCTACATACTGCTCCTCTGTAACATGTGCTGCACTATTTCAACCTTGCCATGTTCTACAGAGCTAGAATTTCATTAACTTCTTAATAAAAAAAACTCTTTTGAACATTCTTGTATCTCTTCTTCCCTTAATTCTTCATGATTCCCAGGTCATGCCTAAGGATCACCTTCCCACAGTGTGGGTAAAGTTTGAAAACCTGGCCTCAGGAAGTACTTGTCACCTCAACCAAATTCACATGCCACTAGTGGCAGAACATGATGAATGTACAGACCAGGAAAGGAGACATGTCTTTGACATTTATCTCAAATTCTCTTGCTTTTTCTTATCAATGACGGATAAGCAACATTGGTTCTAACACCTGTATTACAACAAGGTGTCTCACTAGGCACTTGGAACTCTGTTTAACTGATTTTTCCAACCGTATTTTGAGTAATTTTTCCTTCCAAGGAAAAAGATACGTATTTTGTCTTTACTTTCAGATTTAAAATGGAAAGCCAGAGAACCAAGAAATGCCAATGAGATAAATTTGGTCGTGGGGAAACCATAACCTTAATTTCTGAGACAAGTTCCACTTACACTGTGACATATGCTGTCACATATGTCTGATTTTACCAGGGGAGGATTCTCCACTGTAAACAAGTCGGATTTCATCCCATCCCTTTCTGCTGAGATTCTGCCTAGATGGTGGAGCAGCTGGGGAAGCAGCCAGATTTTTCCTTCACCTGCCCTTTCTCGTCCCATGCCCAAGACACACAAGCGCTATAATTAACTACTTCCTTTGCTTCTGCCCTTAGAGATAGCATTACATCCCAGCTTTGCTTGCAGGCCTTTGGAGGAGACTGTTGAGAGCCATCACTGCAGCAGCTGAGCCGAGGCTTTCTCCTCTCCCTGTCTGAAGACTAACTCCCAGCACACAAACAAAAAGAAAACATGGCAATAACAAAGCCAGGTACACACTGGGCTCACCATCAGCGCTGGCCACTGAGCATGAACCACAGGTGTTTATGAAAAGAGCATAGGGAACAAAGGATCACCTTGTATGCTATTTCCATTTCCAGAAATCAGTGATGACTATTAAATGTCATCAGTAGACCTACACTTCAAGAACAAATCTAGTCCATTTCAAAACTGCATCCAGCACATATTTTTATAATTTACTTGTGCATTTTATGGAAAGGCATCCCATTTGTCTGCTTTAACTCTTTCATCTGCACCTACAAAAGAAAGAAAGTAAAAGGATGGGGGTTCTACAGAAGAAAGATAAAGGCACAGTCTCCATGCTAGATGTACTTTTACTTCCAGATGCCTACAAAATCAGATCCTGACCAAAAGGGCAAGTGACAAAACACAGTGGGTGAAAATAGCCAACATTTTAAATGATTAATCATCTGCAATTCTCAAAGATGCCTTAAGGTCACCTGCCTGCTGTGCCTACTCTCCTCTGTGCTGAACAGAGAAAATACAGTCAACTGCACTACAAGAAAAAAAAATACCTTTCGTTTCTTGAAGGGTCTTTTGGCACCAGGCATGGCTTCACAAACACGACTGATTGCTTCCCTGAAGAGACAGAGAAAAGCTTTATGGCAAAAGAATGGGTGGGTTTCTTCGTTACGCTTGAAATGCACTGGAGAGAACAGCTTCAAACTTATTTCTGTTCACAAGTGAGGATAGTTAGTGGGTCAGATAGCTTTCTTCTAAGAAAGAAAATGCTTCCTAGCACTATTAAAAAGTTCTTTTCTCAGGGTTAATTAGAATATTGCTCTCAATACCATCTTTCAAATCTCACTTTTATACATTGTTGAACACCATCTTTTAAAAAAAAGTTTCTTTTAAACAAGAGAGTTAGAAAGCATTAATTTTCTTACTACTATACTATGCATTTTTCCAGTCAGAGCAAAACCACAAGGCTTTCGATAGTATCAGAACCCTAAAATATTCCTGGTAATATGCACATTCTATACAGGACATGAGATGTACAGCATTTTAATTGATACCAGTTCAATACCATCTGAGTAATTTATTAGTGGCCTTATATTTATATTATAAGGAAAATTCATGCCATCAATATTTTGCTTCAGTTTTTTAATATTGCTTCATTCTTCCCATTGCATTCAGGTATACTGAAAGAAATGTATGTCCAAAATTGATTTGAATCTATACCCTTTCACAGAAGAGTAATTGTACACCAAAAAAGCTCTTGAAATCGCACAGTTCCAGACAAATCTTATAGTTCCTTTAAGTATATAGCAACTTATTATCTGAATAGTCAGTCTGGTCAGTGTTTAGAATTTCCTCCTGTGCACACACAGACCTTCCTCTGACCACTGGTACAAGACTTTAATAAGCCTGTCCCACTGATACTGCAAGACGGAATGGTTTCACAGGAACAAGCAAAGGTGACTCCAAACCTTGTGCAACTATTTTTAATATGCATTGAGACTAACAGACTAACATAATATTTAGAGCCGAAACCATGCAAATAACATACATTTTATGCAAAAAAATCCCAAAAATCCAAAACAAAACCAACCAACCAACCAACCAATAAAAAAACAAACAAAAAACCCTCAAAAAAAACTCCCAAAAAACCAAAAACAATAAACCAAGAAAACAAAAGAATGGGAGACAATATAAGCTAAAGAACAACCAATATAAGCAAAACCTTGAAACATCATCTGGATAAAGACATAAATTATTTTAAATTTATGCCTTATGCAGTGTGTTTGGACTACACACAGGATCAACAAGTGAGCAAGGAGAACAATATCATAGACTTATATGACCATTCAACTTATAATGGCTCAGCAAAGGTCACAGATTATATCAGGTGGCAATCAGTAATTGCTACATAGTTATGCCTTGTGCGCTTTTAGCTAGGACCCAATATAAAGTTTGAATCACTTGAAAAAATCATATTTTATTGGTTTGGGGGGGTGGGTGGTTTTGGGGACGGAACAGGCCTTGAAGCAGGCTTATAGTCCTGCCATTCTATGGCAAGAGATGGTTAAAAAAATCTTTCAAGCCCACAGTCTTTTCCACTGGACTAGAGGAGAGCTTGCTTGTTCCATAATTTTCATTATGCTTTTTCTTCCCCCAACTCCATCTGATAATCTAATAAAATTGCACTACAAACCCTGCCTTGCATATGCAATCAGACTATTATAGCTAAAACAGCACCCAATTTCACGGTTCAGCACTTGTACTTGGTTCCCACCTTTACCACTTTTTTTTTACCCCAAACAAGTGTTTTTGATAAAGTAATTACTATCTTTTCTTACAGAGCAAGTAAAAAGCAGTTGGTTTGAAAGAACAGGTCTGCTGCATCTTAGAAATAAAACACAGCAAGCATCACACAGTGATCACCATGATACTGAGATAAAAGTTACTCCTGAAAATGTAATCAGGGAAAAATAGTATTCCTCTGAAAACAAAAATTCACCAAAAATTTTTTTCTTTGACTCAAGAAAAACAAACAGACATCATCTTTTACAAAGTCATCCTCTCTGGCTACTGAGCTAAAACTTGAGCTTTCCTGTCTCTTCTGCTGAAGCACATCCTTTGGAGGCAGCAGAGTAGGAAGTCCAGGCCAGTGGCAGTCTCTAGCCCACTTCAGTCTTTCAGACCCATGCCTCTTGCTTCACCAGGTATGTCTTAGTTTCCCAGGCATTCTGACTGCAAGTTCCTCTCACAGAGACATCACCAACACTTGTCACCTCTTTGTCTCCTCCAGTGGCCGAACAAGTGCATTGAGATGCCTTGTAGGTTTTGCCTCCCACAGAAAGGACTTGGATTTCAGAGATATGTGCCTGAGGGATAAATTCATCTATAATTTCCTTTCTCTTCCAATTTGCCTCTATCATCTTCTCTCTCTAGTGGCAGCATGGAACTTGTAGAAAGAAAAGGGGATTTTTAGGCCACTGCACCCAACAAAAAATGTGTGCAAGCTTGTTATTTTTTCCAGTGCAGGGTTGGGTCTTGTAGCAGTTTTGCTACTGCCTCTTCTATCTGCCAGCTCCTGATAACCAGACAGTAAGTGAATCTCAGTATTTTCATCTCACTCAAGGACCTTGACCAAAACTGCTACTTGAGCACAGGAGAGGAAATACACTACCTGAAAAGGCTGAAGACCAGGGCAAGGCTTGGCAAGGCAGCCTTGACTACTCCTTGCACACCCTGTCTTGGCAGAGCAGAGAAGCACTGAGAGTGGAAAAGCTGGGCTAACATCCTCTCACTCGGTAAAAAACACTATACATTCTCCAGCTACCTGTCTTCCTTTTAGTAAAATATCTTAGTTTTACAGAACTCAGTGTTCCCAAAGGCTATGGGAAGGCTGGGACTCTTTGGGTTTTGAAACTCTGTGAATGCTAAATGTATTCAAGCAACTTCAGAGTTTAAGTTAACAATGCTTTCAGTGAAAATGCTGGGAACTTCAGAAAATATATTCATAGAGCAATTCTGTGTAATCAAGGTCAGAGTGTCCTGGCAGCAACTCTTTGCATGCCTGCAACAGAAGGCACAGTACTTTTCCTGCGTGGGAGTTAAGGAGTCTAAAAGCAGTATTTGAAGAAAATATGAAAAAGGATGACTGAACATTTGTCACTGCACTGATATGCATTTTTCCAAGGCCCACCAAGATGATCAGAGGGACGGAGCACCTTTCCTATGAGGAGAGGCTGAGAGAATTGGGACTGTTCAGCCTCAAGAAGTGAAGGCTTTAGGGTGAATAACATGGCCTTCCAGAACCTGAAAGGAACCCACAAGAAAGATGGAGAGAGAGTTTTTACAAGGGCATTTAATGATAAGACAAGGGGGAATGGCTTCAAACTGAAAGGGTAGGTTTAGACAAGATGTTACAAAGAAATTCTCCACTGTGAGCGAGGTGAAGCACTGGAACAGGTTTCCCAGAGAAACCGTGGATGCCCCATCCCTGGAAGTGTTCAGGGCCAGGTTGGATGGAGTTCTGAGCAATCTGATCCAGTGAAAGGTATCCGTGCCCATGGCAGGGGGATTGGAACTGATTTTTGGTTTTTAAGGTCCCTTCCAACCCAAACCACTCTATAATTCTATGACATTTCCCAGATCGCTCTGTTCAGAATATTCTATATAATTTTGGGGGTGAGGTTGTACACAAGTAGCCTGGTGATGTGGAAAGGATTGCCTAAAGATTTCTTTCTGGCTTGCATCGCCAGGCAGCAGAGGGCAGATATAACCTTTTGCTTAGCAGCAAATCAAATTTGCAAATGCCTCAGCAGCACAAACATCTGAGCCACAAATCAAGCCTGGGAACAGGTATTGCTGCTAAGCTGAGTATGCCATCACCTGACTTGTGCATGGAAACACTTGCCTAAGGAAGGCAAGAGGAAAAGATCTGTATATATCTGCATGGTTAAATATTGCACAGAGTTTGGAAAAGGTGGATGTGACTATATTTGCTTCCTTTCCAATAAGAAAATTATTTGACATAGACATACATTACACCTTTCTAAGCCACATCCTCCTTCATTAGCTAGGCTCAGATAAAAATCAATGTAGAGTTATGCCGATCTCTTGTAAAATAAGTTACTGTGCTGTCTGCAGTGGGACCACATGCTGAGTTCCAAATCTGTCCAAGAGTATTTTCTGCTTTGCAGATGGTCATACTGTGGAGTCATTTTCTTGGCACAAAACATGTTGTGTATTTTGAATATAATTTCATCATTCAAATGCATTCAGTAAAAAATTACCAATATACATTTTCTGAGACTAACCTATTCTGCGTTATAGTGGCTTGACATCTGAGACAGAAAAAAGGATGTTTTACTTTGGCATTTTGTTCATTAAAAACACCAATGTCCTGGTGTCATTCATATCTTTAGTGATATTTTACTCTGTTATAAAAAGTAGCCCACTCAGGAAGCTCAAATGTGCTCCTCAATGAAACATCATCACATGAAAATACTATCCATCTTTTGATTGTGATGTTTTGCTGTTCCTGTTCTTAATCAATATGATTTAATTGATAAAAACCCAGAATTCTGGAACCCACATTTCAGGGAAATGACAGACACATACAAAAAGCACAGATTTTCTCAACATACTTGGAAAAAGTAAAGCCATCTCAAATAATAAGATGAGAAAATGTGACTACTTTTTAGTCTGAAATGTTTTGTATCACAATATCTAAAACATACTAAGACTCTCTTGTTTAGATATTCTAGTGTCATGTTTTTCCCAAGCTGACTTTTTCCTGCCCCAGAAGATTAGGACTTCACAGGTTGAAAAACAGACATCAAAAGACAGACTTTCTAAATGAAAGCATGACATGATTGGAAGTATTGTTCAGAAGGCTCACAGTTATTTCTTAACAGTACTATGTTCTAGTCAATTCTAGTATCTTTTAATTATTACCAAATATTCTACTAGTATTTGCTGAGGAGAAACAAAGTCCGTACTAAATATACAAATTACTTGCTTCTGAGAACAAAAAAAACAGAGACCAAAAACACATTTTTAAAAGTCTGTTTAATAATTGAAATATTATCTTTTCATTTGCAAAAGAGGCATAATGAGCATGTGCTGTCTGAAGAACACAGGGGACATTCACAATCTCTGAAGACTAAACCAATATTTGATGGCAGATTGACCATGTCTGGAGGATGCAAGGCTGAAGCAGCAGCTATAGTGAATGAATCACAGGGTGTGGAGAGGAAAGGGAGGCTACCTCTGCAGCAGAGATACCCCTACTGCCACAAATCCAGAGCACCATGCAGCAGCACCCCTGGGGGGAATCTCCCACAGAAACTGGTGCAGAGACCGAGCGATGCCAGCTGTCACCATCTTGACTGAAGTGAAGCTTGTCTTGATGGGAATCCTGGAAGAAAACATTTGTGGAATAAGGTGTGTCACACAAGCTGGCGTCACTCGTAGAGCAAGGAGACAACAACTCTTCTTTTCCTTTTTGTCACCTCCTCACTTTGTTTCTTCAAATGGAGTTTTCTCACATGTAGAAAATCTACAAGCAGAAAATGAAAGGAAGCTGGCCAACTTAATTTTTGGTTTATTGAATAAATACGCTCAAGAGATTGGCTTTTGAAACTATTAGACATAGAATACCA
The DNA here is from genome assembly GCA_036630365.1 of Acanthiza pusilla. Classification (NCBI taxonomy): domain Eukaryota; kingdom Metazoa; phylum Chordata; class Aves; order Passeriformes; family Acanthizidae; genus Acanthiza; species Acanthiza pusilla. Next base: position 9,746,492 of record JAXCHO010000053.1, read on the forward strand.
CGTCATTAAGTGTGTAGTATGCAATCTATCTACTGATAGTTATTGTTACGCTCCTGCAAATTCAGTGTGAGACTTCCATCAATCTCCTAAGAGAAACCAATGCACTTGGGAGGACCGTTTTGCTTTTACTGCTGAAGAAACTTTTTATCCATTGGTATGCTCAATGCTCTGTTCTCAGTATTTATGGGCAATCTAAATTTTAAGGAATATTTGAGACTATTTCTGTACAATTTGTACCTTCTTTCATAATATGCAAGTAAGTTTCACAAAACCCAGTTTCATTCACCAGTAACAGAGAAGTGTACCTGATCTTGATGATTTCTTCCAATACAGTAGTTCTGAACAATGGTCTTATTTTAAGAAATGTAGAGTGAAACTTGTTTATCCTACCAGCATACCTTAGATAAAACTCTTAACACTGCATGCATACACAGTTTTGATGAACATAAAGTCAGGGTATGTAAAACCTTGGTGTTGAATGCACAGCTACAAAACCTCCCTTACACACAACTATCCAACTCTCAAGATTGTGGTTAATGACATTTAAAAAAAATTTAAAAGTAAGTACTTTAAGATTTTAGATCTGTTAAGTAGCTCAATACTTTAAAACTTCTTTTTTGACCTTCAGGTTTTTTTCCACTCAGCCTGGTCTCTAACTATTCATCCTAGTCCTGGTCAGAGAAACAGAGAGAAATTAAAACTGTTTTCTGCTGCTAAATCAAGACCATAGCAATCTCCTAACTGGGTCTGGTCTCAGGCCATTTCCTAAAGTATATTCTCTCTGGAAGAGTATATATTAGCAGACATTTTGAAGGAAGACATAGGAAACTACAAAAGTAAAGTGAAAACATTTAGTCTAACGAATATTTTTCTCTAATGCCTAATTGGCTTCATGTCCAAAGCAGGATTTTGGATACAGGTATCTTACAAAAGCTCTCTGTAAGATGGATGACATTTTATAAATATCTGAACTGTGTTTGCCGAAAAGGACTGTTCAGTGTTGTCTAGTGTGACTGGCCATGTCATGCAAACAACACACAAATTCCTTATGCCATTGTTTCTTTGTGTAATCAAGCTGCCAGGTGCTATTAGCAGAACTTGGGGGTGTCTCGGTTTCCAGGTTTCTGGCAGTTGCTAACCTTGTACTGCAATTCACATTTGAAACATGTTAAGACCATTCTGCCTCAGGTCCTGCTACTGCAGACCCATGTGGAGTCACCATCTTTCTAAAAATCCCGGGTACAGCCATATCTATAACTGCTTCCCTGACTATTTGGCTTTCAACTTTCCACCTTCCCCATCCCCCGAGAGGCTCTTTGTTTTCTTACAAAGGCAAATGGAGAGGGGGATCTCAATTAATTGCTCTCACTCTAGCTTTGCATTACCATGTATTAGTCAAATTATACCAAATACTAGGTAACAATTTCCACACTAATATTACATTGAAAATGAAAGATTCTTGTGTTAGGCACACAAAATTCTATTTATTCTACCCCATTTCTGTGCTATTAACAGCTTAACTAGCAAATGTAAATTATTCTCAAACTATCAGGCACTACAGCTGTCATTGCCCCACTCAGAGGTGTGCTGTATGAATTATAAGGATGTCTCCATCCACTTTTGAGACTGCTGCTTCCTGGTGAACCAAGCAGCAGCCACCACCCCATACTTCGCACATCTTTGACTCTGAGGTAACTGTGTGCACCTCTTCCTGCATACAGCTGTGTATCAAACTCCAAATGGTCTGTGTGTTCTGCCATCCCCTAAGCACCACCCCACACCCAGAGTTCACATGGAAGAGATAAACCATGCCCATCTTTAAGCAAGACAACATGTTAAAGAGGACACCAACACAGCAGATAACAGATTACCTATCTGCCTTCAAAAATCACTGCAGAAACATTCTTCATTTTCAATGTCTTCTACCCCTTTCTTCAGTGATACTTGCTGACAATTAATTTCTGCAAACAATACAGATATAGGTGAAACACTACATCAGCTGTGCTCCATTCATATTGTTTAGCAATGGACTCAAATACAGCTCTAAAATTTGGATTTCCACCATCTCTCTGTCAGGGATATTGGCATAACAATTGGTTTAATAATTGGTTTAATAATTGGTTTAATAATTTTGTTAATAAAGCTCAGGCCTCAGATTTGGAGAAGAACATTTTTCAAACTGTTCATCCCAACAGAGATCATGTAGAGGACTGGGACCAGAGTTTGGATTTGGGTCCACTGCTGATATGAGGTAATTCAGTCCTCTGACCTACTGCTATGAAACGGCATGCAACACAATGTTTAACTCAGCATGGGGAGGGCATTATGATGCTGCATGCAGTAAACTGATGGCATTCAATTAAATGCCGATGAACATGCATCCTTGTAGTCCAGACTTGGATGTACAACAAACAGTGCATGCAACAGTTAATTCAAACCAGTGCGTAAGTCGCTCATGCATACAACACAAAAGTGAGGACTCATTATTCTAGAACAGCTTTAACAATAAGCATACAAATATATTACATGAACTGCAAACACTGCACATATTGCAAAAGAATTTTACCTGATTTTTAACATTTTTTTTTACAAAAGGCCCAAGGGCACAAAGGGCATGGCCACAGAAGGTTAAGAGTGGCCCCTTTCTATGACGATGATGGTAGGTTTCGGATGGACTTTAACCACTTGCCACCTGCAGTTAGCTCAGTAGTCTTGTCTGTTAGTCCTCCTGTTCCTCCACTATGTCGAAAATTAAATGCTTTTGTTTGTTTTGCTGCCCAAGAAAGTCATCTTGACTTCACATGTGTTAAAAGAATTATCACTGGGTAATTAATGATGCAACATGTGGATTTAGCTGGCTTTCATTTATCATTATGTATAATGGCTGATTGCAGTCTGGCACATCCATTGAATTGCTCAAGAATTCACATAACATTACATTCATTACAGGAAAGAATAAATGCAATACAACTGATTAATACTACTCTAGTTCTCCTATTTCTCCTGTAGTGAGAGAATATTGAGACTACAAATGTGCAATGATAATGGCAAAAAACTGTTAGAAATTGTACATAACTGTTCATTTTTCCTCAAATCAAACTCAAAATTAGGACAGTAATACCACTGCAAGGCACCATCAAGGTTGTTAAGATCTGATGAAGAGCATGCCAACTGAAAGGGTCTGCTCACTGCTCTCGCATGAAGATAAACGTATTGCTGCAAGCTTTAACATTTTAATGTACAAAGAGTGAAAAGGCAAAACAAACACAAGTTACAGGATAAGATAGTTAAGACAGCATTAGATGGCATGAGCTGATATTTCACATGACTGCAATAAGGAAGTAAAGACTGCTGACCAAACTATTTACTCTGGGGCTTTGATGCAGTTCCTGAAATTGAAGCCAAAGTTCTTCATTTGTCAGACACGTCCATGCATGCACACTGATGTATATACTTTCCTAATGCATAATAACAGCTGTGATTTTCAAAGCCATTCAAATTATCTACACAACCTTTCCCCATGAATTTCTTATCTCTAATTCACCAGATAAGTGGAAATCTCAGTCCAATTTTTAAGTAATTTCTAAGTGCTCACTCAACAATTTAAGTGCCATTTACAAGCACTAATTCATTGAATCAAAGAGTTGGTAAAATAATACCCAGAGTTTTCAAGCGGAACCAGAGAACTACATGTCTTACCCTCCCATGACTGAGCGCCATGATTTTTTTCTTCTAGTTATTGATGCTACTTATCTTACTTTGGGGTTTTTTTAATCCTCAAAGCTAGGAGAAACATAAAGTGACATATGCAATAACTGGAAGGCAGAGAAAAGGCCTTTAGGAAGAAATTTAGGATTCCTAATGACTGACTTCCTATGTTTAAGCTCTGCAACATGGAGAAAAAGTAAGGTTAAGAAAGCAGGCAGGGACAGGCATGTGATGCAGTGCTAGAAAGGAGTAAGTGCTTTGTATGTGTCAAACATGATGTCTACATATTAGGAAGAAATGCATCCAGGCTTCCACACTAAATCAGGTAACTTGACTAATTTTTCCTGTTTTTTAATCATACTTGGTAAATACTGCATAATGCCAGAAGTCATATCAGTCCAAGACATATCATCTTCTTCTATGACTGGTTTTGAAACGTCTTGGAAAAATCACAGATCAAACAGGTATGATGCATGCAGCAGGATCAATTTATAAAGTTGTGGGTCAGAAAGAGGTTGCAGCTGCTGTGACATCTGTTTCTCCAGTTATAGGAAGCAGCACAGAGAAGTTTACCCAAAGAACCTTTTCCTGCGGGTATGGACCAAGGCTCCTTGGCTGATGCAGTCACAGCTAACACTACAGATGTAAGCCTTGGCCACACCACATCAGAAGCCAACAGGCTACCAGGACTGTATTTTTTACTGGTGGCAAGCGTCAGAGAAATCAGCAATGGATGTACTTAAAAATACATGTATGACGTAGTAGACGTAAATGTAACTTTCAGGTGCTTTTATTTTATTTGTAATCAAAGGGCTGCACAGACCATTTAGTGCCAGGTGTCTTCTTAAGAGCGAATTGGTGCCTGTAATATCAGAACATCAGCCTTATTAATTCAGTACATACCTTAACGTCTGTGTTATGTTTCTTAATGCAGACCAGAAAGCTAATTACCACATGTGAATTTTAGCAATTCCTTAATAACATTGCCTTAATCAACAACAGACTTGTACATGAAATGTTACATGACAAAGCATGTGAATACTGAAAACCTAAGACGAAACAAAGGGATTGCTAGAGTCTGAAGAATTCATGAAATGCAGATTAAGATGTTAGGTCCTGATTCAAAAGTTACCTAAAAATTTAAAATTTTTAGTTCAGGACAAAAATTATGAGATTTCATTGTTTTATGGTAAACAGAAAACGGTAAATGCAAAATAAAAAGCAAAACAGTCTTCCTGCTTGAAAAAAAAAAAAAACTGTGCTCTGGATATAATTAGAGGAAGACGGGATAACAAAATTATAACCATGTAGTGATTATGCTATAACTTCAACAGAAAAAAAAAATAATTCCAAGTTTGTTTCACAGTAAAAATCAAAAATCTTTTTGTTTTGGGGTTTTTTTTTTGTTTGTTTGGGTTTTTTTGTTTGGTTGGTTGGTTTTGGGGTTTTTTTTAGGAACTACAAGGGAAAGATATTTTGTTTGTTTAGACCATATTGCTTCAGATCACCAAATATGCTTAAGTATTCATGTCAGGATAGTGCCTTTAAGCTAGATAATAAGAAAAGTACAACACTATTCCAATGAAGGCATACAGTGAAGAAAACTGCAGAAAAATAAAGATTAATTCACCTCCAGATATAGAAAACAAACTCAATAATTATCACAACTGTTTCATAAGCCAGTATCACAGAACTTCCAAGCAGTAAACATAAATGTACTACCTGCATTGGAAACAAGTCTGCTTAGACATTAAATAATTTTAAAAGGTCACTGTTGAAATACATCAGAAAGGTACATAAGTTTTTTTAAAGTACAGTAGTAAAATTATCAAATGCCTCCATAGTCTACATTGCTTGAAAAACAGGATTCTGTCATTTACCTCTCCTTTTGCTTTTATGCCTCTCATCAGTGCAGTGCCTTGACAAATTAATGATTAACTTTTTGTGAGGACTTACTCGTCCAATTCAATGCTGCTGTATGCAAGTGTAGCTCAAAGTCAATGCATATAGACCATATGATTATCATCCAAGCTTAAAAACAAGTGATTTTTCTCATTTAATAAAAGAAATATTTATCTGTTTATGGTACGATGAATGGTTTATGCGAGATTCATTTATTTATTGTCAACTTTAAGATGTCTCAAAGAGGTGACATTCAAGCACAGTATCTGGTCATATCACTTTATATGCACTTCTTTGAAAAGGATTTCTTCATCATTTCAAGTCCAAAACTCAAAAAAGTGGTCTCCAGTTGCTTGAAGACATCAGTGCTACATTCCTCTGAAATCAATGACTCAGCTTTTCAAGTGAAAATGCCTGCAAAACGCGATTTCTTATAGTTCTTAGAAAATATTCCTCTCAGAAAAAAATGATTCATGGACACTTCAACCTCTTTAGTGTTGTACTTACATAATGCTCTTACAAAAATACCATGGCACATTCAAAAGAATTGTAGTAAGAACCTAATACAAGTTTATTGTTTCTTACCTACAATCTGAAAAAGAAAACATTTTTTATTTGTCTCTGGTATCATTGTGGTTATATATTTTCACATATATTCTTCGTGCAGATAGTTTGTAATCTGACAACTTTTCTTAAGAAATTACTAAAACCCCATAATCATGGAGCTCCAAACCAGCTCCCTAGATTAATTTTGAGATCAAAGATTTTAAGCATAGCCTAATTCTCACTGGCTTAAATGTCATGAAATTGGTACTCAGATAAATGCCTTACTTGGCATAACAGGCAAAAATTTTCTAAAGTAGTTCCTGGCATATCAAAAATCCACAGAGAAAGCAGCCTATAAGTCCTATTGAAACTGTGTTAATACATGTAAGGGATTTACCTGTAAACACAAAATTGAAAAGTAGACTTACAGTATCCAAAAATTCTTTACTCTGTGTTTTGCCATCTTTCTGGCCTTTCCACTTTGGTGACACAATTCAGAAGTTACTTTTAAAAGACAGAGTTGTATGAAGTCTTACCTTGCAACCTGCATTCTAGTACTGAAGTCAAGAGATCTCATTGACCGTAAGACTTCTATACACCCCAAGTACTGTAAGGAAAAAGAAACAGTTGGAAAATGTATTACAATTATGCTTGAGTTCTGGGAGAAAATGCAACTAACCATTAAAAGGCAATGTGCAATTCTTATTTTTACATTTGATTTACCCTATGTCTAAAGTAGGTGATTACGCTGTTTTATGTCACAGATTTGTTCCATAAACATTTTATTTTATGTAAGTGTCACATTTTGTTCAAAATATTTTTTTAATGCTTAATGTAATCACTGTAATACATCTAATTTGTAATATGTTGTTGTGCTTTTTCATTTTCTTCTATCATAATTGATCCATTTTAGATACAATCAATGTAAAAAATAATCTTAATAAGAAAGGAAGTATGGTAAAGGAAATTCATCTAGTATTGGTTAATAAGACAAACTTATTTACAGGGAGAGAACTAAGTCTCATTAGAACAAAAAAGGTAAATTATAACAGGGAAAGCTGAAAAGAACACCAGCAACCAAATTCCTTAATAAACAGCTCAGGGATAGATGTGATTTAGTATTTTCATTAATTATAGTAGTAAAAAGATATACTAATATACTAATATAGAACACAGTATACTAATAACTCAGGCTGGAAAATGGCTTTAACAGGGTCATTCAAGAAAGGAATGTCATGAAGGTTAGCTAATATTAAGACAAGACCAGACTTTTTGACCTACATTTCCGCCCTGTATCTCGGTGGAAAAAAGGGAGTACCATTACGAAAGATGCTAAAATTCAACAGTATCTATCACAGGAGTGAGAAAAACTCAGGTGAATCTTCTGATTTGCTTCCAAAAGTGGGTACAATTTTCATGTGCTAAAGTCTACTGGAGCTAAAGCTCCTGTCAGATATTTGGATAGTGGCTTTGTACAAACCATCTCATTGCTGGCATATTCCATGGCCGTATCTTTGCATGGAGGTTAAGTACTAATCATACACTCAGCTTTTGAAAGTCAGGAGAACTGGGGATGAATCTTTACATCATGAGCCTGATAATGATGATCATGATGCTATTCTAGCATTGTGCTTTTATATCAGCTCTCATACCAGTTTTATATAAGTTTTGCTATATTCACAGCATAATGCAATCTATCTGGGTATGACACTGGTGCAAAAATCAAGTGAGACCACAATTTTTGCCTGTTTGGGAATTTTATTTTTTCTGAAAAAATGAACTTTTAATTAGAGAATTACTGCATCAGTAACTATAATATCTAGAATTTCAGCAAAGATTTTCCATAGAAACATGTATGTCATAAACTGTTTACAGGCTGAGGGAATATCTAGTTTGTTCTCATGTCCACTATTATTTAATTTATTTCTATCAAATGTTATGAAGTCATTACAACACTGAATAAAATTAGCTAGAATATCAATTGACTCTTATTCATTAAATTGCTTGAGCTAACGTTATTGTAGCACACAGTTTCTAAGAAGGGTTATCTCAAGATCCATTTCCTAGAATATTTTAGAAATCTGCAAATTTATGCTTTTCAGAAGTTTATAAAATGTTCATGGAGGGTGTCTTGTGCAAAGAAATCCTGGCATGTGGAGCTTTCCAGCTAAAGATCATATTCTCAAACTGCCATCTATCAGTGCAAAACTAGACAATCCCTGTATCTTATTACAAATAAATTCCTTTTTTACATATAATTCTCTCTGAGTATTTAAAACATATAGAACTACATTTTCATGCTCTGATGAAGGAAGTTAAGCCATTAACTCTACTTTTAAGAATCTCAAAGGGTGATTTCATTTTCTTGGAGATTAAGTATTTAATATCACTTGAGATAATCAGCTGAAATCACTTAACTTGTGCCAATAAACAGCAATGATAAATATTTTCCTGTTTTCTTTCCATGACATTTTGTTTTAGTCCTAGGATGCTTTCATAGATTAATTTTCCCAATTATTTATTTCATATGAGATGCTTTTATAATTAAATATGCTGTAAATGGTATGACTATTCAAAGGTATCCCGGTGACTTTTTTGTTGAAGAAATTTCATAATTTCATCAACCTGTTAGTTTAGACCTCTCAATGAAAAAACACTCTTGGATTGCACTTGTTCCTTCACTTACCTATATTTGCCACAAGTCTTTTAAAGCAAAGTAATTGTAAAAGTGTGAGATCAGGTCCAGCATTTTGGAAGCAAACTCTGGAAGGTATTTTGACAAATACATGCAGGCGTGCAAATAAATACACAAAAACATGTGCACACGAGTCACTGTCAAAATAAACAGACAAATAGGTAGACAAAAACCCATAAACACACTTAGAAGACGTGCATTTAGACTCCTTTGAGTCACACTACCTGATCTGCATTAACAAAAGAAGAGACAAGATCAGACTGAAAGAAGGTCAGATGGAAAAACTACCCTGTACTTGTTTTATGTATATCACGGAGACATCTGAACACAACATAGTAAGGCTTGCAGTATTCCTGACTGATCAATGCAAAGATGGCAACTGATTTTCTGGGATAAAAGATGTGAACACTTAATCACCACGGCATGTTTTCAAGTAACAAAATTACTATAAAAACTGACATTCAAAAGGTCCAAAGGCCAACTACAGGGACATATAACTCACCTACTGCTATGCTTCAATTATTCCCCAAGACCAACACTGCTGTCTAAAAATATCCATTTGAAGTACATCCTGACAAGGATCCACAGAAAGAAGACACACAACCAAGATAGCAAGGAAATAAATTATTCATTTATTTCAACAAATAAATACCCTGATTAAAAAGAAAGGCTATCTTTTGCTTTAGGCATTCCATGAAACATTTAAAATAAAGTTATAAAACAGTCTACTTCTAAAAAAAGGTCCTCTTCACCCAGCACTTAATGCATATTCTAACCAATCAGCTACTGTGCACTGTGAAATTTATGAGCTCCCGCTATCATCCTCCCTCTCATTGCTCAGGAACCAAATATATCAAGATGCAGCCCACCTTGAAGTAGGAGGATTTGGGACTACCAGTTCCAAGCTTTCTCAGATAACATTCTGCCTTCTGTTGGCTTTCTAATATTTGAATGAGTTTTCAGCTTGTATACATTGAAAGGTACTATGTCCTAAGGAAAACATCTTTCATATGAATGAATACCTTCCCATTCAGAGGTTTTAGATTCATAATTTGTACTTTGCATGCTAAACAATACCTTGCAGCAAGCAGAGTGCCACATACAGGTGGGACCATGTATCTCTCATTCCATGTGGTTCCAACATCCTTACTAGTTGCAATTTTGACAGGTTAGTGTAAGAGAAGGCTGTATGTCCCAGATTTCTGGTTTGTCCCATACATGCAGACTTCTTCTGTACTCCCTAAAGTACCTGTTTTCCTTATGACTCAGAAAAATTTTGCTCATCAACTAAAGCTTTTTACTGAAGCCTGTGTAAGAGAGGATATTGAGTTCTCTCAACATTTGTCAGAAAGAGACATGAACACTGGCTGAGTGCATTTGTGTACTTGGAGCCAAGAGGGAAAAAAAAAAAAAAAAAAAAAAAAAAAAAAAAAAAAAAAGAGAGAGAGAGAGAAAGAGAGTAGTCACTGTCAGAGAAGAATTTTGCTCCAGAAATATCAAACACCATGTTTGGTGCTTCCTAACAAGCTCTACAAAATACCAAGTTGCTGGAAGAAATTCTCTATTGTTGGACCGAGGAGCTAGCAACAGCAACAAATGGTTTTATAAAAAGATAGCAAGACTTATTCTATTGTTCCATCAGGATGTAGCTCCATACAGCACTGAAGCAGTCCAACCTATATGCACATCTAGCAGATGAGTGTCTCCCTTGTGCATTGAATGAAGATCGACCCATCACCTACTCTCAAGCAAAATAAGAACTCCTAATCTCTGAATCCAAACTACCAGAGTATTATTAGCTCATCAAAACTGCATGAGTATTCTTAGTAAATTGAGATTTACTGGTTTTAATCTGTGTAACTAGACGACCATCATCAGATCTGAGTGGTTCACTACTTTGCAGCTTGCACCTGCCTTGTACAAGTTATATAAGAGATAACATGGTTCCGTCAGCAAACAGACATACACTTGCACTGTTAGACAAAAATTAGCCTATGCCTTCAAATATTGATGTATCCAAAGTATGCTCTAACATTGCACAGCTGCAGATAATAGCCTGGGGATTCAAAAATTAGATTCTGATTCCTGGGGTTCTATGTGTTGCATGGAGATCCAGGTTTTGAGAATAGAAAATAAATACCTTGTCATAAGCTGGGCAGCTCACTGTAATTTTCTCACCCACCAGTTTAGGCTGTGCTTTTACTTGGCCAAAAGTGAAAAAGTGAGCATCTTTTTGTTTGCCACATCTGGTTCTCATGTGTATCTCAAGTCATATGCCTACATTTTCATTATTCTTTCTTTCTCTTTAGCAAATTAATATGAAGTTCAGTCCTTCAAACCCTTTGATATCATATTAGATGGAATTCCCAGCTTAACTGAATTTACAATACCCACTTTCTAAACCACTAAAGTAGTGAAATAAAAATTCAACAAAAAAAAATTAAAACAGAAAAGAAAAACTAACAAAAAAAACCCACAAACAAACAAAAAACCCCCACAAAACCTCCCCCCAAAAACAAAAACCCACCAAACAAAAAAACTCAAAGGAAAAAAAAACCCACACCAAAAAGAAAAAACACACCCCCCCAAGAAAAAGTAAAAGACAAGCATAAAAAGGAACTGTAATCAGAAGGTGCTCCCTTTAATGATGTAAACTAAGTTAAATAAAAATAGTAAGTGCCACAGTGTTTCCTAGTTTTTTATATTGTGCTTTACAGGAGCATTTATTACCCTCAATACCTTACTAGTTTGACTGAGACACGCACCACAAAATTACTTAACTCTGCTAATCAGCAAGACATAGGCACAAAAAGAGAAGATAGCTTATCATAACATACGTTTGCTTTTTTACTTCATATGGAGATCACAGTGTAATTATATGTATTTGATTCACATGATTTGCTGAATTTACAGCTGTAATTTTTTAAATATAGAGGTACTGCAGTCATACTGAAAAAAGGTATATGTAAAGGACATTTATAATATCATGCTAGTCATTAACCCAAGACTGTGGCTCAGCTGCCCAGCTGGGACACAGAACTGGGACTTTGGTAAATCTTTTGTACTCAATGACTAGCAAGACCTGCACTTTAATGTGCAAAAACCTTTTTTCTTTGCTTTTGTGTGGGTTTTTTTGTTTCTTTCTTCTATAGGGGCTTGCCTCTTTGTTTTCTTTCTAACCTGAAGAGCTGCCCATTGCTAAGAGAGTGCTGTCAAATGTCAGGGAAACCCTTTGCTGGTAGGTGGAGAACCATTATTCTGCCATTATCATGGCAAACATTTCACCCAAACTCTGGCATCACAGAAGTCTGCAGGACACCCTCTCACTTCAGACGTTGCTGAAAATGCAAAGCACTTGATGGGCAGAAGAGGCAGCCTTTGAAAATGCTGGCTACCATCACCTAAGCAGACAGAAGTGTGGTTAGAAAAAGGTCCTGCATGCACAAAACCATTCATATTTATGCTAGTGTACCTAGACACTTTCAGTAGAAGAATGGAATGGAAAATTCATTCTGTGACATTTCTAATGTAGAGTAAGTTATAATATTAGAAAAAGCTGTGGGCAGAACCAAGACTAGATATTCAGAGAGAAATAAGTTTGTATAAGCAGTAGTCACAGAGCTTTAAGTCAGCTGCTAGCTATTTCAGTTTCTCTGAAAAATTTGAGTAGTTTGGAACATAAATATATTTGCATGTAAATTTTCTGTTTAAGTATCATGTACCACAATATTAAAATCCTAGTTAGCATGAGTGTTACTCTCCCATCCATGCCACAGTCTCCTGCCCTTCCCTCCCCTGGGGGCAAGACACATCTTCAAACATATGTGCAGGTCTCTGGGGGCAGTGGATGACTGTGCTCTACTGTATATGTCAAAGCCCCCTGTCTGTCCCTCTGCTCTGTGCTTTCCTGCTATCTGCAGAACAACATACCTGGTTGTGGGAACAGCCATCCTGCATGAAAGAAACACTGGCAGCCTTGTTCTGAATGAGGAAAAGGCCCTATATTTAGACACTGTCAGAAGCCAGCACCAAAAATGTGTCATAAACATATGCTGCCACAAAAAACAGAAAGGCTCTCTTCCGTGCTTTCATACTTTTGCAGTTGGTAATTTTTATATCAGTAAGTAATCATGTACAGAGCTTTACAGTGAATCAATATTTCCCCCAAAGGTTTTTTTCTCATTAAAGAATGCATATTCCAATCCAGACAGAAAACTCTTAAGTAAGGATTGATTGAGTGGAAATGGAACAGAAAATCTTCTTTGGGGTTCAACTACAGATAAGCCTCAACTGTTCAGTGTAAATTTATCATCACAAAATCCTCCATGAGACAAGTAAACCAGCAAAGCTTTCACAGTAGTACAAATCATGATGGATATGACTGTCAAATGCATTCCTTTTGAAAACAGGTGGTTTGCCTCTATAGCAATGGATGAGAGAACACAGTTCTCCCAAGAATACTTCCAATTCTGGCCAAAACCTTCCTATTTCCTCTTGCACAATAACTGTTTTTTGTAGCATAAAAATAGATTAGTAAAAATTAAAAATTAGTATGTCTCAATATACTGAGACTAACAATTCTTAAGTGGCAAATGATAGCCAACACTTTCAATTAATTGTCTTACCCTGTGACAACATTCTGGCAGCATCTCACAATCAGTTGATGCTCATTACAAACAGTAAGGATTCAGAACCCCTTGAAAAAGGTGAAGGATTCAGCTAGGGAAAGAAGAATATATCTTATCTTGAAAAGCAATTTCTTGAGTCAGCTCTGAGATCTGATTTCTTGCTAGTGAGGGGAAAGATATAACCAGGAAACAAATTCTGCCTTTGACAATTTTCTAATCTGCATCTCAATTAGGGTTGAAAACAAAATATCTTCAAATAAAATACTTTTTTCTTATCAGTAGAGATTTAAATGAACAGGGCCTTCTCAAGATTTCAGAAAAATCCTATATTGGTAGTTTTGCATGAACAATATTTCTTATGTTCTTATCCTACAGATAAATGTTCTTGCATGAAAATCCTCAGAAATGTTACATTCAGTTCACACATTGGACAGTGATTTATTCTATTATTTTAAATGTAAACACATTCTGTATTACGCCTCAAGTTTTTAGATGGGCCAAAATTTTTCTTTAAAAAAACCCCTACATTTGAGGGAAAAACCCCACAAGCTTTAGTTTTATACTTTTTCAGTTTAATTTTAAAAATATATAAAAATTGTGAATGCAACTATTGCAGTGTGAACCACTTAGAGTATGCACTGCAGTAGCACAGACGAATTGCTTCATTTTCACAGCTGCATATTTTAATTCAGTGAACACTTGCAGACTGTTTTGCTGCTACCTTGAATATCCAGTAAGACATACTTCCCCTTAAAGCACCATGCAGATCAGTTCCAGCAGCTTATGTTCTGCATCAGAATTCCTTTAACAAAAACACACAAAAGCTTCTGCAGCCAAAACATTATGCTTCAATAGTTGGAAGTTATAATTAGACATTTGAAACTGTAAATATGGACACTGTAAATATATCTAGCTATTAAAGAACTTGTTCTTCCTCAGTCATTAGAGAGTAAGAGAATCATTAGCAACTAGAACTTCTTGATGAGAAATATCATTAAAGCAGAGACTCAGAAGATGAAAGATCTAACAGGTGCTTTTCCACCGTGCCAAATGTAAGCCCATGTCAAGTATCTGAAATGCATATACTGTTCTACGTTCTAAACTGTGCATTTGGAGGTGTGATGTAGGAAGGATCTGTCACTGTTAAAACTGAAAATCCAAAACATGCAGGGAGGGAGGGGCAGCACTTTTTTGTATGAATGCCACATATACCTCTGGTCTTCATCACGAGAGTTCAACAATTAAACCAGATTTTATTTCTGAGTCTTTACCAAAATTTAACTCTCCAATGCTGAAGCTATAGTTTCTTATATTCTCAGTAAGCGTGCCCAAAAGATGACCTCCACTGTACAGAACAAAGGGATAAGGTGAGAGATTTCCAAAAATGGATTTAAAAAAATAAAAAATCTCTAGAATTTTTCCTTGCAGCATAAAGGCTATGAAGAAGCAGAGCAGCTCTGGGAGGCTAGGGGTACCACCATGCCTTTAAAGGCCCCAAGTAGCCTCACTTGGAAACCCTTTTTATCACTACTCCCAAAACTCTCAAGGGCATGGTCACCTCAGAATTGGTACCTGCAACTTCCAGCTCATATCCAATACCAAGCGGTCCTGCCTTTCCATCTTTTCCATCTTTTCTTTCCTTGGCAGAAAAAAATATATTCCAAGAGAGAGTTCATACAATGTTTCTAGTTATTAGTGCTTGGTACTTAGTCTTTCTATAAAATTAATTTACAAAAAAAAGAAGTTAGTAAAAATGAGTAACTTTACTTTCACTGTAGCATTTGCACACAACATATGGTGACAAAACATGGCCCCTGCAATTGGTGTCAAAGGCAGTGTTTCTGAAACATTCCAATTCCTTGGGAAGTTACGCGTATTTCTAAAATGTCCTGTGGTTCATGAAAGCAGCTTGTCTATAAAAAAAAATTCTATTTCATATAATTATTTTATCACAGGTAAGCAGTGTCAAATGTCAGTCAGGAAGGTTGCTGTTGTCCCATGAGACAAGCTCTCCCTTGTGTAATTCCTAAATTAGTAAGAGCCAAAAATGGAAATAAAGGCATCTTAGTACAGCATATCCAAAGGATGGAAATGGTGCTGAAGAAACTAAGACAATCTCTTAAGATAAAATATCTCTCTTTTGGTCTTGTCCTTGTTATTTAAGGTATTTGTTCAATTTATGTCTCTAATGTCAGGATTTATTTTGAGGTTTAAAAGAAGCTAAAAATACCTGTATCAGTAAATACAATATGATGATGCTGTAGAAAAAAAATAAAAAAGCCTAGACAGCTTTTTCTGCCTACCTCACATTCTTTTCTTTATGTCACCCTTTACCCTGTCTATTTTTATCTTTTATGGTTTTGGTTGCCATTTCTGTCTAACTTCAAATGTGTTTTTTTTCAGTCTTTAAACTTTTAGCTGTTGGGTTGTCTGATTCAGCCTTTGGAGACTGAAATCTTACCTGGCCCTATGAAAACTTATTTGAAAAACCTGGGTGAATATTTAACTTTTTAAACAAACATTCTAGATTATCCTTACTGACTTGTGCCTAATCCTTCCAGAAAAAAAGGGATGACTGGAAATGTGCTTGCACTGAGTTCCATCTTTATTCCCATCACAACTCAAATGGACAGGCTCTGCCTCAGACCTGCCTGCAGCAGATAAAGGTGGAGCTGCATCTCATTTTGTCACAAATATATCGAATCAAATGAAATTAATATTGCATGACTATGCAGAATTGCAGAGAAGCAATACTGAACCCCTCTTCCACTGTGAAATTTGTTTCATTGCACAGGGGAGTAAATCACCTTGAAAGAGTGTTAGTAGCTGGGAAGGCTGGTTGTCTGGCACTACACTAGAGCAGACCTGAGCTTTTTCTCACTGTAAACAAGAAATTTAATATTGGTACTTTGTGCATTCACTTGAACGTTCAACTATAAAGTGAAGCCAAGCTGCAGCACAAGTATAGCTATTGTGCTGTGGGAGACAAGATTTCCCTTTGGCTAGGGGAGAAAGAAGCGCCCTGTCACTGGGACAAAGGAAAGCCTTGTCTCCAGCAGCACAGAAGGGCATGGGTTTTCCCTAAAGATCTTGATTCACCTGTGTGCTTTCTTTATGTTTTTAGTGGCAGATATTTACATTGGACACATAACATTCTTACTGTAAACATTGTTGGAAGACAAATAAAGAAACCAACAATCCAATTTCCAAAGAAAAACAGAAATGGAATTCTGCCTGGATGAGGTTTTATCTCCTACACTGACCAGCTAAATTCATCTAGGGATTTTAAAACTGTAGGACATATATTACTGGCAAGATAAATAACTAGCAAGAGTATAATTTTTGCTTTAAACAAAAATACTCCATGCAAACACTCCAAATGTACTGGAGAACAGACATTCACATTGACAGCTGAATCCTTCAACTCTGAAATCAATACACGCTTTGCTTTCTACAGAACATGAGCAACTGTACAGTAATAGTACTTGATTCATGTAATTAGAATAATATTATAATTAAAGACTGTATGGTATGATTTCTGCTCCTATAATCTGATCTAATTTCTGTGAGAAATGCTCCTTTCCTATTATTGGGCTCTACAACAGACCCACAGTAGTTCAGGTCCACAAAGATCAAAAGAAATGTTTTCAACAGAGCAACAGGCATCAATATTCTTTCATAGTCCAAATAACAGTGAAGGAAAATGGAAAGGATACTAACTGATGTCACAGGAATATGGCACAATAGGAGGGATTAGTTACTAAAACCAATGTTGTCTTTGCCACTTATTTCTCTCTCCCCTAATTTGCATGCATGCAGCTTTAAAATCCACAGTGATAAGCCAGTTTCATTAGTCGTTGCTAACACTGTTTGGGTACCTGGGTTAAGGATAGCAGACTCTGAAGAGTCAGTATTCTATCCTATTATTACCATATGACTGGAACACACAACACATTTCTTAAACATGTAAACCTCATTACAAACAGGATGCCCTGGGACTGTGCTTTTTGCTATTAGAATTACATGCATGAAATCTTACTGGGTATGTTTTTACTCAGGCCATGCCAAACTATCTGTGATTAACCAACAGCACCATTGCAATCTGACTGACAAAAGAAGAATTTAAATGTGGTTTAAAAAATCCCAAACAAACTTGCATAAATTTTGATCTATAAATGAAAATAAATTTAACACTAACCAAAGAGAGAAACTAAAAAGTCTTGCTGAAATGTTTTTTTGGGTTTTTTTTGGTGGTTTGGTTTTTTTGTTTGTTTGTTTGTTTTGGTTTTTTTTTACCATGAACAAATCAAGTCTGGTCAAAACAGAAAGAAGAAAGAAAAAAAAAAGGGGGGGGGCGGGAAGAAAAAAGAGAAGAGAAACATTTTTACAAAGAGCCCTGGAGTCTTCTAGGGGAAGGCAACATATGTTGCAGTTTCCACTTTGTTAGCTACATTTAAGGCTGTGCTTTGCAGTCTGGGTTAGCCACTAAAGAGACGCAGCCAATTCAGCTCATCTCTAAGCACACACTTAACTTGCAGTGCACAGAGGTAGCCTCAATTATTTCAATGAGAATGCTCCCATAAACAGTGTCATGCAGGAACATTTGCAGAACTGAAGCCTCTACTTGGTGATGTGTCTGAACAGCTTCACAGTGATGTCTGTTTTCCATATCCGGTATAAACTGCTGTTATTCCCTCCCAAGGAATGAAAGTGTTAAAACGTTAAAGAAATAATTGCAGTTAGGATTACATTCTTTAAATACTTTGCTATAATATTAATAATTTAATGTTATTTTCACTGAAATATTATTTGCCTGACTTGCAGTGTTTCTTTTGGATGAAATAGTTCTTCCTTCTTCTCACAGATACCGTATTTCTACTTGGTTTTTAACACTAGATTTACCCAGGTCTGTTCTGTACCACTGTGTTGGCTTTATATTTTACTGACTTTTTCAGATACACTTCATACACATATATAAAATTATATACAATATATATACACCATATTTTTGGTTTTAGTTCTGGACTGCTGAAAAGCAGCACTTTAAACTCATTGACACTTGTTACAAAGTCCAACCAATCTTACCTGAAGACAGAAATACATTTGACTCTTGACTGTTGTGTTCTTATTTAAATGAAACAAACTCCAAAATGTTATAACAGTACCCAGTTACCCCATCAGCAGATATTTATCATTGGAAACAACAGACTACATTGAAACATTTAACTGTTGTTACATTACTCAGTTTTACACTTTTTAAAAATCTATGTATTTGTTTTTCTGACAACATGAACATTTATAATCTCTTCCTGTAGTAATCAGTCCCACTATAGGAAAAGCACTGAGCTCTTTAATGACTTCCATCACAGCAAACTGCTTCTTTCTTTCTTTTCTTCCCCCCCCCCCCCCCCAATTAATTCATCATTTGTAAAATACCCAGTAGTAGTATTAAGTAAAATATCAGTACCTTACTATTTTATGCCCTCAATGTGGTTATGGTCATTGTCTAATTTGTA
Organism: Acanthiza pusilla; assembly: GCA_036630365.1. Classification (NCBI taxonomy): domain Eukaryota; kingdom Metazoa; phylum Chordata; class Aves; order Passeriformes; family Acanthizidae; genus Acanthiza; species Acanthiza pusilla. The sequence continues at coordinate 9,765,487 of JAXCHO010000053.1, forward strand.
AGAAAAATATTTTGGGGTAGTTTTTGTGAAAATTTTTATGTTAAAATAATATATAAAGATGCAACATGGAATCCACTGTGAGAAAAAAATACAGAAAGTGCCAGTACTTTTATGGTTGAAAATAATTCCATTGCAGCAGACCATGGAGATCAGAATATAGCTACAGTTTATCATAATCCTACACCTTTTTAAGCATTAGAGTTACACTGCTGATTTTAAAAATTAGTAATATGTGAAAATGTGGGAACAGCAGTGAAGTTTCAGAGTTTTCATACATTGCACATAGGAATTTTGTGTCTCTTACTTAGAAGATTCCAATGTGAGTTATCAAAGTGCTCAGTAGTTACAATTAACCCTGTCCCATGGCTAATTTTCTGTTTTAAATGTGGATTAATGAGAAAATTGTAACCCGGTGCACATTTGTATCAACCCCCCCCCCCCCAAAAAAAAAAAAAAAAAAAAAAAAAGCTTTGCTGGTTAACAACAAATCTAATTCTTGTCTCGTTTAACAAATGGCATATGGAATTTTCTGCAAGGCATATGGTACTAATTAAACATGGTATGAGTACCCCAGACAGTCAGTATAGCCATGAGGTATCCAAGGAATGTTTCCCCTCAGTGTACATTATCTGTGTATTGATTTGATGGTATGAATGGATAAAAGTCCTCATAGCAAACAATGTTTAAGGATTTGGGAACTGCACTTCTATTCTTATCTGTATGAATGCTGCAGTTGCCAAGGAAAACTGTGAGATACTTAATAACCAAGCAAATTAAGAACTAATCAGGACCAGTTTATTTTCATTCATTCATTAACCACTTACTTTCGTATTTATTTTCAACCTCTGTTTTTACATTTAGAGCACTGATCTGTGACTCTTCTGCCAGAAACCACGAAGTTAAAGTAATTGTCCTATTTTTTTAACAGAAACAATAACCTAGATTCCATACATTTTAATGACTAACAAACTACTAACAAACACCTAAAAGTAAGTTGTTTGATTTTGAAAATCCTAATATGTACATTGTGTATGAATACACTTTCATGTATTCAACATCAGTTGCATTAATTAAAATATTTGTTTTACTATCTTTGTTAGATATGGATATATTACTAACTGTAATGTTAGTCGACTTCTACATAACTTTAATTCTCTTCTCAATTCAAAGATATCAGCTTCCTCTAGTACATAGTAGGCCAACTACTGAAAAGATTAAGGAATTAAATACAATGTTTGTTCTGATTCATAGTGATCTCTTCAGGTAAAACAAACAGCAGCAGTGAATTCTCACAGTCATTATTGGACTTATAATATCCTAAACAAAACAAAAAGCAAAATGGTTGGGTCGCCTGAGCTAACGTGAAAATGGTAAATGACCTTCTGTTAACCAGAGTATTTCTCTGCAAAAGAACATCAGAGTCTCAACACCACTATGTCTAGCATCAGTGGGTTATTTTTATCAAGACACTTCTTGAAGAGTAACAGAGCAGCAGTTTGTGGCTTGAAAGGTAGCACTGACTCCTTTGTAGTTCCAGTAAATTTCAGAGTAGTACAAAAGACAGTACAATTTCAGCAGTGCTCTGAATAGTCCAACTTACTCAATCTACCACCACCTGCTAAATCTATTATCACCACTAACAGAAAGAAATGAAAACTGCTCCCTAGTCCTCCAACAGTTAAATATGCACTCTGCTTTTGATAATGAGACTTGAGAAAAAGCAGTGAGAGTTAAGTAACAAGGGTGTCACTCAGTTTCAAAGCATCCTGAAATAAAGTCACCTGTGACTCTTACACCAAAAATAAGATGGCACTAAAAATAGAGCTGTAATATTAATAGTCTGCTGCAAAACAGTTTAACACTTAAGATACAAAAGCCCCTTGGCAAATGAAACATGGTGACTGAAGAATTAATTCTGGACAATAATGTTATTTCTACACTTTCTGCACACTATGCTGAAAGGTGTAATCAGAATCTTACCTAACTACAAAAACATTGCATATACACTTCTCTTGAAGGCTCTACTTTAACAGGTGGTTTCAAAATATTTTCAAAGCATATGGAAATATCGCCCAGTAAACTTGAGATCCTCTGCTCTTAACATGCTGTATCAATGAACAGAAAAGAGCAATAACATTTAAGGTGGCTGAATCCTCATTATGTAAAACAAGCTGCATTTTCGTGCTCTACCCACAAGATTATTTCTAATTGTGAAACACAATAAGAATTGTGCTCTCTGCCTTACTGCTCTAAGATTTCAAATACCATTTCACCTTAAAAAAACACTTGTCCTTAGAGCTTTTTGAAACTGAAAAAATCATGCATGATTAACAGTTCTCCTCACATCAAGGACTCTTTCTTCCCCTTCTGTATATTGCACCAGACATATTGAAAGCCTACGTATCCAAGATATATACAGTATGCTAGATAACACTGAAAACCTAAATTCAGAAGAAGGCTAAAAAACCCAAACCAAAAAGTAAGAAAATCAGCTTTTAGCTTAGGAATAAGATTTTTACACAGCTGTAGAACATTATTTGCAGGTCTGCTCTAATGTAACAAATTAACACAGCTTCCCATCCCTGCCTTCCTGCATTTACATATCATGTATTATGCACCAGAAAGAAAAATACAAATAGAGATCCTTTCAGCCTGACTATCCTGTCAGCAAAACCAGCAGAGAATTTTTCATTGATAAAAACAGAGAATGGAAGAAAACAGACCAACCTTCACAATGTACGTCACACCAGGTCCCAGGATCTTCTCACTCGAGTGCAGCCATCCTCGAGAGGGTTTATTGACAAAGCTGCTAGTTTGATTCCAATCTTCACTTCCCAGGTGCATTTCCTCTGACCGTGCTTTTTTCCCCATACTCATCTTGCTCACGTCCTGCTGAGAACACGAAGTGGCAGAGACAAGGTTACATGTGTTGTCTGAAGCCCCTGCTGCTGAACTAGAAGCACTCGAGCTTCCCTGCAATTTGGAGACAGCAAGCTCCTTTACTGCAGAGGAGAGGTTTTTGATACCCAAAAGGCTGCCCGTGCTAGAGAGTTTCAAGTGGGACACTTTATGGATGAGGGTACAGAGGGTGCTGGGTCCATCTTCTTGGTCCTTGCGGAGAACCTCTGGTGAGACCAGGTACGAAGGTGAAGTTGAAGTTGTAGCAACTGCTGAGACCTTGCTGTTCATGGGCAAATTATGAATAAGATCATCAACAGATGTCACAGAATCATTCCTGAAGCGGTTATACTTGGTACGTTGAAGCATGCCCTTCTATCTGCTTTCCTGCATATGTTCTGGCAAATCTGATGCCAATGCAGGAGATGCCTGTACTAACATAGCAGGCAATTCATAACGACACGGCTGGATAACAAGATTTTAGGGTAAAAAAGAAAAGAGTATAGGAAAAACCAAAAAAAAATTGTATATTTTAAAGAGATTTCTTTTGGTTCCCTGTTAAGGTTGAGTGAAGTAACAGTTTTCTGTGACTGAGATCCCAGTCCTGCTTAGAGCTGCCAACTCGCTCACAGCAAAAGCATGACTCACACAAATGAGAAGGACCCTTTTCAACAAAAGGCTGTGAACACTGCAAATCACTTCCTGTAGCCAAAAAAAAAGAGAGAGAAGAAAAAAAAAACCCACATCCACCCACTTACAGCACACTAGCACCAATCAATTCTCAAATTCCCTTTTCCTATCTTCTCAAACAGATACTTCCTCCCAACCTTTAATTCCTATCCCCTCCCACCACCCTTTTAGTACCAAAGGCAATTACCTTTAAAACTGAATTAACAGCCTTTATGAAACACCACACTTTATTCTTCTGTTAAAATGTTCTTCCACCTCACATATTTGTGAATCTATAAAGAAATCGCAATCAGATAGCAAATATCTGGATAATATTTACATACATATATTCCCCTTCTCCTGCCCCTGCAGGCACCTTAAAGATTTTTAGAACACATGAACAGAACTAAAGAATATATACATTTTCCACAAAAAATATATACATTTTCCACAAAAGCAGCTTAACAGTGCCTTTTTGTCAATGTTGCCCCTCATAAAAGCTGTTATACCTAAATTTTGATAGATAAAGAAATCCTTCTCCCCTTTTACTTCACAAGAACATTCTATTTTAATGCATGAATTACATAAGTACCTATGTGTGAAGAAAAGTATTTTTCTGATGTCCAACAACAGGCTTAACAGAAGTTTTTTCTTTCACAACTGATATTCACTCCGAAGAAAAACATGAAGAAGATCTTCAATTCACTTGAATGTTTGATTTAATTCTGAAAAACTGAAAAGAAAAGAAAAAAGCCTGAAAGAATATTAAAAAGTCCAGGTAGCAACAAACTGATATCTTGCAGTGAAAAATTAAAAAAATAAAATAAAATTGTCTTTATTAAGCATAAATGTCAGTCACAAACACTTGATCTGGAGAAGTAGCAAAACATGCAGAAAACAGGTTTTTAATTTCTCCTGCATTTTTTAAAAGTCAAAATGTGTACAGCATTCTGATACACAATGCCCACCACAAGCCATATGCCTTTTTCCTATAAATTAGTCTGCTTTGCAAAATATTTTTTTGGTGTAGGACAATCCTCTGCATTATAAACAAATTCAGACCAGAGAAGCTGCATAGCGCAAGGTAATTTCTTAAATAAATGTCTAACTGCAGCACAACTTAAAGGAAAAAATCCCATGGAATTCTTTCCTTCTCCCACGACTAAAGGCTGCAGTATACAAACTGCAAATACAGTGAAACAGCCAGCTCAAATGCAGGTATTTAATTAGTATATTCATGACATACTGAATTAAGTCAGCACCTCTTATCCCAGCAGTGATGAATAATGGCAGTGTCCTAGTCAATGTAAAGCAGGTTTCTACTGATCTGCAGAACAGCCTTTCATCACCACACTGCAAACCTGCTACAGCATCCTCACGGCATTCATTCCTCTCGTCATCCTCCTAGCACAGCAACAGCAAATATACACACCATAGCCTATTTTTACGTGTCTCTACTGCCCAGAAAACCCTACTGCTCCCGAACGGCTCTCTTCATTAGAAGCGGCTAGCAGGACTGCAAAATGTGAATGAGATGCTGCGCGTGTGAATGAAAGGGCTGGCTAGCATCCCCACATTTCTGTGAATGAAGCGAGGCCTCGCAGCCTCTGCCAGGCAATCCCTTGGGTGCTCACCAGCCCAGCCAATACCAGCCGGCTTTGATGACTCATTCAGCAAAGCCTTGCAAAATAGTGGAAGATCCCATTTCGAGCACAGGCGGCACCTTTTTTTCTGCAGCACCAGAAAATGAAGCCGGCGTGTGAGCAGACGGGAGTGGGTCGCAGAGCCCCCGTGGAAGACACGGTGCTGCCAGAGGAACGCCTGGGCTGTCCACAGGACCAGCAGGTGAGGAAAACCGTGGAATCAGATCTGGGTTTCTCCCCGGCTGCATTCATTCAACCAATTCATTTACATCCAGGATAGGAACATGAATGTGCACATTTCGTTTGATGCTCGATTGCTCTCTGTGTGCGCCCGCAGATTCACAGATTTTACAGGTTTGTCTTCAGAGATCTCTGGTAAAAACAAAACAAAACAAACAAACAAAAAATCCCACAACTAACAATCTGACAAAAACCAAACAGAAAACCCACCCAACCAACAAAAAAACCCCCATAAAAATAACCACAAAAACAAACCTAAAACCCTGCTTGAAAAAAAATTGCATGTACTTATTTCTCTTTTATTTATCCAGTTAGCACAGTAGATATTTAAAGGCAGTATGATCATCACTCCATGGAATGGTAGATAGAGGGAAAGCTAGAGGATAAAAGCTTCCCAGAGCACCAGCAAAAGGTCTATTTTTTGAAACTTTCACTGGACACATAAATGCTTCCAAGACATCCATTGGATGCAGAGCTCTCCTGCAAATCTGACATTAGACACTGCAGAGGCGTAGAAGCCATTGAATTACCCAGTGCTTGAAATCTGGTGCCTATTTCAGTGTTTGATTGGAAAACTGTCTCCTTTACAAATCCAGCCCTAAGGTGGGAGAACTGAACACTTTAAAACCTTGTCTTTTATAGTTCCTGGGACTAGAAACAGTATATAATTTTGCCCTACAGGCAGCACGTTCAAATCCAAGTCCAGGAAATAATGAATGAAATTAGGAGACTGTGTAATAGGCATAAACTGCAATTTAAATTAGGATCTAGCTCATTCTAGCTATTGCCAGCGCATTTGTAACATCTCCTGCATTTCCAACATCATCTGTACCTTTCACACTGACTGCACCATGCCCGCCTCAAACAAGCTTGTTGCTGCTATTATCATAGCAAGACAGAAGGACATTCAGAGCATTATTTCTTTCTTACTTCTACTTGCAACCTATGTTAAACAGTCAGCACCTGAAGTGGATCCAATGTGAAAATAAGCCTTTATCTTTTCTTTTTTCTTTTTGCAGGGTGGTGAGCCACACACCACAACACAATTAATAAATGGCCATGGAACTTCTTTGTTGACCCAGTAATAAAATGACAGATGGAAATTCAGTGTCAGTAAGTATAAAATAATACATAATCCTAGAAATACATGCACAGTGGGGGGGTGTCTCTGACCATTTAAACAGCATTTCTCACCAGAACTACTAGTAATTTTGGCATCTTAGACTATTCCTTCTTTTTAAAATTTTTTCTGGTTTTTTTTTCAGCTCTGTTTTCTCATGGATATTCTTTTCACCCTGATGCAGTTCTTGTTTCATGTCACTGATCCTCCTTTTCTTCCTCCAAGCAGCTCTTAGGGGCTTATCCTTAGCTGCCATGTTTTTCCCTCCATATTTAAACTACCTCTGCAGCCTGTATTCCAGAAGCTAGTAATCTTTATTAACTCCAAAGTGTAGGGGAAAAATGATGCTGGGAGCGTGATTAGAGGGAGAAACTACATTCTGTTGAGCTTTAAATAGTTTTAAATTGTTGCAAATGTAGGAAACATTGGCAATACACAAGCAAAACCAGGTAAGATGTGACCACCATAAAGAGCAAACACAGGGAATACAACCACTGTGTTCCCCACCTAGAGTAAGAAACTCTCCTGAATGCAAAACAGATGACTTTCAGTGACCATATTTAGAGAAATATTCATCATATATTTAGGATTGGCAAAAATACTTAGTTCCAGTTAACACACTGTGGTCAGATACAAATGAGGGCTGGAAACTGCTGAAATTTTGCTGATCAACTATTTGCATTTTCAGGAAATTGCCCAGTAGCAGTAATATTGCTTATGGACTAAACTGAATTTAAGATGAATGAGAAAGACCTTGACTTTGGACCAAAAAAACCCTCCAAACTGACTTTGGGTTAGCTAAGTTATAAGAAACACTGAATATGTCAGACAAACATAAATACAGATGTTGCTAAGAGTTTTAATACTACACAAAAAATTAGCCATAAGGTCACATAGTTGACATTCCTCTTTATGACAAGCCCTAAACAATTACTGTTACTCTGATATAACATTAAGCCATCAGCAAAGAGAATGCTATTCCTCACATTGTAATATGATGGACACAAGTGTTGATGCTCTGCTTTAGTAAATGCTCTTGCAGAATCTGTAATATTAACAAATGGTCAATCCCTCAAATAAAAAGACAGTATTTCTATAGCACAAAGGTTTCTAATACCCTGTGGGGACATTTCTTCTCTTGATAATTGAGAAGGAAAAATACCAGCATTCTTTGCACAACATGAGATAGATGTATACCAGAAATCTCTTATCCATGTATTTATTAATTAGCTGAATCCAGCTTTCTTTATGTGAGGCAACCTCAGATTATGTAGTTAACAGAAAAGCAAGATAACTTCAAGATAAAACTAAAAGGCATTATGATCAAACCTTCTTAAGAAGGTATGTCACTATTTTAATTTAAAAAAAATTCTAAACAATTTATCTGTTCTGTTTGTACATACTTAACGTATTATATTCCGTACTTCTCTCTTTCTCTGATTTACCTGCACAAAGTGCTCAGTTACATTCCACTGTGATTTCAAGGGGGGCTCATCCCATATCTACCAGACATATTGAAAAGCACTGAATTTCCCATCAGTGCCATGACTATATACCTCTTCTTCAAAACGTTTTGCAGAATAAAAGCATAGATTGGGCTCACATCACTTACATTTCTTTTCCATAATGGGTGTATGAGTTCAACCTCAGCTTACAGTCCTACGTAAAAACACCTGAAGGCCCGCAGGCAAAGGCTGCAGTTTTCCCATAGCAGAAAAGCCAACCAACCAACCAAAAACCAAGGGACACCTCTCACCCCAAATAAACCCAATCTGAAACCAAAACTACTCTAACAAATTCTAGTTAATTTATTTTTTTAAAAAACCAACAAAACTGTACTGTAATTTGCCCCCATCTCCTTTTCAACCTCACCCCCTTTCTTTCACTGGATCAGAGTTTTGCTGTTTCCATGGCAACATTATTGCTAAGGGTGGGCTGCACCAGGAAATGGGAGCATTATCTGCAGTTTTGCAAGGTATTTCCCTGGAAAACCATACTGTTGAAAGTGTTACTATTCAAGATCAGTGATCATTAATCATTAATTATCAACTTCCAACTTAAATTACGTCAGTGGAGCGTAAAACTAAGATCTCAAATATGCCTACAAATTTTTGCGCAGATGCTTATATTTTGAACAAGAAGCTGACCCTAAACAATATCTAGAAGGCTGTTTTTTCAGTTAGTTGGAAATATTGAAACAGTTTTGTCTTAAGACATGTTCACCCTATGAAATATGACATGAAATATTTGGAAGAAAATGAAACTTGTAATTCCTCCTGCTCCATTAGTGGTTCCTGAGGACTTACTGTTGAAAGTCAACACGCTACAAAAGTTCAGAGAAAAGACAGATCTGAGTTAATACCCAAATCTAAACATGACACTGAGCTTTTGTGAGAAAGGATCAGACAGGGAAGTGCATTAAAATCTGCAAACCAACAGTAAATCATCTCTTAGAAACACCCAAATTTTACAGTAAATTATTCCTTTCTTCAAGCCAGACACTGAAGCTAGAAAATTAGCAGCAGTGTAACAGGGCTGTATTTTCTAAAAAATACACAGTGTAAAGTTCTGCCATGCCTGTTTGGCTGCCTGCACCCACTATAGACCTTTGTATATAACAGGTCTTTTCCTACCTAAATAATCCTCTGTTTCTATGGTTTTTCTTCTTTCTCCCTGTCCCAAGCTTCCACCCTCTGCACCAGGAGTCAAACTGACTGGGAGTCTAGGCTGGAGACTCACCTTAGAGAGAGACTCTGCTTCCCTAAGAAATACATCCCAGTGACATTTTCTTTTGTGTCCACAAACTGTGGCATGGTGTAGAAAATGTACTGCATCATGAATAATGCAACAAAAGGCCCACAGCGTGGTCCCATGATTCACTCATACTGATAGAAATACTGCTTTTTCTGGGCATATATGCATTAAGGTCCAAAAGTCTCCAGGTGTTTCTCTTTTAGACAATCAGAAAAACTGGTGAGTTGGAGGAGAAAGCAAATAGCAACCTAGTTCACTGACAAATTATGCAAGACCTTTTTTGCTGTCTTTTTCACATTGAAAGCCAGTTATTTAATTATTTGTTAACCTAGCACCTTTTTTGTTCTCATTCATGAAATGTATTTCATAATTCAGTCGTTTTCTACATTGTGATAAGGTGTCTATTTTTGGTTTTGATAGTTTTTTTGAGTACTTTATATTTATTTTGTTCATAACCTTATTTTCCTAGGAATGGTTTGCAAAGTTGCTTTTAAAAGCTCCTCTTTATATGAGATCTGACTTCACAAGTTTCCAATTGATCGCAATATGAGTAAAATTTAATTCTCCATTTCAAAATCCAAATGCAAGTCTGGGAATTTTAATTGTGTCTGACTTTTTGTACAAGATTGTTTAGGTTGTTTGCCATTTAAAAAGTATGCTTACTTTAACAAAAATGTAAATTGTTTTATTTATCTTTTGCTTTTTAAAACCAGGAAAAATGTATTTATTACTTATAGATACAAAGACGTTATTTACCACCATAAGAAGATTTATACTCTAGTATCTACTCTTTTATTAGGATAGCTAAATACTGGCAAGAAGAGCAGCAATGAAAAGGATACGTTAAAAAAATGCATAGTGCACTTTGTTGTAACTCTTGGCATTAGGAAAGGTTAAGTGTACCTTGTCTGAGCAGACAGCAGTGTCTTAAAAAAACAGACTTTCCCAAACCCATTTCCCCCTCCCCTAATTAAAAGGTCATCATCAAAACTGTAGGAACCAAAAAGCAACAGAGTATAAATTATCATCTTTGTTTTATGTCTCACATCAGATCAAAATTCTGGCAGTATGTGTAGAAATTCGGGGACAGCAGAGCCGTTCAGACCGCTCTTGTCCTCCTGTGACTGACTGCATCACCTTTGCCAGACTGTCATAAAATGCATGCTGTGGCATCTGGCTGAAGAATAACACAGACAAAACTGTTGTGGGGTTTTGGGGATTATTTTCAGTTTCAGAGTTCTAGACTCCAAATCACTTCACAGTCATGAACTGTGAAGAGGGAGAGGAAATGAATTGCATAGGCCAGGACAAGTGTCTAATACCTACTTGCATCCACTTCACCCTGAAACAGAATCCATTAACTTGTGTCACCAAATGATACAGATTTTCTTGGCAAACATGGAGCTACACGCAAAGCCTTTATCGATCAGCTTCAGTACTGAAAGAATTCTGGCAGTTCTGCAGTAGTGGATAACAGCACCAGTGGAGGGTTATTCACAGCAGCACTCACAGCATCCACTCCCAGGGAACAGAGAATAAGGACTACTTCTGCATTATTTGTACATATAGCTGATATGAATCATCATACCTGTTTGTGCTAATGCTGCCTGTTATCTGACCTGAAGTGATGGTTCACTTCTTTCTGGGTACAGTCAAATGAAAGAGGCATCTACAGGCAAGTGTGTATGTGCAGGTATGCCCACATGCCTGCATGTATTAAGGATGCATTCTTTTCTCAGCTAGGTTGCTTGTCTTCCTTGCATTTGAGTTGGCCTACCCTAGATACAACAATACATATGGAAAGCAGGATGGCACATCTGTGAAAGACATGATAATGAGGCAGGGCTGGATGGCAGGATTTAAACATCTATTTAAATGTTCACTTAACTGGATTGGAGTTTACAAATTACATTGCTAGTAATGTAAGGAAAGGCACTAACTGAAATGGCTGCAGATGTGAAGATGGAGAAACTGTTTTAAGCTCCAAGAACTGAAGCAGAGCAGAAGAGAGGCAAGCACCCTAAACTCTAAAAGGGATGCCAAGATTAAAAATGTTCAGAGTAGCAGAGAAATGGAGACAAAGATGTGTTTACTACTCTACTGTCATACACAGCAACTCGTATATTTCTGTCTTATATCAAAAGTACATAGTAACTTTCTCTAGGTACGCTTAGAAAACTTGTTTTGTTTCCTCAAGCAGGGAAAGCCTCTGAGAAGCTTCAGTACAATTAAGGCTGAGTTGGCATGAAAACTATTGGTATTCTGTGGGTTAGCAGTTCTCCAAAGGACTTTGGGCACACGTAGTAGGACCAGATTTCAGTAACAACAAAGACATGTAGCAAGGACGTACAGCAGAAAGGCTGGAGCAAAAACATGGCAAGTGCTTATAAAGACAAGCAGAAACCAAAGGTCACTGGCCAAGCACAGGTAATTGATAGGTATCCAGGTCAGAGGAGATACCAGAACGGGGAAAAATGGTTAGCTATGAGGGTCTGTTGAGAAATGCATGCATCAAGAGCCTAACCCCAGGACTGCCCAGTGCTCACATTGGTTTCAATGAAGCACTGGTGCCAGGATGAAGAGGTAGAGGAGAAATGCCACTGGCAGAGACACAGACCCCAACTCACAGTTCCAGGAGAGAGAAAGGAAAAAGGGATGCTGAAGTGACCACACAGCCTGAGAAGGTCTGCTATGGCAATAAGTAAAACAGAAGGAAAAAAATCCTATCAAGTGCATTGAAAACAATCAACCTTACTACCTGGTGGCAACAATAGTGCCACCAGTTCAAGTTTAAGCGACAGCACATCTGAGACTGACTGAACACTATCATTGCAGTCAACATGTGAGCATCGCATAAATGTTGATTATCTGCTGTTATTCACTTTGACGAGGATAAGAAAGTGTAAGATCCACACTGTTACTGAAGCAACCTGTTACACGTCAATTCTAACAGTTTTTACTGACCAGCATGAACTGTAATTATCCTTAAACTAAGATCTTATTTAAATGACTAGCAGTACTTTTTCTGTCTAGGACTACCAACACAGTGTCACAGAAATGTTTTGCCCTACTAAAGCAGCTTCTCCACCCAAGTGCAAGAAACTTCACCAATAAAAATATAACTTTCTACCTAACAGTGTGCAAATGTTAAGCCTGCTTTTGAACAGCACCTGACCAACATATGCCTGATTGGAATACCTAAACTGGAAGAAATCTGTTGTTTAGCTACATGCATTAGGACTGCCATGCAGCGAGTGCAATGAAATTAAAAACTCAACAGTTAAGTCAAAAGTAAGTCTACTACATAAAATTTTGTATCAGAATACATGTCCATATTGGAATACATATACAGGCCACCATGATGAGAGTCAGACAAGAGAACAGGAAGATGTTGGGAGGTTTCAAGATAGTGATGCAAAGGCAATGTTCCTGGATTGACACTCTTTTGAACCTTGCCAATACCATTTTAATTTTGTGTTTACATTTTTTGGCCAAAACAATGGTTGGGTTCTTTAAGAAAATGCAAAATAGTATTCTGCTAGAAAAACACTTTCTACATACACAAGAAAGTATAACCTATATTCAACTGCTCTATACTACATCTTTCTAACCCCTTCTAGCATGCAGATGGAAATGTGGACACACAACCATTCTACACAACAAACTTTCAGTCACGTAAAACACCTGCCCTCTGCTGTCCAAGATGCAAACAAAGCTGGAAGGAAGCTCTTGCTTCCTACGGAGCATATTAACTCTCTCTAGAGCATTAGCATCTACAGGCAGCTACATCACCTGCCAGCAAATCACACTCATAAGGTGGAATAAGGAGAATGAAAAACTTATAAGCTCCTGCAAGGCCACACGTACTAGTTTTGGCTGAGGTAGAGTTAATCTTCACCACAATGCCTACTATAGGTCTGTGTTTTGTATTTGAGCTGAACACAGGGTTGATAATATAGAGATGTTTTTGTTATTGCTGAGTAGGGCTTGCACAGAACCTAGGCCTTTTCTGCTTTTTGCCCTGCCATAATGGCGAGGAGACTGGGGGTGCACAGGAGGTTGGGACACAACAGGTGACAAACTAACCCAAGGGATATTCCTGACCATATGACATCATGCTCAGGATATGAAGTGGAGGAGGAGAAATGAAAAGTTGGGGATGCTTGGAGTGATGGTGTCTGTCTTCCCAAGAAACCATTAAATGTAATGGGGCCCTGCCCTGCTGGAGATGGCTGAAACCTGCCTGCCTGTGGGAAGCACTGAATTAATTCCTTGTTTCGCTTTGCTTATGTGCACAGCTTTTGCCTTCTCTATTTAACTGTCTGTATGCCAACCCATGAGTTTTCTGCCTTTTGCCCTTCCAATTCTCCCTGATTCCACTTTCTGGAGCAGTGAGCAAGTGGCTGTGTAGTGCCTGGATGCTGGCTGGCGTTAAACCACGACACCATGTTACAGCGGCAAGAGATTAGCGTGGGCCATCAAAAAGTAAGACCACAGTTCAGTTCTGCTTAAGAGGGCAGCAGTGTCCTGCCTGAGTGTCTCATCTGTTCAGAAGCACAGAATACTGACCAGCAGCCCTATTTCCATTGCTGCTTCAGCTTTTTGTGCTTACGAAAGAAAGTAGTGGATAAAATGTCATCAGTAGATAAACTGTCTTGCTCAGCCTTGGGGGGGAGGCTTTGCAGCAGAAATTATCTCTCCATCACTCAAGGAAAAGAAGGGCTATATACTGCCAGGAAAGGTGATGCATGGTGAACAGAAACACAGCTTCTGAGCATTGTAGCATCACATGGTTGATCTTTCTGTAATTATGCCCACGATAACATCTCGTAATTACAAAACAGCAAATAGATCAAAAGGATGCCTGAAAAAAAAAAGCAGGTAAATTCCTGTAACATAGATAATCTAAAATAAAGATGCTGTTTCAAGCTTTCTCTTTTATCAGTTAATTTTTACTTCGAGATAAAAAACAAAACTAAAACTTCTCAGTACAGCAGATGCCCATAATCCTATTAATAAATAAGCACTGGGTTGAACTAGCAGAATATTCATTTGGCATGACTAGAGATGTTACTACACTTCACCATTATGATGATACCTTTTAAGGGCTGTTAAGTGTCTTTTTGAGAAAGCTATTGATTTCCTAAACTATCATTAATTTGTTTGTTTTGAATAGAACTTTGGCCAAAGTAAATTCAAATTAGTTTCGACCATAAAAAGTATCTACCATAAGTGCATTCTTTACATATGCACAGTCAGTATGAGACTCATGACCCTTTAGCCTGGCTTCCATTCCTCGGTTACCTCTGCAACTGCTCAGTACCCCCTATCTGCATATCATTAGTAGATTGACAGTTAATGAAACCACTGACCAAATTCAGCCAAAAAATACAAAGTAGGGGAGGTTTGGAAGATGTTAAGTCACCACACACTCATGAAGCAAGCAGGAAGAGAAAAAGGTGGAATTATACCTGTATCTCCAGCGAGGGAGGCACCATATTAGTAGCCTGCATTTCTTAAAGTCTAACACTTCTAATAAACAGGCTTTACATATTATCTGAGGTGTTACCAGTATGACAAAACTTCACAGATAAATGTCAAGAACCCTGGCAATATAATCAGCATGGTTAGCAGGAGTTGTTTTGCTGTCATTGTACTGGAGCAAAAAGACTTTGTATATGCCACAGAGAAGTGTTTGCATTTGACAGTAAGAATCATAGAATTTTTAATGATTTTCTAATAAAAGCTTGAAACTTTAGACCACATTTTCCTTTCTCTGAAATCTGAAAACTATTCATACGCCCTTAGTCTATCTCACAACATACGCTAACCTGCCTGTCACCTGTATCCTCATACAGACTGGGATAAATCTGTTACAAATGCTTAAAAGAGACACTTGACAGTACCTCAGCACATCACCGTACTTTGGCATGCTTGTTTTTGTTATAGTTATCACATCTAATACCTCTTATGCTAACACTCAAAAATTTTATATCTGTGTTTGCGAAGTTCCACAAAAAGCAATTAGAACCAGTTCAGTTCATCCTTCAGTCATTCATCTCGCCATGATCATGATTTCTATCCCTAATTAGAATATACATCTCATGATTTTTCACTAGTTTGGCAAACCTCAACCACTGGTCCAGGTGTTCAGTTGCACATTCATTTCAATAGAACTAAATATGATACTGTGCAATTTGCAGTTTATCAACCAGCTTGAAGTAAGCTTAGAAGTTAATAATTCCTAGAAAAAAGGGTAAAAAGGAGCTGCTGTTAGTATTGATGCCTTAATAATTTCTAGCTTTTCACTCTCCATGTATCTGCAACTTGATGTAGTTCTATGCTTCTTATCAAGTGCTAAAAACCTCTGTTCCTAGCACCTTTAGCCAAACAAATCCCTCTGAATAGGGATCCAATTACACATTCGTTGCCCTAGAGCCCGAAAATATGTAAATAACAGTGAGTTGGGGGGACTGGGCCTGGGGTGGTCAACACCATCACCTAAGCTGTGATTGGAGAATTAAGGGCCAATATGCTCATAGGACAGAACTTATAAAAGGTGAAGGGCTCATGACATGGTGTCCATTTTGGGTGTAGTCCCTCAAAGGGGAGTTTGCTTGCCCGAATGTACCTCAAAGGCCTTGAATAAATTTATCCATGTTTTATACTCCTGATTTGTCTTGGCCTCCATTTCAGGTAGCCTGCTTCTAGGCATCAGTATCTTCTCTACTCGTTCATTTAACACAAGGAACATGTCTTCTGTGAGTGAATTCTTCATTAGACTAGTCAGTTACTTCCAAGGAAAATAGCTAGTGTTTATTAAAACTTCAGAGAGGCTGTCACAACTCTGGGAGAATTGCTGCTGTAATCAGTCATCCAGTTGCTTACTGTTTGTAATCAAAAGCACAAAACAAAACCACTGCACATTAAACTTTTGAATCTGTTCTTAGCATGGGCAGATAAGGTCTGTATTAGTTACAGCTTTTCTGGGTAATTCGTAAGGCTTAAATCAATCCATTAGTAGCTACCAGTGCTGGGCATACTCCTACATTATGCAGTCTGATGATGCAGACAGATTTGCTCCCACCTGCTGTGATTCATGCAGTCCAGTCAGATAATACAGTAGCATTATTCAACAAGCTTCAGCAAGGTAGTCTAATATTGGCCTTTCTGGCATTGCCTTCTAAAATACAGCCATATAATAAATACTTTAATATAAAAAAAGTCACATGAAAAATTACCTTACTGTTTCTTTGATGATCTTCTTGCACTCAGAACAAGTACACAAAATATGTTTTTATATTTAATTATATATATACGCATGCACACACGTGCTCTTCTTCCTATTTCTCTAGCCAATATAAAGGAGTTACAGTTTATTTCCAAGGCTGTTTTTCTCTTAATGTATATATCTATACTGACTCCTACTATGCCTGCAGTTTGGTTTTAATTTGAACATACTTTGTAAAGATCAAGCAGCAAACTCTGCAGGTATCTTATGTAATTCATTTTTTTTCTCATCACTATGCAATACTGCATGATGGGAAACTATGCATATATTTTGGCTTATTAACTAATGTTGCTTCCCCCAGTTCTCTCCTGAAAATGTACTTCCATTGCAGAATGCCTGTGTCAGTGTTTAGAGCATATCACACACTTCAGACTACCTCTTGAAATTAGCAAGAATATTAAACTAATTTTAATTTAATTAAAGACAGTGTTAGATTTAAAAATATGCAGCAGTTAGGGATGGCATTTCTTTTTCCTGTTAATTTGGAGTCACATCACTTCAAAATCAACACTTGATTCCATGAGACATTCAAGTGTACTTGACATGGAGATCGGTTCTGGTGTTTGTATGGTTAATCTGCTGAGTCGTGACTACTTGTAACTGTCAAATTCTCTCCAAGGATAAATAATTAAAGCTTCTGGAAGAATAAGCACACAGGAAGCAGTGGAGATTGGATGTACGTAGGTGTTGAGGGCATTAATTTTTATCCAATCGCTGAATAAAAAGCACATTATTCATGCAACCTTGTTCATTCACTGCTACGTGACCTGCACCACAATAGAAGACTGCAGCATCCAGAGCTGAATTCAAGGCATTCAAGGCAACGAGGAAAGGACTCCAACAGTACCAGCACACAAGAACAAAATGCTACATTGTAGGTGTAGCATGCAGCCTTTGGTTAATGCTTTAGCTCTTATGACTAATGCTAGAATGACACAAAAATACTGTTTCTCACAGAATATTTTTCTCCGGGTACGGCAAAAATAGCAAATATTAGCCTTAAGGTAGAAATACTTTTTCACTTTCTTTTCAACGTGTATCTCCCACGTGCCAATGACAACTATCAGATAAAAAATCCAAGCCCATAGCAAACAACAAACAAAAATATTCATTAATTGATGAAGCAAAACAAATGCAATGCATTGTAGTATCTGTGGTACAAAATTTTTGACACAAAATATTTCAATAAAGTGAATACTGAAAGGTGTAAAATCTACAAAGTAATTTTAGCTGTGAAGCTCAAAAAAGCCTGTTATAAGTTCCTGAGGGTTTTTAAAGCACAAGAACAACTCCCTGCTCCAAAATAGATTCCTCCGCCTTCACATTCCTATTCCTGTCCCATGTTAACTCACTACAAATTCTATCTTTGGCTTGATGCCTCATATGCTTGTTAACTAACTACTCTGTTACATGTAATTGTTTATTTGCTTGAATATTTGTATACCACATACAAAGGTGAAACTCAAGTCTCTAGTGAAAAAATAAACCCATAAATGCTAAAAACTCAGGTATCTATAAATATACATTAAGGTCTGTGATTACTGGAAAGCAAGGCACCTGCTAAAAGTGTTCATAGCATCTCCCACAACTACCTACTCACTCTGGCATTTTTAAATACCAGATCAGTTACATCATTCTTAGCAGCAGATGTAACAGCTTCATATCTTATATCCAAGCATAGGCACAAAGGATTTTAACTGTTATTTATAATGAAAAATAATGGTCTTTTAGAAAGGCTTGAAAGCTGCAGAATTCCCTAATGACAAATTTGGGTGTTTGAAATGTTATCAGAATAAAAACTCATTTTATTTTTACATAAAAGACAGAACTCTCCACAGATTTCAAGCATACAGGAATGAGGGAAATTAATTAGTTTCTTATCACAAACCAAAAAAGAAATTGAAAACGAACCAAAGGGGATTTAAAAACTAAAACCTCTGTTATTTAAATATATAAATAATTTTATATATATATATAAATATATAAATAAAAATAAATAGATATATAGATATATCGATATATAGATATACAGATATATAGATATATAGATATATAGATATATAGATATATAGATATATAGATATATAGATATATAGCTATATAGATATATAGATATATAGATATATAGATATATAGATATATAGATATATATCTGCAGAAAAAAATGGATGCACATGAGAAAAAGAATTAAGGTCCTCATAGCAGAAAAACAGATAAATCATATATAGGCAGTCAAGAAGAAGAAAATGAAAACAGAAATTTGGATATATATTGTTGTAATAGGACAAATTTAATTTAGAAATAATTGGTAAATTTGAAAATAATGAAGTCCTCAAGGAAACACATTATACAATTTGTTGGAAAAATTGTTAAAACACAACGTGTTTTATCCTACTGCCATATTTAGAGAGTTTGTATAAGCTCTCAGAGTTAAGAATGGTCTTTTCAAAAGCATTGCTATCAGACAGGAATCAGCACGAAAGTTTGGATAACAGGTCACTCCTTCTCTCCTCCACCTGCATTAAAGCTCAGGAGAGTGTTGCAGAGTGTATGAAATGGGAAATTGAAAATGGCAAAGTTTGTCCTTTGTGCTCTTCATTGGTCACCCTCTTCCCTGAATCTCCAGTACAAAAATATATTGCTAGGATGGACAACATGAGATGTAATTAATCAAAAGAACATAAAATTGTCCTGTGTCCCAGTGATGTAGTACTAATGGTTACCATTGTTGTAAAACATTTGCCTTACATTTTGAAGGAAATTAATCAACATAGCAATAAATCATATTATATAATTAAACATTATTAATGCTGGGAACCAAGATTACTGAGCTCCTAGGTAACGTCACATTTGTGTGATGTTAAGAACAGTGTGACATTACTCAGGAGAAAATAGCTTTCCTAATGTCAATAAAGAATGGAATATAATCTCCCTCTGCCGTTTCAAAATTGAAAAATGATTAACTGGAATGGAAGAGTAACACAGGACTAATTCTCCATTTATCATGGCCAGGTCATAAAATGCTGGGCATATCCATGATAGGTTCATTTCAGGGCTTAGCTCAAGAAAGGTTAGTAACTTGGGAAAAGGGCATGGCTGATACTGCTGTAAGCCAGGCTTTTTGACTGCGTATTTTGTGGAAAAGAGAATATTCTCTCAGTGTTCATGGCATAGCTAAAAAAAAGAAAGATAAATTTCTTCAATTTTAAAAAGCTGGTGAAGATCACATAGCCTTTATAATTCACTATTGCCCTGTGTGGTATTTGTGAACATTCAGTTCCCAGATATTAAGAGGTGGACCAACATAAGTCTCTTCTGAGCAACAAATAAAGGTGATGAATGAAATCTATGAATGTTTGCTTGGAAAGTTCAGATATGCCAATGAGAATTCAATGTGTTTAAAATAGCCACAGAAAGCCATCTCAAGCATGATTATGGAATCTCAGCAGAAATGCAACATGCCCATAAACAGTACAACTGTTTTTATCCCACCCATATATAGCACATGTTTCTGACACGTTAATATGCAGATTGCAGGTGGGAGTTTCCAGGTTCAAAGCTAGTTTTTCCACTGAGTGGCATGTTCCCAAAATCCATTTTCAACCCACCTAATTTTAGGCACTTAGTGGAGGGGCTAAAGTTAGAAACCGAGTCATCCTAAACTCTCTCCACAGGCTCTGGAAAGAGAGTCAGTGATAAAGGGCTGGTAAGATTTACTGCAGCTGAATTACATCTAGTGAATGCCTCTTCAGTATTCAGACTGAAGCTATCTGCTTATAGCAGATCAAATGTTTGAATATTGAACAAACAAATTCCATCTAATCATTAAATGAGCAGTATACTTTCTCCCCTTATTCAGTCTTTTCATTAGCTACTTCTGGCCTTAAATCATCATTCTTCTCTGTTTATTATCTCTGTAAAGAGATAATTCTTCCTCCTTTCTTCTCTTGTTTCCTTAGGTAGCAAATAAGTAAAATCTGCTTTCTAAGAGTGCAGCACAACAAAGTTGGGTTATTTTTATAACTACAGGTGGATGAACAACTTGTCCACCTAATGGCTTAGATTACTTTAAAATTACCAGTAGTTCCCAAATACTTTGATTAGTGTTCAATAATTTTCTCTTTGCACAGTCAAAACCTCTGCTGGAAGCCTGGGAAGGTATCATTACTTATCAATTTTACTCCAAAAAGCAAAATCTCTGACAAAGAATGTGTTGACAGTCAGTGTTAAACAATTTTACAGGATGAAACCGAAAGTATTGGGAAATGGTAATAGGAAAAATAAGAGCATTTATTGCCTTTTGCATTTCAGCAACTTAAAAATATGAATACAGGAAACCATATAGTCAGTGTATATAATGTAATGATACATTTTCCAAGCCAAATATAGTTGACTAAATTAAGGCAGAAACATGGGCTACAACTGCAAAAATAGAAGACAGGAAATGTGGGGGGGAAAAACTCAACAAACTCAAACCTACTTGAATTTTAAACGACTTTAAATATAATTATCTTCTGATTACTAAATTACGATACATGCCTATTAAAACATTTGTTTTGGAAAAAAAATTTAAAAAACAACAAAAGGACATATATCCTGAGACAAAAAAAAATCCTACAGTTTCAGTTCTACATGCTATCATAGCCTCTCAGAAATCTATCTACAGAGCTTTCCTTGTTACCAGTTTCAGTATTCGAGGAAGTCCATACAAAAGATACTCCAGGTATTTACCTTTCATATTAAAGTATTTAGTACTTCATACATACAATACACACAATATACTACCTTTCATTTGGGGGAAAAAAAAAATCAGGAAACTTCTCCTTCATTACATCCTATGAGAATCTGAGATGCAGTTCCACAGTCTTGATGCAGACCTTTTTTTACCTGTGCAGGGCCACACCACATTTACTGGAATTAACGGTGGATATATACAGGTACTATAAAACACTACTATAAACACTTCATAGGAGGTACTATATTTTCTTGTCTTCATTGTGAGAGGATAAAAAAACTTTTGGAAGTGAAGTAGTAAATTAATTAATAAATTAATTAATAAAAATACATTTAATGCAATTATAAAATGGAATGGTATTTCAGTTCTGTCATTAAACTCTTACTGCTCACTATTTACTAGGATAGGATGTGCTTTGTACAATTATCTAAGACAAAGATGAGAACCAATAAATACATGCTTCTCTCATTTATGATGTTTTTAAGGAGTCAGCTCTAAGTTCAGTGAAGCCCATTAATAAATAATATGGAAATAAAGCAAGATTACAGGAATATTTCTCATGTGGTTTAGAAGGCTTGTTTTAAACTTAGCAAAGTAAAACATCTAGATTACATTAAAACCAAACTGGAATCCTGTTATCCTTTTCTTACTTCTAATTCCTATCATCTTCAGTATTCATATTTCAGCGACATATGTCATGCACCATAACAACAGTATAGAAGACACTGCATGAAAACACAAAGAAACACTCTCCTCCACCACAAAAAATTAAAAAAACCCCAAACAAATAAAACCAAAACAAACAAAACCAAAACCAAAACCAAGCAAACAAAAAACAAAACAAAACACCAAAAAACCCCACATACACAAAAAAACCCCCAAAACAAAGCAAAACAGAACAAAACAAAACAAAACATAAAAGAACCACCACAGACATTTTGCAGTCGAAGAAAATCCCATGAAGCTAAAGCTTCCTGAAATGATACCTGGAATGTATGGAAAGTAGTGAGGAAGTAAATGCACATTTTGACCTGTAGGCTAAAAAATGAACATGTTCACTCTTACGATGTGTACATACTCTTTAGCATACCACTGAAAGAAATTCATGGACATCTAAGAATGCAAGGAATTTATGCATATAACCCATCTCAAATCATGAATCTTTTTTCAACACTAGGAAAAGTGTGCTAATATTTCATGCATGTACCAAAGCCAGGACTTAACACTCTACTCAATACTGCGTATAACAGGAGAACACAGAATATCTGCAGGAACAGTATTAAAGCTGGGTTTCTCCAGAGTTTAAATGGAGGAGAACTTAATTCAAAAAGCCTATTCTGTCCCTGGCAATTATTTGCACTGGGTAAGTACTAGACAGTTGCCTTCCGAACTAATAGGTCTTGAGAATACAGTTGCATGTGTGATTGCACTGGAGCACTCCTGATTGAATGACTAAAGAGAACTTGACCTCCTCCCCAGTCATATTTTCAAGCTGCAGAAAGAGGCATCCTCCAATTATAAACAGGGCAGATTGAGATACAACAACTGAATGGTAAGGAACAATCAGCTATAGATCTTGCTCAGAGTGCCACAAATATGACATTTAACCATCTCAAAAAAATTGTGCTCACACTTACCAGATGCTAACACATCCATTTCATTTAGTTTTGCCTTCTGCACAGTGAAAAATATTGTAATTTTGTAGTAATTACTGTCAAACTCACAGCTCTAATTATATTCTGCCATTTTAAAGTGCTTGCATATGCATTTAATGCTTCCAAAGATGTCATCCTAAATACTGACATTTTCTGTTCATTCACAGAAGATATACAGCATTAATAGCCAAAGCAACAGCACTTTAATGTAAAACAAATCATTGAAGAAAGTAAGGTCCAAGCAAATATTTTTGCATTTCAAAATCTGAGGTACCCTTACATATTTACATTTGCATTGTTGCAAAATATGCAGCTTCTTCCTTTTAATCTGCTTCATGCAGCAGGAAGAACTCTGACAGTACCAAAATGCACGTGGAAAAACTGTTGATTTTAGATTAAGCTTCAGGCTCTTCCCTTCTATCTTTATTGTGATCATCAAAAAAGTGAGCCAAACACAAGGGCAAAAATAATTTGATCCTCTTACTGTCTAGCTTCTCTTGTGCTTTGAATTGCCACACTAGAGTAGGTTCAGCATTTGGTTCCTGGATTGTACAATCCATATTGCAATTTATATACTCTCTAAAAAAAATTCATCCTGAACAACAGTTGGAGCAAAACACATCCTTATCCTGTAACAAGCTGAAACTGGAATATACAAAACATTCCGTACTGATAAAACCATATGTCTTCAACTAACATGTTGTATTTATAAAAGCTCCATCATATGATTGATTATATTAAAAAAAAGCAACACATTTAAATATATTTAAAGCCTTACTACCTAACTTATCCCCTGATAGCTTCACAAAACTCATATTTTGTAAGGTACTCTGAAAGAAGGTAAAGTTGTACTTTGACAGTCATGAGGAATGTGTGCTTTGGAAAATTTGGGTAAACTATGGATTTAAGCACCTCTAACAGTCTTCAACTGATTGGTGAGGAGCCTTGCTACCACTTAATAACCTTCAGGAAGATCTTTTCCCTCTTGCATCCCACCACATTTCCAGGAAGGAGCTGACTGCAATCCTATGACAATGTTAAACCACCACATTCCCAATTCCCACATTCAGTCCAGTGGCTCTATTTTAACTTTTGATGAAGCATAACATTGAACAGCCTGAAGGTTAATTTTTTCCACTTTTCCAGATATTGGGTTGAGGGCTTAAATAAAGGGATACAGCCTAAAGTTAATTAAAGGCTGCCATTTGTTGTTGCTAATTTGCGGTAATTGGCTTTGGTTATGTACTGATTAGATAAATGAGAGCACATGTTTAACTAACAGATGATACATTACAGGACTGTTTCCTTTAATTTACCATCAATCATATGGAGCATTTTTTATAACAGGTTTATTTTAGCATTATGCCATTCCAAAACTCTTCTCTCAAATCTTTTTTCTCCCCTTGTGGCTCCATATGCTGATTGAAAAAATGTTAAAAGGTACCATGGTAACGCTTGCTATGCTATAAGACATATTGAAGAAAGTTTTCAGACTCCTCAGGCATAACTAAGACATAAAAAAATGCACAATAATGTCAGAAAAATACTCTAGAGATATAGTGTTAGTATCCGGAGATACTATTTTGAGATTTCATAGACTTGTTAATTATATATATCTATATATCTTACATTAAGGAATTATAATACACAGAGAATGAAAAAGGTGTCCCTAATGAAAGACAATTTGGTATTTCTCAGATGCAATACATTTTGCTGTTCAAAATACAGTTCAAGGACTCTCGAAGTATGAACTGGCAATTTTGAAGTCTAAACTTCACTGCTTAGCATCCACTAACATCACATAACTACTAACATCAATGATCAAGGTCATTAATAAACAAATGATACACATAAGGATTAATTCTGAGGGATAATGGGTTAATCTGTCTAAAAATTCAAAAGCACATACTGGTTTTGTCTTTAAGAAAATCCTCCTCTGTTATCAAAAGCCTAGATGAACAGCTACACAGTTTAGACTGCTCTTTACCTCTCAAATCAAAGTAACCCTATCTTCATTGGGGGCTCCCTTGCAGCAGCAAAGATTAGTAGCTGATACCAAGCAGGAGAAAACAGCATGATCAAGCCAGAGCACTAATCCCATATGCAGCCTTTCATCTCACAAGAAAAAGTACACATCTAAGTCCATGCCATGCTTGCACATTTCTGCCAACGGGAGCCCACAAAGAACCCCATCTCCTGCTTTCAGGCTGGATAATGAATCTGAGTTCACACTTATTATTTAACTTCCCTTAAATTCCAAACCCCCTCCCCCACATACACATATCATAGTAATATATAATAGTAATAACAGAGCAGTGTCTTCTGCATTTTTCCAATGGGACTAATTTTAGATTTGTTTTGCATTATGCGTATGTACAAAATGGTAGACCTGACAACACAAGGTCTCTGAAATCCATTTCTTCTTAAATGAAATGAAATTGAATGTTTTCCTATCTTTCAAGACTCAAACAGTCAAGTATAGCACTGTCTACCCAAAGCAGAATCATTTTTGTAAGCAGTAACACTGTTGTAACACTGAACCAGAAAAATGAAGTTACTTAATCTCAAGCAACAATTAGTTTACTCAATATCCTGAAACACACATCCCTTACTCCCATTTTTATTTCTGGTATCTTCCTAAAACAGATTTGTAAGTCCAAAACCAAAGTACATTCTCAAAGTTGTATATATGTTATGGTTTTTTTTTTTTAAAGTACTCTTTCAGATTTATAGCCTTACCATACTGCAGTTGCATACCAAGAGCAGTTACAGTATCTAACCCAATTCCTTCTGCAGACAGCTGAAGGATTTGATAAGGTTAGACTCTATTGGAAAGCTACATATACCAAAGACTTAGCAACAATCTTAATATATCAATTTTAAGGTAATTTATTTACCTTATTGTGAGGTAAATAAATAAAGTAATTTATGAAGAGCCTGAAAGGGGAAGCTCTGACCAGGTTTTTATGAGTATAGCAACTGTGTGTTGTAAATCGCAGTTCAGTTAAAATGCGTCCGCCATTTCCACACCCACTGTAGTTTTCACAGAAGATAAATTTATGACACAATTTGGCCAGTCCTTTGTCTGTGCCATACAGGAATGGAGAGCACAGGATGCATTCCAGCAGGTACGTCCCATGGACACAGATGTACACACAGTTCCACAGTGCAGATTCAGTTGAAAATGTGAATCAGGCTTACATATCCCCACCTCTCTGCCTGTCAAACACTTGCACTGCAGTGTTTATGTTACCAAGCGCCTCATTCCAGGAGGCATGTAAAGAGACAAATTAACAGTATTTTTTTCTGTCTTCACAAAGAATCCAGCTACTGTTTCCCACAGACTTTAATGTTTCATCTAAAATTAAAATCAACATGGCCAGCAGTAAGTAAAGGGATTGATTTTTTTTTTTAAATAGACAATTCATAAAGTCTGAACTACCAGCAGTATTTTGAGAATCAGTGCCTCTGTCCTGAGGTTGAAGAGAGGGAGAGTAATGAAGATTTCAGCTCTCTTCCTGTACAGCTGGTAGCATGGTCAAAAGTGGGTCAAAAGTGGCATTGCTGTGCCAGAAATAAAGGTGATTGCAGAATAAAAAAAGGGAATGCGAGTTGGAAAAATGGCTGGGCGAGAAGGGAAACCAAAATCCCACTAGGACTCTCCGTAAGCAGGCACAAAGTCCTGGAATGGTTTGAATTTACAGTAAAATACAAAAAAGGAGTTATTAGAGACATGACAGTTCTAAGATACAGCTGAAAAAGGTTAGTGTGAGGGAAAAGCAAGGACCATCAGCTCCTTAAAGGACGGAGTGCTGGGAAGTCCAGCGTGGTGACACAGACAGCAGGTTTAGGGTCCTGGGCCAGGCACAGGCATGCCTGTGACACAGAGGGAACTGCAGCTCAGGCTAGAGCCAGCTAGAAGCAGTTCCTGCAGGCTGGGCTTGACCCCAGCACATCCTCCCCATGGTGCTGCCTGGGAACCTCTTCCCACCACTGTCATCAGTGCAAAGGGGTCACCAGCAGCTGCACTGACTCAGCCACCACCCTCAAGTCCACCCAAAGGCAGGCATGTTCCCACGACTCACAGACCACTATAAAAACACCAACAAATAACACTGTGCATGAGAATGGTTTCCAGATCTACAGTCAGTCCACACTTTGAACATCTGATAAAAAGATTATACCCCAAATGAGTGTTTTAAGAAATTATTTCCAGAAAAATGGTAGCCCCAAGGCCTAATATTTTGAGCCTGCATGCCTCTCTTACAGTGATGATAGGTTCCTGGGAGGAACACCAAGGTGCAGGAGCTGTACTCCCAGACTAAGCCAGCAGAATCTTGCAGTTTGATGAGCTCCAGCTTGAGAGAAAGCTCACAACAGGCATCTAATTTTCAACAGTGGAATAAGATGTAAAAATACTTTAAAAATATTATGAAACACAACATGTGCTGGCATTCTATTGATCACTTACATCCTAGACCAAAATCTGCTGAGACGGCTACAGACTTCACTGATTTCAATCAAGTCCATATGAATGGTTAAGATGTGGGAAGGGAAAATCCCATTTTTAGCACATCTGCAAGATGGCAAAACAGGACCTGACTCAGTATCCATGACAACACTGCTAATACTCCGCTAAAACCACAAAAAGGCATTAAGTTTTAATACCTGTAAAGCAAGATGAATCAGTTTGCCTGTGTTTCTCTTCTGTGCATTTGCTGAACTTCTTCTTTTTTTTTTTTTTTTTTAAAGGTAAGCCGGTAAAAGCATGCATGTAATGATCTAAGATTCAAGTATGGTCAAGGAAGACTTCAGTCAAGGATATTCTTAGGGAAACTAACAGTTTAGGGCAGAGGCAATCCCTTTCACAACATAAAGAGATACTGCTGCAAAAACAGGAAAATATTTCTAACTGAGCATACTTCCAATATACACCATTTTTAGAGATGAAGTTATCTGAAGAAGGCTCTTTTCATATCAGATTTGTAAGATGGCCCCATTAACAAATGTCCTGAATGAAATGCAGAGGTGAATTTGATGAATGTCTTTAGTCTGAGAAGCAGGAAAGACGGATTCTGGCAAATCCTACCTATTTCCAGGTAGAATTTTCTTCCCATCTATGTTATAACTGTTAAATTATTTTCTGTATGGATACTGTGTGATAATGTATAATAGAAGTGTTTAACTGATGGATATTTTTCTTTACATGAATGACCAAAAAGCTGATGGGAGGTGGAAGGAAGATGTATTGAGCTCTAAGAAACCAAAAATATGTATACGTAATTGTGAATTATAAAAGAGGTTTACCTGCCAAGACAGACTCAAAGTTTTGTGTATCCCCTGCAAAAGATGAATTTTCAGTATCTAAAATAAAGAAAGAAGGGAGTCACCAGGAACACTTAAAGTGGAAACATATAAGCAGGGAATTAGAAAAAAAGAAGAAAAAAGAAGGCTAGAATTAGCTTGCAAAATGCAGGATCCAAACTCATGGGAAAGAATTCAAATCACTACTCAGTGCAAGGGAAATATTTTGAAATTGGCTGAGCTGAAAATGACCACTGGAGAACAACAAATCAGATGAGTTTCCTTAAAGTAAAGCAACAGACTGAGTGAAGATCTGGGATAATATATTCTTACAGGAACAGAAAGAATGAGATAACCACAGATGACGAGTAAAATTGCTTCAGGAACAGTGTACTTCATACAGCACATGTTTGTCTCAAAGAACAGTGGTAAGTACTGCTGTGAACTTAAGGAAGATGTTCATACTAAATATAAACCATTTTGCTCCATTCATTGCATCAGGGATAGGACAATACATATCCAAGAAAGATACTTAAAACCCAAAAAGACAAAGGAAATATTCTGGCTAGGGAAAATACAAAAATATTAGTGTCTGTAGGCAGAACTAATTGTTCTCAAAGTTTCTGAAAACTAAGTTCTGTTTATGAACTCCAATTAAATAAAGGCTTGATTGAAAATGCCAGGAGAAACTGACACCAATTAAATGCATTGCATTTCATCCTAGTTCTACCAGTGGTCCAAAAAGACCACAACCCTGGGCCTGACTCATCACTGAAGCTCTGGTGTCACACAGAACAGAGATGGGAAGGGAAAATCTCATACGTGGCTCCTCAAAATGGGGAAACCCTGCTGTCGGGCAGGAAGACATTTTACATTTTTTATGGTCCTTTATTTTATGACCTTTAGAACCCTCTTGCCTTCCAAACATTTGGAAATATTCCCACACGGTGACACAGGTAATATGCACCAGAACTATGAGTCTTTGAGATGAAAATGTAGGTGCTTCTCTGCCCATTATGTTCAAAGATTCTGTCACCATCCAGTCTTCTTCAAATGGACGCACACCAATTAATACTGCCTTAACCACAGGTACTGGCTTTGAAAGACAAGCTTGTCATTTACCATGAGATCAGTGAGCCCTCCAGTGGCTATTTTAAACTTTAAGTCGTTACAAAAACCATAAGAAAAAATATTTTTATGTATGTGGTTTATTCAGATTGCATTTGATTTCATTTGTATTCTGTCACCTTCTACTACTTTTACTAAACAACACTTTAAGAAACCGTTATAATACCTTCAAACAGACGTATTTTCAGCTCACAAACATTTTCACTCCAGTGTATGTACAAAATTTACAAGTGATACATTTTCAACATTTGAGTAACTTCACATAAGTCAATGAGAAATCTTAAGGTGGAGGGGAAGAGGGATGGGGGAGGGTGGAATATTGATTAGGCTCAAAATCAAAATCTTAGCCTATAATCCTGTAGGATATAAACCCTTTGAAACTACAAACATCTGGAATAATGGCTAAATATTCACATAATTTTTCAATGCAAAACCCAGCATATGACAGATTAAATATAAATAAAAAAAGCTTATTTTCACAAAGGAACTTGTTCAGCCATGGAACTCCTTGCCATGGAACTCCTTGCAACACAATATTGTGGAGAGAAGATATCTGGCCCAAAGATGACCTCAAAACTCATTAAGCAAAAATCCACAGGAGCAAAGAAATCCCTCATCAGAATCTAGACCAAGCTGGGAATGTGTCATCACATTCCGACTCTCACGCTCTTCCATTACAGAAAGTAACCATTAGAGAAAGCTGCAAAGGTAAGTTTGGCTAAAAGGATCTTTTCTCAGGTCAAGAACTGACATATTGAAGTTTAAATAAAACCTTACTCAAAGTATTTAAACACTGTATGAAAAATACCCAGTAACTGAAGAACTCTCCACTGCAGATCTTTTGCCTGTGATCCACTTCAAGACACTGTCAGGTCGCACAGCCTCCAGGAAAAATCTGAGCAGGACTGTGCCTCATTTGACAGAATCTTCTTCTGCTTGATTCTCCAGTTACTATACAGCATCATCCTGAATTTGTTATATGAGCATTTGGTTGCTATGGAAATCATCTGCTAAATTCTGCATTATTGATTTTGTTTAACATGGGAATTGAATCATTGAATCATTAAGGCTGGAAAAGACCTCCAAGATCATTGAGTCTGACCTTCGACAGGCATTGATGTTATCAACTAAACGACAGAACTAAGTGCCATGTGCAGCTGTCTCTCAAAACAAAGGTTGGTGACTTTCACCATGTCCCTGGGCAGCCCATTGCAATGGCTCAACAACCACAAAGAAATGCTTCCTGCTGTCCAAGCTGAACCTCACCTGGCACAGTTTGAACCTATGTCCTCCCATCCTGTCACTGGTTGCCTGGGAGAAGAGGCTGACCCCAACCTGGGTACTGACCCCAACTGACCCCAACTTCCTGTCAGGCAGTTGTAGAGATGGATAAGGTCTCCCCTCCAGGTTAAACACTGCCAGCTCCTTCAGCCACTCCTCACAGGACGTCTGCTCCAGACCTTTTACCGGTTCCGTTGCCCTTCAATGTCTCTCTCGTTGTGATGGGCCCAGAACTGAGTACACAACTCAAGGTGAGGCCTCACCAGTGTCTAGTACAGAGGGACGGTCACTGCCCTGATCCTGCTGGCCACATTACTGCTGATACAGGCCAGATGCCACTGACTTTCTTGGCTATGTGAGCACACTCTGGATCATGGTCAGCCACTGTTGACCAGCACCCCCAGTCCTTTCCCACTGAGCTGCTTTCCAGCCACTCTGCCCCCTGCCTGCAGCACTGCTTGGAGTTGTGACACAAGGACCCATCACTTCACCTTGTTGAACCTCATGCAATTGGCCTCTGTCCATCAATCCAGACTGTCCAGATCCCTCTGCAGAGCCTTCCAGCCCTCCAGAAGATCAACATTCCTGCCCACTTTGGTGTCATCTACAAACTTACCAACAGTGCATTGAATCCCCTAACCCAGATCTTCAGACAAAGATACTAAACAGGACTGGCCCCAACACCAAGCCTTGGGGAACCCCACCAGCAACTCTCCACCAGCTCAGTGTTACTCCATTCACCACCACTCTCTGGGATCAGCCATCTAGACAGTTCTTAACTCAGCAAAGAGGGCACCTGTCCAAGCCCTGGGCTGCCAGTTTCTCCAGGAGAATGCTCTGGGAAATCTTATCAAAGGCTTTGATGAAGTCCAGGTAGACACTATCCACAGCCTTTCCCTTATCCACTGGGCAGGCCTCCTGGTCATAGAAGGAGATGAGGTTGGTCAAGCAAGACCTTCCTTCCCTAAACCAACACTGGGTGGGCCCAATCCCCTGGTTGTGCTGTATGTGCTGTGTGATGGCACACAAGATACTCTGTTTCATAACCTTCCCAGGCCCGTACTCCATGAATCCTCGTTCTGACTCTTCTTGTAGATGGACACTGGCCAATATCCAGTGGTCTGGAGGCTCCCTGGTTAACCATGATTGATGGCAAATGATGGCGAGTGGCTTCGTGAGCCCTTCCTCCAGCTCCCTCAGTACTCTTGGATACATCCCATCTGCCCCATACACTTGTGATTGTCCGAGTAGCACAGCAGGTCATTAACTACTTCCTCCTGGATTGCAGGGGGTCTGTCCTGCTCCCCTCCCTGTCTGCCAGCTCAGGGGGCTGGCTGCCCTGAGGATAACTGGGCTTTCTGTTAATAACTGAGGCAAAGATGGCATCAAGCAACCCAGCCTTTTTCCTCATCCTTGGTGACAATGTTCCCCCCACATCCAACAAATTATGAAGACTTTCCTTGCGCCTCTTTTAGTTGCTAATGTATTTGTAAAAACAGTTTTTATTACCTTTCACAGGACTGGCCAGACTGAGTTCTAGCTGAGCTTTTGCATTTCTAATTTTCTCTCTACATGACCTAATAACATCATTGTACTTTGCCTGAGTTGCCAGCCCCTTCTTCCAAAGTTCATAAAATCTTTTATTCCATGAGTTCCACTGGAACTTTCCTCTTCAGTCAGGCTGGTTTTCTTTCCTGCCAGCTTGCCTTTTGGCAAACCGGGATGGCCTATTCCTGCACCTTTAAGATTTCCTCCTTCAAGCACGTCCAGGCTTCCTGGAACCCCTTGGTACTAAGTGCTGCTTTCCAAGTGACTGAACAGGCCAGAGTTTGCCCTCAGGACGTCCAAGGCAAGTTGTCAAGTTCTGTTGATCCCTTTCCTTATTTCACCAAGAACAGAGAAACTCTATCATTCCATGGTCACTGCACCCATGATGTCCCCCAACCATCACATCTCCCAGAGCTCTTCTCTGATTGTAAACAGCAGATCTGGCAGGGCACTGTCCTGGTAGATTCCCTTACCAGCTGTGTCAGGGTTACCTTCCACACACTCCAGGAGCCTCCTAGGCTGCCTCCTCTCCACTGTGTTGAGTTTCCAGCAGACATTTGGCAAGTTAAAGTCTCCTGCAAGAGCAAGGGCTAATGATCATGAAACATCCACTGACAGAATACCTCTCCTGCCCCCTCAGCCTGGCTGGGTGGCCTGGAGCAGATTCCCAGCAGGATCTCTGCCTTGCTGGCCATCGCTGTGATTGTGACCCTCAGGCACTCAGCCTTATCCCCACTGTCCCTGAGCTCTGTGCAGTCGAAACCCTCCCCAATGTACAGAGCCCCCCCAGGGCCTCTCCCTCCTCGCCTGCCCCTTCTGAAGAGCTTCTAGCCATCCACGGCAGCACTCCACTCATCCCACCACATTTCCATGGTGATAACTGTGGCACAGCTTCCTGCTGCCAGTGCCTTCAAGCTCCTCCTGTTTGCTGCCCATGCTGGGTGCATTGGCACACTTCAGCTGGGCTGCTGACATCACCCCCAAGCTCATCAGTGTCACTTTTAGAACTCGGCTGTAATCTTTTGAGTAGGTTCTGATCACTACTTTCACAAGAAGACCAGTAAAAACAGAATGAGAGAATTAAATCTCAATGAAATTACACAGATCAACACAAGCCTCCAAGCTCTGCAAGGGTCTGAACGGATCGCAGATATTCTGTATTACTATACTTATCCTGCAAGCTGGGCTTTTCTATGAATTGGGAATAATTTATTAAGAATCTATTCAAGAGCACCTTCAAAATGCAGCTCTTGAACCAGCATAGGTATTGCAAGAAGCATGCATCATAATTGGCTCTATTTTTCAAGTGAGTTTTTCTTCTCTCAGAGGGCAATCCTCAACAATTCAACCGGATTATTTTCAACACTTATTTTATTCACAGTCAACTACACCATCAAAACATAGCATCATTCTTTATTCTCTCCACAGCTCTCTGTGAACCAAAACAAAACAAAAATAGTCCATCTTCTGCATTTACTAAGGGGATGTTAATTAGCACACAAACAACTCAACACTTATGATAAAGTCTTTCAAATTAAGTAAGGCAGTAAATTCAAATTTAACTATCTAAATTGAGGTAAATTCTGAAAATCAGACCTTCAGAGACAAATAATGTTAATATTATACATACAAGTAGCCTGAGAGTGCTTTGAGGGCTACTAGTATTGTGGAATACTAAGCAAACACTCTCTAAAGCCAGCAAATAAAATCAGCAAATAGGAAGCCACATTGCTGAATGTAAGATCTAAGTGAGACTGGTTTTCTACTGAAACATGGTTTGTGGCTTTACAATCTCAGAAGGCACCAGCGCCAAATGCCGAAAGATATTTACCCCTAAAGTATTTATGTAAAGCTTTTTTTTTTGCATGTAGATTCTCTAATAAGGTGCAAGTTAAACTGCAACATCATCCCAAATCAGAGCTCCTCTGCTCTATTCATCTGCCTGTTACCATTAAACCTCCAATAATTCCAATAATTTACCAGCACTTGCCTTAAGTTTGACCAAACTAGCCAATAGGTTCGAAAGCCAGTGGAAGATCAAGACTCATGAAAAGTACAATTGTGCAAGCCTTGCTTCCATAAGAGATTTTGAAAATATAAAACCACAGATAACGGTTCATCAATATATGCTATGAATGTGATTCACATTCAAATTACTCAAAAGTTATTAACTGTGTATATGATTATGACTCATGGAGACAGTACAAAAGGTTCCTCGACTCTGATCTTGCTGTTCTATTCAGAAAAATACATTCAACCATCTGACATTAGTGTTTTATAAGGACATGTTTGAAAACTGAAGCACAGTAAAAGTACATATAACTGAATTTTTTAAATGTCTCACAGAACCTAATAGAAAAAGCTGCAGAGAATTTTAATCAGAGACTGCTATGCACAACACAGATGGGAAACTTTACATCTCACCCTTCTGAGAAAAAGCACAGAAAATATTTTCATGTGCCATAACTGACATCCTGAACTCTGTATGTGCAATAGTAAGGTGCACATGGACCCTTTGTAACAGTTTTATTTATTTATAGCCCACATATCTCTGTGGATGGCCTTAGTCACAAGCAAACAAGTTACACAGAGGAATTAAATCTGCTCCTGTCTAGATACACAAAATCATCCCCCACAATAATGCTCATAGTCCATCTTTAGTTCTAAAGAGCCTCTATGCAGACTACAGTCATGCTGTTCTCATACAGAGTGCAGAATATCAGTGCTCAATTTTATACATGACTGAGTAACAGCTACAGGAGACAGACAGGGAAGCTCAAAAATACTCTCTTTGTGTTCTGCCATTTTATCTTGTGTTTCAACAGCAACTTAATCACAGTAGCTGCCCTAATCAGACAGGTCTCTGAGCAGGAGTTTACATTCTAGTTGACAAGCTCGCTCACATGTTTCTCCTGACAGACCTATACCCCCAAGGCTATGCGGAACATTTTTCAGTCTGTACTATGGCAAACTCCTTTGAAAAATGCTTTAACACTTGCCTTCAACATGCTGAGGCAAAGGTGTATGATAAAGCCTCTCAGCAGCTTTTTTCTTTAATAAATATAAGTATTTGTGGTTTCATTGACTTCTGACCTGGTTCAGAAGCATTGGAGTAAGGAGTCAATTCACCACCTGATAATCTCAATTCCAGAAACTAACTTCTTTGAATATGAAAACACATAACAATTACAATTGTCATTCTAGAGCATTGAAGAGAAAAAAAAAACACTTTTGTTCTATACTCAGTATTTGCAAAAGTTACAGTGGGAAAGCATAACTGACACAACCATAGAAAACAGGCCTCAAGGAAACTACTGATGAGACAAAGGATCAGCTTGACCTAAAACATTATTGCAGAAAGCATTTTTTTCTGGAATGTTCTAAGACATTTAAATTATGTACCGGTAGGAAATGTTTCCTAAGGTCTAGAATAATGATGCCTTGACAAAGTTCAAGCATTTTTGTTCTCTCCACACTGTGTACGGAACAGTTTATTCCATTCTTTGCAATGTGACTGACACAGCCTTTGAGTGTAACAACATTCTGAAGAAAATACTGAAGAGCCCTGTTTCACACACTACCACACAGCATGGCTGAGGCTGGACTGCTGGAGGCCATGCGGTCTGACATACCTGCTCAAGCAAAGTCACCAACAGTCCATTGCCCAGAATCATGTCCAGATGGCTTTGGAAGGTCTCAAGGATGGGGACTCCAGCGGCTCTTTGGGTAAGCTCTGCCAATGCCCCATCACCCTCACAATAAAAAAGGCTTCCTGATGTTCATGAGGAACATCCCATGTTTCATGTTTGTGCCCACTGCCTCTGGTCCTGTCACCAGGCACCACTGCAATGTGCCTGGTTCTGCACCCTGCCTTCAGGTTTTTACACACAATCTTTCATCTTTGTAGCCCTTCACTGAAGTCCCTCTAGCAGCTCAATCTTCTTCTTGCACTGGGGAGCCCAGAGCTGGGCTCCAGCAGAGGCCTCACTTGCGCTGTATGGAGGGGAAGGATCACCTCCCTCAACCTGCTGGCAACGCTCATCCTATGGCAGCCCAGGGCACTGTTAGCCATTCTTGTTGCAAAGGACACAGTGCTGGCTCACGTGCAGCTTGGTGTTCATCAGCATTCCCAAGACCTTTTCTGAAAAACTCATCTCCAGATGGAGGATTCCCAGTACATACTGGTGCCTGTGGTTGTTCCTCCCCAGGTGCAGGACTTTACTCTTCCCCTAGTTCCTCTTGTTCCCCTCAATGTAATGAAACTCCTCTCAGGTTATTTCTGCAGTTCCTTGACCTGGCAGCACAACCCTGAGGTTTCTCATTTACTCCTCCCAGCTAGGTGTCACCTGCAAATTTGCTGGGGGTACACTCTGCCCCACTATGGAGGTCATTAATGAAGATGTAGAAAAGGCTCATGCCCAGTATTGGCCCCCAGGACACACCACTAACTTAGTGGTCTCCAACTAGACTTATGTCACCTCTCATCATCCTCTGGGCCTAGCCACTCACCTCACTGTCTGCACACCCAGCCCATACATCAACTGCTTCTCTTTGAAAAGTATTATCCAGAGTCAAAAGCCTTACTGGAGTCTAGGAAAACAAAAACTGTTCTCTCCCTGGCTCTTTAACAAGTTGGTCAAGAGCGTGCTATCCCCTTGCTGAATCCATACTGACTACTCCTGATGCTTTTCTAGCTGTTCCTGTCTGGAAAGGATTCTCAAACTTGTTCTTGAGATTGCTGAAATTCTCAAAAAATTCAACAGGTTTAACCATTTAGCAAGCTTACTGCTCTTTTTCAGTAATTTCACAAATTATATCCTTAACACTGCTAATTTCATTTTAGGAAAAGGATAGCAAATCAATAGTGGAACTTAACAAGTTCCTGGTACTGCTGCATTATTTATCATCCACCAGAGTTTTAAAAGTCCTGTCTGGGAAAAGAACTGATAAAAACAGAATCTGAAATGACACTCCAGTATTTAATAAGTAATCCTGGATTACTAAAACCAGTATGTTAGCTTTTTTTAGCTCTACCAGGTGCCTGACAAACACACTCAGTAAGTCCCGAGGAACAGATATTTTCAAATTAATCATCAGAGGGATCTCAGATAAGATTCCATAGATATCTAAGAATCCTTTTGATCCTCTTCAAAATTAAGATTAGGTATAATTATGAGTATGTGTAACAGAA
Source organism: Acanthiza pusilla (assembly GCA_036630365.1). NCBI lineage: Eukaryota > Metazoa > Chordata > Aves > Passeriformes > Acanthizidae > Acanthiza > Acanthiza pusilla. Next base: position 9,802,944 of record JAXCHO010000053.1, read on the forward strand.
TGAAAAATTGTTTTAAAGGGACTCCAGGTTTTCACTTCTGAATAAAGTCAAAGGAGAAAGGCTTATGCGTTACATAAAGGTCAATTTTCTCTCATGTTCAATATGCATGAGATAAGCAGAAAGATTATAAAGAAGATATAAAGAGATGAAGTGTCTTTCATCCAGCAGAACACATCATGGTGGTTTAATCTTTTTTTCCAATTAGACAATGACATTTCTAACAGACAATATTGTGTTTCTTCTGCCTCAAGTATTTAAAAATAACAGTTGTGCTGTTTGAAATTATGATTAAAAACTCCAAACCCCTTTACTTTGAATAATCAACCCAAAACTTTAGAAAACTTGCAGGTGGTTTGTACTTTTTCAATAATATTGCAGTTAATATACCTTTGTTAAACGAATTTCACACATTTAACTATACCAGTTCAAAAATACTGACTTCATTTTGCCTGTAAATGACCTGTGCCAACAAGCTCTAATATGAAATCCAATCAAGAGAAGAATATTAATGGTAAATCATGATAAGCATTCCTTTTAATGTCTATATATGGTGTGAGACTGCCTTAAACCTTATTGTTTAAGACAAGCTGCAGTGCCAGTAGAAACAATACTGCTAAAAAAATCATCCCTGTTACCCACGCATGTGTATCAGCAGTCATGCATCACATGGCTCTGGTTGTTTTTTTCCCCCATCAGAACTGTTTTCAGACAGATGCATTACATAACCACAGGCAGTACCCACGTTTCTGGCAGCACCACAGAAGCAGAAACTTTTTGAAAGACTTATCTCCCTTTGCTGCAGAGGCCCAGTAAGGAGCGGAGAGCAGCACACCACAAGCATGGGGCACGGAGCATGAGGGGAAATTTAGGTTTGACATTAAGGGGAAGCTCTTCACTGCGGGGGCGTGAAGCACTGACCAGGCGGCCTGTGGATGCCCCATCCTGGGCCGTGTTCGGGGCCAGGCTGGATGGCACCGAACAGCTGGGCCTGGTGGACGTGTCCCTCTCCACAGTGGATGGTATGAACTACATAATCTTTAAGGCCCCTTCCAACTTCTCATCATTCTATGATTCTATTAAAGCAATCGTGAGATTGCCCTTTCTGGCCACGTTCCCGCCGCGCTTATCTCATCCCACAGGGCAGAAACAGCACGCCTATCTGGTGAGTTGCAGCGCCTGTTATCAAACCCTGGTGGCCTGCTATGCACGAATTCCCAGGGAAGCATTGGATGTTTTGTTTCGCCGGCTAAGGATGTTTGTAAACCGAAAGCCTGTCCGCAGTTCCCACCCTGCTCTGGGCACACTGGCACCCCGCGTTTTATCCGTTTCCGCCCTGAGCAAGCACGACAGGTGCTGCGGCCATTCCCGATAGCTGCAGCCTAAGACACCACGGCCGAACAGCAGATAGCCGGCAGCTAGGGGACAGCACACTTCAAATGCGAACACGACGCTTCGTTAAGAGGACGGAGATGTCTCTCTCTCGCTGCCCTAAAAGGAGCAGCCACCTGGGACAGCGGGGACCGAGCTGAGCCCGGCCCCGCCAACTCGCGCAAGCCAGAGCACGGCCGGGCAGAGCGCACTCGGGAAGCGCACAGCGGCGGCAGCGATAACGGGGCCGAACCGCGCATGCGCCGGCCGGGCTCAGCTTCCCCGCCCCGCCGTACGCTCTGGAAAGCGCTGGAAGGGCCGCGCCCGCCCCGGCCGCCGCTGGCCAATCACGGCGCGCGTGTGCCTCGTCCCCCGCCAGCCCCGCCTCCCCCCTTCGCGCCGGCGCGGCCCCTCTGCCGGACCGCCCCCGCCCGTTACGTAATGCTCCCCTGCCCGCCGCGGCTGCCGGGGATTGGTTGGGAGCGGCGAGCGCACGGGCCACGCGACGGCGGGCTCGGGTGGGGCGTGGCGAGGCGGCACGCGATTGGCCGGCCCCGGCGAGAGCCAATGGGAGCCGAGCCGCTGGATTCAAACGTTACGGGGCGCGGAAGCGGGCGGTTAGTGCGCGAGGCGTTCGTGAGGGGGGAACTAGAGAGTCGGCTGTCCACTGCGCTGCCCCGGCCTGTGCTGCCCTACCTGTGCTGCTTCCTGTTATGGCCCACAAGCAGATCTACTACTCCGATAAGTACTTCGACGAGCAGTACGAGTACCGGTAAGAGGCTGCGGGAGAGTCGGTTAGGGGGATTAGGAAGATGAGTTCTGTAGGACGGAGGTTCGGGAAGGCGCCTCCGCCGAGGTGTGCGGGCTGCCCTCAGGGAATGAGGAGGCTACTCCGGGGGAGTGGGTCCGGGGAGGGCGCAAAGCCAGGGGAGAGGGGCTGTGCAGAGCCTCTCCATGGGGCGTTTCCGCGTGGCTTTGGACCGGCTGGAAGAAGGGGGTGGGCGGCCCAGTGCTGTTCTTTCCTGGCCCGGATCGCTCGGCGAGCGGCCAACACAAGCCTCGGCCACAGGGTGATGGCGGAGGGGCGGTACCCGCTGCGCCACTCCGGGGAGGGGGTTGTGGCAGAGCCTGAGATGGGGCAGCGTCGGCCACTGCCGACGGGGGACTGTTGAAGTTTAACTCTTCTGGGCTTCCCTGAAAGCGGTATTACGAATATTTCAGAAGTCCAAAGTTCTTATTTTTCAAGTGGCTGATATGGCAGCCTGTTGCCAGGAGCGCATGCTTCTCAAACGGTAGAGTCACTAGAGTCTGAAGGGATCTTAATCTTTTCTAGAAGGCAGTTTGGCTTCCAATATGCAGTTACTTTACAGATGTAACATTTAATAGTCGTAAGTGATTTTGAACTGGATTCTGGGATGGGTTTCATAATCAAGTTCATGCCAAGAGTCAGTAGGCTTCTTTATGGGCAAAGTGTGTATTCGAAACCTTCTTACTGTCTTTCAGTGCAGATCTGTTCCAGTTTTCTAGTGTACAGTATGTTGTGTGTGTATTTAATCATTAAACCTCTACAGACATGTGATGCTGCCACGAGAGCTTTCAAAACAAGTGCCAAAATCTCATCTGATGTCTGAAGAAGAGTGGAGACGACTTGGTGTTCAGCAGAGTCTTGGCTGGGTTCACTATATGATCCATGAGCCAGGTGAGCACATCTGAACATAAGTAGACAAACGAGTAAAATACCAACCACCTGGTGCTCAGGTGAAGTATGTGATGCATTAACTCCTACTGTGGAATCCATTTGGAATTCACTACTGAATGTTTAGACTCTTGCTATTTTACTCCTTTGCCAACAAAGGCAGTGTAACCTTTATTTTCAACCTTCACATCAGGCTCCCAGACTTGCAAAGTGCTAGCCTTGTCCTAGATGTGTGTGGTTTAGCTGTGGACAAAAAAAATACCATACTGGAAAGTGTTCCTACCTCTGCCCACAGGAACAGGCTTCTTGTGAGTTCTTAAGTAAAATGAGTATGCAGTGACTGAACCAAAGTTAATGTAGCAGCATAGCTTTAAATCATAAAGCTGACACACCTACCTTTTTGTACAACAGCTGAATAGATGCTCTTGTAGATGAGGTCCTGTATTAATGCTCTGAAAATTCTACAGTATAGTTTCAACTCTAGCTGTAGAGCCTACTGAAAAATCAGGATTTCAGTTAATGGGTTTGATGCCCTAAAACTCTACTAACTAGGATGTTGGTATTGTGAGAACAGCCATCCCAGGTAAATTACTGTTGACAAGCCTGACTAAAAAGTAACAGGTAAAAAAGTAAATTGCAGCAGCATGAAGTTCCAAGTTTCCCAAGAAACAGGTGAAGAAATTAGCATAGCCTTCCAGTGTTCTCCTCATCTAGGTACCTTCGATACATTAGACTTTCCTGGAGGCATTTAAAATTAAGGTCGACAATAACGTAAACTAGCTGTATAAACTAAAGTGGATTTTGTAGATGTTTGATATGTACCTAACAGACAGTATCAGCTGTTTCTTGGTCTAAGTTACAGTAAGAGAGTTTATCAACTAGCCCAATGTAAAGAGACATTATAAAAGAGTCAACATTTTCCCAATACTTCCCTCCTGTAAGGATCTTAAGTTTATGATACTGCCAGCATTGGGTATAAAAATAAAAACTTAACTGATGTAAGGGTATGGCAAAGTTGGTGTTAATATTGCACATGGGTTCATATTGGGCTTCCTAATCTATTTATTTGAAAGTAAGCTTCAACTATTGGTCAGAATTAAAGAAATCCCTTTAATCAAGGCTTGGACAAACTGGCACTGTTCAATTTTCTTTCTGCAGAACCGCATATTCTGCTCTTCAGAAGACCTCTTCCAAAGGATGAGCAGAAATAAGCCATCACATCTTGAATCTTCTGAAACTGTATATGAGTGTATATATGTTGGTAGTATTCAGTGAATACTTTGAATTTACAAAACATACATCCAAACCTGTGCATGAGCTGTATTATTCACAGCAACAAAGCTCAGTCAAATGCAATTCCAAATAGGCTGCTATGATGTTCAAAGAGTGATGACTTTACTGTTAATGTAAGTGCCTCTCTGACTTAAATTGTGTTAATGTTTGTGTTGTATGTTCTGATTAGATCACCACTTGATAGTGTTCTGTAACTTTTGCACTCATATTTTCTGCTGTAGTGTAGTATATTCCAATCTAATAGTTCACCTGTATAGTAGTAAGTAGGCTAAAGAAATAAACTGTTTTAAATGTTTTATGAAACCTGTGTCTGGAGTTGTAATTTATTGGACAAAACAGTTACTGTCCCACATTTTTAAGAGCACATACTTCAAAAAGCAAAAATTACTTGGTGAACCTATTCAGTGATTACTGAAAGTAATAATATAAAAACAATACTGAAAGTATAAACTTAGGGTTGAATAGTACTCAGTCTTTCAAAGAGCCGTTTTTACACTCCTTGGTTTAACTTTGCTAATACCAGTTAACTTTCTGTCACAAGGTTTTTACTCTGGCATTTAGCCTGCTCTTCTGCCTTGCATCCGAATTGTCTCTGTGGCATCTAATAGTAGCCATACAACCAGTTTTTTTTTTAAAAAAGGTGCTTCAGTATAATAAGTGTAACGGGTTTATTTCAAATGCAAATTAGCATTACAGTTGTGTAGAATTTGGAATGCTAACAAAAGCAGGATTGAAGTAGTCTGCTCTCCATGTATAATCTGTGCCCTCATGAAGACAGACACAAGTTAAGTAACCTGGAATGTTTGGTGAGGAAATGAACGTTTGGTGAGGTAAGTCTTTCCTCCACAAGCTGCCAGAGACGTCTGTCTCAGTGGCAGTCTGTCCCAGGCCTGGTCAGAGCAGGGCTGGCCAAGACCGAAGCAGGCACCTTCCCTAAGAATCTTGCTGACCTCTGCTTAAGTCATGCTTTTCCCCAGAACTTTACCACCACAGTCCGGCGTCCCTGTCACCGGTGCCTGCCTGCCTTTTATCCCAACTGTCCCTTCTCCTGTGGGACCGGCTGGGCTGCACCTGACGACGGGGTGCCTCAGACGGGGCCAAGCCGCGGACGCTGCCGGTACCGCCTGCCCGCGCAGCGGGCCCGGAGCGCTCCTTACGGCACTGCCCGGAGCAGCCTTGGCCGCGCGCACACCGTCCCGGGCGAGAGGGCGGGGCGGGGCCGTGGCGTCATCGCTGCGCGCCCTGCGCCGCGCCGGGCCGGGAGGCGGGAGCGGGGCCGCGCCCCCCGCGCCATGTCGGCCGAGAGGGGGCCGCGCTCGGGCCGCGGCGGCGAGGTAAGGGCGGCGGCAGCGCCCGCAGTACCCTGCCCCTCTCCCCTGCTCTTCCTGGTGCGGAGTCACTCTGCAGGAGCCGCCTGGCCCGGGAGCCGCGGGCGGATCGCCTCGGCCCGGGCCGAGCAGCCGCTTCCCGCCCCTGCGGCCGCTCACCAGCCCGGGCCGAGCGCGCCGGCTGCCTTTACCCTTCCTGGGGCAGGGTGACTCCCTCCGCGCCTTGGATCAGCCTTTGGTTCAGGACAGGGAGAAGAGTCCTTCTGGAAGGTCAAAACTCGGGGGGAGGGGTCGCTTAGTTTGGAGCACAGCGAGTCGCTTCCCACCGCTTGGGATGGGGAACTCCAGACATTACTTCCAGTGAGCTCAAGTGTAGAAACCTCGTTCAGAGTGGTGGGTTTGCTGCAAGGACATGTGGACATCCCAGACATTCTAAGGATGGGTGCCCAGATTCTAACCAGTAGCAGTAGTGTTGCGCTCGTGGACCTAATTCCTGGTCAGGTTCGGGGGTCTTAGTGATCAGCTTACAGTCACAGTTGCTTCCTGCGTGTTTTGATGACATGGCAGTAAATACTTCGAGTCTCATTTCATTGTCCTTCCATATATACGTATCCAGTTTAAGTCGATGGTAATTCAGAACAAATGGAAAACTTGTCTTAATAAATTTGTGTTGTGCTAGGAACAAGAAGGCTGTAAAATGAAATGTTCATTTCAGACAGACTGCCTTAAAATACAGAGGTGCACAAAGACATTAGTGTTACATACTTCCAGAGTTTGATTAACAGTAATGCTAGTATATTTATGAATTTTAGCTTGTACTGTTCAAGTATGAAGTGAGAATTTGAGTATTTGCATATACTGCGTCTTCTTTTAAGTAAGCCTCTGTTCTTTACATAACTGACCTTTGTGAGTGTTTCATGATAAAGAAAGTGTTAAATTACTTTCCAGAGCAGTCACATGTTTCTTTGAATTCCTTGGTTTTGTTTCACCTTATTTCTCCATTTCCTTTTGGTGAGCTTTATTGTTTTGCATGTTTTGTTAGAGCAAGCTAACACCTTCCAATGACAGTTAAGCTCACAAGACTGAGTATTTTTCACGTATAACATTAATCTCCAAATGCATGTAGCCAAAAAACGTTTTGTTTCTCAGGGCATCAAGTTGTCAGCAGAGGTCAAACCATTTGTTCCAAAACATGCGGCGGTAACTGTGGCATGGTCAGAACCCTCAGAAGCATGTGTCTTTCCTAGGTACTTAACTACATGCTACCCATTTGTTCAGGAACCATCTTTGGATAAGTATGTATATTTTCTGAATCTTACTTCTTGGGGGATTTAAACCTTCTGGTTTTGGACGTTGAGTATTCTTAGGAAGCCAAGGTTCGAATACATTATTAGTCCAACTGTAGAAATTCTTCTTATCATCATGATGTCGTTTTTTACAATTATGTTCTATGGACTTATACTGGGTACCTTATCTTTTGCTCACAAGGGCCCATATTGTTACAGAGCATTAAGGAGGATTTGATGGTCTGTAATGATTGGTCTGGTTTTTGTGTGTTTTGGAAGAAGCTGAATCCAGTCCTTAAATGAAAGAATGGCTGTGTTATGACCGGGCTGAGGTAGATGTAGTTGTACACAAGGAAAAAGGTTCTTCAAGAAGGTTTCTCATCCTGTAAAACATTTAATATATGGGGCTTCTTCTGAATCTACTTCCCCTAACCCATGCATCTGCAGAAAGGCATTTAAAAATGCTACAGGTTTCTGAAGTTTTGCAGTTTTTCTATTAAAGCTCAAGAAAGGTGTTTGTAGTAGACTTATAAAAGTATTTCTTAACCCAGAGCAAACTAGAAAAAAAAACTACATAGTAGAATAGGAAATAATTGAGTTTTATAAGAATCTGATGATGTTATATAGTTCTTTCATTGCTTCTCAGGACCCTTAGCACTGGATTAATTATACCATTACTACAAAGTTATTGATGTGTCCTTAAAAATTCAGTAAGATCATTAGTGAGCACAGTTATTGTAGGCATTTGTTTTATCCTACAGGAAATCCAGTATTTTCAACCTATTTTCATTTGTCCTAGAAATTTCACGTTGAGGTGAGTGTGGCCTGTTCTGTGCCTTAGAGAAAACCCACAACATTAGCATTAAATCAATTACTATTAAAAAAAAAACAAAACCCAGACAACAGTAATCTTCTAATGAATGTATTGCCTTGTTCGGACAGAGACATATTTTTGAGTAGCATTTGGTATATTTCTTCTCTGTAAATTGATTATAAGCCGTGTTTTGACTACATTCTACCAGAGTTGCAACAGGCAGGATGAAGTGTGTTATCTGAAGTCTCTTATACTGACGTCGTTACCTACCCAAATTCTAAGGTTGGCAACTTCATGATGAGCAGCTTTAAAAACTGAGTGCAACTTTCTGAAGCAGAGAAATTTCCATTTTCCCTAATCAAATCTGGATTGCAAGTATAAAATATATATTTTCTGAGTGTAGAAGGAAATTGAAAGGGGACTTTTGAGGACACATTTGAAGGAAAGAGGCATTCCCCAGACATGTTGTGTTTTCATAAATTGTGGTGGTTACACGCAGGTCAGTTTATTATTATTTTATAATTCTACTGATGTAGAATTGTATTTCATACATGTTTTATGCTCCATCAAATGTTGTACTCGTACATTGTTATTGTCATTTTAATACAGGTTTTAACGTTTGGATTTTTGCAGTCAAGTATGTGATGCGTGTCATGTCCTTACACTGTGCTGCTGGTTTGTTTCACAAGAAAAAGCTTACTGAAAATAAATATGAAGAATGTCAGTAACTTTAAACAGGCATGAGAGCTGTAACTGCAAAGCAGGCTAGCCTTGAAACTTGGAAATATTTAACATCTGTGTTTTAAGATGCTTGCTTAACTACTTGGTTTCCCAAAACAAAATTAATTGTTTTCAAAGAAGTTTGTAGCAGTGAGTAAATACTTAATTGAAAAAACACAGAATAGTTTTTCTTTTGAAGTAGAGCTTTCTTGTTAAACAAATTCTTTAGACAAGGAGTATGTTTGTCTAGGCAACAAGTAGGTGCTGAAGACTTTCCCCAGGATGACTTTCATTTCTTTCTCAATATCCATCACATAGTGTTCTGGGAGATCCTGCCTTCCGTGAATACTCCAGCTGCTCTTACTCACCTGATGTTGTTGCAAATGTGTATCCAGTAGCTGGCTCACAGTATCAGTCTAACAACTCATCACACTGTAATGGTTCAGGAGTAGTCAGTGACTCTGCTGAGCAAACATATCCAGTCAGACAAGAAAGTGAGAGTCTTTCAAAGGTGAGCAAATCCGTGTTTTTTTAAAATTAATATTAAAGTCTTACTTTAAATCAATCTTTATAAATGTTTGGTTCATATTTCTAAGTGAATCATCACTCTTTCTTTTTGTAGTGATCATGAATGGAATTTAAAGAGGATAGTAGTGTAGTGTGCCCAACTTCAGAATACTGAAAAGTTCACGGAATTCTATGCTTCGAATTAGTACTATTTTTCAAGCAGTATATTTTGAACATGAGAAATATTTTTTTTCCTCAGCATCTAAGATGACGGGGGGAAGGCCATTCGTTTGTGAACTATGCTTTCCTTTTTAGCTCTTTGGTCTTGGAGGGAAGGGAGAAGGGCTTTTTTTAAGCCCAGTGGCAGCTTCCATGAACCTGACTTAAGAGAGATGTGGTGTCTGTAATCATCTGTTTGATAAGACCACTTCTGTTGTTGAGTGGTTTCCAATATTTGCTGCAGGTAGAGCACAGTCCAGAAGAGAGGAGGAACTTGTGTTGCTGTGGAGAGGGAGGAAAGGTTCATGTTAGAAATGTACTCTTTTTCAGTCAGAAGTAAAGCAGATGCTTCATAAGCATCTTCAGTCGTTTTTGTGTGTGTCTTTTTGGGAATAAATTTCCTGAAACTTGCATCATATTTTCAAACAAAAAATACAAACCTCTCAAAATATAAAAGGGAAAAACCCTAATGTATTATTAACTCATTTCCCTCTGTGGTTAGACATTGTGTCTCTTAGATTTGTAAAGGCTGTTGTTGTTTCCAGCAATTTCATCCACTCTGTTCTGCAGTCACATCCTTCTGGTGGACTTTACTCCCTAGGCAGAGACCTGATAGCTTTACTGTGGTCATGCCTGTGTAGAAAAGTTGTAAGAACTAGGTCCTTAGCATGCATTACTAGACATAAGATACAAAGTCTAGACGCCTAAGATGATTAGTTTTCTTGCTGAAAGGTGGATTAAACACTGAAGCTGTCTGGGGAGAGGATGAGCTCAGCATTAGCACAGGTGATGTAACATGAAGAAACTTAGTTAAGCTTCTGGGAAGAGTTCTGTGATCTTTGTAGGGGCTTGGTCTAAGCTTTGTACTGTTTTACAGTCTTTTTGTCATTTTTCTGTGTCATTTTTTTATGAACTTCAGAGAAATGATTGATCTTTGCAACTTTGCATTAATTTGATCATGTCTCCTAATGCTTTAACAATTTAGCTTTGGAGATGAAGAAATGCCTTATCCTCCCACCTAAGAAAACAATTTTGCTGCCAAGTGTACTCTGAATTTAATCCAGCATCCTGTAATCAGAGTTAAGCCACTCATCTAGGTTGGTATAGTATAGTTTGCGTAGATGCAAACCTAGTGCTTGTTCTTTGCTTGCTGATTCCTAAGCCCAGCCCTGCCAAACTGTGTTTTGTGGAAAAATCATAAGATTTCCATAACTGTATGGGTGAATGTATGTCCTTTGCAGGGGTCATGTAGGTGTGTCTTTTCTAACTAGTTTGCTCCAAGTTTCTTGGATGTTGCAACATCAGTCTTACAAAGTTTTGCCCATGTTATGTAATTTAGTCAAAAGACTGGCATGCTTTTAAGATTTTAGCCCTGTTCTAGAAGAAACTTTGTTTTAGAAAATCATACTGGATGATTTAATACCAAACAGTTTTAAATTATTGGACATGCTCTGATTAATGAAATCTTAAAAGTGCAGTTGTCTGGAAGCATATGCATATATCCATCGTACTTGGGCCATAATATATCCTTAAAATGGCACAGGTAATAAGGTAGATGAAATTAAATAGCACATCTCTACATGGCTGATCCTATTTTTATTGGTTACTTGTGGTTATGATATACTAACTGTGTTGTATTAACTTGATGGTGAAACTCCAGATGCAGAGGTGGTTAACTGTAACTCATGGCAAATTGCTAGCTTTACAAAGTTGAAGTAAAACCAACTAAATATGTTGCAAATACTTGGCAGCAGAGGAGATCAAAAGAAGTTGAGAAAAAACTGGACAAGAAAAGGCATGATGGAGGTGATTCTTCTGTCAGAATTGTGAATAGGACTTCTGCATGCAACAGAGATTCCATGAAGCCAGGTACAAGCATGTTGATTGGTTCTAAGTACATGGAATAGATGTAAAATGGTTGTCTGTGCAATACTCTGCAGTTTGTTACCATGTTTCTAAATCAAGAATAGTTAAGGAAAAAGATACCTTTTCTTTTTAGAAGGAATGGTGACCTGTCTTTTCCTGATTGAACAAATTCGCATAAACTGATACAAAAAATTTCTAAAGCAAGCATCTGAATTTATAGTTGCTTGTTGAGTCAGTGTTGTGTATGTATGTTGATTATATTTGCAAGGTTTTTTTATTTGAGCTGTGCATAGCAACAGTCCTTATGACAATTACTGTAGTTACGTTAACTAGTGTACTATAAAATGTACCTAGAAATGATCACAAGCAAGTTTAATTACTTAGACTTTACATGCTTTATTTAGACAGGTTCAGTAAAACTACAAACAAGAAGTCAACTGAAACTTCAAAACCAGAGTCTCGTCCTGTACCCACATTTGAAGCTAGCATTCTGGATTTCCACAAGTCACAGAGTTTGGGAAGCAGTGAGATACTGAATGTACACCATAAAAGTACACCAGTAAGTTTGGTGGAAAGTAACACTATGTCCTTAGTCAACCTCAGATGCCTCTTCTGCTGAACACAGGGGTTAGCCCATGCTAACCCATGTTGCAGAACTCATAAAAATAAAACTTGTCAAAAGTACAAGCATTTCTGAATGCAAGTATTTTGCATTCATTATGGCAGTTTAAGACCCATTTAAGTACCTTGCAAGCAAGGAGGTTCAGAGCTAAAGGTTTTAGGGTTCTTCTAGGTGACGTTGTTGGTGCTTGCTGTCTCTTACCCTTTCTTGCCGTTCTTTCCATGTCTGGCTGCCCAGAGATAGAGGAAAGCCAGATGCCATTAGAACGTAGATATGTACTGGTGTGGTATAGATGGCCTCTACAGACCACATACGTTCCTGTACTTTGTTAGCGACTTACTGTTTTATCTTTCACCTGGAAATAATAAGTAAGCATTCACTTATGCAATAGTTTCAACACATTAAAAAAAAAGTCTGCATTGTTGTAGTTAATTGCTTTATGCTAAAGGTTAAAAATAAGCAACTGAATTCCAGAAAGAGGAAAAACATTACTGAATGTTATTCTTGAATTCCTTGGTTCCCTGTTTGTAAGTAAATAAAATACTGAAGTATTCAGCAGTATGTCACATATATTGAATCAAAGTTTTCAGTGGTAATTCACGATTAATGATTCTGAAGGATCCAGAGTAATGTTTCTGATGCCTCTGAATGGAAAGCTGAAGAAGTAAAACCTTTCTGCTAAACCTTGAGATTAATTTTTCATTGTTTGTTTGAGTTTGATGATAGAATTTGTTTTTAGCATACATGAAATATCAAAGTATTTTCTTGTTTGTTGTTAGATCAGTGTTTTGATGCTTTTGTAAAATATAAGAAGGTATAATCTTTCTTGTACACCAATGAAGAGAGACTGGCTCAAATTTTGTGATGTCGTAGGGCTGAAATGGGGATTCCACTTAAGACAAACAACAAAAGGACTGCAAAGGTCCCTGTGGCTTTCACTGTAGAGAATGGGTTGAGAATTTTTTCATTTATGGTGGTTTTTTGTGTTTAGCTTTGTTTAGGTCAGTGTTGTTAATCCTGCTATGATACCCAACTATCTGTTTTGCAGGAGGATACTTCTGCAGAAAGCAAAGCTTCACCAAAAGCTTCAGATGAAGCAGGAGCCAATTTAGTTTCCTCTTCATGTGATGGTAGAGGTAAGTTCTCCAAACACAAATTATTTGCCTGCATTTTTAACTGCTTCTCATCAGTTAGGAAAACTAAAGTGTTCTGAGGAGCTGCTGATGTGTAAAGTAAGAAAAGAATTTAAGAGGAAATTCATTACAAAAATAGAAGACCCAAACAAATAAGGCTGTATCACTTACCATTCATTCTTGCGCATAAATTTCATCAGCTGGGATTATAGAATTGTAGAATCATTTTGTTTGGAAGAGACCCTAACACTGCCAAGTCCACCACTAAATCCAAGTTTCCACATGTTTTAAATACCTCCAGGAAGGGTGACTTAACTGCAACACTGTGCTGCACATTCCAATGCTTGATAACCCTTTTGGTGAAGAAATTCTTCCTAATGTCCAGTCTAAAACTGCCTTGGTTCAACTTGAAGCCATTTCCCCTTGTCCTGTCACTTGTCACCTGGGCGAAGAGGCTGACCCCCACCTGGCTGCACCCTCCTTTCACGTGGCTGTCGAGAGGTCTCACCTTAGCCTCCTTTTCTCCAGGCTAAAGACCCCCAGTGTTCTCAGCTGCTCCCCACAGGATTTTTGCTCCAGACCCTTCACCAGCTCTGTTGCCCTACTCTGGACATGCTCCAGCACCTCAATGTCTTTCTTGTTGTGAAGGGCCCAGAACTGAAGACAGGATTTGAGGTGCAGCCTCACCAGTGCCCAGTACAGGGGGACAATTGCTGCCCTGATCCTGCTGGCCACACTGTTGCTGATACAGACCAGGTGCCATTGAACTTCCTGTCCACCTGGGTGCTCTCTGGCACGTGTTCAGCAGCTGTTGACCAGCATCCCCAGGTTCTTTTCCGCTGGGCAGCTTTCCTGCTGCTCTTCTCCAAGTCCTGTAGCACTGCTTGAGATTGTTGTGGCTGAAAGACAGAACCTGTCACTTCGCCTTGCTGAACCTCATGTGGTTGACCTCTACCCATTACTCCAGCCTGTCCAGATTCTCCTGTAGAGCCTTCCTACCCATTGAAAGGTAACACTTCTGCCTGGCTTGGTGTCATCTGTGAGCTTGCTGAGAGTGCTCTTGATCCCCTTGTCCATTGATACATTACACAGTACTGGCCCCAATATTGAGCACAGGGGAAAGTAAAGAAAACTGGCTCCAATATTGAGTCGCATTATGTTGTGTCATTGATGCTCAAGGGAAAATATTGCTGTAGTTGATTCTCATGTTTCAGATGAGAAAAGTAATGTGTGTTGCTTATTGGAAGTCTGTTGAGTCATATGCAGGTTTTCTTGAAGAATAAGTGAGAGACTGATATTTGATCAGTCTTTATATGCAAATTTGTTTTGAATAGCTGGCATTCTAGAGTTTAGTATGTGCCTAAAATCTATACTATACCACATGTTATTTCTGTTATGAGAACCATGGTACCAAAACACTTCCTGTTTGTTTGTCTGGGGATCTGAGGTGGGAGAGGGGTGTTGGGTTTACCTGTTGTCTGGCTGTGGGGATGAAGAGCTTTTTTTTTTTTTTTTTTTTAATTGCCACTAGCTATCAAGTGGCTAGTTTCATGTGGAAAAAGCTCTGTTCATCTGGACTCTGTCTTAGAGGCATCACATACATTAAGATTGAGTTGTCTAAGTGCCTCTCACTGGATTTCTGTGTATACACAGACATGCACCAGTTTGGACAGTTTCGTCCTTATCTTCCCAGTAAGTTAAGTAAGGATTCAGAAAGGACATGTCAATCTCCTAAAATTTCTTGAAACTGAGCCTTCTATAGATAAAGTTATTCCAGAAATGTTAAAGTCATCTGATAATAGGGTTTTGTGATCAAATATTCGCAATTCCTATCCGTGAGAATAAAGTAGCAGTTTATGGTTGGTTAACCTTGGCAGGCAGTCGCTCTCCCCCAGCTGTTCTCTGGCTCTCCCTGCCCAACAGGACAGGAAGAGAAAATAAGATTTAAAAGCTTGTGAACCAAAATAGGGGCAGGGAGGTTGTTTGCTTGCCAGGCAAAACAGACTCAACTTGGTGAAGATCAATTTATTGACAATTAAAAATAGGGTCAGATGGTGAGAAGCAAAAACAAAATTAAACCCACTTTCCTTGCACCCTCTCTTCTTCCTAGTACCTCCTCCCTGCCCTGAGTGACATGGAGAAATAGGGGCGGCTCTGCCACTTCTTTCTCTGCAGGGTTGCAGGGGCACAGCTGCCTCCCCATGGTCTTCAGAGGGGCTGCAGAGGAATATCTGCTCTGGTGCCTGAGCACCTCCTCCCCTTCCAACTCGTGCACCTGTTTTTCACTCTTCCTTAAACATAGGCACCACCAGCATGGCTGATGGGCCCAGCTGAGACTGGCGATGGGTCTGTGTTGGAGCTGTCTGGGGCTGGCGATGTCCATCTCCTCGCAGCAGCTACCTGCAGACTCTTCCTGCTACCAAAACTTTGCCATCTAGACCCATTATGCTATTTCATTGTTCAAGGGAAGTGTTTCTCATTCTTAAGAAAAATCTAGATTGTGTTCTATATTTGCTTTAGGAATATTGTTAGGAACAAACAATATTCCTAAAGCAAATATTTGTAAATATTCCTAACAAATATTTGTTAGGAATATTTACAAAATTAATTACATGTTTCAAAACGCTGATACACCTCAGTGGTCTTGTACACTGAAGCACTTTAGGAAGTATTTCAGCTGTTATGTATTCAGCCTGTAGCATCAGGAGGTTTTTAGAAAGTAAAAAGTACTGATGTGGCCTTGTGCATGAAAGCTGTGTGACTGATTGGAGAAATATTAAAGGAATTTTGTATATAAACATAGCAGAAGTTTCAGTATTTTGAAGATGAGCATGGAAGTATGGAATTAGTATGCTACAGTTCAGATTTCCAAATATCACTTGATTGTGTTTATGTATATAGTGATAGACAGTCCATGGAGAAGTTACAATTCAGGAAACCTTGCTGGAGAAATAAAATGTGTGTTTCATTCCAGTCCTTCTCAGAAAGCGTATGGCTCTGCTTTATTTGCTAGGCCTTGATTAATTAATTACTGATCCTTTTTCTTTTGAATATTTGAGGACTGTTTTTGAGACATCTTTGCGTATTACTTTTTTCTCAATGTCATTTCCTGAAGCACCTGCAGATGGCTCTGCTCAGCCACATGTGTCTTGGGCAGTGGTACTTTCACAGCCACCAAAGAAAATTGTTTCATCACCAGCATCTGAAGGTCTTGCCAGAGGCAAAGGGAAGCAGGAGAGTGAATCAAAGGTACTTGAGAATGCTCTCAACTGATTTCTGTCACTGTGTTTGTGTCTCTTTATTGGCATTTTTTCCCTGGGCTCCATACAGTATCCACTTCTTTTCAGAGATAATATAAAGGGAGCTTGTTCTTATTAGAATTTTTCTTGTAGTGGAAAAGAATCACAGGATAATAAAAAGATAGCGCTAATCGAGGAATAAGAACTTTCAGCTTTGAGACTGGCCTTTTTTCAAATTCCTGATCCTCAGAATGAGACATGAAACATGGAACTCTTGCCTTGTTTGGCTTAATATTTCCTAATTGAGTCTCAGTAGTCCCAATACATTCTGATAACAGTGCAATATGCTTCACTGAAGAATTCTTGCAGTTGCTCTGAATTTCTAAGAGATACTGAATTTTCCTTGTCTGCTTAACATACTAGCCTGGATTGATTAAGATACCCTTTAGTATAGTAAGGCTTGCATATATTTTGGTAGGTGATAGTGAAAAAGATTAGGTTTTAAAGGTCATGTCTCATGGTCTTCTTCAGCAGTCAGAAACAAAAAATAATGCGAGTGAAACTGAGCCTGAAGAAGGATCAGAAAAGAAGAAAAAAAAGAAGAAAAAGAAGAAAAAAAGCAAGTCACCCACTGATGTAGAAAGACCTCAAAGCGAATCTAATACAATACAGGAACCGCCGAAGATTGAGGTAAACTGAAGAAGTTTTTGTTGCTGTTCTTAACATGAGTGTAGTAGAAGACCAAGTGTTAACACAGCTTTGTACAAATTTAAGTTGGACTCTTTGTGGAAGATGTTGGTACAATTTTATTTTGAGATGTTTGTCAGAGGTTACTGGTAGGAAACTGTTGTACTTTTGGAATTACCACATGTTCAGTGAGCAGTTTTATTTTAATTTCCTAAACTAGAAATATTCTATAGCAACTGTTGCATGGGGGATGGGGAATATACTGGGTGCTACAGTGTACCACAGTTTTTAATATTGTGATACTGGTATTACAATTCTAACTGCCTCTCATCTGGACATCTGGCAGCAATTTCTGTGTAACACAGCTGACACTGCTTACATTTCTCATTTTCTAATTCCAGTTTTTTTCCAAATTCATATAGCTGTAATAGGCATATTAGGATTTTGATACTTCTGTGTGTCAGTATTGCAAAGGCATGAGCCTCTTCCATGTTAGAGGATTATTGTCTGGTCTGTGATTTAACAGTACTTCATTGAAAGCCTAATTTGTACAGCATATACGTGTGTTGACTTACATGTTTGATCTAGTGTACGTAAAACACTCAGTCTCTGAAATGACAGCATAAAGCTTTCCTGGCTGGCTTCCGTTCTGTACGTTTTAACATGGATCATGAAGGAGAAATGTGTCTACGTGATTTCATTGTGTGGTTGCTTGTCCAGGAATGGCACAAGAAATTACTGTTAAAAGATGTCTTTGTTAGACAATTATGGGTAGAATCAAAAAGATCTGCTATTTCTTTTCTGCATGTGAATGCCCCCATTTTTGCTATATGCTACCATGCAGTGCCTGACCTATGTCAGGCCTATGAATGGACATTGTCTAAACTGAAAGAGAATGGCAGAAGTCATGGAGAATAGTAGAACAGTAATGGGACTACTGAAGTCAAAATTTGAAAAAAATTGCATAGAATTGCATAGAACAGCACATACATGTTGCACTGAAATCTGTTGTGGCAGTGGGAGAAAACTTTCAGACCCTCCTGGTTTGCTGGGAATGCTTGTGTCCTCCTCAGTTTGAAAAATGGGTGAGATACTTGTATGATGCGCTTGAAATAATAAAATGAAGAGATGATACGCATGGCGCTTCTGGGCACCCAGGAGGTTTAAGGAGGCTCTGCTTATGTGCAGCAGCTCAACAGGGCAATATATTGGATTGCTTACTAGTTCTATATAGGTCAGTCATTTATAGACACTTGCTAGTAAGTGTAAATGGATACATTTGCGGAAAAGCAATCCTGTCTTTTCATACACATTGGTAGGTCCTGAGCTACATATTTTCCTTCAGTTAAATACTGAAGCTGCTATTGATATCAGGTCAGTGATAGTAGTACTGGTCAGACATGCAGGGAGTGCTGGGAATTACTGGGAAAATAAAAAGGAAAATGGATTATGACAATAATGACAAGAATTTCAGGGCATGTCGCATCTAAATAAAGTGTGGATTTGGTTGTCTTATGTTCCCCCCATTCCTTAAAAAATACACGTTTGAACTAAAAAAGAGAGACAAAAGGCTCTAAAAATAATCACAGGTATGAAGCAATTTCTGTGGGAGGCAAGACTGAACAAAATTAGAACTTCGCAGTATGTAAAAGAGATGGCTAAATGGGAATCTGGCCGTGACAAGAAAATAAAAAGAAAATTATTTGGCCTTTCTCCTAATGTTTGATGTTCTTACAGATACTAAGTTAAGAGCAAATACAGGGAATTGTAGCGTCACACCGAGTGCTACATTTTAATTATTCAATTTGCTAAAAGATGTTGCAAGTGCCAGAAATCGGTTTGTGTTCCAGAAGTAATTGGACAGACTTATTTAAATCTTCTAGTTGAAGATGTCCCTATACTGAAAAGAGAGTATATGTGAAATACTTCTTCAGTTCCTTGCAGTTGCTTTGTAGTTTATGCTCAAGCTTCTTTAAAATTACTTCATTGGTTGAAGGGTGTCAGTCCTTGCGCTAGAGCTTTCTAGCTTGGGGTGCTTAAATTAAGCCTTTCAGGCTAGAAGGAGTGTTGGTGTGTTCAGTAGTATTGTATCACACCTGGAAACGCCTCTTAGAAAGTGGGAGGGGGAACAAAAACCTGGTGGATTGGGGTAGTTATGATGGAGGCAGTGGATATAGGGTAGCCAGTACAGAGCAAACTTCAGCCTATCTGCACTTGATTAATCCAGATTCTGCATAATGAAACTTACTCTTGTGTGTAAGCCATAATCATTTGAGTAATTTCTGTATTTGTTTCTGTACTCTGGTGCATACTGCCTGTTTGGAGCTTCACCATTCACCTGTTTAAGGCAGAATTGCACAGCTGGAGACTATACTGGAAGAAGAGGGAAGTTGCTTTCAAGGCTTTTAAATGATTTGAAAAATACTCCTTTAGGAGCCATTTACCTTTTAAAGAGCCATTTACCTCTAATTATTTCTATCAGCTGACAGCAATAACAAGCTGCTGTTGGAAGCATTTCTGTTACAGGCTGTTTCAGCTCTGAATTGGCTGCTGCATAGAAGGCTTAACCATTGTAATACTTGTCATAGCTGGTGGGACTACCCTTGGCTTCTGAAGTTTTGTGCAGTGAAACAAATTATGATGAATGTTTGATAAGCAGGCAGAAATTGTAGGAGTGTAGGAAGAACAGTTTTGAAAATACAGACTTGATTGCTTTTATGAAATCATGTTCTGGTTTATTTGTTTAGGATGTTGAGGAGTTTCCTCATCTGGCAGCTGCTTCTGATCGGAGGAACAGGGTAGGACCTCAGAAACCATCCTTTACTCCTGCAGTCAAAAAGCAGTCTGAAGTAAGTAATGTTGCAACATTATGTGAGTCAAATGTCAGTTATGCATCCAAGTTGTTTGGGGTTTTTGGGTTTCATTTTTTTTTCTTTTTTAACGTGAGTGAAATTAATCCCAAAAATTAATTTGGAAATACATTCAATATGTGAATGAATCCTAAACGTAAATCATGAGAATTGAAAGTATGATTGTTCTCTCAAAGCAAGTAACATAAATAATAGAGATAATAAAGGTAAAATTCCAGATTTCAGTTGCTTTGAAATTAGTTTTTCTGCTAAAAATTTTGGTCCTTGGCTTTGTTTCCCTCTGAATATTAGTGATTTAAAAAAATGCCAAAACACAAGAAAACAAAACCATTGTTTGCTTTGTTTGAGGCAGTGAATAGCTTTGACTGGGAGGAGTGAGTAACAATAGGCACAGAAGTCGCTTAAAAAAGATTTATTATAAAAAAGATGCTATGCAGGCATGCAGCTCAGATGAAAGCAACCCCTTAGCTTTGTAGATATAAATGGGATATAACCTCTCAAAGCTTACATAAACTAGAGATGTGATCATTAGGCCATTCATATGTCTGTAACAAATATTTGAACATGAAGCTGCCTTGCTTGTTTTTTTTTCCAAAACTGAAAAATAAATCATAAATGTGATTAAGTAGTATGGCAGCCAATAAATGGTCACATTAGTAGAAGGGCACATAGGGTTTTCCCAGAACCTTCCCTTTTCCAGGCTGATCGGCCCTAACTCTGTCCACCTTGTATCATAAGAGAGGTGTTGCAGCCCTCTGACCTCTGATTTTTGTGGCTCCTCTGGACCTGCTCTAGCAAGTTCATGCCTTTCCTGTGCTGGTGACCCCAAAACCAGACACAGTACTTCAGGTCGGGACACACAGGTGCAGAGTAGAGGGAGACAATCACTCCTTCTGATTCATGGGCCACACTTCTTTATACACAGCCCAGGACACGTTTGGCTTTCTGGGCTGGGAGTGCTCATGGCTGGGTCATGTCCAGCCTCTCACCCACAGCACCCTCAAGGCCTTCTCCCCAGGGCTGCTCTCCATCTGTTCATCCCCAGCCTGTGTTGGTACTGTGGGTTGTCCCAACCCAGGTGCAGCACCTTGCACTTGGCCTCACTGAACTTCATGAGTTTCATACTGGCACACTCCTCTAGCCTTTCAGGAATGCCATCCATCATTCTGGATGGCATCCCTTCCCTGAAGTGTACTACTCAGCTTGGTGTCATGTCAGACTTGCTGAAGGTACATTTGGTTTGAATTTAATAATGTCTTCTCCCTTTTCCATATGTCTGTTATTAAATATTTTTTCTTCCCCCCTGTCACCTTTTGTATTTAAATTTCAAAGATCCATCCCTCCGAAGAGCCTTGTGATAGTCGGTTTCCCTCTCTGCATGAAACTCCCAAGGTGGATGGACTGTCAGGGAAACAAGCTTCATCCTCTATATTAGAAAGAAAGAAAACTCAGGTAAATGAATTCACATTTGAAAAGAAGTTCACAGCTCCAAATGACAAAGGAAATGAGCCTGTTTAAATATCAGATTAAGTCCGTGCTCATCTGGGATTCTGCATTCATACTTTGAGATAAGTGACGTGGTCCTCTTGATAAGAAGTAATCAGTGGTAGTAATTGCTAGCCCCCAGGGTATGATACAGTGTTTAGGGAAAAATACGAACTTTTCATTAATGTCTGTGGGTTCCAGACATCAGGAATTTTTCTTTCACCTGTTGATCATGGCGTAAATTCACTCCAAACTGATTGTTATAAGGAGCTGGGAACCTTCTAAAAGTGATTCTGACAGATTAAGACCGGGAGGCAAAAGAGATCCCCTTGTCTTGGGGCAAGGAGGAGCAATATGGAGCAACAGTGAGGTCAGGAAGTAGTTTCATGTTGGTGAGTCAGTTCTGGCACAGCTCTTATGCAAGATCCCAGATGAAGACTGAGGAGGTCATGTTGCATAACTCTGTTGTAAGAGAATTACAGTGAATTGATTCTCCCAGAAAAGACTTCCAGAAGTGCGAAATCTGGTAGTCATTTCCTTATCACGCTTTGCTGTGGTAGTTTGTTCATTCATTCATAGTCTTTGCCACACTATTCATTTGTATTCTTTTATATTCTGCATGATTAAATACGGATCACAGCTTTTGCCTTCTCTTCAAAGCAGAGAGGATTAGTGCTTTTGAGGAGTTGGTACCATGACCATGACCTCTCTTCAGTAAGACATGGGAGATAATGATTTATGTGTGATGCAATCACATACCCTGGAAGAATCACAGTAGTTTTTCTATACTTTTAAGAAAACTTCAAATTCTCATAAGCCTTGTATGTCTCTCAAGGATAGAAGGCAGTCTGACCAAAGTGGGAGCCTGGCATAAAAGCCTTCCTTTATTGAAGACTTTATACTTTTATGTTTTGTTGCAGTAGCTTTTGTAGAAGTTACCTGAACTGGTCTTGATTTTTTTTTTTTTTTTTTTACATTTAAGTTGAGGTTTATTTAAAGATGATTGAGTCACTTTAAAAATCAGAAGTATTATGGATAAAGATGTTAAAGAGTGTATTACACCATAAAAAATAACAGTCTTTACATTCTGAAGTGGAGGGCATTACTAATTGGTGCTGGATCTGTTCAGGAAACATCAAGGAGCAGTGGTAAGAAGAGTCAAATTCCTGTGCAGTTGGATTTGGGTGGCATGCTGGCAGTCTTGGAGCAGAAGCAGCAAACAGAGAAGTCAAAACAGTCTCCTAAACCTGTGGTATTTTCAGGTATTGGTTACTATGGAATTTCCTTTCTTCCAGCTCAAGTTATTTTTAAGTATTCAGGCATTAAATGTAGTCTGATTTCTGATCTGTAATGATCTCCATGCAGGCAGGAGCACAGTTCACCAGATACAAGAGAAAATGAAGGTTATTTAAAAAGAAATTTAAAAAGCATGACAGTCTGAATTGTTTGACAGAAGACTTGCAGAAAGAAATATCTTAAGGACAGTGATTTGTAGAAGAGTACCTTGTATAAACATGAGACATGATTGAAATGTTGCTTTGACAGAAATACTAATGCTTGTGGAGGTTTTTACTCTGCCTTAAGCATGTGTGTTATTGTTCTGATCTGAACCAGCAGGAAGGGGCTACATAGTAACAAAGGCTTTTTTCTTAGTCTCCTCTGATGCTAGGAATCATAGAGCTGTGACTTGATTGAAAAAGCTTCTCTTCAAGCACAGAGGTTAAATGAGAGTCAGGCAGCCCAAGCCAAAGGATGAATTCTGACATACCTTTTAATTGGGAAATAATTGATGATGGGAAACAAAATGCTAGGTTTTGGTGATGGATGTATAACCAGGAAGCAGAAAAAAATAGTTCAGTGCCTTTGTCATCATAGGTCAAAATTTAATCTTGGTTATGCTAGTGTAGTGTATTTTGCAAAAGAAACCAGGATGTTTGCTAGCATTCAATGATGGTAAAATTTCTCTCTTTATTTCAGCAAAGAATTTTTTTAGAAATTATTTCAGAAAGAGATCTAATCACAAGAGATTTCATCTCTCAATACTTAATGTAATAACTGAGCTTTTAAATGTGAAGCTCAAGATACCAAGCATTGATGAGATTTTCCTTCACTAACTTGAGAGAACTTGTAAGATACTTTTTAAAATTTTTTTTTTGCAGTTGATCTCTTTTTTTTTCATTTGAGTCAATCTGACTTGATGCTGCAGAGGTGCTAATAACCAGTTTCGTTTCTATAAAATTACCCAGTGCATGGGTTGATCAGTAGATGGTAGCCCACAAAGGTATGGGTCAAAATACCTGTTTTCTAATACTGAGTTTCCTGTGCCTGAATCTGCAGCAGAAATTTAAGTGTCATGTTTGTATCTTGGAACCATAAGACACATGTTGGCTTAGCTTTATACGTTTTTAATGTTCAGTGCACCCATTAAATTGGTGTGTACCAAAGCACAACTTTAGTTTGAGAAGTGGCATTGTGCTGACCTCTGTTACCAGCAAAGGACAGTGAAAAAGAATGGAAAGCAGTGCGACCACGGACAGTTGTTTTTATTCCACTTACTACTTCGCGTGATAAATAGTACTGTTAAGGTCATCTAGTTTAGGAACATAAAAACTGTGAACTTGAAATCATGATGTACACATGAAGAAAAAATGTGTCTGCAAGATGTATGCTTATTTATTGCTTCAAATCCAGCTACAATTCTTGTAGCCACCTATGCTGCACAGTGTTTTTGGCAATGATCTCAGTTTGCCTTTGATACACAGAACCAAAAAAGAAATGTTGGGTGTAGGACGTAAACTGTTTTAGGACGTAAACAGTTTTAGGACGTAAACTGTTTGCAGTAATAGTACTGCGTGTGGTGTGGGAGGATCTGTGTATAAATACTGTGGAAGCAGGAAATGAAGGTGGCTTAAGACAAGGTGCCAGAACATCTCAGTGTGTTTAGGGGAGAGAGGTTGCCTGAGTCACAGAGATGTTGAGCTGGTTCCATTGACACTTAAGTCATCCCCTCCATTGACTTGCCAATGTGAACTGCTTTATATTACAGATAACTGAAGTTTGACCAAGTGCTCTACAGGATACAGCAGTTCCTACTGATAGTGAGGGAGAGTAATTTTTCAGTATGAGGTTATGGTGTGGAAGATCCAGGTTTAGTCATTTGTCCAGTCATTTAAAGCTTCTGTGCTCTGAGCCCTCTGAAGATATGCAAGCAGTCTTTTCTGAGGAGTATATTTTTAAAATAACATTGCTTAATGACACAGTATTGTTTGTAAATATTCTTAATAGCAACACAACACAAATTTAATATGTGCATACCAGTCCTAAACTTGAAATTGGATTCTAGTTTAGGTATTCATTATAGTTGTCTGACACAGTCTTCTTCTTAAATCTCAGTTGGTGGTGCCATACCATTGCTTTCTAAAGAACCTGCTACAGCCACGAGAAGTCACCGTTTAAACCAAGGAAAGATGCCTCATAATCCCTTGGATTCCAGCGCTCCCTTGGTAAAGAAAGGGAAACAGAGAGAAGTACCTAAAGCAAAGAGACCAACACCGCTTAAAAAGGTCCTAATTTTTTTATCTTAAATAGTAAGACTGTAGGGTAATGTATTACTCTGGGAGTCTGTTAAGCCCTCTCATATGAAGAGCTGCATCTCAGTGTCCACTTGTCTGAATTCCTTTTTAGTTTTGCTTGGTTTCAAAAAGGGGAGGGAGTAGAAGAGGGTAGTCTTGCTAAATAGCTTATAAAAATTCTGAAAAAATACACTTTCTCCCTTGACCCAATTGATAGCCGAAAAAATGACACAACAAAAGTGTCCGCACATCATTGGTACAGAGGGACATGCAAAGAAACATTACTTGGTTTGGCAAAGATGAGCTTATTTGCAGGACTGGGGAGAATGGATCAAACGGAGGTAGTACTTAATGTCTCTGAGCTCTTTCAAGCCAGAGCTCCAGCTAATTCTGCAGCAACAGGTGTTAGGTCCAACTGCTGATTTCTCTTGTATCTTCCCTCTTTGTCCATTCCCGTCATGTCTCTATACAGAGGGGTTTTTTTACTTTAGTTCTGCCCTTGTAGTGTATCCTTAGTAAGTATTTTCTCCACCCATACACTGGTAATCAAGGTAAAAGGAATTTAATTTAGGAATTAAATTTAGGAAATACCTTTCCTTCTCTTTATGTGCAAATAGAAAAAAAAGGTTGTAAACTTTAGATGCTGCTGCTGAGCTGCTTAATGAATGGTCTGTATGTAAATATGTGGTAAGAGTAATGCTTTGTTATCTGCGTGACATCAACTTGATTTGGTTTTGTTATTATATTTTTAGATTATTCTGAAAGAAAGAGAACAAAGAAAACAACAACACCTGTTAGAACAGAAAGCGGCACCAAAAGATGAAGATAGTATTTGTCAGACAGCAGGAAATGTTACTGAAAATGAAACACTTCTACAAGATAGTCTAACAGGTATCTTTCGAGAGAAGCTGTAATACACTGTGTAGGTAAAAATTTGAGCACATTTAGTACTTTAGAAAATAGGTACTAAATACTGCAAAATGAAAGCTGTGACCTCAGAATTTTCTGAGATTCATCTCAGGCTTATCTTGACTGTAAAGTGAGCCAAAGCTGAAAGTGAGTGCAGTTGAATAATAAGGATTCTGATTACTGTTCCACACTTCTTTGCCTGTTGGTTTTATGATATGTTGTAATAAGAGTTCCCGCATATCTCTGGCAATTAATGAGGTTTGAAATGAGATGAAAAAGACATTAGACCTGTTTCCCTACTACCACAGACTGTTTCTAATAATAAAAGAGTGACTCTTCCATACATGTTTGACAGATTAATCTCTTCACAATGCTTTTTGGTCTGTCTTTTCATTGAAATATCTTGATTTACATGATAGCTGTTCCGGGAACGCAAGTTGCTGAAGGGTTTCTGGAGAACACAGGGATCAAGGAATCTAGAGAAGGTTCTGTGATTTCAAAGCAGCTAACTACCACTCTTCCAAAAATCCACAGTAGGAATTTTAGAGAGTAAGTATTGATTGTATTAATGTCTCATTTTGAACAGCATTTTTCAAACACGGTCATTCAGTTGCATTCTCTAATTGGAGTTTAGACTGAAGGCTCTAAGTTATTTTCTTTCAGTATTTCTATAAGCTGAAACAAAGAATTTATAAATTTCATATGTTTTGTAATTCTCACTTGAAAATGTATGTTCCTTGAAGGAAAAAAACATCAAATTCATCATAGGCTAAGGGAGGAAAAGAAGCTACTCTTTAAGTATAAGTACTTTATTTAAAATAATGGGGTAACATCTTAAGTAAAGGTGTATTATTTTTTTTCTTGAATAATATTCTTAGTTGTAAGTTGGTTTTCTACTGTCAGACCAAATGGCAAAAATACAAAGAAAGTGACTAAAGAGATGGCATTTTCATATTGTGGCTGGGCAAAGAAAGAAAGGGAATGTTTACGAGTTATTATGTGCAAATAGTTTTAGTTAAACATTTAAGATTATGTGTATACCTGTTTCTTTATGACAAACAAACAGTCATTGCTCTTTGTGAAGAGGTCAGAGATCCAGTCATGACAGCTTAAAAGAGTTTCTTGAGGAAAGCAGTGTTTTAACTTGCAGTTCTCCTCCCATAAAGCTAGTCCACCACTGCCATTTTTTGCAGTTCATGTCACAGTAGTGGTTAATAGTGGTATGACCATTCTTTCTGTGTTAACTCTTAATTTAACTTTTGTAATAAAAATTACTTAATTTATGTGTATTGTTTTACTGAGAGCAGTTTGGGTTGAATATGTAAAGGGCAACTCAGTCTTGTCTGTTACAGGATGTAGAGCATTCAGCAAAGTTTAGATTATATTCTTTAGATTAGGTTTTTTAGAGTTTCATTAGATCTGTCTTCAAGACTTAGTGAAATCAACAGGAAATAGTAAGTAAAAATTCCTGTAACATTAATTAAATTTGGAAATAATTGTATCTTTAAGATCCATGATAGATGTGATCTCTTCTCTTACGTGAATTTGCCACTTGGCATCTTCCTGTTGACAATGCAGTTGATACATCTTTAGCTTTTCTCTTTGATACCCTTCTTCATTGAAAAATTCTTTGTGTAAAACATGGAGTGGGGTGAAATAATCTGTAAGTCTCATCTTCCCCAGAGAGTACTAGAAGGATGAAATACATAGTTCTTCATTTTTTATCCTTCTCTTATGAACAACACAAAACTGTAGTCACAACACCAAAGTGAAATAGGATGACGGACATGAATGTAGGGAGGAGGAATCTGATCCAGTTTTCCATGTTTGTTACACATAGCCTTGAGCTTACTGAAATAAGTTGAATTTGGAATTTGTTGTACATGTATTATATATGTATTTTTAATATAGTTTGATTGGGGAGCCAGGTAACACAAGGAACAAAACTTCTTCCTCTTAAGTCCTCAGACACTGAAAAAAATCCTAAGTAAATTTTTGTTTTCGTGTATGTAACAAGTGTGTTTGGAGCGGAAACAGAAAAAAATACAAAGACATCGAATAGAATTTAAAATGTGTATTTAATATACATATATTTAAACATTGCATATATGTAGTTGTAGGGAATTTAACATTTGATTGCTCCTTTCTTCCAGTTACTGCAGCCAGGTACTTAGTAAAGAAGTTGACAGTTGTGTGACAGATCTCTTAAAAGAACTGGTTCGTTTCCAAGATCGCTTGTATCAGAAAGACCCAGTAAAGGCCAAGATAAAACGCAGGCTTGTGATGGGTCTTAGAGAAGTTCTGAAACATCTGAAGCTGAAAAAACTGAAGTGTGTCATCATCTCTCCTAACTGTGAAAAGATTCAGTCAAAGGGTAAATAAGTTCTTTAAACCAAGTCTGTTTAATAAAAGAAATGTGAAAGAGCAGGCTCAGTATACTGGCAGTAATATTATTGGAGGAATTTATTTGAGTATCCTTTCAAATCCAGCTACATAAAGTTGCCTTCCTTGTTCAGATTGTTTACTGTTGTGCAGCTGAACTGTGAGCTGAGACAAGTGGGAGAAATTACTTGAGATTAGGGTCTCTAGTTTCTGATTTGCAGGGCTGCTGCACAAAAAATTGCACTGCATGGCTGAGATGGTCCAAAGGCTGCTGATGGCAGCTCTGCCATCACAAGGAGTCCCACTGTATCAGTCTCTCTTAGGACATGGAGTGACAATAAGTTGTCAGTGATAGTGTGCTAAAAGTTGCCATTATTGACATTAATTTATTGTAATTGTTGTAATTATTATCATTTAAATAATTGCTCAGCAGCTGGGTCTTTTTTCATACTAGATTAGACTGTACTACATATGTAACAAAATATGGAATAGGAGCAGTCGAAGATCAGTGCAAAGAATTAAGGAAAATTGTCAAGTTCTTTAAAAATAGAGATTCAATGCTACTATTGTGATCCCTGTTTTGTTTTCTTTTCCTATAAGATGTAGTTTCAGAATGCACCCATAATCTTGGGATATTTTTTGCCATGTTTAACAGTATGGTTCTTTAGTTCCAATCAGTTTGATTGTACTGTCTACTCCAGGTGGGCTGGACGAGACTCTACACAACATTATCGACTGTGCCTGTGAGCAGAATATCCCATTTGTTTTTGCCCTTAATCGCAAGGCCCTAGGCCGCTGTGTGAACAAAGCAGTGCCTGTGAGTGTGGTGGGAATTTTCAGTTATGATGGGGCTCAGGTAAGCTGAAATAAGTCACTTCATGTTTTTGTTTAGCTTCATGTTTTATCTGGGAGATAAAAATGCCGTGATTTGTAAGGGTTTTTTTGTTTGTTTTGCTTTTGCAGACTTAAACTCTTCATCACAGCTCATATATATAGCTTATATGAAAAACTGATATTAGAAGTACCAGCAGTCAGCACTGTTTAAAAAGACTACTTTTGCCATCTCTTCCTGACATCCTCTTCATCTCCCTCAATTTTGTTTTCAAGAGAACTGGTGTTTTTATAAATGCTGATAAATGCTGTGTTTTTGATGTCTTCATACATACTAAGCTGCTTAACTTTTCTACTACATGTTCTGAGTAGGGAATATTAATGAGATTTTCAAGGAGATGTGAAAACTTACTGTGTGATTTAAACTCTAGTATTTTATGTTGCCATAGGACCATTTTCATAGAATGGTACAACTGACAACAGAGGCCAGGAAAGCCTACAAAGATATGATAGCAGCATTAGATGAAGAAGCTAAAGCAGGACTAAGAGAAACCCAACCCAGCGTCTTAACGCCTCAATCTGAAAAAAATGGTGTGTTAGAAACTTGTAAAACATCTTACAAGGACTCAGATGAGGATGTACCAAATTACAGTAAGTATTTCCTGACTTGTTTTCTGTTCCATTTTCATTCATAGTGCTCATCAATTCTGTGATTTTCACTGAAACAAATGACATCTGCACTAGTCATTAGTAAGGAGGAGAGAAATTCTTGTTTTTTTAATAAATCTGAGGTCAGTTTTTGCTGAGAAAGTGTTAGAGAAAGTTTCTCTCTGAAATCCACCAATGGCAGGCAGTAATCATTGCTTTGCTCAAGGAGGTTTAACAGAGCTCCTTATTGTATTTCTGTCTGTTAAAAAATCCTCTTAAGATTTATTGTGGATGTCCGTACTCTATGATTATGGTAGACTTAAGTTTTGTATTGAAGCCTGTTTGAGATGCATCTTCCTGTCCACAAGCACTCACTCCTAGAAACATTTTCCTCCAGCTCTGTTCTTAAGTCACCAGACAATGCAATGTGTTGCAGGTACAACTCAAAATGTCTTTGAAAGTTTTGAAAACTTACAGACTTTTTTAAAGTTGGAACCACCTTCAGAGTTAGCCTTATTTGAGTAGGGTGTTGGACACAAGGACCTCAGTGGACCCCATCACTCCTAAACTATTCTTTTGTGTGTCATTTGATGTTGCATAATATAAATGCCAAAATGCTTATGTGTCAGTTTATCTCAGCACTTATTTTGAAGAGGAAGTAAACTATCAGCGTTGACTTCTCATTTTAAGTTTTTCCTCAAGTATTATATGGTAACATGTTTGGTTTTTTTCCTTTGTTTTCTTGTTTGCTTTTTTTTTTCCCAATATTCCCTAGTTAAAGTCTGGAAGAGAAAACTTGAAGAAGAGTATAACCCATACGCACTGGAACTGGAGAAGAGTGCAATTGATGACATGGCGATACTGAATTTGGAAGAACATCAGTAAATCCAGATCCAGCTCTATGGGGCTTTTATTTTTTTCTTTTTTTTTTTTTTTTTAAAAGATCCCTTGGAAGGAGGTAGCAAAATAACATAATCTAAAGAAAAATCTGAAGTTAGCCAAGTAAACTGTTCTGAATCCCTTTAAGCAAAACATACACTGGAGCACATGAGGCACTAGTTAATGTTTTTATGTTCTGTGTGTTGGTCTGATCACTGTAACAGATGACAACACCAAATTGTTGTAGCTCCAAACCACTTGAACAGGCTTGGCATACTTTAATGCTCTTATGGACTAGCAGTAATCTTTGGGGATAGAATATACCAAAAGAATCTGATAGAAAAATAATTTTCTTCAGGAAGAGATTCCTTGAGCCACAAGGTTGGGGCTAAAGGGGAGTGGCCTTTAATTTTTAACTCCTGCATAAAAAAAATTCAGTTGTTTGATTTTTAGCTGTGGCTTTGTTCTTAGTTTTTTCTTCTAAAGAAGCCTGCTCAGAAGGGCAGGCTGGTATCAATGTTACTTTATTCTAGTCAGCAAGGAATTAATTTGGGGCAGGCAGCTTGATTGAAACTAATTAAGGAAGGCCATGATGACAGAGTTAGCTCTTCCGTGTTGTATCTTGTTCTTTTGGGATCATACATCAGGTGTGAAGGAGAGAGGACAGGCTACAAGGGTCTGAAATTCCTGAAATGAATGTGCTCTGTTCAGACTTCTTATAAATTTGATGTTTCTGTTGCTACTGAGAGTAGTTTATCATAGATCCTGCTTTGAAGTTAGAGGATATTGCAGGACAGCAAATGTACCAGCCTGCTATCCTATCTGTACCCTCTCCTTGCTGAGACTCCTCATTCCTTCCATTTGGGGTTGTGTTGGTATATATATGTAAGAGTTTTTGAGCAATCTCAGTTTGTATTGAAATAGAAAAAAAATTTATATCTTATAAGAAATGAAGTTTGTATCCTAGAGGAAATAAAATTTTGAAAACAAAATGTGCTTATAGTAGTGGTGGAGCACCTTAGTGGGAATGGCCTATATAAATACTGGTTTTTGAGGACAAGCCTAAAGCAAGTAATTGGAGGGATGCACGTGTAACTTGTGTCAGCTCTTCTGCGAGGCGATAGAGGCCATGTGCTGCTCAGCATCTCTGACATGTTTGCAAGCGCTTCACCATACTGAACATTTGTAGTGCAATACTTTGGAACATAGCTGCCTTGTGATAATAGAAGTGATGTAAAAACTTTAAATAATTTTGAAATGCAAACAATTTTGTAGAATATAAATTGTATAAAATCTGTTACAATATATTGATTCTATAAAGAATGGTTGTGACTTAAGGAAGCTCGTCTTGTGGGAATTCAATGATACATGAAATGCCAGTTTTGGGAAAGAGCATTGACAGGGGAAGTTTGCCTTACACTGAAAGGTGCAGTTGGTCACTAGTTACGATGATGGTCTTTTTCATATTAGTTCTTTCTAATCTTAAATGGAAATTGGGGGTGAAAAGTCCTAGTGACAAAACATGCTTTTCGCCAGCACCTACCCTTGGATCCAAAGGTAAGTTGTGATTTATTAGTTTGTACCTTTGCCACTTGGATACATATCTAAAATTCTGGAACTGCTAAACCTAGACATTGCATGGAATGAGGACCAGTTGGTGAAGACGTTTGTTTTCTGACCATGTTTTCTATTTTGCCTTACTGTAGAAGAGCATAAAACTTTGGAAACATTGTAGGTTGCTCACAATCTTAGGAAGTTATTTCCATTTCCTAGAGAGTATAAAAAAATTTACTGTAAGGTGTCACAGTCATGGTCACTAATGCTGTCACACAGATTTTTTTCACAAAATTGAACTAAACAAAAAAATTGACAACTTTTTACTATTTGCAGTGATTTCCTGCAGAGACAAAGCAAAGGTATGTCAACTGTAACGCTGACCCGTCTTATTTTGTATTCCCACTCAGCTCCACAGAACTAAACCTAAGTCTGCGCCAAATCTGTTGAATAATGGAGGAAAGACAATTCCAGGGAAGTCTATTGGTAGTTGTCCTGAGAACAAATGAAAAAAATACTATTGCTGGTGGTGTCAGAAATCTGCATCAGCATTACTGAAATGCCCATGTAAAAAATAGGGAAAATGGTTAAGAAAAGTAGGGAAAATACAAGAGTTTTCACCTTGCATGTGTGACAGGGTGGTCTTACACTGAAAAAAAAAAGGGGTCGTGCAAGTCTTAGAATGAGAAGAGTACTTTCTTTAATGTGGGAAACACTCTAACTTTAAGTCTTAACAGGGGATAACTTGGGGATGAGTATGAAGCTTTCTGCTATTGCAGCTCTTTGCCTGGGCGTTTTGATTGTTAGGGAGTATCTTACTTATTCCAGATGGTTGAAATCCATTGAGCAGATAATAGAGAAAACTTGATTTATACCTTAGACTTTTGCTTCTTAGATACAGGACAAAACTGAGCAGTAATGCAGTAGAACAATTTTACTGTGGATGGTATACCTCCTCACATTTTCATTCTGCGCTTGATCACAAGATGTGGTCTTTAAATTCATTCCACACAGAGTTTTTTTAAGCTACATTATCTCAGATGTAGAAGAATAATTTGCAAAAACTGAGGAGTCTTCTTGCATACTTTTGCAAGCTCTCTGTATTTTAAGCATTAGTCAGAACTTTATTTGGTACAGAAACTTTATTACTGTCACGGTTTAAGCCCAGCCAGCAACCAAGCAGCACCCAGCCTCTCACTGGGAGCAAATCAGAAAGGGTAAAAGCCAGAAAACTCATGGGTTGAGATGATGGTGGTTTAATAGGGAAAGCAAAACCCATGCAAACAAACAAACAAAACAAGGTTCAGCAATCTCCAGGAGAGCAGGGCCCCATCACACATAATGGTTTCTTGGGAAGATAACCACCATTGCTCCCTACATTTCCCTACACGCACACACACGTTTATATTGAGCACAATGCCACATGGTCTGGAATATCCCTTTGATCAGCTTGGGTCACCTGTCCTGGCTGGTGTCCCATCCCAGCCTCCCATCCACCCCCAGTCTCCTCACCAGTGTGGCAGTGAAAAAAGCAGAAAAGGCTC
This sequence comes from Acanthiza pusilla, assembly GCA_036630365.1. NCBI lineage: Eukaryota > Metazoa > Chordata > Aves > Passeriformes > Acanthizidae > Acanthiza > Acanthiza pusilla. Next base: position 9,836,396 of record JAXCHO010000053.1, read on the forward strand.
TGTGCAAGCCCTGCTCAGCAGTAACAAAATCATCTCTATCTTACCAGCTTTTTGTTCAGCACAAATCCAAAACAGCCCCATACCAGCCACTGTGAAGAAAATTACCCCAGTCAAACCCAGTGCAATTACCAAAGGAAATGTGTTTGAGCAAATGAACTTGCTGACACAAAAAAGGAATGGTCTTCAAAACACTGGCAACATAAGGGTAAACATAATAAGTGTACAAGTTGAAATGCCTTTAAATAAATGTGATCCACATCCTAATGTCTAAATCATATGCCCAGATCCTCAAGCCAAAAATTACCTGGTTTGCTTAATGAATTCAAACAGAAGATACCATACTATATTCTTTGAACAGCACAGGTCTTACGGAGACTACTTTTGTTCTTCATTAAGCTGAAGTAGCTGACATCAGAAAACCAGATAGTTGCAGCACGAGATGGGTGGCCTCTCTTGTGGCATGTAACTTAATTTATTATTTGATGCAGTAAGAATATCCCCTTCCACTTCATACTTGAGGTGACTGAGTATCAGTTTTAGTGCCAGCATTAACAGTTGCAAAGACATCTCCAAATGCTACAATAGTAGGAGTACCAGGTACTCTTAACTTGTATACATTTCTCCTTCTAGCCTGTTCATTACTTTGTCCATTAGAGGCTGTTTCTCTTGTTGCAGGTCTCCTGAAGAAAAATTTCAGAATGATGTGTTAATACCACTTTAAAAATTAAAATAGAGCTTAAAGGTTGCCCATACTAACTGTTCCACAGGCAACAAGCATGTCATATGCAAACGTTTTTAAAAGTAGTATTTGTTCTAACTGTTGGAGAAAATTATTAATAGGTGGGTATGAACTTCCTTATTTTGAAAAAAAAAGGTCGGCTTTTATGGACAGTACCATTTATGAAGTCCAGTAGGCTGTGCAATCCAGTTAGTCTACAGATATGATGAAATTGATCTACTGTATTCACTATACACAGACACTGTTTTGGGCTGGAAGAGAACTGCTGACTGATGAGCACTTGGTTAGTGGAACTGAAGGAACAAGCTGACATAACTGCAATGAATGTCACAGATGGAACAGACTTTACTGCTGAGAGGGTACAGGAACACTGATCATTTTGTCATATAAATACAGGCAGTTGCAGAAGTGCAAGAGTCAGTTTATGAAAGTCTTACCCATGTTTTCCTCCAGTTTTGCATCATCTTGTCATGTTCACTGATGGCACTTCTCCAGGTATCAAATTCTTTGGTCCATGCATCCTGAACAGCACTATCTGAGAAGTGTACGTGGTATGATTACATAATCAGGTAATGGCAGAAGTCAGTACCTGACCAGCTGCAGGACTGCCTGTCCTGCAGGAAGGGGGCTAGAAGGATCCCCTGTCTTGTCCTTCATTTTGCTCTACCTCCTTTCATGTTTTTGGTAATAAGTTCTCTTGAAATGGTTATGTCTCTTACCCTGTACAGCAAACTTAATAGCCTCCAGACTAACCAGATTTAGTGCCATTATCTGTGATTTAAGATCTAGAAGGTATGACCTACAAATTAATAGTTCAAACCCATCTTAAAAGCACAGGGAAGCTCCAGTTAGATCATCACAAGCCTGGGGAGAAGAGTGACATGATGGACATGTCCAGTTAGTGTTTCCCACTTTTCAGTAATCTCAGAATCAAATCAGATTGGAAAATACTTCTGAGATCATCAAATCCAACATATGACTGAATACCACCTTGTCAACCAGACCATGGCACTGAGTGGCACATCCAGTCTTAAACACCTCCTGGGACGGTGACTCCACCACTTCCCTAGGCAGCCCATCCAACCTAAACCTCCCCTGGCACAGCTCGAAGTTATGTTCTTTCTGTTGGCCTGTCAGTGGTTGCCTGGGACAAGACACCGAGCCTCACCTGGCTGCACCCTCCTTTCAGGCAGTTGTTGTCATAAGGTCACCCCTGAGCCTCCTCCAGGCCAAACACCCCCAGCTCCCTGAGCCACTCCACAGAGGACTTGTGCTCCCGACCCTTCACCAGCCTTGTCGTCCTTCTCTGGACACACTCCAGCATCTCAACATCACATGGCATCATCTTCCTTAAACTGAGGGGCCCAGAACTGGACATAAAACTCAAGGTGTGGCCTCACCAGTGCTGAGTACAGGGGCATGATCCATGCCCTGGTCCTGCTGGCCACACAACTGCTGATCCAGGCCAGGATGCCATTGGCCTTCTTGGCCACCTGGGCACAGTTGGCTCATGCTCAGACTGCTGTCCATCAGTGCCCCCAGGTCTCTTTCTGCCTGGCCACTGTCCAGCCACTCTGCCACAGCCTGTAGTGCTGCCGGGGTTTGTTGTGGCCAGAACACAGGACCTGGGACTTGGTCTTGTTGAACCTCATATCGTTGGACTTGGCCCATCTATCCAGCCTGTCCAGATCCCTCTGCAGAGCTCTCCAACCCTCCAACAGACTAAAGCTCACACCCCACTTGGTGTCATCTGCAAATTTGTCAATGGTGGACTTGATCCCCTCACCCAGATCATTAGTGAAGATATTAAATAGGACTGGGCCCAACACTGATCCCTGGGGAGCCCCCACTAGTGACAGGACACCAACAGGATGTGGCACCATTCTCCACTACACTCTGGGCCCAGCCTTTCCAGCTCCCAGCCCAGGGATGGGTGCACCTAGCCAAGCCATGGACTACCAGCTTTTCCACAAGTTTGCTATGAGAGACAGTACCAAAGGCTTTGCTGAAGTCCAGGTAGACACATCCACAGCTTTGCCCTAATCCACCAGGTGGGTTACGTATTCATAAAAGGAGTTCAGGTTGGCCAGGCAGGACCTGCCTCTCCTAAATCCATGCTGTTTCGGTGTAATCCTTCAGCCATCTGTGGATGCCATGTAATTGCACTCAAGAACTCCTTATGCTTCCTTCCATTGAAAATTTAAGAAGGGCTCTGTTACTGCATCCTGGTAAAATTCTAGTGCTGCTTCTGTTTGCCAGCTCTTTTTGCAGAATGTAACACTGATGGTGATATATTTTCTGTTTATCCTTCGGGACATTAGCAATAGTCATATGTTTTTAAACATAATGAGAGCCCCTCTGCCTGTCTTACATTTACATTGGTTTCATTGACATGCTCTTAATTCTGGATCTGAGACAGACTTCAAAGTAACTGGAATGATGGCATAACTCCCATTGCTTTTGTGTGTCATTGAAAAAAGCAGCATTGACTCATCCTTGAGAAGCTCATATTTGGTATTAACCAGCTGGTTAATTTTTCCTTCATCTTGCCAAGAAAATCCATGCTGTATTATGTTCATTGCTTCTGCTGTCTTTTTAAAGACCATTCAGACCTTCTCCTGGATAAGGCCTGGGTAAGTTCTCAAGAGCTAGTTGCAGCAGGCAGTCTGTATACACAAAAATCATGCAGTTGCTGAAGTTATCTAACTGCTCTCCTGCCTAGTCAGTGTCCAAATAGAGCAGAGGGAACTGACCTTGCCCAACTATAGGTGGTTTACAAATCATGCAATTTTAAAGATCCAGGGTAGTGGGAGTTTCCCTTTACCATCTGACTTCCTTAACTTCATATGAATTAAAGAATTCTTTTACAAAACCCTTTAGAATTCCAGCAGAGTACTTATTTTTAGCTATTACTCATCTGATTTTCAGATTTCGTTAATCAGTTTAGCAGGTTTTGGTTCAATTTCTAGATCATAACTGCTAATTTACATTAGTCCTTTGAGGGAAGGGGTAGAAGAAGGAGTTTTTATGGCTCTAAAATCTTTTCATAAATGAAGTGGATGCTGATACAGTAGGCAAGAGTTACCGTCTTCAGATATGCATGTTTTATGGGTGAATATTACTGAGCTTTACTTGAGTCAGGGTCAGGCCAAATATGAAATACATTTGAAACAAGCCTACCTTTATCTTCCACTGTGATCAGCACTTCTGATGTTGTGTTCCCAGCTTTTGAGATGAATGAACATCTGTATTCTGTGTTTTCTGATACTGAATCTTTCACCCAGCTGAGAACATGCACTCTGCCATCAAGCAGCGCGAGAGATTGCTCTGTGATGCACGCCTTCATCTTTTGTCCATTCTTCTTCCAGACAAAGTAGGAGTCATCTGGACCTGCAAAAATGACAGTCAGCTTATTCTGTAAGAAAACAGAGGATGAGTCTTTGAAAAGAAAACAAACCCTATAACATCAAGATCAGGCTTAAAAACATAAATGGTTGATTGTAATGTTTCTTGGGCTTCTTCAGCTGGGTACCAAAAATTTGGGATAAAAAGGAGCTAGCACTGGAAATCTAGGTTCAAGCCAAAGTTGTGAGTTTATATTTATTGAGAAATTCTGTGTGGATTCTCGCAATGGGGAACTTAGCGCACACAACAGAGCTGATGATGAACATCATTACCATCTGTTTGTACAATTTCCTGTAACGCTAGGACACTTCACCTACTGCTGCCCAACCTAGCTCCTGGTACAAAGCTGAAACCACCCGAGACATGCCTCACAGAATCTGAAAAAAGGCCAGGAGGGGAAAAGTTCAAGAACTCAATGCAACAAAGATGCTGGAACTAGTAATGAGAGAGGCAGAATTGGAAAAAGCAAAGAACCAGTAGTCACAGGAGGCACTTAAGCAAGACAGAACTTGAAAGAAGCTTGGATCAACAACAAAGAGCAATCTAATTTTTTTAGCCTTGTTGCTATTATTTGTCTTAACCTGCAAGGACAACATTTGAATAAATCAGAGATTGACAGCAGCCTGGAGGACAGAACAGCTGTTCCCAGAGAACTAGCAAGGTTGGCTCAAGTGCACTTGGCAGCATCAGAGCCTTTCCATTTAAAATACAGACATCTGGGCCAAGCTAAGGACTTTGTAATTCTGATGTTTAAAACATGCCTATTTCTTCCTCAGGGCCTAGGATCCAGACTAGCCTTAGCAAGAGAAGATGTAAAGAGAAATTTGGGGTAAAAAGAGAATAAACTGTTTTTGCAAATATGTCTTGACAGAACATAGTACAGAAGTCAGTTTTTACTATGAGCACGTCATATTGCAAGTTGATGTGCATATTTTCCTTAGAAAAATACAGTTCTGTGGTTAGTGTCCTGCAAACAAATTAAGTTTCAGATAGTCATGTAGGCAGGAATTAAAAAAAAAAAAGGCTTATTTTTCATTTGTGTACTTCCTCGGTGTATCATATAAAATTCTTAACTCCTAAGTTTTATTTCCAAATCTCCCACAAATATGAACACATAAATTAGTGGTGAGGGTGTATGATAAGAGAACATGATCTAGTTAAAATATTGTAGAATTTCTCTGAGGGAAGCGGCACAGTCTCAGGGAATGACAGCAGTTCTAATAAAGTGGAAAGGGCAAGTGTATGCTGGACTGAAGATAGCTGGTCTAGCACACACCTCATTTTTTTATAAAATGGTGTTTTATGGACGATTCTACTCATTCTACAGTTAACAATAGATACGTTACATATCAGTAAATTCATGGGAAGTCTGCAACCAGGGGCAAATTACCTCAGCAAACTAAAGCTGAAGTTAGAATTGGGACAAAGAGGAGGAAGCACAGGAAGCAATAAGTGCAAGCACAGCAAAAAGATCAAAGTCCCCAAGGGCCATTTTAGAACCATGCAGGGAAATGGCATGTTTAGTGCAGAAGAGTTCCCTAAACTTATTTCAAATGTACTATTGACGCCAGAGAACCTGCTCTATTTTTCAGTGCCAAAGATCCCAATTGTGCTGTAAATCTGCCAAAATTTCAGCTTACACCCATATTTCACCAAGAGATTAAATGCAACAATTTCCTTATGCATGAAATTTTGAAAGCTTTGTTGATTCAGGTCAGCCCCTTATGAAGTTGCAGCTGGCAATTTTACCCTTCCGTTATTTTTCTGTGCAATCAGAAGCACTGGAATTCCCCAGAGATACACACTCATCCCCACTTACATTGGTTGACAGTAAAATCTAGGTGCAAGCAGTAGTCAGGGTTTTATTGATGTTCATGTTTCAGTGCAGTTTGTTTTCAATTTTCATGGAATTACCTTCTCTACTCTGATTTCATGTTCAGGATGGAACAGTAGAAAAAATACACTCTGAAACAGTTTCATCTGCAAAAACTTGGAATCATATTTGTTAAATGCAAATTTTCTAAAACTCTATGGTGACAAAATCAGACTCATATGTAACCGTCACAGAAGTATTTTTTTTAGATAAAGGAAAATCATACAAACATATACTCTGCATTTTCTACTGTTGCTATAATACAAATTAATTACATGTCTAGTGCAAACTTTAAAATACAAGTTTCTAACACACCTGATGTACTTACTTTGTCATCCATGTTAGGAATGCTTGAAAGATTTTTAAAAAGTAATCTTATTAAAATGTCATAATCAAGCACAAAATTAAACAGTACAGCTGGCTAGATATGTAAGTAGATATGTCTAAGCAGCCATGAAATATATTTCAAACAGTAAATTTCAAAAGCTTTGCTTCAATAGTCTACATTAATTACTCATGATTAAGTAAAATCAACTTCACCACCTTGATGATTTTAGAAGGGGAATTAACAGTTATCAAACAAAAATACAAGAAACCTTGAAGCATTTATCTGAACTAAAAGCCTTACTAAGCCTTTTCTTTGCATAAGCCCTTCAAAATTTCCAGTGTCTGTGGAAGTGTTTGCTTTTTTCCCATATAGATTTCATTTTCTCTGCTTTCAGTAGCTTGAATGAAATTATAATGCCCAGGTAGTAATGGCCCAGGTACTGTCCAGGTAGTTTCTGCCAGCAGAATGGGTTCCCTGACCTATGTCAGACCAGCTGGGTTACATAAACCACATATTTAATACCCAGATGATTTTTTTCTAAGTATTTTCCAAGAGAAAAAAAAATCAGCTGCCACAGACAGCATAAAATCTTAAACCACTGCAGCTTCTTTTAAGCTTCTGCCCCCAGTCTGACTGCATTCACTGGTTTATTGGTATAAATTTGATCTAAGGTTAAAAGAAGTAAGTAAATAACACCAGACTTAAAGAAGTACACAGCTGCAGATTCAGAGCAGGATGGGATGCGCCCTGATAAATTGCACCCAATTAAGCATTTGCCATATACACATCACATCCATAGACATATGGTTTTCAAGACAGCTTACAGATACTCATTTAAAAGGAGTAGATTACGGATTAAGTAGAGCTCTGTGACATGACGCAGGGGGAGCAAGAGGGAGCACCGGCCAAGCTGGCTCCTTGCGCCAAGGGCTGCGATGTGCAGAGCTGTGGGGACATTTCTAAAGCAGCGCAGTGAAGCTGCACTGTGAAACCCTGAGAAGTGCCGGTGGTTCAGCACGAGGTCTCCCTCAGTTCTAACCCACTTCTTGAAGGGTAGCATTAGAATAAGGCTTCCCTGTATTCATAGAAACACTTCCAAGATAATGCCAGGGAAGTTGGTACTACAGCAGGAGCCATCAGCAAACCTACACACCACTTAACAACTTCTGCAAATTGACAGCAAATTGAAATCCAGGGAAGATAACCGACAGGTATCCCACGGAGAAATTCCATTAGGGTAACAAAAAGCCTTTTACAGAAATCCCTATAAATCTAGACAAAGAACTGCTACCAGAGGCTATCCACAGAGATGGGAAGTTCAGGTTTAGGAAGGAAACTCCCTTGTATAACCCAATACACACCAAAACCCTTTTCAAAGTTTACCATGTGCAGCAGATTAAGAAAAAGAATAGCATCTGCATTTAATGCTTGCTATCAAGCTTGCAGCTTTGCTGAATGCTACTGAAGCATCCCAGATTTCTGAAAACCAAGATTATACAGGAAGCTCACATCCAGAGCAGGGATTAAGTTCTAAAAGGCATTATAATCTGGATGCAGGAAAATGATTTTAAATCAGAGATCAAAGTTAGCCCAGGAAGAGGTTAGTCAATCATTAATATGAAACATTAACACCAGCACTACCCAGTGTGTGAATGAAAGATTTAGGGCTGGTCACAGTTTCTGGAGCTGAAGGAGGCTGAGTCATTGCTGCTGGTAAGAGACCAAAATAATATATCGGTAGTAAATGAAGCCATCAGAGAGTAACTGATTAGAAGTGGGGGGGGAGGAGGGGGCGGAAAAATCTTTAAATTGAGACAGGCATCTTGTGTTTTCTGAAAACAGTGTGCAAGTTACATAGCTGGTACCCCCTGTAACTGGGGGTGCATCTTTTTGTAGTTTTGTTGGTGTTTGCTTTTGATTGTTAAAGTAGGGCAATGCATTCTCAAAGACAATCTTGACAAGCAATGGAAAAAAGTCACTTTAAAAAGCCAAGGAAAATAGACTTCTCTGAAATGCCAAAGAATATTACTTCCAACACCAAAAATTTCATACTGAAGAACACATGATGTTCTCCTGCATCAGACACCTGGTGCTTCACTAAATTACCAGTCCCTTTGTGTAACATCAATCTGATGCAGCCTTACTGAGGCAGATGAAAAGCAGGAAGTGCTTCCTGTGAAACGTGAGCCATGTAAAAGTTGGAAACAGCAACCACTCACTAGAGGTGACGCATGGCGCACGTAGATGCCAGTAGCACACTGCATCCGTCCTCTTGGAGCAGAATTTAAAAGCAGGTTGGGGAAATGGTTGACTGGCCCATTAGATGAAAATGTAATTGGTAACCATCCATGCATTTATTCAGATGTTCTCTGAGGGCGTCCAGAAAAGGGTTGTGTAATTGCAACCTAGATAATTGTTTGTGAAGAAAAATCAGATGAAGCAGTAGTAAGATAGAACTAGGGACTAGCAGAAAAAAAATCAGGTTCCATTTTCAAAGGATCACATAGAAGGAACTAGGTTGGAAAAGACCTCTGAGATCGTGAAGTCCAACATACGACCTAACATCCCTTTATCAACTAAACCATGGCACTGAGTGCCACATCCAGGTTTGTTTTTTTTTAGAACACCTCCAGGATGGTGACTCCACCACCTCCCATTCCAGTGCCTAATCACTCTTTCTGTGACGGATTTTTTCCTGACATCCAGCCTAAACTTCCCCTGGCACTTTGAGTTTGCCTAATTATTTCTGGCTATCCTGTCAGCCAACAAGGCTGCTACATTAAGTTTTAAAATAAAGCAAAGAAAATTGGAGAACGTATTTTAAGGAGTAACATGCACTCCAAAAATCACCCCTGTTCTGCAGAGAACACAAACTACTGCTTTTGCTTTGTTTGCTGGAAAGATACAGCAGGAAGATGACTGCAGATATGGAAATGAGATTTTCACCTCCACTGTGAGGACAATGCACACACCGTGCTGAGGCAGCTCTGGTAGCAGTTTCTACTGAAATATTTTTTTTTAAATGACAGCTTTGGTCTAAATTAGTAGTCAGTTAATCATATATCACATCAACAGATTAATAATTACGAGTCTACAGGCTGTAGGTCTCAAGGGGAAGAAAAATAAGTGGTAGTCAGGCTGCAATCCTGACTGGCAGGGGGTAAAAAGATGTTCTGGAAAACAGCAAAAAATTGTGGTTATGCTCCAGACTCCAGTACCAGCTCCAACCCATCACATCTCAGTAGGCAGGATTGGGATATACAGCTGCTCAGTCGTGGCCAGGGTGTAGGAATTAATACCAGTGTACTGCTCCAAGCTGAGGCATTACTGAATCGAGAGTTCCACATCAGCAAGGAGAAAAACAGTTGAGTTATTTATGTTGAATTGCAAAAGAAGAAAGGCTAAACTGGGATGTCAAGTAAACTCTTGTAAGCAAATGGTAGAGAGAAGAAAACTCACATATAAGTGAATCCCTCTCTCGCCTGATGGAAGACATCCCAAAGTGCATTTGGATCTCAAAGACCCCAGTGTGAAGCAAGTTTCTCCTCTTATACACTCCTAGTCACACTACAGAAGTTGATGTGGATGCTGCAAAACTTCTTCCTCCTGCAGCCTTTTAGAATCACTTGGCCTCAACAGACTATTTTACAAGTTATTTTCTCAAAAGGTTGGCTTATTCAAACTGTGTGCAGGTACCAGTGCAAAGCTTTGAAAACCATGCAGTGGCTTCATATCCTCAAGCCCTCTGCTGACATGAGATGCAGCCTCTAAGACTCAGTGGTGAGTGTACAAACACCTGATGGTGTGCACAGGACACACTACAGCACCCCTGCAGCCTCAAGTGTCTCACAAACATTACAACAGCAGTAGCTACTGCAAGCTGCAACTACCAGTCCTAAATGGATTGCATCTACCATAGGAAGGTATTTGCTTTATGTTTTGATTATTTATAAACTACCAAAAGCCACACAAGATGTTTCCCAACTGCACCTTATTATTCATTCCACAGGAAGGACCTGTATGCTGTCAGATGCACAGTGTTAAACGCAGGGAAAAAAAGAAACTGAGGAGATCTTTTGAGGAAAAAATTACACTTTTGGTTCTACTATTCCTTGCTCTCCCTTTTTGATGCTTGATGCTTTTAAAAAAAAAAAAAAAAGAAAAAAAAAAAAAAAGAAAAAGGCCAAGGCACCCTCATTGCACACTCTTCTACTTACTTCTTAGCTTGACCATAGCCTTTACATATAAAACTGCACAGTAAAGGAAATTTCACAGAATCACAGAATTCATCAGGTTGGAAAAGACCTTAGAGATCATCACATCCAACCTGTGACCTAACAGCACCTTATTACCCAAACCATGGCACTGAGTGCCCCATGCAGTCTTTTTTTAAACACCTCCAGGGATGGTGACGGTCCCTGGGCAGACAATTCCAGTGCCAAATCACTCTTTCAGTGAATAATTTTTTCCTAATTCCCAGCCTAAACTTCCCCTGGCACAGCTTAAGACTGTGTCCTCTTGTCCTGTCAGTGGCTACCCGGGAGAAGAGACTGACCCTAACCTGGCTGCACCCTCCTGTCAGGCAGTTGTAGAGTGATAAGTTCTCCCCAAACCTCCTCTTCTGGAGGCTAAACAGGCCCAGCTCCCCCAGCTGTTCTTCACAGGGCTTGTGTTCCAGGCCCTTCACCAGCCTTCTTGTCCTTCTTTGGACACATTTGAGCATCTCAATGTCCTTCCTAAATTGAGGGGCCCAGAACTGGACACAGCGCCCAAGGTACTGTGTTCCTAGGCAGGCTCATTCTGCTCTGGATGCTGTGCACCTCTGTGCCTCTCCTGACTGAGCTCTACACCAGACCAAAGCACCCCAGGGCACCATGGCTGATACAATCATGCAAACGATGCAAAGAAACCACACCCAAGAATGAATTACTCATTTCCATGGGTAAGTCAGTCTCGGACAGGTGACTTCTTCCTCCTCCTGGAGAAAAAAATCAGGCACAGCAAGGTATATGGGTTTTGAGCCCTTCTGCTGAGACCTGTGACGCTCCAGCACTTGGCAACACCAGCACGGGCAGCCCTCAGGCATCTGGACAAGCCTAGGGCTGGTCTCTTTCAGACTCACTCTGCAGGTGCCTTGACAAGTCTTACTTGCCCTGCAGCAGTCCTCATGCAGTGCAGTGCATTCTGTATTTTTACTGCACTGTATTCTTTATTCCCCCCCACCCCATTCTGCATGTCTTTCAGTGCAGCTTCAGGCTCCACCAAGAAGCCTCTAGTGAGCCACTTGCAATCCCAATTCTTCCAAGTTACAGATCTTTTCTTCCATGGATGTGTACTTTCTTGTACTCCTTCTAAAAAAGCATAACCACAGGGAACAGGCATTGTAGGTGGGTGTTAACAGATACCCATCTCAATATCTCCATGAAATAATAACTCCTTTAAAGTATATTGCCAAGTTCACAGAACTTTTATATTCACACTCCTGGGGTTATTTTACCAAGACTGAAAATAATCCAATATGTAAAACCTCTAGCTGCAGACAAACTAAGGGAGGAAGGGAGTCATCTTGACACCGTGGACACAGAGAGTCTGGATCTGCAGGTAAAGCACAGTGTTTTGCAGTATTTCTGATTATAAAAGCATTTAAACCATTGCTCAGCATGCTCAATATACTTTAGTTATGTCATTGGTGTTTGACATTATGGACATGGAAATACTACTCTAAAGCTGGGGGAGGAGGTGCCAGTAAAACATCTTCAAGCAGAACCAAAACCCTAGGAAAAGCCTGTTCCTACTATGCTTAATTTCAACTAAGTACACCAGAGAAATTATACAGCAGGTGCATACATGACCAATTCACGGTCTCTCCCCTGAAGCAGATAGTGTAGTATTTTGTTCAACTCATATGAACCTTGCCTCAACTGCCTCTAAAAGTTTTTAAAATTCTGTAATAGGACAGAATAGTTCTATTAAAGAAAGCGTACAAGAAACTTGTTAGTCCACGCACATACAGGGGACAGGTATCTGACGAACGTGAGACTTTGGGGGAGTAGAGAGAGACAAACTGCAAGAAAATTTGTGAAGGGAGATTTATTCCTTCCTTTTCCAGAAGGGCAGGAGTACTCCATGCTTGAAAAAACTTTATTTTTCAGAAAAAAAGTATCAGTCTGCCACAAGTGCTGTTTGTGCTGTACCTACTTCAACTTTACCTTATGGAAATGAGACAGTTACAAGGCTGTAAAGTGCTAACCTTAGGTGAGCTTGCAGGTTAAAACATGTGGGATGAGTAAGAGATGAGCAAAAGAACTCACCAACTCCTGCTGAGTTTCCAGACAGCTTGAAACAGGTATTTACAATTAAAAAAGGGAAGAGATTTAGCAATTCTGATAAAATAACAATTAAGTTAGAAACTTAATTAAAAATAAGCTTGGGGATTTTAACTGGATGATGTGGCAATCTATATATTTGCATCATACATTTACTGATGCCATATCCTTTTTACAGACAACCAGGCACAACATTTAACTCTCTGCCAGTCTCATTTAACCCATTTGCTCCTTGCAAACACATTTCACCTCATATTCAGAGCTGAGGGAAATAAAATCCCATTACAGCTCTGTTAATATTAAGAAATATCAACAGATACTGAACAAATGTGAAAAAATCCAAGCAGACACCCTCCTTGTAAAAGCAATTGCTTAGCCACCCCCCACCTAAGAAGATTTCATACAAACTCACATGCAGGACCCACAAAGATACGAAACATTGGCACCAGTTCAGTGTGGTGGTTTGCATTTGCTGGTTTGTTATATCAAGAGACTAAAGTCATAATTCTGGGTAAGAAAAAAGCATGATGCGTCAGCCAATTGCCTTGTTTCCCAAAGGGAGGAAAACCCCCACCCATAATACAAAGTCCAGTCCTTCACTGCTTCCTGAGAGGCATTAGAAGCACTTCCACAGCTGGGCCATCTTGGACCCACCTCTGCCATTAGTGCATCCCTTGGATGTCAGGTGGTTGTTAGAGATCCTTCCTCTATTCACTCCTGCATGTCCTGAGGAGTGAAGTCGACAGGCTGATTGTAGGAGACTGTGCCTTCCTGAGCGTGCTTAAGTTCACTACCAAGGCAAATATGATTACTAACAATTTTTAAGGGCAGCATCAGCATCATAATAAGATGAGCACTGCTGGATGAAAATTAAATACTTTTAAACTGAAGTCCAGGTCTGTAGCATGATTATCAAACTGCTTAAAGCTTTTGTGCTATTCTAACTTTTTTTTCATGGTGGACAATGAAGTTTCTGAATTGCCTATCACGCAAGTGAACCAATTACTGCTGAAAAGTGCTTTCCAATCTAAATGATTCTATTCTATGAAATAACCTTCATCTCACTGTTGTTCCTTTTAGCCATGGAAATACAAATAGTGCCTTTGTTAAAATCTATGCTAATGAAGATTAATGCATTTTGATCTGATTCCATGTAACACAAACAGAGACACCAATATGGAACAGTACTAGTTTCTAAAATTATTCAATCTATATAATTTCTTCTTTTAAAGAATAAAGTTACATATGAAGACCTGTTTACATCCACTAAATCCCACTTAGTTTAAACCAGCAATTACGGATCGCAATTTGTAACAATCCAAACAAAAGCTAGGGAAAAAAATGTTGAACTGCTATAGAAAAAATAGCTTTGTTCTCCTGTATATTTCAAACAATATATCTGTCATAAAATGGAATTTGTCATTACTGTAAGTACTTCACCATTTGAAATAAGATGAAAAAGGAATGACTGACCTGGTCCAGAAAATATGTTAAGTCCGAATACAAAAAAAGTGTATTTTTTAAATTGCATACACAATGACAATGAAAATATCTACCTGCCAAACATCCATGCACAATCCTGATTCACTGAATTCCTTTGGCATGCAAGTGTGCCTAATAAAATCAATTGACTATGAATATACTAAAGTGGATTGCTGAATCAGAGCCTCCATTATAAAGTACAGTACTTGCAGTGACTTATTTTTGGTAAGAGCATGTTGGCATCCTGATATTGTCCCTCTCTGCTCTTGTTTTTCCCCCCAAAACATCAGAAAAGTGAAACTTATACAGTACATGGTGACAGAGCTAAACTTTTAATGCAGAAAGTGCTGGTTTATACAGGGGTCCTCCGACTTACCTGTGGCTTGGCAGAAGAGGTGGAAGAGTCCCCGGACACTAACATGCTGTGCCTGGTCACTTAGGAAAGGTGGCAACAACATGACCTTTACGGGGTCTTTGCTAGACCAAACATCAGGCTGGGTACTGGTGGGTGAAGGAGGTGAGTCACTTCCCACACAGGACAAAAAGGAGGTACCAGTAGGAGGGAAAGATATAGGAGATGAGGCTGTGTGACAGAAGAGGACAGAAAAGAAAGTAAAAGGGTACTAAGGAAAAAAGTTGCAAGAAATACATCACACAATGAAGAAATAATGCAAAAAGACAAATGAGTTTTAGAAAGGTAGTAAGACGAAAGTGTCCCTAGGCCCCTAGAGAGGAGCACTTTCCTCCTTCACCCACATTTTTTTCTCCCATCCTTCCCATCTCCCCACTCTAGGTTATAACCCATTCAATTGAAGCTGAGAGGCTGCTTCAAATTAATTACAAAGTCTTTACATTCCCCCCGCAAAGGAAACCACAAGGAACATTAGTGCTTCCCAAATGGAAAGCAGTGTCATTGTGCCACGTTTCAGAAAAGCCAAGATATAATACAATTTATTTTAATATTTATTCTGTTATATGTACATAATTAAAAATAGAAAAATAAAACCAAACTGAATCTTATAAAATATAAACTGTTTACACTAAGATGGTCTAAATTATGTTTGCATGAAAGTTCAACACAGAAAAGCAGCCCAGGCATACTGCTATTTACTGTTAAAATGATGAATTCTACTTCTAACAATATTTACAGAAAGAAGCAGTGAGAGGAACAATTCTTCAGGACTGTACTGCACATAAAATGTTTTTACAGACAAACAGTGCTGCTGTGAACCAGGCTGAGAACAAACGCACACTTTCACGTTAGCAGGCATGATTCACATAAACAGTTCAAAGGACTGATTGTTTAAGCAGCTTCAGTTTCAGTCTCCAGTTGCATAGGAGAGTGAAGGTACCATCCAGAAAGGGTGACGCTGCAAGTATTTGTCATAAAAAGAAGCTGAATTATTTCTGAATCTGAAAAGAAGAAAAAAATCAGCAATGTTTTCTCATCAGGCTGTGTCCTAACAGTCCATTCCAGCGAGTCACTAGCTGAATTGTTGGAGTTAATTCTTCTTGATTCCTGTTTTGCTTCCACAATGCAAGAAATCTTTTTTGTGTCACTGCTAACTGACAGTTGCTTGCCTGTACTATTCTATAAACTAACAAGAACAACAAAAAAAAATCCAGTTTTGTAACGAAAATAAAATGTGACCTATGTCCAGCTGGCTGGCTGGTGGGGGGGAGGAAAAAAAAAAAGAAAAAAATTTGTTTCCTCCTTCCCCATTCCCCACTTACTCCATGTTTTGTACTGATATTGTTGTACCTACATTTCTAGAAAGCAGCAAAGAAAAAAGCCTTTAAACAAGATTATCCCTGAGTCTTACACAAATCAAGGCAATGCTATCCCCATTATACCTTAAAATCTAAGATACTTAAAAAGCAGTTAAAAAAATTAACTTTAACCAACTAAAGAGATCTAGTGTGCCAAAACACAAAACATAAAACTAAAAACAATCACTAGAAGCAAAGAAAAAAAATGTCCCAATCTGGACAAAAGTCTATAATTTACCAATCTGATAAACTAAACTCAATTTCCAATTTGGAATTAAAATGAAACTAGATCTTTTTTTAATGGCAACTAGAAATATGTGTAGACTGAAGTACTTTTTAAAGCCAACTGAATTATTACGTTACTTTTATTCTATCAAAGAATATGGCCAAAGAACAAGCAAGTAGCTTCACTAGAGCAAAGCGCTCAGTGGGGTGGAAAATTGGGAATAAACAAGTGGTGATCTGAAACTGGCCATTTGAAAAAAAAACAGAAAAAAGACAGTACAACACAAGATGCTATGGTCTCCAGACAAGTACACCACTTCTCTAATCTGCTGATATCTGAATGAAAATTGGCTTGCTGTACAGCTTAAGCATGTAACCCTGCTATGGCTTAGCTGTCACACCCAGGCTCTCCGTGCTCAAATAGCCAGCCGCAGGACCACAGCTCACTTCCGCCACTGAGAGGGATGACGGGGTCCTTCAGTCCCCCTCCACGTCCGAGTCAGCGTACTTGAGCTCACACTTGACGTCGAAGGGCTTGTCCTTGGCCTCACGGGATGCCTGTGAGTCCCCAGCCTGCAGCTGGCTGTTCCCGCAGTCGGGCTCCGTCTCGTAGCCGGTGTCGTGTGCAGGCTTGGGCTGCTCTCCGCTCTGGTGGCTGACACTGCCCTGCTCCACCAGCGTCTCTTTCACACTTTGCTCGCAATCAGAAAAATCTGACTTCGTTTTCTTCTTACCAAGCAGCATCACAGAGCGGAACTTCAAGCACTGCCCTGGCAAGTAACCTTTGTAACAGTTGTAGGAGAGCAGGCACAAAAAGAGAATGAAAAAGAAGAGGAAGAGGAACATCAACAGGAAGTTATCGTTTGACTTGAGGAACATTGTCTTTTCTGGGACCGCATCAGGAACTGAATTGAAGAGCTCTGTGTTGGAAGCTACACTTGGTAGGAGAGGGCCAATGGGCTTTGTTAATGATCTTGCTGTCGTTACTGGTACCATGTGAGTGGTCGAGGTGAGTGCAGTAGACCCCTCGGTTGACACAGCTGATACTTTTGGCACATCACTATTACCTTCTGTGGGTGTGGCTGTTGCGGTGGGGCCCACCGTGGTATGCTGCATTTTTTTCAGTTCCAAAACATGCTTAGCCAGCACTTGAGAAAATTTCTTATTTTTCACTTTTTCCTCTGACAAACATTGGTAAACACCACTGTCTCCTTCAGATAAATTGAAGATGAGCAGTGCCTTTTCCAGCAGACGGTACTTGGGACTCTCCACTCTCAGCACATCATCTTTGAACTTCCAAACTACCTGGGCCAGATTGGACTTTTGAGAACACTTGAGTTCTGCTGTGCTCCCATGCTTGAATGTATGCTGTAGGGGATTCTCTCTTACTTTATCTGGAACATCAAAATAAACGTGCAGAGTATCAGCAATGATTCCAGTTTGCTCTAATCTGTACAGCTTCACCAGACTGTGTTACAGTCTTACTGGAAGCACGAAGATTACGGCATTCACCTCACAAGACCAGTGGACAGCATGCAAGAATCTCAGTGAAATACCAAGCTGCACGTGAAACATCAAGACAAACTAAGAGATAGGACACCTCAACCCTAAGACAGCCTCCACTCCTCAATAAAGGCGAGACCTCACTGATCCACAATCGAGTGTGCACCTGAGACAAGTCATTGTTTGGGAAAAGACATTGTACTTGGTCTCACTTTATATCCAATTAGTGCATATTAAGTAAATCAGCAACTACAAAATATCCAAGAGGAAACTGAACTAGGAACTCTCCTCTGAAAAAAAAGACATTTGCACTTACGGCACATCCACAATGCCACCCCATAAGTTAACAAAAAAAGTAACAAGCAGAGCTCTCATGGCGGTCCATGCTTTGCTTGGATTAGAAGTAAAAAGTGAGTACATCAAACTCTTAAGGGCTTTTTTCACTGCAGCTCAAATTGCCTGTAACTCTACTCCTCTTTATGATCTCCTTGATCTGGTGGCAGCAGCACACACTATAAAGAAAGGACCTGTGGTTACTTGTCTTAAAGCTCTACGGAAGGTACTTCAGCTGCTCTATATCATGTTCTGAGTTCCCCCTCCCCTCTCACCATAAAACCAGGTTTTTTCAGAATCATTTAATCAGATCTAGCAGCAATAACCAAGCACTTGTCAAAGCTCACAGTAGAATGTCAAATGCTGCATCAAAGAGACAGAGGCCTCTGCAATAGAAGTACTTCTGGTATTGCTTTCATTCACAAGTCATTGTTGAGGTGCCCCCATTCATTTCAGGGGGTTGTGCACTGCACACTGAAATGCATACAAACACAGACAGTTTTTAAGACAACATGCAGATTGTATAGATGCTCAAATATTCAAAGCAGAGTCTCATACCTATTAAAACGTAAATGAATGTCGAAGTAATCACAAAAGCACAGCTGAACTAAACAGAACTCTTTTACCACACCACCTAGACATATGAAAGAGCTCTTCGAAGACTAACTCACCAGAACAAGAAGATGCATCTCCACCTATGTTTTGAATCCAGTTCCTGTAAAAGGAAGTCCAACCATTACAACTTCAAATCTTGTTTCCTGAAGTCTGCCCACCCCCTTGTACTAAGTAAGAGTCATCTTATCTAAAGAGCACTAGCAGACTATATGGATAGGAAAAAGTCTGTATTTGAAAACATTCCATTTTTAAAATTCCACTTATCAGAAAGGGACAAGACTAATTAAGTATTGATTGCAACGGTAAGGTAATCAAAGGATACTATTACCTTTCCATTCCACCTTCTTTAAAAATATCAATACAGGATGCTTCAAGGGGTTTCCAAGCACAGTAAGGATCCCTTGCTAAAACACAGTCAACACAAGTGGTGTACTTGTCACAAAATGCCACTGGAGACTGCACCACACCAGAATTTGAACCAGCAAAGAGGTATCTTCTGCCCTAAAGACAACAAGGCACAAAGGAAAAAAAAAAAAAAATCAAAGCAAATCACTTTCTCAAACCCAAACAACCCAATTAATGGAATAATTCAAATATTATTAAAGAGCTGCATACGTAACAGCCATTTCTGTAAAAACTGGTGAAAAACTGGTGGATGAAGAGCAAATAAGCATTTGATTAGCTTTTATTTCTAGAAAGTTATCTTGAAAATATTACAGCAATGCTGAAAAGTGCAAAAAGACAGCAAAAACTGAAACAGGTATAGTTTATGACAGTGGAAAGTAACCATGTCTAACTATGGCTTTATCACACAGTTTTTCCAGAAATACAAATGCAATATTCTCCTAATAGGCAAGGCAAGCCTGTGCTGATGACAAGGCTGCAGTTTGCACATGTGAGTCTGAGCAGGCAAGCCTTGTTCTGTGCAGGACCTGCTCCTGCTAACCCAAAACAGCCCTAGTGCCTTCAGCTCTTCAGCCAGCCAGCCTCTGCAGCTACATCAGCATCATCTTTACAAGAGTCAAATGCTTCTTAAGGAAGAACACTGGTAGTATTCAAAGGAAAAAGCACTAGCAAGACACCTCAGAGAAGCGGAATATAATCAGAATTGCTGCTGCTGGGGATCCCAAACCAGCCTGACTAAGCACAGCAGGAAAAGACTACACTCACCCTCATTATAAAAGGCAGACAGCTGCTGTACTTCACTCATCTGCTTTAGAGCTCAGGGAAAACAATGGCTGAACGTACACTGTGACTTTACATATTATCAGGCAATGCCTCAAGAAAGGGGCCTGGTGCTACAACCCAAAATCACCGTGACTGACCCACTACTCCTTTCGAGAGGCTCTGCACAGAAAGCTGAATGGCACACCTCACCTCAGCAGTGGGCTGGCTTCATCCTGAGCAGAATACTGAGCAGATTTATCAGCACCCTACTGCAGTTGTCAAGCAAATAAGCTGGATCCAAGCATGGAATGGCTTTTCCTGTACTTCAGTGCTACAGGTCTCAGCATACAGAAATGTACTCAGGGTCATGTCTGCAGTGAGACTGATGGACTCCAGCAGGATAAGTATGGTCACAAAGTGATGAGCAGACACACAAGAAGAGATTTCAAGTACAGAAACATTCTTCAAAAACCTTATATTCAGGTGCAAACGTTTAGTCTGCATACGTTTGACATCATAAACGCCCTCAAGGAAACAACTGACAGAGCATCTTAGGGCTGAGTTTAGGTTTTAGGGCTCACTGACAGTCTTCTCTTTCAACTAAGGATGTAAGGAGCTTATGCCATGATAACTCAGAACAGGTCAGTCTCTTTAATGCAATGATCATGAGGAAGTCTCTAGAGCAAGCTGCAAGACCAAGCACAAATTAGTTTGAATCCACCTTGCATATAAAGTGTGCAAACAGTTTTCAAAGAAACTCTTGACACTGGAAAATGCAAGAAAAACAGGATTAAAAAAGAATCTGCTGGCACTGCTGGAAGATACCATTTGAAAGACAATCAAACGTACATTCAAATGCATTCCTCCATTCTGAAGTTTAACATAGATTAGTGTTGGACTACGCCACAATGCTCACAGAAGGAAGTCTATAGTGTTGGAGACATACAACTTCCTAGGAAAGCTTCCCATTCCGCTAAAAGATTTCCACAGTGCACTAAGGACTGCTCACCTCCCTAGCACGTTCTGGATAATGCTGCAACAGTGCAACACTGCACATGGGTTGTGGTGTCTTGACATATTTCCCAGCTCATGGGAGATGGAAATACATCCAAGAGTTCAGGGAGCATGCAGAACATTGAGCAAACCATTTTTAAAAAAACCCAGACACGCCTTCCAGTCAAGCCGGAGTTAAGATGATCTACTGTAGGCTCATCTGACTGTGACCACAACCCTCCACACACTATGAGAAGAACCTAGAGACTACTGAAAAAGTAGTCTCAGGAAGCACTCAGGAGGGACTCTGACTCCAAAGAGGTCTAAAGCCCACCATCAGGGTAATTATTACCCTTCTGTTATTCCACTATTGTGGGATGCCATGACATATATCACAATACCAGCTCCATGAAGGACTTCAGTCGCCACTGGCTGTGAAGGCAGAAACTTGTGTTTTCAGGCTGGGGAGCAGCAGGAATCCCTGCTTGGCTGGTACTGTGACTATACACAGTAATAATGACTCTGGCACCTGACCCAACCTCCCACTTCTCACCACTGTAAGGACCTCTGCTTTCATGGCAATGTATTGGGCAGCACTTCTTCAGTTTTACGGCTTAGTTTTATGCATAAATAATTATATCTGGAACACGGAAATTTTCACCTGCAGAAGACACAAACTGTTACTTTCCACAGCACCAATGCAGGAAGCAGTGTTTTATTCCAATTCTAAGCTCTGTGAGAAGTTTCTCTGCGAAAAGGCACTGCATTCCTTATGCAGTCTCTATGTCATGCCTCATAAGGCCCCCTTTCTGGATATCTTTGAGGAACTGAGCATGTGGCACCTGCACCCAGAGTGAATAAATCCAGTGCCATTATTCTCACACTGTCCTTGACTCCCAAGCGTGTGCTGAAACTGCCACATGATGTGTCTTTGGTATCAGGCTATAAATGCCCACCTCCTCTTCCTCTGCACGCCCCTGAAATGGGCAAATCGCAATTAAGCCAGTGTAGAAATGATCCCACAATTAGAAGGATGGGCATTAGCAAATTTATTAGAAGAGCTATCATTAACTTCTATGACAGGGCATATTCTGAAACTTCCCATCAAAGCACATAATTTGAAGCTTTCTTTGCAGATTGAGCAAATACTTTATGTGTGTCTGTGTATACCTATATATATACACATATATACACATCATATATGTATATCTACACACATATATAAGTGAATTGTCAGTGTAATGTATCATACAAAAATAATATAAACATGTTTACGGAAAACTAAGTGCAGAAGTTTTTAATCCTGATTTTCATTTGTCTAGCAAAAACATACTCTGTCCTTTCTTTCTATTATAAGTATGAAAGGATAAATAAGCATGCAAGATGAGCTTGTAAAAATTATTGCATAAAGCTCTGTTCCACTGAGCTGATCACATTGACATGCAAAATTTTATTAAATATGACACAAAAATAAAAGCTGTTTCAAAGTATTCCTAAATCCCTAAGCTGCAGAGCACTATGGATCACTAGGTAGCTACTGAATGCTGGTATTACTAACAGATACTTCAAAAGAGGCATTCATTTCTTATGAAACCCATTCAGAAAATCTCACTGATGCGACAAGTGACTTTAGGCATAGATCGATACATTCATGGATCTGAAGGTCTGAGTAACGGGCCAGAAACCTAACTCATGTACAAACTATAAACAGTGATTATCTTCCTGCTGTCACAAAACCACTCCAGGATTAAACCAAGCGACTGATGAATGGTGCAGGACAGCTGCCAGTTTTGGAGCCTGCAGCAGGTCTTGTGCCATCCAGCTGGAGCTGCAGCTGGTGCCCCACTGGGCAGACAGGACCTCACCAGAGTCCTCACCCACAGCTGCAGCAGCAACATGACTGCTCTCACGACACATCCAGCATGCAGAAGCCTGCGAGATTTGGGACAACAGAAATCAATTAGCTACACAACTATGAGTCGCTATGCTAGAAGACTGAGCTCCCTTCTTAGGTCTGTTTCCTCAACACCACACACCACTCCTCTGCTAACCTCAACCCTGGGGATCTTTCCTCAGAAATCTGCAATGGCCACAAGGGGTCAGGTTTTTTACATTACTCCTAACCTGAAACCTGGTCTCTTAAAGCTTACAGTTTCCAACTTCTGCACATGCAAACAAAGTGAAGACCCGCATACCTGTGCCCCCCAACCCTTCCCCTGTAGCCACATACCTTCAGAAACTTGCCACCTACCAAACATACTGAAACACAGCAGGCAATACGTGATTGCTGCAGCATGGTGAGTTACAAATGCAGACTTTGGCTCTGCGCACAGAGATCATCTTATCACAAGGCCACAAAGTGATACAAAAAAATTTTGTGAAAGAACAAAATCAGATGAATGCTGTGATGCTTACACCACTTACTGTTTTGGATGAAAGCAAGAGAGTTTGGACTGGTTCAAAATTTGGAAAAAGCTGTGTTTCTTCAATAATATGCATTCCATTTTCATAGCTGATAGCTTTGTGCAGGGCACCTCGATCTGAAACGAGAGCAATATGTTTAGGTAAGATCCTTGAAACAAAAAGGCAGGCAAAAAACCTGCACAATTGCTGTAAGTTGTCTCAATAATCTGCTTGCTGTTCAGCTGAATAATTCAGTGTCAAAGGCAACCATTAAACTTCCCATCATCAGGACCTCTGAGCAAGAAATAACATTTAGATACAGAGAATGACCAGCTGGGGATTATATTATGTGGTTTTGCTGAACTCATGGAAGCTTTGCAGTTCTTTTTCTGCAATAGTTTTTCAAAGCACCTAAGATTGTCCTTTTACTGTGCACCTTATCTTTTAACAAAAACATCAATGTAAATAGGGAAATCTCAAGAGTTTCTCTAAGAAAACTAATGAATCAAAGCATCATGAAAACAAGTGCTTTGCAGAACTCACCTGTACCGATGAACATAACATCATAGATGGTGCCATTGAGTGCTCTGACTCTGTCTACTACAATCTGCGTATACTTCACATCTCGCTTTACTAGCCGAGGTCTGTCTCCCACTGGGGTCACTGAGTCATCCATTAGAGGATGATCTTTAACAAACTGCAATGTTTTGTCTGGTAAATTCAGAGAACTCATGTAGTTTGATGCTCGGGCTTCATTGTTTATACACTAGTGGGGGGACAGGGAGGGGGTGGAAGACAGAAGAGACAACCAAATTGTATCATTTACTTGTACAAAACAAAGACCATTAACAGCAGTTGTATGCATTTTCTTCTCCACATTATTTTGGCTAGTAACCACACCTGTACACTATACTCATTGTACCAAGGCAAATGCTCAGGTCTCATAACACTTTGGCTTCTGGGATGTACTAATCCCTGAGCTTTGGACTACATTTTAGTTTGGGTCCAAAATACGTTCGACGAAAACATTCCTTCTGTGCTCTCATGCATCTTCACTACTTTTAAGCGTCACCTCTTTAAACATTAGCAACAATACAACTGTATGGAACGTAAGGAAGTATGCAAAGTCTGAAAGAGACCCAGCACTAAGAAAGTGTTCGTTTGCAGAGCAGGGCACTACATTGGATAGACATGCTGATTCTACTGAGACAATGCAACAGCATACTTCTTTTCATTTGAACTAAAAAGCGTATGATGTTGCTAGTGTATGCTGAGTTCTATTTCACAAAGAGAAAATTATTAACAAAATAATGAAAATACAAACCCAGAAATAACTTAATTCTAAATTTAAAAACAAAAAAACCCCAAAGAATTTGATTCCCAAATAAAAAATTCAGAGCATATCACTTGAGTGTTCTTCTACTAAGTATTTACAACAAGAAGTAGCCAGGTGAGGGGCAAACAAATGAATAATTAGCAGGTTACTAGTATTCCCTAGTCTGTTTACTACCGAGCATTAAAAAAAGGCATCAGATCCAAGATCACAGAAACTTACCGCACCAGGCCGAGGATTAGGAATTTCCCCATTGTATCGTACCCATTTTGTATGAGACTGTTCTACTGTGGCACTCTGCATGTATTTTCCTTTTGAGAAAACATCTTCTACAGTTGACAGATTGTATGCACACACTGCTGACAGCCCCACATTATTCCTATAAGTTCAGGAAGAAATTAGGAAAAAACCAAAACCCAACAAAACACAGGAGCAATTATTATTTTCTTGTAGTAACCAGTTGAGATGAAAGGTACTTAACCAGGAAAAGGCTACAGCATACTTACAGTTGTGGGGTGAAGACTCCATATATCACTGGTTCCTTCAAAGTCGGAGATTTGAGAATAAAAACATCATTGATAACATTGAAAATTAAATTCTTATCAGGGATGGTACAAATCAGTCTGGCCTTGAGAAAGGAAGTCCATTTTTTCTGCAAGGTCCTTAATCCTCCTTGGTCCCTCTTATGGTATTAAAAAAATAAAAAGGTGTTTGTGAGGAGCACTAGCAGCATTTTGCATTTAAGAACCACCGCTGTACAGTGGCTAAATTACTAAGCCCTTATATTTTATAACATTTCATCTACAGCAACATCAATAAATGTTAGCACATTCACAAACAAAGCAGCATGAAAGCTATAAGAAAATTGATTCAACAAAAATAATGCAAAATTATATGTATTGCATATACAGGGAAGACGAAATCTGAGAGTTAATGAAGAACATAGTTCAGCAGCACTTGAAAGAGTTGAGCTGGGCAATGTATCATTAGGAAAAAAGTAAAAACAAGCATGGAAGTATTATACTTTAGTATAATAAAGTCCTCTAAGAAAAATAAGTTATATTGCATTTGTTTTGTGACGTCAAAACTGATTTAAATTCTGATGCAGCAACATGCCTTAAAACTTGCCTGACATTGATAATTTCATTGGAAAAAATCCAGCAATGGTTTAATCCTTCTAGCAGTAGCCACCTTTATTAAGGATTTGCAGGTACCAAGGCTTAAAGAAGTTAAGATATATTGACTAGAAATGTTTTAAAATATTTGATAATTGACCTGTAGCTCTGACACTTCTCTAAAAGAGAGATTTCAATGTATATTGAAAGAGTATTAACATTTCCATTTAATATTTCCATTCATTATCCAATTGTATATTGAATGCATAAAAGGAAATCTGCAAAATTTATTAAAACAATTAAGTATAAAATTTGCAACCTGCCACTGATTTCCACTTCAAACAACAGTCTGAAATATATAATAATATAACAAATGAAGCTCTCATATTTCATAATACTCCCCTTTTTAAGTATGCACAAGCTGTCAGTGGGCAGAGTGCCATAATAACAAGCCCCATCTAAACCTGCCTCCTGCTCCTTGTTTAATGGAAATCTCAAGGGCACTAACTTGTTATTGATGTTTTGACTTCCCTGTTTAAATAAAAAACAGTCAAGTCAAAATAAAACTTTCAACCTCATAAAAATGAAACAGCCAGATAAATTTCCTGTTGGAAAAAAGGAAATTGATACATTCCACTGAAAAAGTTTTTGTTAAATAAACATCTTCTACTGAAAAAAACTTTCATCAGCAAGACAGTTAACCAGCACTCCTGAGGATGTACTTGAATCAGCTTAACACACTGAGGTTTAAGCACAGCAACTCTGACAGAATCAGGCTGCTGGTGACCATTTCCCTTCAGGGTCTGGCAGTTGTAGCAGCTTCATAGAAGTCCCATCTGTTACACCACAGTCAAGAATTTGCTGTGCACACAGACACAGTTTTGTTTGCATACAGCTACTTCAAAGTCACTTGACACACACCCTATCTGCTCAGCTCCAACCAAAGTTACTTCACAGGGAGCCATACTTGTTTAAAAAAAATGACAATGAAAACTGGGGAGACTCTTTTTCTGTTGCTGGGTTTTATCATGGTTGCTTTGTTTTCTCCCAAGCAGAGCAGAACCCCCAGATGTACTGAAATTTCACAACTGTGCAAAATTGGATTTCTCAGTTTTGATGAACTGATTGGAACTTCTCAATCACTAAGATTCACTAAATTCAATCACTTCTATTTACCTGGCAGTAAGTCCACAATATTGAATACTTTTTAACACACACACAGGATTCTAAGAGATATAGTAAAAGTAAACTGAACTATCTCCCACCTTGCACACTCTAGCTATTCTTGGAATCATCAATTTTCCAACGAATTCATACTCCACAGACACCTCAGTGAAAAAGAAGTATATCTTGTCGTCTTCTCCATCTGTGCTGTTTGGATCTGCTCTTATCACATCAGCAAAGACAAAGTTGGGCTCTACAGATACAAAAAGAAGTATGTTCTATTATATATGTGACTACTAACTTGATTCCCTCAAAGACCCTCAGAAATTGTCTTTCACCCAAACTGCAAACTTCACATTGCATTTACCTCCTCTTCAGTTACTGACCTGCCTACACAGTTTGCTGTTCATAATATGAATAGCATTTGTAAAAAAATACCAGACCACTGGAAAACAATCAGAAATACAAAAAATAATAAAACCCCATAAAACCTATGTGAAAGCACTAAGATACCTGAGAGATACTTATGATGTGACAGCTCATTACTTCAGCATTCTTCAGGCCACACTCAAATGTGGTGTTCTAATGGGCCTGCAGAGGTAATCCTCCCGTGCCTGCCTCTCCTCTATTTCAGCTATTAACTGAAGCACTAAAAATGACAGTGCCATTACAACACATATTACAAAACTTGGAATCCTGTACTTTCTGAACACAATGATTATGATTTTGGTCCTTTTTGGCACAAAGCCTCAAACCTCTGAGCAATCACAAAACTCAGTGAATTCTGAAATTCAGGAACAGAAAGAGTCAAGAACCATGATGAGCTCAATTTGAGAACCAATTCAAGATCAAAACCATTCAATTCCTTACTGCATCATAACTAAGCTGCATTATTGCAAGGATGAACAAGCAGAGAATAAATAAACTGTTAATGTCAAGTTGAAGCATGCACATTCATAAGCTGTTTTCATCATCAATGCTGAAAAAACCCTCAAATTTCAAAATAAAATCTCTTGATGGCATGCATAAGGGCACACACTCACAGTGCATGCCAGTATAACAAAATCCATCTCTTTGAGACACCAGACAATTGCTCCTTACCCAGGTAAGACACACACTCTGTATCCGTGATGTTGAAGAAGGAAAAATAACTTGTTTGGGCCAGCTCTCATGCCCACTTACCATTAAGCCAAGGTATTGCATACTCTGTTCTCAGAGGACTTTGATGAGAGTGACGTGAAATAATAGGTTCACTTCCCAAGAAATTGTAAGAAGTCCCAGAATAAAGCTCCTCATCTTCAACAGAAAACCAAAATATTAGAACTTATGGACTGGATACCAAAAAGGGTACATAAATATTTTGTGAGTCTATGTAAATTTAAACTTCCCAGAAGATAAACATGGATTTCCTCTGAATTGTCCCAGACACGTCTTTTATGTTTACATTGCTGCCGATCACTCTCAAGCCTAACACTTCCACACTTGGGTTTATTATTATTACTGCTCTAACATGAGAACTGACAAAAGCCAACATTGTTTTTGTGCTACTTTAACACTTAACATGAAAACCTACAGTTTATGTAAACACATGCAAATTTACTTAAATGCATCAGAAATCCAGAATTATTTTCCTCTCTTTCTATGCCACCATTATTCAAACCTGACTTGTACAAATTCGGGCACAATGCAGGGAGCATGTTCTTTTTTTTTCTCATTTCCCATTTCATGCTAAATTGAGCATCTCTCTTATAATCACGAGACACTCAGGTAAAGCTACAAATTCTGGTTTCCCCAAATAGAGATTCAGTAGTGAGTTTCCATGCACTAAGTACACACGCAATAAATACCTCACTTCCCCTATTCTGTCGTATGCCTTCAGGACACGTAAGAATACTACTTGTTATATTTACTGAAACTATGCTAATTGATACTACAAGGGCAGTCTAAGTACACTTAGACTATCAGAACCAAATATGTTTAACATCTGGAAATACAGTTTGGAAATTAGTATTTTAAAAGTTGCTTCCTAAACAACCTAGAGTTTGAAGATCTCATTTTAAGAAAGATGCTAAGGTTAACTATGTAAGTATTTTAATGTCTATACAGATACTCTTTACTGTTGAAGACAAAAAAATATGGATGCAAGCTGCAGTTTTGATAATGACAGACTGGATGGTGACAGTGGAAAAGACAGAACATTTTGAAACATAAGAACAAGGAATGCAAAGTCTGAACTTACCAACCATAACAGATGTGTAGCTTTGAGCAGGATCAAATGGACATCTGCCCTTACCATCTTCATTTTTACCTCCAAGTTCAAATGAAATTAAATTCTGTTGAAAACCACAAAAAATCTGTTAGCACTTTTTTCTTCCAGTCACTCAACTTGTGCAAAGTTAACTGAAAACTAAACATTAAATAACGGGCTATATCATCAACTTCCAGCATCGAAGGCATTTTGTGTAAAATTACAGAAGGCATATGTGTTTTCAGAAAATCTTATCGCGTCCCACAGACAGAGAAGAAATGCGAGCCTATAATTTGTGAGAGCGGAAGGAGAAAAGAGCAAAAGATGTAAAGTTAAAACCAGACAGACCTCAAGAAAGAGCACCCGAAAAAGCTAGACAGCAGGAAAGGCAGAGAAGTTAACTGATCCATAGAAAGAACTGGTAATTATTGAATTAGCCTGAAAAAATGAAGAGTCTCAGAAATCAAGAAAGCTTTCTGAGGTGGATTTAGCAATTTTTGAGGTGATGCTAAATTTGTGAGATAGGGTGTAATCCAACTATGCTTTAAAAAGCAACAGAGTACTTTGGCTGCTACTTTATAAATCCTTTAAAAATCAGGAGAAGGAGGATCAGAAAGTTGAACTGTAGCACAGTACTGGGGAAGTAATTAGTTATACTGTGTAACAAAGACACTGGAAGCTAAAGGCACAAAGAATGACAAGATTTCTCAATTTTCGAATTGCTAAGAGCTGCAGTAAGGAAAATGATCCTAGAGTCAGCAGTGAAAAAAAGAGTTGTAGTTTTGTGCCACGACTTCACTTTGAAGGACTCAACACTACAAATCTTTGACACAGCCAGGAGCAGAGACAAGCAGAAACAGGAATCTGAGAAATTTCAGGTTAATTTGGTAATGATTGGAAGTCGCAAACAATGTAATTTCAGTTTTAGTAACTGGTTTCATGCTAACACACAATACCCAAAGAATTACAAAAAGTAAGAAATAAGAAAAGTAAATAAGAAAAAGTAAATCTGCAGTTAGACAAGATGAATCAATCATTCATTAAGTGCTCTGAAAAAGGAGCAGTGCAATACGGTGGGACAGTGCAATAAATGCTCCTATTCTTACAACCAGCAATGAAAATCCAACGGTTTGGGAATGGAGGCTAACTCATTGTTTCCCTGAGCTGCTTTTAAATTACAGCTGTTGCTGGGTCAAAACATATGTACATTTCTTACCAGGTAATCACATGTTGGCTGAAATGCATTAGTTCCACACACGTAGAGAAAAGTATCATTCAGCTGCTGCAAGACACGCACGTAATTACGACACTCTGTCTGCAATAGAGGATGAGGAAAGAACTAGTCTGATAAACCATAGTCTCCACATTCCAACATAAACAACACTGTGCTGCCAACTTGCCCATCACCACTACTTATGCCACATTACACCGGCGAGCCCAGGTGACACATGGGTGACACTGGGACACCATCTTCCTACAATCTCCAGGAACTCTAATCAATCCAGCAGTAGATGGTTTCCTACAGCCGGCATTGGGCAGCTGCTGCAGTACCCTAGCAGGGTACCATGCTCAGCAGGGTCCATCCCTTATCTTATGGAAGGACAAGCTCCAAACACATATCCAATCCATGGGAACAACTAGTTAAACTGAGTTTTAGACTTTGTCTTCCCTTGTACACTAGATGAAACAGTCACAGCCAAGGTTGTTTCTTAAGTACAAAATCTCCAATACCCTTAAATTAGCTACAAAGCTTTGTCACTTATAGCCATCCATTTTTCTATTTTTGCAGTCATTGGTATCATCCAAGGAAGCTCCTTAATATCTTTTGCTCTGAAATAGAACAAGGAGTTTGAGCAAAACCCTTAACAATTATCCTTAATAAACCTTAATAATATAATTAATGTCCTTAATAATTATATTATCCTTAATAATAAAGTATACACTAACAATTCAGAAAAATAATGAAGCAAAAAAACACCCACTTAGAGTGAAAAAGACTAGTATCAACATCACCCTTTAATTCTTGCTGGTACACTGCCATATCCCACCACTGAACTGTTGTTCCATTAACTTTTTAAGAAAGTTTAAGCACTGGCCTCACTGTTCCTTCTTATGAGACAAACCATGTATTTCTGTGACTGCAAGGGGGGAAGAGAGTAAAAACAGTTTTCTGCCAGACGAGGCCCTTGAACAGCTTCATGAATGTTTTCTGCTGGCATTATTCACACAGCATAGTGTTGATGGGTGGGGGAGAGAACTGTGAGAAGTGTGAAGGAGAAGTGTAAGGAATAGCAGTATTGGCTTAATACCTTTACTCTTGAAACTATTGCGCTGTGCAAAACATCATGGCTACAACATAAATGTGACTACTAGAAGGTCAGAAGTACAGTGAGGAAAAAGCATGGGTGGCAGTAAGTGTGAGTTGCTAAACTGGGAGCAGGAGAAAATAAAAGAAAATAAATTCAGAGCTCTGTCAATGTATGTATTTATGGAGTCTATAGTATACCCCAGTAATTTCTGAGACAACTTGTGGAGATTCACACACAGTCTGCTAAACACATGCACATGCATATAATCGTATCTCATGTTCATCATGGCTGTATGTATTATTAGTAGCAACACCAAATGAACTGGAAAACAAAAATAATATTCTCTGACCCCATCCTGAAGAGGTAGACAAGGAGGAAACAGATCTTAAATATCTGCAACACCTCATGTTCGAATAAGGTACTGATGGTCATCAGTGGTCAGTCAAGGAATATAAGTAGCTAGTCAAAGGGAGAGAGCCCACTTCCACCCTGAGGAACCACATGAATGCAGGGTTAGCTACCAGCCCTCCTTGCAGCATTTGGGGTTTTTTAACAGTGTGAGCCAAAGAGGCTGCAAGTTCCAGGATCACATGCCTCTAAGGGCAGTCCACTTTTTGTACTCATAGGACTTGCAGACTTCTACTTCCAAACATGTGCTAAAGGCCTGACCACCAGTCTTGCCCAGCAAATCCTTGTGTTACTGCATCATTAAAAGAAGTGGTATTACACAACCAAAAGGTACATCCACATAGAGTCAACTACCTCGACTAAACCACCTCCACAGAGTGACAAAAGGAACAGGCTGCCCCGTGCCCTGGTAGTCATGAGGAGACAGTGGTACCCAGGAGTACCATGGGACCCTGCCAAACCGGCAGGAGGTCTGGATGCTCAGGTGCTGGGGAGCTGTCTGTGCTCTGAGTCACACCCGCCAAGCAACACAACATGTATATATAGAGTTAGTGAAAACACACACTGGCCTAATAACAAACCCCTATGCCCTAAAGCAAAGCATTCAAATGCTGTGAAGGAATTATTGCAATAACAAAACACAACAGTTGCTATCAATTACTTCAGTGAAAGCAATACTGGTTTTATCATCTTCATGGAAAACTATTAACATTAAGCACACATGAGGGGGTGTTCAGATTTTCAAACATTCAAACAATATTCAACAACAAAAAAGAATTAAGAATTAAAAAGACTAAGCACGCTGCAGTTTCTAACACTCCAGTTAATTAAAAAGAATTAGGTGATTATTCTTAAATTTTAATTTCAAACAGTTGGAGACTTTCTTCTTTTAAATGTGCAAGATCCTTCTCAAAGTTCAATAAAAGTACATACCTGTTCTGATTTGCCCTTGACTGCACATTTAGTCCTTTTATCTTCTGTGACCTTCCAGTGTAACTAAGTAAAAAAGCATGCAACAAAAAAAGCACATTCAAAGTACTTTAATTCAAGGCAAGGTCTGAAAATCTTGCAGTAACACACACAAGAATAGGCAATCCTAAGACTATCTAGAGCAAATGCAAGACATTTTGCAAGCAGCATTCAAAGGTTCAAAGCCATTTTTTCCCAGGGAGGTGACATTTTGAAATCCATATGCCTTAAGCAGAACTAAACTACCATCTTCAGGGTTCGTAATGAGGATTCCCCACAAACTGCTACCAAACTTTTTATTAAAACATACATTAGGGAAATGCAACTGTAAGTGGTTTAAGTATTTTTTCAATTTGGAGTATTTCTCTGTTTCATTAACACTTGATTAAAGAACACTTGGGGGAGAGGAATCAAAGAAAACTTGCTGGACCAATTTACACTATACTGAGTACAACTTCACTGCTACGTTTTACATGCTGGTGAAAGTGCCCACCACCACCCATGAACATGTTCTTCAGACTAAAAATCATGTGAACATCTTCCAAAGCACCCTGGGGGGCAGTCCATGCTGCACCTCTACATGTCAGCCTGTGCTGCTGACAGGATGAAAAGCAGGAGCCTGGGAAGGACCTGGAAGTAATACAACATTAGCAGACTTCTGCCTAGGCTAATCTACTTTGAGAAACCAGCACCAGCATATCCAAAGTACTCCTCTGAGCAAGCTGGATCAGACCTGTCTGCACCACTGCTTGCTGTGCAGACACACCTAGACACAAAACAGAAGATAAGACTGAAAGCACAGGGCCTTCATTTGTAGCACATCCCCAGCCTGCCATAACCCAGCAAGCCCCAGCTTTGCTCATGTTTCAAATTACTTTTTGGTGCAGATGGCCTACTCCTGATTAAGAACCACCACTACAGATGACACCCGCAGTCCCGTTCAGCCAGCATCCTGCCCCCAAGAAGAAAATACCCAAGGAGACCTCTAATTACTTTTTTATATCCAAGTTCTCCCTTCTTCCCCATTTTTACTCTTCCAGAAGAGTAAGACCTTCCAGAAATAATACTGGAGTAGCCCATACAGAGTAATTTCTCTTTTAGATTCATATTTGCCTAAAATGCAATGCTACTGATATCAGGAAATTAAGTCAAATTTGGAATATGATTTTTACATGGAGGATAATGTATTAAAAGGCATACCTCGTGCTGCTTCTCAGCAATATTCACTGCGTTTAAGGCAAAGATCACTTCCCTGGCTCCTACATATAGAACATTTTTGTCTTCACTTAACAGCAAGGTCGAATAGTTTGACACTTTTGATTCATTAAAATGTATTAGCTGGACCTCTGTTGAAATGAAAAAAAAAAAATAGCACCTCATGAAGAACCACAATCACTTAGGGTGAAGCCTATGAGTCATTTTTTCTAAGTTGTCTAACAGCTGTTGGATAATTGGAAAACAACAAATGTTAGCTCAGACAACCCGTGTAAAACACAAAGGACCCCTCAGAAGCTTGATTCAGCAGAAACAGCAGCTTCCATCAACAACATCAAGATCACTTGTCCCCACTTTCTCATTCAATTTCAAATGATCAAGTATTTCCTCTTGTGGTGATCTCTATAACTCAATTCCTCCTTGAGTTTTTTTTTCTACCTGCTTTTTCTAAACTTCCATTTTCCACATCCACTGTCAGGTCATTCCTCATTTTTCCTTTCCATGTATCAACCTGTGGAAAATCAGGTCAGTCACCACATCCCTTGCAACTGCCCTGAACAAATCTTAAAAAATATCCTGCACATTAAGACAACTCTTCAGCATACTGTCATAACAGAAAGAAGACACAGAAGCAAGTAAGAAACCATTTGCAGCTGATTGTGAAGTGAAAACCAGAGATGAAATGCTCACAGAATAACAGCATGAGGGAAAAAAAATCAAGATGAAAAGAAATAAGATGAGAAAAAGAGGGAGATATGAGAGAAAAGGCAATGGAATGAGGAAGCATGCAGAATGGACTAGAATGGCTTGGAGAAAGATGACACAAACTGACTAATGCAAAAAAGTGTTTTTTCTAAATGTACAACCATAATGTAAAAATTACTGAAAGCTTGGGAGACCACGTTTTGTACAAGAAGATGCAAGGTTAATTAAACATGGCTTTTTAATACACAGATGAAAACAGTGTACTATTACTTCCAATTCTATCATTAGTAATTGCACATTTTCAACTATAATACTCCAGAAACATTAATTTTAAACTAGATTCTCAAGCATGTAATTTTGAAATCTTGTACTTGGCAGGAAAATTTTCCCAAAATGGATGAACTGGTTCATACAACTCCATTGAACTAAATTCCCTCTTCTATTCAAAGTATGTTTCCAACATTTAAATGCAACAGTCCTTAGCAGACAAACAGAGAAATAGCAGGAATGGAAATAAACTCCATTTATTTTGACTAATTTGGATATGAGTCTGCAGTACCTTACTATACCATTAAATAGCAACTTGCCAAATTATAACTAGAAGACTGAAGCATCAAGGAGTCTAAGCAGGAACTACAAGTCTTGTCTAGGCCCTTTCTGAAAGGCTTTATGAGCAAGTCTCTAATTGCTATACCAATAATCAGAAAAAACACTTCCTACAGTCATCTCATAATCTGCTTATTCCTACTACATTCTTAACCTTCATCTATCTTTTCCTACAGAATGACTGCTCAGAATTTAATATCCTTATTTACGATTGCTTCAGTATATGGCCCATGTAGTTGTTTGGGTTTGTTCAGTTACTGCACACTTGGGTAAGTAATCAATTGCTGCTTACTAATATTAAAGAAGGACCCAAACAAAAAAATTTCTTAAAACTTAAAGCATCCATGCCACATGGGGAATGGCGGGGGTGGGAGGAGAAAATAAGAAAAAGAATGCATATATTCACAAATGCAGCAAATAACTACTCTACAGTCTTTGCTCTAGCATTCTTTTCAGACCCAGGCTAAATTAGTAAACCAAAAAGTAAAGGATCCTCTGATTTCTATTACTTCCTTTTGCACCACACTTCCCTAACCACCACTCCTGGTTATTGTTTTGGGAGATTAGGAATACAATTTCAAATACAATTTGCAATTTCAAGAAAAGCGCTGTTCTGTGAAAGACTTTCATATCTAGGCACCATAAAATGCTGTCGGAAGAGGGCCAAATGTTTATTTTTCCTTCGCCTGGTGATTTATTTAGTGCTCAAGATGGCTTGGTGTCAAAATAGATTATGGGCTGGAGAGGTGCATTTTGCAAATGTGTTCAGAGTCCAGGTAAAAATAATTTGTTTAAAACAAAATACACCTATTGGGATTTTCTCTTGAAGCAAGCTTCAGTTGCAATATCCTTCAGCTGAGAAAGCCAAATTTCTAATTCCTCCTTTAAAAAGCTCTATTTTCAGAGCTGTCTGAAGGACCTAAAATCAGCTAACCCAGTACCTGAAAGACTTTTGAATATTCTGATCCTAAGCCCTTCATAGGATTAGCAAAGCCAGCAACACCTGACCAAACTCACAGCAAATTGGCTGAAAGAACCTAAAGCCTCAATGAGTCTCAAATCTCACAGAAACCCTGAGGATGTGGAAATGTCACGTATTACAATACTTAAGATTTCTGTTCTTACCTTTATGTTCCCAAGTGATCCTTGGTACTGGGCCAAATGCTATTGCCAGTTCTAGCAACAAACCCCAAACTGCATAAAAAGCACACAGAGCCATCTTCAGTGTCCTTGCTCTTCGGGGTTCGCTGGGTAACTGCAGCAGGTAGCGTTTCTTTGGCAGATGAAATGCAAATCTCAGGGAGTATTAGAGACCAGGCATTTCAGACTTTGAGAGCAGTGCAACAAGGGAGGCTGTAACAACGGTACAAGTACGTGCTTCTCAGCAGATCACTTCAAGAGAACGCACATTTTCCAGGATGCTGCATACAGAGACTGCCCACACGCTCCACAGGCTGCAGCGCTGCTGAGAAGTGTGACTGAGTGCATTCTTCTGTTTCGCTGGAGAAATAAATGATGCTGTGGAGAGAGGAGGGAAGTAAGAAGTAGAAGAGAACGCAGACCAAATGCTGCCAAAAATAGCGCAGATCTTGCAGTATTTCTATAGCTGTCTGCATAGCTCAATTTGTATACAAAATATATTAATTGGTGAAAATCATGTTCTTAAAAACAGGGCACACATAACATGGCAAAGAGGCAATAAATGAAAGCAATAATTTCATTCTAGAATCCCAAGTATATATAGTTTGAAACTGTCAATTATGTTTAATGCACAAAACTTGATACTAGTCTATTCTTTCAATAGTGTATCATAGAAAATCCCACCTCTCTAACAAACAATAAACAAAGATTACAAAAATCACTATGACCAAGATGAGAGAGCAAGGGACATGAGAAGAGCAGCATTAATAGTAAGTATGGTTACACAAATCTGCCATACCTCCCATACCTGAGATCATACAGAAGTGTCTTTTTTACTGAAGTTTTCTACAATGCTACTAATGCACTCAAGGTGTGCAGGGGGTAGAAATACAGCTACAGAAACAAAATACTAATGCATTGCATACAAAAATAAAGGGAGAAAACACTTCAACAGTGAAACTGCTAGTCCCCACGGAAGTCATTGTGTCTTTGAGTCACCTATTACTCTTAGGCCCAGAAAGGCCTATCCTAATAAACAAACCAGTTCACTGCTTTCTACACCATCTTCCAAAAGCCTCCTGTCTTCCTACAACCACTCCTAGGTGAAGACTCCAGAAGTGAGTGCATTCATCAACTACCAGATTATAAATAGGTTTTGAGGGCTGCACACTTGGGGTGGTGGTGAAAAAAAGACGTCCTTTGCAGCAAGGCACACAAGATGCTAGATTTTCACTCTGCCACCACTGCCTGAGACACCAGGGTGACTCTATTAAGAGTCACACAATGCAAGACAGCTGTAATACCTAGACGTTATCCAGCAGGAGGGCAACTGAAGGTGTGTTGGGTTTGCATGGCCTGGTTGTGGTAGCAGTGGGGGCTATAGGGCTGGCTCCTGTAAAAAGCTGCTAGAAGCTTCCACCACATCCAGCAGAGCCAAGCCCTGGCAGCTCCAGATGGATGTGCCACTGGCCAAGGCTGGCCCATTTATAAACAGTGGTAATGTCTCTGTGATAATATATTTAAGAAGAAATCAAAACAAAGGTGGTGGCACAGTTTTAATTGTGACCAGGAAAGAGCAGAGTGAGAATGTGTGAGAGGAACAACTCTGCAGACACCAAGGTCAGTGCAGAAGGAGGGGCAGGAGGTGCTCCAGGCACCAGAGCTGAGATTCCCCTGCAGCCCCTGGTGCAGCCCATGGTGAAGCAGCTGTGCCCTGCAGCCCATGGAGCTCCATGGGAATGCACAGATCCACCTGCAGCCCACAGAGGAGCCCCACACTGGAGCAGGTGGGTGCCTACAGGATGCTGTGACCTTGTGGGAGACTCGTGGAAAAAGGGCCCTGCTCCCAGGTTGGAGCAGCCTGTCCTTGGAGGACTGCACACCCCATGGGAGAGTGACCCATGCTGCAGCAGTTTTGGGAGGACTGTCTGCCCGTGGCATGGACTCACGTTGCAGCAGTTTGCAGGGAGCTGCTGCTCGTGAGATGGGGCCACATCGGAGAAATTCATGGAGAACTGTCCCCATGGGAGGGACCCCACAGTGCAAGGAGGGAACGACTCCTCCCCCTGAGCAGCAGGAGAAGCCACAGGTGATGAATTGACCGCAACACCCATTCCCTGTGTCCTTGTACCACTGGGGGAGGAAGTAGAGCTGGGAAGGAGGGAGGGGAGTAAGGCATTTTTTAAGGTTTTATTTTACTTTTCATTATCCTGTTCTGACTTTGTCAGTAAAAAATTCAATTTATATCTCTAATTAGAGCCTGTTCTGCCCTTGATGGTATTTGATGAGTGACTTCTCCCAGTCCTTATCTCAACCCATGAGCCATTAATTACATTTTCTCTCTCCTGTCCAGCTGCAGAGAGGAGTGAGCAGCTTTCGTGGGTGCCTGGCATCCAGGCAGTGTCAACCCAAGACAGAAGGTTACAAAACTATCAGTAACATAAATAAGAAGGGGCCAGTACCTGAGGAACACAGAGGTAAAAAGACTACGGGGAAGCTGCAGCAAAAGCATTCCTAGGCACAAGCAAGATGCCTCTGGGATGACCTGGGTTTAAAGCAGAAAAAGGCAAAGAACTTGTAGTAAGCCCAGCCAGCAAATCTTAAGTAAGGTGGCCAAGAAGAAGGGCAACTACATTTGAAGTGTTTATACCTGCTTTACTAAATGATCACAGGCAAGATTAAAAGATTTCTAAACCTCATTTATTTCTACAAATGTTTTATCTACTAAGAAAAAAATCCACACAAGACTATAACTTGCTCAAGTTATAAGCTGAACCTGTAACTTAAGTGTTTTTTCTGGGTTTTTTTTGTCTTGGTAAGCACTTTGAATCGAAGGCAACTGTTTGTAGCAGATCATATAAATTGTTTTGGTTTTTAAGGCATCATGTGCTCAGTTAAGCTTACTAGGCTTTTTTGTCTGTCTTTCACCCCTCCTGTTTATCATCATATATAAGGAATTCCAGGTTTTGCTCTCCAATGCATTAAAAAGTGCCTATTCATCAGAGTTACAAGGTATTACATATTCTGAGGCAATCAAGCTGCTTTACAGATAAGTGTCTAAAAAGGGAACAGTAGTTCAATGATTATGGTTCCAGGCAGTTTATCAATTTTACTTTAATAGAAATGTAAGGACTAAAACAGCAGTTTGAAGAAACATCTTTGAGCCTTTGATTATAACCACAACCAACCCTTTTCTTTATGCTATTTTTTGTTACTGAAAAGACTGCACAAAATAATCATTATGTTAACTCTTGATTTTTTAAAGAGAGCCAGAACACCTTTTAAGCTATCAGTTATGTAAAATATCATATAGTAGAGAACACTTCTGAAGTCCTGTAATTTTTTTGTACTTTCAAATAGGATTAGCAAATCTAAGACCTAGTAAAGGAGAATTCTGAGTTTTCCAACAGTCACAGTTACATTCCTAGTCTGGCTCACCTACCTTGGACAATGAAACTTGAAACAAATTACATTACCTTTTGAAGGAAACAAGTGGACTGGCTGGATCTTTTAGAGCCCACTTTGCTGTGTGGACTGAGAATTGCTCTGGCTATATAAATGAGAAATCTGTGATTTCATTCCTATTGTACAGGGTTGCAAGACAGGTCCTTTTTCACATTAATAAGTTTGACTTGGGGACATTACTTCGTGATCTAGAGCAAAATTTTGCATGTTAAAAAAAGGAATGAAACAGACTACTGTGAACATTACGTGCCCAACTGTGCAAGACCCACTTTGTTCTCATTTCTTTAACTTTAAACAGAGATGAAAATGCACTCAGAACCTTGTCTTTAATTTAGCCCTCAATTTAATTATTCTCCCCTGCCCCTCCCTTCCCTGTGCTGAAAATCATCTGGAATAAGTCCTTCACTGACATCCACTGGGAGGTCATCCATAATCTAATATGAACTTCTTTTTACATAACACAAGAGGTACAAGAAGGAAATTTTTTTAAAAAAATTTAAAAGTCCCAGGCAATGTCCTGATTTCCAAATTAACTCAGTTCCACTAGTGTTCCCTAGCTTTGATTAGAGCTGAGTGCTTTGAATTTCTGAGAAGTTAGGTCTCCTAATATTTTAAGCATTACTCCCAAAAAATAAGTGACAATTTGCTTGGAAACAAGTACACTGAAGAAGTAAAGCAAAAAGAAATCTGAAATACTTGGTTACTTAATTAAACTCTAATTAAAGTGACCACAGGTCTACTTTTCTGTAAAACTGTTAAAAATTTTCTGAGGTAAATAATCACTAAATTGGTCATTTAGGGACTCTGATGATGATTTGACATCAATTTATAATGACGGAATAGAGCAAAATGAGTTTTCTGTAATGCTTGTATTTATGGTGGCTTAAAAGAGCGTAACTGCAGAAGAAGAAACAATCAACACAGCTGGAAACTCAGAGCTGTGAACACTACCACTGACATGTATAAATATAATGCATGGACAGAAATAGGCAGAAACAACTTTCTGTTGTCTCAAAGGACAGAAATTCAAAGCTGTTAAAAAAATTTCAGGCTGCATAACTGCTAATAAGGAATACTAGCACAAATTTCGAAACCAGGGAGTGTCAATGGCATACACTGAAAGTTACCAAGATCAAGAACCATCTGTCTCCCACATCATCTGTGTCACAGGGCATCAAAGAAGCAGTGTTTTAGTCCACCTTCTGGAAACATGCAAAATGCTAGTCAGGCAGTGCCAGAAGCTAAAAACCACCCATGGGAAGGAGACTGTCTTCTTTCTCATCCTCCAGGACACAAAGGCAAAGTACATACAAAGAAGTACTTGTGAACATAAAATTTCACCTTTCAGAGACGTCAATTCAGCAGCCCTTACCAGTACCCAGGTTTTTTTTAGAAGTAATGCAACCCAGAGGCAACTGTCTTCTTCCCCAGTCGGCATGGTATGGCTGGATCCAAGTGTGTGTCTTGTATGCACAGATCTGGCACAAGTTAGCTAAATTCCAGAATTTCAAAGTGAGGAAATGGCCAATTTTGTAATACTGGTTTTGAAATATTTTTTATTCCAAAAAATATTTAGTTGCATTGTGCAACTTCTCAGTTCGGCTCAATAGTACATAAACTGCTAAGTGGATCTATCTTTATTTTGTATACGTAGGTTAAAACCAGGAGAATTTACAAACACATCAGAAATACTCATGATTACAGC
Source organism: Acanthiza pusilla (assembly GCA_036630365.1). NCBI lineage: Eukaryota > Metazoa > Chordata > Aves > Passeriformes > Acanthizidae > Acanthiza > Acanthiza pusilla. The sequence goes on from JAXCHO010000053.1 coordinate 9,877,940, forward strand.
TGGGATTCTTCTGATTCCCAAGAAATTATCATTACCATCACGGAGCATCCAGCCCTCTCCCTGAAGAAAGCCAAACAACCACTGGCCATTCTGGCCTAATTCTGTCACTCTTTTCATGGTTCCCCAGCCATGCTAAGTGTCTCCATAATTTTTCTCCCATTTTGGATTGCACTTTATTCTCCTCCACAGGGTTTATTTTTCCTTTCAAACTCTCACCTACTCTGTACTTATGCTCCCACCCATGCTCTCGCCCACTCTTCTTCCCCAATACAATCAATGCATACCTACATGACCACAGGTGATGCCAGCCCCAGTGAGGCTGCCAGACAAAAGACCACCTTTCTTTGGGCTTAAAGAAAGGCCCTCTAAAACACATACTTCCCTATCTCTCCATCAATTCACTGTCACAGCACTCATTGTCCAGGGACAGCAAATGAGGACCTCACCGCAGGGAACAACTAACTGCGAGACACCCTTCCTTCCCACTGGTAGGAGCAAAACAACCATGGCAGGTTTACCAGGCAGCCTACCCTGCTGTTTTTAGATAATTAAAAATAAAAAAAATTGCATTTGCAAAACTTGCAAGGAGTAACTTTTAAGTTACTATGATGAGGGATATGAAGCTCAGTATGTGGAGACAGACAAACTTATGAGTGAATTGCTTCCTCCAGCAGAAAAGGAGGAGTTAAAAGATTCAACTGTCAGAGGGCATAAATTCCAAGTTCTCCCTAAATTACTTTCTTTTGAAAGCTTTTAAAGCTTTAACAGAATACATGCCTGCTTTAATATTTATTGATACCTATTTTATAAGATTCTAAGGCTTCATACATGAAAAACAAACCACAGAATTGTGACTGTGTTGCTTAAACCTTGGGTTTTTCCAATTTTGTTTTGAAAACTGAAAGGTAAAGCTACCAATACTTGTATTTTAAGTAATCAAAATTTCACAATGAGAACTATACAAATTAGCTTCATCAGCTGAGTTTTATTTACACAGTTTGTGAATTTCAGACCAACTAAGACAGGCTGATTACATCTTTGCTTTACTTCTCACCCTTTCAAAACCGCAAGCACAGTGCCATTTTTATACATGAAAAAACGTAATTATTTACGATATTACTAATATAAAATACATATGTACTTATTTTCTCCCAAGGTAAGGTACTGGTCTGCTCAAACTAGCAGACCAGTACCCCCTCTTCATGACTAACATACATGTAGAGCATGGGATTATTTGCATTTCAAACTGTAACCAAAATACTTTGTAGTTGCTAGATGCTTACAAATTAGATTACGATTCTTAAGACAATTTGGCGTAGTCTTTATCTCTACCACAAAGCCTGCTGGAGGATGTGCACTAGTGTTAAAAGAGGATATAAATTCTGAGGAAGAAATAAAGTCCCTGAAGTTCATCTTCTCCTACCACTTAAACATATGGTCACAATCAAAAATATTGCTCAGTTTCTTTCTCATTTCTTCTTGGGCTCATAGGACTGAATGAGTCATTCAAAACTACTTGAAGATGCCCACTGGCAACTAATGGCACATGTAGGTGTCCAGCAACACTTTCAGAGTCATACATCTCCGAAAGCAAGCCCAGTACCCCTCCTGCGTAACACACAGAAGGTGCATCCCTGAACATGACCTTTCAGTGATATCTAAAGAACAGGTAAATACACAGCATGTTCCCAAGTGAAAAAAGCCCTTTCCTGGTAAGTTTCCCAAGTATTTTGGTTTTGGAACAAAATAATGCAATAAATCGGATAATTCAATCCTTATTTACATTTTTCAGTATGCACTAACTCCCTAGGATTCTTGCAGTGCATTTATTTGTTTTGCTAACAAAGCCACCTGTAACAGAGTTACCATGAATCCACCACAGCCCCCCCCGCCCTTGCTGTGAGGATGTACCTCTGGTTTCAATGCACATACCTGCCACCCTTCAGAGCCTCCTGCACACCCCAGAGCTGGGAAGCCGTCAGAAACACGTCCTTTCTGAAAACAGTAAGAAACAGGCTTTGACATCATTATCACATAGTCCCGAAGGGCAAGTTCTGATATGGGAATTATAATAAATCCTCCCCCAAAAAGTTGGCTTTCATTTTCCAGATTATCAGGGCAGAACATTCCTGACAGAAACCAGAACTGCTACATTTGCATCCAGTGAGCCAAGATCCTGACATTGCACTTAACACAAAAAATATAAAGCAGACCTGATAAAAAGCATACACATCAGCCCTTTTAAAACTCAATTTGTTTCTTCTTACCCCAAGCTGGCTGATACCTACCCAGTACAAAATTATTCAGCACTTGCATTGTAGTAGCAATTACTGATACTGGTAAGAGTCTGGGACCCCTCACATACTGGTACAGAATGTACTAGAGAAAGGTTAGACACCAGCCGGCCCCACAAACAATTACCTTTACTAAATTCATATATAGCAGTTCCAACACTCTCCTCCATTATTAAACAACTGCATTATGCACAAGCTTAGGAAAGAGCATCTGATATTTACAATGAAACCTGGCATGCTTCTATTTATTTTGCCGTAATCACAGGAGAACAATGGGCCACTCTGATGCAATCACAACTGGGCACAAGGAAGCATTTTTTTCCCAGGACTGCACTAGGTAAGATGCTTCCAATATGCACAGTTGTAACAGTGTTACATCAGATTGTATTTAGCATACGTATTTCCTAGTGTTCATCCAAGCACTTTCAGAAATGTGAGCCATGTGAAGGCACAGCATTTTTTAAATGCAAGTCACTGAAGGTCTGAAGAAGATTTCACTGAAATCAACAGTAAAGAGGCTCCCAAAGATGCAAACAGTAATATGGTGTGCCTGAAAAAAAACTCCACTGCACTTCTGATGGCTTCATTCTTGATCCAGAAGATTACAATGACTCACAAGACAGAGGCTCCAAAAGAAACAGGCCAGAGAAAATTACAAGAAACAGCTCAATACAGCAGGCCTCTAAAGAAAGGGAGAGCCTATACAGGGTCTTTTCAAGAGATCTTGAACAGTGCATGTTTTGTGGTTAACAGTACGGTAGAAGGTATCAAACAGCTATATCAAACCCACTTTTGCTTACAAAACAGTATTTTCAGTATCTTTTCGGCAATAAAGAGTGCAATCTAGTCTGATTCCCCCCACAATTATTTTTCAACAAGATACCCCATGAAAATCCATTACTCATCTATGTTATTACTGACTGGCTATTTTTCACATATGGTAGAAGAATATAACTGACTTATTTTTGATGTAAAAAAAATACCATCCACCTTTCATTCCACTGAAAACAAACCAGAGCACGTAAACTGCAAATCATCTGACCAGTTATGAAGCTCTTCACAAACCTTAAATAGATCATCTCTATGGCTGTAGCTACTCAGTATTTAAGTGAACACTTAAAATTTACATAAAATTCCTGCTTGCCACAAGAGGCCATCAATCAACATAGCCACTATCGCTACTGGAGTTTTCAAATCCCTCCTCATAGCTAACTGCTGACAGAGCAAACTACAATCATCTATTTTAGCTGCAAGTACCTAAAGGGAAAAAGAAAACTCTCTTTTGCCTCTCATGACAAAATCTTCCAGCAGCCTATGGCTTGTACAAGCACTTTCAGTCTAAGAAAGCACTTGCATGTAAATGAATAGCTACAGTAGGTGTGGAACTCCTCTGAAAACCCTAGCAGCAAATTAGCTGACCTGTATACTTTCCTGGCTTACTTTAAACAGCCTGACATGGAGGTTTTCAAGTCTCCACAAGTAGCTCCAGGTTTCTGAACTACAGTCTAAGGTCACTGGGGACTGAAAGACAGTGGACAGATGGCTGAAGGTCAGGCCAGCTCTCAGCCAGCCTCCAGATGTCCATGGAGATGGGAAGGGGCAGATGAGCTGCTAAGACTTCCAAGCTACGGCAGCTCAGCTCGAGAACTCTGCTCCCAAGAGCTGTCCATCCCTTCTCAGCACGGTCCTTGGGAAGGGGCCACTAACCATCAGTGTTTCTGGCACAGAAGCCCACAGACACTGGGCTGGGCGTGAGGGTGGCTGGGCTAAGGTAAAGGGTGGTTTGCACATAAGGGCTCATTCTCCTCTTTTGTTCAGACCACCACTGGCTGCCTGTCAGGACACCACCTGCACCGGCTACACACATGAGTAACTACTCACAGCTTGCCAGAAGCCATGACATAATTAGGCCCTTTGATCCAACCAGGACTTGAGTATGAAATTAACACCCATGTAAGCACTGTAGGTTGGCAGACATCCTTCAGGCCCTCTCATTTGACCCAAACCTCATAGGTGATCCTCTACAGCAGGCACTGCAGGAGCTCCTTAAAACTTACACCCTGTCAGGCTTTCAGAGTACTTAAGTCTAAACTTACAGAAAAAAAAAACCCTAAACTGTTTCTTCTGGCAACAATTACTTAAGCTTGGGGAGAAAAATTACACCACGAATAGCTTGTTATTTTGACAACTGTGACTAAGTCTTCAAAGATTAAAGAAAACACCTACTGGATTATAAATGAAAGACAGCCCAGAATACATTATGCAGAATAAAAGGACAGTCACTTTAATGAAATTTTTCATAAAAGATCCACAATCCTTCATATATGTGTGTTTGCATACACTTTATTTATTTGAAAACCTTCTAATATGTCAAATTCCAAAGTACACTGATGTACAAGGTACTTCTGGCTGTCACGTTCTACTTGCATTTTAAAAAAATCCAAGGAACAGCTAACTTGTACTAATTTTCCTTCTGCATATCAATTACCATCCAGAACAGTAGCATTTCTTTCATTTTCTATTCAAGCACATGGCTGCTGTAACCAGGTCCTAGTGATTCTAAATAAAGAGAAGAAGAAAGCAAATTCAAGAAAACCAGCTTATAAGCAAATTTTCTTTATTCTGGGATCTCTTTGGGAGCCCATGGAGGCAAATTTTAAGTTTGAGACCCTTTTTAGTGTTACAGCAATATACAGTGACCTTACTGAAATACGATTTCCAGATAAATACCTTGATCACATCTAAAACTATATTTGCTACCAGTATCTCAAGTAAGCCATAACCTATACATACTGGCTTTCTCAGGAAAACTATTTTAAAAGCTTACATGGAAGCCACAATAAAGCCAACATACAGCTATGAGTAACAAAGGCTGCAAGAGACAGCTGCCCACAGACAGTGTCTGTCACTAAGAACTTTCCTGTGAATGCTCTATGTAGTTTTAGAGTTTTGAAGTAATTACATGAAAAGGTAGGCTAGACTACAAACTTCAAGAACCATGCATATTACTGGCACTATATTTAAATAATTGATCTGACCTACCAGAATAACTGTTGCTGACACTGCCATACATTCCACTGCTCCCACCCGTTCCGGATGGGGCTTGTGATTATACATGCTAACCATCCATGCAAGACATTAGGGATAAAAAATCAAGTAACAAACATGCTACAAGACTAGAGAGCAAAGCTCACATTTTTTTTCCCTTTTCCTGCCAGCAAAGTTTACTTTTCATAAAAGCATCTTTATTGCACAGACCCATTTACCAGCCTATTAACATCCCTCAACTTTTTATAAACATTATAGGAAGGATAAGTACATGAGCTTTAATCTGAAGCAGAGGCCCATGCTCACTGTGAAACAACAAAGAAAGAAGCCCTGTTAGGTATCAAAAAGACATTTCAATCTAACCCAAACTGCGCCGGGATCCCCAGGTTTTAAAAATTCCTGTCACCTTGACACTCCTCAGATCTCAAAAGCACCCTCAAAAAAGCCAAGAACAACACAGAGACTGAACTCATGGCAGAGAGCTAGAAATGCCTCCCGTATCCCAATCGCAAAACACAAATATCAAGATTGGGCCAGCTACTGCCATGATGACAGTTTCTCCATTTTTAAAGATACTAAAAAATCTGTAGTTAAGCAACTTCCATAAAACTGAACAGGAGCTTCCATGACAGTATCTGTGCATTCAAACCCTTCTTCAGGAAAGGATTTGAGTGAATTTCACAATTTCAACTTTCTCCCAGTTACAATACTACACAAATATCAACACAAGAGTATTTTAATAAAAAACACGGTAGTGGTTCTGAATCAAATTCCAGCAAAGGCAGAGAACACCAACACAACTGTGTGAGAACAAGAGTCACAGCACATGAGAGAAGAAAGGAGGATGCACAAATGCATGAAGAAAGTAATAAATACCAGCACTTTTGCTTCAGACTAATCTTTTTAAACCACCTCTTCAGGGACACGTAAAATTTTTATGTACTCACACAGCATTTTCTTAGGGAAGGAAATGTTCTTTCAGAAGCAACACAGGATTATTCTGGTCAATAAACAGTTTTTGAACAGTTTTTGAAGAGAAGAAATCATTGCGACCACCTTCATATTCAACAATTTTTTTTATTTCAATTAATATAAAGGAGACAATTACTTCTCCTCTCATCATAAAATCCCATGTAATCCATGTCTCCTTCTCCTTCTATCAGAAAAGGAGCAATCCTGGAAACTATCTGCTAGTTAAAAAACCTGCACAAGAAGAAACAGCAGATGAGCATCCAAATCTTAGTCTCAGTATTCAATGAAAAGTAACAGAAAACAAAACTCTAAATTCTGCCTGTATTTTTGTTAATGTTCTTTAACAGAATAAATTAAGCTCCCTAAAAGGAAATTGAGTCTAAAAACCCTAAAAAGTCTTACCCAAAAGACTATCAGCTGCCAATTATGGGGAAACATCTCTTGATATTAGTAAGAGAAGTGAATCAATATTATCTTTTTTCATACTCATTCTGGCAACACGGCAACCCAGGAAAGCTAAAACTAAGATCAACATGCTGTATTATACCACCTGCTTTCTAAAGAGCTTAGATCACATATTTGGTCACTTTCAGAGAACTCCTTTTGTTGCTTTTCAACTGTATATTATTACAGCATTTTCTGGTTTTACCTTTCTGGATGCTTTACATAAACTGCATTAGCAGTGTTTACAGATGAGTCTGAATGTATCTAAAAGAGTTATCTCAATATGGATTTCGAAACACCTAGATTTCACAGTGTTTCATATTTCGTATTTTGCAATGCTGTCTGGGTATTTTTCTCTCTTGCCTTGAGAAACACATGGCCCCTTCAAAAAAAAAAAAAAAAAACCAAACCCAAAAACACCTCAAAAAAGAAAAAAAGCAGGCACACAAAAGACATGAAGAATCTTTAACATTCTTTAGAACTGAATATTTTGCCATCCTGATTGTGCAGAAAAACACAGTTATTCAGTATCAGATTCTAGTTTTTCAGGCTTTCAAGACAGTTTTTAACAAAATATGCCAAAAAGGTTTGACAGGTTCTGACAGGTTCCAGACTCTCAAGTTACTTGACTCAGAGTAGGCAAATACAACAACTACCTTTTCCACAGGGCTGATGTTTTCAGTACCAAAACATCTTTGGCCAGTTAGCCCACTGACAACACTCAACTTACTAGACTATACATATGCCTACACACTATGAACACCATGCACTGCTCTAGGACACTGACAGAGACTACACAATGCAAAAACAGCTTTAAATAAACTTTAAAACCGTGTTCAAAACACTGCCTTCATTCTTTTTCTTTCATTTTTTTCCCCCTAAAGTTTTTTGGCCTTAAGTGGAACTGAAGAAAAAGGGGTAATTTTCATCTCAACACATAAAATTACAAACCAGCACTTCTTGAACTGCACAGTGAAACATTTTGCACCTTAAAGAGAAGCCTTCTAAGAGGTTACCTGCCCATCCTGAGCAAAGCTTTTGTGCTGAAAAAAAACAGGCAGTTTCAGTTCAAGGAGCCAGAGTCAGCCCCTTGGTTGTGTAAGATGTAGCACAGCCTCCCTGAGGGAGCAGCACAAGGCTGCTGAAGTAGGGAATTTGAACCAAGTTATTCAGAACAGTGGAGAAATAACAAAAACAAAACTTCACTGTGTCTAGATACAGGAGACAGAAACTGAACCTTGCAGCAGTATTTACTATGAAAAAAATCCCAGTTAAAATTCACAGGTGGAATTCACCCATTTTTTGTAAAACCAAAAAAACCCCGTTCATGTCCAAAAAACCTAAAAAAAGCTATTAAAAGGGATTTCCTCAAGCATTACAAGTTATGTAAGGACATCTCTGACTTATGAACACAGGTAAAATTTGTCATATTTCTGAGTACCTTTATCTTAACATTTACTATATATGCCACTTTGAAACTATCTTCCTCTCATATTCAATTGCGCAAATAATAACGTAACAAGAATGTCATTAGAACCGGTCAGGACAATACTTCATATTAGGACAAAAACATGCCCACTCAATAGCAAAGAACCAGAATGGACCCCAAGAAATTCATACATTCTTGAATCCACCTGTACCACATTCCCTGTTACATTTGGGATGAAGAACTACAACATGCCATACAGCTCTGTGATAATAATTTTGAGTTCTCCGTTTTGGATGAAGTGAGGGGATGGAAGCATCACTGCCCCCATTGCTTCACCTGTCATTCCACAGACATGCTTCTACTGCATACCACATACAATCAGCTTTGCATTTGACATGAATCATGCTGACTGAAGAGTAAAATCTGTGCAGTTTTACCTCTATCTAGCATTACACATGTGGAAGCTCGTGGAGTAAAGCCCTCTTTCAAAATGCCTTTTTCTCAATTAACTGTATCTCCATAGCAGTTAGTTGAAGAGTCACCATTATATGCTGTCAATTCTCCCTCCAAAGCTCCAAACTGAAGCCAGTGCCTCTATACATGTACTGTTTACTTTGTAAGCTGCTTTTTCAGCAGCAAGTTTCACCACTTGTTCTTCCATATGACAGAGACACGAGTGTTAAGACTTACACAGAACATCAATTCCTTTTTTCCTGTCACCTAGTTGTGGCATAAAGTCATACAGGGAACCTTGTCAAAGCAAACTCAGTCTTGGCTTCTAAACTTATTTCCACTGAAAACCTGCTACAGAATAAAGAATTAACAACAACAACAATAAAAAAAAATACTAAAACTGGTGATTTCCCTCAGGTCTACTTATCCTTCCATTAGTGAAAATAACAGAAACATCTTATTTTTACTTTCCATACCCATTCTTCAATACCTGATCTTTGGACAACAAATAGAACATTCTATTTTCAGATACTGCATCAACAATACAAAGCAATGAAGTTTTCAAGTTTTCACTGCACTGACACAAGTAGATTTTGACATTCTCAGATCTCACACCTGGTCTGTCACCAGGTAACCGTTGTTTTCCTCTTTTTCCTGCAGTATTCCACTTGCAGGATGAGGTAACTCACTCTTCTGCTCATACTTTTGCTTAATTACAGCTCTATAGACACTAGACACCAGCTAATAAATTACAGGAGTTTTAAGACATACATCATAAATGTAGCAATGTGCCAGCATGAATGGCTTAAAAAAATCATCTCCTGGGTCCCCTGGGAAAAACAAGCAAGAGTAAACACTACTCTTTTGCTGCATCATTATGAACACAATTTACTTTATTCTGCCAGTGATAAGCGACTACGATTCCTTCTGATCAGCTAAACCCTGGCCACAAGAATGTCTCCCTTACATTCACTTGTGTATTCAAGAAGCTCCACTGTCTCTGAAGGACTGGCAAAGACCAGATACCATGGGACAACTGCATGTCCCAGCCAACCTCACTCAAAACAGGACATATGAGGGTTTAGGGTCAAAATTCAGAATTCACCACACACTACAAAGGTCACTTTAAATAGCTGAGACCTCGACAGGAGATTATCTCCTATAGTAAAATGCAACTCATATTTTCTAGCAAAGCACCACAGAAATGCAGTAAAATAGCCTTGAAATTTAAGAAATCATCATTTCACCCGAACAGATAAACCCATTGCAGACAGCTTCAGTGGCAAGCATTTTATAAGGTTTGGGATTTTGCTGTGTTTAACATTCTGCAAGGCTGGAAATGAATTACCCTTTTTTACTGTGTTAAAACCTCTACATCAACCCTTGCATTTTTTATGCTGAAAAGTAACAGAACCATATTTTTAAAATAAGCTGCTAGTGCTTTACACAGACAGCAGAGACATGGATTTTACAAATCATCCTTAGATAATTTTAGCATTCCTCACTGACCTTTGCTGTTCTTTAAAACTATGTACAGCCAGGGAGTCCACACACTTCTGTAAGATTCAAACAAATTATAGATACCAGCAAATACAAAAACGTTTGCACAGAATTCAGTTAGCAACAACTCAGCAATGACTAATGCTGGAGCTTGAAAAAAAACCCCAAAGCCCTCTGACTTTGGGATAACTTCCACAAATGCAGTGATTCATCATGTGCTGTTACATCTGTTCTATGGGGTTATAGAGCATCGATCGTTAACTTTTCCTGCCTCAATAAAACCCCTGTGTTGATATTAACAATGCAAAGGTCATTTTGACCTTTACCTAGTAACTGGGTATCAGTTTGTGCCCGTATTACTGTGTTCTGTACATCCAAAAACACAGGTGCAGATTTTTCAGTACAAGTGCTTCAGGTTTCACATCAAATTATGTGTGAGCATGTCAGGAACAGGATTAATAGAAGCTTTGCTTGCAGAACATTCTCATGAGCATTACTGGGATTTTAACTCCTGCAAAGCCTAAAATGAGCTTTTTCTTATGCCAAATGAAATGTTGCAGAGAGTCATTATTACACTCGATGATTAACTTTGAAAACCTTGTTTGCACTATCATTACGGATATTTTAAGGGGAAAGACAGGATATATGCACACCACAGAGATTCTGCCTCAAACCTTCTTGACAAAACAGACAATTACTGCAAGTTTCTAGCCTTTGAAAAGTAAATTTGAGGGGTTTTAGTACTACAGAAACGCAGAACTGGAAAATTACACAAAGGCATTAGAGGCAAGATGAGATTTATGTGCTTCCTCCAAGGCTAAGGGCTCAACAGAGAAACACAAAGCTTTCCTTGGCAAAGCTGACCTTCAAATGCCACAGCAGCCGCCATTCACATCTCATCTCAAACCAGATTCCCACCCCATACCACTTACAGCTTTCACATTTCAAACGGAAATATGTCACAGCGGAAAAATTAGGTTAAGCTCAGCCAAATGCAAAAATTAATCCCATACAAGAGAGGTATGTCAGAGAATTCAGTGGCAATTAATGTTAATTGTGAACCAGATTCTGCAGAGGTGTTCAAGCCGTTAGCTGCTTCCCTGTATCCCTTTATAACCTTCTGACACTGTCAGCTACTGATAACACATTGCCAGAAAATACGCAAAGAACATCCTTGAGACTGTCTACCCTCTTTCCTTGCTGCACAACCCAGAACAAGTAGAGACAGGACTGAGAAAGACAGCTTCATTGTCTATATTCCAAGTGCCATTCTACCCCACAAAATACCCTTCTAAAGTGCACTTAATAGAGGAAGAAACAAACAAAACCTCCCATACAGTCTATAAAATAAATGGGCCCTTTCTACAAAACAAAACAAAAATCATTCTTCCACATTAATTCAAATCAAACTTTCAAGTTCAAAGTTTGAGGATGTATTAATTTTCTAAATATAAGTTTCAATTGTTATGCAGCTCATTTGCTAAAAGTCTGGTGTTTTGGTTTGGGTCTGTTGGGTTTTTGTTTTGGTTTGGTTTTTTTTTTATAAGGGCAGATTTAATACAGTAAACAAACCAATGACTCTTACTAAGCATTGGTTTCCTTCCTTCTCACTCTCCCTTGATTCTCCCCCAGTTTTCTCTAATTGGAATATTAGCTATAAACCACTGCAAAATTTTATAAAACTAAACAATGTCCCATTACTAAAATGGGATCCCAGCTAGATAACGTTATTTATTTGTGGAGTAACTTTTGATACACAGTTTTCTTTCCAGCAAAATATTATACAGACTTCTTTGAATCCAGAAATTATTTTTTATAGAAATTGAAAGCCTTGATCTTCAAGTTTCCTATAGGATGTGCAGACTTGCACTGAGAATTTAAATCTACTAACAATCAGCTTGCTTTTCTTAAGTAGCTTTTGCAGATCTATTAGAAGTCATCCAAGGTAACCCTGAGTACACACACTACAAACTGAAATCAGTACTCCAGATTAACATCCATGTATTAGCTGCTTTACCACTGCTCCACTGCAATTTAAGAGAGAATGACAGATTTCATTATTTTTGCTGCTAAGAATCCTGTCTCCTGTTGTTTGCTAGCAAGCTTCATTTAAGCTTCCTATTCTTAAAGGCTGCAGACATATTTCTGCTTGGCAAAACACTGTCTTTAACAACAGATTTGTTGTTCAGTGACACATGAGAAACTGTGCTACAGTTTGCATGCAATGGTCTCAGTTGCTCACCAGCAAGGTCAGCCAACTGCACACCTCAAGGCACAACACAAGCTGCTCCTTTACTGATCAAAAAACTTCCCTGATTCCCCTCTGAGAAAGCCTAATACTAATAGTCACCCTGCAGGAAAAATATAGGAGTATCTATGCCCAAACAGCTTGTCTGTATTTCTAACACAATGGGCATTATGCACTTTACCATTAGCTCTTTTGAGCCACGGCACTTTAAAAGTATCTGAATAGCTTTAAGTTTTTTGAGTTCTAACATGCTTTGAAAGGCGGGTGGCACATCCAACGTTTAAGCGACAGAAAATGGTTACGCAATTTCACTACAGCTGACCCCTCCCTCAAGACTGCTAGCAAAACACTTGTCATGCTGTGTCGCCTTAGATGATGTTAAATGGCATCACACTTCAGGAGGAAAAAAACCCCTTGCTTACTTATCTTTGTGTTAGAATGAAACAAAGAATTTTAAATGTTAGCATTTGAAAGTACTTCTCAATATGAACTTCTGCAAGACAGTGACAAAGTTGTGAAAACATAAAATATTAGGTTTATTTCATATATGTTTCAGCAGTGACCATAAAAGTTTCACCCTGCTGACATTTGCCTAGGTTCTCCAAATTACTCCCAATGCACAGGGAACCAAAGATTCATCTCCTGCTGCTTCTCAGAGTATGAAAACTGGTTGCTTCATTCTACAGATTTTTTGCAAGATCTCCTACAGGAGTCCTTCCTGTCTAACATGAGAGAGGCATCATACTACACTTCCTCAGAAAACATGTCCTGAAAATAGTCTGGTTAGCTCCTGATCAAGATGAGCTGCTGACTAGCAATCACTCAGAGCACTCCATGGTGATGGGTCTTCATCCAAGGCCCAGAACTTGACAATGGCATTTATCTTCTCTCCTGTGCTCTGCTACATTTCCAGCTCTCAGAGACATGAGTTATGTTTAAGCTTCTCTGATACATGACAGCCTAGTTACCAGTTCTATGTCTGAGAAAGAGTGTAAAAGCCTTGGATCAACTGCTTCATCTCTGAAGGACATGGTAACTGCAAAAACAGAAGGTGACCATGCCTGGGGAAACTGCTACTTAGCACAGCACTCCATCAGCTCCTGTGGAATACAAAGGCTGCTGGTGAAACCTGTTGTGGTGGCACAACAGAAACCTGGCTCAGGAAGCCTACTGAAGTGTCACAGTGGACTCAATGAAAGCCTCTTCTTGGCAGGGCACTTGAACAACACTTCAAAAAACCAAAATTTTATTAATCAGAAAGACAAAGACTTCAGCAACTCCAATAGAAAGACGGTGAGAAGCCTGCCTACTGAGATGCACAGTGCTGTAATAAGTGGCTTGTTAAAGTTAGTTTGTACAATTTCAGTGGAAGTTTGCACCACTTTCAGCTTATTTAATTTTAATATTAATGGTTATGTCATTTACCAAATAATCCTCTTCTTCATAAGGTTTCAGGGGGAAAATATTTATCTGTCTCTTTAAGAGTCTGAGGAGCTGGTAGCATAGCCTGTGAGCACCTCCCACCACCACCTCCCACTTGCATTCCACCTTTGTGAGGATCTCCCAGCCACTCACCACACTCCTTCACACCTACCTTGACACCTACCAGAGCTACCTCCTAGCACCACTCCTTTGCCACCACAGGACTCTTCCAACTGCACCCAATGACCCATGCCCACCATGGGGTAGTACAACCACACTTTCAGTACTTAGACGCAAGCTTAGAAAATACCATCAGGAGAGACAATCTGATGCATATGAATGAAGACAAATTTGAAAAAGTGCCCATTCTCTCAGAAGCACTCTATCTGGTCTTCTAGCAGCTAAACCCTGTGCCCTAAATAAACCCATCCCCATGAACTGCTGGTGAGACATGCAGGTGCAAGCAAAGACCCCGTGCCAGCCCCTCTACTCCTGTCCATTCTGCCTGAAGAGGCAAGGGCCAGGTGGACTTCTCTCTCCCTTTGCTATGCAGGGTTCTGTTTCATAGCTTTGACTCCAGGCTGATTAATGAATTTTCAGACCAACAAGCAACATGAAGCACTCTCTCACACAGCAAAGGATGCAGCCTGTTCTTGGGATAATCAGCCACAAAGATGCACGATTTCAAGGTACAAATATGCTATCATTTGGATTGCCTCACTGAAAAGGTGGGACAAAGGCACTAAACAACCTAGAGTTGAAGGATATTTTTCAGGTGAGATGCTCATCCAGTAGAAAGTCTATAGTCCTCTAATCCTTGCCCTCCCAGCATGAAATTGAGACAAATAAGATTACAAGATCTTAAAGTGATCTATTAAAGCAGATAAAGCAAACACTTCAATGTGTTACTGCAGCACACTAGAACACATAACCAACACACAAATACTGTTTCTCAAAGGAATAGGTCTTCATAGCTGCAGGATACCACAGAAGAACATGGAGCTGATTCTGCTGCTGGTTTGCCAAATTTAAACAGAAAATAGCAAATAAAAATGCTCAGCGAACATAAAACATTGTCAACCCCAATTTCAATAATGTCAATTGTTTGTAGTCCAAAAGATTAAACTCTATTGGATTAGAAAGGATGACACGTCACTTTCAGAAGCCTGTCTGCGACAATTATATCCATGAGACTGCAGAAGGCTGATGACCAGCAGAGGGAGAATAAGGCCAGTCTACAGGCCAGAAACTCAAGTTAATAGTCCACTCTGCATACAAGATTATAGTCAGGTGACAGCTTACACAGCATTCAGACTCTAATCTACACAGTGGACAACCTGTGTAGATTAGAGTCTACAACCAGGACTTCAGGAAACTAGTGTAACACTGCCTCAGTTTTTTGCACCTGGACCAGAAACAAGCACCACTGATTAGCAGGATTGGCATTATGCACTAAAGAGAGCAATACAGGAACAGAACAGGCACAGCTTGTTTGGGCAAGTAACGTGCCTCACACAGTTACAGTGTGAGGTACAGTGGAGACAAAAAGTAAACATTTTTTAAAAAAATTCAAAAATTAGACAGCTGTTTCAGAGGAAAGCTATTTCAGGGGAATAAGACAAAGGATAAATTTTTAACCAGGACACTCTACAGTCTGATTATCAAAAAGATCTCACTCAACAGAAGCAGCAGCAGCAGCAAAGGGGGTCAGGGAAGGAACCAGAAGCAACCAAAAGGATAAGGAGCTTACCAAAAGGATAATTGCAGTTACTCAATTAAGCACAACTTGAAGCGATGACTTAAGGCTGCGTCCTTGGAGTACTGGCCTTCCTCCCGCCCTGCTCGTGGGCCACTTTCTGCAGCAGCTCAGAGCAGGGGGAAGCTGTTCACACCTATAAGCTGCAGCACTGACAACTAGATCAGAGCTGCACGAGTGAATATGGGAACACCAGATTCATTTTCCTTTGCTGCATGTTAGGAAAAATCTGGAAAGAAGGCAGACTCCAACTAAGAATTATTTCCACGCCAGTCTTAGCAAACATTTTATCTTCTTAACATACAGATCATTATTATATCTCCGGTTTCAAGGAAGCTGATAATCTACTCCACCAGCAGGAAAAAAACCACTACTACTAAACTGGCAAAAGATGTTTTCAGATGTTGTGTATTATTTGGTCCAAACCAAGGCTGACCAGATGCAAGAGGCATCTGATCTGCAATATTTCTGCAGACACACTTTCCTTAGCTTCTGCTTATAAAGGGTCTGTGGTTGACAGAAGCTAAACGGAGCAAGAGCAAAAGCAGAGAATTTCCATGGGTCGAAAGATTAAACCTAGATTGCAAAGTGGCAATAATTTCTGCCTTTATGAGGACAATGCCATAGTTAGAACTAGCAGAGTGAATTTAGTTAAATCATAACCACTTTAAGCCATTCATCTCTGTGGCAGAACATCCCAGGCTTTGTAGCTAACATTTCACTACGTGAATGGGTAGAAACATTTGCTCACATAAGCTGGTTAAATGTGATTCAGCCCAGATGTCCGAATGGCTTAGCAGTCTTTTTTGTGAGATGTTTGCAAAACATCAATAAAGAATGACAGACACAAATACATGACCGAGTTCGTGTCCAGAGGACGTGCATGGCCTGGCGTTTAACAAGACTACTTTTCATTGTACATATTGTTAACACTCACAGATGTACCAGAATTATAGTTACACAACATTCCATTCTTGCTCAAATGAAAGGTGAAAATGGATACAATCTGGAATCTAAAACACCTGCCCACTAGGGTCCCCACAACCTTATGCAGCAGTGCTGCACCTGTCAGCAAAAAGGAGACAGAGAGAGTAAAGATGTAAGAAAAATGCTGCCAATCTTGGAAAATACCTGATTGACCATGGGGTAAGGTGAAGTGCTCCACTTATAACCATGATTCTTTTCATAAACTTGTACGAGAGTAAGTCCAAAAGCTTTGCTTTACAGACAGTAGCAGGTATGAGATAACTAGGGCGAGAACTGCATTTACACTGCATCTCCTCGGATACTTCTATCACAACAGTGGCACTGTCCAGCTCTCTTAGTACCACATACAGTTCTGGAAAATGCACATATAAAAGATAGCATTTTAAAAGGATGTATCATAGACATACAAAGCTTAACATGAGAATCCAGGGTGAGAACAATGCAGAGAAAAACTTCAAACAAGGCCAATAACATGCCAGTAATTCATCCTTCCAAATACAAGGTCATTTTCTACTCTCATTGTGGAATGTATTGATTCTAATTAAGCACAAAATTTCCTCCAGCAATATGATGTCTGGCTCAGCCAGTTTCTGCGATGCGTGTGTACATTACAAATTTACCCTTAAAAAGGCAAGCTAGGTAAAAACCATGGACTTGATCTATTATGCAAATATGTGCAAAAATTCACATACAAACTTCTGCACAACTACTACACTGAGGTATTTAGTCCAGTACAGTAAAACAAACTGGTGCACAAGCACCTTCATAAATAAAGGCATTGCCCTTACTCAATCTCAAACAACAAATTAATCCCAACACTACTGTCCCATATTACCTGCTAGGGACATTCTAACAGAATACAGACTTGAAACTAATGAAGAAGCTTGATTAGAGCCCCAGTCTTCCCCAGAATATACTGTATACCCACAGACATGCTTTAACACATGAGTTCAGATCTACCAGCAGCAGATGCACCAGTTCTCCTCCACTACTTAAAACAGGCTAATATCTAATTCATAATAAAGAGGCATTTAACAGGCAAACAAATGGGCATGCAGTAATCAAGACCAATAAATTTATCATTATAGCAGGACACTGTCTTCCCAGATACCAGGTTTATTGCCTTCAAATTTAAAGACAACAAATTAAAGGAAACACTCAACTCCGAAAGGGCCTAACAGGTACAACAGTATTTTACAACTCTGATCTCCAACTTGCCATCTACAAGAACAGATGTCAGCTTCAAATTCTCCTTAAAGCTATCCCCATCTTTGAGTTTAACAGACATTCTTCTGCTTGTAGCAGGCTATTCAGACACTGTAACTTCAGAGTATCCACATTGACACAAACTTTCAAAGTTTTTTTTTAGGTCTGGGTGTAGAAGGATTAGAAGCAAACTGAGCATCAAGTAGGTAATTACAGCTTAGGTCCAAGCAAAGCAAAAACTTGCTCACATTGTACACACAAAATTTTGACCAATACAAGAACACTAAAACCCTGAGCAACTATGCTCTTGATACACTTCTGCCAGAAGTCTTTATATTCTAAGGGAAGTAAATTACCTTTTGGGTAGCACTCTCCTTCAAAAGTAATTTATAACTACATTTTGTTACATTTAGTTACAAATGTGGTTTTTCTAGTGTCCTCCAAAAAGGAAAGCAAAAAAAGTGAAACAAATGATTTTGTGGCAAAGAACAGAATTCTGGGGTTGAGGAGCAGAAAATCAGCTAGCAGAGAGTCCCCTGCCTGATATTTGAAGCATGCACACAATGTTTGCTGATGAAACATTCAGTCTTTTGTTCTAATTTGTATCTATCATTTCAAAGAACAGAAGCACCCACTCCTGCATCTATATTCTGAAGGTACATGGACCAATTGTTTTACACAGAATTATACAAATATTCTTCCTGCCACACACTTGGGATGGTGATGTACAAGCAGTTGCTCTAGCCAATTTTTTTCCAAAAGCAGCAACTGCTCTCCTTATTCCTAAAAAGAATTTAATGAAGCCATCTGCTCACAGTTCTGTGTATTCTAAAAACATCCTGCATTCTTTATGCTCTCTTTTACAGTTCAAAGTCTGGCTAGCATCCCAAGGCTACAACCTTTGCAAAAAGCAAAGCAAGAAGCAGAAAAAAAAAAATCCTGAAAATATTTTGTTCATATTTACATTAAAATACTTCAGTATCTGCATGTATCATGTGCAGATATCACAGTACTGACAACATTTTTGGCAATATTTGTATTTTGCAGAAAGGCAATAGACCAGTAGATTGAAATGCAAATTGAATCTTGGAATGCTTGTTTTTAAATATTTGAATAGATTATTTGGTAATGTAAACAATGTCCAATCCAGGAAGCTAACTGACTGACAATTTAAAAACACCTACAGCCTCATATAAGCATAGCCAAGAAGTTAAGAACTTATGTTCATTTAAACTCTATCTAACTCATCTGTAAAATAGCAACCAGGAAATACAGATTTAAAAGTACTGCTGTAGGGGTTTGTCCTGGGGTGACGTAATGATATCTTGTATTCCCTATCGTTTTGTATGCTTGACTAGGAATATGGTCCTGTAGCTTTAACTGTGTCCTGCAGCCGAGAGAAGCTCTGCCAGCGCGGGATGTTTTGAAACTCTTCCCCCGGACAGTTCTACGGGGGAGTGAGAACGAAGGGACACTGGTTTGGTTTTTTTTTTCCCGTCAGTTGCTGCTGCTACTGGTGTGGCTGCTGCTACTGGTGTGGCTGCTGCTTGGGGTTTTTTTTTCCCTGTTTTTTCCCTGGGATTGTTTTTCGTCGTTTTTGGATCTTTTTCTTCGACTTGCTTTTTTCTCGTCTGAGAACCTGCGGAGCCCCGGAGGACAGCAGACGAGAATCCTCCAGGGAGCCACCGGAGGAACTCCACCCGGCCACCCGGCCCCTCCGGGGACCCCGGAGAGGGGAAGCTACATCTGAGGAAAAGGACACTAAAGTTCATCAGCTGTTTATTCAGGTTTAATGACCCTTTTTTCCTTTCCCTTTCCACTGTGTGGTCTGTTAATTAAACAGTTCTTCTCCCACTTTCAGCCGAGATATTCTGTTGTTGTGGGGGAAGGGCTGCCGGAAGTCTTAGCTGTGGGGGAGGTGTTTTATTCAGAACACTTTCCACCTAGGAAAATTTCCTCTAATCCGAGACAGGGCTACAGGAAAGTGCCGCGTAACTGCCACACACCTGTGGCAGCTGGTTTCAGCCGTCAGGCTGTTTCCTATCCATGTGGGATGTACAGGACAAGAGCACTGCAAGTGGCACAACTTGGCAAAAATGAATGAGGTAGGTCTCCTGTGCATGGCAGGTCTCCTGTGTGAAGCTACTGCTTTTACACATAGTACGGATAGGGAACATATATTGACTTTTAACACTCCAACTTAGAGGCACATTTCTCCAATTTCCCATCTGTTACAGTCCCTCTGGCAGCAGCTTAAAACATGATGATGATGATTTTTCAAGGACATATACTGCAGCAAAGGATTAATGTCTGCTGCATCTGGCAGTACAAATAAGCATTAAGTGTGGTTTTCCAACTGTAAAACACATCCCTTACTCAAAATGCAAGTTCAAAACCTGCTCCATTGTGCATCCAACAAAATTCTGAAATTAATAGCGCATCAAGTCCATCAGGAAACAGAAAATACATTCATCATGGTACCAAACACAATTTTTGCCTGGTTCTCCTAGATCACTTTCCAATACATTAATGGTTGTGCTTAATTACAAACAAAACACAATGAACAAAACCAAAAAAAACCAAACCAAACCAAATATCCCCCAAAAAAAATCTACCAAAAAAACCCCCAAAACAAAAAACCAAAAACCAATGAACCACCAAACAAACCCAAACAAAACAATAAACCACCAAAGCCAACCAACCAACCAAAAACAACAACAAAAAAATCTCTCCCCCAAACAAAAAAAGAAAATACCCCACACCAAAAACCTGTAAACGGCATAATAAAAACTTGGTTTGCAGGGAAGCAGAGCCTTCAGACACCAAGGGCAAACACCTGAATATAAAACATGAAGTTTGGGGTTTCACTGTTTCCCCAGCAAGAATTCCTGGAAAGCTTGGGACAAGAAAGGGAGAAGAATTTCTTCCAAATGTTTTTTTATTATGGTTTCCAAAAAGAATGGTTTTTCTCTGGGACTCACATTTAACATACTAGGACTGCATATCCTAAATGTCAGTAATCATTTGGTGGGCAGGAGAGTTATAGCAGTAGCACAGGACTGACAAAAATCAGACCAAAGCTGCTGTTACAAAAATTAAAAAAAAAAAAAAAAAAGAAATCAAAATTCCACACCAAAACCTGGGTGCGAACATTTGCTCTCACAGCACTGAGTGTCAAAATTCCATGCTCATAATTCAGAACATATTGTCAAAGAGTTGCTTCTTCTTCAGACAGCCAAGCCTGTTGTAGCATGAAGAAAAACAAAATCTCAATTTACAGTTTTTTCTCCCAGATTTTTCTGTAATAAAACCAGAATTGTGCCTTCCAAACTTGGCTTTTTCATAACCATAGTGCAAGGAAAGCAAGGCAGTCATTTTTGGTTTTTATATGAGGAGAAAAAGAAGTAGAACTGCAATGTACTGCAACAATTAAGAAGTTGGGTTTTTTTCCAATGGTGGGATTCTTCAAAAGCAATCATGTGCCTACTGTCACAGCCATAGCTAACTCATCTGAAATAACATGTGGCTGACAAGAGATAGCTCCCAAACTAGGCCAAAGCTATCAAAGGGCTTCCAAGATTAAACTTCTCATAGAAGCCACTGCAAATGGCACTATTTGCATCTCCCGTTGCAAATGGTGCTATTTCCTCATTCTGCATGTGTTAAGTGACTGAAACATAAGATTCACGAAAATCAAATCAGAAAGTACTAAGACAGTGAGTGCCACAAGTGTTGAAAACACACAGCATCTCCTGCTCTAAGAAATAAAACTAGTCCATAATTCAAATTAAAATGGTGTAACTTGGGCGCTGCTCCATGCACTGATTTAAAACACAAAAATATACCTCTCCTCCTCTGCTCTGGCCTGAGAATTTGTGCCCTGACAGCAAAAACTTTACTAACTGAACTGCATCAGCCTCACCCTCTGTGCCATAAGAGAAGGCCCATCTGCAGAGTGATAGGATGAGCCTTGTTGTAAATGGACCCATCATGCTGTGTCCTCTGACCCTACACGCCCCTGATCTCAGGCCAGAAAACAGGCAGCCAGCAACACATCTTATCACTGTACAAGCTGGAAGGAAAAGATCTTCCCATCAAAGGTGGCATGGGAGTCTGCACTTGGTAGTCAATGGTTATTTAGCAAATTACTGCTCAAACAGCACCAAAATCCAGCTCCTTCTCACATTCAATGAAAATTCCCAGTATCATCCCCCACTGCATACTGAACCAGCCTAGGCCATATGGAGAGAAGACTGTCATTCCCCACCAAAATGGCAAAAAGAGGAACAGCATTCCCCCACACACCACTTTCTTAACCAGGGATCCTAGCTGAAGGAACTAAGGCAGGGATCCATATTTTTGCTTGTTTCAGCACTTCTCAGACCTGACAGCCTCTGGAGAATATACTTTTGGGATATACAAAAACAAATTAAACAAAAATGTATTTTCCAGGTTATTGCTAGGAGTCACATCTGCTTCTTTTCTCCCCCTTGATGTCTGGTGTCTGATCAGTGTTACATACCAGGGATTAAAGAGATTGTAAACTATCAAGTGCTTGAAATTTGCTCCATCAGAAAAGCCCCCAAATTCACCTGTTTGAAGAATATCATGCACAAGATGGAAGATAATTTGAATAAATATTAGCAGTGCATTAATGGAGATGCAGAGATTTGCCAGTAACAGACGCAGCCTCTCCACCTCCACCAACCAGGAACAGAATGTCACAACTGAAGGGACCAGAAGAACAGGACCAGGCACACAAGCAGAAAAATTTAGACTTTATACAACCACCAGATTGACAGTGCCTGAAATGACACTTCAACAGCAGTAAATATGTAACATATGTATTACTATGAGAGATGCAGAAAGCTACATGTGCACAGGTTTCTTCCTGCTGTTCTTAGAGACAAACGAAAACACTGAATTTGAAGTTTCAAAAAACTTACCCAGGGGAAAAACTAGGCCATTGGCTTTTATGAGGAGAAATGGAGGTGTGACATCACTTTTCAGCTGTACCAGTTTCTGAATGCAGCTCAATATAGACCCAGACAAACTTTAGTACTAATGCAAGGAAACAAGTAAAAGCTCATATAACTGCAGATTTTCAGGAAGAATATGCTCTCTTTCACAGTGCAGAACTACAGTTTTGGAAAGTGTTAAGGTTTTGACTGAAATTCTACCAACCAGAGAAAACACATTGGAAGCTACCAGACCAGATGCTGCCATGAAACAAAGCATCTTGAATGTGTTCCCCACAAGTTCGAGTTTCCACTGATCCACCTGTCTCCTCAATTTTTAATTGCATGTGGGTACCTTTTGAATCTCTTTTACGTAATTTTCCTTCTGGCAGTCACACCAGAGACTTGACAAACTGTGAAGCACACCTCTTCAGCTCACAGCAGACACAGGGTTAACGCTCTTGCTAACCAAGTGAGAAAACACTGCAAAATACCAACCAATTTTATTTGAAGTCTGTGTTAACTTGTGTTTAAGCTACAGTGAAGGTGAGATGCATACAGAGAGGCTGGACCTCTGAGGCTCTGAAAACCCTGTGCTGATACCAGAGGACTGAATAAACGTAAGTGCAAGTGCACAAGCTGCGCTCCTGTGACACATACACATAGGAGAGCACTTCGAAAACACCAGCCTGAGCATCACAGAAACACACAGCCACAGACACCTAAAGGATTCTGAACTACAACAGTATTAACAACATGTCAAATCCTGTAACACAGGTGCACTAAAAAGTGGAAGATCTGGAGTTCAGAATAGAAGGACTCAGTGCCAATTCCACCACATTTGCTCTCTTCCCATCCTAGGCGTTGGTTCAGTCCCTTAAGGAGACAGATAACGTGGGTTTCAGCTGCCCCCAAAGACTCTCTCTATAGCAGTGTATGGGGGATGCCAAGCCTTTCATTACTCCACTCTCACCCCCAGTCAAAATATGAGCTGCTCCCAGAAGATCAATAAATAAATAAATGCATATATAAATAAATCACTAAATGACAGTGCTCCCACAGTCCTCTTCTGTTCCCATGCTGACAAAAACTATCAGACTGTGGCAGGGACATAATGATTTAGCATTATGAGAATATAATGATGCGTCACAAATGGTCAGCAGCAAGACCCAAAAAGGAACACTGAAGAAGAAGCAAAAGGGACAAGTCACATATACTGAAGCTTGTTTATTTACTGTTATTTGTCTTCCAACTTCACTGATTGCAGAACGCCAAAAGCCATTTGACTGCTGTGAGATAGAGCAGATAAATGCCTGACCACAAGTTCACCAAGTATAATTCATACCACAAGCTAGTTGCACTACTTGGATAGAACAAAAAAAGCAGGAAAAAGCACTGTTAGCATGTTTAAAATTTACTTGCCACATGCTGGAGACTGAAAATGTACCATAAAAGACCATTGAGAAAACCAAGGCAATGGGTATGGCAAACACAAAAAACCTGCTTTACCGTTTTAATGCAAAGTCTCAGCCCTCAGCCTGATGCAACTTCAAGCAGCAAACAAAGGATGCAAGAACAAAAATATTAACTGAAAGACACAGTTATTCGTAGAAACAATATGAAGTAAGCTGATTTGAAATGAACTGATGTTTAACAGAATTCTTCCATCTCACTCTATCAAAGTTATACTGGTATTCTCATCAGAAGATTCTAAACGCAAACCTGCTAGAGAAGCAGGTAGTGGAATGTGTAATTAATGGCTACCCCCCTCCAGAGCAATGAACAGTGACAGACTGATCATGACACACAGTACAGTCACGACAGCTGCAGCAGACAGAAAATGCTTGTACAGAAGCTGTAATCAGGACAGTTTAGAGCTGCTAAAGAAAAAGTTAACATACAACTAAGACTTTCACACACAGGCACTTCATTAACCTTTGCTTTTCATGCTATGCGCCCTTGAGTAATGGGTATGTGAAACTTTAAAGAGGTTTGTCTACCTTACTGTAAATGTAACAGGGTCCCAAAGAGAAAGCACTGTAGTCACTAAAACGATTTAGGTGGTACTGCCATCCTGAGAAGTAGAACCAGGTCTGTGATTAAAGCCCTGCCTAAGCATGATGGCATCCACTTGCTTCCCTGTCAGAAGAACTGGATACTAAGCCTGTCACTCTCAGAAACAGTGCTTCAAATCAGATAAATCATAATTCACAGCTACTGGCACAAGTCTAACTTTTCTGCCAATCAAAGAGTTTTAGATGCTGCAACTCATAAACCAGTCTGAAAGGTTTCCAAGGCAGACAACCAAATATTCCTGTAGGTTAGTGTATCACTGAGCAATGGGCCTCCCAGCCCAGTTCAAACAAACAAACTGTACTAACAGACTGTCCATTAATTAAAGCTGACGCTTCCTTGCCCGTCAGGCAACAGCATTCAGGAGCCATCACATAACGAAACCATTGTTAGTCAGTCTTTTACATATTCAACTGGAGAACAAAAGGTGACTGTTGTACAGTCAACAAGGACTTGAACTTCTGCAGGTAGCTCCAATTCTCATCAACAAACACAAAAGAAAAAAAAAATCTTGCACTGAAAGAAGAGGTGAAAACTCTTAGTAAAAATAAAACAACCCCCCCTCGAAGTTTCCTCTTAGAGTTTTTCACTGAACAGCACACTTCCATAAGAGCCATCAGATTTTAAGTAAAACATCATACCACTTAACTACTACCATTAGCTAGAAAAGACAGTACAGAACCCCATCCCAGAAAGGACGGTTTATCCTCCTTCCATCTTCCTAGCTCACCATATTTAATGCTCTTTGCAACTTTTCAAACCTATGAACAAAATACAACATTTTGACACTTGAGTATAAGACAAACATCTAAAAAAATCAGATATTCATTTCCTTCAAAACATTTGTGATATGACAGTTATTCTTCAGTTAAAAAATTACATAAGGAATTGCAAAACACCATAAGGAGGAGGTAAGGAGAAAATGCCTTTCATAAAGGGGATTTTGAGTTTCTGGTGGTATTCCATGAATACACACAACACATTAAAAAAAAAATCAATCATATCAATGTTGTTTCTAAACTGAGATGCTTAATCAACCACATTAACTACAAGCAGCAATCATAGGTGGCACAATATGAGGACCAACTGAAAAGAGTAGAATAAATATTTTCATGCCAATTTTCATGAGAAGACAAAAATGATGAAAGAACATTCCAAGCTTCAGGAACAAGTAAAGAAAGAAATCTCAGAATAAAATGAAATAACAGGCTGAGACAAGTGAAGGCCCTCTAATGGTACTGATTTATTCTAGCACAGCTTGTTAGTGTCAGGTTATATAATGAGCCCACATGATTTAGGAATTCACATAGGGAGAAAATGTTTTTCAATTAGCAATATGGATCTGAGCTGGCTGATGTCAAGTGCCTGTAAGTGATAATCTCATGAAGATGACAGATGAACACTTTAAACAAAGTCTTAAAATTCATTACGTTTTATGACCCTAAGTTTATGAAGACATTCCTTAATGTTATCTTTAAAATAAACCAAAAGAAACTAGAATAGCAGATATAAGCTGTAATTCTCCCAACTATAAACAGTTCTCCTGTTTTCAACTATCTCTCCTTCCAACACAGGACACAGATGAAACAATGAATGAATCTGAAAAACAAAGGTAAGTAACACAACTGCTGTGAATTAGAGGAGGTGAAGCCTGTAAGAAATTAAACAAAATTACAAAGAACAATTATTACATGACAAGCATTTACAAAAGGGAAGATATGGACGGAAAAAGCATGCAGCTAACAAAGCCAAAGCTGTCGCTGAAAATCAGTTTGCCCTTCCGTGAAATAGAAGCTGCTAAACCCCTGCACAAGTAAGCTGAAGTGAAAATCTGCTCTTAAAAAAGCAGTTTGCAACATATAGCCTCCTGTAGAGACAGAATCTATTACTACTTTTCTTTTATGAAAGTGTGCTTTATTACTGCTCTGAAATACTTGCCTTCAGCTTCCAAATATCAGAGTCCTACATACATTAAGGAGTCAGCTAAATTTTTCTTCCCCATCATTTTATCCATTTATGCCCATTAACTTTTTTTCAAAAGTCACACAGGTAGTGCTTCTTGAATTTATCCCACTGAAAACATTTTCTAGCACTTAGCAACCCTCCACAACTCAGGTAATATCCTGTATTCCTTCACAGGAAAACGAGATAATGTAAGAAGACTAAACCAAGCTTTTGTGAGCTTCACTAAACTCATATGCATTACAAGCATCACAGATTAAAAACATACATAGTTTCACAATGGTTAAGACATTACAATAAAGCTCCAAACTTTCAAATGACTCCTTGCAAGTGTCCTTCAAAACTGTTTGAGACATTCAGACCATGTCTGTCCAAAACCTTGCATTTTCAAAGCAACCAGGTTCAGAGCCAAAAGTCATGACTGAGACCAGCAGCCTCTGGGGGCTGTCTGCACTGGAGTCCTCTGTTGTCAATTAAGGTAGCTCTAGAGTTACTAAAAAGAGAAGCCTATAGCAAGTATTTACTTTCCAGAATCTATAAGACATAGATACTCCTAACAACATAAAGGGCATAGGAAAAGCCATTTCTTGGGATTTGTTTTAGTTTTGGGTTTTTTTTTCTTTTCCAATCAATTACTTTTCAGTACACCAAGGTCTTTTATTAACTCATGCAACTTCAGCCAGGTCAGCACAGTTCCTAGGGTTAAAAATAAATAAGTAAGCCTTAGTGCACTTCTACATTCCTTTTCTACTGTAGCTACACCACTTCATGTGGGTAAAGGAGGTGTGTCAGGTAGAAACCTTTCTGACCAAGTAAGGACCAGAGATAAGCTACTGAGACACTTACAACAGGTCTTTCTCATGGCACAAGTTTGGCCATGCCATGAATACACATATTTCTCTTCAATCTGTGACCAAGTCTTACATTTCTAGAAGACAAAATCCCCTTCATCCTCTTATTCCCATAAACTAAAACCTACATAAAAGTTTCCGAGAAGAAGGGAAACAAATGGGATTATAAAACCAAAATTAAATGTTTTGACTTGATTTCCTACTTCGCCTTTCTTTTCACTATAAGCCAACAAACCCCTTGCATTCATCACTCACCAGAAACTACTCCACTTAATCACCATCTGATCTTACCGTTTTGAGACTATGAGAATCCCACTGGCTTCCTCTCAATTGAGCTTGAACATTACATGGACGAGAGCAAAGCAGTTTCTGGGTGGGTACAAAGAGGCATCAAGGTGAGGGAAAGGCCACCCAGCTGCAACACCAGAGGAGACAAGAGCTCCCTTACACTGCAATGCCCAATGCTGCACATGCCCCTCAGCACAGCTTGGTCTCACCACAAGCTGCAGCTAGTCTGGCCACTGCTGCACCTGGCTCCTGTCCTCTGGGACATGAGTGCCCTGCTGCACCACAGGGAGGAAAACAATGTGGAAAGCAAGGTGACAGAACTCTAGGGTTCTGTACTCTAGGGCACCAGGACAGCAATGGCCATGGGAATTTAAGGTAGTGGCTACCATGTCTGCCCTAGAAAGCTCCTCAACAAAACAGGCAAAAATACTTTAAAAACTGACACATACAAAATTAAGAGGATTACAGAAAAGAGTTCAGCAACACCAAAATGGGAAAAGAAGGGGGAAAAAATACAATGCAATACTCTGTTGTGAGTCCTGGAAATTGTGGAAACCTGATGATCCAGATGGCATGAGTTAGCATTCAGACAAAACAGACCAGTTTGGACAAAGAATACTCCCAGATTACACATCAGAAAACCTTATTAACAGCATCACTACCCAGAAGAGACAGAGGCTACCCCTCACAACAGGCCCTGTCATCATCATCAAATACAAATACCCTAGAAAACCATCTTACTCGTTAAACCTGCTTTTTTATGCCATTTTTGTGGAGTCCGATTTCTACAGATACAAAGAGGCAATTCACAGCTCTTTACCAACATTAAATGGGACACAGAGCTGCTGTGGCAGGGCCAGTCCCACCTCCCAGGGCCAGCAGAGCAAGCCCTGTGCCAGGGGGTTTTGGTTTGCTCTCCCCTCCCTGGTGCTGGATCAGAAGCCAGTCTTGACACATACCACCATTTCAGCTGTCTTCAATGCAAGCCAAACCATGCCAGAGAGGACTGCTCCCCAAAAACCACAGGGAAGGTAAAAGATGGCAGATGCGCTTCCCAGAGGCTCAGAGCCTGCTCCCTCTGGCAGGCGCTGAGGGACAGGGAGAGAGTGGCCAGACACACGGGGATAGAGCTGGGCAAGAAGCTGACAGAGGCAGTGCTCATCACGGAAAACACTGAGTGTAAAAACCTGGTAAGAGGCATAACTACAGGCGAAGGCTATTTTTGTAGTGCTGCTGAAAGGAGTTGTGGCATTGCACCTTTCTCAATCATTAATTGAGGGGAAAGCAAAAACAACATATTTCCTACCCATCCTTCAGAGTAGGCTCCTCCTGGCTCGCTTCAGCTCCAGCAGCCCCTCCAGAGGCTGGTGCTGGACAGGCATGACTCTCCTGTCACACTACCTGAAATCAGGGAAGGGCTGCAGCTGTTCCTCTTTGTCTTCCATCCTTGCCCCATACCTTCAAGAAGGCTATAAAGGCCTCAGAGGACAGTCCTGCCGATCTTGCTACGCCAGACTCCACATACTTACAAGAAAGAGGGAAAAAAAATTTAACATCAGGATATTCAGATTAAGAGTCAATGTCAAACACAAGAAGGGTAAATAACTCCACACCTAATTTAGAAAGAAAATTAAGTCCATGCTCTTAGTGATCTTCAGCTGACATAAACTTGAAGAGCCTGCCATCTGAGCAGTAACTATCCCTCCTTAATGGATGCCCAGTTGTGTTCCTGTTTGGTCAAGGGTTTGGGTCAGAGCCTCCCTGGATCCCTACCACATCTCACATCCCCAATCAGCCATTGGCTACCCCACAAGACTCTGGTCACAGCAAGCCACCAGCTGCTGGCCAACACTGCTGCAACAGCCAGAGGGATCCATATGCAGCAGACACTGAAATACCTCACAGAAGAAGAAAAGAGGTCTACAGCTATCATCTGACATTAATAATTTAAGGCACAGTATCATAGAGTTTCATTATTTTTTAAAAGGGCTTTGTTCAATGCTAAACCACACAACCAATTTATCAGACCCTTAAAAGGCATCTTATCCATGCTGCATGCATCAACTGATCTGTTTGTTTCACATTAAGGGTCAACCCTCCTTTCCTAAGGCATACAAAGACAGCTCCTATCAGTTCCCATTTCATACCTCGAAACTCTTGCCCAAGTTTTTCACCGAGAACTGATTGTCAAATGATCTGTATTTTAACTAGACATTAAAAAAAAAGAACACTAAATTCTGCCAAACTTTTACCTATTTCTAGCTTTGAAGAATCCTTTCTGACATGTACTCTTCTAACACATGCACAAAAAACAACACTGTACCACCCTTGTAAAAGGGGGAGATACCTTCTCCATCCCTAACTCTATTCCACAGTCAAATGTGTTATCTGATATAAATACAGTCTAAACAGTATGGAAAATTAGGAGTTTAAAGTGCTAGATAAATATACACAGCATGATTAAGTACATTTTATTCTCCAGGCACCCCTCAACAACTAGACTGAAGATTCATCATGTTTATAGCAACCATTATTTCAGGAAGATGATTAAAAAGAAGCTGCACACTATACTGTCCCTGTGATTCAAGTTGTGATACAGAAAGATTTCTGCATACTTATAAATTTAAACATCAAATCAAGGAGTGAATTAAAACCTGTCATTAAACAGCTGTGTTTTCCAACACACTTTTCTTAGGATTTTTCCACCATTCCAAAGCAAACAATACCCCTGGAAAACACTGATCACATGCTATATTTATGTACTGTGTGGTTCTCTGCAAAGTGTATCAAGATATAGAAAGTTAACAGTTTTTAAATTAAAAGAACTTCTGCTTTCAGCCTTCTTACCTAGTAAGTAGTCTGCTCCTAAGACAACTGGACTAGCAAACTTCACAGCAACTGTCACATACGGGCAAGCTCTAAACCAAAACAGTTTTGTACCAAAACACCACCTACGACTAAATGACGATTCCATACTAAAATCCGCAACTTGATCAACATAATTAAAAATATAGGTTAAATGCAGCATATTAAATCACAGGGAAACTACTTAAGCAGAATGCAAGCTCTGAAAAAGCACCAACCACTAACAATAACAAAAATGCAGAAAACATCCCCCAATTCATTAGTAGCCAAGTAATTAATCACAGTGAGACGGTCAGTGTTGGAAAGCATCCCCAAAAGCCTACAAAGCCAGATTACACCACCCCTACATACTTTATGAAGAGCCCTCCCTCTACATCGAAGGTCTCGGCTTAAACCGAGACAGCCCACAGAACAAGATGCCACCTACTGAGAGTGAGCAACATGGTGAAAATCTGTGCCTGTACAAACAAGATCAACTACTAAGCTGAATTAAAATAAAAGAGAAAACAAAATATGAAGCCTGCTCTAAGAAACTGTCAGCTGGTGACATTAGAATGCCAGATTATTAAATTGACCCATAGCAGAAGTCAAGGTACAGAGAGCATTGAAACGTGAGCCAAAGATACCAGCATCAAAAGGAAGAGGACATTGTGCAACAGGCTTCCAACACCCCATCCTCTGCAATTCCATCCTAAAACTTGGGGGGAGAAGAGATAGCCTGACAACCCATCATCACAGCGATCATAATCTCCTGCTTCAGGGAGAGGTGTGGAATTAAAACAATTCCCTCCTTTGGTAGCTGCCAAGGAACACGACCTACAACTCCACACAAGATAGTAAGTGAAAGAAAGCCAACACTTATGAAATATTTTTGTCAGCTGAAAGAAACTGTCATTTCAGTCAAGTCAAATTCACCCCTAATTTGTTGATGCCCATTTCCATGCTTCAGCTCACCACAGCACAGATCACACCATGGTTTCACCAACACTCCTCTTGCCAGCAAAACCAGCTGAGGCAGCTCCCGGCCCTGCAGCAGGGCTGCTTTGTCACTGGTGGGGCCACACCATCAGCAAGCAGCACTGATGTGGTGCAGCATTAGGCCTCTAAGCAGCTGCACTACCACTTCTGAGGAAGCTGCATGGGAGCAAGGAGAGGGAGTGGGAATAGGCAGAAGTAGATCAGACTGGCTTTTCTGGCTCATGCAATGGCAGTGGTGCACCAACATTGAGAGGCACAAGCCTCCATGAATGCAGTGACCATGTGAAACACATAAAGCACCACTAATGCTGCTGCATTTAAGTTGATTGTAATGAGCAAGTGGCAACATTGGATATTTGCATATGTATTCATAATAAAGAGCTTTACTGTGCAATTTTCAAGCTACATTAAAACAATAAATATAATCATGGAGGAGAAAGAGGCAACTTAGGTTTTGCCCTTAGTAAAGATGAACCCACAGGTAAACCTGTGTTGGGAACCACCACACTATCCTACCCACTTGGATTCACATTTCTCAAATCACCCTGACTCCTCTTTTAGGCAGGAGGAGGGCAGCACAGACACTGTTAGATGCCCAATGACATGGACAGGCTGTGTGCCCAGGCCATTACACCACTCAATACTCTATGTCCTGCCAGCACCACCATGCCACCACAGCAACCACCCCCAGGTCAGCTCCTCACAAGCTCATTGCTTGTAAATGTGCAGCACCTGTGTACACCAAGAGCCACTGCCATACATAGGCAGCTCAAAGCCCAGGGTTCTTTGCATCATGGCAGCCAGCCCATCCCAAGTTGCAGCCATCCCTATACAACCACACTACACCAACCTCAGTGTGGCCTTTCTGCCTGCAGTACACTACAGATAATCCATTACCAACATAGTGATACCATGTAAAAACCTGCAGTAACCTTTCTTGTGGGTTTTCATGCATGTGTAACTAGTATGCACAAATAGTTATTCCAAGACAAGGGGCCCACTTCTTGCTATAGTTAAGGTAAATAGAGTCTGAGACCCACTGCTAGCTGAGACACAACCACCACACCTGAGTAATCCTTGCAAACAAAATAACCCTCTTCAGTGCAGACTGTCTGGGTAGACACCGCTAATGAAGTTGAAGGACAAACAAAGGTCACAAAGCTAAGAGAGTTTTAAATACCTGCTTTGGAAACAAACCTCAACAAAACATACAGGTTTAAAGAAAGAAACAAAAACAACCAAACATATTCTTTATTTGCAAAGTACCATAAGATCTTTTGAGCTTCTATACCTTTACCTTAGTTTGTAATTAGGACTCTCTCAGTAACATGTGCATGGGATTATAGATTTCCTTCCCTCCCTGCCAGCCCCCCCCAATCAAGTTTCAAGTTTGTGGACCAGATCCAAGGAGCTGGTTTCTATGCATTCCTGAGGGAGAAAAGGCTATAGAAAAGTCTTTTATTTCTGCATGTATTTCCCAGAAGGCCCAACTAATGCAAAAGGAAATGTATCAGGCTTCTTCAATGGGGGGAGGGCAGGAGGGGATTAACATGTTTCATGGGCAGAGTGTGTGCAAGCCGGGAGAGTTGAGCACTTCAGTGCGAGCAATTAGATGCAATTCTTTTGTAAACCTTACGGTAAGATATCTGAAATACCCTTTTCAACAGAAAAACCTACTCAAGTAAATGTCAAAGTAAATTGTGCTGAAAAACAAGACTGTATGTCACAAAAAGCTACTGTAAAGGGGCACACTTGAGACTGCATATGTGCACCTCATGAGAATGACCACTGAAGCACATCAGCATCATAAAGTTAAGGCTATAAATTTAGGAGGGTACATTTTCATTCCAAGTCAGCATCATCTGCATGAACAGTTTCATGTAACTGCTAGCAACAATTTCCTCCTCCTAAACTGATTTTGTACATAATTGTCCACAAAGCTTTTCAAAAACTTAACAAATTTGGGTCTAGATTCAGAAAGATGCATCAAGATTTAAAAAAAAAAAACCAAAAAAAGGCAATTAGGAACAGAGCAACTAAGGAACAAAGCAACTAACTCTAAAATAAGTATTACAGGAAAACTAAATAAAAGGTTATTGCTCTAGGATCATGATTCTGGCTGCTGAGTCTATTTCACTGACAAAGCATATCTATAGGCAATGCACAAAGCAGCTTTTGCCCCACCTCACATCTCCAGGGACTCAAACCGTGACTCCAAATACCATATACACTGTCAACTGCAGTGCTCCCTGAGCCTCTGCTGTACCCCTCAGGGCTGTTTTTTCTTTAAAACGCTCCCCCTTCCACTTGCTTGCAAAAGTAAGGTTTAAGGCAGACATAGGCTAAATTTGCTGAAGGTACACGTTGCTTTCATTTTTACAGACGACAGGCAGCAGACCACGACACTCAGGTTAACAGGCTAACACACACTTACCAACATACAACTAATTGAACAAGAAGCTTAATTCAGAAATTCCTACTCCACCTGTATTTAAAGACTGTTTGCGGCAGTTTAATATAGCGCACAACTATTACAGCTGTCTACTCACTCAAAATAAAAACAAATTCCCAGAGTTAATCAGCATTAATATTAATTACAGTGCAAACAGACTAGGATATTTAACTAGTACACTCAATAACATAATCACTCACCCTCCTCTTCAACCCTCACATAGAAAAGTAAAAGCAGCAAAATTATTTATTTACTTAAAACCTAATAATCAGGTTGATTGTTCCAGGACTGTGATTTTAGATGGTGAACTACTCAGCACTGTATTTAAAACATTTAGTAAATCAATGGGAAAAAAAAAAAACAAAACAAAACAAGATTTAGGTACTTATTTAGATTTAGTACTTATATTTCCTGTAATCTCATTTTACAGTATCTGTAAGCTTCCACTTTTGCAAAAATATATAAATATATTCTGGAATTTTAACACTACAAATGATAGACATTTATACACCTCTCTGAACACAAAGATCAGCACTTCCAATGATAACCCATTTGCCCATGAAAAACAAACAAAACACTTATTACAGTTTAAGCAATATACAAGCAATTTAAGAGTTTATCATATTTACAGGAGAAGGTGAGATTGAAGAGCATGCTCATTCATTTAATAAGGTACTGAAAAGATCCAGCAGTCAGAAACTGATGATCAACAAAATGTGCAGGCTCTCACAGAGTAATTGATGCTTGGAAATAAGATGACATGGGGGATTTGCAATCATTAGAAACAAAATGAGGAGAGATCCATTTTCTGCACAGGGAACATGAGAGTAGTGGACAAGGCTTGGTACAGAATTTTACTCAGTCATTCCAGAGGTCCATGCTACTCAGGGGCTAAGGTAACACCTTTATTTTGCTTTTCTTCAGGGAAGCTTTTTTTGGAACACTTTTTTCGTGAGGTTATCTTTTCAGCTTTATCTGAAACTCATCACCCTACCCCCCCCAACACCCTGCCTCAAGCAAGAGAGAGGGCATTGCAGGGGTAGGCAGGACACCAGCTGTTGTAATTCTGGGGTGCTACAAGAAAACTGATTTCGCGGCTCTATCAAGAATTTTCCTCTTTTACATTTCTTACATAGTTCTACAATGCAGCCATGCCACAAAGCTGCAGAAGCAATGAAGGATAGAGCACAGCTGCAGCAGTAGCATGCACAGCTCTGCAGCACAGCCCCTTCTCAGGGCAAAACCCACTCAGCAGTTTGCTGCTACACATGCAGCTGCCTCACCATTCCATGCAGGGCTCACAAAGACTTCATCTATGTGCCTCTGAAAGAGACAACAAAGACCAAGGCAGCAATCAGTGTTATGGTTGTTTTGAACATATTTCTCTATTATTTCACCCAAACCCTAAACAGAACACAAAAACAAAAAAACCCCACACCACACCAAAAATAGTAATTCATCATTACAGCAGTTTTTTTTTTCATTATGAATCCGCTCAACCCATTGTCAAGTTAGAAGCTAAACCCTAGCATCAGTATATATATGCTTTGGAAACAATGTCTTGTCATTACAGAGTGACATTCTACCCAGTGACCAATCTGAAAATTATTCCGAAAAAAACCTTCCTCATTTCTCTTTGACTGTACACATAGCTTTGAAAAATCCCATGTAGATTTTTAAAAAGTCTCTGTCACAAAGCCAACACTCCTCCACATCTGCTCTTATTTGCCATGAATTATTTCAATATAAGTTCTCCGTATGAAGTCCTTCAACGTTGCATGACATAATTACAAATGTTCTCTCTGCATATTTTTACATATTTAACTGAGAGATTCCATGTCAATACAACGGAAATGTCTCAGTACATATTTATTTCATATGTTATGTCTACATGATGCTACACCATTTATTTCTCAATTTCTGATAAACTCAAGCACAGTGCAGGTATAGTTCATAAACAGCAATTATAACACAAGAGAAAATACAACGTAAGTACACTGACAGAACATCAGCTCAAAGTAATGCAAAGGGAACTCCCCAAATTGCACATGATAATTACGAGCCTTCATGAGAAGTCATATGTGAAGAAAAATTTCACTGCAGAACAAGAAAGTGATAGATTGTAAAATCAAAGAAATGGGAAAGTAAGTTTGAGCCTAAGACACCGGGCATTCCACATGCATGCCAGACCTCAGAAAACTTTATCTGAAAACCTGTCATGGGATCTGAAGTTGTCTGGGACAGTCTGGAGCAAACGAAAAGCAGCATTATGTCATGTTTTGTCTATGGTAGGTATACAGTTTGGAGAAACTCTCTCATCCCTCTCAGTACCACACATCTTGTCCAAATTACAATTTGACTAAAGCATTTGTGCTTGTAGTGTTACTACCCTGAAGAAGGCACATGGCCCAAAGGGTTACTGCAAATACACTAACAGAACACCTCCCTCTGCATTTCATCTGCCAAACTGAAGTCAATAGCAAGCGCCAGCACAACTAAGGATCTTTCCTCCTACACCAGTCTTTCCCTTCACAAGACTACAAATTCTCAAGCAGAGCAGGACCACTGATCTAGTGCCTCATGTCAAAGTGCTACTCTTAACATAGGGTTAAACATAGTCCCTTTCCCAGAAGCCCTGTATGTCAGGAGCCTCTAATGGGCCAGAAAGATGGACAAAACAAAGCCAACTGATACCGAGCTCAAGCAGACTCCCTTCTCCATTCCTGACTACTTCCTGAAATATTTCATCTGCTTCCATCACCCACAAATCCAAATCAAGAAGGCAGATTCTATAATAAGAGTAGTAAACACTCCTGAGCTTGTAACTAGCAGCTTCTCAAATCAAAGAAACAGGTATAACTTGTTTTTTCTTCCCTAAGTTCTTCATGCATCCTCAGAACAACATCTGAACTTCAAGCAAACAGTGCCCTTCAGGATCCTGACCATCACTAGATTTCCAGACAAGAAAATCTGTATTTACATGATTAATAATGTAATTACTATAATTATTTATAATAATATATTAGTACATATTATAGGTTAGGTACTACAATACCTATTAACAGTGATATAATTACTTATATTTATTAGAAAAATTTTGAAAAGTACAGACTTCTTTCACTGACTGATGCTTTTAAAGTTTAAAGCAACATTTAATATAAAAAGAGAAAACAGTCATGAAAATAGGGCAATGCACTCATTTTACTTTGGTCTTTTATGCAAATTTAAATGCCTTACTTTACTGAGATTTGTGAAAATATTCCTCCCAGTTGTAAAATTCAAACAGCAAATTCATATTGTCCACATAACCTAATTTCATGATCATGAGGCTATCAACCAAGTCCCTTAAAACTTTTTAGAATAAGCTACTTTTTAAAACAAACTTCCTTCGTTTAGTTACACTGTGACTTTCCCAGAGGCCAGACAAAGCATGGCAACTCAGCCCCTGCAGCTCTCCCCAAACCCCCTGATTGTTTGCACCTCTGGTAGCTAATGCAATGGGGTGACTTTGTCAGCACTATTTCTGCAAAACATTTTAACTGCAAAAGCCAGCATGCACCACTGGCTTCCGGTCTGGCATGCTGTGATACACACCCCCAATCTGGTCCTTGGTCATGCTGCTGAAGCAGCCGCACTAATCCCAAACGTTTGTGATTTTTTTCAAAAGAGATCATTAGTTTCAGAGCAGTTTTTGTGGACCTTATTTTACATTGATGAAGACTAACAGGAACAACAAGAACAGCCACAGCTACTTTGTTCACACAATAAACAACGTGAAACTGCCAGCATCATTCTGAATTGCCAAAATTGCTAAGTTTTACTGCACTATGTTAAATAGCTGGTCTACAAAGCAAAGTCACAAAACTGATGGCTGATAATTTCCCTCTCCCATTCACCCTCCCTCACAGCAGATGCCAACTACTCAGCCACATTTCATTAATAAGAAAAACACGCAGTCAGCTGATACAAACATGGTAACTGGAAACCTCTCATTGTTTTAACCATTTCGTTCTTGACAGAATAATGAGAAAAGAAACCTGAACACTGTCCACTTCTAATCCACAACTGCACTTCTTCAGGTGATGTTTACAGCACAATTCTGCCATTAAAAAGCAATAATTCTCATCACACAAATAAAAACTGCATTATGAAAATTACTTGGCAAATTCAAAGTTTTGTGGTCTAAAAACGAAAAGAAACAATGGCAAAATGTGACTTGTGTAAAACTAAAGAAGCCATGGAGAGGGACGCAACTTTCATGTAAGGAAGATGCTCATTTCCACTTGCTACCAGTGGCTGTGGTTTATGCCCTGACATCCTGGGCAGCCCAGCGGGTCCCGCTGTGAAGGTTCTTAACTCCAGTGCTTCTATTCCTGGAGTAGGCAGGCTGGAGAAGAGGCCACGGTCAACAGGCAGTTAGGAGCCCCAGTGAGGCTCCCACAGCAGCAACCACTGCTGCCAGGTCAGCAGAGGACCTCCTGCGCTGCCCCACAGCACTGGCACCTCTGCCCCTGGCTGTCAGCATCTTCAGAGCTCAGGGGAAAACTAATTACCACATAAGTGACAGGGACAAAAGCAAAGACAAAAGAATAGTCTGTACTGAAGTGCATCAATAAACAAAGCTTTAGAGAGTTATGCAAGACAGTAGTCATGTGGCATTAACATTTTAAAAAAAATATTAAGAAGGGAAAGGAATAGGGAAAAGCAGACACAGCTACATAGCCACATAGAAAATGGAGAGAGCAAAACACCAATGACGGGTACTCCAGATCAGAAGTATCAGCTTACCAATCCCCAAAGAAAGTTACACCATGTGTCAGGTTTCAGCTATTCAGGAGAAAAGCAGGTCTGTATCACACACATCTCCCACTGAGAGATGGGACTTGAGGATGCTCTCAAATCACTCCAACTGAGTGCAAAGAAAAACCGCTTGCACCCACGAAAACAATCCTCATCTCCCAGCAGCCTCAAAAGCCAAACCAAAACCAAGAAAAGTCTGCTGTGGCTAGCTCTCTGTGAAGGACCTACCACCACCAGGCCAAACTTTTACTTTCCTGCCTGCACCCATCCAGAGCTCACTGCACAATGATCTTTGGACATCACCTACTCAGCCACATTCCTCAGGAAAGTCTCCCTTCCCAACAAAGATGGACTTCCTCAAGAGAGGTATCCAATTCCTTGTGTGTGCCATGGTCTCACTTAAAAATCCGTCCCTATTCTGCACACTAAATCATCAACCCTATTTAGTCTGCTATCTGCTGATCTCCCTAGAAATAAATACATATATACATCTTTTTTGTCATAGTAGGAAGGGAAAAAAATTCAAGATATCAAACTTCAGACAGCACTGCATGCCCAACCACCACAAAACAACTCAAGTGATAAAGGTTCATTTCTCTGAATCTGCTTTTCTGTC
This sequence comes from Acanthiza pusilla, assembly GCA_036630365.1. Taxonomy (NCBI): domain Eukaryota; kingdom Metazoa; phylum Chordata; class Aves; order Passeriformes; family Acanthizidae; genus Acanthiza; species Acanthiza pusilla. Next base: position 9,917,542 of record JAXCHO010000053.1, read on the forward strand.
ATTGTTACAGTTTTAGTCTTCCTTTTCTGAACATATTTTTAAAAAAAAACTAATTGGGAATTCATAGTTTCAGTGAGACCTTGACTAAAGGTCATATTAAGCACATTAAAACAAAATTAACATATTTTAAAAAATTAAAGAAAATATACACATTAAATGAGCACCATTTTCTTCCTAAATTCTTAGCTTCTCAAAGTGCTCACAGATTCACCTCCCCATTTGCTTTTTTTTTTTTCTAATAGACAAAGCATCAATGTCATTAAAATGTAACAGCATCCTTTCAGTATTTAATAGAATCTTGTTATTAAGGAAAAGAGAACTTTTAGAAACATAAAAGATTATTATGATGTCTTATAAAAAGCAGATTTTATTCTTGGTTTGCCTTTTGTTTTGCACATATTTCCAAACAACACCCACTCGATTTTGCATTTGTGTGGAGTGCATTCTGTTTATTTATTCAAGCAAGCTTCAGTGATGCTGATAATCAAGGTACAGTTATATTTTTAAAATCACAAAACTGGAAAAAGCAAATACTAGTTATACAATACATACCACAAGTTTTAATAAAAAAGCAAAAGCACTGGCATGCTTTAGAAGCAATAACCGGAAAAAGCAATAATACATTCTAGAGCATGAGCATAACAGAGGTTTGTGCCTGTCATCCCAGCCCCCATCTATTAATCTAACTTCAGCATGTCTTTGGGCAAAAAATACTGATATTCAACTGCCATTCACTCTTGTAAACAAAGATTATTCTGTATACATTACTACAAATCACGTTGAAGCCTGAGCAAAATAAATCTCAAGATTCATTACAATTTCGCACTCATAGGGTAAACAAAGCAGCCAACTGTTCAGCTACAATTTACACAAAATAGGCACCACAATGTTTTTCATTAATTCTTCACATTTAAACTATATGGCAATATAAAACATACAGTATCCATAAAGAACGTACCAACAACAACACAAAGAAGACATCTTCACAATAGGTCATCTTAGACAACACTGAGGCAGTTAGGCATTGCTGTTCTTGGGGACTACACCTACATATGTCTCCAGCTGAACCAAGGCTATCGCAGAAAGCACAAAAACTAGTCAGAGATCCCAATGTACACATACACATTAATCTCCACACAGGCAACACGACTCAAGAGTCAGTTTAAGAAATTTCAATCTGCTGAGTAATTCAAACAACTTCATTGTTAGTTATGATGTAATGAAATTGACCAGTCAACAGTGACAACACTATGTAAGCCTCTCCTATCTGGAGCCTAGATGACAGCATTTTACAAGTATAAACAATTATTTTCCACTGCCACTAAATTATTCCCTATTGTGACAAATAATTTACCAGAAGACTCTTTAGATGAGCTTTCAATTTACTCTGCCTCACAAAATATCTAAAAAATTTATTTCTTACCTTCAACTCAAGCTGCATGGCTGTTCTCAGAGCTCTATTACAAGGACTGTAGCAAAAGGTTGCCTTGAGCAGTTGGCAATGCCTTGAATTTTGCCATCAAGTAATGAGTCTGCCACAAAAACAATGACCACATGGCAGCAGCCTGCTAGATGTAAATCCCTTTGCTGCTTAAAACTAAATTTTGGACAAGTATTAAAACAAAAACAAAACAAACACCCTAATACTACCTGAAAAGAATAGAAAGAAAAGAAAGCATCAGTGCTGGTCTCACTAACAGGATGCACATTAGCACTAGGTTACTTTACATTTGAGCAAGTACAAAAATAAGAGTATGAAACAGAGAACACTTAGCTCGGCACACAGTCAGCTCACAAGTGCTAAATGCTTCATCATGTAAATGGGAAAAGCTTTCTAAAGAGACACTAAGAAGCAGCAAAATAAATGTTTTGAGAATGGCTTCCTCCCTCTCCAGCCCTGCTTACCCTTTGCTCCCATAAGGCTTCAGTTGGTTAACATCTCTCTGTCTGAAAATAATTGCCTGCCTCCTAAAGGCGTCTTGGACAGTGTAACTCCTTAATCAGCAGGAGAACAGCTGAGTGATGTGAGGCATTTCCACCTTCTCCCTGGAGCAATTGCACCATCTCCACAAGGCACTACTGCAACATCAAGAACTAAAATGACTTTAGATGTGGTATTCTCCCATAATGAGAGCCACATTCCAATAAGCCTGCCCTCTAAAAACCCAGTTCTATTACCAGCTGCCTATTAGGACTTAGCTTATTGACACAACTATTGCCAAGGATCAATCAGTGCAGCCTGAATACGAACCTCAGGGAAAATCCATTTGTCTAAATGAACTCCCAGTATGTTTATTGAATATATACATACCTAGATACAAAAACACAAGCAATCATCAATTGCATTATCTTTAAATTTTTATCATAGTTGAAGATGGCAATGAGCAGGAGGAGGTTTACAAATTTTAATGTCATAGGAAGGATACCAGATTTACAAAACAATTTACAAAACATGATGAATTTACCTCTCTGCAAAAAAACTTAGAACATAACTAGTTATCTATTTCTCAGCAAATTGGAGATGAAGAGAGAAAAAACATGATCATGAGCTTTGTTAATACACTTGCAAAGGGTACACCAAGAAGGTCATGAGTGAATCAGAATAATACATATTTCAGCTTTCATCAGATTAGTTATACACACTGTAGTTTCACTTCACAATGAAACATCATCATCTAGAAGTTGCATGGATGCATTTCTTTAGAGCAAGTCACCTGTTCTTTTCACATGACACATTCGCTTAAAAATATACACATGATCCTTTCCATCCTCCTTCTCAAAGAGACACCAAAATCACCTTTTCTGTGAGAACACTTAATTCTTTCTTTTTATTCAGTTTTCCATCCTTCCCAACTCCACACCCTTCCTATCTATCCACTCTTGATTGTCTGTACCACACAACTCAGACATGTGGCTGATACTTCTATTCCCTGCCCCACACTCTTAATTTTGCAGTTCATTCAATAAACTAACAGCTACTGCCACCTTTTCCTCCTCCAAGAATTTGGGATCCACTTCCGCAGAAAGACTTACCGGAAAAGCAGTTTCAGATAAAACAGCCAAAGGCAAAATTGAGCAGGAGGAGGAGCAGAAGCAATCCTACTCAAAGGAGCAGGATCACTTAAATTATTTTCCAAAATTCTGCTTCTCCTCATCCCATGAGGCTCACTTTTTTCTCGTTTCAAACTACATGGTTAACTTCATATGACAGTGACCACGTCTCCCACTGCTGTTTAGATACCATAAATGCTTAACACACGAGTTAAGAGGGCCTGTTTGGGGCCCTTAAAAGCCACCAGAATACAACAGCCCTGGTAGTACCATAAAGCCATCAATTACACTTGAGCCGAAAGTCTTCAGATTTTTGTAGAAAATGGAACTCATTAATTGTGAAGGTGGCAAACACCATCTTTTCACAACCTGCAAATCCCTCTTCTTCACGTAAAGGGAACTACCTAATTTGGTTGTATCAGGGATAGCTTGACTGTTGGGAGGAAAGTTTCAGAAACCTTCACAATCACTTCCATAATCTCTAAAAAAATTCTCTGTTTCCTGAATGCTTTTTAAGCTCACATCTTCATCAACTACAAAAGATTAAACAGCCCTTGCTTCATGCTACATCACAGTAACACAGAAGCTTTTAAACCTTTTCACACAAACTCTGAAAAACAAATACAATTAGGTATTAAAATTAAAGTTCTGAAAATGAAGAAAGCAATCTTTGCTTTGGGAGATTAAAAAAAAAAAAAGGAAGTGCTTTATATCCTGAAAATGATCAAGGCATCCTGAGAAACTTGAAGAAATATGGCAGCAATGTAAGCATATACAGAAAGCTTGAGTACAAGAAAGTTTTGCCAAATGCTTAAGGCATTCAAGTCCAGAAAGAAATAAACTCCAGTATTTCATCATACACAGGCTAGACAGGGAAGGGGAAATGCTAGTGAAAAGCTCAGGTTTTTAAGTGTTTCCTATTCACACTAGAACACTTCCTTGATTAATCAATGTATTCCTGTATGATGCATGTGTATATGACCCCCAAACACAAAGACAGCCATTACACAAAGCACAGTAAACCTCACCAACACATTTTCAACTCTGCAAATGGCCACAACAAGAAGCAATAAGCTTCATGACTGATCCTCACTGCTATCACAGCTTCTCTCCCTTTAGCAGTTTCAGAGCTAGGCTGTTCCACATGCCTCTCAGAGATGTAAAAGCCTGAGTAGCTGACCTCAGGCTTTGGACCAGATCACACTGTCCTTCTGCCAAAGAGCTGAGCAGGGGGTTACAGCCAAAGTCCAGACACATGTCACAATTGCCATAGCAAACACTCAGCTGATTTAGTGAATTCCATTTTCCACCTGCCACAAAGTTCAACCCCAAAACAATTACAAGTACTTTACTCCTATGGGTAACTCACTGGCTGACAGCTGGGCTGAGACAGAGCTTCTGATGAATTCCACACCTTGCTGTGCATTTTATGGAAAGTTAACAGCTTTCACCCTCCCACTCCCTGCCTCTGCCACAAACACACACGCCTGAAGTACTAATATAAATACAAGGTTTTGAAGGATTGCTACACAGACTTTACAAATCACAACAGAGCCCCAGAAAAGACAATCATCACACTGCTGGTGCTGTCCTGGATATTGCATGCCTTGCCTCTTATTCTATACACTTAACCCTTTGGCACAAATCCCACTACTGGTTCAGCATGATGAGCCTGGAAAATCTGTGCCAACATGCGAAGAGAACAAACAGCTATGTGTGTAATTTGTTGTACATGATAGTATTAGGAATTTAAGGCAACTGAAAAGCAAGCTTGAAATACAACACTTCTTTGTCCTAGGTGTTAGAGACACCTACATATATAACCCAATTTACACAAGCTACATATGCTAGTCACTAAAAACTCACTAAACCAACTGTAACGAACTATGTAGTTTGATACTAAAATTTAGATCAAAACAATTTCTAAGCAGCTTGGTATTAAAATTTAGTCTAAAGTGATTTTAATTTTAATGATGCCTGACTTCTAAGTCCCATGGAGTATACTAGTCTTCAAAAGCAAGGTATCAACTATGTGTTTTTAGGAACCGCTTTGGAGTAAAGGAAATGAAACATCAAGAATTTAAACTAAATTGAATTTTAGCTACAGCTTTTCTCTTTGAGTGAAAAGCAATAATCATCTGTTTTTATTACAGTTTTGTCCTTCACATTCCTATACTCAGGATGACTCAGGAAACACTAAAGTTGCTTGTTCCAGTACATGCAGTACCCACCTGACATTGCTCTGGCTCACAACAGTACAAACAGTTCCATCAATACATTTTCAAAACATGACTTGCCAAAACACAGCACCTCAAAATGGTATTTTCCCTCTTTGAATGCTGAAATTGATATGCATCATTATTGTCAGTATCTCAGTAATAAAACTTTTTTTTTCTTGCTTTCAACAAGAATCTTAATACATGCCACCTTCAGATAGTATGGCCTATAAAAAATGCTTATGGCTTTACTGTCAGTATTTGATAATTTAATAATTTTAACCCTAACCAAAGGTTCCTCCATCTGTGAACAGAGAGCACACTCGGGGGTGGCAATGCATAAAGAAAAAAACTAATAGCATGTTGCCTAAGTAACCAAATACTGAATCCCAGGTACATTTACAAATTTCCTGTCTATAAAGTCTTAAATCTCAAGGCTTGAACATCTTGAACTCATGCAACCACAAAGGATTTTCAACACCTCAGGAAGGGTCTCGAAAGAACCTGCTGAAGTCATTTGATCACACCTGAAAAAGTTTTGGAGTCACAGCAGCAATCCCTCAAGAACATCTAACCAAACATTTTCATGGTGCTACTGGCACACTGCTTTTCCTGGTGAGGAAATCCACACTGCTTTTCCTAGTGAGATCATTAAAACATTTTTCAGAAGCCAACATAAAAACCTGCAAATCCTGAAAAAGGCTACAGTATTATCTTCTAGATGTGTATCTACTCCAGCTGAGCTTTATCCAGGCAGAAATTTCAGGATCTGGGTGAATGGTACAAAGACTGACCAAACATTATGGTCTGAACACTCAAGTTCAGAGCTGCCACAGCACCTCTCCAGCCAAAAGCACATGTCCAGATCATCAGAGTCTGTCCCGCATTTTATGTACCCATCTTCAAAGGTACATAAAATGTATGCATAAAATATCTAACATCTGCTTCCAGTATCCTTAATTTTTCACCACTTGATTCCCACTTCTACACATCTCCTTCTACTGTTCAGGCAGTTTCAATTAATGTTATTTATCTGGACCTTGCTTGGTTTTATTGTCTCGTAGTAGAACAGGACATAAACCCTCACAAAGCATACAAACAAGTTTTCAGGACCCTAAAGCAGTGGTTAGAATCTTAGCTGTAATTGATACAATAGCTAGCTAACATAACAAATAATGTCTTCTACTCTCAAGCATTACCCCAATCCACCCCTGGCACATTACAACTGCTATGGGAATGTTCTACTGCCACATGGCAGAAGCTGACAAAACAGAACAACTTTCCTTCTCTGGTGGTAACCACTAGACTAAAACCTCAGAGAGGGGGGTTGTGACTTGGGTGTTTTACAGAGAGCACTCTTCTCTCAGAAGACAAATGATCATGCTCTTCATGGTGTAACTGTATTCACTTGCATAAGGTCTTGTGTTCAGGTGGTAAGGCAACTCGATCCAGAAGTTACTTTGGCCTTAAAATGCATCTGTTTAACTCTGGTTAAAACCAAACATTGTAAAAACAATGCCTTATCTTCTGTCTATTCCTCTACAAAAAGCAATCCACGCTGACTAGTGCTAAACCTCATCTTTCTGATTCATGAAAACAAAGGGAAATGCTGTAACTATGCCACCAAGTCCACTTAACATGCAGTCCTGACATCACGACGACCTGTTTGCTGCTGCTTGTATTTAGAACCCAAGCAGACAACAGTTACCTCTTATTTCAGAGTGGACAGAAATACTTATTCGTATCCCAACAGCCAGTGTAAACCATTCCCAACACAAAACTACATGGATTAATAACAATACACATTGCTAGTCTAAATGAAAAAAAGTAGTTTGTAACACCTTCTAATTTTTCCTCCAAGTTTTCTTCTTTTCTCTTTCATAATGGACAATATCCTTCTAAATAAACCAGCAGCATGAACTTCCCAGTCTTGCTTGCACAGTCACTATGAACTTTCCACAGTAACCAACTGGGTCTTTCAGTACCAAAAACACTTTTGAAGGATGTTAAGGGATTGTACAGGAGCAGCATGAAGGGCACTTCATGGTCAAGGCAGAAGAAGAACATGAGGCTCTTAGTAACCACACAGCATGCTCAGCCTTAGCAATTCAAACTGAACAATACATCTGTAGCACTAAAACTCCCTGTTTTGGCAACTGTAGGCAACTGTGTCCATTTAAACGATCAATCACCAACCACTAGGCTTGGTAGCATCTATACACCTCTTCCTTCTGAATTAAATGATGGTGCAATGCTGGAGAAACTCTGCATGCAGTCCCAGCAAAATATGCGTCATTTCTCTCTCCAAGACAGTAACAGCCAGTCACTTCTGCCCTCACCTAGAGTCAGTACTGATTAGTCTAAAGCAAAAGCAAAGTTGAGCTGTCCAAAACAAAGGCATTGAAGAAACACAGTTTTATTTCATCCCCCTGCAGTGGTCCCACTGCACTAGTTCTGGTATTATAGCTCAACTTTTTCTAGCATTAATGTGAATCTACAAGTAACTCACTATTTCTTCACAAGGATGACTCAAGGAAAGTGATGCGTAGCAAAATTCTGTTGCTTTTCAGTAACAAAAATTCCTAGGAAGTGCAACATGGTGCACCTGAGTATTATAAGTGAGAATAGCTAACATGGACAGAGAGCTCTCCTTTCACAATCCTGATACCTGGCCACTACTGCATGAAGTAAAATTCTTTCAATGACACAGAGGTGGGTAAAGGAGGGAGAGCTAGAAAGATGCACCGAACATAAACATGCCGTTCCACATACCTTGTAAGCCAAGATCAAGCCTAGGTTTCTGCAGGAACAGCTTGCTCTCCCCACTAGCATAAGGTTTCTCTAATCAGCCACTATACTACTGCTTAAGAAACTACAATTTAGGCTTTACTTCATGTTCCACCTCTTTGAAAGCAAGTCTTACTTAACAGAGAATTAGAGTTATTTTTCCTCAAACTCTTTTAATCAGAGTAAAAACTCCCCTTGCATAATAGACTTCAAGTATTATTTTTGTACAAAATACACTAACGTAAATAAATAGCAACTAAATTGGAGTGTTGTTAGTGCAGCTATGATCAAAGTCAGATAGCCAACTCCAGAACATCACATTTGCCCCCAAATGTCATCTTCAAGTCTAAATGGGGAAAGGACAGCTATGTTCCTTATAAAATCTCCACACTCCAAGGAATGTAAATAAGATATTGTTAAAATGAAAGATCTAGTTAAAGCTATACATTTGTAACTTTTAAAGGGTTTCCCCCTCCTTTTCATATCTTTAATAAAAGGTTATAAATGTGTAAGGGATGGCTGTTGCCATGGAAATATGCAGGCCAACATCTCTCTGTGGGAACCTCAAAGCTCCCTTCACTGCCGGGTGCCTTGTAATGACAGGGTCACATTAGCACCTTTGACTCTCAAAGCCCATTTACTGCATAAAAATTAGCACAACTGACTCCATTCACCTTCCACAGACCAAACTAACTACCCCTGCTCAACTGATTTTCTGCTGCACTCGCCCATTCCCCCAGGACATGCTCCCAAACCTGTTTCAGCACCATCCTTCACACTACAGCAAATTCATCTTCAATGCATACTGCCTTCTCAGCAAACACTAAGCAGAAAACAGAGGTTACATAGGCCATCAGATGCTTCACCTGATCAAGTGCATCATTTCATAATCTGTTGAGAAATTTCTTTTTCCAAAGCAATTGACATATAATAAATCTGCATCATATTCCAGAAGATGGAAAGCAGAGCTATGAAGAAAAACAGAGGCAGACATGCAGCTACAGGAACTGAATTCTCATAAAAGCCAACAATTAAATTAGAGAACAGAAGACAGCCTCCGAATAATGGTTACTTTTACCTCTGGTAGCTGTCAGTGCTAAAAAGGGGAAAAAAAGTTCTTAAAAACCTCAGTGGAATTCCTGGGTATCAGTGTGTACCATTTGATGCACAATCAATTTATGCATACAGGAGGCCCATTTCAAGGCAAATGCAGATGTGTTTTTTTATCATTTTTTAATCAATTCCAAATAGGAAAATTCAACCATCTGAGAATGTCTTCTTATCATCATCTTAATACACACAAGCCAATATACACACTTAATTTGCTCAGTCATGTGTTTGTATGAAATAGAGATTTGTGTCACATATCCTCTGACAAGGCAATAATAAATCCCTTAGACACATAAAAGGTAAGATTCAACATACATTTAGAACTAATCTATCTACATATTTGAAGAAAGAAACTACTTCAGTAGTATCTACCCTCATTAAAAATAGCCAGTCAAATATTTTAAACTAATATACTGTGAATATATACCTATGAGTTGGTTCTTTTACTTTTTAATTTTTTGGAGAGAGAAAATTGCAGAGAGAAGAGTTCTTAAGCCTATGGAAAGGTCTGTCTCACATATTCATCATACAATTCTTCACAACTAATTCTAGTACAAAAGAAGTGAAATGAAAATTACATTGTGGATCTCACCTAGAAGATAATCAGGATGACCTTTCAAGGCAGTTTATCAATTTCACTGATGCTGAGTAAAACCGAAGTCAGATTCAACTGAATAGTAAACTATTTCCACAAGGCCAAGCATCTAAACATTTAACTGGAGATTTTCAACAACCCCAGTAATCGAATGAAGAAAAAGGCAGTCATTCTCTCATCTAAATAAGACTATATTTTAACAAGAAAAGAAAACTTAATTCTTCCTACTTAGCAAAATACAGACACTTTTTAATGGCTTTGCAGGGTTTGTTTTTTTGCTTTCATGCTTTTTTTGCTTTCCATCAAAGCATCACTTTCCATCACTTATTTTCTTTACACCTACAGTTCTGATGGATGAATAATTTTCTGACAAATGGACCCTTTAGGTGGGGTACATCCACAGCCATATACAGACAGGGATCTGTGTGCGCATACATATGCACCTCTAGCAAATCCTTAGTAATTATATGCAATTGTTGAGTGGAAACAGGAATGCCTAATTTCTTGCCTCTGGCCATTTTAGGCACTTTTTGTGGAAAGAAACAACAGATATATGGGAGGGGAAAAAAAAAGCTTTGAGCACAGCATTGGTCCAGGAGACCCCTAATGCAACTAAAGCCTGTTACTTGGGGCTTTTGTTTTTTGGAGGTTGTGTGTGTGTGTGTTTTTGATTGGTTTGGATTGTATTTTTATTGTTGTTTTAGGGGTTTTTTTGTTTGGTTTGGATTTTTGTTTTTGGTTTTTTTGAGAGGTCAGGAGAGTATGCTTGCACAGGGCTCTGTACCACAGGGAAACCTCTGCAGGCATTTGCCCAGCCCCAGCTAAATTCCACCCACACAAACCTGCCCCAATTATTAACTTCTGTGTGCAGACCACTCTCCTCTTCTTAAATGCTTTGCAGACAATTCTTACCACACTCAAATTAAGTACAGATTTAGACACAACAATATCTCATGGCCCACACTGCAATGTCTGTCATGAATTACAGAGTCTACTGAGAACATCTGAGATGGGGCTCAAAGAGAAGGGCAATAAATATTTTATAAGATTGGGTTGAGAGAATATTGATTGTCCCAAAGCCTGTCATTGTGTTGGTTGGTCCAATGATCCTGTTTCCACAAACTCTGTCTTCTTCACATCCGCAGACAAGCAAAAGGAGTCTCATCTGATTTCATTGAACAGCCAAATGTTCCGCTTGCATTAACAACCAGGATTTTATTTGTGAAATGTGACTTAATGTCTTCTGAATAAATTCAAGCATGACTAGATGAGGTGAAAGCACAGACAAGAGTATCTACAAAATAGTGCATCAACATACATTCTTACAAGTTGCTGTAATTCTAACAAATAAACCAGGGTTATCCATGCACATAGTACAATCCCAAACACCACATGGTAATACCCGTTTAGTCTTTCCTACTGTCACAACAAATTAGCTGCAAACCAGAATGGTAAGGTAATGTACTTTATCAAGATAAATAACTGGATTAACTGTGTCTTCACACAACCTTTGACCAGTCTATATCATACTCAGCAAAACGAAAGACAGCACCTTTTGAAGTATCCCAGAATTATGAGTTTAATTACAACAAACCTAATGAAATTCAAGCACAACTTCAATGACCTGATTTAAGATGTCAATTCAATGTGCACTTTGTTTTTTAGAAAGTCTATATTGCTCCGCTCTCCCCAGAACACCTAAAATTTACACAGAAAGAGAACTCAAACACAAATCCAAGAACTTCCACATCTCTAGGTTTCTTCCCTGCACTGTTTTTCCAGTAACACACAACCATAACTCATTATCTCTTTCAGTGGAACTGAGAACAAAGACATTCTATAAAAAACAAAAAGCCTCCACATTTCTATGCAACTCTTTGTATATTCAATGACAAAGTTCATACAGTATCATTTGTTTATTAAAAAAAAAAAAATCAAGCACAACTGAGCATATACTTATAAAATCAATTAATTGGGGCAAGAAGAATGCCTGCTTTATATTGGGAGAAGGAGGAAAACTCAGAAATACACTTAAAAGCCTGCCCATGAAAACTACTCTTGAACAAAGCAAGAACTATAATCATGTTTCATGCATTTTTCCCCCTATTCCTCCGCTCTGCCATTTGCAATGCATGCAAATCTGTGTGGACCTGGAGGTTTTATTCACGCACAGGGAACACCAGCCTCTCCACTGTCTCGCCTTGCTGCAGTTCTGTCAGACCTGCTTTAACTTCCAGACAACCTTTGGTCTCTCTACTGCATACCAGCAAAGAACTAACCAAGTCTGCAAAAGTTTTTCCTCTCCTCTCTGCTTTCCCAGTGCACCTGTCCGTCTCCATAAACCTTCCCCTGTTTTGCATACCCTTTTCTGTCTCTCAGCTCAGTTAAGTAATCAGATGCACTAACGACGTCACAATTTCCCAGTGTGCTAATTCCATGTATTTCCCAGTCGCTTCCATACTAGTGCTCCATCACCTACACATCTGTTTAGCATGCACAACCCTGCTGAGGAACACACCAAGCTCCTTGCAAGAGACAGGGAATCTGCCTGTCCTTGCAATGAGGCCAAGAGGTACTAATTTTGAAGCAGTGTTCAATCCTCTTTAGCCTGCCTCATATATGGGCTAATACTAATTTTTTAAGAGGATCAATGCACAAAATGCCTGGTGGATTATGAGTTCACTGCTGCACATGAACAGAGACAAAAAGAAATAGGTGGAAGAGCAGGGAAAAGATGAAAAAGTGTGTCCACTGTTTCTTGTACCAACAAACTTGGTTCTAAACTTGATACATGGTCTTCAATTAACTTTATTTACAGTCTTTATAAAGGTTCCTAAGTTCCTTATCTGCTTTCCACAGATTTTTATTGTTTTGTCATCTGTCTTGTTTCCCCGTCAGGCCACAAGAACTGGCCCCCGAGCACAGAATAACATACACTTGAAGTAAAAGCTGCAGTTTGGTGCTTTAAAAGTCAAAGGTCTCAGAGTTACAGTACTGAACATAACATGCATGCCTCTTCTTTCAATAAAACTCTTTTTCCTCCTCCATACCACAATTAAAAAAAAAAAAAAGGAAGGGGGGGGAAGGAAAAAAAAAAAAAGAAAAAAGCACTACACATACCAAAAATAAGTTCTGGTATATTTATTCATTTCGTTTTCAGAAACACTCACATACCCCAAAACGCACTGCACCACAGCTTGGTGTTACAGGGAGTAGAAGGAAACAGAGCAGTTCTTGGACACCCTTGGCTAGAAGTGGAGCACAACACATTTCTTAATGCAGGCAATATCCTCCCTCAAGGTGAAGGCAGGCTGCAGCAGCACCTCCAGAAGGCTAAACGGCCCTTTGCATTCCTGGAACTTTACAGGCAGATAAAAGAACATAAAAGCTTTTTGGCCAGAATACAACTAAATGTAAGACCTCATTAATCCAGTTCTGGACAGCCAGATCTGTAACTTCCCAATCCAGGATGATGGCACACATTAGTCAGAAATATGAGGTGCTACTTTTTTCTCTGTAGCTGAAGAGCTATGGGAACAGGAAAAGTAATTTTTCGTTCCTTTTATTAATTCATCCAAGAAACAAGGACAAAACCCACATATCAGAAGGGAAACAATTAAAACAGTTTCCACATCTAGCCTGCACAGCTACATCAACACACAGGCAAGTTAACTGCAAACGGAAGCTGCAGCAACGCCTTTTGGCATTCCCAAGCTCCTTTCGGTACACAACCAGTTGTATGCTCCACTGAAAAGCAACTCTTCAGCCACTTCAACCTCCCAAACTTAAGACACAAGTAACATAAGTGGGACTTTCCTCATTCTTTTCAATACACTTCTTTTACCTGTCTACCTAGACACTCAAGCACAGGACTACTATGCAAAGCCAGATGAAGAAGGCCTTATAAAAGACTGCTTTATCATCAGAGAAATGACTAGTTAGAAAGGAGGCAGAAAACTTCAGAGAAAGAACAACCAAATAAAAAGCCAAAAGCATTTCCCAGCTCCTTGTTTACATTATGCAGCTTCCCAGATGAGCATATCTTTCTTCAGTTAATTAACATGGCATACAGCAACTGAGTATAGGGCACAAGAAAGAACACTCCCCCAAACTGTTTAATAGTATCACAATGAAAGTTTATGATCTGCTTTGCTTGGTTTTGCTGTCATCTTTAAATCTCCAACCTTATTCTCACATGCTACCCAGCATCTAAAACACTGAAAAATTCTCAGTCATGTCTACAAGTAATTAATCCTCAGTTTAACAAGAAGCATAATAGATCACCACCCATTCATGAATAACACTTTCATGGTCATATACCTTCAGAAACTACTTTTCAACTCATTTAAATCATAGAATATGAATCCAGCAAGATCCAACTCTTGGAAGCACAGAAGACTTACAAGAAATGTTAGTCAGCTTTGGCAATTATTCCAAGTTACCTCTGCATAGCAGAAACTGGGATAAGTAACTTCACTTCTAAACATCCAGGGGAAATACCTTATATTCTCATTATCTACAAAATCCCTATTGTCGAGGAGCGGGGGGAGAAAGACACGTACTACTCAATATGAGTTATAAGCAAGCTCTGAGTTTATTCAGTTGTTTACTGCTTAAATACTGTTACAGTTAATTATGCCTACGAGTCATAAGGTTATTGGTCGTATGCAAAGAACTTTAATTAATATATCTTCCCCAAAGAGAGCCACAACTCTTAACACCCTCCTTCATACCTTTCACTATAACTAATTCTTGGGCCAATCTGATGGTGCTTTCCACAGGGCTTGAGGTCATGGTGACCCTCAGCCTGTATCACGTATACCTCTAGGCCTAAGCTTTGCCTTGCTCACACAAGGCTTCAAGCCATCTTGTACCAATTTTGCAACAATTTCCCCCTTTTTTCTTTTTGTGGGAGCAAGGTCTGATTGATGTACTTTTTCATCATTCTGTGAATTACCTTAGAGCAGTATTGAACAACATTTTGAAAGTTATTATTATCAAAAGCAACAGTAGCACTGTTTCATACAAAATTTTGAGCCACTCAGTGATTCTTTAGCTTTGAGTAAACTTTTTACCTTAACTTATTACTATGTGGTTACTTAAATCAATTTTGCTAGCAAGCACTACTTTAGCTAATTGAAACTGTGAAAACAATATACACTGTTGTTCTAAAGTCTCTGTCAAGCTCAAATCTTGATTAAGGACTCTATGGTTTCTTCTGAACTCTGGTTCTTGATTCTGATCAGGTGAGCTGGTCATTGCTTTAAACCTGTTGGTGATAGAACACATGCATACTCTCTTCTCTAGGTTAACAGGTTACTTGAGCTTTGTTATTGTGTGTTATTACACATTTAATTGTGGATATTGCATTATGCACGAAGGTGATCAAGGCAACAATGCAACCACAGGTGCAATACATAAGAGAAAAAGAACAGTACTTCAAAAATAGATTATTAATCATTTAGCTATTAGCTACTACCCAGAGTCTACAATCACTGGAGAGTCCCATTTTTCAGGCGAGACTTGAAAACCTTGCCCAGGGGTTCCAGTTCTTATGAAGCTGAATTGATGAGCCAAAATGACTCAATTGCAGTTTTAGGGTAGAAACATCTGGGATTAAAGATTCAGTACCCGATCAGCTTAGGGCCAGGGCTTGGCCAGAGCCCAGGCCTTCACTGAGAGGGTCTCCTAAACCATCTGACAAAGAAGCTTCTATTAATAGCAATTCTTTAAAACAATACACTTCTTACAGATAACTACACAGGGTTATGTGAAAACTTTTAAAGTAGTTGGCATTGTTATTTAGTTTTCACTAAGTAATCAATGGCATCATAAACAAATGACAAATAACGGTGAACAAAGGAACGCATATGTGTAGCAGAGAACATGAAGCAGAGAACTCTGAAGCTCAGCTGCTCAGGAGGAAGGCCAATAAGGAACATACCAGGGGATCCAGAACATCCCTCCTTCTTGCAGGACCTCTTAGTGGTATAAATCCACACATTTTGGCAGGGTACTGCTGTATCCATGCAATATTCATAAAAAAAGTTATCAAGTGCTCAATGTAATCGCTGTTTATACAGGGACTGGAGTGAGGATAGGAGAGGGGACTGAATCATAATACCAACAAAGAGATGGCAACACAGCATAATAAATAAAGTCTGTGGGCACACCTGTACTTAGAGTGTCCAGAAAAGCCTATGAATCAGTGTTACAGTTTTGAAATAGATCCGTTCACATCAAACACTTCATTTATTGTAGAAGTAACTACCGCCCTCCCCACCAGCTACAATGGCTTTTGTTTTTCATAAAAAGAGAAAAGAAATTTTTAAAAAACAGCTATAGACCTATTTTGGTAGGTATGAATGCAAGCAGCTTTTGTCAGCAGACTCCCTGAAAATTGAGAAAGGTATATAAAGTAATTGCTTCAGGAGAGGGGAGAGATGGTGGAGTACTTCCTCTCCAAGCCAAGAGATCACAATAAAGACACAGTTAAGATTTCATCTGTCAACCCAGCTCCCCATTAACAAAGCTTTCCCTTTTTTTTTCCCCTCTAAGAACACATTTACCCCCACATAAGAACACACATAGAAACACATTCCCATGCCACTCATTTGCTTTCAGTGGAAAAAAGTCACCTATACCTCATCTCTGCTACTGGCAAAAATGATGAGTGCCCATCCATACATAGCCCACTCATCCCAGGCAGCACACTCTACTAACGTTCATCCCCGCACAGTGGGGAACATGGCACATAACAGTGTTTCACCCTGTAGGAGCTCCTCGGTTCTTTCTTACAATGCCCCTTTCTAACTCAGTTTGTAAATTATACTCCCACTCCGGCGCAGCCTCCACATCCACCATCCATGCAACGAGCACGGCTTCCTTTAGGCGCACTTGCGTAACTGCCTGAGCTTGCACTCTTTCTAATAAAAGAAGTCATTAAAGAGTTCTCTAACAAAACCTCCATACAGGTATCCAAAGGGGAGTATGAGATCAGTAGCTATTTCTGAGCCTGATGGGCACAATGCAGTCAACAGCCCAGTGCTAATTACTGTAGGAATTTTAATTTTCTTTAAAGAAGAGGTTTTATTACTACATTGATTTCCAGAGCTGCTAGAAATACTTGGGTGCCTTAGACTTAAAGGTGATGTTTCACATTTTTCAGCCAAAGTAACTCTCCACAAGAGCTATGTGATCATAAAGACATGAACGAAGATGGGGAAATATTTCAGCATTAAACCAAAAGCAGATTTGAAAAACCCCTTAACCTACAGATCCATCAGGCTCCGTCCCACACCAGGGCAAGATCAAGCTCCTGCTCCCCTCCCTGCTAAACGCAGTCACGTAATAGAAAGGAGCTGCAACAATGAAGTTACCACGGCTGCATTCATCCACTCAATCCTTCTCCCTTAAACGCCCATGATGCGTAGTTTTGTATATGGGGAAAACACCATGCAACAGCCCACACCTCCGGGAAGCACTGAAGACATCCGCTCGGAATTAGCTGAGGGGCAAATAGGGACAGAAAACTCTCACTTCACCTGTACCTGGCAAACTCGGCACCTCTGTGGAGACCTGATTTAAACTCTCCTGACAGCTGAAAAATAAAACAGCACATAACAGCTCTTCAGAACACATGCAGCCGATTACCCGACAGCAAGCACCCAATACCGCGTCCTGCTCTTCGCTGAATAAGGGACGGCGGTTCCCAGCACACAGCGGCCTCCCCGAACCGCCCGGACACACTCCTGGTAACCTGGGCCGCTGGCCCTTGGAGAACCGATCGCTTCCCAGCCGGGCGAAAACGCCTCGCACCCGTCCTCACGACCCTCGGGCGCGCCCCCAGCCCCCGTCTTCGCGGCAGGTGCGGCTCAGCACGGGCAGCGGGGCCCGGCCGCCGCCCCGGGCACGCACCTGGAGAAGCCGCAACCAGCGGGCTGGCGGTCGCTCCCGCCGGAGTCTGCGGGGCTCAGGGGCGGTGGGAGGAAAAGCAGATTTATAAACCTGGCAGCCCTCGCTCATTTGCTGCTGAAAGCTCCTCCTCTCCGCCTCGCTCCGGCCGCGTCGCAGGCGGGGGCTGCCAGCGCCCTAGCTCCCCGCCCGAACCCAGCAGCGGCCCGGGCCCCGTCAGGCGGCAGGACCGACTGCGCTCCGTAGGTGCGGCGGTGCCGCCCGCCCCCACGCCGGGGCCCCCGGCCCCGCACCCACCTCAGCAGGAGAAGGCGCAGCGGGCACGGACCGTCGCTGCCCCAGTAGCGACCGCTCCCTCGCCGCCTCCCGCTCCCTCCGCCCGCCCCCCGCCGCCGTCTCCTCCTCCCCCGGCCGGCGCAGGCCCGCCCCTCGGGCGTTCGTACCTGTGAGGGGCTGCGGCGCTCCCCTCGCACGGCCCCCGCCCGCCTCGGCGCTTTCCCCGCGGCTGGGGCTGGGCCAGCGCAGCCCCCTCCTCCCGCGCCAGCGGGGGCAGGGCGGCGGGAGGGGCAGCAGCAGCAGCAGGAGGAGGAGGAGGAGTTGGTGCCCGTGTGTAACAAGTTTGGGTTGCCCCGCAGTATGGCGGCCGAGCGGCGCGGGGGGCGGACCCGGCCCTCGCTGCCGCGGGTTGAGCCGCGCTGTGCTCGGTGCTGCCCGTCCCTTCCCCCGCGCCCGTTAACGCCGGCGTCCCCGCGTGACATTAGCCGGGTCACGGCGCCGGCGGAGCGGCCCCTCCCGCGCCACCTGGGGCTGCGGGGCTTGGCAGGGCACCGAGGCGCCTCTGCCGAAAGCAGGTGCGGTGTCCCGCAGGTCGGCCGGGCCGTGCGAGAGCCGCCGCAGCTCCTCGCACCTCGTGCCACTTGTCGCATTCCCCTGCTCCTCCTCCGCCTTTTCGTCTGGGGTAGGATGGATCCGCTCGCCGCAGACCACAGGGAAGACCGCACCTGGGATCCATCCTCTCAGCAACATGGGAATGGAGTAGCTCGTATCGAAAGCAAACGTTACTGGAATTAATACACCTTCAAGCACAGGTTCGCCTAGGCGACTGCTTGGCGGTATATAAAAGGAGGAAAGAAAATAGGTCAGTAAATGGCACAGATCTCACCCGGCATCCTTCTGCTGAGTCACTGATGGGTTATTGATTACCATCATGTCCCTGCACGCCTGGCGTGACTATTCGGATGAATGACATGGACTAACACATGGGTGTCTGTTTTTGGATTAGGGTTTGTTTGGGTTTTTTATTGCTGTGGAACAGGTGATACCAGTGCGATCATGAGATTGCCATAGCTTGGTTAGCAGGAGTCGTTGAAGCAAGACTGGACAAAATATTTAGTTTGGCAGATATTGCCACTTGCTTTACTGGCTGACCTTTAAATTCCAGCATTACACAACACTGTATTTTTACAATAATATGGCAGCCAATTTCTAATAATTCACATTAGCTGTATGTAAGAAATACCATCAAGAAGAAATCATTGAGAAAATTGAGCCTCTTAAAGACATGGAGACACAATGATAACCTCAGATGTAGAAAGTTTAGATTCAAGGCAACCTTGATATTTCAGGCTCTCTGAAACGGTAGGGTTTGAAGGAGGATATTAGCATAACCAGCGAACAGTCTGTTGTGTGGAAAACACTGGGAAATCAATTTCCCTGCATTACACTTTCAAAATGGTGATTTAACTTAGGCCAGCTAAATATTGGGTAACCAGTGTCCGTCACACCATTGACATCAAATAGGGTCATACGTCAGCTAAACATTGGATATGAAGCATGGAGAAGAAAGTAGGCATACCCAGCTCTGGGAGACAACAGTAGCAGGGAGCAGGGGGAGCTGAGAAGCCATGGTCTGCCAGGAAGGGGAAGAACCGCTTCTGATGATTAGCCTGAGTCTTACAGGAGCACAAAGGAGGATCAAATGCACCCATGCCAGAAAATCCTTGGTGCAAATACAGTAGCAGGATAAAAAATCCTTATTTTATTTGGGCAATTGCTGTAATTTATATGAGCAGAAGATTAAGCTGCATCTCCACTGGGACTGACTGCTGGTATTAATATGCTAGCAAAACCCTCTAGTGTAGACAAGACTTGAAGCATCTCCTGAGGGCTACAACTATGAAATGGTATTCCAAGGGCAGAGACAAAGATGCTTTTATAATCTCTCATTTTACAAAGTCTAGGCTTGGGCAGTTCTTAGCTCTGAGTAGGAAAATCACAGGGATTTTGTCAGGTTTCTGCAGGGAGCCTGCAATCTGCACAAACTTCCAAAAACCCAGAGTGGCACAAAGTAATTGGAGCAAAGGCTAGCACCATGACAAAATTTCCATTATTTCTGACTCTATCCAGGTTAGATTTCATGACCTCTTAAGCATTGTGTTGTTCATTTGTATAATGTAGTTTTCAATCTCCATTCTCAGCAAAACCTGCAAAATCTTGCAGACTTGAAGGCTGGGGTAAAACAAAAAATTGATATTTGTACCTTGTCAAATGCCAGATTCTTGGTCACATTCAGAACCTTCTTTCAAGTAAAATGTTTACCAAATGGGATTTGCTGAGAAAAAGAAAACACTAATAATAACAGTGTTGAAAACATAAGGCTAATACCATAAATTGCACTGCTGAAAATTCCTATCGATTCCAGTTATGTCGTGTTTTTCACCAGACTAAAAAACAATTGGCCTCCAACACAAATTTGAGAGGTTTTCCAGACGTCTGTAATATAAATTTGGGTTGTATGTGAACTAGTGTTGTAAGGCTAAAGACACTGGTCCTCACAGTAATTATAACTGATTTTTTCTCCAAAAAAAATTATAATCTTTCAAATACTGCATGTGGCAATGAGATCATATAATGACTAATTATTAATACATGTCCACATCAATTCCATAATGCATATTCCAAGGGCATGGAGGAAATGTGCTTTTAAAAACTTCTAAGAATAATAAAGTCTAATCTTCAAAAGGACACAGTGCTTTCTGTGAAGTAATAATATGTAAAGACTGCCTCAGTCATAATACACTTAGTTCAGACAACGTGTTGAGGGTTGAATATATAGGTATTTTAAGTCTAGGCAAGCTGTGTCATATCTGAGCAAGAAAGGTGTAACAACTGATTGTTGTCTTAAACCTGCATTCCTTGTTAAACTCAGAAACAAATAAGCTACAGGGTAGAAGATACAGGAGCAGAGTAGAGAATGAGAGAAGACCAAAACAGTCTCAGAAGCCAGCTCTGAGACTGAGGGCAGATCTGTCCAAGAGTGAGTGAGTGAACAGGTGGTAGGTTTTTACTAAGTCAGTGAAAAGGGCAGTGAACATGCCCGGAGGTTTGCAAACTGATATATAGTGCAGGGAATAGGTCAGTAGCAGAGCACATGAGAGAATGAATGGATGAGAGGATAAAAAGAGGAAATAGTTGGGTTGAATGAATGTGACTGTGAACAATTCTGAATAAAGTCAAAGTTACAAGCTATACCTTTATATTGCTATGATGGCATGACTTTTCAGATCGCTTGCCATTGATGTAAGCCAGCATTAGAGGAAAAGGACACATATTGCTGAAAAAAATCCCTTTTCACTACCAATTGTGGAAAAATAACAAAATAAAAATAAGGATTTAAGATACATTTTATAGTCATGACAATAAAAACAGTTTTGGAAACACTAATACAGAAAAATAAGCACACAAAGTTCATTTAAAAGCATTGCCCAATAAATAAATGTTGATTAGTGTTATTAAACTACTAGAATTGACATAGACCTAAGATTATTTGCAGAGCAGGAAGATGCCATTAACTATCGTAGTTAGGAACCTGATACACAACAGCTCAAAGTGATTTGTGCAAGATTATACACTAAGTCAGTGGCAGAACCACAGACAGATAAAGCCTTGACCTTTTACTTTTGTATCTTCCCCATCAGGCAGAGAAAATGCATTGACTTCACTTTTGCAATTACAGAGGCAATGAAGCTAAATTATAATAGTCAAGGGGTGTTATCTCCTAACCGTGGGGTTTTTTGGGTTTTTTTGGACTGAACACTTCCTATATCATTATGGATAAACATGGCAATTATGTAGAGGATACACTCAGAGACTTTAAAACTGTCCCTGTATTTACCATGTTTGTATGCCTAAGACAGAAGAAGAGGGAGCTAAGTAAATGCTACACAGACATCTGCATTTAGATGATGTAGTGCAAGGGAAGTGCATGGCTGGATGACGTGGCAGAGGAAGGTCTTTTTCTCTGCCTTTGGTGGATTGAGTGGCTAAGGATGCTGTAAAGGTCACAGAGAATTTTTTCCTTTTATTTCCTAATCTGGAATAACAGATTTAGTGGAACTGCACTGTAGGTTAGTGTCTGACTATGGAGTTATCGGTAGTCCAGTCTCTGTTAAATCTCACTGCAAAGCCTTTTAGAAAGTTTGTTAAAGGAATGGGGGACATGGTGAATTTAGGGAAGGGTGGCAAAAGTGGTAGGGATTCCCCTCACTCTGGTGCTGTGTCAGCATTTGTATTTTAAAATTATATATCACTAGCAAATTACATTACTAGCATACTTTGCTCCTAGACAAAATAGCAACAACAAATATTTTGTGTTAATAATTTTCATTTATCAGTGTCCAGCTACAGAGCCTTTAATTCTTACTCAATTATGTGCATAATTAAAAATTAAGAAACTAACCACTCCAGTGCTCTTTTCATAGGTAGATGGCATGGAAAGACTTAGAATCAACAGTCAAATGAATCATGAAAACACTTCATCCACTCTACATGATAGAAGAAGTGCATGGGCTAGTGAAGGAGGCACATGTTTATTAATGAGAAAAATAATAAAAAAGGTGTCAGCAGTGCCTGCCTCAAGGGACAAGGTCAATGAGGCAACATCAATAATGTAGTACATTAAGAATAATGAGGAAACTAAAACTCAATATATTGTTTTTTGGTTTCTTTAAAATGTAATCACACTTCTGAAAAGATCAAATTAATGAAAATTGTTTAATGGAGTCTTCACCAATCCCAGGAATTATTTCTGATTACATGTTTTTCACATGTGTAATATCAATATAATGATATTACGTCAAACTACTGACGTCGGGTGACATGTGCTAGTCATGAATAAATATGAAACCAGAGAGGTAACAAAGGTGTTCAGTTGTTAACACAGGAAAAGCAAATGTTTGGTGTGACAGTAATGGATTGAGACATTTATAAACTTTATACTAAGCTTGCATTCTTTCTATATGAACCCTACATTTTTATTGCTTGCACTATTACAATATTTTATTATGTTTTCTTATTTTCCATACTTCCTTTTATTGACTAATAACTTCATATCACTCTGTACAAAAACAAATTAAGAAATGGAATTTTAAGGGATTTTTCTGGTGACAAAATTGACTGTAAAAGATAGTAATCACAGACCTGTCTCCTTTATGTATACATATCTCAGATCATAGTATGGCCTGAGAAGGGGGGAATGCATCACCACAATAGTGAGCAAAGAGTTTGCCTTTTTATTATTCAGCATAGCATTTTAATTCAGTTACTTTCCATACACACCGGTTTATTGGAGAGGATCACTAGTGGGACTCTTTGATTTGTACCAATGCCTGTAACTGCTGAATTGCCGAGCTAAAACATGTAGACTCCCAAGTCTGAACCTTGATAGAAAAATAATGATAAGACATGTATCTCATAGTTGGTCCTGTTCTCGTACTGGGCATCTGTCTCAAGTAATGCACAAGCCAGTTGATTCCTGTTGATGCTTTCATTATTTCTAGTTTTTTACTCTTCATGTATCTGTAACTTGCTGTAGTTCTGTGCTTCTTGCAAAGTGCCAAAATCCTCTGTTCCCAGCACCTTTAGCCAAAACAAGGCTCTCTGAATACAGATTGAAGGACATATTCATTGCCTTAGGGCCTGAAAATATGTAAATGACTGTGAGATGGGGGGAGCAGGCCTGGGGTGGTTAACATCATCACCTAAGGGTGAGATTGGAGAATTTAGGGCCAGTATGCTAATGGCACAGAACTTGTAAAAAGGTGAAGGGCTCATGACGCAGTGTCCATTTTGGGTGTTGTCCCTGAGTGGGGTTTTGCTTGCCCGGATGTACCTCAAAGGCCTTTAATAAATTTGTCCACTTTTTATACTCCTGATTTGTTTTGGCCTCTGTTTCAGGTAGCCTGCTTTTAGGCATCACTGTCAACACTCAGACAGCCATGAATCCACAAAATGAGAAGGCAGCAGTGGAAATATACTGTGAATAAAAGGTGAAGCAGACTGCTTTCCTCTCCTTGTGTGACCTTTTTTTTTTTTTTTTCTTTTTTTTTTTCTGGCATCCCTTGTCCTTCTCACTCCCAAAGAATGCAAAAACATGATATTACTTGCTTCTTGAACTAAGTTGCCCTAATAACCACCTCTCTGGCTGATGCTAAGCCAGGTCATTTTTTCCCAGTGTGATGTCAGGGGGACATTGCTTTCCTGCCCTACATTAAGGTTTTCCTTTCCACCAGTTGCTCCTATTAGGTTTCTGTTACTTTATATGGAGAACAAAAGCAAAGGATCCAATTGCCTCACTATTTAAAATTAAATAAAAGGACATACAGTACAGGAAAGGATGGGTTTTTCTAAGCTGATATGAGCAATTTGCAACTATCAAAACCCTCTTGGGAACAGAGAGCTCTGTTCCAGAGAATAACAAAAGGAAAAATAAAAGATAGGTTGGAAAGGACCAAGGATAGTCTTTGACAAGAGACTCACAGAGATCATTTTAAAAGGTCATTTTACGGATGCAGAAATTGGGAACATTTTGCAGCTTCTTTGAGACTTATATAACAATCTAAGTGAATAGAAGTGCACAATATCAAAATTCATATCTGTATCTTGCTGTCCCCCCTGAAAAGGAAAGAGAAATGCAAAGACTTATGCTTATTCCTTTAATGTGCATGGAGCAGTTTGGCTATCAGGAAAAGACGTCTTTTATCTGTCTAAAACATTCCCCTCCTCGGAAGTTCTTTGTTCATGTTTCTGCAGAACTGCCACACCATACAGGGAAATTAAAATTTAAAAAAAAAAAAAAAAGTTTAGGAAGAGGAGGAAGCAAAAGATTTATAGTAGAGCAATTTGGGATTTATTTTATATGATCCTGAAAATTCTCCATCTTCATTGGTGGAGATGCTATTAACTACCCTTGTAAAAACAACTTACAAGGAAAGAGATTCAGTTCCTGTGATTAAATACTGATTTTGTACTTAAAATTATCAAGATAGCCAAAATTTTTATCCATTAGCCAAAAGTTTTTATCCTGAAGGTCTTCTAATTTTGAAGATTAATGTTTGTTAATTAACTCTAAAAATATATGTATTCAATTACAGACGAAGTAATTTGATTTAACCATTTCTCTGGGAACAATTTCTCTAATGATTTTTTGGTGTTAAGTTGGCAACACTTTAATATTGAGGAAACTTCCCAAAGCATAAAAGAGGTGTCCAAAATTCTTAGTAGTCTTCAGGGTATTAGAGCGTGATAGGAAATAATGAAAGTAAAAGTCTGTTGGTCACTCAGGTTTACACCTCATGACCCTGTTACAGCGTGTTGCAATTCCGCGGTGCGCTATGGTCACTGTGCACGTTGCCATCCAGGAGCTGGGGCCTGGAAACCAATCCACCTGTGCTGAGCCTGGCAGAACTGTTAAGTCAAACCTGTTAGCTCAGATTTTGGTTCTGCATTCTTTCATGTGACATTAAAGTGATTTGTTACCCAAGCAGCTGTCTCTCTCTTCCCTCTCCCGCAGCGTGGTCACTGGCATAAAGGGCAGGCAGGAAGGGGCATGGGAGGGCTGTACTTCTCGTTTGGGCTTAAGTCCTGGACAGAAGTTGAACCTCTTCCTTAATGTAGCCCTGACTGCGCTACATTCAATCAGGTATAGCTGATACAGCTATAGCAACAAACCGCAGGAGTACACTAGAAGCTGGGAGAGCATAGTATTTACCCTTTGTTTTTGTTTCATTTAGGCATAAAAGTTCTAATTATTTAAGGTTAAGAGAGGTAAGAAAGCGGCTAAGAAAAATGTCAACAAAGGACTTATGAAGGACCTTATCAGCTGACAGCCACTGTTCTTTGTTTTGGCTTTAGGAATGAAAATAGAGAAAGAAAAGTCAAGTAGAAAGCAAGCTTCTTTACAAAGAAATAGCCAAGATGAAGAAAAAAAAAGAAGCAGAGAAAAAAAGATCAGAGACAAATATTTTAAAAAATTAATGACTCAGCTGGGCCTGTTATTTATATGTTTCTCACATTTAAAATATATTTTTCCACTGAGATAAAGAGAAAGATGAGAAATATTCTGTAATTAGGAGCAATAAAGAAAGTTCCCTCCCAGATTTCCTAGGATTTTGAAGTTGCTTTCAAGGCCTGTTGTTTCTGGTTGTTGTATGTCTTCAGTCTTAGGGCAGGTCTGGAGTTTCCAGCTTCTGGGATTTGCTGAGTGATATGCCTACAGGCAGACATTTTAAAGCAGTGCTTTTGAGAGTCACTGGAAGTCTGCTTGCATTGTGTATTCAGTCTATATCTATTGTGTACATGCCTTTATTGGAAAAAAATACATGACCTTGCAACAAAGGATCAGAAAATTGTATTTATTGCCTTCCATGCCCACTTTTTCTTTGACCTTGCAGCTGAACAAATAGCTCAATCAAAGACTGTCTGAATGCATTTCAGGGATCAGTATCGTATCAGTCCCTTCTGGTCACTGTCACACTTCATACAGATCCTCCTGCCTCCTTTCTGCATGAAGTCCCATCATTTTAAGGCAAAGACACACACAGTGCCAGACTCCCTGGCTGGTGCTCCCTTACCTGGTCCAGAGCCCAACCTCATTTGTTTGTCTGCAAGTTAGTCACTTGGAAATCATTTTATGCATAACAGCCAAGGAAGTCTGGTAGTATAAAATTATTAGATAGTATGCAATGTCGAAAAAGCCAATGGCATCAAAAGAACCGCTCATGAATCTCTGTGTGAAGCAAAGAAAAAAGTAAGCCAAGCCCAAATCCAAACATGTTACGTCGCCTGCTGTTTTTGCAAAAATAACAGATACTTTCACAAACGCTAAGTGATAGACCTTCCAAAGTCTAAATACAGATTCAAAATGCAGGCTGGGATTGCCCATTTGTGCAGGAAATTACCAGTGGTAGGAGCTGGGGAAAACAGTGCCAGTGGTACAGTAGGCCAAGTTGAGAAGCCACATTATCTCCAATCTCAATGCAATGGACTGGTGACACAACACACACTTGTACCATGTATCATTAATTTCATGCAATGTACTTATTTAACATATTTAAAAATGGGGTAACAACTGCTGTTCTGAGGGATTTTAAGCCTATTAATACCATGTCCCAGTTGTGAGGCATTATTGTCTTGTGTTCTTGTTGAGTCTTGCCAATTACTTTGTGTTCATTAAATGGAGAAGGCAAAGAGTAGAATTTACAAAAGGTCCCCTTCTGGGCCTTGTAATGGCACTTGCTCATGTCTTCAGAAGTGAAAGACCATCTTTTTCATGGTCTTCAAACCTTAGCCTGGCCAGCAGTTTCTGTAGGATGGTCTCACCTGTTCCCAGCTCTCTGATCATCAACTGAATTTGTTCAGGGGGTGGTGCAAGACAACTTGCCCCTGCCATGCTGCATTTTGTGGGTGCAAGGGAGACCTGTCTGCCCCTTGGTGTCATCACCTCTCTCCCCCTTTCCCAGGGTTTTATAGCACCATGGCCTGTCTCCCCTTTTCCCAAGTGTCAGCAGTGTGCTGTCAGCTCAGCTCGGCACCAGAACAAGTTGAGCAAAATCTTGACCTGATATGGAGGAACAAAGTTTCAGGGCAAATTGCTTCATCTCTAGCAAAAAGTACAGATGGGGAGGACAATGTGTTTCTCCCAAGTAACACCTCCCTTCTCCTGCAAACACAGCCCTCTTAACATAGGTTTCACACAGAAGGAAATGACACAATAAAATGCCATTATTTGGAATGTTTACAGTTTTTTCCTTAATTTTGCCGATTCCTCCTCTCTCACATGCTAGGCCTTACTGGTAATTCTTGGTCAGTTTCCAGTCACTTTACGACAAACAGGTGTAGCAGGCACTTAAGCAGGAATTGGTCTTCTAGTGGTTAGCTGGAAATATACTTAGGGAAAAAGACAAATAGCGATTTAAAAACACGTATTTAAGTCCTGATAAACCAGAATAGGATTTTTGTCTGCAAGTTAACACCCCTTTTGATGTTTTAGACCACAGATATTAAACCACAGAAGATTTTTTCCCTGTGTTCTCTAGTGAGTCTGGCTGACTGGCTTACAGCAACGAGTGCATGAAGACTTTAGGTAGTTTTAGACTTCAGGTAGCTGATTAATGATAATTTGAAACTGACTGAGCTCAGGTATATGCACTGAGTTTAAAAAAGAAGTAAGCTCCTTGCTGTCACTAATGTATGGAGTAGCAGCTTTTATGGGGGGGCAAAAGAGCCTGTCCACAATTCCTGTCCCTTGATGGCCCCTGTGCAAGGTATGGGCCTCTACACTGCCACCTTCCTTCCTCCTGTCCTCAGGCATCCAAGTGACCCTTATGGTGACAGATTGCTCAAATGACCAAATGCAATACAGATACCCAGTCAATAGGCATGTTTGTTGTGCTTGTTTCATAATCTGAATGGAGGTAGGACATGCTCTCAGATTCACAAAACACCTAAATACATTCACCAACCAGAACTAATTCACAGTATGAATTAATTAATGAGAACTAAAAGCTCGAAAAGGGGAAAGCCGATGATTTTCACCCTTTGTTGTGTATTGCTCCTCCCTGTTCTAAGAACAGCTCCAAATGAGTTGCAGGAACTGTGATTTGCATTGCTTGGTCATGTTTATACATGTTGTTAAACCACTCTCCATGCTGGTTTAGTTACACCCAGTACCGGCACCCGTGATAAATGCAGGATTTTATGAGGCAGTTTATAAAGCTCAGATCCTTATGTACTAGGGATTCTGCCACAGATAACAGAACAGCTCATATCACGGGGAGCTGTGCACTTCCCTCCTTCTGTTGGTAGGTTTTAAGGATTAAAGATGATTGATCATTCAGTCCTACCCTGTGTATCACAGAGGTCAGTGAATTCAGCCAGGGTTTCCTGCAGCTAGTGCAAATGATAAGCATCAGGGTTTTTTCCTGGAGCACAGTACAGTAATCTTATTTGAAGACAGAGTAAAGATGGCAGGATGCAACTCCTCCAGGTTCAAAATTAAATATGGTGTTTTATGGTGTGGGAAGCTTGTCCAGCTGGTATTCAAAGTGTATGTAATTGCTTCTCACAGTTCTGCTTTGAAGGAGAGGCTGTCAAGTTTCCATGATTATCTGTCCAGCAGAATTCACAGACATGAAAGTCACATATAAATGTTTACAGACAGATATACATACCCACCATGCAAGATTGTTATTCATCTTACTCTCTTACTTTCAAAGAGCCAGGAAGGAGAAGAAATGCTGCACTGGTATATATAGCCTCACAAACAACAAAGAATTGCATACAGTAAAATAGTGCAGCACAGATCTCAAGGGAATGAATGATGGTTTGGTTGTTGGTTTTCCCCCTACCCCACCACGGAGCCTGTAAGTCTGAAAAGCAAACACATGTGGGAATCAAACAGATTTCCTGTATGCATGGTAATTCTGAAGAGCGAGTCTGTAGCAGCAATGCTGCCTAAGCAGTGTGTTTTCAGATCACAGCAGTGTGTGATCTGTTTAAACCAAGAGGTGATCAGCTAATGGCCAACTGGACACTTTTTAGGCACTTGAGAAAATTGTCGCAACCCTCAAGCCTTTCACATGCCTCCACTGTGGCGGCAAGCCAATGTGCTCCCTTGCTGAAGGCAGCAATAAGCTTAGGCAGCTTAGCCCAGCCAAAGTAATGAAATTACATGTCGCAGTTCAGTTCACCGTGGTCAGTGCCCTCAGCCTCCATTTGGAGAATAATTTTCCTGAGAGCAACTGTTCTCAAAGCTTGGTAATACCAGCTCTTGCCTCCTGTTAGTCTTTATAGAAATAAAATCCTTTATTTTCCTTTTTGATTAAATAAAGTATCTCACAAAGCCAAAATGACAAAGCTTTAATGGTATTAGGAAGAAAAAACAATAAATTTGTCTCTAGCCTCAGAGACAAAAATACCAATCAGACTTGAGAGTGCAGAATAAAAAGGAAGGAGCACTGATTGATAACTCTCTAGGCATAAAGCTATCACAGCTGAATCCAGACGCAAACACATCTTCCCTAATGGAAATATTATCACATTTGGTAGCAATTTTATTGCTAGCCGAGGCTGTCTCCTGCCATACAAAATACAGTGAGTTCCTCCTGGAGGAGATGTCTCCCTGAACATTCACGTGTATGAGGCTATCCAGTGTTTGGCAATGATTCAAGCTTGAGGCGGCCCTGCTTCTGGGTCTCTCCCCTGAAATCAGCTTTCATTCCTAATCTCTCCCGTGCACATGCATGGATCTGTCTCAGGTGCAGTGTCTGTGATGTCTGTTTGTTTGCAGGTTTAATTTTTTTTAAAGCTGGGACATTTCCTGAAGCAGCTTGCAGCAAGGCTGCTGGAGTGGCCTCCACACCAGGAGCAAGCAGTGGGCAGGTGAGGGGAACAGAAACACCAAATGCTCCGTACCATAAAACAACAGCCCAAGTAATTATACTTTTGTCAGCACTTCTCTTGATTTCATGGATTAGTACAAGGAAGACAGGCCATACTAGAAAGATCAAGGGCTGTGATGACTAAGGAGTTAATTAGGGAGGTCTGAAACTCTCAGTACCTTCCTGGCTCTTGCCAGCACTACTGCTGCTGTGGAGATGTGAGTAGGGCCATACAGAGAAGACCAGAAGGTGAAGCTGGGGGTTAAATCAGTGCCCTGCTGATGTTGTGGCATTCAGGGCCCAGGGAAGCTGTTCCCTGAGGAGCCTCTCCTCGGAAAGTCAAAGTGTTGCTCTGACAGCCCTCCTTCTTTACCCTGCCGACTCAGCCATCCTGTTTATGCATTCCTCCTGGATGCCTGTATCCTGCTCTGCAAGGGTTTGGGTGGCTTCTTATCAAATTAATTTCCCATCTTTCAGAAGTTGTTATTCATTAGTAATGCAGAAAAGTTTCCCATGCACTACAACCTTTTAAATGGAATTGGCACTGACAGCAGTAAATGCCTTATAGTGTTCCCTTCCCAGGAAGATGGTATGTTGCCCCACTGCCAGTTTTCAGAAACATTTTAATTTCTCAAGTGAAATGTAATAGTGGGAAAATGCAGTATGAGCTCAGAAATCAATGCCTGCTGCTAACTAAGCTGCTCCTTTGGGAACTTATTGGTATGAATGAGCATGATGATAAATTGGGAGAAATTATGTGTGATCAGGTTTTGTAGAAAGCACTTACATTATGATATTATTTACCATTTAAACAGCACCATAAAATAGTAAGAATTACTTGTCCCCCCACAAAGTATTTCAGTGTCATTTAATTTTCCTCAGCATGCATACAGTTACAGCTTAAACCAGAATTAACATTACAGAAATCTCTTGTTTATTGCTAGCCTGTTATGGTGGAGTCTAAAGTATTTGCACTCAATGGTTTATTTATAAACATTCTTGATCCTTTTTGCTCAAATAGGATAAAGTCCTTACCTAAATTAAGTATTCGGCACTACTCCATCTTTGTTTACTTTATACAGTGTCAGCCTTGTATCCTAGATGTACACTGGAAATATACAGCAACTCTCAGCCTGACTCCTCAGTCCCCACTGGGTTAACTACGCAAATTGGTAGTAAGTGGTAAGCAGCCAAAAAGCACTTTAACCCTTTCAGAGGAGGTCCATAACCACGTTTCTCATGAATGAATATGGCCTTTCATTAATAAATTTATCTTTAATTTATTGCATACTTAGTGAGTGCAGACCCAGTTAGAGAAGGAGAAAATGGTTTTTACATGAAACCTAGACTGTTAAACAAAGAGGCACTGCAGCATGCAGAAGAAAATACTGCATTTGGCTTTGCCATTTTCATGAAGGAAGGATGTGGCAAAAAGTAGTTTTTCCTACTATTTTAAAAGTATAACATTTTGGTTTTGGGAGTTTTCTCTTTGAAACAAGGGTTCGGCATAAAAACTTCGAATTTCCTCCGAGATGTGCCCTTTCATTTGTGAATCATGTTTCCTTTGGAGCCAAAATGAGAAAGAAAGATCTCCAAGGCAGATGTGCACGGCGTTGTGCTGTGGTTGGTTGGCTGCCCTGCAGAGGTGTATGTGTTCTGTGGAGAAGGGCAGGGAGATTTCTTTTTTTCCTTTTCAAGAACTTAATCTGTGTGAGAGGTCAAGCCGCAGGGCTAAATGTGGTCTGTGGCACCTCCAGCATATGGATTGCCCAGAAGGCCCCTCAGAACTTCTTTTGGGCTGTCTGAATGTCGGCGGTCTGCTCCACATCCCCCGCACCGTCCTGCCCCAGATATCTTTTGTTATATTTGTTATTTTCTGCATTTCGGTGCTTCTGGTGCTGGTCTTGGCCAGTTTCCAAAAAGGCAGCGTGGAAACTCTCGCATGTGACAGGGATTGCCACCTGCCCGGGTCTTGTCAGACCTCCTGCGGATCGCTGCTGGAATAATCAGGTAGGAGTGGAAGTCTGAATTTTAATGAAGCTTTTAGTCTAGACAACAGTGCTATGAGAGATGCGACAGAAAAAAGAATCTTCCGCTATGGCTAGGGTTTGTGTAAGCATCAGGGCTTAACCTTCAGCTATGAAAAAGAATAGGAGCGGCTGATAACAGCGACATTGTCCTCCCTTTAGGAGGGCATTGGCATGTCCCCGGAGCTTGTGTTACCTGCCTGCTTGCATGAGAACAGGCAGCCTGCCCTCGCACTTTAGGTTAATGGCTATGCATATTCTGCACCAAATTCCTTCCTTTGAGGTTCGGAATTCTCAGCTACAGCCTGCCTTCCCAGAGCTCGGTGCAGAGCAGGGAGGGATGTGCCCATCCATGCCTGCGGGCCCCGGGCGGGTCGGGGGAAGCTCCGGTCCCTGCCGCCGCCGCTCCGCGCCCAGCCCGCCCGGCCCGCCGGCAGCTCGGGCGGGAGACACGCCGGGGACGAGCCGCTGCTGTGTTCGAGCCGTGCTTGCCTCTAACTCATTTCTGCAGAGTGGCTCGCAGCCTGCTTCTGTTGTGCAGCCAGAGAGACCGCACCGACAAAGCCTTGGCAGAAGCGCGGACCTTGCTCGCTCTCTCTTTGGAAGAATTAACGAAAAACCTCCCCGAGTACGCGAACGCCATGTTGGGGAGGAGGGGTGGGGAAACACTGTATTGCAAGAAGTGTCGACTCAGAATCGATTACGGTTTAGCTAAAATTGAAATAGAAAACATGACCTAGAAGATAACCAGATGTGAATGCACGAGAATTAGCAAAGATAGTTATGCCTAAGAAGATGTTAGCAGGCGATGCCCAGAGCCCAAAGTTAATCACACCTAGCTAACACATGGCTTCTTCCATTGGGAAGAGCTGCAATAAAAATAAGGCTGTCAATGTGTGAGGAAAAAACCCCAAAAAAACATATATGCATACATATACGTATAAATACACCTATACATACACATATGCATATACATATACATATACATATGTTACATCTTTAACACTTCATTCTCCTTAAAAAGATTCAGAAGCATTTTTTCTCAAGGTAAGCCTGTCACAGGTCTAGGTCACATATTAGCTAGAAGCATTTTGATCTCAGAGGTTTTTTTTTTCCCCCAGCTGTTATTTGAGTGTTATGGAGCAGAGCCACAAGAACATATCAGTAGCAAAGAGGGGTTTGAACAGTAGAGACAACCTTCAATAAAGCTAACTCTGTAAAAAACCTGGGAAAATCCAGACAGATTTCCTAAAACGAATTGCACAAACCAAACACCCTGCGGCTGAGGAAGTTTCTGCTGTGCCATGCCTTACGAATCCACAAATATCACAGCAAAGATGCTGTATTAGCTGGTGCTAATGAGTGCAAACATGAGTATAATCACTGGGAAATACTGTCAGTGTTTAAAAACAAACAAGAACTAGAGTGAAACAGAAAAACTCCCCTCTCCCTTTACAGGACCTGTCTGGACAGGCTGCCAAATCCCTGCCTGCAGCAGCTCTCCATGGAAGCCTGGTCCCAACTTCTTTTCCCCATCCCTCTCTGAGGTGGGAGCTCAGACACCCCAACTGTCTTCACTGATTCCCTCTCTGCCACCACCTGAGATGCAAGTGAGTGCCGGAGGGAAGACTGGGGGTCCTTTTTCTTTCCCTGGTATCTGCTGCCTGGGTGATTTAGAACATCCACTTTTTTTGGTCCCTGCTTAGCCCTGCTGTTCTTTATAGAATATTCTTCATTCCTACCTGCATATTTTTTTTCCTCCTTCATGTTATTGTGATTATCCACTAGGTTAGATGAAAACCTGCTGCATTCTGATTGCTTTCTCTTTGTACACTGGGGAAATACCCCTTTCCCAACAGCTGAGTAGCTACCCCCACAACTGACTGGAGTTTGCTCTTGTGGATGATTTGAGTAGTCCTTTCACCCCAGAGTCATCTTGTAGATGCTTGCATTGTCCCTAAAGGGCATTGTGACTTTCTCTTCTTTTTTTTTTTTTCTTTCTCCTCATTGTCCCCATGATATGGCAATAATTTTAAGGGACAT
The DNA here is from genome assembly GCA_036630365.1 of Acanthiza pusilla. Lineage (NCBI taxonomy): Eukaryota > Metazoa > Chordata > Aves > Passeriformes > Acanthizidae > Acanthiza > Acanthiza pusilla. The sequence continues at coordinate 9,952,001 of JAXCHO010000053.1, forward strand.
TATTTTTCCTTCCTTCTGCATCTGCCATAATGACTCATATAGTTCCTGAGTCTATAGATGGTGCATTTTTCATCCACTAAGTAGGACATTCCTGACAACCCTTCTCCTTCTGACAGCAGACCACTGTGCTAAGCAGCAATCTGTCATCTGCTGCTTTGGGCAGCCATCCTGAAGAAGTGCTCTTGCACACGCTGGGAGCAAGGACGGTGATGTGCAACTGCTGGGACGTTTCCTACATGGGGTTTGTCATGTGGGGAGAGCTCTTCTGCACATCCGTGTTTGTGAGCATTCTGGGGTGTGCTGGCCTTGCTGGGGAGATGCAGCTGGTCAGGTGTGGGGCATAGTGGGCTGCCCTCAGGCTTGGCCAGCATGCATATGTCTGTCAGGGAGATGCAGTTGATAAGGGCAGGAAATGAGGCCCAGGACTCAGCTGGTGACAGGAAGTCTGCAATAGGCGCTGGAAGAGAACCTCGCCCCTGAGCACTGCTCTAATGGCTTAAACCATGGTGTGAATAAAAATCAAATATGACCTCACCTGAAAACATGTAAGGTGCAAAGAACTCATTTTTGTTCATCATTTAGACTCCATTGTAGAGTCTATCTTATAGGACTGTGGGCCAATACCTGTGCTTTGTGTTTCTTTCTGGAAACTCTACAGCTGCCCAGTTACGTGATGGGACACCTTTGGATATGCCTGTTTTCATGCATTATTAGGTCTTTGCAGGGCTAAAATTCTCTCTATCTCTTACTATACAGTTATTGCACAGTTTTGGTAGATTGAAAAATAACAATCACAGATGTCAAATTACAAAAAGAAATAATTTTAGTATGCATTGAATGAAATCCCCCTCCCCTAATTTATGCATTTCTAGATCAACTACACCCTAGTTTTCAAGTTTCTCTGTTTTATTTCTTTTATTTTTTACCATGTGACAATTTTACTGAGAACACAATGTACTTCAGACTGCCTGCCCTTATTAAAAATCAGTAGATTTTTCACCCACACTTTTCTTCCTTTGCTTATCTGCAGAGCAGATGCAGACCTATTTGCTTAAATCAAGGCTTGCAATTCATCAGAACATCAAAAGAGCAGCCCCTATCACTTCAGTCACTTTTATTATTACACCTTGTCTCCATGATCTCCACTGCATTCTTGCTGCAAAAGGAGGTCTCTTTATCACTTCCCTTCCTTTCCTTCTGCTCTTAGTGGAATCTGCCTTAGCAATCAGAATAATAATGATTTATCTCCAAGGGAATGTGAATGCAAGCCAAGTTCCCTTGGTACTGGGAAATCAGTTTGGTATTGTTTACTCATCCCCTGTGGATTCACCAGATGGCATCAGACAGCATAATTTGGAATCTGTGCTCAAAAGAGAGGCAAGGCTGGAGCTGCAGGAATTGATAATGTGAAACTACCAGAAGCAGTTCTGATGTTTTTTTGAGGCTATAGCATGTTTTTCATCTTTGCCATAGAACATGCAAGGAACCAAAACATATTGTAGCACACCTGGACCCCTAACATGTTAAGTAAACCATTTTTGGTGTGGTAATTTATGAATTATTTTGGCTGCTCTTCTAATAACAGCTTCCTCTGGAGAGGATGCTTTTCCTGGGCTGGGGTGAAGGTCCTGAGCGGGTCAGCAGAGAAGAGGCAGTGGGAAATGAGACATTGCAGCTGTTTCCTTCTAGGCTAGCAGTGCTTGAACTCAGTAAATAGAGGATTTAGGTTTCTGTTCTTTAAATATCCCAAGCATAAATTATTCACTCAAAATACATGTCAAAGAAGAAGCACTAGGAAAATAGAAGTGGAAAGCCTTAGCAGAGCCTGAACCAGCTACAGCTTTACTGACCACAGCACAAAGCACTCAGTGTAGCCTGATGTCCCAGCCCTGAGGGATGGAGGAGATGATCTAATCGTTCTTGTCCATCTTGTTGCTGTGATTTTATTATTTGAATTGTTTTCAGGCCAGATACTAAACCAACATAAGCTTTTCTGTAGTGAATCCTGCTGCATTGATTTATAGCTGCTGAATGTCTGGCCTTTGAGAACTGTTTTAACCTTTAGAATATTGATTTCTCCTTTTATTTTCCCTAGTGCTGGAAACAAGCCCCTTTGTCACGACCCTGGTTGTGCAATATGCAAAAGTGTGATGCTGCCATGATTTGTAAAAATGAGCGACTGAAGGGGTGAAAAGTTCAGCAGTCTTTGCTACAGCACTGCATAATCACTGTAAAAGGGGCCACGGCCTCTAAAAATCACTTGACAGCAGTGTTTGCCAGGTGGGATGCATCCTGCTGCAGATGAAGGACCAGAACCAGAGGTGAGGAGCAGGCACAGAAACCCAGAGGAGTGGGTCAGAGGACCCAGGCTGGGCTCAGGGCATTGATGGGAAGGACACGAGGACTTTTTGTCCTCCCTCACAGGTCTCATTGCCTCTGACCTATCCTTCCTGGAATCATTGCCTACTGTATCTACGCTCTTCCCTTCTCCCTGCTGCTGTCCTCCTTTCAGGACAGGGCAGGTCTTCAGCTCAGCCCCAGCTGTCAAGACCCTGAGGTCCCCTGGAAAATGTCTGGAGAAGACAGAAATATTAGCTGAAAATACTGCTCATGGCAGAGGACACAAAGGTAAAAGAAGGGTGAGGATCAGGAGCACAAAAATAGTTTGCAAAGCACCAGTGGTGCTGATCTGTCAGTCAGAAGACAGAAGGCATCCAGGAGGGTGGTAGATGCTGCCACCCCAAAGGTGCTGTTTGGTTCTTGAAGGATAATGTTTGTCCTGGTTCTCAGAGGGACAGTGCCAAGGTGCATCCTAACTGCTGAGATATCCTGGAAGAGCCATTGAAGGGAAAGAAGAAGGAGAGGGGCAGACCACCTGCTGTGCCTTCATGCCAGCAGCTGCAGAAGGTGTTGAAAATTTTTGGAGACACAAACGATACATGGACTTACCATGTGACAGAGCCACCAGGATCAGAGTCTGGACCAGGAGCCCCAGCCTGTCCCCAGTCCTTCTTGTGACTTCAAAGATGGCTGGCCCAGCCAAAAGAATGTCTGTCAGGATAAAAAATGGTTGGTTTTAGCTAGGCCTGATGCAGATCTGACTTTCTTGAAGATGCTGATTTAAGTGATAGAGTATTTATCATCATCACTCACACACACGCTACGTCACAAGTGGTTGGTTTCCTAAAGGGAACACCGCCTGCCTCTGGAGCATCCCAGAGGACCCTGTTGCAGGAGCAAGTGCTACCTTGTGCTGACCATCCCATGGTTATCTGTGTTGATAACAGTGATTAATAACATGTTCTGATAGCAAGAAGTTGAATTCAGAGCTAGGATCTATCTCCTGTCTGTAACTTTCTGTGTCCTCATTTTGTAACTCATGAATAAAAAAGTGAGCTTTTACTTGATTTCAGTGCTGAATTATCATCTATTAAAAGTTTATAACGCAGAAAAAAACTCTGAAAGATCTCATGCATTCCAACCAGCTTTTGACGTACTCATTAGGCATAGAGTGACATATACATATTCATATATATGAGCACAGTACGGATTTGGGTATTTAGCTGCCAGGGAAAGGGTGTGATCTTGTTCACATGCAATGGTTGTCCCACATGTTAATATCCAGATTCAAGTAATAGAATATCATGATGACTTTGAAAGATATGCGTGGTATCTACAGCTTGGTTAACCATCACAGAAAACCTGCTCTTCTCCTTGCGGGGAGAGCGTGCCAAGGGTACAGGGCTCACACAACCTTCACACATCTTTTGCGTTGTGGTTTTTCCAGCTCATTCTGTCCCGGTTGTCTTGCAGGAGTGGGGTTTTCTGTGCTAAAGCCGCTGCAGTGGTTGTTGCCACTGACTGCATCTGGCTCCTGCTGCAGATGGGCGAAAAGAGGGTGGTGGTGCAGCAGTTCCTTCCCCAGTGCTGTGCTGACTAGCGGTCTGTGGGGCTTTCCGTGGCTAGCAGGCTGCTGTGGTGTTCCTGCTTTTGCAGGGCACTAGGTGCTGAGGCTCCAGGAAACACTGCAGCCACAGCAGGCTGGTGCTCGGTGCTTTGAGCCAGCACCTTCCAGCCAGCCTGGCAGCGAGAGCTGGGGGAGCAGCCTGCTCCAGCCTGGGATGCAGGCACCCGTGCATGGGCAGTCTGCAGTCCTGGATTGCTTTCTAGGTCTTGGTGCTTTCACCAGCGTTTCCTGTCTCCTCACTGGGACCTCAGGTGTCTGGACACGCTTAGCTACATCTTTTTTATGGCCTTTCATCTGCAGGGTAGAGCAGTGCCCTGCGCATTCTGGCCCACTTGTGCTCTTGACATTTAAGTGTGTGAGTAATGAGGCAAGTGAGCCACTGCACCAGGGTGGCAGTGCAGGTCTGACCCGTAACTGCAGGGAAGCCAGTCCTTACCACCTGGAGCCCTTCCCAGCATGGAGGATTCCAGTTTGCCAAGGCCTCTCAGGTTTAGGAGTAACCCCAGGGACGCTGTGAAACATTGTGCTCAGGCACTTCGTTTCAGTGCTTTGAAATACCTAATTCTCACAGAAGCCAGTTGCCTACAATGAAATGCAGCTGGGAATCTGGAAATACCTCCTCTAATCTCCTTCTCTATTCTAATGTGCCCCCTAGCAGAAGAAAGTCCAGAGAGGCGGGTAGCACAGAGTGATGTGCCAGTTATACACACTCCCCAGAAATTCCCCACTGCTTCTTGTACTGCAGCTTTCCAAGCTATTAGTACCGTGAGACTAATGCAAAGTGATCCTCTTTTCTGTCTGTTTTGAAGTTAGGGGTGGATTGGTTGGGGTTTTGGGTTGATTTCTTTTGGGGGGCTGGGTGTGGGGGACAGGTTTGTTTTAATTTGTTTGGTTTTTCATATTTATCTGTATATTAACCTGCAGCAAATCTCACTTTAATTTATCCAGATTCCTGATATGGATAAAAAAAGAACCCCATCCACTTTTTCCCACCCTCTGTTGTTCTTGATACCTATAGTAGTGTCCTGCTGGCAACAATTGCAGCTTGCTTGATGTACTATTTACTCTCAGAAACTGTAGACTGTCAGACAAGTAGAGAGAAAGGCATTGGCCAGCTCTTTGTTCAGTTATGTTGTCATCACCAAACCATTGCATGAAAGTCATGGAAGTTACATAATACAAAATACTATATGTTTCATATTTCTATTACTCTCCATTAGACTGTCTTTCCACCAAAGCTAAGCGCTTAGCAGTCTGCACTTGCACTCAGAATTGCATTATTACAGGAATTCTTTCCTTTAATAAAACCTTTTCTATTCCGTTACCTATATGAAAAAAATTACAATATACTTATTTCATTTCTGTCTAAAATGCAAAGAGTTATAATAGGTGTGACAACCTTAAATTATGCCTTCCAAAAGCATAACTGATTTGCATACCCAGTACTGTGCAAAGTCTTACTAACACAGTCAATAATCTGATCATCAGCAAAAAGTTCATACCCAAGCCTGAAATCAGGAGGAGGAAATCTAGCCATCAAGTTGTGTTGCTGGCTTCAAGATTGTCTTAATTATTTTAAGTCCAATCCTAAAAAAAGAGGCTGAGAATTTTCAGCTTGCATTAAAATCTGAGAAGTCAGTGCTCAGGGCCGTGCAAGAGCAGGCCTGAGAAAAGAACAATTACAAGTGTTGAATGCCAAATCCCTCACTGCAATAGCTGATCTGGGATTGAACCTGCTTGCACCACACATCAGTTTGGCTACAGCACTGTAAAGCAAAAGAGCTTGTCAAGACAAATGTGCAGCAATATGCCATGTGAGAGAGGCCAAAGTACATGCTAAAACACATCTTTCTGGCTGCCAGGAGCACTGCATAATTATTTGAGAGTGCTGTATGAAGTCTCGCTAAACAGGTCTCTCTCATTTTACCCGTTAAATACAGTGAGTCCCATGACTGGGCTGTTCGTAAAATGCAACGTCTGTTAGTGAAATCAGATTTCTCCTCTCCTTCTTGCCTCCAGACCATGTTCTTTACATGTTCAGAAGCAAACATACATAGTTAATTCCGCATTATTTGTAATTACTGGATGCTCTGTTTCTGTGAAATCAGCTCCTCTGACTACAGTTCAGCATTTCCACCGTCCTGGGTGTCTCATGGGATGTGTCAGCAGACAGGGCAGCCTGGCTCTCTGACGCATCCCTGCTGTCTGCACAGCAGCAGTTGTGTACACCTGAAGAACAGTCTCCAGCTTCAGAGCCAAGAGCAGGTTACAGCTCCTCCCATAAGCATGTCCAGGTCAGCCACAGGTCTGTATTTTCTCTACAGGGAGTGGTTTTCCCCCACACCTTGCCCCAGTTTTGGCTTTTGCAAGGAATTGACTTGACTGGGATAAAAAAGTGATTTTCTTTACCAGAAGTCCTTTGACATTAATATCTAAGCCAGAACAAAAATGAGAAGGAGGGAATTCAGGAGGGGTCATTACACAGGCCTACCCGTAAGGGAACCAGGCAGGTCCATATCCTGGTCTTGTGCTTAACATCTCTTGTATCACACACAGAAACATCCTCTGGAGCAAGGTCTAGAGCTCAGGTCGCTCAGATTTTATCCCTAAATGAAGCTCTTCCCTTTCTTTCTGTACTGTAAATAATCTCAATATTGCACCAAGACGCTCTAGGTTGAACTATTTTTCAGACTAGGATTGAGGATGGTGGATTCTGGCAGCCCTGACCCAGATTTAGCCTCTGGAGTGGGATGACATTTCACATGTTTTCGGTGCTCAGTGCTTGGTTTTGCGCCTCTGTGAAGTGGGTGTTTTGCACTGCCAGTCTGAGGCGCCCAGGACTTCCAGTACACTGTTCCAGGACAGCCGCAGGACATAACATAAAATTATTCATCCTTTTTCAAGAGTCGAGTATTTAAAAATCATTGAAGCACTTCTGTTCTGCACGTCTTTGCTGCATCTAGCCCACAGCCTTGCCTTTGCAAGCTTACAGTTTTCACAGAATGATTTCATTTTTTTAATGTAAATTATTAAATAAAAAAATTAATGATTTCTACAGTTACAGTCATTGGGCAAACAACCCTGAATTGAAATGCACTTGGGAAAACTCATGTTTCCGTAGTTGCCAGTTTTCCAGTTTTCATAAGATTAGGTAACCACAAAGCATGCAGATTAGGTGTATTACGTGCAGTACAGCTCTGCTGGGGTGCAGGGCTGTGCATCCATGCCACAGGGAAAAGAATATGGCCCATTCCGATGTTTTCAACCAAAACATGTGTTTATAAATTTTGATGTGTAATTCTTAATAGTCCACTAAGTTTGCTTACAGTTATACCACTGAAGCATGAACTGATACCAAGAACATCATTTTCACTTTACATCAAAGGGAGAATTTGCCCTCAAAGCAAGATATTCATTGCCTAAAATGTTTGTACTTCTGCGTCTTGCTTATATATCTCTAGCTTTTGGAGGAAACTTTTATCTCCCATTACTTAACTTTGGGTGTTTTCTAGCAAAGTCTGGTCTCCATGTAGAAAAGAAAGGTTCCCTTAATCTATGTTTTTGGATGAGGAGACCAATTTCTGCTCAACTTACTAACAGTTTCACGCCTGGAGGGTTAGTTATGTTCATTACTTCCATTCTTAGGGACTGCAGAGATGTGTAGCAAGCAGAGCTGGAGTACTCCATCTGCCTTGTGAGGACAAGAATAGTGATGCTGATGGAGATCCCACCATCAGGAGTGTCAGCACCGAGCAACCTTTCCTAACCAGCTCTCGTGCCATAAGGACAATGTGCAGTCTTCAAGCTGCTCTGTGGAAGTGAATGCATTTTACCACCATTGGCACCTCCTACTGTGTGTTAGAAATATTCTGTCATGCCCTTAACAGGACCAGCCTGCATCAGCTTTGAAAATGTGTGTCAGCAGGCCTGAAGTTAGTGTAGCTAACAGTAAAAGCTTATCTCTCTCTCACAAGTAAGCTGAATTAAATGGATAGTCATGCACTATTGGAAAATCCATAGATCTCCATGGGGTTCTTTGATGGCTGCTTAAATCCTCTCTGTTAGACTGTCTGAGTTCAGAAACACAGATCTCATAGACCTCTGCAGAGAGAGAAGGACAGAAATAGATGGCATTTAAAAATAAAATAGTAATTTCCACTGTTTGTTGGTTATCCGTTTGTGTGGTCATGATCTGTCACACAGGAAATAACCTACTTTCTTTAAATAACCTAATTCTGTAGGCAGGTTAGTGGCCACAAGATCTGACTGGAAATCAAATGACTATCTACCTCCATCAGTGGCCAAATGACTGACCAATAGCCTCTTGGCCTTTCTGTAGGGTAGTTTGTGCCTTTGTAAAATAGGAATAATAATAATAATAATAATAATAATAATAATAATAATAATAATAATAATAATAATAATAATAGTAATACTTGTCTCATTTGTAAAAGCCCTTTTAGATACAGTGATGAAAAACACCATCCAAAGTTAGAAATGATTGTTTCTTATTGTCTGAGAGCAATCATATTTTTTTCATAGCTCTGGAGAACCAGAGTATTTGTAGCTTTAGGGAATTACATTCAAGCAGAAATCCCCTTATTTCTGACACTGTTTTTCAAAGTGTGTCTACAACTTGGTGACAGAAACCAGGATGTGTTTGAGGGCATGGCTAGTTTCATCCAATGTCTAATGCAAGTTCATTGTCTATGAAAAATGGTGGTTTGGGGTGTTGGTCTTTTAAGAGAAGCAGAGACCCCAGACAAGAAAGGAGGAAGAAGTATCTCATACACTTTCAGACTGTTTATGGAGATCATTACTCTGTGTGCCATGTGATTTTGACCTTCTCCTTTCTGGCAGGGTCCTGGTGTTGTACCTGGCTGTCCTCAGATCCGTGGTAGCTGCGGCAGGGTGAGATGAGATGAGCTCCTTGGGACTGCTCCGCTGGTCTGTGTAGGACCATGTCAGTGACGCTGCTCAATTAGACCCAGCCAGGATCTGCTGCTTTCCTTTGGGGCAGGGTCCATATGTCCCTCCTTATCCAGTGCTTAGTGCAGTGCTTCTTGGATCTGTAAGTGGACGCCTGGGGGAGATGGCAAGGAAGTTGGGCAAATCCCAGCCGAGGGTGAAAGTCTGTGAGGGCATTGGTTTTCTCCCTGGTGGTAACAGCAAAGGCAGGGCTTCTTTCTTCGCAACTGCATAGAGGGATGCATGCATCTCTCCTTGGATAACAAGGAAGTCCTGGAGCAAGACAGGGGATGCAGGAAATAGTATAAGAATCTGTGAAATAAGTCAGTTTGGAGCTTAAGGGCTCCCTCCTACAGGACTTCAAGGTGGCAATTTGGCATGGCCCCAGCCCTGCCTTCATGCTGCCTCAGGTACCTGGCTGTGATGGGGAGGGCCACCAACAGAGGCAACGCATTTGAAATGGCTTCTCTGTGGAAGAGACATTTTAGTCTTTGATGGATGTGTGAAAGGTATGAGGATACGGTGATGATTACCTTCTGTTCCATTAGTGAGTGACTAGGGAGGATATTAAATGGCAGATATTAAGCTTAAACATTTAAATGTCTACAGGATTGGATAACTTCCAGGAATTGGCCAAAGAGCTTTCTGAACCATTAGTGTCAACACAATGAAAAATAAAAAATGGAACAGTGAAGACACTGAAAAGGGTTGGAAAAAAGCCAATCTTTTAAAAAGAGTAAATGGAATGAGTGGGGCAGTAAATGCTCCTGAACCTGACATCCATCACAGGAGGGAATGGAGAGGCTGATACAGGATGTAATCGACAGAGCAAAGGGTCTTAGCCTCCATCACAGGTTGATTATAAACCAATAGTAATTGGTACTACACAAAATGTCTGCAGCCCCCTACTGAATGAATTAAGGAACTGGGGAACCATGGAGTGGAAAGGCAGCCATACATGGGCAACTGTTGTCCATTTGCAGCTGAACCTGAAAGAATCTGCTGTACATATGGCACCCTTCAACACAGTGTTTCTCTGAAAGGAAACCTGAAATTGTCACTAGTCAAGTGTGGGACTGACTTTACTGCTTGGCATAACACTAAGCAGTGGTATGAACAGGTTAGCTAAATATGCTGAGCTAGGCTGCTTATTTGTCACTGAAATGTATATTTCAAAGCCACCAACTGGCAGATCTTGAAATAACGAATATAGGCCACCAGGGAGGCTGAACATTATAGAGTGCTGTGGTTCCTAAAAGAAAGGAGAGCTCTGTGACTATGCCTAATTAAACATAGATTCCCAGTACCATGCTCTGCTTGGAATACCAAATATGCTCCTCAGAGATATAAGGCAATACACTTAAATGTACAACTCTGTCTGATCTCACTCATAAAGCAGAAAACTAGTGCAGTGGAGTTCTGCCTCCCACTGCTCCATATATGTGTGTCATGCATTTTTAGAAATAGATAGCTGCTACTATGTGTTAAATACTGCTCTATAGTTGGCGTGAATCAGCCAAAACTGTTTTAAATTGGGTTAAGACAGTAATTTGTTTATTCCCATGATACTATTCCTGCTGTAGATTCAAGACTTATGGCAAATTAAAAATCAAAGTTGAACAGCCTTGGACAAAGTACAACTGAGGCTGCTCGCAACTTACTTTTCATTTGCCTTTTGCTATTGCATAAAAAGATGAACATTCATTTCAAGGGATAGTATTGAGTTTGGGTTTCAGGTGGTTTGGTTACACATCTTCCCCATTAAGCTGTTTTTCTCCCTTTCTCTGAGCTGGCCCAAACAGCTACAAAATGGTTAAGTCAGACTCTTGCAAATTATTTAGTGTATGTCCTTGGGCTGTCTGCAATTCTGGTTTAACAAAATTATCTGAATTCATTACAAGAAGAGTTTACATGTTCTGTGAAGGCTGTTATATCTGAGAGACTGTGAGCGCTGCACCTTGTTAAATAACACAAGGGACTTGACTTCCAGGCTCAGGTTGCCTAAAATAAACTCAACTTCTCATACATTCCCATCTAATGTTCCCCCCACCTCTGCCCCTACACAAAGTCAGTCTGTGTGCATGCAGTGTCCATTTTGTGTCGTCCAGCAGCAGACCTTATGTTAGATGAGTGACTGAAGAGTTGGCTCTCACTCTTCATTTGCCAGCAGTGGACTCTGGTCTTCTCCCCCAGCCTTTTCCTGATGGCCAGCATTGTCTGGGATTGTGGCAGGAGGAATGAATGCAGAGCAACTCCGTTGTGCATCTTGACAGTGCAATGGGTATTTTGAGGTCACAAATATCCTTGAAAAGCACACAAGTAATTGTGAGGGTTTATTTTTTTTTGCACTAGAAATGGGGTGCAAAAGCATTACAGTTTTTGGTGTGGCAGCAAACTTGATCTGAAAAATCAATGGAGATTTCTCACAGCCTTCTGAAGGTTTCTTTGTGAAAGAATGTTGTGATATTTTGACGCATGTTAGTGCATTAATGGTATTATTTTTTGGTCATAGGCCATATGCCAGAGATGTTCCCTAACACCTGCATCCAGCCAGCAGAGCTGTGTGTGGACTCTGGAGTATACTGTAAATTAAATATATGACAGGACCCAGGGCATGCTCTGTCATGAAGACAGGGGTGTGCTGTCAAAGTGTGGCCTCAAATTTGCAAAAAGAGAGCCTAAAATATTTAGTTTCTGTTTTGCTGCTTGAGAGCCCTGAATGAGAAAGCAGAAGTCTTCACGTTATTCACATCAAGTGCTGTTCTCTCCCCCCTCCTACCCCACTCCCGTCTTTTTTTTCTTTTGGTCAAGCCACAAACTTCATTCTCAATTTCCTGAATGCTGATGCAAGGTCTGTGTTTTGCAAGTGGTGCATTTACAGTGTGTCAGCCAGCTGTGCAGGCAGGAGTAGGGACGTGCAGCTGATGAGTTTAGCACGGAAATTAGGGGGAAGGGTATTAGTGTTTCTCTAGGGAGCAGAGAGACTCCAGTGAGAGCGTGGTGACCCCTGGAAGAGGCTGGTGCCTCTGTGAGTGCAGGGGGAATTGATGCAAGCAAAGGCGGAAGGAAGAGTGGGAGACCCAAGGGAGTGTGTTCCTTGCAGGGGGGAGGGTGCACAAGTGTGAAACTTGCTTTTTCTGCTTTCCCTTTAAGTGTTGCAGATGTTCGTTTCCTAAGATTTGACGCTGGGAAAAAGAGCAATGTGTAGAACCTTCAGCTTTATTAATTATTACTATTATTATTATCATAATCATCTAACTGTTGAGTAAAATTGCAAATATTTATTCAGCTTTTACTCTAGTATAATTTTAACCAGACTTGTGGGTTTGCAAATTAGTGAAATCATAGGATCTGTCAGACATTTTACAAGCACAAATGCAATGATAACATCTAATTGCAGGGATCTGAGACTGTCTGACTGCAGATGGGATGCTATTAACCTCTTTCTGTCTGTTACGGATGTGTCAGAGAATTGTCAGGACAGTGCTAAAGACACTCCAAATCTGTGTGACCGGATCAAACACTTGGGTCCTGACTCGGCAAGAATTTAATCTACACTTAGGCTGATGCATTTGCAAACAGTCCTATTCAAGTCACTTTTGTAACCCAGGCACAGAAATGGCTGAAGGAGCAGCATCCTGAAAAGCAACAATTACCTTAATACACCTCATCACAATATATGGAAGTCTTCAGGTCCTGGAATACCATCTACATTTGATTCTAAATTGTGACAGTAGGATACTGTGTCAGTCAGACTGACGTTGTTGGATTTACTGCTATAGCAGCTGCTTGTTCTCTCATTCCCAGTCATGGTCGCTTTCATGCTTCCAAAGTCCCGACTACTTTCAGCTTTCAGTGGTAATACTGTCTGTAGGTGCCAGAGGCATCCTCAGCACAGGCTTTGCTCTCTGAAAGTCAGGGGCTTCGTAGGTGAAATGGGGAACCTGTTTCCTTATTTCCTACTGGTTCTGTGAAGCATTGTTTAGGCTCAGGTATGCAAAATCTATCCTATTCTGACCACTTTGTATGCAGATGCTAAATTAATAAGAGTAAAAGAGAAAGGTATGTAATTAATTTCAAAAAGTGATGTCAGTGGAAACTTTTTAGGTGTGCTCAGCATAGCAGTGACCAATAAGACATGTTCAGTCTGGTTTCTCCATGAGATATAGGTGACCTGCCCATCCGTGGCTGTAAGAGAAAACCCACCGCTAATGGAGGTATTTCAGCAGCTTCCCCAAAGTCACTCTAGCAGCTGCGTTCAGCAATTCTGCGCGAGAGTAACCCGTGGGTGACACCTTGTGAGCAAAGCTGGCGAAGCCTCTGCTGCGGAGTTCCTTATTCACGCATAGCTGCAGGGGCGGGAATTGCACCGCCTCCTGCCCTTATCCGCCCCTTATCCGCCACGAGTGCGGGGACAGCAGCTCTGGTGACAATGAAGGCGTGTGGCCCTTGTGGCATGGGCGCATGGACAGCCAGGAAATGCTGCCGCGCCACCCAGTGGGAGGGAGAGCCTGCAGTGGCACTCTGCCTCGTCATGGAGATGAAAAACTAAGAGTCAGAGTCATCCTCAGCTTTTCTGATGAGCTGCCTGGCGGTTGAGAGTTTGAGCAGTGGTTTTTCAGGGTGGTCCTGCAGAGCTGGTGGCAATATTCACCACCCTTCCTTCACCATGGTGACAATTGCTAGGGTAGGCAATGACAGTTATGCTCTCTGTTTTACCAAATACCAAGGCCCACCAGCAAATAAATAAATTTAATTATCAGATTTTTTTTTTTTTACTGGTTATTTCTTTAAAAAATTTTACTGTCAGTCTATATAATTCATTCACTTCCAGCTTTTCTCTCACGCTGTGAGGGTCAAAAAGCCTTAATTCAAAAAACAAAAAGCTTCTCTTCACTAGCCTGAATCCAGGAACTGGGAGATTTAAAATTACAGAAAACATGCCAGGCTTCAGCCAGTCTGCTAATCCTGTTTTGCACATGTGGAACTAGGCCAGACACAGAGAGATTTGCCCTTTTGTGCATGGTTGCATATAAATTTGAACAGAGTTAGATGTGCTGATGTCCAGGTTACTGAGCAAGTCTTCCTGTTCTGAAAAACAGAGATGACTAAATTCTTACAGCATATTCCTCATTTTAAGCCACAATATGGGGTTACTTGGCCAGCACTCGCTTTAATCCCTGCTGGCGAACACCAAGCTACGTGTATAGCTTCTGTACTTTTCTTCATTAATTGTCTTATTGTTTTACAGTTGCTTCTGTGTTCTGAATGACAACTGCTCATTGCACAGTGCAGTAGAGTGGAAAAGATCTCTGCAACAAGTTCAATCTTACTATTGTTATATAAATATCATTGCCAATGTCCCCAGAATTTCTTAATCAGGCTGGAGCGGGCACTTCTCCAAATGTGTGTATTTTAAACACTGAATAGAAATGGAGTTGAGTAACTGGTAAGTGATATTCACATTTTTCTCCCATTGTATCCACACAAACTGGAGCTAAGGGGAACTATATTTCTAAAACAATGATGTTATTCTTAAATTTTGAAATATACATCCAGGATGCTGAACGGGGGATTCGCCCAGAAGGGTGGGAGGCAGGACCTCTGGGGTGCTGGCGGTTTGAAGATATTCTTATTTTAACCACTAGAGGTCCGTTTCACACAAGTCCTTTTCAGAGTGCAGAGAGGATTCTGTATTAGCACCAAAATTTTAAACTCTTGTATGCTATAACAAATATTTAAACACATATTTTCCTTTAAGTGACTGGTATGAGAATGCAACCCTGAAAGATAATATGTATTTTTTGTTTTCTGGTGTTTCTTGCAGTAGCAGGTAGATATTTTTTTCTTCTTTTAAACACCCACTACTCAGCAGATTACTGAAGAATACTAAACAAGAGACTAGATTATTGTGTATCTGCTGGTAATTTTACTCATTTCTCAGTCCTAAATATGGAGGATGAAGTCACTGTGCAAGATAAGTCACAAAAGCCAACTTTGGCACCTTTATTTTTTTTATCAGAATATTTGGAGACACAAGTCAAAGGAGCTTGCTAATGGCCCCTCTCATCTATGTTAGACAAATTACAGAGACAGAGTGCCATACCGGGAAATGAAACATTGTGACCAAATATTAATTATCACATGAAGAGTTGTGAGAAGTCACCGTTCAATAAGTCAAAGATGTTGTGCATGGCTTTGGGAAAACACCTGCAGAAAGACTCAGAAGGGTGTGCTGAGTGGGTGCAAATTGAAGGGCAAAGATCTTATTCCTCCAGCATCTCCATGTATGTGCCTCAGCTTCCACTGGACATGTATCCTAGACTGAATTCTAGCCTCTGTGAGTGTCTGGAGCAAATTCAGACTTTCAGTGCTGCTTTTCTACAGCTCAGCCAAATCTCCCTCTATAACGAAGCCCTGAGAGTCCAGAGTGCACAGTCCGCATCTTTAAAATTGGACTGAGAGCCAAATACAGCTGTTCTGCCTAGGCAGACATAGGACCAGGGCAGAGCTATTGTGTCTGCCCCTGTTTACTCAGCTGGGCAGAAAAAACTTCGCTCAGCATTGTCCTACATCCCCGTTTCTATTCCCACCTCTGTCAGAAGCTCTCCCTGGGCATATCTTTGGTTGAAACGACATGCCACTGCCACAGACAGAGCCTGACACCCTCTCTCTTTAGGCAGTACAAGTAGGGAGCTCCGCTCCTCACCTAACCCCTGTATGTGTTGCACTTGAGAGAGTCCTGCTCAGACACTGTTTCTACTGCTTGTGGGAGGTATGTGGGGCTGGGGAAGCTGCATTCTGGTCTCCCTGAGGGGGACCACTGCACCTTTCACTCAAGGCTTGTTTGTGACCAGCAACATCAGGTGTCAGGGGCCAGGCACAAATCGCTGCTGATAGAGCTAATGCTGTTGGTGTGGATACTGAATTTTTGATTATCAATAAGAGGATATACCTGATGCCTAGGGTCATACAAAAACTGACTGGAATCAGAGAAGTTTTAGGTATCCCCATTTTCTGAAAACAGTGTCATACCCAAGCCCCAGATAGTAACTGATCACAGCACATGCCTCAAGAGAAGTCTACCTGCCACCCCACTTCTTGTGTACACCATCTGTGCCACTGCCTGCCACACTTTCCCCTCACCAGATGAACAACTAAGGTCTAGACTGAAACCTGAGATCTACTTTTGAACTAAAATCCCATACTTGGCAACAGAGGTATGGGGCTACATGGGAAAATGACAGGGAATTACACATAAGAATATGAGAAAGTAAAAAGCAACAGGCAGCAATGACAACATAGCCTGGTGGCACACACACAATTTAACTAAATTAGTTAAAACTATATCAGTGAATTTCAAGGCAGACAATTAACTAGCAAACTATGAAAGCCAGGAATAATAGTCCTTCTGCAGTTATTTCATAATCAATAGCGCCCCATCGGCCTTCAGTCCTATGCAGCGTTAAACTGCATCTGAATGTTATGTTATATTTCTGCACGTTTATCAGCTGTCACCACTTGCTTTTTTAGCCCAATGCATCAAAGAGTGCAATTGGATTTCACTTTATGGGGTCATTCATGGCTCACTTCTCACTATGATGTTTGGAGCATTTGATTAACAAGATCTTAAAGAGGAAATCTGAACTTCTAGATACCATTACATAGTCACTTAATTCATGTACTTCTTTATATGTAAAGAAAATGTTCCTATTCACCTTTGTGTCCATTTTCTAGTTTTAAGATTTTCCTATTTTTACTCTCACAAGGAAAATTGGATACAAATGTTTTGATTTGATGTTGTTTGTGAGCAAGGAAAATTAGCAGTGCAGAGGGGTCTCAGCAAATAACTGAGGTTATTTTAGGTTAAAGTTAATGATGTTAATAAAGACTTTTGTCGTTCTTAACTTTCAGTTTGTTTTAAAGAAAAGGGTGACGATAAGGTAACCCTGCCCCCACCAGATCTCATTTCTAACCTCTTTAGATATAAGCCAGTCTCATAGATTTTCTTTTTAAAGATAGGAAAAAATGCATGAAAAAATTCAGATTTACACACTTGAGGTCTAGGCTGACTGTCTGAATTTTCATTCTCAGGTTGCTGTTCTATTACACCTACAACAGAAGACATCAAAGAACTAACAAAGATCAGAGTATTTTGTTCAGATAGGCACATCTCGGCTGAGATATGAGAGGCACTTGACATAGGGCAACACATCTACAGTTTAAAGAATCACAGATTTACACAGAATCAATTCGGCTGGAAAAGATGTCCAAGACCATAAAATCCAACCTTTGACTGATCACCACCCTGTCAACTAGACTGCAGCATTAAGTGCCACATCTAGTCATTTCTTGAACACCTCTGGGGATGGTGATTCCACCACCTCCCTGGGCAGCTAGTTCTAATGTTTAACAACCCTTTCCACCCTGAGTTTAACTCAGATGGTTAGAGCATGGTGCTAGTAACACCAAAGTTCTGGGTTCAATCCCAGTATGGGCCATTCACTTAAGAGTTGGACTTGATGACCCTTGAGGGTCCCTTCCAACTCAGAATATTTTGTGAAGAAATTTCTCCTGATCTCCAACCTGAACTTTCCCTGAGGCATCTTGAGGCCATTTCTTCTCATCTGTTGCTGATTGCCTTGTGAAGAGGCTGATCCACACCTTGCTACCACCTCCTTTCAAGCACTTGTAGAGAGCAATAAGGTCTCCCTTGAATCTCCTTTTCTCGAGGCTAAAGTCACTCTAATGGCTGGGCAGAGAAGTGATTGAGAGCAGCTCTGTGAGAAGGACTTGGGGGTGCTGTGGGTGAGAGGCTGGACATGACCCAGCCATGAGCACTCCCAGCCCAGAAAGCCAAACGTGTCCTGGGCTGCATCCAGAGCAGTGTGGGCAGCAGGGCCAGGGAGGGGATTCTGCCCCTCTGCTCTGCTCTGCTCTGGTGAGACCCACCTGGAACACTGCATCAGCTCTGGGGGCCCAGCACAGGAAGGACATGGAACAATTGCAACAAGTCCAAGGGAGGGCCACCAAGTTGATCAGAGGACTGGAGAACATCCCCTACAAAGACAGGCTGAGGAAGCTGGGGCTGTTCACCATGCAGAAGAGAAGGCTGTGTGGAGACATAGCAACCTTCCAGTACCTGAAGGGGGATATTGGAGAAGGGATCCTTTGTCAGGAGCTGTTGTGGTAGGACAGGGAGTAATGTGTTCAGACTGAAAAAGGGAAATTTAGGTTAGATATATGGGAGAAACTATTTACTGTGAGGGTGGTGAAGCACTGGAACAGGTTGCCGAGTTCAAGGCCAGTCTGGATGGGCCTTTCAGCAAACCAGTCTGGTGGAAGGTGCTCCTGCCCACGGCAGGGGGGAAGGAACTAGGTGCTCTCAAAGCTCTCTTCCAAACCAAACCATTCTATGATTTCATGAACTGCCTTCTTTGTGAATTACATTTCTTTAAGATGCAGAATTACCCAGTGAAATGAATGATTCTGACAGCACCTGGGCTAAGGGAAGATTTTGCTCTTTTTTCCTTATAACAAACAGAGAGCTCTTCAGTGATCTTCTTAAGCACTTGATTTCTAGCTTTCCTGGGCATCTTTACAAATGATCAGTACATAACAAAAAAAAAAACAAACAAAAAAAAAAACCAAACCAAAACAAACAAACAAACAAAAAAAAAACCAAAAAACCAACAAAAAAACCAAAAACAAAAACAAAAAAAACCCCCCAAAAACAAAACCCACAAAAACAAAAAAATCCAAAACAATAATAAAAAAAAAAAATAGCTGATCAAATTATGTTCAGCTGTTAAAAAATTTGCTTTGGCATTGTACGGAGCCATTGACTGGGAAAACCAACATCATCATTCAAATCTCTATTTAATGTCATCTGGTTGGACTGGAGAGATAGCAAAACAAGACTTTTTCAGTAGTTTTGTTCTGCTGGAGGATAAGGGGCCTGTGTGGAGGCATTAGCAGATATAGCGGGGAAAAAAATTAAGGAACTAAGATAGGTGGGGATGAAAAACAGCTATATTACAAGAAACTGCCATTTTTATTTATAACTGAGCCTTACTTGAGACTATTATTGGCAGCAGCTGGAAGACTGCAGTGCTAAGACAATAGAGAGCCAGAATCTGTGATTTTTTATTTGCCCCTTTTTTTCTGGCTTGAATTATTAACAAATATAATTTCTTGTGTCTCTTATATAATTTTCTAACCTTCTGTCTGAAGCCATCCTATTAAGTAAGGTTTTCAGGCATTCCTGGAGAAGGTGTGTGCTTCAGAATAGTAAATCTCACACTGCAGAGTTCCAGGCACACAGGCTTCAATTGAACATGCATGCACAATCTGTCCAATTTGGCCAGAAAACATAGGATTTACTGAGCTGGGTGTTACGCAGCCGTAGTGCATATGGGCTGTGAATGTGTCTAGGATTACCAGTCGCACAGCAGCCAGGCAGAGCTGCTGTGAATGCACAATAAGGCTTCAGTTGCTGGACTTACAGACACACAGAAATCCCAGGAGAGAATCCTGAAAAATCTGCCCTGATAAAATTCTGATCTGATAGATAGAAAGAAAGCATTGCCAAGAAAACCTGGCTTTCAGCAGTCCTTAATTAAAAACAAAAACAAAAGAAAAAAAGATCATCATGCCTCCCAGTGTTTCTGAGGGACTCCTGAGATGGTGTGTTGCAGAAGGTTCCCTGACATGTTATTAGCTATGCCCCCCAGACTGCTTTGGACTGCCCTTCTCAGCTCCCAGTAGGATGTGAATTATGCAGATTTTAGCACAGGGCTGGGGAGGGAGCTGTCCCAGACACTTGCAGCTCACCATAGTCTGAGTGTTTGCCTTTTTTCCCCCTTTTTAATGCTCACTAGAGTGGGCATCTCAGGAGTGTAACAGTGGAGACAAGCACGAAAAGAAAAATATCTCCTGTCTGTAACTCTGTTAGTCACTCCTGGTGGAGATGGTCTTGTTTAAAATATGAAACCCAAATATGCAATGCTACTACAAGAAAGACATGGAGGTGCTGGAGTGTGTCCAGAGAAGAGCAATGGAGCTGGTGAAGGGTCTGGAGGACAAATCCTAGGGGAGCAGCTGAGGGAGCTGTGAGTGTTCAGCCTGGAGAAAAGGAGGCTCAGGGGGACCTTATCACTCTACAACTGCCTGAAAAGAGGGTGTAACCACCTGGGGGTGGTCTCTTCTCCCAGGGAATAAGTGATAGGACAAGAAGAAACAGCCTCAAGATGTGCCAAAGGAGGTTTATATTGGATGTTAGGAAAAATTTGCTCACCAGAAGGGTTGTCAAGCAGTGGAACAGGCTGCCCAAAGAATGGTTGAGTTACCATCCCTGGAAATATTTAAAAGATGTGTGGATGTGGCACTTAGGGACGTGGTTTAGCGACAAACATGACAGTGCTGGATAAATGGTTGGACTTGATGATCTTAAAGGTCTTCTCCAACCTAAGTAATTCTACAGTCCTATATGTGACTATCGAGGGATCACATGGCTAGACAAATGCAGTATCAGAATCTGAACAGTAAATATATCATTTGTATAGAGGAAAAAGACTTGCACTTGATAAATATTTCCATTTAAGCATGTCAAAGCAAACTTGATGGGGAAAACAGCACTGTGTGTTGAGGTGGGAAGGAATCTTTCCAAACAACAAATTTCAAGGATGGTCAGTGATGTCCCAATCCCAAACCCTCAGTCACATTGCCTGGCTGATGCTTTTAGCTGATGCTAGATTACAAGGTGCTGTAGATAGCAATATCCATTTACGTTATCAAGTAGGGTCTACTGTCTATTGAAGGAAAGCAAAGCAGAAAATGCAGAGTTGCTGCAGTATGAGCTGCTGGGTGCAGTGTTTTTCCCCTTCCCTTGGCTACCACTGTACTTGATTCATCCGCTCTTACCCAATCCAAGAATGTGTTTTCAAAATTATCTCATTCAACCTCCTACCTCTATAAAAAGAGAGATTTCACTAAAAATAGCCATTTCTGTAAAACTTCCAGAGGTCTAAGGGACCTGGAAAAGTTGAGAAGCAGGCTCATGGGAACCTCATGAGGATCAACACAGTGCTCCACCTGGCCTGAGGCAACCCCTGGTACAGATACAGGTTGCAGGACTGAGAGCAGCCCAGCTGAGAAGGATATGGGGGTGCTGTGGGTGAGAGGCTGGACATGACCCAGCCATGAGCACTCCCAGCCCAGAAAGCCAAACGTGTCCTGGGCTGCATCCAGAGCAGTGTGGGCAGCAGGGCCAGGGAGGGGATTCTGCCCCTCTGCTCTGCTCTGCTCTGGTGAGACCCACCTGGAACACTGCATCAGCCCTGGGGTCCCAGCACAGGAAGGACATGGACCTGTTGGAGTGAGTCCGGAGGAGGCCTCCAAGGTGGTTAGAGGAATGGGAGCACCTGCTTTACAAGGACAGGCTGAGAGAGTTGGGATTGCAGCCTGGAAAAGGGAAGGCTTTGGGGAGACCTACTTGTGGCCTTCCAGTACCTAAAACGCACTTACGTGAAAGACAAGGCCAAGCTTTCTAGTAGGTCCTGTTGCAATAGGGCAAAGGGTAATGGCTCTGAACTAAAAGAGGGTAGATTTAGGTTGGACACAAGGAGAAAGTTATTTACAATGGAGTGGTGAAATACCCGAAAGGCTGCCCAGAGAGGCAGTAGGTGTTCCAATATTCAAGGTCAGGTTGAACAGGGCTCTGAGCTAGTTGATCTGGTTGAAGATGTCCCTGCTTATTACGGGGAAGTTGGATTAGATCCATAGATTAAAGGTGCCCCACAATCCAAATTATTCTATGATTCTACTATTCTAAAACAGTCCTTTATTTTCTCAGAACAAGAGAGAAGCATTCATGTGTTATAAGAAAGATGCTTCTCTATTATTAGATCAGTATTACTGGTTTCTTGATTTGTGTTAAGAATAGCACCTGCAGGAGGAAAATGCCCTAGAGATGTAAATTTGGGAACACTTCAAATTCTTTTGCATTCTGCTTGATGCAGTGTGCCATTATCTGTACAAAACCTCAAAACACCCAAAGTAAGTACAAGACGTGATTTTGCTCTTTATAGTGCAAAGCCTGAAAAGATAACAGAAACTAGGGCTCTGTGTCATCTGCACAACATTCTGTAATAATCAGGCCTATGTAATCAATTAAGTGTTCTCCATTCTCCAGCATTTCACTTATATTTGTGAGAATACTCAAATTTTTTTAA
Organism: Acanthiza pusilla; assembly: GCA_036630365.1. Taxonomy (NCBI): domain Eukaryota; kingdom Metazoa; phylum Chordata; class Aves; order Passeriformes; family Acanthizidae; genus Acanthiza; species Acanthiza pusilla. The sequence goes on from JAXCHO010000053.1 coordinate 9,974,168, forward strand.
CAAAACAGTAGACCACTTAATTAAGAAGCCAGCTGCTTCTATTCCCAGAGCATTGATTTTAACCAAAACTTGTGATATGCAGGGGTTGGTTTGTTTTTGTTTGTTTTTGGTTTTTTTTTCTCCTCATTTTGTTAGTTTTGTTTGGGGTGGGATTTTTTGTTGTTTTGGTTTGGGTATGTTTTTTTAAAGAAGAAGCCATGAAACTTACTGCTTTCCCAGCAAGTTAAACCCCTCTGCTGCCTACAGGATGTTTGGTCTTGGCAGGTGTCCCTTCTGCGGCAAAAGTGTTGCAGAATAAAGTTTATGTATAGAGAATGTTATCTAGTTCACTAGGCATGGGGATCAGCAGTATCAGTGTCAGGTTCAGTGGAAAGAAAATTTTTTTATTTTGTGGGATGGTCCACCTGGAGAAAGAAACTTGCTAGAAGATGGCAATAGTACTGCAAAGGAGGAGAACTCGGTGGAGGACCGGAGTGAGGAGAAGCTCTGATGGATTTGGAAAGACATTGAGAGGGAAGTACTCCATCTAAACCAAAAGGACTTGTCTATCTTTGTAAAGAGAGTCTTTCTAATGGGAAATTGGAATGGGCAGCACAAGCCAGGAGAGCACTAAGGCAGGTTAGAGCAGTGTAGGAGCCCCACGGCTGGGGTATCTATTACCATGGCTTGCAAGCTTTCCCTGATGTGGGAGGTTTGAGTCTCCTCTCAGGCCAAGAGGTAATGTCTGTGACCGCTGCACTCCAGCTGGAGACACACTGTTATCTTCCCCACAACATGACAGAATTCATGTTTATTACCAGGTATAGAGATGTGCAATCCTTAGCACTTTTATCTGTTAAGTTCTGCCAGCTTTCTTGCCTTTGCTGTGATTGAATATGCTATTATTTCCCCCTTACTCTGTGCCTCACTTTTTATACTGGGGGGCTGGTTTAGGACCATAGAATCATCAAGGTTGGAAGGGGTCTATAAGATCATCCAGTACAACCATCAATAGAGCACTACCACTGTAGCCCTAAACCACTAAACAACATCACCCAGCACCAGATCTGGGTGCCTTCTAAAGACGTCCAGGCATGATGACTCCACCACCTCCCTGGGGAACCTGTTCCAATGTCTGACCATGCTAAGAGTGATAACTTTTTCTGTTATCTAATCTGATTCTCCTGTCTCAGCTGAAGGCCATTTCCTCTGGTCCTCTCACTGCAAGGACAGTAGAAGAGACTGACCCCCACCTCACTACAGCCTCCTTTCAGGGAGTTGTAGAGAGTGATGAGGTTCCCCCTAGAGCCTCCTATTCTCAAGACTAAACTAAGCTCACTCAGCCATTCCTCATAAGACATATTTTCAAGATCCTTCATGAGCCATGTTGACCTTCACTGGACAAGCTCCAGCACCTCAAAGTCCTTTCTAAAGTGAGTGGCCCAGAACCCGACTCAAGGTGCAGCCTCAGCAATGCCAACGACAGGAGGATGATCATTTCCCTGCTCCTGCTGGCCACGCTAATCCTGGCTTAGGCCAAGATGCCATTGGCCTTCTTGGCCACTGGGACACACATTGAGCTGGCTCTCAACCAGCACCCCCAAGTCCTCTTTTGCCGAGCAGCTCTCGAGCCCCTCCTTCCCCAGCCTGTAATGCTGCATGGGTTTGCTGAGACCCAAGTGCAAATCCCAGCACTTTGCCTTACTGAGCCTCGTGCAGCTGCCCTTGGCCCATTGATGGAGCCTGTCCAGGGCTCAGGAGAGCGTTCCTACGCTCGAGCACATCTACAGATCAACTCACACGGGTTAGGTGATTTCTTTGTGTAGGAAGCACCAAGGTCTTTTTTGTCTGTTTAGTTGTTGGTTTTTTTCTTCTTTTAATTTCTTCTCTTTGTTTTTTTTTTTTCTTCCTTTTTGTCTGTGATAGGAAGACGGGGGGCAGGAGGGGACCCCGCGGGTGCCGCGTGCCGAGGCGGTGACCGCTCCCGGAGCCAGCAGCGATATCGCAGGTGACCACGAGAGGTCAGCGGAGGCTGCGGCAGAGGCTGCGGACACAGCCCCGGGCGGCAGCGGCACGGTCGGTGCTGCGCTGGAAGGAAGGGTCTGCGGGCGAGCCGAGCCGTGCCGTGCTGCGGAGAGCACGGGGAATGGCACTGCCGTTTTACCGGGGCTCCAACCAGCAATGCCACTATACACTCATTCATGTCGGAGTGATGTTGCCATGTGATATTCACCACCCGCCCCATCTCCCCCTCGATCCCCATCTCCCCCCGGACGAGCTCGAGCACTCAAGAGCTGATCCACCAGAGGTCTGTGCCCACCAGCTGGATGTATTAAAAACATGGAAGGAAAAGACCAAGAAACCGAGCAGTGGAGACCGACCTTCACTGAAGTTCAGTTTGCTTATTAGGTGTCAAAGTTATCACATCTGCAGAGTTGATGCCTTTGAACCAGGGACGGGGCCTTGGGCTTGCACAGCTCTCCTTTCTACACCTCCTCTTCTGCGTCAGAGTCCCGGTGTTGATACTGTGGTTTGAAATAAGCTGGATCAAGTATCTAGTAATGAAGGTTTCATGGCCTTCAGCACCATCTGTCATAGGAGACCCAGGAATAAAGGGGCAAACTGAAAAGTGTTATGCCAAGAAGCCCTAATTCCAGGGTGCTGCATCATTAAGCTGAAACTGTAAGCTTGCATGTGAAAGGATTAATGTGTTCCATATACAATCCATATATTATAATATGGTACCATGTATCACTTTATTATGTAGACATTTACATATATTCACTATTACATATGCACTATTCTCCACTGAGTTACTTTGGCTTACTAATTTGGATCCATATTAAGTAACTTTCACTTTTACTGTAATGAGAAAGTCATCGAAGTCATAGCTATTATCAGCATCCTTCAAAGCTGTGAGTCAGTTCTGGATTTTCCACCTATTTCATCAGAAATAGGCAATTGTATACTTCTAAGAGACATACCATTTAGTGGCATCTTACCATTCAAGCTATTCTTCTGCATTTAACCCCATTTATATATTTAGAGAGGAAAAAAAAGAAAAAAAAGTGGCAGATGTATGAAGAGTTTTTACCTTCTGAGAATGAACAGTACATGCTACATACACTATGCTAGTTCCAGCAAGTGGAAATAATGGCTCTTGCTTGAATCCAGACCAATTTTCTGGAAACTTCCCACATCTTTTTTAAAGAAAGAAAACTAAGAATTTATGCCCTTCTCAAGCAAATTCAGAGTGACAAGTCACTGTTTTTTTTTCCCAAGTCAGGAATGCCTTTGCATGTTAGGAGGGTAAAAAAATTTGTTAGACTTGAGAATTGGTGTTTATAACAATGAGTTTTCTCTCCAGTCCTGACAGCTCTGTAGACATCAGAGAATGTTCTCAGAGAGGCTGGATGTATCTGGCAGACATCATGTATATGTTGTCACTGGCTTAAAATGGAAGCTCACTAAGTGATTACTCTCCAGTCCAATGCTGTCACCCGTAGTGTCACCAGGGCACTAACTAGAAACAACCGGAATTGGAGACACAGCAGCTCACTGAAGTGGCTCAGTTTGAGAAGCATTTCGGGAACTGTGGTGCTCAAAGAGACTGAAACTACTGAGCAGAGTATACCATATACAGTCACAGATGAGACGAGCTTGATCCGGGACTCCCAGTGAAGTACTGGAAAGGACATCCTCCGGTTTAAACACATTTGAAAGGGGACGATGTGGCTGCAGGCTAGGCAGCAGCAAGGGGGACTGAGAGGTTAGAGAGCTCGGTCTGCGCCCCCGCTGGAATCGGTCCGGGCAGGTCGCAATAGCACAGATTACCCCAAGGTGGCTCTCCGCAACCTCTGTGAAACAGCACTCGCGGCTGCTCCGGAGCGGTGACTCGGAGGAGACAAGTGCTAACTGTGAGCCTCAGCCTAAGTCTGTCAGACGCTGAAGGGATATGAAAAGTGATTTGCCCTTTAATACTTAGGCTGTACTCATTCACAGTGGGAAAATTTGTTTTATTATTGCTTGTTTGCTGACAAACAGGTTCAGATCTGAGTTCAGCAATCGTACTCATTTCACGCTGAATTAATTATGAAGGAAACACTGTCCAAATTAGAGATACTTTTAATAAAGCCCGCTATTTGCTAAAAAAACCGCCAAAACCCCCAAAAACCCCCAACCCCCAAAACCAACCAAACAAAAAACCAAAACAACAAAAACAATAACCAAAAAACCCAACAAACAGGATCATAGGCCAATACAGTTTGCAGAAGGGTTATTAGTGAGCTCAGAACAGGTCTCTCAGGACTATAGTCCATCCTTGAGGGCTTGCAATCCTGCAAGGATGAAGTCAGTGCAGCCGTCCCGGACAGCAAGCCTACTCCACTGCTTGACTGTTCTCAGGGGGAAAGGGTTTTCCTTACATACGAACTGAGCCTCTTGATTCACCTTATGCCCATTGTTTCCTGCCTCCCCACATGGCATTGCTGTGAAGACCCTGGTGTTGTCTTCTCGATGAGCACTCCACAGGTTTTGGGGAACTGCAGTTTGCCACTCAAACTTTGCCTTCCCCAGGCTGAACTGGTCCTGGTCCCTCAGGCTGCAGAGCAGGACAGTGCTGCAGCTCTGGACACCTCTGTGCCCTCACCAGCACTTGCTGCAGTTTATCGATGTTTCCTCTCCCGGGGGTGCCCAAACCGGACAAACTGCATTGCTGCTGTCCCGTGAGTGCTGAGCAGAGGGGGATTATCACCTCCCTCGGCCGGCTGGCCATGCTCCTATGCATACAGCCCAGGGCACAGGGGGGCTTTGCTGCACCGGGGCCACTGCTGACCAAGACCAGGTCACTGCCCAGTACAGATCCAGGACCTTCTCCTGCCCTCGGCCCTGGTGGTTACAAGGGCTGTCCTTTCGAGGGGCGTTTGCATTTGCAGACACCATATTAACAAAACCTTTTGTTTATTTTTCTTTTTTCTTTTTTTTACCCCCTGTACTCCTCGGATTTTCTCTTTCAAGCCTTGGACACAAATTGCCTTAGTATTTGCCAGTACCCACCGGCGAGCGGTGTGCAGGGAGCGGCCGCGCATGCAGCCGGCACCACTGGCAACGGCGGCACCCCTGTCACGGGTGGCACCGCTGGCACCTCTGGCATCTCTGTCACTGGTGGCGCCGCTGGCACCTCTGGCACCTCTGTCACCTCTGTCACCGGTGGCACCGCTGGCACCTCTGTCGCCGGTGGCACCTCTGTCACCGGTGGCACCGCTGGCACCTCTGTCGCCGGTGGCACCTCTGTCACCGGTGGCACCGCTGGCACCTCTGTCGCCGGTGGCACCTCTGTCGCCGGTGGCACCTCTGTCGCCTCTGTCGCCGGTGGCACCTCTGTCGCTGGTGGCACCGCGGGCTGGGCTGGGCTCGGCGCGTGCCCGCGCGCCCCCCCGCCCCTGCCCCACGTGGCCTCCCGGCACGAGCCGCCCATCGCCGCCGCTCCCCCCGCGCTTCCTCTCCGGCGCGCGCCGATTAGCATAATAAAGCCGCCCCTTTCTCCCCCGCCGGCCAATGGGAGGCCGGGAGGCGCCCGCGCGGGCTATAAGTAGCGCACGCCCGGCGGCTGCCGCTTCAGAGCGCTGACGCGGTGCGCTGAGCGAGGGCTGAAGGAGCCGTCGCCGCGCTGTGGGGACTAACTGCTATGACTCTGGAGGAGATCCACGGACAGCAGCCCATGCCTGCGGGCCACGACTGGTACGTGCGGGTGGGCACTGGGGAGCTAAGGAAAGCGGGTAGCGGGCGGTTGCGGGGCGGTGGTGGCGGCACCGCGCTGACCCTGTGTCCTCTCCCGGCCTCCAGGATGCAGGGCGCTGGCACGGCCCTCCACGAGCTGCTGGTGTCGGCGCAGCGCCGAGGCTGCCTCACCGCTGGCGTCTACGAGTCGGCCAAGCTGATGAATGTGTAAGTAGGGCGGCGGGGGCCGGGGGAGTGTGTAAGTCAGCCCGGCGGGGCTGCGGGGCGGCTGGCGCCGGCCGTGAGACTCAGCGCCGTTCTCCCCTCTTGCAGCGACCCCGACAACGTCGCGTTCTGCGTGCTGGCCGCGGACCAGGAGGACGAGGGGGACATCGCCCTGCAGATACACTTCACTCTGATCCAAGCCTTCTGCTGCGAGAACGATATCGACATCGTGCGGGTGAGCGACGTGGCCAAGCTGGCAGCCATCGTGGGGCCCAGCGAGGACTCCGGGGAGCCGCGGGATCTCCACTGCATCCTCATCACGGTGAGTGTCCCGGGGCGGCGAGCGCTCTTCCCCCAGCTCTGCTCCGCACGGCAAGAGCCTGTCGGGGGCGGCCCTTTCTCCCGCTGCGGGTGGTCGAGTCCTGTTCTGGGCACAGATAGAGCGCTTGGCACGCAGCAAGTCAGCTGAAGAGTAGTAGGAGGAGGAGGCAGAACTTCTCGTAACTGTGGATTTTCTCTGCTGTCCACAAGGGCAGCATCTCTGCTTCCTGTCTTGTCTGTGTCAGGACAGAAACTGTCTGGAAGTGCCTCCAGTCCTAAGCTAATGCTTCTGTAAATATTATGATGACCTCAGCTGGCGGGCAGCACTCATGGTGTGCAACTCTTTTCTTTCTGGCAGAACCCGAATGAAGAAGGTTGGAAGGACCCAGCTCTGGAGAAGCTGAACTTGTTTTGCGAAGAGAGCCGAAATGTCAATGACTGGGTGCCAACTATCACCCTGCCTGAGTGATGGTCACCTGGTGCACTGAAGGAGGGGAGGCTGAAACCTTTGTTGCATTCTCAACGTGCTGTGCGTTCACCAAAATGTGCAACAAGCTGCTGATTCCATGGATTAGCCTGGTCAAGAGACTGGATTAAGGTCCCTGAGACTGGCATGCAGTGGGCTCTTACAGAGGAGAAAGAAGAAAACAGCTCATTTCACCAGTGAGCCTCAGTAGGCTGCAACCGTGGAGAGGCTGACATACCATGGAACTGAAAGAAGTATTGCAAGTTTGGCTGTGTGGAGCTGTTTGAGAAGGGAGAGAGAAAGTTGAGGGAAGTGGGCCAAAACTTTCCAGAAGGACTGGATAGAGTACTGTAACTAGGAACTGTTGGTGCTGTCTGCCGAACACAGGAGAAAGTATCAATATTTATGGAGTTATTGGGGATTGGTTACTCAGACAAATGCAGAGATTCCAAAGCAGACAGACTTCAACAGGCCTCTTGGGTCACTCTGCAGATCTGTTTTAATAATGCAATAACTTTTATTGAAATATTTGCTGCTATTGAAGCTTTCATAATAAATTTTTGACAATTAATTTCTGGGAGTGTCTTGCTTGCTGGGTGTGGGGAAGCATGTCACTTAAATACCACTGATGTTTTGCTTGTGTGCTGTAGTCAAAGGTATACTCCACAGTAATGGAGCTCTTGCTCAAATATTTTTCTGGGCTGGCTGAATGAAGTGCTGTGCTGTCCAAGTTGATAATTCAACCTTTTACCCTCTTGCAACAGCTGCTTATCGCAACAGCTTGCAAGACTAAGGAGTCGCATGCCTAATGAGCTCACTTATTGTAATAGGTGGTCTTTGTAGTCTACTGGAGGAACACAATGCATGTTAGAAACATGGATTTTTGGAATACAGACCTCCAGTAAATTACATCATTAGTTCTTAAATATGACTTGGATGCATTCAGAGCTGACATGTTTCCACTTGACAGAAGCGGCTTAAACATGATGGGGGGGCTGCAAAACTCCTTAGATGTCAAACACATCTAACATTTGCTTTGATTAGAATGACATCATTAAATCCAAAACTAGCAAATGGTGAATAAACATCACATCTGCCACAAGCTGCTCTCTGATTGCCATATGCTGTAACAATAGAAGCTGTCAGTCCAGAAGCCAATTTTGCGAAACCTAATTGCATGACAACACCAAATTAAGTCCAAAACAATTTAAGGATGGTGTGGCCTTTTTCAGAGATCCTGTCATGAAAAGTTAATATGGGCGGGCTGATTTAGCCCTGTGTTAAAAGGGAAAACATCACCCTATTTTTGTTCACAAACTATGCGTGTGCTCCAGGACTTGACATTAAAATGGCACAGTAATAATCCCCTCTCCAGAGAGCAAGAAAGCTAAACTACTCACTTCCTTTATAGGCACTAAAAACACTGAGTTATCACAATTGCACTTCCTCTGGCCTGGCTTGCAGTGATTGACAGTAGCACTTGCTGAAAAGTGGTCATTTCCACTTGAGCAAGGAAGCTGCTTGCTCTCCGTTTCATTGTTCCTGATAAGGGTAGTTCAAATTCAGCTCCAGCATTCCTGGAATATGCTTCCTTGTACAGGAGCTATCTAGCAGTGCTTGGCCTTCATTACTCAGTCATGAGAGGCTGTAGGATGGCAGAACTTAGACTGAAGTAAACACTATGGGGGCCTCAGACCTCTGTAAGTATTCGTTTTTGCACTTAAGATACAGGAGTTTCTGCACAGCCTGTTTTTCTACTTAACCTGCACTCAGCAACTGGTGTCTGTCTAGGACTGAGAAAAGTCACATGGAGAAGCAAGAGAATAAACAGCTCTGGCAGCTGTGATAACAGAAACTGCCTTTAAGGCAGTTGCCTTGATACACAGAACATATCAAGTCTGAGTGCTTTATTAGACATTTTTATATTTTTCTCTTAGCAAATGCAGTTTTCTTCATTTTACAGCCAAGAAACATATTTCTGCCCTTTGCTTGGGGCCTAATCAGTGCTCAGAGCCAAGAACAGATTAAAGTGGACTGTCCTGAAATCAACTTTTATGTGAAGTGTAAGCAGTTTTTTACAGCCTTGAGTGGTTTAAACAAGCCTGAGAAGACCAAAGGAAGTTCTCATGCATGTATACAATTATAGAGATCATTAAAGCATAGCAGAGAGTAAGTGTAACTGGTCTGCTGACTGAGACAGTAGGCATAGATAGTGGTACCTAGCAAGAAGTTGAACTTTGCAGCTTTTATGGAAGGAGTGTGCTATGCAGCAAGCAATGAAATTAGTGGGGCAACACAAAAATACCCTTGTGAGGATGTTTTCTCTAATCTCATAGAAGATGGGAGGATGACCTTTGCCTTCCCCATGAGAGGTATGTGATTTCTTACTTTAGTGACCTGTACAATTCTCCTGAAATCCGTTCTAGATCAGTGCAAATACACTGTATTGCAAATTGTACAAAACTGAGTTAGCCTGCAAATGTTATTAATACAGCGCTGCCACCAAAGGCAGCTCTGACTTGCAAGTTATGTGCTGCTGCAAATATCTGTAACGATCCACACTACTTAATGTAGCAAAAATTCAGCAGCTGGTATCCACATCTTTACATGCTCAGATATATCACTGTGCAAAGAGCAACTATCCATTTGTTAAAGATAGCGTAGTCTCCGGTATTACTGACTGTAGTGGGGACAGCTGGTTGGGAGGTGGCTGGCTCACCAGATGTCCAGCATGTTTTGTCAAGTACCTGGGGGATCTGGAGGCTGGGACACTAGCCTCTTGTGTCTTTGTGCAGTATGCCCTGAGTAGTTTGCCTTCCCAGGAAACCGAAGTGCCCAGCAAAGAGGAACTATGGGTTTGTGGGACCACTGGGAGCTCTGCTGAGGTGGCCACCTCCCAGTTGTGTTGCATAGTCTGCACAGGTTGGCTTGTGCTGTGCTGTGCTGTGTTGGGGGCTCTGGAGACCGAAATTAATAGATATTAATAATTCAAGGCATGACCCAGCTGAGGGATATCGCAGAAGGTGCAGGAGAGGGAGTGGAGTCACAGAGTGGTGACTTGTGGCTTTGCTTTCCATCAAACCCTTCACTTGTGTGCTACTAGGTGATAAAATCTGCGTATTTCAATATTGTAATCATCAGCTTTGGTGTTGTGCTGATTATATTTCTAGGTACATTTTTTTATGAAGTGATGCATAAAGGTTCATTTCAAATTTTTTGAGCAATAGCTTTGCATTTTTCTGTGTATCTATTTCACCATCGAGTAGTAGTTACTGACAGGAATTTCCCTTCATGTGTGGTTTCCTTCTCTTAATGCTGTTTTCTTCCTGTTGCATTTCTGTGCATCACTTTACCTTTCTCTCTTTGTGGTGGTAGATAGTCATCTCTTCAGATGCCTGTCAGTTTTAGTATGTGCTATATTAACTGCATTATCATCTTATCAGGATATATGTATGAACAGCAGCACACAGTTGTTGTAAACAATACTTCCTCTTTGCTGTGGAGTAGAAAACGTAAAAAGGAAGATAATAAAAGGTATATTATGAAGAAGAAGGAAAACTACTGCACAGAATAAAGTTTGCATAAAATCTGTGTGCGTGGTAGATGATATAAATAGTGTTTATAGCTCTGGGTGCTCAGGGAAGGAGCTTAGATTTCTGCAGACTAATGGAGCATTACTCATAGGTGGAGGCTCTTTGAATTAATATATGTTCTATAAGGAGAAGATCTTTGCAAAAGTGCTGGTGTCAGAAACAAGCCATAGCATCACTGTCTGACACATAAGGGAGACCTGGCTTGTGTCAACAAATCTATTTATGCCAGCTCTCAGATCCCCTGACATCAGGAGGAAAGAGCAGTGTGTGCCCGTATTAAAACACGGCAAGTATGCAGACGGTATCTTACAAGTGGAAGCAAATGCCATCACATGTGTGTGCAAGAGAGATGTGTGAAGGATGTGTGACCATTGTATTCCTTGTAGGGACACACATTGTGGACAGCTGGGCTCATGACTATGTATCTGCAGGACTTCATTCACTGCACAGCAGCAGTGGCAGAATCCAAGGCTGGCGGACGGATGGAGTTGTGCAGATAGTACCTGCACCGTACCTGCACCTCACCTGAGCCATTCTTTCTACAGGTTTTTATGAAAACTGCTTTTCATGCCTGCTCATTCCTTACCTGTTTCAGCATGGCAGCTATGATTTACTCAGTAAAGTTTGAACATGCTCATCCTATTTCAATAGGATATTGAAAAAGCTGAGTTAATACTTCTTGTATAATAATTTCATACTGAATGAGTGAATACTTGTACTTTTCTGCATTGTTCTGCAGTAAGATATCATTATACACAACATTCTGACTATTGGAGTTTATGTGAAATATTAATTTGGATGTATCAGTATTTTTAAAAGTATGGTCAGATGCCATAAACCATAGTGACATGGTAATAATATCTCCTCCAGTCTTCTGTTGCACTGGCATATGATTATTTTGCCATGCCATTTTCTTTTTATGTCTGAAAATAACTCAAAATTATTTCTTTCTGTGTGTCTAACCCTCTCTGAGGAGCTGACTTTACTTTGAAACCATGACTTTGCAATGTTAGTATCAACACACACTGCTGATTCAAAATTAGTTTGTGCAGCTTTTTTTTTTAAAATTTTTTATTTTTTATTTCCCCCCCCACCCCCGGATTGGGGAGATAGCTGTAGAAATTAATATGACATTTAACTACTTTTTTTATATTGCTTGTGTTCTATAACTCGCAAGTAAAAAGCTACTTTTTTTTTTTTTATAAAAGCTGTCATAACCCTGGTAGGAAGTCACATGTATTATAATCCATTGCAGAATAATGACAAAATTTAACAAAGAATATGTAACATGAATTTTAATATCACAAGGAATTTCTGTCCCACTAAACCTTGAAGTTGAGAATTTTCAGAGTGGTGAATTTGAGTTTTGCTTCCTATTCCCTTTTTACGGGTACCTAAGCTGTAGCAACCTTGCTTTCACATCCTATTGAAGCCAGCACAAAGCAATGGTGCTTAGTAACTTCCATTTAAATCCATTAGTAACTAAGGCCCAAAGTTTCAAATTTGTATTTCAGGAACAAGACATGTATTAAGTCCATTCAGACACCAATATGCTCTACTGCAAGCCCAGAGTCAAAACTCTCCAATCAACTTATTTAGCTGTATAGCCTTAAACTTGCTTTCCAGATTTCAGGCTTTACTCCTCTGTTAAGAATGTGTACAGTGAGGGCACAGCTGCATGAAATGTTCCAGCTTGGACTGGTTAAGTGAATGGATCTGTGCATCTTCTCCCACTAACCTGCTTTGGTTCACACGGCAGAGCGGAGTTGGATCATGCAAACAGGATTTCTCTTGGAAGAAACCAAGCCAGAAGACATACTCTAAGGGACTGTCTAATGCTTTCCAGCTGCCATTGCGCATTCAGTTCACGGGACCACACTTGAGGTACATACAGTACAATTATTTGCTGATTAAGAGTAAATAGGCAAGTCTTGGCAGTCAAAGAAGAGAAGTACGTTGGCCTACTTTTCACAAAAGAAGTGATTTTAGTGTAATACACATACCAATTTGTTTTAAACAATTGCATGCTCTTGAATTAACAGGGTTAAAAATCTGCTTTGGCAGCAGCTTGCTGCATTTAATTGTTTCTGAGGCAAGAACGATGAATGGGACAATTTCTAGAAGTGGTTGCCAAAGGTAGTTTTTGTAATAGGCCAGCGCTGCCCAACTGGCAGCGTCAGGACAGCTTTGCCTTGCCTGTTGCCTTTGTGCCTGAGGAGCAGGTGGCTTCATGAGCCATGCGTGGTGATCCCGCCCCGCTGCTATGCCACCCGGTAGGACAGACAGCCACTGTATGAATCCTGTGCCGGCCAAAGCAGGGGCTGTTCCCAGTGCACAACCTACCCATTCCCACTGCCACTCACTATGCAGCTGGACTCTACACAGGTGCAGTGGTACAAAATACTTGCAGATGATTTCCAGATGACATAAGGGTGAATAGGACTGTATCCCAAGAGAAAACATTGCATTAAGATCTGAATCCCTGGATTAAACTGTAGCAATGTCACAAGCAATTTTTAAAATATAGCGAGTGCAAGGTGATGCATCTTCTTGCATGGTAGGAGATTGTAGCTACCAAGTGGGATACTATGGGGTCTTACACCAGTGACACAATTGGTCTTGTCTTTGGTCTTGCACAATATTTCTGTTCTTTATGTCTGCATATGTTAAAGGCAAACTGATAACTCTGAGCTATTTTTCTGGATATAAAAGTTAATGCAACAAAAAAAAAAGCATAATGTCAATAGATGCTTCTGTGCTGTTGAAGGCATGTTTATGGTACATGAGAAATGAAGCTGGATGTGGTTAAAATGGAAGGATTGTAAAACATTTCACTTTTTCCAAAGTATCTGCTGCATTTTTCACTAATACAGGTGCTCTGCCTCACATTCTGCTCTGTTTCTGTAGCACTATGAAGTCCCTCAAACAAGCTGATGATGAAGACAGCAATAAGAAGCACTGGGTGGTTTGTACTAAATGACCATGTAATTTGGAAGCTAGCCCTCCTGCAGGGGAATGGTAGAAGGCCTGTACACAGCCTATCATGTCTGGGATGGGAATCATTCACTCCCACTGATGCCAGGCTCAGCCTTGCATAGGTCACTGCCTCACGAAGTCAGATGGTATTGTACACGTGTAAAAACAGGTGCTTTTGATTGTGTTATGGGGCCACAGGTAATAGAAGCATGCTTTCTGCCCATTAAATGTGATGACAAAAATTGTTCCAGGTCTCTAACCATCTGGCTATCAAGTCTAATTTACAGCAAAGGTAGACTCTATGGCTCTCTGGAAAGAGATGTTATCCAATTCAGAATCTGGTTTCTTGATTTAAATAACTTTTAAAAAGTGCTGCCTGTTTGTTTTAATAACATCTAAATCAACTTTCAGGCATATAACCATTCTCAATGGCTGTAACACATGTGAAAATATTGTTTAATTGGGAAATATGTTGTGTTTTTATCCCCATGCCAAGGTAGATCTTGAATTTTATAATATCTTTCTTCTCTTAAAGATATGTATAATATATAAAATAATTCCTAATTTAGAGGTAAGCCCTGAGAAGCACCGGAGGAGCTGGTTGGCTAAATAATAAAAATAGACAAATAACTCTAGCACTGAATCATGGTAGTTGTACTTGTAAAATAATTCAGACATATTTCCAGAAAAGAAAGATTGCATTTGACTAATGCACATATAGTGCACGTATCCTTGTAGTGTGTATGCGAAATAGCTTCTTACCCATAAGCATTGATTCATATACATATAAGAAGGAGATGCAGAATGATTCAAATCTGACACTATATAAATAGATTTGTACTTTGTGTACTCTGCTCCATCTTTTTTCAGAAGACAATTTACCACGAGAACACTGCTGCAGAATGGAATTCCCTGGTTCACCTCTTTCTGCAAGTCTGCCTGTTTCAACAGGAGAAACAAACCAACAAACTCGATACTGTGCTGTGGAGGTCTGCCTGTGTTGCACGGTTCCCATGGGGCAGGTCACATAGTGGAAAAACAATAGCAAACCCCAGAAAACTGTGCAAAGGGTTTCTCAACTCTTTTACCTGCACTACACATACTTCTAGACTGCATTTTCAAATAACTATTTGTCTTGTGTTGTGCTTTTCAATAGTTGTCAGTTCACTGGTATCAAAGGCTCATGGTTTGGCATCCGAGGTACAGGAGCCAATGAGGTAGCACTGAATTTATTCAAGCAAGAAAGGAAGGAGTTGTGCAAGAGTAGCTTACAAAGCAGGTAAGAGTACCATGGCATGGTGCTTTTCAAAGCAATAGTATCATACAGTTTTTGCATCCTAATTATTCCTTATCTAACCACTAAGAAACATATGCTGCTCTGAACCTGGTTTTCCAGAGGAGCTAAGTGGTGCTCTACCCTAGTCTCAGTGTGGAAGCAGTAGAAACTCCCTTCTAGGGAAGAACGGCGGTGGATAAATCGCTGAGTGGAAGGCATCAGGTGTGCAAATGGTCACTGGAGTTTAGTGGCAAAAGGACATGCCCTGTGCCTATGATTGCAGGCCTGAATACTTCATATGGAGCTCCACAATGAATATTTGAACCAGCTGGGACAGAACTCTTGAAAACAGCCAAGTCCTACAAGCTCTATAAAAGCTATTGTCCAGACAGGTGAGAGCAGCTCAGTGTCCTGTCTGGTCATGTTCTCATAACTTGTCATGGACTCCTGAAAATCATCTTTGGGGAAAGGATTTCTGAATAACTCAGCTGCAGAAACAGAATCTGGCAGCATGCACAATCAGCCTTTAAGATACACATCCAGGAGAAACCAGGCACAGAGCTTGTGGACGTTGTAACAGCCCTGCTGCATCACGCAGGTTACATGTGAGCATCCACATGGATCTGAAGAATAACATGATGCTTTGTTTACGAGGTAAACATTTGACTGGCCTCTCTGTACCTTCACCTGAATTACTAATAACTTACTGTGGTGTGTCATTCGAAGCAAATTGCAGTGTTAATTATGATAATAAACCCATGCAGGCCAGATCCAGGAGGACCCTGCAGAGAAGATGCTGGAGCATGCTCTGCTCCCAGAAGTGCTGACGTTACTGCGCAAGCCTAGGCTGGTTGCGGACATTTTGCAAGAACTGGTTCCCCACCTCCCAAACCTGCATTTCTCCCCCTTAGGCCCACATCCTGTATTGCTGCCTCTGCAGAGCCCACAGCTTCAGACACATCCGTGCAGCTTCCCTATCCTGGAGCAGGTTGCTCCAGGATTTCTAGGGGTCTGCCTGTAAGACTTGGTTACCCTCTTAAGATTTCTGCAGTGCCTCTTCGGGGACACTGAAGTTAAAGCAGGACAGGGTAGGAAATATGTCACTGGCTGTCACTCTCTGAGAAGCCAAAGGTGTAGTGGCCTCAGGCGTGTTCCAGCCCCAGGGATCCCAAGGTGGCCAAACCACCTGGTCCACCCACTCTCCTGCCCCACAGGAAGGGAATGGGCTTCCTCCCTGCCCCTGCCTTGCAGAGCTCGCCATTGCCCAGCTGATTTAGCTACACTGAGCCAACTGCTCGTCTGCTAAAGGTGTAACATGGACAAGTTCCCTATTACTCCCTGAAGCTATGGAGAATATCAGAAGACTAGTGGGAAACTTCAGAAGCAGCAGTTCCTTCCACAAGCTGGAGATAAAATTTCCATTAATGATAACTGCAGAAGAAAGCAGCCACCTGATTCAGCTTCTGCTGTAGCATTCTAATATGCCACAGGCATATGGTTAACTGAAATGAAAACTGAATATAACCCACAATTGAGGTTACCAAAGATACTTACATAAAGCCTTTCACAGCAGCAGCATATCAGCTGGTAGGGGCTGCTACTAGAAACTAAGGTTTCTTTGTTTCTTAGCAGCAGATGATTTCCTCTCCTGGGGCAATTATGTAGCCTAATTGCCTGTAATAATCATCCCTGCTAGAAGTGCCTTAATACCAGCCCTTCTCCTTTTTTCTCTCCTTACTGACTTTCTGCTTCCAAGTAGCAGAGATTGAGTTTACACAGTTAGATAGCACATATTTAAGAATATATGTTTTTATTATTTAATGCCCTTTTTTTGGTGCTGTTATTGGTGCCTAAACTGTTATTTAAAAAAACCCCATTAAAACAGAAGATAAAAATGATAATGCTAATTTTAATATGTGACCTATTCCCAAAAGATTAATTGTCCTTCCAGTTACTTACAGTTGTTTGTGGTGTATTTTATTTGTAACAGTTCTTTGTATTTATTCTTTTTGTAAGATACCAATTAGATGTACCAATGACAGACTCTGTTATGCTGCATTGCATCAAGTTTTAAAAGTAAACCAGAAAAATCCCTAAAAAAACTCATAGGGTATACTGGACATTGTCAGGATGGATTAGATAATATAATGTATCTTTGTTACTACTGACTTTCAGGATTGCATTTAGATGTTACTGGTATTTTCTTCCTTGCAGATAATGTTGTAGCAATACTGGATCATTCATAAATAACTTTTACAGCATTCACATTCATGTGTACAGTGAGAAATAGAGCTTGATTTTTGGGCAAAGGTCAGCAAAATACATAACCATACAGGTTCAAAACAGAGGTCCATCCTGCCTAATATTTTTTTTCTGTTGGTGATGAAGAGCAGATGTCTAGAGAAGGGTACCAGAAAAGGGCAAGCCCATAGGGATCCTTCCCAAATGTGAAGCTCCTAAGAAACTTGCAGTGCTGGGAACTTCTGTGTCTAGCACTGTAGTACCAATATATGTTTTCAACATGACTTACATAGAGGCTGAATTCTTAAAATTCAGGTACTAGAGGTAGATACATAGCAAGTGTGTGGTCAAAAATCATAATAAAAAGGTCCCAGAAATATAGAAAAATAGATTTCCCAGGTTGAGTGTATAAAGATATCTGAGAAGGACTGAGCTCAGCTCCCTGCAGTCTGCTTCAGTAGATCCTTTCTTCCTCAGTGGAGTGAAAGGGGAAGCTGCATATTTTGTTTGCTCTTAAAGGCAGAGGTATAATTTCAAGGGTCCAATAATCATGTCAATGAGTATGCCTTTCCCAAAACTGGATTGCAACCCTTCAGTATTAGTTTTTTCTGGAAAAAAGGCCTTTTATTCTGATTAAGTAATACTTTACAACACAAGCAGGGCTATACTGCCTACTAAGGAAAAAATATTGCTGTTCAATGTATACTTTTGATAGTAGTACTTTGGTAATTATTTAATGCCTGCTATTGCCACTGATGAAAAAAAAAGGGCAACCATAACCACCTAATTAATGCCAAAGTTGAGTAATAAGGTTAGGTGGTATCTGATTAATGCAGGCACATTTTAACTTAAACTACAGGGAGACAAATAAACTTTATTTGGAGAAATGAAAGAAAAAAACCCTATAACCAGAAACCCTTGAGAGACATGGGAAGTGAAATTCTATGTGTGTGTCAGAAAAAGATTATTTTTGGTGTGATTGGGCAGGGACTGCTCTCTGTGAAAACCTGGATGCTTGGATGCATCCAAGACAAGGACAAGGACACGGGTGTGTTCAAAGAAGAGGTATAAACATCTTGCAACTTGGAAGTTTAACAAAAATACAAAATGTCATTTCTTGAGGTCCAGGTTCCAGTCCAGGTGTTTTCCAGTGTCCTCTTATTGCATTGATTAGAGGCTTGTACGACCTTATACAAGCTGAAGAGGCCCCAGGAATGCAGGCTTTACACTACCTAAAAGTCACTTTGGCAAGGTGATCAGGCTGCTCTCAGCACCCTTTGCCTAGTGACCTGTCTCAATGTATATGGCTGTATCCAGGCAGGCATTAGGTACTCTGATAGTGGTGGGACAGAGGGCAGAGGAGACTTTAAAGGCAAAGGCTGCAACTTGTTTCCTTAATTCTGAACTCAACCTGTGGACCTGAGTAAAGATGCAGAAAGGCAGCTGTTGTCTGAAGCCAAAAATAGGTTTTACCTCCAGCAAAATGCTATCTCTATTAGTTTTCAAGAAAAAAATTCATCCTCAGGTGTTCGGCTAAGACAGTATTATTTTATAGAACCTTGGTGTTGTAAGCAAGCAGGGAACCCTGAGCATTCAGGAGCCCTAACCTTAGGTGACAAAATTATGACAAAAAAGCTGAGTAAACCTGAAAGGTTTTTCCCTCCCACCCAAATCACAACAGAAGCAATAACACTGGAGAAATATTAAATTTTTCAGAAGCTTAAGGAATCATGAGGTCTCTGTTTATGAATGTATTTATATAGTAGGATATTGTTACAGAGCAGAAAGAGAAAAAGAGAAGCCACTGAAAGCAGTTTTGCAAACTGCCCCCCCTACATAATTCACAGAGATGGTGCTGCTGCTGGAAAAGGAGGGATGGTGTGCTTAATTTTCATAGGAAAGTGTAAGCATTGGACCAAACTGCTGTGGCAGTAGCTCTCTCCAATTCAATGTGATGAGATGACAAAATGAAATTTGTCACTGTCTACCTTGGGAGGCTGCATGGATGCTTTGGAGTCCTTTGGGACTTATCCCACTCTTGACTTTCCCTGATATTTGCATGATTATGAGAACTGCGACCTCAAAACTTTGTAAGCATCATGCCAGTGTAGCTCATGTTGATGAAGGGTCTGAAACACACAGTATCTATGCTGGATACCTTTTTGGAAGATATGGGCATGGTGTAGCTGAGATGCATCCCTTTTTGCTGGGTAGGATAAAAACATCTCCCTTATTGTTTAACTGCTTTCAGCTTTGCTTAGCTTCTGCTCCTCCTGAAAAATGTTTCTGTGTTTACTTTTGGTATGTACTTCTAATTAGAGGCAGCACCTAGGTCTTCATGTTGAAATACTAGATTCCTTTATGGAGGCATTTTGTGCAGCTCCTTTCAAAAAACGCACCAACACAAGAAAATGCACCTTCAATTGCATCTACTGGTTTTTCCACACAGCGTGTGAAAGAGGAAGTCAGGAAGCGGGTTTTAGATTCTACAGCTGAACCTGAACACTTCCTTTTGTAGCAAAAGGAATACTACTCTTCCAAGACTTATGGTCTACATTTTCAATCTTAAAGAGGATTGTAATGTGCAGTTTTAGTTTTTTGAGCATGCGTGGGGGACTGAAACTCAGCATGGCATCAGAGCTGAGTACTCAGCATTCCTGCACAGTTACCTCAGCTGCTGTTCCCTCTCTTGCACTCTCTCTCTCTCTCTTCCCTCAGCCAGGATGATTAGCCAACAAGTGTGTCTGTCTTGTAAGTATGTGGGTTGTCGCTCCAACTATGCACACTCACCCACACTCACAGTCATGCAGGCTGAAAAAGACAAAGGCATGTTTTCCTGGCATGGCAGTAATGCAGGCAAAATTAAAAATGAAACAGGGAAGAAACATAAAACTGAAATGTAACCATTGTGCATACGATTGCAATTCACAATTTTCTTCAAAGAGCCTGCAAGGTTTTTGATAGATGTGACCCCCTGCAAGAAAAACAGCCATGAAGTTTGGGAAGCTCTTTATCTGTAAATTTAGGGACTGTTTACCCTTTGCAAAGAAAAGTTTAGGGCAGACCTACTCCACGTGCTGCATGCAATGAGACATCTGAAGGCTGAGGATGAGCATGGTTGGTGAGTTGGTAAGTAAGCAGGGAACCCTGAGTATTAAGGAATCCCAAGATAAGGGGCCAAGATCTGACAAAATTATGTCAAATAAAGCTGAATAAACCTCACTCTTTTTTCTCCCACTCAATTCATACAAAAGAGGCAATGTTGTTTTGGTAATTTAATGATTTTATAGGTACAAGCATACTAGTCTAGAATTAATCTATCTAGAATTGCAGTGGATGCCAAGGATGATCAGTGGAAACCAGCAGCCAGAGTAAGGCACTCAGCTGTGACGTGATGCTCCTCTGTTTAGAACTTTTTAAACTGAAACATACTCAACAGTTTAGCAAAGTTGATTGTTGTTGTTACTACTACTGCTACTACTACTACTACTACTACTACTACTACTATTATTATTATTATTATTATTATTATTATTATTATTCCCTTCCCCAGAATCTGATCTTTGTGTTATTTATTAGCTGTGTATAGAGAGATATTTTACTCATAATAAAAAGACCTTGTTCTCCAAAAGTTTTGGAGGACCTGGCAAGTCTCAGTAAAATGTAGGTAATTTTAATTCCACACTGTGCTCTCCTAAGGATATTGCTGTATATTTTTTTAAATTTTTTAATTTTTTTTTTTTTAATGGAACCTGGCATAAGTCTTTCTCTAGTGCCTTGTAAGAGAACTATATTGGATTACACTTGAATATGGCTTGCCCTGAGAGTGTGGATGCTGTGAACAGAACTGTGTTCAGGTTGACTTTGACTTTTTGAGAATCCCAAACAAAACCCTGGGTCACTACAATCCCTCTGCAGAAAAGGAGTTCTATGTGCCAAAAACACCAGCCACATTATCTTTAGGGTTATCTGAAAGCAAAGACAAAGTGACCTTTCTTAAAAAATCAACTGCTCAGTGGATGATGCCTGCAGGTCAAGGTCTGGATCTCATGATAATATTTTTCATCTCTGCTTTTGAAGCCTTCCATCAGCTAAACTGGAGAGAGAATTTCAGAGCAAAAGCATATTTACCAATTCTGATATCCTTCTGTAGCTACAGTCTGTGAAAAACAATTAAAACTCTTGATCTAAAGAAGAGACTAGTGGGTCCAGAGCAATTTTTACTATGGGCCTGGTTCATTATCTCATCTTAGGAAAGGAGAAATGAGGAAAGTAACTTCTTTGTGTTCTGTCTTTTGACACAGTGAGATGCGTATCATCGTAAGATTTTAAGCTGGTTTGTGAGGGAAAAAAATTGCTATTGGATACTTTTAGAAATTATTTTTTGCCCATGTATTATTTTACCTTAGCAAGAAAGCCAAATTGAGATCCAGAACACTTTTCTCAAATATTGCAAGCCTACATTTTCTATAATATTTCCTTTAAAATTTAATTGAAAAAATATATTGAAATTATGAGGGTACTGCTAAAGAGAAACTAATTGCTTAAAAAAAAAAAAAGAGAAGTGATAAACCTAACTGTGCAACACAGAAGGAAATTGGCCAGGAAAGAACACCTTCTTCTCTAGGAATGGTGGGCCTCAAGGGGAAGAAGAGTGATGGAAAACCAATATGCATTTTACTAAGGAGGAGTTTTTGAAAAGGATGATTTTAATTCTGTGTATAGCAGAAATCCTTAGGAAGTATGAAGTAAATTTCTAAAACTGACAACAAATATTTTGTAGGAATTTCTTACTTGTAAAAATGCATACATAAAAAATGTACTTACAATGAAAGTTTAAAACATTGTGTACTTACCAGCAACAGGTCTGAAATGTTCACCTGGGACATGTCCCTGCTCCCCCTCTCTCCTCCTCCCCCCACCACTTAGGAAGAGACTCCATCAAACATTTCTTGTGAAAAAAGTAACATTACTGTACAAAAAACTCCCCTGTCCTTTTCCTTTGGAGGACTGTCTGGTACACAGTTACTACATGTTGAAGAGATGTAAGAAGCCAATGGGAAAAGTGTGCTGGGTCTCATTTCCACCATCCAAAGCTTTGGATACTTGTCTCAGTCTCGGCAATGTGTGGCGTGCTGGGATGAGTCTGAGGATACACTGTTGAGGAGTGGTCTTTACTGAGGAGGTCACTGCTGCCATACAGGGCCACCTCAACATGCTGGAGCACATGGCAACCCCCGATGGCAATAAATGTAAAATCTGTCCTTTAGGATGGCATGGCCCCATGGAACAGTGTGAGTTAGGGGTTGCTAGTCCAGGCCACTGTCCGTGCAGAAAAAACACTGAGGATACTGCTGGCTGGCACATTGAGTGGGCTATCCAGCAAGCAAATTGCACCCTGGTCTGCTTTGAAGGTTGTGTTTTTCTCCTCTCAACACTGGTGAGGCTGCAGCTGGAGTCCTGGCTCCTGCACATGAAAGATACTGATAGCTTGGAGCGGATCCAGGCAATGAGGGGACTGGAGTTCTTGATCAATTGCTGCTGTCAACTCCCTAATGGGTGGCTGTAGCGAAGACGAGAGTCAAGCTCTGATGGGCCTTGCACAGCAGGAGGATGAGAGGCAAACTGCCACAAATTTCAGCAAAGGGAAATTGGAACAAGCTATAAAGAAAAACAAGTTTTTTTCCTGGTGGCCATGGAACACTGGGCAGGCTGGGTGTCCCCATCCCTGGAGATATTCAAAGCTTGACAAAAAGTGGTCCTAGTCTCACTTTGGAGTTTATTAGCCCTGCTTTGAGAAGGATGGTGGACTGGATGGCTTCCAGTAAACTTGTCAAATCTAAATTTTATCCTTTTTTTTACCCATAAATTACCCATTAGCCTTCCTATTCTGCAGGTACTCTCAGGCCATACTTATTTCTGGACCTTGATACTCAAGGGAAATTCAGCTGCCTGATCACTACTCAGAATGGACAGAGGAGGAAAGCCTTGTTAGATCACATCCTCCTTTACTGATCTCCTGGAGCTGCCATGAGTTAATTCACCCTTTCATTTTAGTTCCCAAATGACTTGTAAAGATAGATTTAAGGCCAGAGAAACACAAATCAGCTCTCAGTGTCACTGAGGATCAGGTAACAGAGCTGCCTAATAGAAGTAGCTAGCCAAGCACTTGAAAATTTATTTCAGGTGTGTACCCATGAAAGGTACACTTCTCTTGCCATATGCTGCTCCCACACACAGAGACTGGAGAACATTTCTGGTGAAGAGCAGTGACTGGTCTGCAGATGTTCAGAGAGCATTCCACACTGCTCTTGTCTCCTGCTGCAGCCAGTGTGTGGCTCTGCATGTGCAAAAACTATTAAAAGTCTTTTGTGCCCCAAGCATTCCCCCCCAATTAAAGACATCTTGGCCTCACATGAAACCCATATGGGCTCTACACTGTTTTGATCAGGGCTTGCTCCTCCCTTCCTTGACATTGTCCCCTTAAGCTGGGTCCTGCCAGTGCTTGTCTGGCTCCAGGACCTACTTCACTTGGCAGAGCCCTTGCAAATGCAGACATGGAGCTTTTGCAAAGTCCATGCTCCACCCTTTTTTCTCTTTCTCCTCTTCCATGCCTTACTCCTAAATAATTACAAATTTCCAAGGTGCTGTCAGTCCCAAATAATGCAATGATGTTCATGTTACATGCTATAGTCTCGGGTTCCCAAAATGTGCTCAAAAAGCTGCTCTGTGTATTGCCCTCAGTAGGAAAACACATGTTGCCTTTCTTTAGCCATACTGGTCCATTATACCAGTTTTTATTTGGCTCATTACAACACTAGACTCAGTTGCTCTGATCTGCACTGATTTATAGGTAGCAAATTAGCTCAAGTTGTTGACTTTTTCAGCAGCAAATCATACCAAGGACAAATCACAAAAAGAGATTTGTATAACCTTTTTTTTTTCTGTGAATAAACGCACAAACTTAGTATTTTGACACAGTTCGTAAAAATCTCTGTAGTTCTCAAATGTCAGCCAGATGCAGAAGTTTCTTGCAGTCTTCTCTCTGCGAGAGTGATTCCTTAGTCAATTGCTGGATTGCTCTGTGTGCTCTTCTTCTTTAAAAATTGGCAATCATGTAATCACAGAAAAAAGACGGCCCACACATTTAAGGCAAGTGTTTGCTATAGTAAATAGTTGATGTAAATAATCTGTGAGCCAGTTAATGGCTAGGGCTTGGTTGTATGAACCATTTACCAAATACTTGTGAATTAGTAGTCAAAAGATAACTTCAATTCATAAACAACGCACACTGCTAAGCTTGCAATATTCTTTACTCAGAGTAAAATGCAAGCTGCCCATCTCAGTGAAGAAGATATCTGTAGGGGAGAACAAAACCACAGCAAAATCGTGGATTTAATGTTTTTCCTCTGTCGCAGGTCGCTGAATTTTGCTCACTGCTACTGTGTGTCTATGGATTAATTTGCCCTTTCCTTTATGATAAATTCAGGGTATATCCTCCTGTAATCTGTCTTTCCCACATTTCCATATATGACCCCATTTCCTTGTTTTAAAAAAAAAAATTAAAAAATCTTTCAGGTTTCTAGAGCAGCACATCATGCTGGAAACTCTGCAGTTTTGATTTTCAGTTCTACAGCACTGTTTGGGGTCTTTTTTTTCTGTCCCTGCTCATAGTTCTAAGAGTAAGAATGACACATAGAGAAGTATGATGTGACAGTGCTGTCAGGTATGCAAGAAAATCCCTGCTGGCAGGAGGATCAAGAAAACAGATCTCTTTGCAGTTCTGGCCTTTGCTCTCTGCATCCTACTTGGACCTGTGCGGGAATATCAGCCATGTGATCCTGAGGCTGGGAGGCTTATACCACAGTAAAGGATTGCATCATAAAAGTGAGATTACTCTGTTCAGATTGCCAGTAGAAACTTATTTGTGATATGCATTCTGCTCAAGCACTTAAAAAAATTGTCTAGTTGCCATTAAAGTGGTGCACAGACATAAAGCTGAGCCTCTGAAAGCATGAAGAAGGGGAGGGGCAAAGGAAACACTTGTGGCGTAATGTTGGACTGGCTTTTCTGTCTCACTGTTGTGTCATTGCTGGCCCGTCTTTGGGTCAGAGGTGAAAAAATGTGGGATGTGGAAAGCGATACTCTGGAGTAGGCTTCCTCCACTTTCCTGCTGGGATTTCCTGCGGGACAAGTAGGTGCATGTTTCCACACTCAGGCTGACTTCTCTGACTGAGCATGCAGGCTGCTGGGGAGCGCAGAGCTGCTCCATCGCCCAAGGGAAGCTACCCCAAAGGCAGCGCAGCCAAGGCCCTCTCTCCAGGCAGCAGCACCAGCAGCAGCAGCAGCTTCCTGCACGCACAGCCACCGCAGTGAGAGCACAGTGGTTCATGACCAAAAAGGCTGGATCCAGGCAGTCACATGAACAGAACAATGCATAAACAAGCTCTGCAATTACTTAGCTGACTCCCTTCCCCAAAGCTGAGCATAAATACATATTAGAGTAAAGCTGGGCTGGTAGCTTGGTTATTTTTTCCATTCTCTGGCCAAAGAGTCTGTGGCTGCTCCATTTGGACCATGCGTCCTCAGCATTCCTGTGATCAGTCATCAGGCCAGCGTCTTGAAAGAAGTGGTAAGCTGAAGCAAGCTTTCTGGAAAGCTGCCAGTTTCTCCTCCTTGATGTTGTTATTTCAGCCCTGGCTACTTTTCCTGAGGAACTTTCCCTTCAAATGGGTGTCTGAGATGTGATAGCTGAATATATCAACTGTAAAGCACATATACAGGTGTATCCATAAGGCATTTGAGCCAGAGATGTGTAGTAAATGTTTCACAAACATTTTGGGCTTGTATTAGAATTGTCAGGATACAAATTTTTCTCTCTTTATTGACAAACTTGCTTTCATGAAAGTAACTATATGTCCTATCAGTTTTATCTTGGTTTGTGATTTCCTCGGCCTTGGTTGTAAGCAACACCTCCCATTGCTTGAATTTCAAAGACTTACATTTCAAAAAGCATCCACCAGAGCCCAGAATGTATCCTGGTATTTCCAGGAGAGATACACTTGTTTCCCAGGTTTCGCTGAGAGCACCTTATTTTGCAAACAGATAGTAATTTTTTAAAATGTCTCAAATCCTTTTCTCTCCCCTTTCAAATTTACTTAGAGCAATGCATCACTGCATGTGCACTGCTGTCAGGCTCGTGGCTGTGAAACATTGCTCAGTGGGACAGACGAGCAAACAGATGTGACATATCCTGCAGGCAGGGGGCAATTCTGGGGCCCTGGGCTGGCCCAGGGATCTGGGCAGTGGGTGTACCTGCTGGCCAGAGGCTGTGGGTGGCATGGAGCTGAGCCGTGGTCAGCCATGTGGGGCCAAACCTAGTCCCAGTAAAGAGGGCTGGCTGCCCCACACCACTGGCCCTCCCACCAAGTCTTGCCAAGGGTCCCTGGTTGCTGCCAGCCACCCCAAGGCTCTCAGGCTTGGCCAGCCTAGCACTGCATACTCCTTAAAAAGCCCCAAGATTGCTTGTTTCTAAGAAAGTCTTCTCAGCAGATTTTGGAATGTGGCTGCAAAAGGTTTATATTAAGTGAAGACACAAAACAATGCAAGCAAAGGCTCAGTGTGATGGGAATACTGCCCTATTTGCAGAAGGCCCCAGGTCTCCGTGCAGCTGCTGGAGTCAGGGCACCCTGAGTGCCCCCTGCTCCCTCCCTGAGCCATGGCTGCACCAACATGAGGCTGTCATGGCACCACAACTGCGTGCAAGGGGGTGCCAGGCAAGCTTCAGAGCCTTTTCTACTGTCAGCAGAATGCCTTTTCTCTTTCCTACTGTCAGTTCCTCATGCTGTCGCTGTCTCCAGGTAACTTAGAAAGCCTCTCAGCATCCTCCATGGATGCTCAATATTGTCCTTTCCAGCATGTGCAGGGGCAGGGCTTCTGCACCGTGTGAAGGATGGCATGGTGCTAAAAAATTATCTTGAGGATGAGGCCAATGGGATGTCCACCAAGAATTTCACCAACAGACTTAGTATTGCTTTTCTTCAGTCTGTCTGACAGGGCACAGACTCTACTGTTCTACTATAAGTGTGCCTTCTGCTAAATTCAAGATCTCGTACATATCCCAAACATTAATTAGTACCTTTATTTGCAACCCACAGAGCATGACGCATCTGACCTCTTTCCAGCTCTTTGTAACCCCAGCACAGCAGTTGGGACACACTCCTGCAGGAAGGGGGAAGGCTGTCCTTTCCACCAGCCAGCCCTGCTGCTGCACGCTCATGCCAGGGCAGCAGGACAGGCTTGCCTGGCTGCCCTTGCGGAGGATGCAGACCTATCGTCTCTGCACTGCTGGCACAGCAGCAGGCCCACGGGACACAGACAAAACCTCCAGGAATACTCCTGCCTTGAGGAGGTCTGGTGAGGTGGGAGGAGGAGCCTGGCAGGGTGTGCTGCCTGTCTGTGGGTTTTGACCTTCTGAGTCAATGGAAACTTGCCCACCAGCTAGTTTTGGAGCCTGTGGAGCCGTATAGATGCACTTGTGGTGGCTTACTGGGGATATACTGTCTGGACAAGTGTCTTAAAGCATAATCCACATAAAGTCAACTTGGAAAACCTCCCAATGACTCCTAGCAAGCATTGAGTCATACCTACAGTCATCTTCTTTTCCAGACATCCTGACCATGCTGAAAGCCTGCTGAAGGGAATGCAGACTGGGAATCTTCCTAATCTGTTTGAGTGACCTGCAAAACCAAGCATCAGGTTCAAAACCCTGGCTAACCAATGGAGCTAGGAGTGAGTTAACTGTCCAGTCTTCCTTTCCTGCACTTTGTCTATGGGCAGAGTAGGGAGTGGGTACAACTCCAGCGGTGTGCAGATCTGTCCTTAAAGCTGGTCCTTCTGTAGAAGGTCAGCTCAGCCCAGAGGAGGGAAAGATGATATTTAGAAGTCAGGTTTAGATAGAAGTAAACGCCACAGAGGTGAGAGGCAGGGGGAAGGAAAAGGGTGGGATAACCATGGGTCTTATTTTCATTCCAGTATGAAGAAGAAGCACAATAAGTGAGACAGTCCATTAGTCAATATAATAACTACATGGCTCTTCAGACTTTTATTTTGCAGAAGCTTAACTGCTTGTACCCTGCACTTGAGACTTTGTGCTGGTGGCAACAGCAAGCATCTCAATTCTACATGTTGTGCAGGAACATAAAAAAGACATGAATCACACATTTTATAGGAACATAATGGCATCTAAGTAGACACTCAGTAAACTTACTTAAAGCAGTTATATTTATCACTTTTCTTCTGTCTGCTGGAGACCAGTAGTGTTCTAGTAGAAGGTTGTGTCTGAACATTTGGTTTTTTCCGTTTGGTTATAAAACTGTCAGAGAAATTCAAGACTGACCCAAAGTGAAATTACATTTCACTTTTCTTGCAGAAATTTTAATCCAAGAAATGTCTCTTCTAAGTCATGCAAAAAGCAATTTCTGACCCAAAACATATGTGTCATCCCCACTTGGGGAATTCTAATGAGATCACATGAATGAATGTCTAGAAATTATTCACAAAAGAGCACGGACTTATATTTCTCATGTTCCAAGTGAATACTCTATTTGGTGTTATTATTCACTGTCCTTCATCAGGCTGCCTCAGTCTCTTCTGTCAAACTCAGTTTCTCTTGCATGCAGCTCTTACACACATGTTCTGCTTGCTACACATTCAAAGCCTTACTCGCTAAGGTACAGAGTGTTTCATGATCACAATATGCGGCTGGTTAAAAATCAACAGTCTCCACATGCTGTGTACTTTTGGTTATCCATTTGATCCAATGGTTATTGAAAGGTTTTAGGAAGAGAGAATAATGGAAGACTGATGTTACTGCAGCCACTTGCTGGCAGAAAGTGCAGATGAACAGGTCAGTCTGCAAAGTTGAGAAATGTATTAAGTGCAGGTACCCGAACTTTCATTAAGTGAGTTCAATCAACACAGCAAAAAGTCCATCAGCAGCTACATGTGATCAACCTAGAGAGCACTATCTCTTCCTGGAATGCAGCAAAAGCATTTTTTAAATTTAACTCTTCAGGTCTTGGAGCAGGAGGAGTGTCACTGGTTTCACCATGTTTTCACACACCGATTAGGACTTTAAACCCCAGTCTTAACGCAATATGTGTCTGTATCAGGCAGGGTCACAAATCCCACTGGCTCCCATTGCTCAAAGTGAGAGAGGTTAAATGTGTGCTCACTTATTCAAGAGGTCAAAGCCTTTCTTCATAAACTGTTTGAGGTGAGAGGTATGTCATATTCTGTATTTCATAAAGAGCTGATATCTTTTGGAGCACTAGAAGCATTATCTGGTTTTGACTGTGATTATGCGGTCACCTCTTTCTATCAAGAGAGCTGGTGTAACTTACAACTTTGTTTTTACTCTGAATTATTATCTTTACAATGTCTGGATGTGTGTTTTGCTAACAAGCAGTTAAAAAATGCGCAGGTTCTGAAAGTGTCCAAAATGTCCCTATCAGCCAAGTAGTCTGCTGGCATGGTTTTGAGAAACAAGGTGTAAAGAAGAGAGAATTCATTTCCTTGATCAAGTCGGTGGTGTGGGTACTGTTGTGAGTTTCTGCCCAGCTTCTGCCACAAACTGGTGTTACCAACTTCACTTTTCCAATATCAGCATCCAAAATCATGTTTTCTCATCTCTTCAGTGCCAAAATAGGGGCTGGATCATTAAATATTTTGCACTTTGGCCTTGCTACAAGGTCTTTCTCACTGCGTGCCACCAGAGCATGATACACTCCCACTCACCTGATATACCCAGGGAGGGTGTCTTATCTCAGCCATGCTGGGCTCCTTCTTTCCCTGCCATCTGGAGAAAAACACATTTGCTCAGTGCATCTCAGGTCTTAGTTCAATACCTGTTACAAGCTGCCTAACATTTTCTGTTCACTTAAGAGATAGATAACTATGTTGGGGCAATTATCTGTGGCTTAAGTCTGGACCATCACTTCATTTTAACCATTGACTAAGACATTTTAAAATTTTACCTTGCTTCAGCACAAAAACATTTCTGCAGGTCAGCCAGATAATGCACAATAACATTAATTAATTTCTTCATATCTGGCTTTGATTAAAACTATCGCATCCTTCTTTCACATCTCAGCCACCAGCATCAGTCAGTGCTGTCAGTGGGTATGCTTATCGGTGAGCCTTTATCACACAAATATGAAAGTTAAGCTGGTTCATCTGAGACACTCACAGAGCAGCACACATGCCATTTGATAAAGTTCACTACTCTACAAGGGCCTTTTCCTAAACATATTTCATTGAGAAGAATACCAAATACATGTAACTAATCCTCCACTATAAGCACATTTTTGTGAACCAGCATAAATAAAATCCAGAGGTAGCTCTAATTTTGTTCTGCAGTGACAATGCTTGTACAAGTCTTACATGGAGTGGTTTCATTTGTACCTGTCTGACAATTGTCTGATTATTTAGACTGGGCATAATCTATTAGCTTTATTTTCCTTCCTTCCTCTTAGCGCTGTACTTGCTGCTTTTGCAATTTTATATTCTGAAATGAAGGGAGGTAAAGGCTAACTAAAATAGTTATGAGTTCTAAAGAAAGCATCTCACAACTCTCTTAGTATCTAGTATCACTGGATTTTCACAGCATATTTCAGCAGGAGTCTCCCAGTCCTGAAGAGGCCATGGTACTGCAATGACCATGTTGACCTTAAGTTTATTTTACTGTGTTTGGGGCAGCTGTTATGATCCCTAAACATCATGGCAAGCCAATAATCTTCTAGAAGATATACAAGCTGAAAGATTTCTGTATATATGTGGGGGAAGCCACGTTTTATGTGGAAACAATGGCTGCTCCCCAGATTGCATCTTTAGGCTTTCTGGTTACCTTACACAGTGTCGCAGGAGGAGCATTGAACTTCATTGATGTGGTGCCTTTGTCATGTGTTGTTTTGGTGTTGAATTATGCTAAAAGGAGTCTGGCTAACTAACCCCGAATTAACATCCTGATAGTGAGACAAAGATTTGGCAGATAATCTGCTAAACTGGCTTGAGGACATATGACTGAGAGTCATATCACTTTTTACTATAAATGTCCAGTCTGCTTTCATATAGTTAGGTTCTTCCAACATATTCCTTCTTGGACTGTGTTTGTGAAGTTTCCTCCCTTGTGTAAGGGGACACCCACCGAGGATATTCCTCAAGGCTAGGAGAAAGAGACCTGCCCACAAGTGTTGATATGGGTTAGTTACATCAATCTCTACTTAATAATTGTTTCTTTTTGCCAGCTTTAATATAATTGCTGTAATATAACTGCTTTGATATAGTTCACTATCCTATCCTATCCTATCCTATCCTATCCTATCCTATCCTATCCTATCCTATCCTATCCTATCCTATCCTATCTTTCTAGCAGTTTTAGCTTTTAAACTGTGTAGTAAATAATTCTGATTAAGATCTTTAGTCTAATCATTTGTTATAATAATTCATATTATATAAATTTATCTGATTTGCCATTTTAAAATCCTACTGGACAAAGCTGCTTAAACTGTTGACAAAGTCTAAGGGTAAAATTGGATCTAACTGTGCCCAGGCTCCTCTCTGATGCAGGAGTTTAGAATGCAAGGGGGTCCTTGTTGTTCAGCTTCTCTAATACTTTGTCTGAAGCTCCCTCTCCACCTTCGACACCTTGGTAATGTTATGCAAGCTTTGAGCAATGTGAAAGCCTGTAAAAGCACTTGAGGGAGAAAGCAAGGAGCCTTTGAAAAGGGATCTTACAACTGCTATGGGAGATAGCGATTTTTCTTCAATCCCATTACTGCGCAGGAAACAAGAAACTGCTGGAGTGAAGAGACTGTCAAGGCACTGGAGATGGATGCATGTTTTTCTGGTGTACACTGAGTGACAATATTTGCAGGGTAGGCAACAAGACACACTGCTTTCTCATTCAAGTTGGCCTCCATCTCATATTGAGCTGTTTTCAAGAGCACCTCTTCTTTTAACCTTCATGTGTAAACACATTAGTCTAAGAGAAAAATACCAACATACACCCTGTCACCTACTCCCAGTTTCTATTATCCCAAATATCTGCCTTTACAAATGACCTAGGGCAGAGATTGCTAACACAGTCTTTGCCACATATCCAGCTACACAGGTGCTGCACTCCTCTTGTACACATGCCAACTCCATGGGTACATGAAAAAAATATTGTTAAATTTGTCTCCTCAAGGCTTGGGACAAAGGCTGATTTCTCCCTCATGCAACCATTCCTGTGGTCACCACAGCTGTTATCTGACTATTTATGGAAGCAGTATAGCATTTGTTATGTGTACACCTTTTTTTTGATAAGTCTGGTAAACACCAATGTGCTGATTTTTGCTGACACGATTTTTCTTTTAAGGTGTTTTTGAGTGTTGCTGATGAACAGATCATTATTATGACTTACATCTTATACACTTAAGGTGTGTTTTTAAGGGACAGAATAGTAAGCCAGTTCACCTGCTCTCTGGGCCTAGAAAAATTCACTTAGCCATTCCCGTCTGAAGAGGTGCAAGAATATTTGCCACTTAAACAAAAGTCTTCTTATAGGTAATGAAAATCCTTTTGGGTAGCAAAATTAGAGTGATATTTCTTAGCATGCAAGGCCACACATTTTATGGCATTTCCAGTAACAAAGTCTCACTGACTGTTCCCACTTGGCTACCATGTCTGAGTACTGGATTTCTCTCTTGTATGTTGCTTATAGGGTGCAAATCTGGGACTTTATCAGGAACTGAGTGTGGCCGTGATGTCTAACTCACTTCAAATGAGTTGTGAGTATGGTGACAGAAACGTTGTCTTTCAACTTGCAAGGAAGCACCAGTGTTCCTGTGCATCCTGTTGCCACAGTAATCCACAAAATCCACAACTCCAACACAGGCAGGAGAGCTGGTGGTAGCATGTGTACGGTCAGATGGCTGCACACTAAGCGAGGTACATGCTACACCAGTCACATTAGAGTGAAGCAGTTGTTAGTATGCAGTTGTTAGTACAACAGGGAGGGAGAGCTGTTATGGCTGTTTTGAAAGGGGGAGAGAGCTGAACGCTACACTAACGTACGTGGTAGGAAGTATAAACAGAGGGATGCTGTGAACTGAAGAGGGTCAGAGAAGAAAGGTAAAAATGAAAAGGAGAATTCTGTGGTAGTTCCTCACATGATATTATCTGTTCATACAAGAATGGGGAAGAAGAAAGTAAGCTAACAGGCTACTCAGTAAAGGGCCTCTGAAGTTTTTTTCCGACATCTCTGTGTTAGTTTAGAGTACTGGCAGCCAGCATAAAAAGTGGATGTGGTTTCAGTGGGCAGAGCTAATCCAAGTAAGAAAAGAACAATGTTTATTCAAAAGCAGTGAGTGCATGACTACGCAAGTTCACAGGAGAAATTTCCCAATCTCTTGAGAGCAATACTGAGAAAAAGAACCATTGCTTTGGTGTGACCCCAGGGAGAGCCTTTCCTCCTGCCACAGCATAAAAAAGTACTGATTCAAGCATTGCACTGTTGGCCTGCAGGGAAATGTGAAACTAATGCTGGCAGGTCTCCTCTCCAAGATCCTCATGTTCCCTGTGAGGTTGCCTGAGGTGTCACCTCGCCTGCAGGACTACGACTGAGAAATGCTTTGCACACTGGCAGCCCAGTGGTGCTGGTCTTCTCCTGCCATTCACTGTTCACCTTCCCTGCTTCTCTACCCTCCTTGTCCTACAGTTCATGGGCTCTTGCAAGATGGGTAGTAATATTTTTCACTTGTTTTTGATCTCTGGTAGCAAGGAATTTGTCACAAATGGGTCAGTCCCTTGAGACCAATTGCTTAAAAATAGAAAGCCCATACTCAGCACTGACTTGTCATGCTTCTGCCCTTGCTATTACTGATATAAAGCAGAAACAACTTTACAGAGGCGAAGGATTCTACACCTTCTAGGAAATCACAGCCTGCTCACATAGCTACTGGTCTCTTTAGGCTAAATCCAGTTTCCTATCCTTTTGACCGATGTACTTTTACTGTAGATTGTGGGCTGGGGAAGAGATTAAGACATAAATGAAGGCAAGGGATTATGACATCAGATCTATGTGGCAGGATTAGTAATGAAGAGATAAAGCACCAGTGTCCATTTTGCAGAGGGGTTATTTTCTGTGCAGCAGTTGAGCCTTCTCCCCTTGCTCTACTGATTCATGCATGCTCCAGCCCTTCAGAGTGATCCCAGAGTCAGCCCTTTGTGAAAGGTTGGGCTCTTTATTTATTTTTCCCCATCAGCAAGGCATAAAGGGCAAGGCTTGCATATTTTTTTTTCTTTCCCACTAGTTTCCTGCTCTCCCAGCGCTGTATTCTGTGCTGTTGCTGGCAGGACACCATGTTATTGCTACAGCAGACCAAATGCGAACTCGCTAGCATTGTTGTTTATCACTTAACCATATTGAGTATGTTCAGCATTTGCAAAGGGCCCTGAGAGATCATATTTATATTTATTAGTCTCCATTAATTTGGAAAAGACTTGGAGCTGACTTTACTTGCTGGCGTGAGAGAATGATACCATTCCCTTCTAGTCTTGTACTCTGGCAAAGTCTGCCTTAGTCTCTCCCTGGGTCAATGACAAAACTTTCTCCACGCAAAATGCTGCGTCTAAGAGCAGAGGGTGGTGTGCTGGTGGGAGGGGCATGGTGGGGAAAAAAGGCGGGAATGGGGATGGAGGGTGGGAATAAGTTAGGGCAGTATCCTGATAGTTAGAGAACAGTAACAATTCTTTCAATGAGCAGCTTCTTATTCCTGGGTACAAAGTGCTTGTAAATAATGCCCCAACAGCAGCAATGTTGGCAGAGAGAAAACAGCTTCCCACCTCCCACACAAACTGATGACTAGGACAGCATCTAGTTATGATACTCAGCTCAGCTTTTGCTCATCTAACACTACACAGCCCTGTTTATGTACAAACTGTCCTGTGTTGTTGCTTTCTCTTTAGAGCAAAAGAGGTTTCGGGCAGCTGAGGGAAACGACAGAAGTAATACTGTGAAAATTGCACAATTTACGTCGTTGTTTGTCCCTTTACTCGAGATCCCTGTGAAAACAATGCCTGCTGATGATCATGAGAGGAAGAAAACAAATCTTGGTTTCCTTTTCTGCAGGCACACAAGAAAGCTGGCACTTGTTTAGTAGCATGCTGCAAAATAACCCCCTGCAATTATAAAAGGTACTGGCCACAGACAGTGTGCTGCTCAGGGTGCTGGGGCAGCAGAACCATCCTCATTCACATCACAATACTTGTTTCTAGTGCTGACTTATCAGGCAAAAATACATTGCAGGAGCTGGAATCCAACATACAAAGAACTCTGTCCTTGTATTCTTCATTAAAGTTTTCACAGTTTAGTGTCCTTGTATTCTGCAGTAGGTGCTGAACCAACAGTATAAGTTGCATGATTACCAAGCATTTGGGAGCTGTTTGTAAATGTGAATTTGGAGGTTAATCCCTCAGTAGCTACAGTAACACCCTTTGAAGCTCTGTAGCATCAACTGTAAAAGCTGCCACTCTGCCCGCTGTTAAGGTCTATCTAAATTCCTGCTGAACTACATGAGTTTGGACATGGTCCTCATGCCCATTCAAGGCTTATCAAATCATGTGGATGGAGAAGGGAGGCATCCACGGTTCTGGCTCACACCTGCTTGGGGAAAGCAGGAAGAACAGCTGCAGGGAGAGAAGCAAAATCTTTTTCAAGGAGCTTTGTTCAGGTGAACATCTCTTACGCTTGAGTATACTCATATATACCTTGAATTTACCAAATATACTCAGAAAAAACAGAGATGTGAATTGTAACTTGACACTCAATTTAGCCAGTGTTCTCTAAAAAATCACAATAGGTGATCAGTCAACTTCTCAGGGCCTTACCAGCATAAATTTTTCACCTTCATGTGATGGGTTTTGCAAGGAACCTTCATTAGCTCTACCGTGATGTTCACCAAAGTGCAGATGCACAAGCTGATTTTATGGACACACAGATGCACATATTTACAGACATAGATTATTGAAAGATCACCTTCAGGTATGTGCACATTTTGTAAAAAGGCACAAGTATGCGTGCAGTGATTTCTTTAAAACCATGTGTGGAAATCTTTTTGAAAATACACAGTAACATGCAAATTGCACTAGCATTATGGGTGACTCTGTTCTCAGAATGGAAGAATAAATGCATGGTACTTCTTGTTGAGATCCACAGATTTTTCTGCAGACCAAATGCAAGCAGAATCACAGCACTATTATCTAGAATCATAGAACCAACCCAGAACGGTTTGGGTTAGAAAGCACCTTAGAGATCATCTAGTTCCAATCCCCCTGCCATGGGCAGGGACACTCCTCACTAGACCAGGTTGCTCAGAGCCCCATTCAACCTGGCCAGGAGTACTTCCAGGGATGGGGCATCCACAGCTTCTCTGGGCAACCTGTTCCAGTGCTTCACCACCCTCTGAGTACAAAAAAACCAGCTAACATACACCTGCTCTTTTTAAAATTTAAAACCATTGCCCCTTGTCTTGTCACTTTCTGGCCTTATAAAAATTCCCTCTTCCTTTTTATAAGCCCTCTTTAGGTACTGGAAGGCCATAATTAGGTCTCCTTGAAGGCTTCCCTTTCCCCTCAGCCTGTCTTATTAGGAGAGTCGCTCCCTCCACCTGATCATCTTTGCGGTGTCCTTTGGATCCATCCTAATAGGTCCAAGTCCTTCTTGTGTTGAGATGGATGTAGCACTTCAGGCGGGGTCTCACCAGGGTGGAGTAGAAGGACAGAATCCCCTCCATCACACTGCTGGCCATGCTGCTTTGGATGCAGCCCAGGATAATATTGGCTTTCTGGGCTGTGAGCTCACAGTGTTGGCTCATGTCCAGCTTTTCATCCACGATAAACCGCAAGTCCTGCTCTGCAGGGCTGCTATCAGCGAGTTGTTCTCCCAGTCTGTGTTCATGCCTAAGACTGTCCTCACCCAGGTGCACCACCTTGTAGCTGGATCAGTTGAACTTTGTGAGGTCCTCGTGAGCCCACTTCTCAATTTTTTCCTGATTGCTAAATACAAATCCTTTAGAAAATGGCTTTATTTTTGCAAACTGTGATTCTTAGGAAATTCTTTTCTTGAAAGTGAGTAGTCTACTCATCCTGGAAATGGATTGAAGGGACTTACGGCTTTTGCTCCAAAAAAATGGTAGGAGCACAGTTTGACATTTGGAAACTAGGGCCAGAATAAATGTATCTCCTTTAGTCTCACATAATTAGGCTGAAACACAAGAACATGGCAAACACTCTCTCAAATGAGGTTTTACATAATAAGATTGTTTTTCTGGCTTTACAGTCTACTTACCCCAGGTAGAAATTAAATGCACCTTATTTCACCCTGAGCAGCCTCATGAAAAAGCATTACAGAACGGACAGTTATGTTGATCTTATTACCTTGTTAAAGGACACATTGGGTCAAGGTAACCTTTATTGACAAAATACATTTTAAAGCCCTGGGCAGGGACTGATCTCCTTCAGTCCACTGACCTAGGACTGTATTTAAAAAAAGTGAACACCATGTCCCATAAACAAGAGCACATGAGAAAGGCATGCCTTCATTTGCAGTCACTGCTTCCAGAGTTAAAAGTGTAAATCATTTTCATGCACAAATGAAGGCTGCAAACAGGGATTTGTCTGTAGAAACACTTAAGTGGCACATAGGACTGAGGCTACTTTGTTTAGAAGTTCTCCGTATATCTTAATTTCTGTGAATCAAACTATAAATGCTTGATTTAAGCTTTTCAGGTTGTGGGAACAACAGAATGACCTAAACATTTCTCAGGGTTTTTAAGGTGTGCTGTGTGCATCTTTGAATAAACACATCCACATACGGCTCTTGATCTGACTGTCCTCCATGTTTTAAAGGACACTGCAGAGTAGCGGGATGTGGGTCTCCTCCTCTGTCTTCAGCATTTTTGCCCTTTGCTGTCCAGAGAGGTGCTGTACAGCGTATCTGCACAGCACTGTCCGCCTGGCAGCTTGCACTTCTGGCAGAGCTCACAGGCTAAAATACATCAGCAAAACAGCAGCACAGCCCTATGTCCCGTGCCTCCTGCTCAGAGGGAAGCTCTCTATTGACACTGCTGGTGTGTGTGTTGACTTTGCCTTGCCT
The DNA here is from genome assembly GCA_036630365.1 of Acanthiza pusilla. Taxonomy (NCBI): domain Eukaryota; kingdom Metazoa; phylum Chordata; class Aves; order Passeriformes; family Acanthizidae; genus Acanthiza; species Acanthiza pusilla. Next base: position 10,012,159 of record JAXCHO010000053.1, read on the forward strand.
CTTGTGTTTGCTGGCATTTGGGAATCTGCTGCAGGGTCAGAGAGCAAAGCTGCTGCCATTGGAGGCATGAACTTACCCACAGTGACGGACAGAGAGCCCTGGGCTGGGAACACTGTGTCAGAGCCAGACAGTTATTTTTTTGCTATTCCCCATGTCCCATGAGTTTCCAGGGTTTGCAATCAAAATGTTTGCTCTTCAAACCCTCCAATCTCACTTTTCAGGGAATTAATGTTGACATGAAATTATAAGATGGGGGAATGTAGGTACAAGGCTGTACTAAATGGCCAGTTTAAGCAGCCTACAGCTCCTGGCAGTGATGGTTTGAATCCCTGAGTTATTATGAACAGCAATAAGCACCCTGGTTTCACAACAGAAAGACAGAAAGACCTTCAGGGACCTGTCTCAAATGTGCTTGAAACCAAGGAACTGGATTGCCGCAAATATGCAGTTAAAAAGTCTCCTTTGAAAAAAACTGCAACAATTTCTGATTCTTTTCTTGTTAAATTATCCAGCTTTCTGCCGCAGCTTTAACTCCCATTGACAGCTAGATCCTACCTTGTACAAACTTTGTCTTTATGAACAAAATGGTAGTCCCCATGTCTAGAGCATCAGCTGGTTGCAGAGCAAGACTTTTTACAGCTCCTGTTTTTCTCTCAATTTTCTGACAGGCTTTGCAAATGATAAGCAGCACATTTCAAAACCACTAAGATGGGCAAATAATACTGATCTTGGCACAAGACAAAACCTCTGCAGATGCACATATGAAAGCTTTGCTTTCCCACTCTACCTCTGTTTCTGGAATTAAATCTGCCTGTTTGTTCAATTGTTTACTGTTTATAAATTATTGTGATACCTGAGGATAGGTTGTATAATCATCTGCTTCTGCCTAAATAACTAAAAAGGATTTTTTGTCTTTCCTTCGAGAAGGTACCATGGCTGTCAACAATTCATACAGATCAGGTGTCTCAGCTCTCAGAAGTTTATATTTGAATATTAGGTTCTTCCACTGTCTGTTTCTGTGGTTTGCAATTGAAAGGTTAGAGCCGACCGCATCTATATCTGTACAAATGAATCTGACTCAGAGATATGCTTCAGAGATGTGACCCAGGCTGGGTCTGAGATCAGACTCAGGAGGTTGTTCATGACTTACCCTGTCAGTGAACCTCATTTAGCTGTGGTCTCTTCAATGGCAAAACCAGTGTTAGCAGATGCCAGCCCTCTGTTTTTGCTGCTAAACATTTTTGTGCCACACTTAACAGCTCCCTACTAGCAGCTGCAGTTACATGGTAGTGACATTGTGCTGCAGGACTGGAGTAGTCTTCACTGGACCCATAAGAAATCAAGATGAAGACAATAGCTCAGCAGTGGTGAAACTAATAAGAATCAAATAAATTTTCATAATAACTTCGCATGTATACTTTCTATGAAAAGAGTTGCACCCTGAATAAACTGAAGGCCACACAGTATGATAATTTTAAATAAGATATGAATAAGAAATTCAGGTAAGATAAAAGAAACTAAGGCATGTGTTCTAAGGTTCAGAGAAGGAAAAGATGATTGTAGAAGGCCTAAACAGTATTGCTTTGAATATTGTGGCATCTTTCTGCATTTTGCATTGCAGCTGTCACGTTTAATAACCTCACCGCTGTCAAAGTGCATTTTCTGAAGAGTGAGTGGTCCAAAAAGTGGCCTGATGATGGTCTGCACAAAGTGACTTGCTGACAGGGTGCTGGCTCCTTCTCCTTGTTTCCACCTTGGTACCTAAAAATACTCCCCAGTTTCCTAAAATTATTTTTCCATGGAAGAAATTGCAGTTGCTCTTTGATCAACAATTACATGCATGACCATGAACTGGAAGGGAACACAGACCATAAAGACCAGGGGACATCAGCTTGTTAAAGGCAGAGTGCCTGGCCTGTGTGTCATGCACTGACTTGGGACCATTACAAGTTGCTCAGCCACAAGCTCAGCTCAGGTTGTGGGAGTTTCTCCTCTAAAGAGGGCAGAACTTAGAACTGCACAAAAGCGTGGTAAACAACTTTGAGAAATCCAGCCATAAAACAACAGATGCTTAAAAAAATTACTTTTGTTGTGATGTTCAGCAGCATTTTTTGGACGACCTTCTCCAGAGTGTCAGGGGACGGTTTCTCCTGAACTCTGTTGAACAGACATCAGGATGGTGCAGAAAGCATGCCCTATTCTCCTATTCATGGTCATGCCCATCTGTGCAGGCATTTCTTCCTTCTCAACAGGGATAAATGACAGCAGAAATCTGATCATTTCTCCGTGCAGTTGGCCCTGTGCCACTTCTGGGGAGAGGGAAGAGTGTTTCCTCTCCTGGTAGCTGTCAGAGCCCCAGTCAAGAGCCCTGATTGCCAGAACCATTACTTCACAACCTCTGGGGGCTGAAGCATAGCAAAACTGGGAGAAAAATGTGATTTTTTTTCACTAACTTAGTAAAGAAAAAAATACTGCTTCTGGGGTGCTTTCTAGGGCTTCTTTCTAGTCAGGACTACTGTCTTTGCTGCCCTGCTTCTCCTCTGCTGGAGAGAGAGCTGAGTGGGCCTGGTGGCAGGGGCTGTCAGGAAGCTGCAGAGGTTGGTTTGCTGGGAATTGGCACATGCCACAGCACCCGGCAGACTGCAAGGCTGGACCTTCATCCGTGTCCTGTCCACTCCTCTCAGGTATGACATGTCAATGAGTTCAAGCATATCAAGGAAAAGAAAAACCTTGGTTAGCATAAGGTAGGGAATTTCCTCTGAAGCCAATAAAGCCAATGGGCACTTTAAAAATCCAGTGAGGGGTTAGATGAATCGCTTAGGTGCCTGACCATGTCTAATGACCTGAAGACATAACACCATCTCCTGCACAGCCACCAGGCTTCTGCTGTCATTTATCCCTGTTGAGAAGGAAGCAATGCCTGCATAGACTGGCATGACCACGAACAGGAGAAGAGGCCGTGCTTTCCTCACCATCCTAATATGCAGAGCTCTGGAACGACTGAGTGAATGCAGCAGGGAGGAAGAGGCAGGAAGGAATTAGGGGAAGCATTTTATTTTTATTTACTTAATTTTTAATTTATTTTTTTTTTTAATTTTGTGTTTTGCTGATGGGGGCGGCGGCGTGCATGCACCTGTTGTGTCTCGGCGGCGCGCAGGCCGCGGTGGGGTGCGGCGGGATGCGCTGCAGTGCGGGGGAGCCGCCGCCAGCTGCCAGCCCCGACTCTGCCCAGCAACCCGGCCACGCTCCATCTGCCGCTCCCGTAATGAGGCGAGCCGGCCTCTGGCACAAGCCAGCCCTCGCTCCCCTATTCACCCGCATCCCCCTTTCAGCGTCCTATTGTTCTTCCCTAATGGCCTTACAATAGCCCTGCCTGTTGCCTTTACAGCCGCAGTGAGGCCAACCGGGGAAAGTCTTAATCTCTGCTTCAAATTAAAGGGACTCCTCTGAATTAATAATGTTGCCAGGAATGCACTGCCTGATACGAGGGGATGTATAGCACTCTTCAGCCCTCAGCAGCTGTGATTAGCTGGGGCTTGAAGTGTCCTGTCACAATATTTCATCCTGCTCCCCCGCCGCCCCCTCCCCGTCGGCAGGGTTGCCACATGGCCCGTCTTGTGCTGCCTTTTCAAGCCCCGTGCCAATCATGCAGCAAAGATGCCCCAGATAGGGTGACAGATGGAGCCGGGGTAGTTCGAGGCTAGACTGGGGCCTGGGGCACTCACTCACGGCTCAGTTTGCCACAGATTTACCATACGGAGGAGCAAGGCCAGAGGAGGACCCCCCAGCTGGGCTCCCTGCACCAGGCAGGGGAGCCCACCTGTATCCCCACCGCGGCCCCTCACACGGGCAGATCCCGACAGAATCTGCTCTGTGGCCTCAGCGAAACCCCTGACAGGGAGCCTCGGCCGTGCTGCCCATGAAGAAACAGCCTGTCCTGTGAGGCTGAGGTTTTCCTCTGCTCTAAGGGGTGGGTTTGCAGATATGTGAGGAAAAACATATCCCTGTTAGAGGGTCCTTGGTATCCCCAGGCCTAAGCAATCACAAGATTCTTCTAGCCATGAACATAAAGGCAATTCCAGCCTGACAACCTCCTCCAAGCCAGAGAATTTTTGTTCCAGTAAGAGGAGAGAGAGCTACAAATGAAAGGAGATAATAGCTCTGTTTTTTGTTTGATAACATTCCAACATGAAGACAGAAAGATTACTGCCAAGTTTATTTCAGATAGGTTAATCCAAAGGCATACTGTTGAGAGGCAGCACACCGGAAAATGGAAATCTTCTAAACTGGGCAATTCCAAAGTCTGTGTTAGAGAGTTCCTGGAAAAGAGAAACCCTGCAGGGTCCCCACTGATGTCCATAGCATTGAAGCTAGCACAAACTCTGCACCAGGTCTTGTTCTGCCCTTGGTGCAAGACTGAGCTCCTCTACGGCCTGCCAGTCACTGCTGAGGACACCACCAAGGCCCTGTCACCGTGTCTTCACCAAATGTCCCCTTGCTGATCATATGCATGATAAATTTTCCTCCCTGAGCAGTGTAAGAGAGACAAATCCCTTTGGCTGCCCCATTTGTTGTGTTTGTGCAGCTGCCCAGTGTTAGAGGTTAGAACTCCCGCATGGGCTAACAAGGTGTCTCCTGCCTTTGCTGGATACCTGTACTGCTTTGACAAAGGCTGCTGCTGCTGCTATGCGATTTTGCTGTGCAAATCACCTAGTGGTAGCATCTCCTGATACTTCATGCTATTCTTGCTCTATAAATCTCACAGAACTTTGCACTGAAAATACAGGCTTAATGGAATGGTTTGCATAGAGAAAACGTGAGTCATGGGCCAACAGAACCAGCAATGAATGAAAGGCTGGATCTTGCAGGCCACTCCTCAGGCTCATGCCTTACAAGCATTAAAATTTGATGCATTATCTTTCTACTTGATGTCTACTGTTTTTATTTTGAGACATCTATTTTTGACTGCATCTTGCTTTCTGCCCTTGTTGGCTCTACGTGGGGTAAGTCAAGATGACATTAATATTTGTCTAAGTGATATCAAAACATGTCTCTTTGTCATTTCTCTGAGTACTTTAGGAAAACTCTGCTGCATCCAAATGATTAATGCTGACATTCCCCACTCAAAGCAAGTTAACATTTGTTGGAGATCACTGTTCATCACGGCAAGGCTGTTAGGATCCCTGAGGTGTCTGTGTATGTGTAGGTCTCTGTGTTGTGGCGTCTCCTTTGTTGGCTAAGCCCATTGCTTTCTACGGATTTGCTAATCTTGAAAGAACTGTCAGGATGCTGTGTCAGATCACCGTGGCCTCCGTCCAGCATGCAAATGCATGGATATGTTTTTGCCCTCTGGCCAGGAGTGCTGTATCAAACAGCCTGTGACGCCCACAGTGCGCTCAGCAGGTGCTAAGCGCAGGTCAGGTGTACCATATGCCATATGGTCTGCTTAGCACAGTGTATCTTTTAAGTCCTTTAAATTACAGGCCAGGTAAGATAAAGCAAGTAAAAACGCGTGTACAGAGCAGGCTGGGGAATATGCACCAGTAACACAGAAGTTATTCCTTATCATGTGAAATGACTGGGAGTGGTGAAGCAAACTCAGAATTGTCCACTTGACTCCAAAAAGGTTATGATGATGAAAGGTTTGGGAGGGAGGCTTGTTTGTTCCTTTGCTTAGAGAGGAAGCTATGCAAGGGATCTCTGGAAAAGCAACAGATGAGACAGTTCCTTTTTAAATGCCTAGCCTTTGGGAACCACTGCATGGAGAAATCAATCAAATTCCCATTTAATGATTAGCCAGAAGGCTGGTGACAGGAATACATGCATACTTTAAAGCAATCTACATGGGAAAAGGAAATGAAACAGTTTAAAATGTTTGAGGTTTTTATACATCCTCTCCACAACACATACGTTTGCAAAATGAATTTCCCTAAGAAACTGTGTGTTTTTTCAGGAGCTAATGTGAAACACAGAGGTATGATTTTTGTAAAGTTACATGCACCATGATACATGGGAAGAGGCAAGCATGTTTACAGGATGAATTGGGATTTGTAACTACTATGTTTGCAGGCTCACTTGTGGCAATTGCACTGGCAAATGAGTGCAGCATGCAATTTATCATTTGTGTGCATATTTGCCGTGGTTGCAGGCACAAATTTGGCATGCAAATGTGCTTATATTTGTGCAGACGCAATTATGCCTTGCCTTTTTCTGGTGCTAAATCAGCACCATTTTCTTCATCTTGGTCTGAAGTGACTGTGCCTTGCACATTAACGTAGCGAGACCACCAGTCCAGCCACATACGCTATCTCTGCCTTACTCAGAATGGCAGGCCTTGCTCACCACCCAGGGAAAAAGGTAAAATCGTGATGTATGGGTCTTTTCTGCCCCTCCAGATTGTTTATGCTGTGCTCTCTCCAGGACAAAACTCTCAAATGACTGGTGTGTAAAAGTGGAGAATGGGCGAACCACGCGCCAGGCTACTGGAGGCCTGTCCTTTTCATACCCTGTAATTTTGCAGGGGATTGTTTCAGCAGAGAAGGTATAATGCAGCTATCCAGGGAGTCCTGCCCTTTGAAGCCGGGTGTTTTGTTCTGAAATCAGCCAAAGTTCAAGCTCATACGTGTGCGGGGCAGCGGTGGGGGAAGGCAAGGGTAGGTTTTCTGACAATGCCGCATTTCAGAGCACGTGCTGCCAACTGTTGCCAAAGGCACATATATGTAGATATTACTTTTCCTCAGCCCCGACGCTGCCTTCCTCTTTGTTCAGTGCAGGCAGGCAGCAGGCCCCAGCTGACAGCTGTGCATTGCGTGTATCGCTAACAGCTGCCTTTTCCTGGGGGGAAATTAAAAGATTAGGGGGATGTGGGCACGTGCTGGCTTCTGGAGATGGAGACAATGCTTGATTTAGGGTGGAACTTGTCTGCAGCGGCCGACAAAGGAGGGAGGCTGGAGAGAGGCGAAGGGTCAGAGGGGCTCTTGCTTTGCGGGAGACAAAAGGAGGGAGGAAGGAGAGGAGGAGGAGGAGAAGTGAAAAGCGGCTGCGGCAGGGCTCTGAAAAGGCTTCCTTGGTCCAGCAACAGCTGCTCCCACACAAGAAATTTGAGACGGTCCTTTCACAAACACAACGGCTGGCAGAAGAATAGGGAGGCCACACTTCACCAAAAATGAATCGTTTGCAATTGAAAAGGGGGACTGAGAGCTCCTAGTGTTTTTAAAGGTCTGCACCTAGAGGACTAAGAAATGATTAGTCAAAGTACATCACAGAACAGCAGAAAAGTGTGCCGCAGACCAGAGGGGGAAGTAAATCCCTGCCCTGCTATTAAAAGTTTATGCAACAGCTATGGTCCACAATAAGCATTACAGAGGAAAGCATCCATGTACGTATATGCCCGTGTATGTATCAACTGTGGCATTTTGCCAGGCTGCTGGCCTTGAGCTGGAATCCAGTTTGTTGGTACGGTTGGAGCAGTTTGTTTGAAATTATGATGACCTGCACCTGCTTGAGAAATGACAGGACCACTCACATCAGAAGACAGCAGAGCTGCACTGAGCACGGTGGTGATTTGCTTCCCTGTACAATCATTGCCCCAGATACTACTTGTGAAAATTCCTGCCAGGAGGGGCTGTTAAAAGACTTTATTAATACTTTTGTCTTGAAGAAAAACAAAACAAACCCTCACACAGGGAATAGAAATGAGTTCACCCAAGAAAGGCCTCTTACAGCATCATCCCTATTTCTTCCCAAGGTCAAAGTACGGACTCTCTGTGCTAGATATTAGCTTTAATAAATGACAAATAAATATTAGTGTAATCCTTTTCCAGAGGGTCCCACCTAGGCAGTAAAAGTTGGCAGGTACTCATGCAGTTAATTTTACCATTACCCTCCGTCCCTATGTTGCTTTTGCGCTGTGTGGTGCTTGAACATTACTCTGAAATCTGTGAGTATGTGTTTAGTGAATTTTTGGGGATAGTGGTGCAGATCTTTTAAGGTCAGGGTCTGCACTGGCACTAAAGCTTTCTGCAACAGCGTCAGCAGCATTGGCACAATCCAGTGGCAACTTGTTATGTGGTTGACTTTGTGATGGATCATGTTATAGTCAAAGAAGGAGGTAACTGATTATGCCATGTATTAGAGATGGTAATTTGAAGAATATGGGCCAGGCAGCAAAAGAAAAAAAATGGTAGGGAATTTGTGAATATTTTATACTTTAAAGATGTCTTTGCAGTTGACGAAAGCAAAAGAAAAAAAAGGCTGATGGTTTATGATGGCCCTTTAGTCACTGACACATCTTCAGGTAGCTAAGGTAATTTACTTGAAATCTGTGGCACAAAAAAGTGGCTGAAAGAGAGTGGGATGCCAGTATGTGGTGCATTGTTCACAGGCTGGCTGGCTGGTCGCTGACAGAGGCAGCCCCTTTACTCTATTTTGTTCCATACACACAGAAAGGTGTGGCTCACTGGATAGCTCACACTTCCCCAAAACTAATTTTCTGTCTTTTGCGGGGAGAGGAGAACACTGGGAAAGATATAGACTGGTTTGAACTGGTTAGATCACACTGATATAAAAGGCCCTTTTTAACAGCAGATGTTGGATTGTCATCGGTGTGATATAGTGTGACACCTTCAGGGCAGACATTTTTGTAGTCACCGTGTAGAACAGGATTACAGTCCTGCCTGGAATGTGTAGAAAATATTGACATAAGTGTAATAATTCCCTATATCATGTAGACAAATCCTACATATCAGAACAAAAAATTATTTTTGTTCCATGGGATTACTGTTTTTCTTATTAAATAGAAGCAATTGTATTATTTACAAAATATTCAAGCATTCTAGTTGAGCTTTAGACTTTTGTTGCACTTTAGACTTTTTCCAGTTTTCTGTAAAAATATTCAATATAGGTCAACCCAATAAAAACATGTACATTTGTTTTCACTTGGATTATGCCGTTTTTGTTCTTGTTTTGTTTTTTTCCCCCTGAGTAATTTTCAACTTGTCCAAAATTTAAAGAGTCGGATTGGTGCTAAAATATTAGAGAAACTATATTCTACCTAATCATTATAGACAAAGAAGGAAAGAAGGAAAGAAAAGAAGGACAAAAGTTTGGATGATAAAACAATATGGGACTATGTCTGAAAAAATGGAATACAAAGTACAGAAAAAATGTTTTAAGGGTAAAAAAATAGTGCACAGGGAAATGCTGTTAATGTAAGGTTATACATTTTGATCTTGTTTGAACTAGAAATGCAAAAATGTCCTTTGATAATTATATAGCACAGGCTTCTCTTTAGCCAAAAAATTACAGCTGGTGAGACAGCAGTGATGGCAGTGGAAACAATCCAATGTAAAACAGGTGTAAGATGATAGTCTGGGCCATAGTCACTGTGTAGTAAAACTTGAATCACTCTTGGGCATACAACACAGGTGTCAAGCTAATCCTTGGCAATTTGCCATAGGCACAGCTATGTCAGATTCTTATCATAAGGCACATAATGTATAGCTTCAAACAAACAGAGAAAATAGTTTAAGAATTAAGAGGTTAATCTTCATGATATTAACCTGGCAAAATACTGGCTCTCCTAGTGTCCTGTCTAGCTAGCAAGGGCTGAGACTGTACTCTGCTACTTTTGGTGCTTGCACAGTGTTTGTGGGATATCCTGCTCAAAGTACACCCAGGCGACTTCTCAAAAGTTAAACCAGGGGCCAGACTTCTGCAAAGCATTAGGAAAAGCAAAAAGACCTGCATAAATAACACAAGCTGTAGAAAGGACAGGGGACTGAGGATATGGTGCCTTGTGAAAAGGATCTAATTTAGCGGTAAACGTAAAAAATGCAGTTGGCCTAATGGCTTGTTCTGATCTAATGAGGGACTCCTGTCCAGCACCTTGTGTACCAGTCACATCACCTCTATTTGGTCACAACCACACCCCTCCTGCCCTCCCTGCACCCCCCCCCCCCAAAAAAAAAAGAAAACTCCCCAAAAAACCCAGCCCAAAAAACAGCCTAAGTGAAGAATTTGCTGAGAAAAATATGAAAAACAAAAAATATTGCTGGCATTTATGAAGGTTCTCTTTTGCCATTTAGAGGGACAAAAGTGGTAATACAACTGTTTCTAAACAAGAGTTAGTGGTAATGCCAGTTCATAAGGCAGCATCTTTTAATTGCTTGCTTACTGGATTTTATGACACAGTATTATTCGTAATGCACAACTTGAAACGGCTCACATTGTACAATGTGAAGGGGCAGGAAATGCAAGCCCAAAGCCAAAACCTTTGGAACAATTAGTTTTTGAAGCAGGAATGAGGGGTCTCACTGTGCATACCGATATCTCTGTAAAACAGATCGAGTTAAACTCTCAGTACCAGAAGTCCATGTTCAGCTGGAAGAGGAGGTGAGAAATGAAAAATGGTAACAAATTCAGTAATGCTTTAAAATTACTATTAGGTGTCCTTTTTGGAAGAACTGTGTCAAGATGAGAGTGTTCAAGCTGGGGACTGGAACTGTTGTACACATTGTACACAGCTAGGTTTTGTGTCTTGTCTCCAGAAGTGTCTTCAGCTACTTAACTCCCTTTGAAATATGAGTCTCAAGTTGCCAGATCGCTTTTTTCTTTGTTCCCAGAGCTAGCCATTACTCTACAATGATCTGCAACAGAACCTCTGTTCTGAGTCTTCAAACATACTGTACGTCCGTACTTTTACTTTCCCCCTTCTAACAATACACACCACACATATCAGCTTCAGATTTAAGGAGCCTGAGGTAAAAACTGCAATCGCCATGCAATATTTCCTCCATATGCTACTACGTGAAAGATGTAGAGAAGGCTTTGTTTAATGTGAAGTTAATTTTCCTGTGGACTAGCTTAACTCATTAGTAGATGACATTACTGCATTACTGCTTCAAAAGCAGTCCTGGTAATTAAGAGCAGACAGTTCTTTACAATGCACTGCAGAGACAGCAGCAATTCATCAGCGACATTTGCAAATTGTGGCACTGTGTGCTCTTTGCACAAAAGGCACAGCTGCCTGCAGATAACATCAGTTCAGCAGCGATGGGGTCCCATTTGTTTTTCTCTCTGTCTCTTGCTGTCTCATTTGGGGAGCAGGTGAATATCAGCTGGCTCAATCTGCTCAGTCTCCAGGCTGGTCTTCTGGGAGGCACAATCCACTGAGCTGAGGAGCAATGCACTTGTTTGTCTTGCTGATTTGGGCAAGCATTGCCCAGAGGGAATTCACCTACATTTTAGCTACAGGCTCTGGAGAGCCATGAAAAACAATTGCATGCCCATGTACAGACCTTTCAGGGGAGTCTCAGTGTTTCACATTACTCATACTTGCAAAAGTTTGCAGCCACAGACTGAGCATTTGTTAGGGCTAGGGCCATAAACGCTATAACTTTCAATGGTGGCTGCCAAGGCAGTGAGAATTACTTAATGTGTGGTCTTCTCTGGCTTTTTGCTCTTAATAGATGTCACATAATGTGTCAGAGTGCATAGTTATGGGGACTTTGCCTGGTACTGTGTGGGTAGTTACAATAGCCACATCTGCAAAGCTCCTTGCATGCTACCTTTGTTCTTTTCAGCTTGAGGATAGCACGAAAAGTCAGAAAGGAGGAAAGCAAGTTGCAACGTGTGCGTTTTTGGCAGTGAAAATTGTTCTGTTTTCCAGCTGGATCTGTGCATGTTTGGGATAGCATGTTGTACAGCAGTGGCTGTCCTCAGGACCAGAGCACAGTGAAGGTTCAAAACAAATGGTACCAAACAGAAAATATCAACCTTACATCAAATCTAGCCTGATGTTACATTTCCCAGCACAGGCAACAGGAAAGAGTGCAGATTCTTTCATATTCCTCTGTTCGTCTGTGGGAGGTAGCAGGTGAATGGGGACCCTGGGAGCAGGTGAGCACATTCCACTCATGCTGGGTCTACTGGAGTCTGAGAAGATATATATAATCTGACATCAAGTGTTACCATGTGTTTTCACAGTGGTAGCTTCTTTCTTTAAATGTGCAAAAGCCAGAATTTTCTTGGGACCAAAGCAAACCAGCCTGGAGGGCACGATGCTGCTCACCAGGACTTGGTATCCCAGGGCAGCGGGAGGCACAGACCGAGGGCTGGCCCAGGACAGACCTGGTTCTCTGCCTGCCTGCCCACTGCCACAGCTGCAGTGTAAACTACACACTTACTCAAGTGCTTCTGATTATGCAGTACCATATCCTGTGCTATGAACACCCACTGTCAGTAATACTTCTTCAGTGACTCTGGAGGAACTCTGATGACTCAGTTTCAGTGGAAACTATCTAACTAACTGTTGTAACTGTGATAAGCATCTTTATGCATGTAATATCTGCTTGAACTTGCTACAGGTACAACTACCAACCTCTACTCAGTCATGGATAAGGAAAAGAAATCCCTCATAGAGAAAACCCAGTACTCAGCCTGTGAAAACCAGATGCCAGTTATAACATATGCACGGCTACCGTGTGCGGAAGTGATAAATCATCTCTGGTGAGGCATGCATTGAGGTTTGCATGAGTTTCCCCACAAGAAACCCCACAGTTACTATATGACCATGGGTGGAAAAAAAAAAAAAAGCTCCTGTTTTCAATACTGAGGTCTAAAGATCTGAATTTTCTTTTGGATCATATAAAAACCAGCGCATATGTTTTATAAAACTGTGAAAATAAGACCTGACATCCTCTGCCTATGTACAACAGTATTGTGTCCCTCAGCTTACTGGATTATAGTAATGTGGTGGCTCTGTGAATCTGATCTGAAAAATTTGTGTATGGTGACAGAATTCTAATTGTGACTCAAATAACAAGTTTTCCCTCAGGTGTATTTACCAAAACCTTTAGGAAATGTCATGTCTTTGTTAAAAATTTGTGGTAACTTTTATATATCGAAAATGTTGTATTTGAGACACACCAGTGGGCTGCACTGCTAAGTTTTTGAATAAGGGAGGAAAAAAATAGGAGTCCAGAAAAAAGTCATTTACAGTTGTGATAAGGAAAAAAAGTGTGTAATCCCCACCTGTCAAATATGGTTCACATGTACTGGGAAGTACCAAAAAACTGGTTTTCATCACTTCCTCTTACTGGAGAAAGGGACTGACATTCTCTGCATCCTCTGAAAGCTGTTGAGATCCTTACTCCTGTGAGTCTGAAGAAGATGAGGCCTCAGGTGAACTGTGTGTGCTGTGTCTGACAACTGAATTGCCTCTACATACAGCTGCTGGAAAATCCTGACCCTAGCCTGTGTTAAATATGATTCCTTGGGTGAGCCTGAACACTTGGCATGAGCTCAAAGGACTTGGTATGGGAAGGGACAGCCCCCTGCTTGGGTTCTGCCAGGCAAGGGGCTTGCCCAGAATTTTCTAACTTCATTTTCCATGAGTGCGTGCCCTAATAAATACATGCACATGTGCATATCCTGATTCACTCTCAATCCCTGCCCCGGGTCAGTTTCAACACTTTCTAAAAGGAAAGATTGACAATGTCTTTGTAAGCATAAAAAATAAGGATTTTCTTTCTGAAATCTTGCTCTCATCTCTCCAGAATCCAGAGTAAAAAGAAAAAAGTACAGAACTCTCTCAACCTTTGCAATGCTTGCTGGTTTTGTCAGAGGCAAGAACTTTTGTATCCATTGTCCCAACCCTGCTGCAATGTTTTTTCTTCTTCTCCTATTTTTTTTTTCTTGCAGAGGTTTAAGCACAACTGTTAGAAACTGTACCCTCCTGCATGAATTGTGCGGTAAGTGAAGGAGTGGAAAAATGAAGATGAAGAACGTGCAGAAGAAAAGACACAAACTCTGGCCTGGACAATTTGGATTTGCCACTGATCATCCCGCTGTTTGCAGCAGGCCCTGGTGACCAAGCCTGCTGCATTTCACAGTGTTGGCTGCATTTCACAGTTTGTGGGCCAGCAATAGTTTTGTCCCTTCCCTCTTCTCATGTGTCACCCTGGTGCAGTGTGACTATCAATGCTAGCTTTTGTGTTCGTAATGTGTGTGTGTGTGCAGGCAGTGTGTGTGCATTTACTGAGGTGGTGCCTGCAGCTGGGCAGAGGGAGGACAGAGGAAAATGTTTATGGCACTCCTCTGACGCTCTCAAGAATCTTGCACTGCCTCCATGGCTCTGATCCAGGAGAGCCCTTGTGAATACCCTTTGCCTACAGTGTGTGGTGGCTCACACCTCTGTTCTGCCGGAATGCTTCAGCCTGCAGCCCTGGGCCTGTGGTGGCAGTCATAGCTGGAGCATTGGAGGAAGGAAGGGTAGCACACCTGTTGTGTGGATAGGGGAAACACATACTCTGAGGTGCTGTCATGATGGCTGTATGCACCCTGGAGAAGTGGAAGAACAGAAACTTGGAAAAACTGGTAATGAGCTTGCATGCATATGTCTGGTAATGCTTAGGGAATGTCAGGCACAGAATTTATAACATTATCTGAATACAACCACATAAATATATTATGTCCTAAAACAACATGAGCAATGACTATCATTAATTACCACTGCAGACCACTTAGCCAACTTTGACTCAATGCCAGCAATCCTTGTTTTAGGAATGAATGACTGTACATATCTGGGAATTCCCTCTTTTCTCCAGAGTTGTGCCTACATTTCCTTCAGCAGCTCAGCATGTCCTTCCTTCAGTTGCTCCAAGTACTTCTCCATGAACTTGAAAGTCCTGCTCAGTGATTGCTCTGTCTGGTTGAGCAAGGTAGCTCTGTAGAGCCGCAGGCCTCTGAGTGGTGGTTGGCAGTTTGCTGGGTGTGCTCTCCATCAGGGGTTGCATTAGCTGTGTCTGTGGTGTGCCGCACCCTGTCTAATCCAGCAGAGACAGTCAAAGCTTAGGGCCCTTGGACAGCAGCTTCTGACACTGCAGCACTTTCTGTGTTACTGGGGTGGCAAACAAAATCACATTCATATATGCACACCAGAAATTGCTGTCTGTACTCTCGCTAGTCTGTGAGTTCAAGCCTACTCATTGCTGGTGGTCAGCAAATTGATGTTTTTCTTCCCACTTGTTTCATACAGTTGAAAGATTTGCTGCTTTTTAGCTCAGGTGCAGCCCTCTTTCAATACAAGTAACACAAATTCTCACGAGGCTGTGTTGAGGTTTCCAGGTTAGTGTTAATGCTTTCCATAGGAGTGCCGTGTTCCGGGGTGGGTAGGGGAAGACCTGTTAGTGCACAGTTTTTCTTAGTCACTTTCAGAAGACACGATTGAAACTAGGTAAAGGTTCATGCTTGGACCAAACCCCTGTGGCTGGAGCTCCTCTCTGGCGGTGTCAACCAAGGTGAGTCATCCTTGAAGCAGTGCAATCCCTGCTGTCAGGGTATCACAGGATCTTGCATGCACTCAGATTTACTGACAAATGGAGTCCTACCTGAATTCTGCCCCGGGTAGACAAAAGGATTTTTAGCCATGCTTCTGGTTCCCTGAAGGGAAGGATCAATTTCAGTGAGACTGGGATGCCATAGATCTTTTGCTGGCCAGAGGCTGTCCTGGAATGAGTGCATACCTGCAGCCCAAAGTGAGTGTGGTAGCTGGAGCCTCCTTTTCTGCAAGTGACATGAGTGAGGGCAGCAGGACCTAAAAGGTTGGTCTGGGTTGCATGTGCTTCTACTCAGAGCTGTGAGTCAAAAACTAAAAACTTGGTCGGATTGTAAAACAGAGTGTGTTCTCTGTAAAAATACAGCTCTCAAACACTTTGTGTTTAGCCATAGAAAACTGACTGACTAGAAAATGGAAGAGTGGCTTGAGAATAGGAACTGCAAGAGGAAGTATTAGTGAGACAATAGTGTGTTTACCCCAACACAGTGGCAAAGGCCAGAGACATTAGTCAAAAAGCAAATGCGTGCAAGTACCAGTGGAGCAGTTGTGGGTATGCAGAAACAAGAAGAGTTTTCCTTGTCTAATTTGAACAATGTAGAAATCTCCCTCCTTTTGCTGGCCTGTTTATTATTCCTGAGCCTTCCCTTTCTGCAGTGAACTCAATACCAGTGCGTGGGTGGTGACCAGTACTGTCCCCATGAGGGGGTTCACAGGGGGAGATGGAGAAGGGACAGAGCTATCCACAGCCTCCAGGGGAAAACCACAAAATCTGAGCTTGATTCATAGAAAACTGGAGGTCATGGAAGGGTAAAAGGAGCTGTGTAAGATAGTGTGTCATGATGTTATGTGGTGGATAAGGAAAATGATCACAGCATCTGCCTTCTTCCGCAGAGTGGAGCATAGGGGATGTGGAAATCAAGAGTAGCCAGAGAGGCCTGTGATGTAGACAGGGAGCAAGAAGTGTCTGAAGGACAGGCTTAGCAGCAGAGCAATGGAGAGGTCCTTGCATGTACCTCTTAAAAGTCAGAGCAATGGCCAGATCCCTCAGGGGAGACATTAGAGAGAGGTTTAGAGAGGAAAGGTGAGGCAGGTTAGTGAATCATCACTTCAGCAATGGTAGATGACAGCAGAACTTTCCTAGTCCCACACAGAGAGCATTTGACCTGAATGTGGCATTTCCCCTCCTGGGTGGGACATTCCACTGCTTCAGGGAGTCAGTGCCCAGGGGTCTTTTGACTTTCCCTTCTGGAGAATGACTGTGAGCACCCTGATGATCTGTCAGTCCTCAAAGCATCCCATGCTTGGTTTCACAGTGTGAAGACGTTGAATGTGCAGTGTAGGTGCAATGTACAGGGGAGGGAGGGGCCCAGAAAGAAAGTCCCAACCCCTCCCACCCTCTGTCCTGGACTCTGTACAGTAGAATACACGTTTGTTTGTTTGTTGTTTTTTTTTTTTTTTTTTTGGGGGGGGGTGTGTTTATTTTTTTGGTTTTGTCTTTGTTTGTTTTTCTTTTTAATTTTTTTTTTAATTTTTGTGTTTGTTTTTTGTTTTTTTTTTTGTTATAATTCTGTTAGGCAATTTATTTGCATGTGTTGTGGTCTCCAGCTTATCCTTTAGAGAGAGAACTGCTTTGCATCAGCAAGGCAATTTGATAACCTCGAGGCGTTCTCCATGCAAGCCTCTGGCACTGCAAACTCCTGTAAAAATAAAACTGTGGAAGGGAGGTTCCACAGAGTGCAGGATAAGGTAACAGACTATGTTCAGAGTTGCTGAAACCAGCTTCCCCAGCAGCAGAAACTTTGTGAAGTTTTCTGTAGTTGATGGTTGTTTATGAGTTAATGCAGTGGTATATTTATTTGTAAAAGCAGATAAGGACAAATTTCTTTAATCTCCTGTGTATACATTGCTTTGCCAGCTGTCATGTGATTCAGAGCAGAAGAGTGACTTAAGTGTCAGGTACAGCCCTTGTTAGTTGGTGTACTAATTATAAATTAGCCTCCAGAAAGAGAGTGTGTTAGCAAGGAGTGGCCCCAGTTTGGTGACATCCTCCTCTTACCAATTCACTAGTACTGGCATGAGCTGAGGAGGACATTAATAAAGCAGGAAGCCTCCTCTGCTTTGTGCCCCAGAATGTACATCAAGAACATTTTAAAATCAAAATGCCAGTATGAGTCAGATTTTCATCAGCCAGGCATTCATCACCTAGGTTTACCCTGAGGTAACATTAGTTATAGTTGGAAACGCTACCAATTTAATAATAAATAAGAGTCCTTGTGATCAAATTCTAAAAAGCCTTGTAATTTTCTTCAGAATACTTGGGTGAAATATTATTTTCCATCAATAGGTTCCTACCTTTTTCAGAGTAAGTATGTCTTCATCCTCCTTGTTTCCATATAATAAAGCTGTAAAAATAGACAAATGCTGCTTGGCACACTTGACTACAGCCAATGTTTTACGAAGTCACTATAGACTAAGAATGACACATAAACTTCCACTGTTATGCAAGAGATGTTTTGATGAAACATTTAAGAATGAACTGAATGTTCAGTGCTAAGAAATGTCCGCCAAAGAACTGACTTTAAGACACAGTTTCTTATGTAATTACTTTAATAAGAGGGAACTATGGGTTCCAGCTGAAGACTAAGCTTTTAGCCACACTAGACAACACTGGGGTATTGTCTTCAGTATTAAAGGGTGCTCGGTTCAGTGATACAAAATATTGCAGATGTGCTAAACATAATTTTGAGCTGCTTTGTTCAAGATTCAGACTCACCTTAAAATATACCTGAGGGGCTTAACTACAACTCAGAGCAAAGTCAATAAAAATTCCTAGGATGCCAGCTGAGTGAGAATTTGAAGAAGCTGATTAATATTTCTTTAGAAGTATGCATTTTTTCCCATGAAGTGGTAGAGTAGCAGCCTATCGATGTAGAATCATGGACAGCATTATTCTGTGGAAAATACAGTCATTGCCCATGAAAAAAAAAAAAAAAAAAAGGAAGATTCTACAGGTAGTACTGAGATTGAATTTGTAACAAATAATATATAATACATATATTTGTTTGGAGTGATCTCAAAAGCTACCAAGTGTATCCTTGCATGATATATTAAATTCTGCATTTCGGAGAAAATTAAAACATACCAATAATAGGTCCTCCACTTCCCTTCTTTGAATACCCACTAATGGTTTGAGGTAAGAACTCACTGAGGTGAATCATAGGAGTACACATCTCTCAAGTTGTTTTTAAGGTTGTTTACAGACCTAGCATTAATTGCGGTATTGATTTGCTCTCTTTTCTTCCCTTAATGCTGTCTATATAGCCAGAGACTGAGGAAGCAGCTTTATTTAAGTTTAAGCTTAGCTTCCAAGTAGAATATGTTGTTTATTAGAAAATCATCATCAGTGTTTTTCCAGTGAATGTGCTTACTGCAGGCCTTAGGAATGTGCAGATACATGGAAGCAAAATCCACGTGTGCCTTTGTTTTGGCCAACAAAGGCATCATCAGCCTCTCTTCTGCAAAAACATTCCAAAATCCGTAACAGAGGAGTAAATGGCAGAGGTATTAACCACATTTGTTTTGTGGTGTTTTCGTCTGGTCTGGGGTTCTGTTTTTTTTTTTTTTTTTTTTTTTTTTAAACCCTAGTAGTGCATGGATCTGTGTTGTAAGTATGTCATTTTTACTAAAACTCTTGCAAAAATTTCCTGATTTAAGTCAGGCTCAAAGCATAGTGGTACATTAAATAAAGCAGGAGCCATCCTCTGCTTTTTATTCTCTTCTCCACTCACATATTTTTGCATGCAATTCCCTTTTATTTTGTTTTATAGCCTTTGTACAATGGTACCTGCACTACTTTCCATCTGAGGTGGGCCATGCCATACTTGGCCTTGTTCTACTCTGTTTGAATACCTCAATATTAATTACAAGAATATTGCTAGGAGTTGCCTGGGAAGCTGTTCCATGACTCTTTTCCCATCTTATTCACAAGTATCTAACAGACACTCCAGATGATTACATAACTGTTTTCAAGTAAATGCACAATTATGGTTCCAATACAATCATTAGATTATAATAGCTGATTATCCACAAGATGCTAGTTTATATAGAGAATATACTTGGCTTTGTGCTTACACTCCACCTTGCATTCTCATTTGGGCTGAAACACTGGCAGGTTAAATGCCTGGAAACCTCCTGAAAGGTGATTTGATATGTGATGGTACAAATGAAGACCTAACTAACTTTGCCATCAGGAGTTAAACTATATCAGTACTATATCAGTAGCAGTGCTCTTGATCTCACATCCAGTTACAGACAGAGGCATAGTTTCTCACCACCAGTGTTGTGGATTTGGGTCAGAGGCTGTGTACTTTGCTGGCAGAACTCCAAGTGATCTTCTCCGTCAGTTGTCAGGGTTTGCTTCTGGAGCAGTGCTGTAGCAGTATTCTGATCACTTTGTCCTGCTCCTCTCAATGCCCTGTCAAAATCCTGACATACTCTGTTGTACATGCATGTGACTCTCTCACACAGGGTTATATAAATGCTGTTTTTCCAAGCTTAACATTTTACACAGCTGAGGAAAAGCGTGGGGGAAAAATATATTAGCCACTCAGCATACCTATAAAATCTCCTTTTATCTTGAGGAAATGTCTGCTCTTTTTTTTTTGGTTCATCTGTGTTACTCCAGAGTGAGGGTGATCAGCAGAAACTCTGCTGTGTTCCAGCACTGCTCATTCTCTATGGGTTTCCACTTCCTTTGCATTAAGTTTTTCCCTTGGAGCTGAAAGTGTACAGGTTCATCTTTCTTAGTTACTTGCAGCCTATTTCTACTTGGATTTCAAGCATACACGTGTCCCTCACACAGTCTCCCCGGCTTAACATCAGAAGTGTTGCAGTGATGGGGCCATCATCCTTGGAATGCTCAGGTGCTGGCATGGTTTGCTATGATCCCTAGTTTCCTGGGCAGGCAGTGGAGAAGCTGATATGAAAAGCAGCAGTGCAGTGCTGGCAGCCAGGGTACCTCTGAAAGACAAGCTAAGATCTGTAATAGAAGTATCTTCCAACAGATATTTTTTATCTTGGCTTGTTGCAAAACAGTCCCTGCCTGCTCTGAAAACAGGCTTCTGGTGTATAGGGCTAGAAGCGTTTGACCTGGGATTAAATCTGCAGGGCCTGGCACATGGAACCTTGCTTAATATATTAATTGCTTCTTTCATAACCTGAAGAAAAGAAGTACCTGTGATTTCTGGTGGCTGCTGAGGGCTCTGGTTAATTTCAGTCTGCAAGTATGAGAGAGCCTGATGGTGATGTCTGCCATTACTAAAGTATAATATTTTCAAAGGTCAAAAGTATAACAGTTTTAATTTGGGCTTTACTACAGGAAAGTATTACAAAACCTTATGTGAAGAGCAAAGGTTTCCAATCATTAAAGGGAAGAAGAGATCAATGTAAAATGGTGTCCATAAAGGTGGGGGAGAAAAAAATCAGGTTTTTACCTGATGCTCGTTAGAAATGATAAGTAACCCTAATGATAAAATAAGAGGTTCATCATTTAAATCCATCAGCTACTCAGTTTGGTTCTGCCTGTTTCCTCTCCTTGAATATGTGAATGGCTTACTTGCTGGTGATTGAACTTACACAAGAGAAGTGAATAGTCTTGTGGAAGCAAACATGCTTAGCTCATCCCCTAGGCCATGCTGAATTGTGCTGTATTGGAGTTTTGGTGCAAGAAAGAGAGCCAAAGAAGTAACATCAACAAATCCACACTGTACCCCACTTCAGCTGTGATGGTGGGGACACATATTCTTGTCCTTTGCTTTGCTGTTAAAGAGGTTGTAAAGGTTATTCTGAGAGATTGTTCTGTGATGGAGCACAGAAGCACCTGAACCCACTGTGATGTGAGGCAACAGCAAGAGAAAGGCTGCAGATGACAGCTTATCCCCTCCTGGGGGCATTGGAGGGATCAGGACCAGGGTGCCCTTCCAGTACTTGTCCACTGGAAGGGACTTCCAGCAGTGACTGCTACAAGCAAGCACTTTTGCAGATTTTGGCAGCCTCTTGCTCTAGGAGGACTGGGTGAGATTCTCTACAACAGCTGATGTACTTAACCCTCAGCAGAGACACAGGCCCAAACAATTTCTGTTCCTGTCTTTCCCAAAATTCCTGCTTGCCTGACCCATCAAACCCTTGATTAGGCGCTACTGCTGAGACTTTTCACCAGCCAGTCAGACTTCCAACTTCTGTAATCAGCCTTTGAGATATGCTTGAAAAAAACCCATAAGCAACACTGGCTTTTGTCTAGCACAAAAAGGAGACTCCAACCCTCAGCACAAGTCCCTTGGTTCAGGTGGACTTTGGTTGTTTGACTTTAGCTGAAGTGGTTGCTTAGTGTTTTCTCCCCTAACAAGTTGTTCTCTTTCTGCTTATTTTCCATGACAAGTAATGGGCAAGTGCCACTGACAAGAGACTGAGGGCAAAATTGTGCTGGGACTGACTTGTACAATGAGGGAGTGCAGCACACCATTAGTACCTGAAGTTGCATCTCCCCTCGGGAATCTCTTCTAAGGAAGAAGGATTTGAGTTTCCTTGCTTGTGAACTTTGCCCTTATGTAAATGCTGATTTCCCATGAAAAAGGAAATTCATGAAATGAAAAGACCTCAGATGTGACAGCTGTGTAGAAGCCGGAAGCACTGTTACTATAAATCTGATGAGCGATAACCACAGAAGAGTAATGTTTGGGGTAGGCGTGTTCAGTGATATGCTGGTTTATCATTTCTCTGACTGGAACTGGGGCATTTCTCATGCTGCTCTCATCTCTGTAATATCTGCATGCTTCAATTTGCTTTTTTCTGTGGGCGTGGGAGAGCTCTTCTGTGAAGAAGAGAGTTGTGCTATGTTTATTAGCATTGACTGTGGAAGAAGTACATAAAATCTCCCAGGGACTGCTTGCCTGAGACTGAGAGCTGGTGCAAACGCAGTAATACTACTACTGCAGTGAACCATACTGTGCACTAGAGCTGTTTCCATCTTGGGCATAATTTATGCAGATCAGGTAGAAAGTTGTGTTTTGTGTTAGTTACTGACTTGTGAAGTGCTTTTGGCCAGGGGATTTTCTTTTTTTTTTTTTCCCCAAGCTGAAAATAGTTGTGGTTATATTAGGGCTGTGTAAATTTTCTCAGATTTCTCTGATCTGTAAAAATTAATTCTGTTGGCCTGTGTGTTCACAGCTGTTAGGAAGGCCCTCTTTGGCATGGATTTAGTGGTTTGCTTGAACAAACCAGCAAGGCAGGAAACAGGCATTCAAAGCGGTGCTTTACTGACAGTGATTGCTGCAGAGTGGGAAGAAGAGAGGAGTAAAGATGCAAGCCTTTCAGAAGTGGCTGTCCTGCATAGACCTGTCATCCCCAGAGCAGGATCAAATGGCTCTGTCGTTTCAGGCCAACTGTCTTGCAGCATGGGCTTTACTAACAGGCAGTTTTAAAAACTCTGGCATGAAACACTGCACAGTCTCTGAATATAACTCACTGGGAACAGATTTTATGGGCTTTTTGTTTGTTTTTTTCTTAGTAACACTGCTGTTCACCCAGACTTGCTCCATAAAAATCAGGGACATGGCACAGTCCCATCCAAAGCTGGGGGAGCATCTGAGCTCAGATACAGAAGCAAAAACTTCAAATATGTTGTTTGGGACACAGAGACTTAAAATCCAAACCAGACATGATTTCCTATATAAAATTTCTGCACACCTTAAATGATTCAGTGTAGATTGATAGTATCTGTTCGTGTCATATGTGAGGTTTTGCTCAAAATTTAACAAGCCCAAAAATTTTAGACAAACACAGTGTTAAATGAACATCTTGTCCATTCAATTTTTTTTTTTTTGTATTGTTTGTTATTCCAGACACAAACACTGGAGCAAAGGTTAAAAAATCACTCAGAACATACCAAACAATTATAGTCTAATCACAGTAGAATAGCTGGGCAGTGGTGTTCATCAGTTAAACAAATCAAACAGCATTTTCACTTGCACATTCAAATAAAAATGCTATAGACACTGAGATCTTGTCTGAAGGGCAGGAAAAACAAGTGTGTTTTCTTTTCTTTTTTTTTTTTTTTTTTAACGAATGAGCGAAACAAGACTAAATTCCTCAGGAAAATTCAAAGATTATAGGAACATGCACACAAATAATTTTAGTACACTGTGTTCTTTTTCATTTTCTTCATTACGTACATAATGATCATGCTTGTCTTTACATAACTAATGGGCATCTACATTTGTTTTTCTCAAATAGGTTTCCCTTCAATATAACCTGCTGTACTGTGTAGATCAAGAGAGCAACCCTTTCTTTTCCTCAGATTCTCTCCTGCAGCTTTTCTTCTAGTTTGAGACAAAACTTTACATAACTGTTTGGTTCTGGGAAGAAGTAGTTTTTGCAAAATGACTAATGACCCCTGGTAGAATGTAGTTCAAGTAATACTTTGATTGAGTCTCCTGCAAGGATGTAATGGTTACTTTAATGACATCTTCAAAACATAAACAGTGTGAGCCCTACCTACTATGAAGACTGTCTTCATTCAGTGTATACAGTGCCTTTGGCATTCATCAATATGCGCTTGCACTTACAGATGAAATGTTTAAATGTTTGATGGTAGACTTCACTATATTTAGACTAGGTTTTGTGGATGCATATTTAGCATATGTAACTGAATTGTTGATATTTGCATTTTTAAAAAATGTATTTGGATAATGCTTTTCTCGTCAGTTAAAATACTGTTTTTATATTGATCTGAGAACATTTTCAAATACCTTTTTTTGTGCTGTGTCGTAAGTTACTTTCTCTCTCCTCCCTCACAGTGACATTTGATAGACATAAGACGGTAGATAGTGTAGAGTACTTGGCAAGAGGTTTTGGGGGACTGCAGGGGTCTATGCTGAGGATGTTGTCTTTCTGTGTGAGTGGGTACTTTGCACTCTTTGCCTTAGTAGTGGGAGGATCAGGGGGCAGATGGCTCAGCCAGCAGTGTGTCTGGGAGCAGGCACTGCTCCCTCCTGTGCTGGTGCTGTGCCAGATGACTGTCCTGCTCGGTGAGCAACCTGGCATCCCATCCTGCAGAGTTGTGGGACAAAGTCCCTGACACTGAGAAGCAAGACCAACTGCTGTGACACAATTTGATGAGTGTTGTTTTCTGTGATTGTTTCTTTCCTTGGGGCACTTCTAGGGGGTTGTCTCAATTTTAATTGATTTTCCTTAACTCTCTTAAGGTTTGTAAATCATGATTAGAAAATCCTCTCATCCTGGAAGGCAGTGATATTGCAGCTGAATAAACTGTGATGGTGAAGGCAAGTGACCTGCCCAGGGTTACGAAACCAGTGTCAGATCTGACTGTGTGTGAATTTGGACTCTGAAAAACCACCTCCTTCCACTGCGGATGGCCAAGTGGAGATGGCATCTGTGCCTGAGGAACAACATTACTTACCCAGCAGCAGAGCTGGGATCTGGGCTGAGTACACCCCACTGATACGCTTTGCTTCAGGCCCGCCACGGGATGAGTTTCCTTCCTAACGGGACCCCCTGTGTTCTGCTTGACATGTCTTTTAAAGCAAAAGAGGGAAGAAGAATGAGGTTCCTCGTGTAGCGCAAAGACGTGCGTTTCAAAACCTGTCAGACAATATCTTGAGCCCCAAACTCTAAAGATACATAATTTTGCAGCTGTTTCAAGAGATTAGAGCAAATGTTTTCTGGGAATAAATGTCTACTTAGATGTGGCATTTCAGATGAAACCTAGAATGTCCTCTTTGACAATTTTAGCTTTTCTCTTCCCATCTGGAAAATGCAATTCCTCAGTGGTATTAACTGCAGTTGCATGAAAATCACTGGAGTGGTGTTAACTTGCATTTACTGAAGATATCAGGATTAGTATTCCAGGAGTAGCTGAAAGTGTGTCTTGTTTTATTTATATTGGTAAGATTTTCTTGGATAGCTCTATTTGCGGATTTCCCTAATTTGTGTATATGTTTAAATGTCTATTACTTATATAGCTTAAATGGGGAAAAAACGTACAGGGGAGAAGCAAAATTCTGGCAGGATCTAACTGTGTAATAAATCAGGTGTTGTCCTGTTACAGGGTTGTCATCACAAATCCCTTGCCGGCACAACGGCCCTGGCAAAAGTTTTGATATGC
Source organism: Acanthiza pusilla (assembly GCA_036630365.1). Taxonomy (NCBI): domain Eukaryota; kingdom Metazoa; phylum Chordata; class Aves; order Passeriformes; family Acanthizidae; genus Acanthiza; species Acanthiza pusilla. The sequence goes on from JAXCHO010000053.1 coordinate 10,037,676, forward strand.
AGTGTAGACCCAGCCTTTTTCCCCTCCCCTGCTCTCTATGTGAAGCAGCAGATCAGCTCATATCACACTGAAGCCAGCCAGACCTGAGCCCTGGCAGCTGTCAGATGTCTCCTGGTTTCACTGGATCCAGCTGTCAGATAAAGGCAAGTAATTATTCTTAAGTGGTTAAATGACAACGATAGTAATTTTTCCCACCTGCTGTATGAAGCTTTATGTTCAGGAAAAATTATTGAATTCATTTCTTCTATATGGCATAGAGAAATCCAGGGTGTAAGTACTGCTGTGCTGTGTAATTGACACAGTACAGATGATGTAATGTTCTTAAGGAATTCTTACTGGTGAGGTCATGCGACGGAAGAAAGAAAAAGTTAAATGAGGATGCCTCACTTCTGCTCCTGGAAAGAAATCCTCTATAGGCTATGCTAGGGCACAGGGAGGACAGGGAGGTGATTCAAGACAGCCAGCATGACTTCAGTGAGGGCAAGTCCTGCCTGACCAACACAGTGGCCTTGAATGATGGAGTGACTCCATCATGGTCAAGTTACACATGTAATTTATCTGGACTTCTGTAAAGACTTTGACACATTCCCGTTTAACATCCTTCTCTCTAAAGTGGAGAGAGATTGATTTGATGGGTGGACTGTTCACAGGATGAGAAATAGATTGGACAGTCACATCCAGAGGGTAGAGGTCAATGTCTCAGATGGAGATTAGTGACAAGTGGAGAGTCTGTATTGGGATCTTAAGGAGTCTGTATTTGGATCAGTGTTATTTTACCTCGTCAATGATATAGACAGAGGGATTGAGTGCACCCTCTGCAAACTGGCAGGTGACACCAAGCTGAGTGGTGCTGCTGACACACCTGAAGGATGGGATGACATCCAGAGGGACCTGGACAAGCTCAAGAGCTGGGCCCATTGGAATCTTGAGAGGTTTAACAAGACCAAATACAAGGTGCTGCACCTGGGTCAGAGCACACCCTGGTATCGGCACAGGCTGGGGATGAACAGATGGAGAGCAGCCCTGGGGAGAAGGACTTGGGGGTGCTGTGGGTGAGAGGCTGGACATGACCCAGCCATGAGCACTCCCAGCCCAGAAACCCAAACGTGTCCTGGGCTGCATCCAGAGCAGCGTGGGCAGCAGGGCCAGGGAGGGGATTCTGCCCCTCTGCTCCCTTGTGCCCTTACCTGGAGTGCTGCATACAGCCAACAGAAGAAGGACATGGACCTGTTGCAGCAGGTTCAGAGGAAGGGCCAGAAATGATCAGAGGGCTTGAGCACCCTCACTATGAGGAAAGGCTGAGAGAGCTGGCATTGCTCAGCCTAGAGAAGAGAAGGCTCTGGGGACACCTAATTGTGGCCTTTCAGCACCTGAAGGGGCTTTCTATGAAAAATGCTGCAGGCTTTTCAACAGGACTTGTAGCAATAAGCCAAGGGGTAATGTTTTTAAACTAAAGGAGGGTAGATTTGTATTAAGGAAGAAATTTCTAACTATGAGAGTGGTAAAACACTGGAACAGGTGTCCCAGAGAGGTGGCAGTTCAACATTCAAGGAACGTTCAAGGTCAGATTGGATGACTTCCCCTCTGAGCAAGTTGAAGGTGTCCCTTCTAATTCCAGGGGTGTTGATGAACTTTGAAGAACCCTGCTGACCCAAAATATTTTATGATGTTATGATTCCATGTTTTCTTATTTTTTGATATAAACATTGAAAACTATGTCTGAAATCTGCCTTGAATATGAAAAGTTCAATCTCTTCAGAAAATATGTGGTGGACTGGATTTCCCAGCCCATTGCTGTACCAGAGATAGCAAACCTAGGATAATTCATGCACATTTACAGGCACTTTCCATGAAAGGTAAAAAATGATGGAGAGAGGTTTTCTATTGTGTATTGCATCTAGCTGAACACTTGCAGATTGATTAAAATCTTCCCCTTGCAGATGACGTTGCATTTGAGATTCCCTGTCTGCTTCTGCTTTGGAGGTAGCTGTTCACACCTGCTTTATTTAAAAATGAGAATTTGCTCTGGGCAATGTTAGAATGTAAAGATTTTTTTCTAGCACCTGAAGTATAATCCATTTGCTTTTAGTCATCGGTTGAATCCTGCTGCCCACTGGGTAGAGGTAATGAACATGGTGATGAACCTTACTGCAGGAAATGAATGTCCTGGTGCCAGACCATTTGTACTCCTGCCCCATTTAAAAAAAAACAAAACCTATTCCAAGTAGTTTCCTGCTGCCTCCTTTATTTCCTGAACCCTGACACGGAGTTCACTATAAGATATATTCTCTAATCAGAGGTTGATTAAAAGTCTCACTCTCTACAGGAACAAAAAGAAATAGGATCTTTTCCCATGGACCATTTCTGTCCTGACCTGTCAGTATTTGATAGGTTTCATTCCTGGGAGCTATGCTTCTTTGGAGGAGGTAGATGCAGGCTGGTTTTGGCTCTGATGCTTTCAAGTATTTCTAGTTTTTTACTCTTCATGTCTCTGTAACTTGCTGTAGTTCTGTGCTTCTTACAAAGTGCCAAAATCCTCTGTTCCCAGCACCTTTAGCCAAAACAAGGCTCTCTGAATACAGATTCAAGGACATGCTCGTTGCCTTAGGGCCTGAAAATATGTAAACGACTGTGAGATGGGGGGAGCAGGCCTGGGGTGGTTAACATCATCACCTAAGGGTGTGATTGCAGAATTAAGGGCCAATATGCTAATGGGACAGAACTTATAAAAGGTGAAGGGCTCGTGACCCAGTGTCTATTTCAGGTGTCGTCCCCGATGGGGGACTTTGCTTGCCTGGATGTACCTTCAAGGCCTTTGCAGGCCTTGAATAAATTGTCCATTTTCATACTCCTAATTTGTCTTGGCCTCTGTGTCAGGTAGCCTGTCTTTTACGCAACAGCTCTCTGGGACCTTCTCCACCCTTGCCTGCAGAAACAGCGTAGGGAGGCGGTGGTCCTTGCCAGAGCATCTCAAGCAGTGCCAGAAATTATTCCTCTCCATCTTGCATGCAGCCCTTTGATGAAGGTATGGGGCTGCTGTTTTCCTGGTACTGTTTTGTTGCTGAGAGATCTTGGTAAGGGGGAAGGAGAAGGTAAACCTCAGAAATAATAACACCACAACAATAATAACAACAATAACAACAACAACAACAACAGCAATAATAAAAAAATCTTCCCAAGCCTTCTAATTTTTCTCTTTTAATATAACAAAAAAAATCCTCATAGTAGTAGTTTGTTCCCTGATTTTTCAAGAAATAATTGTTGTTTCCATGCTTATGGCTCTTTGTTCTTTGTACATGTTACTGTATGGTTTCTAGTGTTTTTTGTGGCATGCAATCTACCATTTATAATGATCACATTTTCAATCTTAATTCTCTTCTTTTTACAGTGATTCATCAAGATATGTGCACTTATTGTATGTTTTATTTCAGGTCTCTTCCAGAAGTACCTGTATTCTTCAATACACAGGCTAGCTTATGTCCTGATGGTACTGAAGTAAAAATGAATATATTTCTACTTCCCATTTGAGCAGAACAGCAGGTGACCTGTGGTCACACTGTTCTCCAGTTCTGTATTAAGCAAAAAAATATAGTTATTAGCTTTTGGAGCAGGCAACTTAAAATAAAATGTGTGTAATTAAAGTCAGCAATGAGTCAGCCTTGAAGGCTGTGATTTAGCTGTGATGTCCTGTGCCTTGAAGAGCACAGCCTGATGCTGTAGCTATCCCTTTCCATAGCTGCCAAGCTATGCTCATGTAGGGGCAAGGGGAGTGCATAGCTATGCATGCTGGCTGTGTCTATATTTGCAAGCTATACAGTGTAAGGAATGTTCCCAGGCACTGGAACCTGGCAATCTATACTCCTGAATTGCTAAAACACTTGAAGTTTCAACCCCTGCCAAATAGAACTCTCCCAGAAAACTGCCAGGCACTTACTTGAAATTTCATGTGAGCCATGGCCCACATCCAGCAGGCATTTTACATCCAGCCACCCTCTTCTGGAAAGAAAGGAGGTTTAATAGTATGGACCCAGGTTACTCCATGCCAAAGAATGGCCATTCACACGCTTGATTTACTCAAGCAGCTGCAGCTACTGTTTTTTGCCCTTTGCTGATGAACAGGGGAGCCACATACTGGTGGCAAACCGTCAGGAGATCTAAGACCTCCTCCAATAGCATGTTCCTTGGCAGGAATGCATGCACCACAGCTCTCTAATTAGTCAGTGAGATTAAGGAAAAGCAGTTTGACTTCCTCATAAAACCCAAAATAAAAATCAGGCAGGGATAGGGAGGTGTCTGTTACCATTTTAGACACAACAGCCGTTGCCACAGGGCCTGGTGGGACACAGCAGACCCTTGGCAGGTGCAGGCAAGTGCCCTGCAGAGGATCAGCCCCACGGGCCCTCTGTGCAGGGCAGCATTGTGGTGGGACCTGGCTGAGAAGTCACTGTGCCAGCCCATCAAAGCATGGGCAGTGCACAGACACGGGGGTAAGGCAGGCGGGATTGTGGTGCTGGACACCCAGCAGGGGCAATGGCAATGTCAGGGAGCTTTGGTGACATCACCGTCACCACCAGCATTTCCCGTGAGTGTGCTACCTGGCTCCTTGTGTCTGGGCAGACCAAGGCCCTTTCCTCCTCTTGTCCAGTATTGTTTTGCTGACAGTGATCTCCAACGAGTGTGTTACACAATGAAGTCATAGTCCATCTGCTTTAGTGAATGTTGCTGAAGACCACCTTCCTGAACATGCTTATCAACCTGTTTCCCATGTGAAATGACTTTTTTTTGGGTTTTCTGTTGCTCAGCAGGGGAGGGAAGATCTATGCATGCACCAGAATTTCCCTCATTTCCAAATGAAGTATGAGCACTGATGAAAACCCTTTTCCTTATAGAAGTTCATTGTACAGATATAAATACAAGATAAATACATAAAAGTGCTGAAGAACTAAATGGCACAATCCTTGGTTTGGATGGGCTTTATTTGTGTCCTGTCCATGATGGAGAATATTCCTGGTGTAATAATGAAAGGAGCAACATCAAGAGTAATGTGGCAGTAAATGGCATGCCTTTGTGGTTAGAATTCAATTGACAATGTTTGCATTCTGTTTGAGAGGCATGAAAAAAAAAGTAGAAGGCTGCTTTGGGTATTCCAGTACAACTTGGAAAGTAAGCAGGCTTCTCACTTCCTAACCAAAACAAACAAACAAAAATACCTGCAAATATAAAGGAGTTTTCTATGAGATGCCACAGAATACCAGTATAACTTTTTGAAAACTGAGCTATTTAAATGAAATTGCTTTTGGCACTGTCAAGGCTATGTCTGACACTGCCAATAAATGGCAGAAAAAAACCACCCTGAGTTAATTTTGCTTTTATAAAGTTTATAAATACAAGTAATGGTTTGAGTTGCAAAGCCCTTGCTGTTGTCAGCTGTTTGTTCCCCAGTACATAAATCTTATTATAATTAGAAATGTATATTTAGCACATGAATTTTTATCTCATGTACACTTCAATGTAAGTGTAAAATCTTGGTTTTCTGAAATACTTTGTTCCTGGAACATATTGTTCTTTCAACACCTTCATCATAATTAGTTGGTTACTTACTGTTGTGTTAGAATTTCATAGTGGTTAGAAATGGGGTAAATCATCAATAAGTTTTGAAAGACATTGATAAAAAACCCTATCTGTTAGAAAAATTTACTCAATATAGTAATAGGCTCTTCCCAGTGATTGATTGTTTTTTCAGTTACCTGGATTTTTCTAGCTATGGAAACAGTCTCTGCAAGTCAGAGAACATTATAAATATACTCTGCTAGAAAAAATAGCCTGAACAGATTCTGTCATGGGAAGGGAAGCAAAGTAGATCTTCTCCTATATGGACTGAAAGAGGCTATGTTCCAACTCACTGGTTTATTACAGTCTAACTTTTTATAAGTTGACTTGTTGGATGTAACCTATTTTTTGTCTTCCCTTTTATTTTTTTTCTTTTCTCTTTTTTATTTTTCAGGCGATGTTGAACAACACAGCTTTAACTTTCAGGTGTGTTTTTGCCAGCCCCAATGCTGAACTTCAGTCTTCAATGGTTGTCTTGCAGATATCACTGGTGTAGAGACTACAGAAGGCAATATTTTTGGTGGTTTGTTGGTTTGTTTTATTGTTTTGGTTTGTTTTGTTTGTTCTGTTTGTCTTCCCCTCCCCCCCCGCACCCCTTCATTTACATTGTCCTGAATGCCCAGTATCAAGCTGTGGCCTTCCTAAAGTGGGCAACACTTCACTGATGGCGTATGTGCTGCAGAAACACTGACAAATGACCCGAACACTGACTCAGGGTATACCCACTTACTGTTTAGTCTTTATTGAGAGCATTGAGCTTTTGAGGTGATCTAGTACAGCTAGAGGGAATACAGATGTCCCTTTTGGGAATCCAGATGCAGTACTGTATGCCTTCACTGGCCATCAAAATACCACAGTCAAGGGGCAAGCAGAAAGCTCACTTATGGTGCTCTGTTACAGAAAAATGGAGCACTACCTTTTTGTTTTGTCTCAATTTTCTTAAAATAAACGTGCTTTTATTCGTTTGTTGACTGGTACATCAAAAGTAAAACAGAAGTGTTTTGAAAAATAAGGTAAATATATTAGACTGCTCTTCAAGAGGGTATTTATTAATAAATTGTTAGAAGCTTCTATGGAGAAAGTGTACTCTGCTACTAATGACTTTTCAGAATCCTCCTGTGACATTTTTCTTGGTAATATTTTTCCCTCTCTCTTCTTTTTCCTCTCCACAGTTCAGCAGATAATTTGAGAGCTCCCCTTGACACTACGTCTTTACTATCTTTGAGAGACCATGTCACAAACAGTCTGTGGAAAAGCACTTCTAGAAGTGGCCACTCAAAGGCACAGTCCCTCTCCCTGTGTTTCAAGCATCACAATATGTATTCCGGTGTCCCCATTTAGGGTGCTCCATGCAGATGGAAGCGGAACTGTGAAGCTGAGTTTTTGTCTTACCAGTTGCCAATCTAAACAGGGGAACAGAGAGTAGTGCTCTAAGGACTAGTGAGCAGAGGAAGAGGAAAGATGGTGAAAGAGAGCATTTTATCTCAGAGTGCAGATTTTGAGCTATTTATGACTACTTCAGGAGTGGATAAGTGAGAGAGCATGATAACACCCTGACAAACTGCTCCAGGTGCTGTGATCATAAAACCCCAAACAGGATATGTGGCAAATACAGGGGGGAAAAGCCTCCAAACCAACAAACCACAAACTGGAGGCAAAAAAGGTAAGTGTCAGAGGTAACAGTTCGTGCCAAAGAGATAGCAGCGCACAGGACCCACACAGATAGAAGGTTATAAGGAATAGAAAAGGCTTTGAAGGAAACACTGAAAACAAAGGGGGAAAAAAGAAAGGAAAAAGACGTTGTTTGATTTCTAAGTCCCCTTCGCAGTAACCTCCTCACACTCTCCCCAGCTGCTTTTCTTTAACTGCCCAGCAAGTGTAGCTCATATGGGCAGTGCTCACATTGAGAGTGAGAACATGTCACTTGGCCGTGATGAGGAAACACTTCCTCCTGACCTTTTCCTTTGTGTGTTTTCCTAATTTATGGCTGCAAAGTTTGTTCAGCTGTTAGGCTGGGGTCAGTGTGCCACTTTCTAGTCCAGTTATGCCTTAAATTCGGCAGGACAGACCTGACGTATGCAAGCAGCCAGAACAGTGAACATTGTCCTCCCCATCCACCCACACAAGTGATTTTGGGGATAAGATTAAGAAAAACAGTCCTTAGAGCTGAGTTGTGTGCTGGCCTTGACAGGTACAGTGAGGGCCTATGGAAATCTTTCTCCCTGCCAAAATTGTTAATGGCAATATGCCACAATATCCCCTCTGCTTCCTTGGAAGTGTCAGGTGGTGGAAAGGACTGCAACCAGATCGTGGATGCAGGTGTCATGGGTGATGGCAAATACTTTGAAGATGAAGGTCTGCCGCTAGGAAGGGAGGGTCTCCTGGAAGCAGCATCCTCTGGGCAGCCTCTTCTCACCCTGGCAGGTTAGCATCCATCCCGGGAGAAGCAATGTTAGTGCTGGGGTTAGTATTTTTGGGACTGTCAGAGGTTTTATCCCAGGTATGAGAGAGGGACAGTAACTACATATCTTGCACAAAATATCCCACAGGACCCTGCTTCCTTGGATTGAAACTAGAGATTTCTCTAATCAGCAGAAGAAGCCAATGCTGTTTTGTAACCTTGAATAAGTCTTCAGCAAGTGGTGTTTTTCAGGTGTATTGCCTAAAATTCTTTCTTCCTTTGCTCTGCTGAGAACTGAATTGGCTATTCTACTGCAGCTAACTTTTAAAGGGTGTTGCACAAATGCTTAGTAATGCAACCAGACAAATGGTCTGAAAGGCGACAAAATTAGATGACATATTTATTCACAGAAATGCATGGGAACTTCACACCTTAGAGCATCTTTCAGGTGAAAAAACCCCCACATCTTGTTGTTTCTACTTAACTTATTTTACTTATAAATTTTTCTCCTTACTTCTTTGTAATTTTCCCTTTACCCTTCCTTTTTATATTATTCGGTCTGATTATTTTCTTAAATAATAGTTTTAAAATACAAATAAGTAAAAGGTTTTTTTCTGAGTTGTCAAAAAATGGACAAGATTGAAATAAAATGATCCAGAAACTGTATGAAGAAAGCTAGGTATTTTCCAAGGTTGCCCCCATGCTTGTCAGTTTTTAAGTGTTAGTTTCAGTGTCTGCTGTGTACACAGATTGCCTGCATTTGCGGGGAAGGGGAGGACCGCTGTTATTCGTAGTCAATCTATTGGGCAGTGTGCGTGGAAAAAACACCACAACACATCTTTCGCCCTACTAAGATGAGAAGGAGGGGTTACTGCAAATGTCCCTAAAGGAGCTTGCTGCTTATATGAGACAAAAGAGAACCAGCTGGGAAGCTGGAGCATGGAGGGTGCAAGTAGCAGATCTGATTGATGTGGCACTGCAAGAAGCCAAATGCCTACATGAACAATGGCTCGTGCCTTGGTTGATGTCAGAGAGTTGCATCAGTGTTAGCATTAGTGGGAAATATGTAGCTAATTTCCATTGTTCCAGGACTGAATCAAAGTGTGCAGAAGGCTGAGCTTTGAATCCAGAGAAAATGCTACTATTTTTAGGGGAGTGGGGTGCGACTGACAGCATGAAAGCTTAGCAGTGTCCTCACAGGTTATCCAAGCATTGCTGATAAAAAAGTGGCTGCCATGCCCTCTGTACAGGATAACCTTTATTTCAGATGTGCTTTTGTTAAACAGTAATTGTGGATGAAACAAAAACAAACCTCTGCATTCTCCTCTCTCTATCTATTGCTTCTGTCACATGCCCGAACAGGTACAACCGTGCTTAGCACTCTGGCTGCGCTTTGATTTTGCTGCACTTATCCAGGATCTGAGAAAACACATAACAGTTTTGACTGCAAGGGTCAGTTGCACATTTCTGGGAATACTGCTTTGGTTTTAAAATGCAGCCTTTCCAAGTGGGTCACGCAAAAATATCTTTGATGCAGCAAATCATTCCTAGATACATTTGTGACTGGAATTTACTCAGTGCAATTTAAGGTTTTGAATAAAGTGTGTGGGATACTAGTAAAATACTAGTTAAAAATCAAAATGTGATCAAGCTTCACAAATGAATAACATCCTGAAAACTTTTGCTTCTCACTGAGTCACTTTTTTTTAAATGTAACAAGTTCCTCTTTGATATTTGTAATAAAACCCACAAAACCCCACTAATATTTAGCCCTGCTGAATAATCTTCCCACATAAGAGGGGAAATTTTCTTGTGGTTTTTCACTAGATACTCAGCCTGGTTTTTTTAAACACCTCTGCAAGTTTTTCTTCTAAGTCTGGAGATTTTTCATGAGCTTGCAGGTGGTTTAGGAAAGACAGTGCTCTGCTTTTAGTTTCCTTTCTCTGGTCTAAGATAAAAAAGACTCTATGGTTTTTTTAACTGTTTTTCTTGTAACTCAGAAGAGGTTTGTGTGAGAAATAAAGATCAAAAGCAAGCAGAAGCAGAGTGGGACAATCCCCTCCCTCACCCAGCCAGCAATGCTGTGCCTGATGCCCCCAGTCAGCAGTGCCCTGGTCCTCCTGGCTGCCAGGGCTCTGCTGATTCAAGGGCAACTTGCCATCGACATGACACCCAGGTGCCTTTCTGCACCACTGCTTTCCAGCATCTCATTCCCCAGTTTGTCTGCACATCCAGGGTTGCCCCATTCCAGGTGCAGAACCCAGCACTTTTCTTCATTCAACTTCACACAGTTGGTAGTTACCCAGCCCTCAGATTTGTTGAGGTCCTTTTGCAGGGCCTCTCTGCCTTCAAGTATCGTTGTCAAAATAACTGTACCATCAAGTGCTACATCCAAGAAATTTATGAAAATGTTGAAGAGCACAAAACCAAGGATGGAGCCCTGTGGAGCCCCACCAGTGACAGGTCCCCAGTTTGATGTCACCCCAGGCACTGTGACCCTTTGTGCCCAACCCGTGAGCCAGCTGCTCACCCAGCACAGGATGTGTTTGTCCAGCTGAGAGCTGGACATTTTCTCCAGAAGGGTCCTGTGAGAGACAGCATTTAAAGCTTTACTGAAATCCAAAAAGATTACACCAGCTGGTTTCCCTTGATCAGCTAGGTGGGTTACCTTGTTGTAAAAGCAAATTGAGTTGTCAAGCAGGACTTTCCTCTCATGAAGCTATGCTGGCTGTGACTGATGACTGCATTGTCTTCCAGGTGTTTTTCAAAAACTACCAGAGTTATCTCCTCCATAATTTCACCAGGCACTGAAGTGAGACTGCTCTCCTTGTGTTGAAGCTCTTCTGGCATTCACTCCTGTCACCAGAAATATTTAAACTGGTGTTTTTTATGTTCACGTGACGAAGATAGTCAACAATCACCACTTCACTCATAAGACCTTCTCTGTTAACAAGCAGCAAATCAAGGAGGGCAACTTTCCTGGTTGGCTCCCTTAGCACCTGTACCATGAAGTTATCACGTGTTTTAGAAATGTTGCCACGTGTTTTAGAAACCTTCTGGACCTGTTTGTACCAGCTGTGTGGTGCACTGGCTTAACATACGGCAAGTTGAAGTCCCTCATGAAGACAAGGGCCATTGATTTAGAGGCAACCTTTAGTTCCTCAAAGAATAATTCATTGGTATTGTTGTCTTGGCTGGGTGGCCTATAGGAAACTCCCAGTTTACTGTCCTGCTTGGTGTCTGCAGACATGCACTCAGATTTTTGTGCAACCTGGAGATTTATTTCACTTTCAGTAACACTTAAGATATGCTTCTCAGCACATCTCCCACAAAAAATATTATTTATTCAGTTCTTTTTCAAAGGAAAAAACCTGGAAAAAGTACACAAACCTTGATCAATCTGTGAATTGTGTGTTTTTGGAAGGGGTCATACAAAAATGATGTTTACAGAATGGTCAGAGTTTCTGTATGTTCTTTATTTTGTGCTGTATAAGTTATGTAGAGATATTTTCTTCTTTTTTTTTTTTTTCTTTTTAAACATTTTTTTATTTTAATTTTTTTAATGTATGTACTGAATCAGTGTCATTTGTGAAAAAATGGTCCCAGGAGAAGAGTCATCCTTATAACCTGCATCCCAGGTCCTTAACCCTCTCCAAAACTACAAAACTGAGCAGCATCAGAGCAGTAAGGGCTTGTTATGCCTCAGTTCTTGTAAGTCCTCAGATGCCTTCCCAGGAGCTTCATTCCTAAGGCAAATTAAAGTGAATTGTTCATACAGTGGGCTAGTCTTCAAGGCATAATAGTGTAATAATGTAATTTAGATGTTTCCCAGGACCTCTGCCATCCCCCCAGCACTTAGAAGCCGACCAGATTTCAGGGTGACATCACTTTGGTGCCTCCCTTGTGAAGGAGTAGGGGAATAGAGGTTAGGGGATTTCTGTGCTCACTGATCTGTGCAAGGATCCTGTCCTGCTTGGCTGATCTTCCTATCATACTCTCCTGGGCAGTTTTATTTAAATTCTACTCCTTCCTTAGCCAGAAAGTGTCATCCAGATGTAGCAGATCAGTTCTATGGACATACACCAATTGCCCAGTACTGTGGCAAGTCCTGCATTCTGCTACGCGATTTTGGTCTGTTAAAAGATGAAGGCTGCTCTGATCCCTTTGCAGATGTCTTCGTGTCACAGCCATTCGCAGAGTTGTGAGCCATAACTTTAACAGAAACAGTGGAAGATGTTGCAGGGTTAAACAAAATCAATAGTACATGCTGCATAAAGACAGAGTGATATCTGCAGAGCCTGATTGAGTTCAAGCAGCGTATTCACATTTCTGTAAACACTGGGCTCAGTCAAGTGTTTTTTCCTGCTGAACTATACTTATATATACTATGTATACTTCTCCTTGTGTCCCTCCCCCTCACCCCCAAGTGCCATTCAGAACAGGAGTGTTGGTACCTTGCTCCAGGACTGTATTAACTGTGCTCAGCAGTGGCAGATGCCCATCACCAGCTTGCTCCTGTGTCAGATCAACATGACTCCAGGCAAGTATGAGAGATGTCTGTGGAAGAAAGCAGCTGCATTAAGAAGTGTACATAGCTCTTTCAAGTTTTAGAAGAACATCGGAGATGAAGAACTTGTCCTTTTAAAAAATTAGCTGAAAAAGTATTTTCTGCCAAGATTCTTATTGCAGCCTTTTTCTTCATAATCTGCAGGGCCCTGAAATGTTAGCTGGCATTTTGCCATGGTCATGAAATGTGACTTGTTAATTCAGTGTTCAAGGACAAGAAAGTGGGATTTCTTGGATTCACAGATCACCGGAAGAAAAAGGCACTTTGCTCTGAAAATTAAAAGGAGCCTTGGTCTGAGAGCTGCCTTGAGGGTGTTGTATATTTGCAGATGTACAGCTATGAAGAATTTCCCTTCTCTGTAGTTAGCATGATAGTAAACTTTTCAATGACCTCTATTAATAAACCCTCAAAGGTGTTTGTTACAAAAAAAGTTCCATTGATCAGCATCTTCAAAGACAAGAAATTCAAAGATTATGACTGACTCTGTTCTTGAATGAATCATTTGCTGAAAGTTTGAAGCATAACACAATTCCAGCTACCGTCCTGTAATACTTGATTCCAGGGGCTAACTCACTACCTTTAATCAGACAGAGTTAAGTCTTGCTCTTTCAAGAAGTGCATTTATGTTGCTGGATCCTGTTGTCTTGTGCACATCAAAGAGCTTTTGCAGCAGAGGAGAAGGGACCTTGTCTGCTTTTTGCCTTCAGAAGAAGATAGTAAAAGTTGAGCAAACCTAAATCATTAAGTGCGCCTGGCATTTCTAAGGGCTGATTCTCAAGTGCTTATTCTTATGGGTTCCTTCTACCACTGTAATATTTTTAAATTACTAATTAAGTAATGCAGTATTAGTAAATATGTGGTTAAGACTATCCAAGTCTTTCAATTGTAAATCCTGTCACAGTTTGTTATAGACTTTTTCTTAAAGGCTTTGGCTAATTTCTGCTCCTTATGCTTAAACGTAAAATTGGTGCTGTCAGACTTTAAACATAATACAATCCTGAAGCAAGTCAGAAGTTAGGTTATAACCATATGGTAGTGGGGTTTTCACAGCACCTGAGCTTTTTATTTGTTTTTTTTCAGGTTGTATGGAGGCTTCCCACAGACCCTTATTAAATGCACAGCCCAAAGGCTCCGCCTACCAAGAAAAGATCGAGTGCAAAAGGAAGCCAAGTTTTGTAGAGTAAACTTACCCCATGTCAAAGTTAATTCTTCAAAAGGCTGAAGTGCTATCCAAATGAAGAAAATTCAAAGGATCATAAACCCTGGCAAGTTAAGTGCATAAATACAATTATCCTTCCAAAAAAGAGTTTGAGAAGCAGTTAACAGGCATAATAAATCTCTCTTCAAATGTATCAAGAACAGGAGCAATGCCAGAGAGTTTGTAGGGCCAAATAGATGATAGAGGTATCAAAGGATTACTTAGGTAAGACAAAGCTGTTGCAGAACAAGTAAATGAAGTTCTTCAGAGTAGAAGAAAGCCAGGGAGATTCCCATCTTGGAACTTTTCGTTGTGACAGGCTCATCAGATGACCATCCCCAAATTAAAATTATGAAGCCGTAAATGAACATAGTCCTAGAAGCAGATGGCATTGACTTACGAGTTTTGGAAGTATCCCAGGGTGAAACATCTCAGTGATTAACATTGGTGTGTAACTCCTTGCTTTGCACTGCTTTGATAGCTGGTAAATGTGACACCAGGCTCTAAAATTCCAGCATTTCAGCTGAGGTCCCAGGGATGTAAGGGCATGTAAGAAAAATGTCCATAATATAAAAACTGGAAGAAATTATAAGAAAAAAAATGAAAGAGTGAACACAGAAAAATATGATGTGTTTGCAAAGAGTTAATACTAACTTGTGCGAAGGGAAGTCCTACGTCAATATCCTATGTGTTCTTTGAAGTGATTTGCCAAAACATGTTAGCTATGAGAGACCTTTTGATACAAACTACCCAGATTTCTGAAAGGCTTTTGGCAAGATTCCTTCACCAAGGTCTTTGAAGTGCAGTAGATAAACAGTCCAGATGTACAAGGGAAAGCACCGATAAAAAATAAGCTGAAAGGTAGTAACCGTACTGGGGAGGCAGAGAATGGTGAACTTTCCTGCTGGACAAGGAACAGTGATGAAACTCCATGAGCAGTCTGTGCTAGGATCTGGGATGTCTGTGTTCCATAGTACTCATGAGCATTCTCAATAAAATAATGACCACAAATGGGAAAAGGATATTCTGCCATAAAATTCTGACCTAAAAAATACTGATACTTCTATGGTAAGGCAGACTCTTCTCCACTGCCTGTCTAGGGGATTTTAGCTGCTGACACAGGCACATAATTAGATGTCTAAAAGACAGATGTTATGAACTTCCACTATGCCTCTCAATATAAGCTTTTGAATGTTTGGTGCCTTAAAGGTGAACACTAGGCATTCATGAGTCTTAAAAAGGCTTCTCTAATCTCTGTGTAAATGTTTTCTTAGAGTGAGTGGTGCAACTACCCCTTCATCTGCGGATCACTAACAGATGTATCTAAAGAGATACTCTCTCTACAGGTGCCTGATGTAGTGTGTGCCACACCATTTTGTCAGCAGTCAGGTGGAGTAATTTTAGGCTACTCTATAGGATATGTATAGATGCATAGTTTTACATTAATTAATAGCAAAGGATTGAATGAAGCTCTGAGCTGTGTCCCTTTAATACTGGCTCACGAGGACGTGTTCCCAATCGCAGTGCTTTCCGGTGGTGACTTTGGAAGCTAAACTTCTGTTTTTGTGCCAAGGAATCTGCTCGGCTCATTTCAGGTGTCTGCAGTGCCAGTTTGTCTTGCTCTTTGCTTCATTCAGTGTTTTGTTCTGTTAATCTTTACTGGTGGGATATTTGTTCTCCAGATCCCTCCATCATGCTGCAAAAAATACTCTACTGGATTGAGATGTAATTTCTTGTTATTTTGAATAGAAAGCTATGGAACAACTGGTTTTGAAATTACAAACACAGTACAGCACCCCGAGAAGACCTGGGCAAGCAGAAGTGCCCTAGCAGGTCCAAGACAAGGGCAGTGATGACTGAAGTCAGTCCATAATATTCAGCTTGAAATACCCTGGCCTTCAGTGAGTGCTTCTTATTTCTTCAGTACATTTTGCTCCAGAGGTGAGGTAAATTTTGCTCTTTTGCCTTCACAAGCTTTTCATGGATGCATTATCAAACCTGGTGCTTTTTGGTGACATTACTGGTCCTTACAGTACTTTGCTGACAGGCTTGTTATTATGCTAGATTTTCAAAGTGAGATGAATCTATCTGTCATGAACGTACACAGAATATGCAAGGGAGAACACTGTAACAAGTATTTTTTGGTTTTTGACACAGTATTAGTGGATATCAGCACAGAAAATTATGAAGTTGAATAACATTAGGAATTTTAAATAGGGTTGTGCAGGAGCTGAAGACGGTAGGCTATCCTAATGCAACAACACAGTTATCAGTGGAACTGAAACCATAAACTCCACTGTTTGTGGATTTTGTTTGTGTGTAGATATTAAATCACACACAATTACATAACAGTAGCAGTGTTATTTACAAACTTGTAGCCACATTTGGAACAGATGTTGCATTTGAAGTAAATTGTTTAACAGAACAAACTGTCCCTGCAGAACCACAAGTATTAATATTGTAATGATGTTCTTATTGGATAAGCTATTGCATATAGATGACACAAAACCACTGCAATGGGTACACTCTGGCTTTCTGTCAGTAACACAGGGCAGGAAGAAGATGAATAACAATCATAACTTCTCCTACAGAAAATTTATTTCTATTAAAAAACCAGTCTACGACTTGATAAAACTCCAAGGTATTTGTAGTGGAATATAGTTAGTGGGCTCCTTCAAACTCTAGGTTCAGTTCTTCAGATACTTCGGCCATGGACTTCATGGTTTCACAAGACCATAGCTGACTTTCAAAAAATTCCTCATGCTAAACTAATTTGAGGACCACTGAAACAAAATGGAGCTTTGGACATCACATTGTTAAATGTTTAAATCAGTGCTGCCCACTTCTGAACATCTCACCTGTAGTGTCTCTGCATGCCTTCCTTCTTTAAAAAACCAATTGCAATATTTACCTTTCTCTACTTCAGATCTCTGTCTGTCTCCCCCTCCCTCCCCCTCCTACAGAGCTCAGGAGATCTTAAAAGACCTGTAAAAGTCTAAGTCCTCTCAAAGGTTGCAACTTCTTCCACTGAGATAGTGTAAAAATGGGTATCTAACACCCATGAGGATCTAGCTGAGCCCTGCAGGACTAGGGACAGTCTTTACAGGATTATGTGTCACAAAGACTCTTCAGTGGCACTGCAAGACTGTTGCATGGGCCTTTAAAAATAATGACAACAGTCAAGGAACGCTTATTTTTATTCTCTTCTCAAGTGGTTACTACTTGCTGCTGTATAAATGACTGACACTGAGCTTTGATACATTCATTTCACTACTAGAGGAACAATAACTCACCTATGAGGGAAATAAATATTGTGATATTGGAGTAATGGAGAGGATATCTTCTGATTCATTTTTCCAAAAATTCTTAACAGGTTTGATAGGAAGAATTTAAATAACGTTGAAGGATGATGTTACAATGAGTCACTCAACAACAGCCTCAAGAAATCATGGGGAAGAGTGATTTGGTAGTGACATAATTATGGGAACTGCTTGGCAGAGAGAGTTGTTTGTACCAGTGGTAAAGGTGCAATGCAAATCTGAAGAAAGGAGGGAGGCAAAACACCATGAAAAGAAAGGCAAAAATATTATCAGTCTTCTAAAACAATTTTCACCAACTGACAGAGATTTGCAGTATTGTTGGAATTTATTTTACATTCAGCCTTTCTGCTATGGCATTCCTATTTATTTCACCTGGTATTTCAAATGTAGTTTTTTTTTCCTGTGTAGAGTCAGACTAATATGTGACCACATGTATGGAAGAGATGGAAAGATCACCTCAACTGACATCCTGATAAAGAGCTTAGCTGCTTAATTGGAAAAGTCTTATGTAACATACAGTGTCATATCTTTGACTCTCATTAGTGAGATCAGAGGATATTCACTCTGTTTTCATCACAGATTGGTCTTGCCTGCCTCTGTAACAATTCTGAATAGGCATTTGCA
The DNA here is from genome assembly GCA_036630365.1 of Acanthiza pusilla. NCBI lineage: Eukaryota > Metazoa > Chordata > Aves > Passeriformes > Acanthizidae > Acanthiza > Acanthiza pusilla. The sequence goes on from JAXCHO010000053.1 coordinate 10,055,396, forward strand.
AACATATTTTCTTCTTTGTGGCTACGTGATTGTTAAATAATCAAACCTATTTAAATATTTTTTTTTTATTTTAAGTGAAAGTTTTCAACTCACGTGGCCTTAGGTGAGGCATTTAAATGTAGTGGACTAATCTGCAGGTGTCTCTGCAGTTTTTAAGGTGGAGAAGCCTGAACAGGTCTAGCTAAGATAATTTAAAACATCACTGCTCCTAGCTGCTCTCCAAACCTTTTCAAGTACTGTTCTCCACCTCCTCTGCAGTGGTGTCAGATAAAGTGTGGAGCTCTTTTGAGCTTCTAGAGTACTGTAACTGCACAACCTACCTAGATCTACATCTTAAATGAACATGCTGCAAACTGGAGTGGTTAAAATATGAGCAAAAATCCTGACTTTTCTACTCTTCCTATGGGAATAGTAGCAAAATCACTTTAGCCCAGTGTAGTGTATCAGTGCAGTTAAGTGCAGAGATTTATTTAGCACAACTCTCTTCTACTGCCAGCTCAGCTCCTCTCTATCCACACAAGTAATTTTAATATAGAAAATGAAGTGGTTGAGGGAACATTTGGAAGAATGTTTCCCTATTTACACTGCTACAACTGCAACAGAGCTGTCTCCATGAGATGTGGTTGCTGGAGGAGGCCAGCCTGCAAACGGGGGCTGTTGTTCATGGTGATTCCAGCAGCCAGAAGGTGCCTGTGGTCCCTCCAGAATGTGCAGTGCCAGACCAGCATGTCCCCAGGGGTACTGCTCCATTAGAGCGTGTGTCCCCAGGCTTGTGGTGTGGCCTGAGATTCTGCTTCCCTTCCTCTCTAGAGACTAAGGGCTTCATGTAGCTGGCATGAGACCAGGGCGAGACTGGGCCATCATTATGTCTGTTTATGTTCTGGCATAGTAAATGAATTCAAACTTGTGCAGGACAGTGGGGTCAGGGAAGGTATCGTTCACTTGCCATGTAGAGTGTGGGAGTGCTACTCATGTCAATATGGCTCTGTTTGAGCTGCTGCGTGTACTGTTGAGATCAGTGTTCAGAAAATTATAATAAGAAACCTCTATTGGCCCATCGATAAGTTCTGTCCTGTATGGCTTCTGCCTCTAGAAAGCACCACAGAAATGAGTGTACAAGGAACACCATTTGATATACAGCAATAACTATCACGTGGTAGATATTAAAATGATGCTGGGGGAAAAAGGCTATTTTATGATGACTTGTGCTTTATATATTCCTTTGTGTTTGATTTTCATTAATTGAGAAGTTTCATGTGATAAAAAAGCTCCATGGGACTTCATAAAATAAAAAGCAATATAGAGACTTGCATTCTTCCCGGTCTCTGCACATTGCTCCTTGATGATGATAGAGTATTTTCCAAACAGCTAATTGAGCTATACTTGTTTTCTATGTCTGAGAAAAAAAGTTGGTGAAACCACTACTACTATAAAAGGTGTTTGTTTCTTCAAAGTACATTACTGATCAAACGTGATTGAGGCATAGGAAAGGGTAGCCTGAGTTCTGTCCTTCTAACCATAAAGAGCTTCCAGGAGAAGATACCAGGTCCTATTTGCTGAGAGAGAGCCCCAGGCTGTAGTTTCAGCTATAGATTAGGATTGCACTGAAGCAGTTGTTGCAGCCCTCTCATCTGTGTTAGAATACCAGTACAGCACCAGAGCAGATGAGGTCAAATATGTATATCAGCTAGGTCCAACCCATTCAAATTCCTCATTCTTTTGTCTGTGAATTTGAGTGAAGGTGCCTCTGGAAATACTAGTTTCTTGCTCTCTGGCTAAGTTCCTCATCAAATAAATAGTGAGGTCCTGGAAGTGAAGGAAAGTGACATTTTCATGTGCCTTTACCAACTCTTGATAATTTAACACAGCTGAATCCATTTGCCCTCACACAAAGAAGTTCTGAATCCAAACAGCAACACTAGGAGTCTTTTTTTCAGCTACCAGAGCATTGCCATGGATTTAATGACTTACTTGTTTTAATAAAATGTGTGAATAAATAACTATTACATCCAATGCAAATGACTCAATCAGAGAGCAACATTTTCTCTGTTAGTATTTCATCAGATTTCTAATGAGAGCTGGGTGTCTAAATGATGATTTTCTGTAACACCTTCCTGAAGAAAGCAAAGCAGAACTGAATTTGAGATGCAGTGATTAACCATAGCATGGTACACCACAAAACTCTACCCTGCCAAACAGTGATGCAAGATTTGCATGAATTTGCAGCTTGTATGACAGTCAGAACACGACTGTAGGAAATTTGATAGCTGAAGTCTGAGAAGGGAAATATGAAGATGGGTTTGTTATTGAAAACCTATCTAATGGCTATCTGTCTGCTCTCCCTTCTCCTATGGCCTCCTGCGTGTACACACACACACACACACACGACATGTGGCAGTATAATCAAACGTGTTTAGCATTTTGTGGGCTGCCTTGCCATGCTGTGCTGGTCACCACATTCCTGTCCTGTTACCTTACAGACTTACTGAAATCTTTCCAGCCTGTTAGCCAACAAGTGAAATGACTAATATATCTGGCTCATCCATGCTCCGTGAATTCAGTGTGTCCAAAGTGCTCCAAGGAGCAGCAGCAGTTGAGGGTCACAATCTCTTTGTGACATGGATGATGTTTGATGTTGTGTGGTGGGGCTGAACCCTGAATAGCTGAACCCTTCAAGGTGCCTGCTGCACCTTACCTTCTCTTGGGGTTACATGACATCACCATCCTAATTTTGTCAAAACCATTGTTGAGGACAAAGCCACAAACTGGAGTCATAGTAGATAGGATTTCAGTGTTGAACTTCTAAAATTATCCCCAAAGGTTTTCTCTGTAAGGCTGATTTTAACACATTTATATGAGTAGAGTAACCTTAATTCAGTATATGGTTCCTCTTGGTCAGAGGTTGTTTCAGTAAGCTTACTATACATGGTATTGTTATGAACTATTTATGGTGTGAAGGTTCATCCCTATCAAGGTGTTTATGGGAATCAGAGCAGGCTAACTGCCCGCAACAATGAAATGAAACCTCAGTGCATCCTGTTGCTTGCTCTGTGTCCTGTGTTAAAGGCTGCTGAGAATTAAGGGTGCATCAGGCAGGACCATGGCTTTGTGCTTGAGGATATCTGTCTGCTCCTCAGCAGGCCAGATCTGACTGTGCATTTTTATTGTGTTGGATTCCTTCATGAACAGGCATGTATTTTTGTGTCCATGACACAGCAGTGTTCGGACCCAGTTTTAGGGAATCCAAGTCCTTAATGCGAACATACTGGCAGTAGTAACAGGGTTTCTCTGGAACACCTCAGTGATATGCTGGCAGTTAAAATTTTCAATGAGAGACATTCACCCATCTCTGTAAGATGACATGTGGTTCACAGACTCTCTTTCTTTTGTAGAAGGGCTAAATATGCTTCCATGCCATACGAGAGACACATACTTGGAGTAGAAAAGAGACAGCTTTTAAACTCTCAGTTTTTCTAGACAATTTGAGCAATTATGTCTTCGGCCTTTGCTATGCTGACATAAAGTGTCCTTTTTCATTTCATTCCTTGATACCTTAATGCAGTAAAAGACATGTTACCCTTTCATCTGGCCTGTTACTGTACAGAGAGCAGGGATGTATTGTCTGACTAGCTGGCAGTCTGGAGGCTTCAGGGGGAGCAGGTTTCCTGATTCACTCTCACAAAATCTTTGTTCATCTTCAAAGTCTAACAGTAAGTACTCATAACATGACAATTTAATGGATTTGAGCTTTACTCTGAGTTGTGTAACAGGTAAAATGAAAGTTCAGGGCTTATCTAGAGGTTTGGCTCAGAAAGAGATTAATTAGAAAAGCTTGTTTACATAATTGAGGCTTCCAGGACTAACTTCCCTGTAAATACAGTGTGATCAGAAAGCTCTCCAGCTCAGGAATGGCTACTTTCCAACCCCACTCCACAATGTGGAGGGCCAGTACCCTGTCCCTCAGCTCTGGCTTAATGCACTGGGGGCATCAGAGGTCAAAAAAAGAAAAGGCCAGTTGCGAGAGAGCTGGATTTTGGCGGGTGGACACGGGAGGCTGGGATTTCATTCCCTCCTTGCACTCATCCTGTGCTATCTGACATGCTAATGAGCCTTGTCTGGGGGCCTCCCAGTTGCTTCCAGAAGGGCACAGAGGTCTTGCACCATCTGTCAGCCTATTCAGATGCCTCAGAGAGCCCCCAAAGCCTAAAAAATTATTAGGTAACTATGTTTCTGTAACAAGACCCACTCAGAGCGTGTAGGGTGCCTTCTGGAGTTTGAAAGTCTGACATATTTGTGCTTATACAGAGGCACAAAAAATTAGCAACTTACTCTATATGCACTTGAACTTAGATATTGTCTGTACTGTATTTTTTATGCACAAATGCAAACTTGCTGCACATGCACATGCTCACAGGCCTTTTTAAGGATAGCACATAATGAATGCTTGTCACAGGTGCAGCAATTTTTGACACTTAAAATCAATTTGCAATGATAAAATACATAAAAAAAACTCCAAAATACTTTCAGTATATAACACTTCTAATGAAATACTTAATTGTAAAATACTTTCAAATACAAATGAATGCAGCATTTTACCTCCATGGCAGAGAAAAGTTTGACCTTTGAAATCCAGTTATTTTTCCTCTCTCTCCCCCTCTCTCTCTTTTTTCTTCAATTATAATGCAATTTTGCAAAGTGCGTTTCTTAGCAGTAAAAAAATGATGTATCTTTTTGAGGTCAGCAGAATGAGGGGACTCCTTTGCAGACTGCCTGTATCCTGATGGTAAGAATGGAGTTATGAAAGACCTTACAACCCATAATTACCAGTAAAATAACTTTCATTCTCCTCAGACCAGTTGCTTCAAATCTAAATGTCACAAAATGCAACACATTTGTTTTGCTGCTGTAAGTTAACAAATACCCAAAGTCCTGTGAAACTTCATGAGGATATGCAAAACATTATTAAGTTGAAATGGATTGTAATAAAAAAATCTGCAAAGTACCTTGCTCAGTGCTCAGTCACTATCCAGGCACTGTGCATGAACAATGAATGATTAACTTTGAAGCAGAGCTGAGAAACCTTCTCTGTGTGATCTCATATGTGCTTTTCTTCTACAGTGCATCACTTCTCACCAACTCTTTTCTTCTTACCTTTTAATTCTGACAAAAGAAAGGCTGACAGAATGAGAACTTCATAGATGCAGTGTGATGCACACAATTATTTTCCTCCCAGTGCATGGCACATCTGACTGGCATAGTAAATCCCGCCTGCCTTTAGACTGTATCTTACCAGAGCCCATTGCCAGGATGAGAATGCAGGAGTTGTGCTGTGCTGTGTGCTTGCAGGAGAAGTATACAACCTACGCATTGCAAAATTAATGTGAAACCATTAAAGATGTTACCTGCTAAATGAACGTTAGCAGGGTAATCTCAACAAAAAAAAGACTTGCTGCCACACCTTAGAGGTTCTGTGCTCCTCAGCAAATACAGTGGATAATGCTTTAATTACATGTCCTAGCCAAAGTGCATGCAGCAAGGTTTGATGGATTTGATGTGCTCACTTATGGAAACCTTTACCTTCCTCCAGTTCTCTCTGTCAAGCACGTATCTGCTCCCTCCTTTCCTGAGGGCATACAGAGACTGAAAGAGCTGCAAAATAGTCCTGCTTTAGTTCGGATTGGCTGCCTAATGGCTAAAAATAGGATCGTTGGTATCAATTTAAAATTAAGAAACTCCTGAAGAAAATGGCCATCCTGCCCTACAGAACTTGGTGCTGATTATGAATATGAAAAGCATTTTGTTCAAGAGTACATTGGTTTCTATAAGAAAGGGTGGTCAGATTCATTACACTTTTGAGGAAGGTGACAAACAGTATGCTACCAGTCTAACAAACAGGGGAAACAGGTATTTTGTCTGTTGCATCAAATTAAAGAATTTGCTAGAATTAGCTGATGTCATATGTCATGCCTTTTTATTTCACCCTGTTTTTAGATGAATAAGTGGATTGGTTCAGCTGATTTAACCTGCTGAACTTCTCATTTTGCTTATGAGAAGTCAGGGGCCTAAACTTTGTTGAAGAAGATCCACAGTCTGTGACATCCTCAAGCATACCTTCTTCTGCTTATCTTCTGAGAAAAACTATGTATTAACAACAGGAAAGAGTCACTGTATAAAGCTTGGGTGTGGAATTATAAGGACCATTTTATTTGTGGTAGTATGCTTGGCTTTCTAAGGGATCAAAATCTTTAATTTCAGTGAAGAACACAAAGAAGACTGAAGTGACTAGCCTTTGAAAATCAAACCATTTGTTCCAGTTTCAAATGCTGCTAATATTCTTCCATGCTAATGGCATTTTTTCTTTAGCCACCTGTCAGGAGAGCCAGGAATATACATAGCATTTTCATTTGGTGCACCCACTATCAATGAGCCCCATTGTTCCAAAATGGATGACTCCTGCTTTATCAGCTACCCTGCAAATTAACTCTGAGCAGTGTTGCAGAGGTACAACCGGGAAATTATTTGCTTGGCACACATCCAAAATGAACACTTTAGTAGTTGTTTTCTTCTTCTCTAAACTGTATTTGGTTTGTGACCTAGCATTTTGCATTTACTTTTAAAACAAGTGGAAATAGGGCACTCACACAAAGGTATCTAGCTAATCGCCATGAATTTTTAACTCAGGATAACATTACACATGATTCATGTGAAAATGGCAACTTAAAGGATTTTTTTTAAGGATAAATGTGGTTATCAAATTAAAGAGCATTTCCAAAGAGGTACCAGCTCTTCTGTCTCTAGGAAGAAATCTTTGCACTCTCAGGGGCATCCCAGCTTTGCTGAACAGGGGTGTCTGCACCTACCCAGTGCCAGAGAAATGATGAGTGTACCTCAGCCATTTGCAGGATGCCTTTTAAGATCATCACATTAGTAAAGAAGGGAAGAAATTCTGACTGGAGGAGGGGCAAAAAGAAGAGGGACAAAAAGAAGAAGATGCCCTGGCTTCACTGCTTGAGGAGTTATCGCATGTTTTTCCACTGGCAGAACCTGACTTCACTTGGTGCCTTGGCACGGGGAGAACCTTTGGGCCCATGGTTCAACAATGCTTAAAGAATTTGCAGTCCCTAAATTAAATGTTGAAGGAATACTTAGTTTTCTTCCTCATAGCATAGTAGTGAATAAGTTGATATTATTGGTTCTCAGTTGCATGAGATATGTCATCATATTTTCATATATCCTCATCTATTTTGTATGTCATCTTTTATTCATTTCAAGCAACTAAAAAAAAGCAGGTGACAAGTACTCTTTAAATGATTGGTAAAAGAGGAAGATACTCATACCTGTGGTTAATGCAGGCTAAGGAAACACAAGAGGATGCGTGGGACCTGGTGCTATGGTTTGTTTTTTGGCACAGAAGGCTTGCTGCTGCTGGGAGGCAAAGCAGGTACCGGGAGTCAGAAGGCGACATGTAAAATGCACATATTTGAGACCTCACTGCCTTTCGATTCCTCCTGTTGTCATTTTGCTTCTAAATAATAACATATATAAAACATCCCAGAAAAGCAACACACAATTTTTTTATAATTTCTGCTAACCCCCAAATTTGGGACTCCCAGAGAAACAGGTGCTAGGGAGACATGTTCAGATGGAGTTTAGCTAGTTTGGAGTTCAGCAGACAGAAGCAGTTCTTCTTGTGTGCCACAGACTGGGGCTCTGCTCCTGCCTCCGCTAGACTTCTTGTGATAGGACTGAGGGGACATGGTTCTCCCTTGTAGTGCTGCTGTGCTTAAATTAGCCTCACTGGTGACTTCTGAGGGGATTTCCTACCTTGTGAACACCACATGGCTGGTTCATCCTGGCATTTGAGAACTTATTGCTACTTATTAATTTGCAAAGTAAATCACACCTGATGTATGATAACACAGCATTTTGTAAGTCTCATCCATTTTATGAGATTTAAAACACACAAGTTTTTCATTAAGATACCTGTTACATTAGACAAAGAACTACTTTTGTTTCAAAGACTTACATGTATTTCACCTGTCATTTCAAGCTTTTTTAGTGCCTTTTCCTGTATAAAATGAGCTGCAGATATATAGTGCCTCGTGAGACTCTTAAAAAAGCATTATGAAACATAAAAATAATAGCTCCTAGGGGGCACGTGGAAACATCCTGCATTCAGCCCTCCCCTCAATTTTCCTTTAAGGGGTCTTCACTCTTCATGAGATTTCTCTATAATGAACCATCAGGGCTCGATTCTACTGGTCTATGCAGATGACTTAATGAGGACCTGATTTTAATGATTTTGATGAGGATGAAACTGCATTTCTTCCTTCTGATCTACTAGGTCTCAGCTGTCAAAGTGACAAGTATTTCTGAAAGGATTTTACTGGGTTTCACCTGCATGACAAGTGATACCTCAGCCCAGACCGTTTATGTTTGCAAGAAGGGAGTGGTCCACGTCAGACAGAAATGTGGATATGAGTAAGGCAGATTCAGAGCTTTGCCAAGCCAGGACAAGAACAGTGGTGAGTCCCACATGCCAGCCTCATGCGCTGTTGCACCTCTTAGGTGCTGCCAGCTGCCTTCCTGCTTGTGGCATGGTGGCAGCAGCAATAGTTTGTTGGCTGTCACTCAATGAGACTCTGCTTTTATCACTAGCCAGGCCATGAGGTCAGAAATAACTTTGAAAATTCCTCGTACAGTGGTGTCAATACTCACCCACCTTAGTGGTGCCACAACACAGGGAATACAAACATAATGAGTTCACGGCATTCTCCTTCTGCCCTGAATGAAGAGAAGTCTCTTGCCTTGCTAGCTGTGTGGTTCCCCCAGGAAACGACAAGAGAGGCACAGAAAATGTCATTTGCACAGTCACTTTCTGCATATGGAGCGCAGGCACCATCTCTGCTCGCAGGAGCCTGTTGTGCCGCACGCCGCTCCCTCGGAGGAGGAGGCAGAGGAGCAGAGCCAGCTTCGGAGTCATGTGCCCGAGGTTAACAGTCCTGCCGGGATTCTGTAAACATGGGCATTTGGGCACACTGCCATTCCCGTCCGGCCTCTCCAGCAAAGCCTCCTGACTTCCCGCAGGACGCACAGGGTCAGATTGCTGCGAGCGCTTGTGCAACTCGAGGAAAGCACCTGAATTAGACACACAGGCTGTCGTAACTGCTCTGAAACCAGCGGATGTCTTCCTCTGGACTCTTCACACACAACTTTTTTTGCTATCAGGCAGTGACGTTAAGTAAGGAAAACAAGTGGTTACAGACCAGCCCAAGACCAGCTCCAGAGGAGCCTGCAGTTGTTCCTACTGAAGTTCCCAGTCCTAGGGCTTGCTCTGATTTCCTTTCCTTTCCTTTCCTGGGAACTCTCAGAGCCTTAGATCTGACCAGCACAAGGGGAAAATTGTTAATGTTATCTTAATTTCCTTTTGGCCTTGACCCTTTGAGCCCAAAAACCAACCAAATAGACAAAAAAATAAAAGAACAAACAATCCCAAAAAACCCCACACTAGAAAAAAAGGTAGCAGGAATATTTGGACTCCAAAGGTAAATGTAAAATATTTTTTGCATGCTGCTGAAAAGGAGTTCTCTTTGAGGATATAGACCCAGAAAATGTTCAGAGGATGTCATCAAAGAAAGTGGCTTGGGGAAACTCACCTGCCTTGTTTGATGTTGCTTGTCAAACACGCAGTGGCCCCGTTTGAAGTGTCAGGAAACAGGGACAAGCCCGATGTGACTGACAGGGACTGCAACCTGATGCGTGCAGACCTGCAGGTACAGGGGCCAGCAGCTGCCTGCTCTGCGCTACCCCGGCTTCCCATCTGGTCGGAAATTGTCACCGAAGCCTTCCCGTGGAAGGCTGCTCTGGAATTCACGGCTGGAAGGGGGAATCCTGGAGAGGTGTTATTTCTGATTCAAAGCACCAGGGGGTGCTGAAAAAAATTCTGCTTTGGGCCGAGGGAAAGAAAGGGTGCAGGGGAAGTCTCGGACCTGACAATCCGCTGCCTCTGACTGCCTGTGCATTTAGGGAAGGCAAAACACCAAACTAATCCGTCTCCCTGTATCTACAAGGATTTCTGCCAAACAGGTGCCAGAAAAGGCCCCTCTAATGTAAATGTGACCCAGCTACTAGCTGAAATCTGCTGCAGTAAACCAGGGTTGTATTCAAAGTGTGGGCATGCACTGATTTGAAATAAAATATTTGGAAGTTTGGAGCCTACACACTTGTGATTGGTTAGACTCTAGGTCATAAAGCTTAGGGTACAGGATTTCTTTTCCTAATGTTATGCCTAAGGAGACCTGAAGGCTCTGAGTCTGCAGGAGTACATTCATTTTTATTATGCTTGCAAGGTACTTGAATGAGAATATATAAACTGGCATATGTGGCTGCCTGCTTTACCCTAGGAACTTCAGATAATTTAGGGTCACACATATATTTCTTAATAAATCCTTGCAAAGGGAAGCAGTGGTATTTTAGCTTTTAGTTAAAAACTGGTGAGGCCTACTTATTTCCTTTTCTTTTGGTTTGAATATTCATGTGTATATGCTTAACCCATGTAGAAGATGTCTTTGCAGTTTCTTTTTAATTTATTTTCTTATTTTCTTTTGAATAGGTATTTCCTTGTTACTGTAATTATATACTATTTCTAAAACATTCATAGACAAATTTCTAAAACAACTCCTGAGAAGAAAAGCTAATCTATAGGGTTTGTGAACAGTAAATTTGGAAGGAGGAGACAAAGATATATTTACTCACGCTTGTGATGTCTAATGTTAGACTAAGAATCAGATTTTTGAAAGTGTTCAATGATCCAATCAACCTAAAATTTTGGGAAGAGCAGCTTTAATAAAATTCTCAATCATCTCTAACGTGACTAATCTTTGTACTTGAAAGTTCTTGGAATTATTTCTGCCAATAAATATTAATTCAAAAAAGATTTCTAGATCTGATTAATTTTGTAAAGATGAAGAATAGCTGATGGCTTAGCACTTAAAAATTTCAGATCAAGCTGCTAAGGGACTGTTTATGCTGTAATTGAAAATAATTATGAGTGTGTGCTTGCATTGCTTACTATTGCTGTTTTGGCAAGGAGTAATATTAACATGTTTCTTATTATTAAACTGGAGAGTTGGCCCCACAATTAATGTACTTCCACTGCCTGAGACCTCTGTGGCCACCTGCTGTAAGCCAATGTATGAGTTCAGGAATTATTACAGGACTCAGGGTATTAGCCTTAGGCTAAGAAGCCTGTCAGAGCATGATTAAATGTTCCTTTAATTTTCTGTCTTTTAACAAAAGGCGTATTTCTGGGCAATCCGTCTGTAAGAGCAGAGCTTGTGCCTTTGACACGTGTGAAATCTGCAGCTGTCAAAATCTTTCTTTCTTCTCGATTTCCAACTTGGGAAAAAGAATAATGCTGGATTTTATGTCAAAAGATTGGGTATTTTGCTGTGAAGTGTAAGTCTGAGTAGTATTTTATTAGCTTACAGCATGTAAAAAAACATCTATATATGCATTCTCTTTTGCCTGCAAGATGTGTATGTCCTGTGGCACCTATTTCATGGTGATTTCCTTGCCCTGATGGTGAGAGATCACAGAGATCCGCAAACACACCTTAGATATGTGCCTCTAAATCAACCCTCCCCGTGCCAGTTATTGTGCTAGAAGCTTGGGTATGTTGGCCCTGGTTCTTCTGGGCGCCCCACACCTGGAGCCACAGTGACATGAGCAGAGCTCTGAGTTCACAACATCACTCCTAGGATGCCCAGTTGGAAGCTGACCTTTTGGCATGGAAATGTAATGCCGTGTCTCTGCACACACACCTGCGCCTTCCCTGCATGTGATGATCACAGGCATCTCCGTGTAGGAAACTGCACTGACTGCTACTTAGTGCTTGTTTGAACTGGGACCATGCCACAGTAAAAGTAAATTTTCCTCTCTGCAGTGAGACAGATGATTTTAGAATTATCCTATTTTCCTCTCTGCACTGAGACAGATGATTTTAGAATTATACTATTAGTTTTACTTTGATGTGGAATGATAATTTAAAGAAAACAAACACTTTTGAGCACTTGAAATATAAATATGCTATTTTCAGGCATAGAACCTCCCTTTATCATAAAACATCATTGACAGACCACCGACTTCACTTTGTGATCAGGTGACGGTTGTCCAAAAGGTTTTCCCTTCACTAAGCACTGTGATCTGCAGCCAAGCAGCTTCATTTCTTGTATTGGAATGACTGAAGGAGCTTGGTGATTCCAGCTAGAGTTCAGATGACAGTCCTCTTTGCCACGTATTCGCAGGCACATTGCTGGATCTCCACGAGTAGGAGGCTTGAAGGAATAGGGTGGCAGTGGGACAGGGTGGCAGCATGCCCTTCAGAGGGGAGTCTGCTGGCAGATTGTCCAGGCCAGCTGGAGAGCACTCTCTGTACTCATCCTGGCATTCGGTTTCAGGAGCTTAGAGAATAAACAAGCTCAAATAAAAATCAAGTTGTATTTATTTCTGTAACCTGCAGTCATGTTTCATTCTCTAAGCGTGTTTTTGTTTTTGTTTAGGGTTTCATTTTCTTTGTTTGTTTTTGTTTTTTGTGGATTTTTTTTGGGTTTTTTTTGTTTGTTAGTTTTTGTGGGCTTTTTGTTTTGTTTTGTTTTTGTTTTTTATTTTGATTTTTTTCTTTTCCTGAGTGGAAAAGGATTCCCCATGGCCATGTGCTGTGGAGGGGGAAGGAGGAAGATTACCCCCCTTTTGGTGCTGCACCATAGGTGTGCACATAGCAAACCATTATGTGTATTTCTAGACAATTTGAAATGTGGGTTTGTACTTGAAATGCAGAAAAGACAGTATTGTTTTTCTGCTCTGTGCAGTCAGTAAAAATTATCAGATAGAATTACAGAATTGTTTGGGTCAAAAGGCACCACTTTAATGATCATCTAGTTCCAAACCCGCTGCCATGGGCAGGGACACCTTCCACAGGTTGCTCAGAGCCTCATCCAACCTGGCCCTGAACCCCTCTGTGGACATCCTCAGCTTCTCTTTGTGTGCCTGTGCCAGTGTCTCACCAACACCACAGTAAAGAATTTCTTCTGAAAGTTTTATTTTATCTAATCTAATCTAATCTAATCTAATATAATCTAATCTAATCTAAATCTCTCTCTTTCCCCATAATAGGTTTTGTTGAATGTAATCTGAGAAGCCACGTATTTGTGATAAATACATAGAAAAATCACCGAAGTTCCAACAAGCTTGTTGGGAGAATCAAACTGACACTGTGAAAAGTAACAGCTCTCTAAACTGACACGAATTCTAATTAATTTGGGTTGTTGTATTAAGAGAAGACAATTCATCAATTTTTACATGTAAAATATTGAAGAATGTGCAGTCAGTATAAGTACAGCAGAGTATGTTTAGTGCTACCATTGTCAAAGACAAAGGTGATGCTGCTCCTAATTTGAAGGGATGCTTTTCAGGATTATTGCAAAGGAATCAATTTATCCAGCAACAAAATGCAGTACTTCCTAGAACAAAAGGTGACCACTGTGAACATGGTGTAGGTGCCTCAGGAAATCAGTCCTTGTGGGCCCTTGCAGCTGTGTTACGCTTTGTTTACCTCATCACTTCCAGGTGCAATGTCAGCATCTGAATAGACAGAAATCTTTCTAGAGTCAGGGTCTAGACCACAAAATGAAGAAGTTTTCTGCACACAGTTGACTCTGCAGGGAAAACACAAGTCAGATGACAGGATAGTTTCCAAACTGGCATCTGGCCAGGTTGCTGGAGTTAATAAACTTACTTTGGCTAGAGAAGAAAAAAGCACTAGGGGAAACTTTAAAGGAAGTATTAATTCATTAATTGCCTAAATTCCCCTGCTGCTGCCTGATGCCAGATGGTAGTGCTGAGGACAAGCCTGCCACGTGTTACCCGTACACCATGGCCAGCCTGGCTGGTGCCTTCCAGAGAGAAGCTGCCCCTTCGCTCCCTTTCTGAGGCAGCCGTCAAAGCTGTTAAATGCTTCAGCTCATCAGCAAAGTTTCTGAGGTATGGACAGGCATTTTCCACTCAGTTTCAGGATGCCGGACCACCTGCGTTCTGGGAGCAGAAAGCTTCTGTACCTGGCGCTTTAGAGATGCAATTTCCTACCTTTGTGAGGGGACACTGGCAAAACATTACTTCAATATTCAGATAAAAGGGGCATCTATTTAGACAAACTAACATCTTGCAGGGCCTTGGTATTTTGCTCAGCCTTTCTATTTTTCTATAGTCCAAAGAAGAATGGCTACAAACCAAGCTTATTTAAAATATTATTCAGGAAATAGGTGCATGAAAACTAAATATAACTAACACAAGGGCATGAAAGTAGTTCTCTAATAAAGCCCAGTTTGTGGTCTGAGCGAATAATGAATAGGTCCTCTTGCAAATCTGAAGGAGGTGACAAGAAATCAATTTATATTTTTTTGCATTTATAATAATCTCACAAAGCTCACTATTCCTGACAACTACACTGATTTTTCCTGTTAGGTGCACTGTGGTATTTTAGTTGGGTAGTAATTTTAACACATGTGCAGACCAGTACTAGTGAAAAATAGAAATGGCAGCCTGTTTTTTTTTTTGGTTTCTGGTTTGGTTTTTTTTTGTATGAAAATATGAAACCAGTAAAAATCAAATGTTTCCCTTGCTAGCAAAAAACCCACTCCTTTCTATACTGAAGAAAACTGACTGTATGTATATATTCCTTGAAGTCTTACCACAGCAGATGAATTTGCAATTTCTGGTCTTGAAACTTTTAATTCCCCCTTTTCAGAGAGGTAGAAGATCTCAATTTGCTTCTTTTCAGAAGTGCACCAGAACTGTTTTCAGGCTGTGTTTGATGTCTTTTTGTCTAGCAGTCTCTTAAAAAAGCACAATCCACTTCAACTGGACTGAGGTTTGCAAATGAACACTCACTTTGCAGCATCAGGCCTGTTTTCAATTGGCTTATGCTTTAGAGGCACAATCAGTCAGAAGGCACAGCTTTAAAGTCCCTAACCACATCAGAAGGAGAGGAAATACATGTACAAAGCCTCTAGCACTTTCATGAGATGCACAGACTTGTGATAGTGTCAGATAGCTTCCATTTTACACTCTGGGTCACCAGCGCATTTTGGATCAGTGGCTATGTATGAAAAACAAAAATGCCACAAGGCTGGTTTGGCCATCCTGGACTAACATGGTTTCGGAACTATCTTGAAGTTAATGGGAAGATTTGTGTGTGGTGAGATGCTGCCATGCCTTTTGTGTGGTGTGGGTTTTAGGGTAAGGAGGGGCTGATGTGGGAGGGAGAAGAACCAATTGATGGAAGTATATTGGGGTAGAGGTTAACTGTATTTTACATCTGAGGACTACTTGATATGAAAGATGGAAAAAGTACCCGAAGAGACAGGTCTTTTTTTGCAGTTGAGAGGGAGGAACTGTTAAAAACCAGCAACATGCTAGTGTTTGGGGTGAGAATGATTGGCAAAAGGCTGATTTCTGGGGGAGGTAGGACAATAATGCAAAGCCAGCAGGTTTTTAGAAAGCCAGACAATAGTGAGCTTGGAAAATATACAGGAACGATCATGTAGAAAATGTGTTCAAAGGAGAAAATAGAAATATTAATGAGAGTTAGTAATCCTGTAAGACAAATATGATGAAGATACAGGTTCAACCTGTGGCAGTTTGGCAGGCTGGAAATTGTAGCAAGTAAATCAATCTAAATCTTTACTCTAAAATTGGAAGTATATAGACATGAGGGAAAAGCATGAAGAGGGACAAATTGACGATGGTCAGACATGGACTGAGGCAAGAGTACTGAGCAGCTTTAGTAAGAGGCAGAGTGAGAGAAGCTGTAATCCATCACTGGGTGGGAAGCAAAAGTTAGATGGTGCTGACAAAGCTAAAATGTCTGATGCTTGTGATTTACTCTTTACCAGAAAGGCCAGCTGAGTCAGCAGTAGAGAAGCAAGAGTTGAGGACAGACTAAAACAGAAAATATTTATCTATGGCAGAGATTTCCAGTTTGTCTGGACCTGACTTGAACCTGGAGGACTGGCTGTGCCCAGCCCAGAGCTGCACCTTCAGGAACGTCTGTCCTTGTGTCAGGAAGGCAGGGGACTGTAACAGGTAACGATAGTGCATAGCTTAAAAAAAACCAAAAAACAAATGAAGAGGAGACTGACGTTACCGGCTCTGACTACAATTCCAATTCCTAGAAAAGTGCTGGAACAAATGCTCAGACTGAAATACCAAGAAGATAAATACGGGGCTGAACAACAGACAAAATGAATGTTCTCAGGACAAATGATTTAAAATCTGTCTAATTTTCTGCCCTGGCAGCAGGTCAGGCTGTGTGCACAGCAGTCGGTTTTATTGATCTCTCAGTAGGACTGCTCGACAAGTAGGTGACATCCTGACAGACAAACTGAGGGGACAGAACCTGACAAAATTGCACCACAGTGAGTGCTCAGCTGATGGGAAGCCAAGTCCAAAGTGCACTGATTAGACGCTTTGTGTGCAGGTGTGATTTTTTTTGCAGCCCACCCTGCTTTGCATTCTCTTCAACATTTCTCTGAATCACTTGCAAAGTCAAGTAGAGAGCATGTTGGATAGGTTCAAGTGGTACTCCCGTGAGAAGAGCCGGAGTTCCACCTAAGGATGCAATTAGAGTTTGACATGATTGTGGTAAACTGGATATGGTTTTGAAAAATAAAATGCCGTTCATTAAGGGCACTGCAGCAGTAAACATGTGGAATGAGTTGTATGGAATAAATCTAGTGTTTACTCCACTTGAGCAAAAACAGTTACAAAAAATTCTTGGGAAGAGTCCTGTCTTTTATAGCAGATCAGACACTGAAGATGAGTCAACAATGTCACCTTGTTGTATAAAAGGAAAATATCACGTGGAGACATCTGACCATGTCTGTTAGTTGTAAGATGTGTTGTGCTCAACCCACAGCTGTCCTGATTTGGACACTGGACTTCCAGAAATAGATAACCATCTAAATAAAATCCAAAGTAAAGAAATTAGAAAGGTCAAAGTTCTAGAAAATAACACATGTGAGGACAAATTTATAGAACTGGAAATTGGAAGGGGAAAAAAGTCTGAAGGGAGACTTGATAATGATCCTTAAGCACAGAGCACGTAGCTTCATGAAAGAGGGAATTTTTTCTTCAGGCCTGCCTGTGCTAGAAAATTAGTTAAAATCATAGTGGGCAATTGACAGCAGCAACCACTAGCAAAGTCTTACTACCAGAATGAGACAATTAGCTGAGTATGCTAACACCTTGAGAGAGGAATTGCATGGGGTATTTAAAAATGTCACAAATCTCCTTACCCCTGGAAGAAGAGAGGAGATGGTCTGCAAGATCCCTTGGCATAGAATTAATGCCTTTGAAACAAATAAAACAAAATTGAGTACTGAAGCTGTGGATTGACAGATCAGTTCTTCATTATTGATGGCCCCCCACACTGGCAAGCTTTTTTGACATCACTTGCAGTCTTCTTCCCTGTGTTAAGAATTTTCCTACCATGTGACTGCTATGAAAAGTAAAACAGATAGAGGTTTGTTCAGAGGTCTTTCCCTTAATTATCCTTCTTTCTGTGTTTGGGGACTATGTGGACACCACAAGAGTATTAGAATTTGTACTCTGCTATCTCATCAGTGGTTTGCTGGAGGTTCCCTACTGACTGCAGGATATAGTAAAACAGTTTCCTGTTTTATGTATTTTTTTATAAAGGCATACATGAGATAATATGTATAACTGACTGTGTGCTCAGAACTATGAATAACAAATTTGCTTTTTAATACATTTTCAGCTACTCTTGGCAAGATGAACCAGAATGATCCAGATGAACCAGAAATTTTGCTACACCTCTAGATACAGCTATTAGTATTTACATTGTCACACATTATTTCTAAGTTTCAATGAAAAGCACATATAGAAAATGTACCAAATATGGGCTAACATCTGAAAAGTTGATGTGCTCTACCCCCGTCACCAAAACACTGTGGGATTTACAGGTCTAGTGATTAAAGGTGCTTGATAAAAGCAGGGGTCAATTTTTCGTAAGCTTTCAGAGCATCACTTTTGAAACTAGACTGGTTTCTTATCTTATCTGATTTGTAGCACTTGGCTGTGCTACTCATGAAGATTTGCACTAGGCTAAGACAGATGCATAGATTATTTTCTCTTTTTCTTTAGTAGAGGACAAAATGTTGAGACTAACTCAGCTGTTTTTCCAATACATTCTCCACCTGAAACAGCTCCCCTTGCCTCTGGTTCTTGCTCAGGAGCCAGGATATCAGAGGGAGGAGGTTCATGCTTATTTATGCTGAATTTAAACCTCAGATAGCTTCTGTGTGCAAAACCATCAAGTTCCTGTCCATTCCAAGTCTGATGTTATTTTTTCCTTTATCTCTCTTTTTTCTTAGGAAAAGTATAGAAAAGGGTCTGTGGACCGGCAAGGAACTGCAGGTGTTTTCTCACTGACTCTTACCCTCAGCAGGACTTCTCCTTCCTTGTGAGTAGCCATGAGGATTCCTCCTGAATTGCATAATGTGTTACGTAGTCCATGGTTCAGCTGACATCTAGGGTAAGGTCACTGGCAGGCTCCCAATAGGCTTGCTTAGAGGAAGTGTTTGCTGTGTTAATACTGTTCGAAGCATCTGCAGATTTAATTAGAAAATTCGCAAGGGAGTTGTTATTCTAGAGGAAGAATAGCTAATTATACCCACGAAGACTGTTGTCAAATAAAGTTGTTCTAAAGATGCATTTTCTTTCAACTCAATAAGCACATTTAAAGTCTTGAAGATGGCTACAATTTTATTTACAAGCTATTGCATCGCTTGTAGTCATAAGGATGGTGTGGTAGGTGTGGTCTAGTGCATAAGAAAAGTTTCTGTCTTTACCTCAGGTGTAGCAATTAGATACATATACTAGATAAGCCAGATAATTTATCTTAGGGGCAATTGCAGCATGAGATGCAGCACACAGGAAGAGTTTGGATAAGCTGTCATACATTGAACAACCTCTCTCATCAAAGCCTATGAATTTTATTGGTGCAATTAATTGCTTTGAAATACATGGCCTTGCTCTTATGAGTAAAATGAGGTCAATATTTCATCTAGGACACCTGGATATGATGTTTTTGTGATGGATTTAAAGCTTATAGCAAGTCTGTCCTTCCTGGTTTAATTAGTGTTCAAGCCCTGTCCAAAGTCCAGTAAGGTAAAGAGGTTCATTTCTGTTATTGTCCTCTGGTTTACAACAAAAAACTACAAAGAGACTATGCAGACAAGAATATGCACATTATTAAAAAGAATTTATCTGTGCTGCAAGGACTTTTCATTAAGTACTTTGCCTTTGTGATCTAGGGAGAGCCCTCACCTGGTCCACTTCCCACGACAGATGATTAGAGTTTAGTTCTGAAACCAGTCAGTTCTGCTGAAGCATAGGATATTAATCCTAAACCACTCATCTCCTTAACCTCCCCTCAGATAAATTTAAACAAATTTTAAAAACAAAGAACATAGGCCAAAAAATATGCGAGTAGGAGTGGAGGTTAATAGTTGGGTGTACTTACTATTGCAAAGCAATCATATAGCCTGGCTTGCACAAGAAAGTTGTCCTAGTAAATTTTAAGTTAGCCTCAAAAGTTCCTTATGGGTGACTAAACATGGAAATCTGCTTTTTTTTTCTTTTTTTTTTTTTTTTCTTTTCTTTTAAATTTAAATTTTAGCTCTATTTACTGTTATCTTGGGTCATTTTGCTGAGCTGTTACATGATGTGGGTGATGTAACTGGAATTGCATCAGGATCACATGAGTCTGGAGGTGTAACGGTGGCACACACTGAAGGAAAGCAGGGCTGGGCTGAGTCATGCTGTGCAATATCTTCTGCATGGGGATGGCAGGGCTGAGCACCAGCCCCAGGTCTGGCCCTCCTGCAGCTCCAAGTCATCTTCCCTAAAGATAACCAAGTTCACACATACCCTTCCCAGCAGCTTGGACTGTCAGGGCTGTGAAATCTGAAGTGTCTCATGAATCATCAACATTCAAGCCACTCAAAGGTTAATTTCCCCTGAGACCTCTGGGACTCTGAAAGAGCAGATGGTGTGGTGGGAACTCCACACTGCCAAGGTTAATATCATCTTTTTCTACCAATGTTTGTTTGCATCATAGTTCTTGTAGGAGTTTGGGGAAGTCTGGGGAGAGAATTGAGAACTTGGAGGACTTAAATCTATGGAAGGAATAGGCTGGAAGAAGGCTGAAAGGAGTTATAGAAGACATGTTTCCTGAAAGAGATATTTAAAGGGTGAAAAGAAGAACTGTGAATTTTTGAGATGGAAAGGAAATCACAGTTCCACAATAAATTTGGAGGTCATCTGCTGGAATACAATAATAAAGTTCAGAGAATCATAAAAAATATATTATATTTGTTATTAACTGTATGAACAACATTTTGCTATTTTATAGCACTGAGAGGAAGCATCAACACTTTACACACAGCATCAGGCCCACACTTCCTAAAGGCTGTTAAAGGCCATGTCCTTGTTAACGTTGGCAGGTGGGCGAGGAGGAGAAGGCCACAGCAAGCCCGTGCCACTCCTTCACTGAGGCTGGGCCCATCCCAAAAAGGAAGGCTCACCAAAGAGCTTCCAACCTAAATTTCAGCCATAGCAACTGCAGGCAAATCATAAGGCAGGGATGGAGGACGAAAGTTTGAACAGAACAGGCATCATCCCTCTGGGCAAGGTTAAGCCATCTAAGTGGCTTGGAAAGCCCTAAAAGGATAGATAAAATGATAGCTGTGACATTTGTAAACAGAAAAGACTACGTGTTTTTGAAGCTATTAGTATCTTGCCAAGCTGGAGGAGGGAGAGCAAAGTCTGGTAAACATGAAAGAGACAAACCCTGGCTTCTTTTTTTTTTACTAGAGTGGGGCCTTTTAGGAAAATGAAATTGCTTTCAAAAGTGTTCTGTTTTGGTTTGTTATGTTTCTTTGTTTTCTTTGTTTCTTTCTTTCTTATTTTTGTTAAAAGCCTTTTAAAGCATATGGTTTTTACACTTTATATGTGACCGGTCTTGAAAATTTTCTTAAGACATAATTAAAAGTTTAAATGTCAAAAATAAAACATGTTTTGTGAATTAAAAAAAAAAAAAAAGGTTTTAATTTTAATTTTAGTTGCTCTAGTTTGGTGCATTTCCCCACTATCTGTTCATGAACTTTTCAAGATTTTAATTTTCTGCTTCCATTCCTGGCCAGGTCACTTCTTGATGTCTCAAAATCTTAGAGCTTGGCATGCAGTTTTGCCACTAGAAAATTTGGTTGCCTTTCATAACAGCATAAAATACTGGTACAGAGTGAAATATTGCAACAGGGAACAGGAGAACTACACTATGCAAAATTTTAGATTTCTTCAAGGGGAAAGGAGCACAAAGTGAAAATCTGTAGATTCAAAGATGAGGGAGAAATACATATTTTATCACTTTAGTTTTGGATAGACAGGAGAGGTTGAGCGAGAAGAATGGGACACACACACACACACCCACCCACCCACACACACACACACACACACACCCACACCCACCACTTGTCATTGAAACATAAACCCTGTAAGGTGCTTTATGCTGAAAAGTTTTCCTATAAGGGATGTTCTGTCAGATACAGTCCGTGGAAATTTGTGTGCATACTTCTGAAGCTGCTGCTAATAGGTGCCACCAAAAAGAGAAGTTAGAACAGATTATTCTTCTCTTTCAGTCTGAGTGTGGCCAACAACATATAGAAAAAATACATATCATAAGGCCAGTCCCACAGTGGACACTGCTTTTGAAATGGAGTAATTACTTCAGCAGCCTGAGGAACAAGTGTTCTGATGGTAATTCAGCTCTTCAGTCTGGGCCTCCTGCAAGAGCAGCAGTCCTCCTTCTATCTCTGTGTGGTCTCTGGCTCTCTGCTGCCAGACCACATTGACTTTTTGTGATCAATCCGTTAATCACTGCATGTGCTGTACAATATTCTTATCAGCTTGAGAAGCAGCACAGCTTTTTCCAGGAAGCGCTTTGGAGGGGCCCCACATTCCACGTGAAGTCTCCTAGTGCCAATATGCTCTGGTATGGAATGACATCAAACAAACCAGCGATTTCCTTGGAGTGTGTCCTGGAAACTTGAGGAGTTCTTGATGGCATCTGACATCCCATTTGCCTTGAAGTTAACATTTTGATGATGTCTAGCCTGGCTCTACCTTTATACAATTATAAGCCATGGATTTTAAGCCATCAAAAAGAGATTAAACTGTTTTCCAACCAGCTGCTGCAGTCTGATGCTTGGCATATGGGTAATGGATAGGGTTACCAATTTGGAAATGTGTGTTAAATTAGTAAACACCTTCCATGAAAAGCAGTGTAGAGAGACTGGTGAATTGCTCAGAAAACTAGGAGACAAATGCTGTTTTTTGGTAACTATGAGAGTGTTTCAAGAGGAACACTTCTTGTTTTCAATTTCAATTTCCCATGCATATAGCACCAGCATTGATGGAGGGACAGAAAAAAAGCTGCTGCAGGTGCATAAGGCCACAGCTTCACCTTGCATAACTGGTAAAGCACCTCTCAAACCAGTGGAATGCTCCCGCCTCACACGAAATGTAGGTCTGCCACACTGTCAAGAGATTTTCCTGCTCTTGCAAGGGTTTCAGGGTCATTGTGTGTATGCTGGTTATTTAAAATGCAGGTAAGGCTCTCGCTCAGTTGGTATTACAGCGCTCCATTCTGAAAGCCATTCTCGGTGCAACAGTCACAACTGCACAGTCTGGAACCATGTTCCTGTGCACCTTTTGTACTTCTGTTCTCTGGGGGTGGGAGGGGTGGGCTCTGCATGCTTGGAAAGCAGGATCGCCTTCCCCAGGGTGAGCTTGTGGGGTGGCTGCCATGGTCAGTGAAATGCAGCTGCAGGGTGGGCTGGCACCGGGACCAGGCGCGCCAGGTGGGATACTGCCCCGTGCTCTGGCACAGCCCGTCTCCCACGCTGTCTTGCAGTCTCTGTTGATGTCTTCAGAAGGACTCATACTGCTAGTTGAAAAAAACTCAGCATAGTTTGGAAAAGTGCTGTTCTACTCCAAAACTAGGTCAGTGGGGGAAATGAGAGCGAATGGAACAGATCAGTTTCTCAGAGGGGTGATTTCTGTAGAGGCAGTACGTGGTCTATTATGAAACAGCTTAGGAGAATTATTTATGCCAATCGAGCAGTACAAGCAGGTCATAATTTGTAACACATTTAGGCTTTACAAGTGACTGACAGATCATGCCGTGACCCAGTTAGGGAAAACACAATCTCCGGTACCTGATGGTAGTTCAAATACTTCAACACTTCAATACGAGCAATAATCCTCTTTTCTTTATAAAATATGAGTTGCGACTTGCAGTTTTTCTGAGGTTCTCCCTCCCTTTTCTATTTCCAAGGTACTGTTTGAAGGTAGTTGCTGACACAATGTCTGGAGAAGTTAAAATATTTTATTACCTTATTAGAGAGGGAGGAGATAAATATATGCTGAAAGCCTGCTGGAAAACCATCTAACCAGGACTTTTTTCCTGTGTACCTCCCCAAGAGGTATCCCGTGCTATGACCACTTGATGCTTTGTGACCTCTTCATTTGAAGGCAGGTCTGAGCCAAAGCTTTGGAGTTTAGTGTGTCTGACATTTAGGTAATCCAAATCTAGCCAATTTGAATGAAACCATAAACTAGAGCAGCTGAAGCAATACTCCCAGTCTGTACCTTCTGCCTCCCAAAGGCACTGGAAAAGCCAACAAAGAAACTGCACAAAACAGAAGCAAACCCCCTCACGGCAGGAAAACAGGTGAAGGGATCTGCGGAGTGATTTAACCCATAAAAGCCTGCACTGATGGTGATGTCTCACGTGCTCTGCAAATTCAGGTTGAAGTTCACAGTCTGCAGGTGACACTATGCTACTTGTGAGGGTGGGCAAAGCATCCCTGCTGAAGGCAGAGCACTTGGATGCTCCACCCATCCAGGTGTGCAGGCCACGTGTGCAGGCCACATTTGCACATCTGTGCTCAGGCTCCTGTGTGATGAGGTGAGGACTGGCAGTCCCAGGCCCAAAGTCCTTGTCTATGCTTCTGATGGTTTGCAGAAATGAAAAGCTGACTACAACAAACAGATATTTTAGGAGCACAGGAATTGCCTCAGCAGTTAACAAAGTTGTACCTTAGAAGCTGACTAAAAATCTCCATGTAGGTTGAAATAATGGCTCTACATCATACTGAACGGAAGGAGAGATTTCCTTTATTTTCAGTAGGCATTGCTGAAAAGAACCCAGCATGAATAGAGATGGTGTTTTCTTTGTAGCAGTTTCACAGTTAAATTAAGCTAAACTTAGATAATGAGGTATTCCTTTTGTATTTGGGGTGTACAAAACATTTCCATTTAACATTTAAAAATAGAAAATGTCATCAAAACACCAATTTGGGAATGATGCTACCGACTCTGGAATTGTGTCATTTACTTCAATGGGAACAGTTCCTTTAATGAAGATTAAATGGGATGTTAGAATAAGTACAAAATAAGAAAATCTGAAAAGTTAACAATCATAAATACCCTATTTTTAAGAGAGCTGCAGAAAAGTTCAATGGTGTGTCTAAGGGATTCAATTAAGAGATCTGAAGTACAACAAATGAATAAAATAACAGTCTGTAGAGACACAAAGGGACTCTGAAATTTACCTCCTGAGATGCAGAGACACATAACTGAAATTATTTTTATCACCTCCTGTGTCTGAGGAGTTTATCTTTAAAATAAGCTTTTCTGCAAACTATACCAGATTGTGATATTGATGGCTCTGATCCTCATTTCAACTGCAAATTAAAAGTAACTCTATCCAGCTTCCTGTAAAATATATGCAAAAGTGAAATGAGACTTGTGGTTTTGTTCTTGCAAAATTTCCTTGGCATTTATTAAATCTTTTACCAAGGCCTCTCACTCATTGCTACCTGAATCAATGGGAAAAGGTTTCACACACTATTTTAATAGTGTTCAAGCAGTCATGTTTAGACCTTTTCCATACAGCAAATCTTTCCTGTACATCAGTGACTACTGAATGATTGTTAAACTCCTACTGGTTTGCGTAAGAGCTGTCTGATAAGACTGTGAAATATGGTAAAAATGCAGGGCTTTAGAGTTTTTTTCCTGTTGAAGTGACCAGATGGAAAAGAAGCTCTGTTCTCTGTAGGTGATGTCTGAGCTCTGGAGAAGAAAGTTGCTGCAGGAAGATGCTTATTTCTCATGTGCTCATGGCTCCAGCCCTGGGGATTCCCTGAGAGCACACGGGGCACAGCAATTTTCAGCCACATCAAGTTCTGCTGTACACAATCATGACAGTAACTTCTGGAAAGAATGTGCGATGTGCAGAAACTCCTGTCTGTCCTGAGTGTCTCAGGCTCTCTGCAGCACTATTGGCAGCCCAGATGTCACTCGGCTTGTGATGCACTAGTGGCAGCTCTGTGAACTGGCCCTTGGCAACCCAAGGGTTGCACAGCTGAACTAGCTGCAGATTGTCACATTTTTAGCTAGGTTTTCCATCTCTTCTTTCAAAATTATGATCATTGACATCATTCAGTTGTGTATACCCTGGGGAATACATAAGGAAAATTGGGGAAGATTAATTTGCCTTTTCAGGAGTGAATCTGTACGTATTCATTGACTTCACTGGAATTGTTTGTTCCTCTGCAACAAGCTGAAGGAAATAACATGGTTGTATGAATCAGCTGCAGCTGAACTAAAAATGAAAAATAAATCCCTGCTGTATCACAGGCTCCAGACTGCAAGAGCCAACAAATATTTGCAGTGCAGCTCATCTTTGTTCTTCTGGCACCAAAAAACTCCTAAAAATCCAGATGCTACCACTCAATTCACCCTTTTTCTGGAATGAAGCCAAAACTCTCTTTTTAGATTGACAGGATGCTGTTAATTTTAAAGGCCATCCCATACATGTTTTACACCTATCGGAAGAAGCAAATCTTTCCTGTGAAAATCCATAGGATCACTGGGTTCTCATCTGATGCTGACACCTCCACAAAATGTCGCCGATCTTGGAGGGTCACTGAATCATAGAATCATTAAGAGTGGAAAAGATCTTTAAGATCATCAAGTCCAGCCATCCACCTAGCACCACAGCCATGGTCACCATTAAACCGCATCCTCAGGTGCCTACTGACATGTTTTTTGAAGACTTCCAGGGATGGTGACTCCACCAGTTTTCTGAGAAGCCTGTTCAAATACTTTACACTCTTTCCTGTGAAGAACCTTCTTCCAATATCTAATGCAAAGCCTCCCCAGTTTAAGCATGGTGTTCCATCCCTAGGTCCCTTTCTTGGCTTTTTTGTCAGAGAGGTATCAGGGTTATGACAGTTTAGGGTCAGAACTGACAACATGCAGACATTAGGTAATTTTAATGGCCTTTTTTCACTCAGGTTGAAGAACTTAAAATTTGTCCTTGAGTGTTTGCTTTGTGCCTGAGTGGACATAGTTGGGACTGGGGAGGGCTGTGTTGGTGGGGATGGGCACCCCAAGCAGCAGCAGTGGGGCCAAGGAGAGGGTGGTGTGGGTCTGTCAAAAAGAATCTGCTGTACTCTGGTGCACGGCTCCATATGGGAGTCCTTTCTCCTCCGTCAAAGTAAAGGATACCTTCTAATCACCACTTCAGGGGGAAGGTGACTCCTGCTACATGACTAGGTTTTTTATTCTTTTCAGCTATTTCCCATTTCCTTCACTTGCAATATATTTTTTTCTTCTTCTGTGGGGCTTCTGTAAATTTTGCATAACAAATGGATTTAATTTTCCTTCCATGTTTAAAACAGCTGAGAAAATGCTTTCAGCTGCCATTATTTGCACTAACTAATGAAAAATTTCCCCTTAAGTTCCCAGTAACTGTGATAGTTCTTGATATTAACAATACTTGCCCACGTAGGTTTTGAGAATAGGATATTGCTGTGTGGTGAGTGAATAGGAGCTCCTGAAGAGATACTGCAGACCTTTAGTGGCTGGACTGACTCAACAGTCAATACCTGCAAACATTTCCTTGGATTTAATAATGTTTTTAATCAATCTGTTTCCTGGGTGTTGCTGCTTTTTCAGTTAGGTATGCAAAACAAGAACAAGAAGCATGTGTTGTTGAAATGTTGTTAACAATTCTCTCCATAGGCTTTCTGCATCTATTAATGGGAACAGATGTATTTGCAACTGGAGTCTGAGAGAAGGTGTATGAGCTGTGAAACAGAGAGCTCTTTTGAAAAATTGTAAATTTTTCTTTGTTGTGTTTAGATGATAATTTTTTGTGTGGTCTGGCTGACTCAAGTAAATAGAGATAAAAATGTTTGACCGCACTTCTACATGTACACATTGCTGTATTTGTTGTGACAGTAAATACTTTTTCTAGGTTTCTTTTTACTTGCCTTTGAGAATACCCAAGTCTTAATGCTGTGTCGTAGTTCACAAGAAAGGCATTACCTTCAAGCTGGTGACAAAATTCACTTGCCTGAGGTCTTACTGTTTCTTGTCAAATAAAAACTTTTAATCATCTACAATTTTAAGAGACATGAAGATTACAAATTTTTCATTTTACAGTATTAAGAAGGAGATGTTGCTCATGCAGGAAATTTTAAAGAAATAAGCCATGGTGACATAAACTCAGTCATTCATTGCCACTGCTGAAGACCTGGACCAAAACTCACTATTTGGTCCTTTCAGATGAATTTTGCAGAGGCAACCGTTAAGCCAGTTAGGTTGAAAGTAAAAAAAAACAAGCGAATTGAGATCTTCTAAAGCAGTATATGTGACTACATAAAGGCATGTATACTACATCTGTCTATTCCCAAAAAAGATACTTTGAAGAGCTATTTTCTCCTGCTGTTTGTCAGTCAAATTTTATATCATATTCTGATTGAAAGAAATATTCTGCCCTCCTAGTTAATGAGTTTGTGCAAAACTTTGTTTCATTCTGAAAGCTTTGATAAAAAGCAAACACAAAAGATTATTCCAAAGATTTATGAATTTGTAGTGTTAGAAACTCAGATTCTCCCTGTGATTGAGACGACACTCAGGTACACACTGGTACATAAATATGGACATGTAATTTTGGGACCTGAGTGTGTTGTTTGCAGAGTATTGAAAAATGCCCAAGAAGTGGTCTAGACACACAGGTGTTTGATCTAAAACATCACTCCGAGTCTAGACTCCTCTGCACTTTGGGTCTAAATCATGGTAGTGCTGAAATGGCAAGTATTACAGAGGGGATTACGTACTTTGCTGGCTATTTTCTCACCTGGAGCAATCTTCTGAGCTCTTCCTGCACCCAGGAATAGCCCAGGCAGGTCGTCTCTGCTTGTTCTGTTCACCGTGCAGGTTGTGGAGCTCCTCCCAATGCCCATGTGGCTGTGAATACTTTGAAATGCTGTGCCTGGTATGACAAAGGTTCACCTTTTTTGTTTCACCCAAGTTACTCAGTGAGTTTTATATAGCTGTCCTTGTCCTGCTGGATGAAGAGGCATTTCTGGGAGTGTCATGTGCCAGAGCAGTGGGAGAGATCTCATGACACCAGAGACACTGAAAGTGCAGAAAGACTTGTTTTATGAACCCTTTGTACCAGTTAGTGAGAGTGATGCAAGCAATTGCCTCTCATCTCCATCTCTTTTAGTTCTTACAAAATACCTTTTCTAAGAGCTCTGAGAAAGCTGGCATCCGTGGTGTCAATTTTATTAAGCCTTTCCTTAGGAGCTAATTGAACTGGGAAAGGCTGATGGCTTTATTGAGTGCTCTGCACCAGAATGCAGAGATGTTGAGCAGAGGCCATAAAGCAATGGGATTTGGTGAGTCAAGAGTCAGTGTGCAAGTGACAAGTAGTAGTGTCTGATGAGGTTTTTTTGTTATAATTTATTAAATGAATACAAGGTGATAAGGTAATATCTGTGCTGAGATGGGTGATTTTGCACAGCTCCAGCACACTCTGCCTAAGCCCACCTTAAACTACTTGGAAACTTCTCTTCCAAGCAGACTGCAGGATTTTTAAACAGCTTGTGGATCCAAGTTTCTTGCCAGACTGAAAGTTCTAGGATGTGGGAAAACACATATAGTTAAATGAGATAAATCTGTAATATATGAGCTTACAAAAAATTAAGACCTGAAAGCTACATCTGTGAAGGAAATTGTTTTGAGATATCTGTGTAATCTGGAGTTTCAGAGATGAAAGAAAAGAGGTGGAAATTAATCCAACCTTTAATGCAGCCCCAGGTCGTGGCCTCTTTTAGCTAACTCGAATGAGAACATACCATTCTCTAGTGAGCCAGTGAACTCCAGGACACAGAGGCATTTCAGGTACTTTACAGGACTTTCAGCATTACAGAATTTTGTGTTAAAGGTAACATCTGAAAACTACCTTTTGTTTTATGAATTAGTGCGAGTTCTCATGCTCTTCTGAATGCTCTTTGTCCTTTCCTTTAGAAAGCCACAGATCCAGGAACTGTTGCATTCATCTACAGGTGAATTTATTTCATTTTGTCATTAATGCAAATTCTCTTTGCACTTAAAAGCTCACTGTCACATTTAACCCTTTGGAACAAACTCACTCCTGTGGGAAATGACAACCTTTCTAACTGGGTTCCCCACAGATTCCCACTTAGATTTCTTTTACCTCACTTTTACCTCATTTCTCCACCAACTGGGTGATGAGTGAACCTCTCTCTTGTCCAGCATGTTCCAAGTTGTGCACAATATAAAATTCTTAACCCTGAAATGTTAAGTGTGCACCCACATTGCTGTGTGGCATGTCAGTTTTGCCAAACCTATACAGACCTTTAGGGATATAGCTATTGCAACACCCTTCTGGAAAAGAAAAAGAATATTTGAAGCAATGACACCTGGGCCACTGAGTTTTTAGAGAGAAAAACTATTCCATCAGTTACAGACAGGATCTAAGAGGAAGATGTGCTAGTACTTCAATTTAAATACACACTGTTTCTTGCAGTTTTTCTGTAACAACTTCAAATACGCCTTTCGTCCCAGGGTCTTCACCTGAAATATAGGCTATCATTAACAAGAGTTAAGAAAATAAATGCTGGTGGATTAGGAGTAGCAAGCTTTGAACTCCAAGGCCTCGTGGTTGAGTGCTTAAACAAACAACAGCTTCTTGATTTGTGAAGTATTTTAAAGTACAAAAACAGGGTGAAAGAACTCTTTCTACCCCCTTTTGTTTCCCCATCCAAGATGTTCTCTGCTGGCTAGGCTTGTATGCACAGCAGTACCTGAGTCTAAATACTCGTAACTTTTTTTAGTGTTATGAGAAAGCTTTGGTGTGTATGAGAAAGCTTCCCCTCTCCTCACTGATAACAGAGGCTTACTGGCTGCTGCCCAGGACTTTTGGAGGAAGTGGTTTTATGAGACACCTTGTTTCCTGCCCAATGTACTGGCAGAGCTCCAGCTCCTGCAATTGAATCTCCAAGATGTATTTGGAAAGAAAATTCCCACTTTTATTCTAGAAGTACATTCGCTTTGATTTCTGCTTGTCATTAGGTTTAGTGCATGTGGTGGAAACTTGTCAAACACTTAATGTCATTTCCTTCAGCGCTGGCTTATACCTGTCTGTGATTTTTGCCTCCCTCACAAGCTTTGCAGCTGGACATCAAGGGCTTCTTCTTTGGTTTTCTTGTCTTAATTAATTTTAAACTCTGCTTTGCTTGCTATTTTTGCTCTGTTGATATCTTTTTAACATTTCCAGGATAGTGCTGAGTAGCAGAAATTTCCTGGTAAAATATAGGCCTTGTTGGTGAAATGTAGATACTGCTGGCTACACCATTTCTTTTATTGGTTTCATTTCCTTTTACCAGAAATAACACTAAACAGCAGCAGAAGTGTGCAGCCCAGGTTTGTCTTACTGTAAAGGCTGCTCTGGGGTTGCTTTGCCTGCCCAGCCTGCATCACATCCATGGTGATGCCCCAGTGCTGGGTGTCCCATTTGGCAAATCCCCAGCAGCTTTTCTGCTGCTTGGTGTCATGCTGGGAAGATGTGTGTGGTGATAATAATCAGTGTGATTTCCCTCCATTTGCATGGGTCACTGAGATTTGCCTTTTTGGGCTATTTTAACAATTATTTGATATTTTCTATGGTGTGGGTTTATTTTTTTTCCTTCTACAGTTAATTAAAGTGGTACAATCAAGTTGTATTTGAAGCATTGTTTCTTTATTTGATCATCTCCTGTCATTCTGTTGTTTTTCAGTTTCTTAATTGCAGCATAGGATTTACAGTTAGGCAAATAAAAGCAGCAGAGGGGTAAAATTTCCCATTACTGAAGAATGGGTTTTTTAATTGAAATTCTGTGAAACTCAGTGAGTTAAAAAGGCTCATTCCTCTAACCAAATAACATGCTAGGCTTTCTATTGAAAGGAGCCATAATAATTGAATTTCCATGAAAAGAATTATTCAATATAAATGCATCCTTGCAGTGAGAGGCTCTTCAGTACTCTACATTTCATTACCAAAAGAAAGGACATTTCAGTAAGGATATATTGTATTAGCACACGATGAACAGAAATAATGTCATATTGTACCTAAGGTAAGGCTGAATTCAGGAGTTAAGTTAATTTGCAAACACATGAACTACAGAACAAATCATGTTTTACAGAGTCTTTCCTAGATAATGCAGGAAAAAGCAAGTTGGAAATCTCATGCATCTCCACAGCAGCAGGCAATTGCTCATCTTTATGAGTTTCAACATCTCTGACACATGTACTTTTCCAGGAAAAATTGATTTGCCTGAAATGTGTATTGAACTCACATCAATTAAGTGCTCCAAGTGAACCAATGATGCCAACCACAGTCCCAAAACTTCAGGATGTTTAGGGATCAAATCTATTGATTGCATTTAAAAAAATTGTTATTCTAGTATATTTAGACTAGATTGAATGTTGAGTTTAAAAATCCTTGACATGGCCATTCACTGCCTTCCTCATACATTCAGCATGTTCTTTACATCATGTTAAATATCTATATAGGTAGCATGTAAGTAACTATGGCATTTTTTAATAAAGATTTTAATCTTTATTAAGAGGACAACTTAGATTAAAAGTCCTTGGAAAATATGCATAATAATGAATTTCAAGTAGTAATAATGAAATAGTTTATATTTTGCCTTTGCAAATGCGATAATTTCTGTGCAAGAAGACAGTGCTTTCCTAATGGGTAGAGTTTTTAACAAATTTAATAGAGGTTTTAGCACATTTGAGATCTCCTCACTTTGCAGCTTCTATATAGAAATGTTGTGTTGTCAAGCTTAGAAAACATCCTAAAAATATATATTTTTTTTGTTTTGGCTTAAAACCATCTTTCTTCCCAAACCCCTGAACTTGGAAAACAAAACAAAACATGGGTCCAGAGATCAAAGATATCATGAATCTACAGATTCGTTTTTCTTTTATTTCTATGCATATCTTCCCTTCTGAATACCATGTTTCTTTCCACTTGAACAAGACCAAACTTTAATAAATTTATAGGGTCAGGAAAAGAGAGTCTGGAATTGTAGAGTCTATAGCCCCCTGCCCTTGCAGAAAAGTTTTAGAATGGAAAATTATCACTGCATGGTGATTTTCTCAGTTTTGTCCTGAATAGCATCAGTCAGTCCAAGTTTCCCCTTCAGCTGTTTTGTTTCTGTGTTGTCATGGGCTCTACAACTCCCCAGGACTGCCCTTAGGAGTCAGAAAAACAGCTTAATCTTCCTAAGCTAATGAACATGTTGTTACCAGTACATCGTGTAATAACTCCAACTCTCCACGCTGAGATTGTTTATACGCATTTTCAGATATGAGGTGCTGCTTTCTGGTCTCCTTCTTGTAGTAAATGACCAAACAAACCAGCTGTGGAAATGGCACTTGGACGTGATTTGGGAGATAAAGGTCTGATGAAGCAAGTAGCTCTGGAGAATCTCTACAGCAGGATGAGTGGAAAGCCTCCCTCATGTGACAATAGTTCAAAACAGTTGATTTTGTGCCCTGGAAGAACAGTCAGCAGAGGACTTATCTTTCTGATGAAGATAAATGATCTAAGGAGGAGGTCTGACTCTGAACAAAACACAGGCCTGGAGCTTCCTTCACCGTGCTGGCATGGAGTACATGTCCATTGCTTGAGCTCCAACAACATATCCAGATGATGTTTCTATGGTGCAGCTTTTTATTCTTAGACTATTATACTGTGCAAAGACCCACAAGATCAGTGGCAGAAGCAAAAGTAACCTACACTTAATCTACTGCATGACTCTGACGCAGGCCACAAGACTGGCTAAGTCTTGAGCAGTGCTTCAAACATGTAATACCCAATAACTTCAACAAAAACTTACACAAGCCCCTCAAAAGGAGAATTGGGGCTTTCAGACTCACGCTCCTTCAGCATAGGATGAGGGAGTGTTTAGTAAGAAAGAGCAGTAACATTGTTGTACAACAAGCCAGGCCACCTGGTCCTTTAGGTGGGATTGTACTCTGTGCGATGTTATTCCCATGTATTCAGCTCCCTTGCAAGCTCGATCAGGTGGCAAGTTGGGCGGGTCCGTGGAGAAAACAGGTCATGCCACTATTTTGAGTTAACACTGAAAGCCTAGTGCTAAAAAGAGCCATGTTTCTGGATACAGTTGCTTTATTTATTCCTAGTAACTAATATTGGTGCTGCCCATCCACAGCAAGGCAAAGCAGATTGTGGTAACAGTGGACAAGAATCAGTTAACTTTCCATTGCTGCAAGGTGGAGAATTTTTCAGATTATTTTTAAAACAATCAGAGTCAGTGCTGCATGCAGCACTGGAAAATAAAGGGTTCTTTCCTTTAATCTCTTTACCAGTTGCAATAAAAGTGGATGTCCCCTATGTTTCTCCATCTTGCCCTGGTGAGGATTTTAATCTATGGTAGAAGTGGCCCTGTTTCTATACCATGCAGTTGTCACTGACTCCTTCAGGCACTACTGACCTTGCCCGAGTTTCCAACCTGCTGGTCTCCTGCTAGTGGCAACTAGCTGAAGCCTTAAAATCCCTTTTTGTATTTCACATATGCCTGAAGCTAAACTGTTTTTGTGAATTCAAAGAAAATTAATGGTTTTCACCACTTCCAGGCCTGGTGACATGAGCATTTTTCTTCATCTTAGAAAAAAAGTGTTTTTCAAGGCATTTCTATATCAAAACAGTATTTAAAATTAAATCTATCTCACAAGACACTTTGTTATTAACAGGTTGATTAATCTGAAGCTTTCTCCCACTCCTACACACTCATAAGAAATGTTAAAATTTTACTTACCTGTCATGTATTGCAGTCTGTGTACACAGTCTTGGCTCAGAAATGGAGTAGTTAGGAAGCTGTGTATTATATTCTAACACAATTTCTTTTTGGAGATGCATATGTCATGAGTAAATATGGATGTTCATCTTAGCAGCAAAATTCTTGCACACAGTAGTAGCACATGAGTTGTCTGGTGTTTGTGGAGCTCATCAAAGACACATGTGACTTTCTCCAACATTTGTAAGAAAAATGTCAGATCGAATGCTTTGGCTACTAGTTTCACATTGCCATCTTTGTTATTTCTAATGGGTATCATTTACCAGGACTTGTGCAAACCATTTCACATTATCTTGTGTGGCATCATTGTCTCTAAATTAGGGAGACACATATTTGACAGGTGGAGTACTCAGTGGATAAGGAAGTGGCTGGAGGGTCTTACTCAGAGTTACAGCCGATGGCTTGAGGTCCGAGTGGAGAGCAGTGAGGAGTGGTGCCCTTGGGGTCAGTCCTGGGACCTGAGAAGGAAAGAGAAGGAAAACAACATTGCTGGCAGCACAGTCAGTGGGATGGAGGCAGCTCTCAGCAGGTTTGCTGACAACACCAACCTGTGTGGGGCAGTTGACATGCTGGAGGGAAGGGATGCCACAGCATCGGAATGAGATGATCTTTAAGGTCCCTTCCAACCCAACCCACTCTAAGGCTTTACGACCTGAGCAAGCAAAAACTCCTTCGGTGTGACTGTAAACTGTAACTGTGATATGATGTTATTTATCACAAGGGAATCATCCCAGTTAATTTACTGGAACTTTAATGAGGAGGGACAGGAATAGAAACTGGAGAAAGAAGTTACCTAATATTTTTTTAAAGAAAAATAAGGACTTATGTGTTCTAAAATGTTAATAACATTTTTATCAACTTATTTTTCAGTGTTTTTGCATTAGTTTTGCAGGCATGGAGCTCCTGTGAATTCATCTTTCTTTAAAAATTAACCTGGTGTAAAAAATTGGTGGTTATGCATTATCTACAAGTGACCCATCTCTAGAAAATAAGAGGAAAAGCAACTGCTTCATCCTTTACCAGAAATCATTTGGCAGTGTTAAAATCTAATGGGGTTTTCACCTGGTTTTTAGAAGTCCAAACTGAGTACAACAGAGGTTCATGTTTTCAAGCACTCAGTTCATATTAAGAAGCTAAGAGGTGAATCAGAACTTCCTGTAATGATTAATGAATAACAGAGAGTTCTGGTTCTCAATTAGATTGCTCTTTTATACCCCTCTTCTTCTCCCTCTGATTAATTAGAGTTTCCTGAAAGCACTATTTACTTCTTGGAAATTCAAGAGATGTCTGGTCAGTAGCACCATATGAGATTGTTGTCACATTATGCTGTGCTTTCAGATGCTCCTGGACTGCACTCATATTCAGAAATGTTAAATTGCATTCTCTAATTGTACAATCCACACTTATTTCTGTCATTTTACCATACATTTCCTAGAAACCTCTTCTTAGAGCTACTGAAAACAAACACCTATTTGTAAGGTAAGGACTGTAAGTCTGGCAGAAATATTAATTCAGTATGTCTTGTAACTTCGAGGCAAAGAGCTTCCTTTCTCTATTTGCTGTTCCTGATTTACATTTTTCCTTAAAATTTGAGTTGTATTACCTGTACATCTTGCCCTGTTACCTATCCTTGAAATTGCCCTTCTTACCCTTCCAGCTTCTTTTTACTCTTGCCTGCACACAATTTTTCATATCTGTGTACTCAAGCATGCTTACTCCCTATCTGTTTCTCTCTGTGCCCTCCTGGCTATCTGCTGTTTTGCAAAAGCTCTAGGTGAATCTTCCAAAAGTGAACAGGAATGATAAACCATGAACTAATAATGATAGTTAGGAACTTTCAGTCTTACACGAGCAACATTTTACGTAATCCTACTCACATTGTAAAACTGTGATCACTGCTTTCATTTCACAGGCAAGGAAAATGAGGCTGAGAGGATCAGAGAGACACACAGGATTGCATGGCCTGTCTGTGACAGAGCCAGAGTTTACATTTGGAATTTCTTAGTATCAGGAAAATTTTGGGTTTGCTGCATTACCAGATATATTGATGGCTGCAAGTGACTGGAGTAAACAAATACGTTTACAGTTCAGAAAAATTGTTAAAGTTGTTTTTTTGTATTTCATCTCTTTTTGGCAGTCTCGGGAAAGCAGATTCTTGAAAAAGGTTTTCATCACATTTAAGT
Source organism: Acanthiza pusilla (assembly GCA_036630365.1). Classification (NCBI taxonomy): domain Eukaryota; kingdom Metazoa; phylum Chordata; class Aves; order Passeriformes; family Acanthizidae; genus Acanthiza; species Acanthiza pusilla. Next base: position 10,091,967 of record JAXCHO010000053.1, read on the forward strand.
GTTTTATCTTTTGTGAAGGTGGTCACAAAAGAGACTCTGGTTCTTCTCTAAAATAATCCTTCTTTTGATCCAGAAAGTGATACAGAGTAAATGATTCCCAAAACAGCCATATGACCAGTAGCAGAGGGATGAAATCAGAACATAGGTTATGCCAACATAATAATCCTTTACTCTGGCCTTTGAAAGCCAGAGTGCTGCTTTGGGGCCTGAGAGCCTTAAGGAGATGCATTTCCTAGGAAATGGATAATACAGGGAACAGAAAGCAAAATGACCTCTAATTCACAGAAGAAATGGGAGGCATTGAGTATTTGTATTCTGTTTCCTTGACGTGAATATTGTCTGACCCAAATTATCTGTTGTCTGTATTATCCTGAATCTCCCTGAACACTACGAATGTGTTCACAGCCTTAGTTTGGGCCTGGTCCATTATGCCCAATGTGCCCAGCTATCTACTTTTAGTTCCTTCATTCCACCCATCATGAGCAGTGATACCTTTTCAGAGGAGTCTGAAGAAAACACAGTATCAGGAAATGTCCTCTGCCACACCAATGGCAGGACCAGGAGCCAGGATATTTCCGTAAGTAATGACCTATCTTGTGTAGCTTTTACTTGTTGAACTTAATTTTGCCTTGCATTTGTCCATCCCTTCTTATGTGGGATACTGAGATTCAGATGAGTAAGATCAGAGCTGTGACCCTCTGGCATTCTGCTGTGCTGTGTAGTTACATTGTGCTGCTCAGAGGAGGAAAGAGTTTCAGTGTCTGCTTTATTATTATTATTTTATGTGTATGTCCAGATTTAGCTTACAATTTCTGAAAAAGAAGTTTGTCATTAGCAAAAAAATTTATGACTCCTCTTCTTGGGCCTTAAACAGTGAAAAGAGTCTGCCTAAAGGGAGACTGGTAAAGTGGTTCACAGCTACAAGCGCTAAGTCAAGGCTGTGACTTAGACCCATATAGCACTTCTGCTCCTGGTGGATGAGTGTTTCCAGAATATTCCATCCCCCACACCCCTGCGAAGCACTGCAGTTGGTTCTGTAACCAAGGAGGGTCCTAAAGGCAGAGAGAATGTGCATCCCGTGGTGAGTGGTGGGCAGAGGGAAGAGGCAGCTCTGTCTCTGAGCACTGTGGTGGCTCACTGTGCCCATGGGAAATGCCTGGGAACCTCCCAGTGTCCAGGCCATGCTGCCAAGGGCTCTCCTACAAACCTTCTCTGAAAGCAGAACCGGTATGCAGCATACTGGTGAGGACTGGGATGCACCAGTAAATGCCTTGCTATGAACCAAGTGGACTCGCACCACAACTAGGCTATGACACTCCCCTTTGGAAAAAAATATTCTGCTCCAAAAAATACTAGGTTTCCATAAGAGAAGAAAAACAATTTGCGTGTGTAAGGTAGGACAAGAGGAAAGACTTTGACTCAAGCTCAGTTCTGAGAAGAGAAATGAGAATTCTCATTTCCTTGATGAGAATGTTGTTCATGTGATGAGGAGATGGCCTAGAAATAAAAATCAGTATGTTTTAAAGTCTATGTCAGAACTCTGATTATTTGACCTGTCAGAGGATTTTATTTTTCCTGATTTTTATATGTTCAAATATATTTGAAAACTATAATTTCTTTGGTTATTAAGGGATAAACCTTAGCAATAAGATATTGGATTTTGGGGTATTTATTTACACCTAGGACCTTCTGTGTCAGAGCTCTCAGTTCAGCACAATGGAGGAAACAAATTGCATTAGTTACTCAAAACATAAGACTAATTGCTATCACTGAATAACTTCTTATAGAGCATCATAGAATCACAGAATATGTTGGGTTGGAAAGACACTTAGGGATCGTTTCGTTCCAACCACCTGCCACAGACAGGAATATTTTTACTAGGTTGCTGAAAGCCCCATCCAACCTGGCCTAAAACACTGCCCTGGGTGTGGTATCCACAGGTTCTCTGGGCAAGTACATTTCAAGAGCATTCAACCTTTTCTTACCCCTTTTAAATATATATATATATACACACACCATGGGATTAGAGGTTGGAGTAAGCATGCCACGGCAAAATGAATTAAGGTGTGCATTCACAGTGTGCCAGCTTCTTCTTGCTAGCTGCCCCTGTACGTGTTCCTACACCACAGTAATTGTTTGGGAATGAATGGCTCAGGGGAATGGGTGAAGCATCTTGCCTCTAGTGAGCAGTGCTACCAGGCAGGAGCGTGCACCAAGCACATGCTTTGGGCTCGTGAGGCCACTGAGGGCTACTCTCACAGTTGATACTTCAGGATCTTGTTCAGTTGCGTTTAAGTCTTCATTTCCTAACTGATCACCTCTGCTTTCAGTAATGCTCTCTTTCCTTCTTAGACCAGGTGCTATTAATATGCAGGAAGTAGAGGCTCACACCATAACAGCTGGAGAGAGTTCAGTTTCCAAACAGGGGCAAGTGAAATTCCTATGCATGCTAAATAGAGAAGACACCGTGGTCTGTACTGTAGTCTCTTTGCTCTGTCTTAGGCTCACTTGTGAGCCAGTGATTTTTCCGAGGCATGCCCTCCATATTGCAGCTCACACAGAAATAAATTTCCCTAGCAGGAGGAGTCAAATCTGTTGAAGCATAATAGTGTAGACCTAGGAAAAAACCATCCAGGTATCATGCAAGTTGATGTGTAACCTGACAGATAACCAACTTTTTCAAAGAACACCATTCACTGGAGCAGTGCTTGTCACTGTGCTTCACTAACATATTTAAAGACCCTTTTTCTACTCTCCCATGCTCTACCTTAAGCCTGTTTTCCTCCTGGTGGTTGTCACAGCGGACACCCATGCCAGCTGATGACCAACAGTTATATGATTCTAAAACACGTGCTGAGTTGGCTACTTGTAGTAGAAAAATAAGATACCTAGTATTTAAAAACATCACATGTTTAATTTCAAACCTCAATAATTCTAGATCCTTTATATGCTTCAAGCTTGTGCATTTCATTTTGCTTCTTTAACTGTAGTCATTTGCAGTCCTCTTTGCTGAATGTTTTCCATATTGATTTCAAATGATCTCACCTGTTTCTTGGGATAATTTTGAGCTCTGGTCCTGTCTTTGAGAAAGCTTACATTCCTCCTGTGGTCATGTTTTTGGAAACTGTGACGAACACTGAGTAGGACTGCATCATGTGAGCTGTTAATGAAAGCTGACATGACAAGATGCAGGACCAGCCACTATCTGACCTGCCCATCTCTATGCCTGTGCCGTACACATTTCTGCAACCTTAATCCTTTAGTGTCAAGCAGTGTGCAGACACTAAACAAAACAACTTTGTAGACTGGAAGAACTTGCTTTTTAAGTAGAAAAAAGGCAACAGACTGATGGAACAAACTACACGGGGAGCACAGTATGAAATTTTCTGCTTGTAAAATGGTTTCCAAACAATTGCACACTCGATAGGGAGAGTACTGTTCCACCAGAAGAATTGGTGTGGCTGTTCCCCTTGAGAAATGACAAGTCACAGTTATGTGCAAATGGCAGTGAGAGGAGAAAGACGTTTTCATATGGAAGAAGTTTTCTATCCATTTCTGGCATGGTGCAAAAGATAATACTCCCACTTGGCAAGAAGAAGAATTACATTCTCCTTGGAAAAAAAATCAGGGCTGGGTGTGCCAGCTATGGTCTTTGCTGCATGAAAAAGAACAGAAATTTCTCTGCTGGTCTTGAATAGAAAACATGATGAGATGTTAATCATTCGTTGCTGGAACTTGTTAGACTTTAGAGAAGGAAAATAAGTGATGAATGGAAAGAAGGTCAGGATCATTTTGGTTCTGGAATTTGTTCTGCATATCTAGTTCTAAAGGGGGAAAATAGCCATGGATCTGACAAACAACTTTTCATGCCAAAATGTGTGTGCCTCCTTTTTCTGTAGGTTTGGGAAATGTAATTTGTTGATTTCTGGCAAAATGCATAGCATAGAATTAATAACTTTTACAGTGTTGCAATATTAAAAAAAAAAAAAAGAATCCTATCCATGCCTTAAATGCTAGAAAGGGCACAATGTTCCAGAATCTAACAGAAGCTGAGTGGCCTCTTCATCCATACCATGGCTATATATGGCCCTGGATGTAAAATGGAAAGAGCATATGGGATAGATACGTATGTAGCAAAACAAATAACACGTGTTACTACTCTACTGCTGAGATCCATTCATCCAACACAATATCAGATTTGGGGGTGTTGCCCCTTGAGTCAGAAGAATTACTCAGTGTGAATAATAGAGTGGAGTCTAGATCACGACTGGTGAAAAGCTACTTGTTGCAGAAGTTACTTGCTTTGCTGGAATGGACCATGTGAAGAGGCAATGACAGTTTTAGTGAAAATGATGCATAGGCTGTGTTGGATTAAAAGCTCTGCTTGAGAATTATTTGTTTTCCTGACTAAAGTTCTTCATATTTCCTGGATGATGCAGCACATTGCATGAGGCATTTTGTCTTATGCAATTTCATGTCACATTACACAGCTGATGCAGCCTTATGTAATTATGCTGGCATATGCTGAAAGTTAAACAAGAGGAAACACGTGTTTCTGAATGGCAAGATATTGTAGTAGAAATAATCTTTCTTTTTTTTTTTTTTTCCCCCCACAGTTGTGTTGGTTGGCAGAGAACAAAGACCTAGACTTTGTGATGACAAAGCAATAAGACGTGGGAAGTGATGACATTGGAGTGATTGGAGTGAATTATGCATTCACGGCCAGACTGAACAGGGAAGTGCTTTGCCCTGTAGTGTTGAGAGATCAGCACCACTGAGGCTACTGCTGTCTTTCCATGTCTCACAATGGGGAAAAAATTCCTACCTACTTGCTAGCTAGGACCTCACTGCCTGTGTCTGACCCAGGGCCCTATTTTAAGAATATGCAATACAAAAGTTCAGTTAATTGCAAAATTAGTGACATTTCCACAGATGAAAACATTCTCTACGTGTCTAAGTGTTTCTGTACTACTCAACATGTTTTCTTCTGTCTTCTGTTCCTTTGACTGTCCTTCATTCCTGATTCCTTACTGGCTTTCTCCAGAAAGCCTGACATTGAGTGCTTCTGCCATTGTTCTATTTTATACAGAACAAAATGTCCGAAGTTAGAAGACAAGTAATTTTCTTGCAGCAGCAACAAATTGCTCTATAACCCTTTCTTCTTCACATTGCCCCCCCAACTCCTAATCACTGTTAGACATGGATGCTCTTCCAGTAAAAAAGACAGAAGCTGTGTGGCTTGCTGATTCAAGAGGCTAAGTAAAATGCAGGATATCAATCAAGAAATTAACCTGAACACTTACTGGAAAAGGTATTTAGTCACACATCATGTGAGGTGCTGTTTTTCACAGTTTGCATTATCAGTGACCCAAGTACTTTATAAAAATACAGATGAAAGCCAGTGTTCTTTTTCTAGCAAGTACTTAGCCAGATGGGGAAGGGAGTATGAAACTAAATTGTAATATAAAGGCTAAATTAGAGCTGCACTGTGTGGTTTGTGATGTGTAGCTCCAGGAATGCCAGGGTTGCATACCTTTCTCTGAAAGAGTACCTTTGAACCCAACATTTTCAGTCCCTTGAGTTTGTGGAGTTTTCAAACATGCTACATACAAGTAAACAGCAAGTTACATAACTAAATCTCAAGCATCAGTGGTATATAATACACAGGCATCCCACAAAGATCCATTCCAGGGCCAGATATTTCAGGTCAGACTGGTAAATACGATTGCCAGGACCGTGTTTAGGCAGGGAGTCATAGGACTTTCTCGTGTCATACAAAGTTTGGGCAGCCTGTATTTAGGCCAGCCTTTGACAGAATTATGTGCGAATTACCATTTTTTTTGTGAGCTTGCTTCACACAGGTGTAAAGAGGTGTATTAGGAATACGTATGTTGCGTCCCCTCTTAGCATAGCAATGTCTGCTTACACGTCCTTAATCATCTTCCTCTCATAAATCTCCCCTGAGATATCTTCATCTTCATCCCAAATACTCTTTCCACTTCACCTTGAGGGTCTGCTACTCATCTTGCGAAACACTTAACTCCACAGAGCGTCTCCTGATAGCAGCCTTGTAACAGGGAGCATTCCAGGCTATGGGAGGGCCATGGCCCACTCTCCCACTGTGCCGCCCAGCATGCAGCTGCTAGCTTTTCTCTCCCACTTAACAAAATATATATGTTTAGTAGCTCAAATCTCATTGAAAAATCCCTAACAGTAATGCCAAATTGCAAATATCCCTTTAAGAGGGCACTGTTCCTGGATAAGGGAGACCCACTATACCCCGACATCCCAGCTTCTGATTCCTTAGTCCTCCCTCAATGGTGCTCTTTCCTTTCTGCTGGAATACTTCTAAAAGTCACACTGCTAGGCCTCTGAGGGCATTGTTCAAAAATTGGGTCTTAAGACCTGCATAAAGCATAGTCAAAATCAAAATTTCTGTCCTGTATGAAACAGGACTGCTTCATATAGGACAGAAGCAGAAAACAGGACTGCTTCCATACAAAACAACAAGGATTGAGTGCATCCTCAGCAAATCTGCAGATGACACCAAGCTGACTTGAGCAGTCCTGACACCAAGGATGGGATGCCATCCAGAGAGACCTGGAGAAGCTTGAGAAACGAGACCATGGGAACATCATGCGGTTTAACAAGACCAAGTGCAAGGTGCTGCACCTGGCCAGTCCTGGTGTCAGTCCAGGCTGGGGAATGAACAAAGGGAGAGAACTTGGGGGTGCTGTGGGTGAGAGGCTGGACATGACCCAGCCATGAGCACTCCCAGCCCAGAAAGCCAAATGTGTCCTGGGCTGCATCCACAGCAGTGTGGGCAGCAGGGCCAGGGAGGGGATTCTGCCCCTCTGCTCTGCTCTGCTCTGCTCTGCTCTGCTCTGCTCTGCTCTGCTCTGCTCTGCTCTGGTGAGACCCACCTGGAACACTGCATCAGCTCTGGGGTCCCTGCACAGGAAGGACATGGACCTCTTGGAGCAAATCCAGAGGAGGCCACCAAGATTGATCAGAGTGATTGAGCACCTCTCCTCCTATGAGGAAAGGCTGAGAGAATTGGTGTTGTTCAGCCTGGAAAAGAGAAGGCTTCAGGATGACCTAATTGCAGCCTTCCAGTACCTGAAGGCAGCCTAGGAAAAGCATAGGGAGGGACTTTTTACAAGAGGATATATTGACAGGACAAGAGTGAATGGCCCTAAGTTGAAGGAGAGTGGGTTTAGATTAGATATTAGGAAAAAGTTCTTTACTGCGAGGGTAGTGAGGCACTGGAACAGGTTGCCCAGAGAGGCTGTGGATGCCCTATCCCTGGAAGTGTTCAAGGCCAGGTTGGATGGTGCCCTGAGCAACCTGATCCAGTGAAAAGTGTCCCTATACTCAGCTGGGGAATTGCAACTAGGTGATCTTTAATGTCCCTTTCAACCCAGACCATTCAATGATTCTATGAAAAAGTTGGAAAAAAAAATGTTACTGTGTAGTGAAAAGTTCTGAATGAGTGATTCATAATTAAAATGCTTCACTTAAGTCTGTTGAAAGTGTAACAATACATTTCATTTTGAGTAATTTCAAAAATAAAACCACACTTCCTTAGAGGCTTCTTTTCTCTCAGCAGTTGCTGTACATGTCTGCGCCCTTATTTCTTCCATGAGTTTGAGTGTAGAAACGCATTTCCCCAGGCACAAAGTGGCCTCTCCCACTGTGGTTGATGCTTATGAACATTTTTGATTTTCTCAAACCTGCATTTTCTCTTGAAAGTAGAATTCCTGTCTGTGTCTACCAGTCATCCCCTCAGGCCCTTTCTGAGTCTTTACCCACAGCCTCTTTTTCACCCTTCTCTCTCACTACCTCCTTATCTTGTGGCATGGTTTTGTTTGAGGCTGTGTCTTGCTAAACCCCAGCAGTGATGTCCTTACTGTCCTGAAGGAGGAAACCACATCTCAGTGCTACTGCTGTTATTTGGTGCTGCATTGTTGTAGAATGTTACGTACATCCAATATTCCACTAGTGCCCCCGGAAGGCTTTCACCTGCCTCTCCTAATTCAGAAAAAAGTGCAGTAGGTGTCTTTGAGGACTGAAGGTAGATATATTAACAATAATTCCCTTCAATCTTCCCACTTCAGCTTGATTTTTTCCCCCATTTACATCTGGTTTTCACTGGTAATACCTCAAGGAACTGTAAAAAGATTCTGGGCATGCACCCAAGTACGCATCCTGTTCTCCAGTAGTCTCCCACAGCCTGAAAGCCCAGATGGCCAGTTCAGCTTTCTGTTCAGGGACTGAGCAAGCCAGCTTTGCTCTGGGACAGGGTGATGTAACTACAGCTCTCTGTCCCTGAGCAGCAGGGCGGGACAGGTTTAGTGTGCCACAGGCACTCAGCCACCCTTAACCTCTGCCCCTGCCATCTCTTTGGACTCTTTGGCTCTGAGCATTGCCACAGCCTCGTGCAGAGTCAGGCTCTCGGTAGAAGGACGTGCAGAGGTGAGCTGCAAGGCCCAAGGGCACATCCCTGAACAGCCTGGGGTAGGCAGGGACAGTTACAGATGGTCCAAAATCAGGTTTGCCTGAAGATGACAAAAGGGTTTGTGCTCTTGGCTGTGTCATCTGCCAGCTGGCAGATCTGCACAGCATGGTATTAGTTTCACCACTTAGGTTAGGATGTAGGACTTTCTTTCCCTCCTGGTGTGCTGGCTGTGCTCGCAGCCAGGGACTGTACCACCCAATGAGATCCCACTGCGGTTTGCAGATGGTGCCTGGGTCACCCAACACAACACAGAATCAGATTGGGAAGCCCCATTTGATGGTATTTTCCACAATCACATCTGTTTGGGACACGTTAATAAACCGACTGTTTCTGCTTCTGTTACTTTTTTAACATGTTTAGAACTGACAGATTTCTTGCTTTCTCCCCTTTGTCAGCTCTCAGAAGTGTATGGAGGCCATTTCACTATCTGTCTCTGAAATTCCCACAGCTGCTTTTAATTACTCATTATTTTCCTAAAAGTAATTTTTCAGATTGTATTTTTTTTTAGTCATATGATATTTACACCAAATTCACAACTTAATTAAGACTGCCACCCTGAAATAATCTGATAGGTTCCATTCTAGGTTTTGTCATACCAATATTGTATGTCTAGTCTCCTGCAAAACCTAGTATAAATTCCAAGACATGTTCGTCCTGACATTAACTGGAAATATAAATATGTCCCATGTATAAACTTAACCTTTTCACCTGTTCACACAGGATTTAGTAAACCCATCTCCTGGTCACAGGCAGGAAAAATGACTCTGTTTCTCTCCTCCATTTACTTTACATTATACAGGAACCTGTAAATAAATAAAACCTGTAGGAGGCAGCTGTATTCTCACAGCTCACTCTCTGGGCTTATTGCTTTTTCACTTTGTTAATTAGTGTATTTAACTATAATTAAAGAGCAATTTTCAAGTGATACATGAAATAGTGCATCTTCCAGATTTCTTGAACCTCCAATGGCCTTGTCCTTACTGAGTTGATACCAGAAGATGCTGTGCAGGCCATGTACATATTTAATGTCCACAATTTTCACTTGAGTGCATAATCCCTTGCAACATTTTTGTTCCATCTGTATGGAATCTCTCGGGGGTGTGGGGGCTCCTGGAGCCACTGCTGGCAGGCTTCTCCACACAAGCCCATGGAGAATAAGGCAGCCATGTGAATACATCATGGTGTGGGCACTTTTGTTTGAAATTTAAGTTCATTTGATATACAGCATGTTTTGCAGAGCTGGGTGATTTCTTTCCTCCTGCAGCTGTTGCTGATTTATCCACCAGCATTAGCTGCATTTCCACCAGCATTAGCTGCATCCTTGGGCCCCACTGAGGGTTCTGTCATCCCTTGGGGTACTTCTTGAGACAGCACTTGGGGCTGCTGCCCTTCTGGACCCTGGCCTTACCCGTTTCTGGGCAGATGCTGCTGTTCATCTCCTGCTTCACTCTGATTTCTCTTCTAGTTACACTGTGTTTAATGGGTGAAAGGGGTCTGGAATGAGGATGACCAAGAAAATTCAGAGCAAAAATGTGAGTGAATTTTAGAATGTTCTGATTTGGAAGGGACCCAAGAGGATCATTGAATTGCAATACTGTGCTCTTGCTCAGCCATTGTTCAATTGAAATATATTTTGTGAATTGTTTGGCCAAATAATATTTATTTAGAAGGATAAAAGTGAAATGCTCAGCAAACATTTCACAGCTTCAGCAAGCCCTGAGCAAAGGCTAAGCAGCAGAAGACTGTCTTTTCCTGCTTCAGATCTTTGAATATTCTCTCAAATCCTTTCAGATTTGAGACAGTCTGTAGCTAAAACAGTTTTTAACAGTGAAAGAAAGAAAAATGTAATTGTGGACGCAGGCCAATCTTTCAAAGGTTCATATTCTGCCTCAATCTGGAGAAATGGGTACAGATCTGTCTGTGATGTACATGTTTGTCTGACAGGGGCACATGCAATGAACAGATGTTATCTTCTATTGAGGAGATACACTTTAAGGGGCAGATTTTAAACAATGGTCTCTTTTTTTTCAGCTGCAAATGTGGGTATCAGGAATTGCAGGAGCTTGACAAGCACAAGACGTTGAAGTATGTGATTGTCCCTGCAGGCAAAGTACTCAGACACTTAAATTATAGGAATTACTTCATTGTTATTTGTGGGTGCAAACGTGGATAGGTAATGCCTGATGAAAACCAAGATTCTCAGGCTTTACTTTGATTGCATTTGCCCATGGAAGGTTCTCTTTCATTTTTACTGATCCCACGTTACCCATTGGTACCTAGAGCCCTGGTAAGTATACTGAAGATTTATGTAGGACCCGGCATCAAGCAACTGACGAACTCGATCCTATACCATTGCCCTTGTCTTGCAGGAAAACTCAATTATTCTAAATGGCCGGTCAGCTGTATTTGTCCATCGAGAAAGAAATCCAGAGAGGGAGGAGAATAATGCATCATGTGCATTAACAGACCTGCAGATATCTCAGATATGACACCTGCATTATACCTGAAATGGACCTTTCCAAAGACCTCCTGGGATGATTGAAGGATACTGCTCCAACTGTATTCTGCTTCCTCATATTTATAATTTTGCTAAATTTAAAACCACCTTGAATTCTTGTATTCAAAACCACAATTCTATTCAGGCCTGTTTTTATATTTGTCCTTACTGTATGGTATGCTGACTTGGCTGTCTTCATTGCTTTCCTCATACCTCATCTTTGTTGAACTCAAAATGTCCACTAAAGCTGCTGACTGCCCTGGTAACGTTTCACAGAGATGTGTGGAATTCATATCAGAAAAAAAACCTATTTGATTTATTCCAGAGAGGAATCACAGAACCATAGAATTGTCTAGATTGGAAGGAATCTTGAAGATCGCTTCATTCCAATTTCCCTGCCATTGGCAGGGGCACCTTCCACTAGACCGGGTTACACAGAGCCCCATCCAACCTCACCTTGGACACTTCCAGGGATGGGACATCCACAACTTCTCTGTGCGGTCTGTCCCAGTGCTTCATCACCCTCACAGTGAAGAATTTCTTCCTAAATCAGAAGCAAAGTGATGTCATGGGCCACTCATCCTACAACACAGCAGTGTGCCACCAGTGCATGGACACTTGCTGAGAGCGTTGTGATACGCTCAGCAAGTATACTCACATCCTTCATAGTCATACTTCGTATGAATACCAAGAGAAACAAAGCAGTCCTGTCCTTTGTGAGTGAGCTTCTCTCTGAGGCATTGGTGGATGCGTTGTGTTCAGTAAGTGTTGCTGGCTCTTTGGCAGGTGGTTCAGTACACGGCTGATGTCTTCTGCAAGCAAATGGGATTCATCCTGCAGGTGAATGATGGTGTGTTGCCCCCACAGAGCTCACTGCATAACCTCTACCAATAGATAACCACCTTCAAGTGAGTTGAATAACCTGTGTGCCCCATGGGCTCTAAGACTTATGGTTCCATTTGAAAAGAGAAAGCAGGAGGGCTGTGAAAGAATCATCTCTGTTCTCATTGCCTCACCTCACTCATTTTATCCCCTTTAAACTGCATATCATTTTTTTGTCACAGACAAATTCTTCCTAAGGTGTCTGGGTTTGCAAAAGATGTATTCTCTATTGACTAGAAGCAACCTCTGGGGAGATCCGTACAATAAGTACAATTAGTACAACAAGTTCAATCAGCTCTAGCAAGATCAGCAGGAGGAAAGAATAAACTGAAGGAAGGCAATCAGTATTTTGGGTAGGTGTTAAAATAGTCTCATCACTAGTGACTCATGGGTAGTGATGTGAAAATTTTCTACTCCTGAAGGTAGCAATAAGCACATCAAATAATACTAGCTTTTTCTGAATTCAATGGTTTGTGATGTCAGGGTGGATAGCTCAGCAGATACTGACATAATATAAAGTAAAATAATGAACCTGAAGAATTTAGTTGTTCTATTTCACCTGTTATACACCTGCATAACAGGTGAAATAAGACTGCACTGATAACCTTCAGCTGTTTTAAGAAGAACAGTAAAGACCAACAAGATGCAGCTCAGTTTTCTCATTACTAAACATGGTCAGTGCTTTGTTTTGTGGGTATTGTGCTGTTGTCCAGCTTTTACTACTTTTGATGCTACATAGTAGTGTGAACATTGTAACTAATAGACATTCAGGGGACTGCATGTCACAAATCAGTCTTTGCACCCATTTGCTTGCCGTCCTACCTCTTGAGTTGGATGTTCTATGCACAGAGTGCAGTGAGCTGTGTGACACATATTGTGTGGTACCCTGGCAGTCAAGAGGATGTGCTCAGGGCTGGAAGCAATGGGAATGCAGCTGCAGTGATGACAAGGGTTTTGCAGGAATTCAGCATCCCTCTTGTCCTGTCCTGACAGAGATGTGCAACTTGCATGGCAGTAGGGAGTATTCAGTGGAGGGACTATATCCTATTTACCTTGACTCTCCTAGGAAATCTATCCTGTTAAGTGTGTCAGTGCTAAGGTATTTTTCTTTTGGTTTTCCTAACCATCGTCTGCTGTATTCATAAAACTAAGGCAGTATCACAGAATGAGAATAATAATACAGTGAAGTGATTTTTTTTTTTTTTAAAGAAACCTGCTATATTTGTGGATTTTGATTCTTCCCTTGACATGTTTCAGGTAGTGTTATTGTTGCTCAGGTTACAGCACTTGTGCTGCTTTGTTAGACAAGCCAAACAACACCTCGTCTTTTTTTTTTGGTTAAATGTGTTGAGAAGAAATACAGAGCTTTATAAGGAAGGTGGAGCTTAACTGATAGTCAGTACCATTAACAAGAAATCCAGTGCAATATATCTGGGCATAAAGTGCTGCTTCAATTTCACTAGTTGCTGTAAAAAAGTTTTGTTAATTAAGACCAATCCTGTGTAACTCTGCAATTACATTCAGGAGCTTGTCTGGATTTGGAGTTAAAATATTGATCAGGCAAGGGTCTTAATTATGTTCAAAATGCAAAGCCTATAAAAGTCTATAGAAGAGCTGTCTGGGAACCTTTTTGATTTCCAATGAGTATTTGCTCTGGCACCTTTCTGCAAATTGTTCTTATCCTGTGTCTGTGGCTTCTGCCACCTGATCGCACCTGGTTTACACACCCAAGACAGCGTGCACACCACACGTGAAAATCGTGCACGGAACTGCAAGAGGAAGCAGAGGTGCCACAACAAGTCTTGAACTGCAAATGAGACCGATTTGTGATAAATACACTTTGCATGCAAAACAGCAAAACATACACCAGAACTTTTTTCCAGGGGACAGTGTAATTCAAAAATAATGAGTAGAAGAAAACTTAGATGAATGTGTATGTCTGTGATATATGCCTTTGTCACCAAGTTGAGAGCACATCTGTGTTGATTGCTCAGCTGATGCACAGAGCATGACAAGGCTTTGTCTCCATCCCCTCCTTGCTGCACTGTAACACACCTTGCATAAATATGCCTTTGTGTCACCTTCTCATACTCCCACCCCACTTCTCACACATCTCTGTGACTCCTTATGGAGTTTATCCTGGTTCTGAACTTAGGTAAAAGGAAAAACCAAGCTACTTCCTGAAATAAAAGACTGCAACAATTGAAGGTGGCGAAGGACATGGAGAGGAAGCCTTATGAGGAGCAGCTGAGAACACTTGGCTTCTTTAGCCTGGAAAGAGGAGACTGAGGGGAGACCTCATTGCAATCTACAGCTTCCTCACAATAGGAAGCAGAGGAGCAAGCACTGGTATCTTCCCTCTGGTGACCAGTGACAGGACCTGAGGGAATGGCATGAAGTTGATTTGGGGAGGTTTGGGCTGGGTCTTAAGGAAAGGCCATTCAGCTGGTTGGGCACTGGAAGAGGCTCCCTGGTAAAGTGGTCACAGTGCCACCCTGGCAGAGTTCCAGAAGTGCTCTCTCAGGCACACAGTGAGATTCTTGGGGTGTCCTGTGCAGGGCCAGGAGTTGGACTTAGCAGATCACAGAATATTCTGTGTTGGAAGGGACTCACAATGATCATCATGTCCAGCTCTGAAGTGAATGGCCCATACAGAGATCAAATCCACAACCCTGATGTTATTAGCACCAGGCTCCAACCAGCTGAGCTAATCTCAGGGTCACTTCAGTGATCCTTGTCAGTCCCTTCCAGCTCAGGACACACTAACAGTTCTGCAGACACATTGTGAGGAGGCCGGGGAAGGAAGTCACCTGGACCCCTGCAAGGTTTTGGGTGTGAATACAAGCATTTGGAACTGTCAAAAGAATCTTGTGTGGAGGGACATGAACATGTCTGTGTGTATGTTTGGTTGGTCTGAGAGAGTCAAGCAGAGTCAAAAGAAACATGACAGAAGTGCACACAGAAAGAGAAGGCAGTGAGCAAAAGCTGAAAGCTTTGGGTGTGATACCAGACAGAAAAACACTTGAGACTCTGGACAAGGAAGCTACTGCCTATTTTTGGATTTCTAGTGCCCTGAAAAAAATTGTGCATTGCCAGCTTCTTTCAAAATAAATAAGATTGCAACCATATCAAATGTATAATCTAGTTCTCCTGGTGGAATGAGTTTGCAAGATCTTGAATATCAAGAACATGAGTCATGCATTCAGATATTGATGAAAGCTTTGAGTGTATGTATTGATAATAGATATAGATTAATTTTGTTGAGAAAGTTGACTGCAAATCTCATGGGACAGGGTTTTCATGTTCAATTTCTCATAAATACTGTCACTGTTTATAAGGACTTTACATGCAAACTTTGTATTTTGAAACTTCCTATATACTGGAATTAATAAAATTACTAAAGCAACATGCTGTTTGCCTTTCTGATCTTGCCGTCCTTTACCCCGAAAAATCTTCATTATGCTTTGAGGATCTTATAAGTTCTGTTCCCTTATAATTACTTTGTTCAGTCTTACTTCTTACAAATCAAGCTTTCTATTGTTCTCAGAGAGTTAGATAACATATTCCAATGTATTGTTTGGTTTTGCAGGCACCAGAGACATTTTTAAATGAGACAGCAACATTTCAATAGGCATGCTTTTCAGGGCCTGCTTCTAAATGCCACCAGATTGCTCTGAGCTATGTAATTCTACCAGCAACAATAAAAAATTACAAAGCAATTTCCATCTGACCATGTGCTACCACTTGGACATTTCATGATGCTCCTGCAAGTTTGATTCCTGTGTCCCTATTTTAGAAGAAGATTACTATAGAGATTCATGCCATATATTCAGATATCCCCTTGATTTTTTGTTCTCAGATTTCAGATCCTTAATTACAGAAGGCTAAAGTATGCTAAAACATGTTTTTTAGAAGAGTAGAGCATCTGCAACTTGAAAGAAAATTATATTATATTTAAGGTAATTTCTTGCTTCTGTGTGTCCTAAGGTCCGAGCTTGTGTAACTTTTACCTGAATTCATTTTACATTACAGTTATAACCCAGATTATAGATCCAGCATGTTCCCAGCTAGCTTTCCTCTGGGTTCTTAGACAGAAGGAAAATGCTCCAGTCCTTTTTTCAATTATTATAATTGTCAGATCATATGTTGTTATTGGTTCTTGCTTATGTAGAACAGTTACGTTCTGTGTTATCATAAAATGTTTCATGCTAATCGAATAATATTGTGGAAAATAATTTCAGTAAATGAACCTCGAAGACAAATATTAAGATATAAACCTGTCATTAGAATCACTCTCCATTTCTCAAGATTCTGGTTTTACTTCTTTGGAAGCTCGTGTGCACTGAACTGATTACCCCAAAAAGTGGTATTTCATATTCAAGAATACGCTGTAGGTGAAATACTATGAAGGTAAAAAGCACAAGTCAATCAGGAGAAGAATTGACTTGAATTGACAATATATACCTAGATTGTATGAGATCAGTGCCAATGATTTAAACACAATGGCATTTTCCAGGCTGTAAGCCAAAGGAATACTTTGGAAGGCATGTTGCAGAGTTTGTGTTTACAGTCTATAATAGGTTAATGTTCCCTGATGGCTGTGACTGCTGAGTGAAGGCTGGCAGAAGCTACACTCCAAAAGGCAATGGATACAACAAAATGTTCCCATGGTCTGAAGTGAACTTTCTCCTTATGAGCAAGTGGGCAGAGAGCTTAATTAAGAGTCTGCTGCAGGAAAAGTGTGCCTTGTAAGTGCACAGTAATCTCACAGGGGCACGCGTTAGCATCTTGAGCCAAGCGTGATATCAGTGCCATAATTAAGGCCCTCACCTCAGCTTTAGGAAATGCTGTGATAACAGCACCACATGCTTAGCATGGAATATGCTGTAGCCCTACTGAATGAACAAGCACTCAAGGGAACGTGATCTGCAAACAGTGTGGAGTTGAAGCAGGATCTTTCACACATTGTCTGCAAGGGAACTTTCCATTTATTATCTGTTGTAAACAGCTTCTCCTTACACTGTCTAAAACCTCTGTTGGAAAAGTTGGTGAGGAGCTCCTGGACATCGAGACTTGTTAATACTCTTAATGCGGTTAACACCTGCTAATACATAAGAAGATAAAAATGAGTCATAGTGAATTGACTTTTCACACAGAAATAAATGATGATGAGTTTAACTTCCTAATTTAAGACTGATTGTGTATCCCACTGTTTTGTAAAATGTCCATTGGCCCCTGTGGTCATATTGGCTTACCATTCTTATTTATAGGCTCTGTGCACAGTGATGCAAAAGCAGAGCAGGGCAAAACAAGAGGTTTATTCCTCTCGACCAATGTGATTGGTCTGTTTAATACGTAGAAAGCAACTAATATAGACCATATCCACAGAAAGGGAATATCCAGTATGGAATACCCAAATTTTGTATATACATTGTATATGTATGTGCATATACATATATGAGTATAAAGTGAATTAAAGAAATCAATCAACTGCCTGCTGACTTAGAATATCAAAATATTTCTGAAAGCAGTGTGAAAACCTACAGTGGTGATTAAACATATTAGCAATTTTATGTGGTGAGATTTCACATGGGACTCAAACTCCTTGAACGGTTTAAATTTTCCTCTTGTTCATGTAAATATGGCTGCTTAGCCATTTTCAAAGTCTGAGACAAGAACTGCTCCAAGTTTCTCACCAATTTAAGCAAAATGAGTCATGAAGTGGTAGAAGTGGGCTAGTAGGAGCTGAGAGTGGTGTGAATGGCTCTGAGGGCAGCAAACAGGAATTTGCAGTGAAGATGGTGAGCCATTTAGCTGTTCTGAGCTGGATATTACAACTCATTCTCTTCATTAAGCCAGATTTGGACATATTTGCTTTTTTCATTGGTCACATTTGGCAGAAGTTTTCGCAGCATCGGAAAGGTTCCAGAAACGTTTTTGTGCAGATTTGTGAAAGTATCTTTCAAGGTTCATTGATATTAATATTGCTCTGAATGTGTCTACCTAGCTGTTTATGAGACATATTCTATGCAGTTGCCTTTTGCTGCTTTGATGGCATATGAAAGACATCCTGAAGTTGCCTGCTGTCACAGCAATTGCAAGCACAAGTGTTGTTACTTCTCGGTATTTTTATCATGAATTTAACAATATGTGGTGTTTCCATCAGACCCTTAGAATCTTGAAGGCTTCTGGAACTTTTGGTTTTGACATATGTGCAAAGAGAAGCTTAACAACACATGTTTGTAGGGACCTGAAACGCTTAACGCTTCCATGCCTTTTTCAAATTGTTTAGAAGTTAGGGCCCTTACAGGAGGGTTGATATAGTCAAGGCTGTAGTAATGGGCATTATTTTACTCTGCTGTTCCATCCTTCCCCCATCATTCTTGGCCATGGGTTTACCTTGCCTTTTGTGTAATTTAGGGTATTTCCGGTCTGGATTAGATCTATGGCTTTGTGATTTTGTGTGAAATCTTAACAGGTTGTGAGGTCTTGGAAAGGCCTTGTAAGTACTGAGAAAGTTTTGAGATTAGATGTTTACCCCCTTCGAATGGTCCAAAATCTAGAGTTTTTAGAGGGTATGATACTTCATATTATAGCTGTCAGAGACCTACTTGCTGATAAAATACCTCACAGTGGAAGCAATTGTTCAGCTTCAGCATAGTGAAAATGAGCTTTCTGTTAGAAAAACACAAAACCAAACCAGATTTGGGCTATTGGTAGTTATAATGCCTTTCAAAAAAATCCCAAACACTTTTGTCCCCAATTAAAATTTCATTTCCTTAAATATAGGGTGATCCTGAATGTGTGACAGATACAAGAGCAGCAATTCAGTAGAGCTCTCTAGCTGATTCATGTTTGCAACACAGCCTTTGTGCACACAAAGGTACTGCCAGTGCGTGTTTCTCTTATGACATTTATAAAACAAGATTTTGTGCTAATGATTCTGTGTGTGCACTCTTCAAAATGTCCCTACAACAACCTCGTCCTTATGTGTTTATATGAAATTTATGACTACAGAACCCATCAATTTTTCCTCAGGCTGGAAACTATGGTGCAGCATGTGTTCAGAAATAGCAGATCTTATCTGGTAGGATTAGCAGACAGTAGGATGAAAAACAGAGTTCTTAGTGAGCTTACATCTGCTTTACTCACTTCCTGCGCTGCAGATTGCTGCAGGTCAGGATCAGTGATTTGCAATCAGCCAACGCAGAAGGCACTCAGAGTTGAGTGAAAGACTTGACGAAAAATGGATAAATTACATGTTCTTAGAGTACACTTGTAAGGGATCAAATAAACTTAGAGAAAACAGTATGAAAAAGAAATTGCCTCTTTTAATAGTGATGACAGCTGCTGAAGGTAGCCTGTTGGCTTTTCTGTAATATCTGTGAACATTGGAATGGTGCATTAACTTTCTTACTTTCTGCTGCACAAACACAAAATAAAATGAAGGCTGCTGTGGGAGGCAAAGCAAATGGCACTGTAGCTCAGCTGGGAGCATCAGCTGGTGTAAGATAATGGTTTGTGCATCATGGGATGTGCTCACTGTTGCTCAGCTGGAAACACCTTTTAAACCTCTGTAACATGCTTATTCAGATGGGAAACACTGTTCCTTTCTCAGAGGAATTAAATCTGACAGGCACAGTAAAAATATTTAAGACACTAAGTTAAAGCAAGCAGACTTTACATGGAGAAGGTAATGATATGGTAAAAAAAAGCAGTATGACCAAGAGATGCATTGAACAAAAGTAGTTAGATTCAGCCATTTAAACTGCTCCAAATTACAACAGACACAGCCACAGAGGCATGGCAAGAAAGGAATCCTGTTCCTTATGTGTGTCCCAAACAGGCTAGTGCAGCAACCCTTGCTTGTGAGGTTGCCGTAACTGTCTTGACATTTCCTAAAACTTTAAAGAGCAATGTGGACTTCTTTTCTAACATCACTTTGGAAGTACAGAAAGTCTTCTGTATTTTGTTAGCTAAAATGAAGTAACATGACTAATATTTGGTCAGGTGCAATATCAAGGGAGAAAGGGTTCAAACTGAAACAGAGTAGGTTTAGATTAGATATTAGGAAAAAATTCTTTGCTGTGAGGGTGGTAATCACTTGAACAGGTTGCTCAGGGAAGTTGTGGATGCTCCATCCAAGGAGGTGTTTAGCCAGGTTGGATGGGGCTCTGAGCAACCTGGTCTAGTGCAAGTGCTGCAACGAGATGATCTTCAAGGTATTCTTCCAGCCCAAACCATTCTACAATTCTGTGATCTCCTTTCTCTGCCCTTGTTGCTACCTCAGGGTTAGGTTATTTTTTCTTAGATGCTTTGTATGTATTCCAACTGGAACTCATATGGCCTTTTGTAGTTTTGTAAAGTTTTTCCAGAGTTCTTTGCCAATGGGATGGCATTTCACTACTATAAATGGCTTGTTTGGAAACCACCCTTTTACTGCCCCTTCTAGGTCTTTGCTGAAGGTGTTGAATAACCTGGGCCTTGGTGGGATCCTGCTCCAGACATGCCTCCTCCATGGCATATTGCAGTCAACCCCTGCCCTTTGCTGCTCACTCTTTTAGGAAGCCCAAAAGACCACTTCCTCTAAATCCTTAACAGTTTTTTCACCCTATAGAATTAATTTTACCATTGAGTTGTTTTGACCAACACATGTTGTTATACTTTACCCGTCTTTATAAAGATATATGTGCTCTTTGTTGTGTTTTCATTGTTGTGGTTTCCCTGGGGATGTGACTCACCCAAATGTAGAACAAACCAGGGCAGAACTTTCTAACCTGGCTGCTGCTGGCATGTGTGCACTGTTGTCTCTCCTCTGAAATTTCTTGGGAGTGAGTCTGCAAACGCTCACAATATTTAACAGTGATAGCCTATAAGACTGAAAACATCTCTGGGTTTAGCACTGCTGGAGCTGAAAGGGCTAGGGTTTTTATATTTTTCATGATTTACCTCAGAAAAGTAAGTGCAGCAAACTTATGCTCCTTCTGGTGTACAAAAGTTGTCTAGTTTCATCTAGGATTCTTTTTTGTTTTCTCTTTTGTTATCTGCTCTTAAGAATGAAGGGGCTGGACACTTGAACCTTGATTCTTCTACATACTGTCAAACTATATATAATATATTGTGATTTTTTAGCAATCCAAATGGTAACTACTCTACCTATGTTTTTGGAACTTCATTCAGTTCATGACACTATGGTCTGCAAGATTCCACTCATAACCTGAAAGTTTCAAGGAATGTCCATCTTTGTATCAGTATCATCCATTGACTGGTAAACACATTTCTTCCTTCTGGTTTGCTTTACAGGTTGGAAGGCAATAGAAGTTCTAGTTTTTCAAAGGTAAAAAACTGCATTTCAGGAATAGAAAAGCATGTATTTCTGTCTAATTAATAACATAAAAAAAATTTTATTAGGTACAAAGAACATGGAAGACAAACTTCAGTTCTGAATTTAACCTTCAAGATGTATGCTTTGGGTTAAAAAATTCTCAAAAAGAAGGGGATGTTCTTGACCACAGCACACATCCTGCAACACTCAACACTTACACACTGGAAGGAGATACAGGAGTCCATTTACTTAGGCTGGAAACAAAAAGGCTAATAGTAAGATTTTTAGTCCCATGAGTGTATGCTCATCATGCAGATTTTATGGATGCAGTAGATGCAAGTAGATCTTAAGAATGACTTCTGCAACCTGGACATTGGCAGTTGAAGGATTATTTGTGCATGACCCTTCTCCAGCTATTTTGTGTAGTAATTTTGTGGCTGGTTATGAAACTGTGAGTTGTGGTATGGAGTTGTGGCAGGGAAGAAGGGAAGGGGTGTCTGTCAAGGGATCAGCATTCACCCAAATTTATCACTGTCTGAGATTTTAATTCCTGTTTCAAATGTGATACTTGAAGTGTTTTGGTATAGAGACTGTGACCTAGTAATTTCAAACCACTCAAGAGGCCTTTTGTGAAACAGAACGAAAATGACCCACCTTTTCACTTTGCTGTTACTGGGCAATTTCCACCCTGCAGAAAGGAAATGAATTACCAGGGCTGGGAGATGTTCAGTAGGACAGAATGTATAAATCCAAGGTCAATTTAATTTATATAGTGCATCTTTTTCTCCTTCTCTGTCTCTGTACCCTACTTCTCTGCTCTTCCATAAGTGTATAAGGATGGAGCACAATATTACATTCCCAGGACCCAAACCTGCCCTACTTTGTTTTTTCCTTTCAAGGTCTGGGTTGTTCAAAACATTCTTAAAACCAAACTAAAACAACAAAAAAACCCCACCAAATAAATTCCATACAAGAATCAATACCTACTCTCAGCTCTAGTGTCTTCACCTTAATGGTTAATTAAGCCAATGGCTAAGTAGCAAATTAAAATGTTAGGAGGGCAAGAAAATGCTTCAAAAAGAGTTAAAGCCAACTGTTGTTAAGGCAAAACAGTGCTTTGAATATGCAGCAGAGCTGAAAATATGACTATAAACAAGGACAGAGACTGAATCCTGTCATGGGAATATCTGTTTTCATATGCCAGTGTTTTATGTGGTTATGAAATGTACAGAAAGTATTGATTTCAGAAGATGTGTCAAGATGCGTTGACTGAGTCCTTCAAGAAAATGTCATTTGACATAGTTTTTCTGAAAGAATGGTATATCAGAGACTTTAATTAAGAAATTTAGAGGAAATACAGACAGGGATGGTTCACCTACACTGAGACACAGAGCATTTGTCCTGAGCTGGTAGTTGTACTGCCGGCAATCTGGCTGGGAAGGAAAGTATTGGCCTGGTGAGGTGTGCTACAGAAAGCTCTGCCGTGGAGGCTGTCCTTTGCTCTGGCAGTTCTACTGCACTTTCACATTTAGAAAGCTCCCAACGGTGATCATCAGCTCCTGCTTAGAAAGGTTAATGCTCTGTCTCTCAGGAGGTGTGCCCTTGGGAAATTTTGGTATTATGTTCCCTTGAAGGTCTTGTGGTATCACTGGTATAGAGGGATTTCAGGTTTGTTTTCCATTGACAAATTTAACAGTCTGTGTTATTCAGATTTCTGGGATTGAACAAATCAAATGAATCTTTATAGAGGTAAATAAAACAAGATGAAAGAATTAAGAAAAAGTAAGTGACTCTACTATAGCTTTTCTTGCCTTTTTTCACCCACAGCTCTTAAAGCCTTTGATATTTACCAAACTAAAGATGTTACGTGTGAAAAGGTAACTGCAAGCTGAGTTCAATGGCTTTTTCTCAGTTTTCCTACTGTCTAAATTAGGAATCTCCTGTTTGATGCCATAGGTAGCACTCAGGATCACTTCCCAAGGAGGGATGCTATTCTTTGTGTCGTCAGAAGGGTTTCTGTGTTCCTCCAGGATGGCAGGATTGCCTGACAGACAGCCATGCAGAAACAAAACACTCTGTATTACAAACTGTCCTACTTGGTGATAAATTGCTGGGGCCTGTCTTTCTTCAGCACACAAAACTTAGACTTTGCCTAAATTTGGCACACCAAGGAGGAATTTGCAACTACGGGTGAAGCATACTTGTTGCTGCTCTGCATTGGTGGTATTAATGTTCTAACAAATATGATCAACAGAGAAAACATGATTTGGGGTGTGTGCTGCTGGGAGACAATTCTCTGACAAATCCCACATCCTGGACATAGAGCAGATAGTAGATCAGATGGGCAAAATGAAGGACGACATGCCCAACCTTTTGGCCTGTTAAGGGATGCTTGCCTCTGGATCAGTCCAGTGCACAGGCCTGCAGACACAGGGATCTGTTTGGGTCCTGAGGACATCAGATTTGTTACCTCACTTTCTCATATTTTTCTAGCAGGGTTAGGTCTCTCTGTGTGGACTAAGCTCTGCAAATTTACAACCAATAAAATATGTTATAGCATGAAATGGGAAATGGTTTCAGATGAAAAGTGCATTGTTAGCCTGTGGAAACTATTTGTACTATCTGCTGGAGAAAGCATTGCATCAGCATCCTCAAATGCCTTTTAATCACAGAACTATAGAACGGTCTGGGTTGGAAGGGACCTGACAAATCATCTCATTCCAACCCCACTGCTATGGGCAGGGGCACCTTCCAATAGACCAGATGGCTCAGAGCTCCATCCAAACTGTCCTTGAACTCTTCCAGGGATGGGGCAGCCACAGCTTCCCTGGACAATCTTTTGCAGGGACCTACCCTTACAGTAAGGAACTTCTTAATAATATAAAATCTAAACTTACCTTTCTTTATCTTGAGACAATTCCCCCTTGTCCTATCACTAATGAACTAATGTCTAATTTCATATCACTTTGAGGATCCAATCTAACAAGTGTGCTTCTAGGTATTTTAAGCTTAGATCTATTTGGTGAAAGCACAAACAGGACAGAGCTGCTTCAAAATTCTAATTTGGCTTTAAAATATAGGCACGTAGAGAAAAAACATATGTCTGAGAGTGTTCTCCCAGACTAATGATTTGGCCTCTAACCAACATCTAAAAAACCTAGCCCCAAAATAATAGGAGGGGATTCCTGCATAGAATTCAACTGAAAATTAGTTAGAGCAAAGTAATCTTCCAACTAGCTGTAGCTGTAATTGTTACAGAAGAATGTGTTCTATCTCTTAGGATATGTCTGGAACAGTCTGAAAGGATGTTATAGGAAAACCAGAGGCAGTGTAACACATCTGTTACGAAACAATAACCTTTTGCTGTCTCCCAGAAGCACAACTCACCAACCGAGTTTTGTCCTACTTTTAGAAAGACCTTTAAGAAAGTGTAATGATAAAAATATGACAACATGTGACAGTGCTTGAGAGAACAAGCTAGAAGGGCCACTGGCATTTAGCTTTTAGCCATTTACATAGTTTATTCTTGCAAATATTTAACAGATTGCATGTATCCAAAAAGCTGGAGATGAAAAGGTAGGGGAGTGAACACAACAGTGTGTGCAGAGCAACAAAACAAAAATATGTCCTGTATCTCAGTCAAATTTATAAGGACATTGAAATAAATCTGCAAGATATTATGGGGAAGGAAGCAGGCTGTTAATGGCTGTTAAAGCAGGCTGCCTGCTAAAGCAGCAGAGGTAATTGTCAATCACCAATCTTAATTATTGATTTTAATTGTTCTTGCAGACAACCATTTTTGCTCATATTTACTTTATATTAGATAAATGTAAAGAACATAGAACAAGTGTCTTTGAGAATGAGTGGGGCAAGCTCAATTGGGTTTTCTCTGCTTCCCTCTTTCTGAAAGTTTTGTGTTGTGACAAATCACATTTCTCCTGTAATAGGACACTCAGATGAGGAGCCCTTAGGCCCTATAGAAACTGAATAAGGAAAAAGACCCCACTTTTCTTTCTGATATTGCACCTGTTACCAATGTGATGAGAATATGATTAATATTTCCACCCCAATTTGGACTACTGAAAAAGGCACCCAAAAGAAGACTGTGACATCCCAAAGTCTATCCCAGTTGTCCTAATGCGTCCGTGAGGACAAAAGGATCAGGCAGACTTCCCTGGAGTGGGTCTGACAGTGGTGATTCACTTGCTTTCCTGCAGTTGCAATATACCTTTACACTGAAGAAGGATCATAAACCTGGCAAACCAGTGAGGGCAACTGTTGACTCTGCCACCAAAAATTAAGAGACAAAATGAACACACAGGGAGTGCAGAATTTCGGAGAAACTTAGAATAAGATTCAGAGGTTGTATGTGGAAGCCCCAGATATACAAATGATATAATTATGCTGTGTGGGCTCAGGTTGCAGCTTGAATTTAACAAATCTTGCTGATGATAAAATTCTTTTTCTGAAAACAGTTTAGCTATTTTTGGTGTATTTTCAAAACTGTTCATGTTATAGGTAAAAGCAAACACCAACTCAATTACTTCTTTCCAATTTTTTTGTAATATTCTATCTTGATGTGAAGATAGAATCATCCTGGGTTTAAATTTTCCTTATATCACTGACATCACTGTGATAAGACAATCTGTTATGATGAATGCTTGTAAAATGGTGATGAGAGCTGAAGTTAAAGAACAGGGAAGTTCTCTTTTGGGGATCTAATGCTAAAGATATTGCCACAGAGAAGGTATCCTTAATATGTTTGAAAGACTATTTTATTGTTATTTCCTGCCTCTTTGCATCAGTTGGGCTATTTGTGTAGCTTGCTTTGAAACGAAATACAGATTGAACAGCAACCAAGTCCACAACAGCTGGACAGTCATAGCTGGATAGATCATGTATCATCAGAAATGTTGATGAAATTATTCCACTTTCTTAACTTAAAGGGCAGCCTGTTCATAAGCAGGGACATAAAGGGGAACATGAAATGAGGGGTAAAGAAAGTCGTCATAACTTATCTAAAAATTCTGCTCTTAGAACTTAATTTTTTGTCAGGTACAACAAGTGCTTGGTTGGGATGCCAAGAGATGGAGAAGTAACACAGTGGGTGGCCCTGGGACGGGACTTCCTGGCAATGCAGGCACAGCCAAATTTACATCTTGGGGAACAGCACAAAATAACTCTATCTGATGCCTTTAGCAGAGCAGCAAATGTAGCTTTCCTCCATCAGAAGGGAGGAGGCTGACAGGGTCATTATGGGCTGAAGTGCCTCTACCGGGAGTAAGAGAGTATCTTTCAAATCCTGCCAGGATTTCTCCTCCAGATCACACTGTCACCTTTCCCAAACCCACTGGAAATTGCTCTTCTCCTCCATCTGCTTGCTGCCTTGTTCCTGCCCCAGGTGCTCCGTGCCTTCCTGACTCCCTGAACCTTGCAGGCGGCATCTGAGACGGCTGGCTGGAAGAAGCTGGTAACTCCCTGTTCACACTGGGAAAGGACACACAAGTGCTGGTCTGGCATGGGACATGGCCCCCATGCTACAGGGAGCAGTGAAACAAAAAATGGGACAATAGCAGGGCTTCGTGTGTGTCCTGCCTTGGCGATGGAGCACTGGAGATTACGGGAGCAAACCTCAGGGCTGGGTTCCCCAGCGCTGCACACACTGCTCGGGTGGCCACCCCCTGATTGTGGCGGCTGGAACCATCTCGGAGAAGCCGAGAGGGTCCCACAGCAGCAGCAAACTGGTGGGACAACTCTGAGGTGTGAAATACCCTCTGAGTGTTGGCTAAATGGTCCCTCCCTCCGGTTATGTTAATCCTCCTATGTTGATTGGTTGTTGTATCCCTGACTCTGCCCTTCCCTTCCCCTCATTGGTTCTCATTGTATCACACACTCCACCCCTCCCTTCTTCCCATTGGTTGTCATTGTATTTCCCCACCTCCTCCCTAACCCTATTGGCCCTTCTCCCCCATAGCTGTCGTCAAGCAGAGTGGCCTTTCCTCTTTCGCCCTTAGGTCCTTTGGAGGAGTAATTGCCTTCGGAGCACACCCAGATGACTGAGCTCTCTGAGTTCTGTGTCTCTGGTAAACGCGTTGGGCTTATTATAAGCTCTGGGGCGTGTGAGTGTGTTTGCACTTTCCACCGGCACGAGTGATAGAAAAGGTCTCCCTGCACACTGTGGAATACAGCGGCCAGAAGTGTCTATCTGGGAATCAGGATACTCTTGGATCATGCAGGAGACCACATCTCACTGCACCACTGCCCCTGCGTTACCCACTCCTGCCTGGGAGGGCACAGTAAGCAGCCCAAGGCATCTGCCTCCTCTGCTTGCATTTCATCTGGCCTAGCTGAGGGGCTTTCTGAGAAGCAGCCTCAAAGAGAGAAGGTGTTTGGGAAATGGAGCACCAGTTTGGAACTCCAGGATTGGTGAGGAAACTAAAGAGGATTGAAATACAGAGGAAGTAAACAGCAGTTTGGGAGGACAAGCAAAAGAGAAACATGTTGCATGGGCATCCTCAAATGGTCCAAAAAAGCAGGAAGATCTTGCAATAATTTTAATCTATGTATAGAAGTGTCTTAGATAAATGGCCTCTATAGTGATTATTATTATTTTTCCTTTCATGAAAAACATCTGGTTTCTGAACACACAGTTCTCTCTTGGAGAACTGAACATACTGGACTTCTTTGTAGTGAACACAAAAGTGATTTTTTTCCCCCTAAATTTAACTTTTTGCAGGCTTGATCATGTTTTCTCAGGACATTTTTTCAGACAAACATGACCCAAGCTCTGCTTCCAAGTGTTACCGTAAATCCTAGGCTATGTTTGACAGAGGAAAAGTCTGAAATTAAAGAGAAGACCTCAGGCAGTATGCCTAGTTACCTTTGCCATCACTTGACCTCATCACCTCGTTCACAGGAGCTGTGTACCTGGTTCTGCCCAGCGTGTGGGAGTGTTTCTTCTCTGGGTCATAGGGACAATACTTATACCTGGCCAATGTCAGCTGGGAACAAGAAGTTCCAGGAGAGAGTGAACTTATTTTGACTGCCTTTTAGACGGATTGACTAATTTTGAGAAGCTTTATCAATAATCAGAGGAAAAGCTTTTTGTGAAGTTTTGCCTGAAAGATATCATGATGTTCTTTTAAATGATATGTCAATCGATAACTGGTCTCATAATAATTTTAGGAAATTTATTTAAGCCAAAAGACCATTTCAACAGAAGCATTGTGGATTTGGAATGGACAGTCAATTACCTATAGAATACTTTCACAGAGATTAACACTGCACAAAAGAAAAAGTATGAGTATTAGAATATTGTGTAGAATTTGCTGCTGGTATTTCTGTGCTGTAGTCTATCAGCCTAAAAGGAAATTAAGCGCTAATACCATTGAAACACTAAAAAAGCCAGTAAGATATAAGTGCAGGAATTGTAACGCATAAAGACCAACTTTTAGATGATACTACCTTGTCCTTTCTGCATCCTTACCATGCAATTTATTTATAGAAAATAATACTAAAATCTGTTGCAGCCAAACTAAAATATAGCTGCTAAAATTATTTCTCCTCTCCTCTCTTTTTAAACCTTCTAAGTCTAGTCCTCCTCTCTCTCTCTCTTTTTAAATATTTAAAGTCTAATCAGAAGTCACTGGCATACGTTACACAAAATTGGCATTATTGTCTGTCAGTACCAATGTGTTTGGTTTGTGTGGCCAGGTTTTGGTAGAAGGGGGGATGCAGGGCTGGCTTCTGTGAGAAGCTGCCAGAATTTTCCTCCATGTCTGGCACAGCCAGCGCCAGATGGCTCCAGGAGGGTCCTGGTGCTGGTCAAGGCCGAGGCTATCAGAAATGGTGGTAATGCTTCTGGGATAACATATTTAAGGAAAAAAGTTATTGCACAGATGTAATTGCAGCCAGAGAAGAGTGAAGTGAGAATATGTGAGAGGAGCACCCCTGCAGACACCAGGGTCAGTGCAGACGGAGGGGGAGGAGGTGCTCCAGGCACCAGAGCTGAGATTCCCCTGCAGCACCTGGTGCAGCCCATGGTGAAGCAGCTGTGCCCTGCAGCCCATGGAGCTCCATGGGGATGCATGGATCCACCTGCAGCCCACGGAGGAGCCCCACACTGGAGCAGGTGGGTGCCTGGGAGGAGGCTGTGACCCCTTGGGAAGTCTCTGCTGGAACAGGCTCCTGGCAGGGACCTGCAGAGCCATGGAGAGAGGAGCCCATGCTGGAGCAGGGTCCTGGCAGGACTTGTGACCCTGTGGGGATGCACACTGGAGCAGGCAGTGCCTGAAGGACTGCACCCTGTGGAAGAGTGATCCACATTGGAGCTAATGGGGAACTGTTGTCCATGGGATGGACTCCTGTTGGAGAAGTTCATAGAGAATTTTCTCCTGTGGGAGGGACCCCATGTTGGAGAGGGGGAAAGACTCTTCTTCCTGAGCTGAGGCAGAAACATGTGATGAACTGAGTGTTACCCCATTCCCTGTCTCCCTGCACCACTTGGGGGGAGGGGAGGTAGAGCTTGGGAAGGAGGGAGGGGTGGGGGAAAGGTGTTTTCAGATTTATTTTACTTTTCATTATCCTGCTCTGATTTTTTTTAGTAATTAATTCAGTTAATTTTCCCAGCTCAAGGTCAGTTTTGCCCATGATGGTATTTGATGAGTGATCTCTCTCTGTCCTTACTTCAACTCATGGACTCTTCATTGTATTTTCTCTGCCCTGTCCAGCTGCAGAGGGGAGTTACAGAGTGGTTTTGGGGAGTGCCTGGAATCCAGCCAGGATCCACCCACTACAGTCTTTTTGGTGCACCAGCTGGAAATTTAACCCAGGTTGCAAAAATGGGAATCTTGCATTATATCACTACCACGCAAACTCAGTACAGCCATAGAATCACAGAGTGATTGGGGTTGGAAGGGACCTCTGGAGATTCATCTAATCCAATCCTCCTGTTAGATCAGGTTTCCCTACAACCAGTTGCTTTGGATATCTCCAGAGAGACTTCATATTCTCTCTGGGCAGCCTGTTCCAAAGCTTAATTACCCTCAAAATAAAGAAGATTTCCCTCCATTCATATGGAAACTTCCTTCAGTTTGTGCCTGTTGCCCTTATCCCCTTCCTTAAAAAAATTATCACTGGCACCAAGGCTGCTAATATTTAAGTATAGCGCTTTTCTCTCTCCTACATTTAGTGCATAATGCAAATGCTGACCCTTGGCTCCAATTTTTAGCTTTTTGTCTCGTTGATTCCTCTATTTCCAAAGGTGAAGTGGTAGCTTCTCATTTTTCAATAAAACTGCAGCTTCACTGCTGTTTATTTAGGTTTCTTAACAGAGAGGATTTCATAATTAAATTCTACATTCTGCCCTAAGCAGAATTTCAGAATATAGGAAAACCTGCTGTGACTAGAGCAAATTTCGAAGTTGTTATTTATTTAAAATAGGAACAAGGAAACAATGTCCTCTAATCCTAAGGAACTGGAAGAATCCTTGTTGCATTTTTCAACTTTGTGTATTGTTCAGAGCATTTTTCTTTTATCGTCAGATTAGACTCTTGTTTTAATAGCTGTGGTAGGGGACTGCTGCTGAGAAACTCTGTCCTTGTAGAACATGGTCACTGGGCATACGATCTCTGAAATCTCATTTTTTTTACCCTGAGGGAATTGCAGAAAGTGTCTCCTGCCAACTACACTTAAGGTAAACTGACATTGGCAGTTCCACTTACTGCTTTCCAAGTTTGCTGGCAAAGTATTGGGAGGGTAGGGGAGCAAAATCTTTTCCAAGCAATGGTACATTTGTGCTGTGGTTACTGCAAGAGAGGACTAGGGGATGACAGTGAGGGACGTTTTCAATGGAGTTAGAGGCCATCTGGAATGGCAAAATTATTTAAATGCCAGTTGTTTGCTCCATGAAGACCTTTGTGCTTAATTATGACTACATGGGGGCAGACAGCCAGGAAGAACGGGTGCAATCTAGAAAACCTAATTGGAAATTTGTTGTGTTCTTTTTCATTTGCTCTATCCTTCTCTTAAAGGCACAATATGCAAAGCAGATGCCATTTCTGACAGAATTTGTTCTCAGTTTTATCATTTACACTAATAAGAATTTGACCACACACATTTTGCAAAAAACATTGATTGCACTCATTTTACAGTACAGATGCTACAACTCCGCTCAAGAGTTACTATTAAGGCTTGTGGCAGCTCAGTTTTGATGAAGATGTCATGGTTTTAAGCCCAGCTGGAGATGAAACACCACACAGACACTCTCAACGCCACCTTCTGAGAAGAAATTAACTCTAGCTGAAACCAGAACACAAGATCATGAGACTCTTTGGATCATGTAGGTCTTTGATCAACTTTTTTCACAATAGGCCAGTGGTCCTTCTCCTCTGCTCAGCTCCGGTAAGGTCCCAGTTGAAAAACAATACCTTGCTCCAGGCATCCCGTTACCAGAGAGGGACAGGGCTGCATTTAGATAACAAAGGAATTGGAGTGTCTTCTGTAAGAGGAAAGGTGGAGTGAGCTCAGGCTCTTCTGTCTGCAGAAGAGAAGACTCTGGATAGATGTCCTCAAGCTGTAGAGATGTCTGGAGGGAGGGTGTGAAGGCGAAGGAACGTGGCTGTTTCCAGTGGCACCCAGTGGCAGGACTAGGAGAACTGGGCACAAACTGAAACATGCAGGGGAAGTTCCTGCGCAACATCAGGAAATATTTGTTTACCATGAGGGTGACCAAACACTGGCTCAGGTTTCCCAGAAAGCTGCTCTACCTTACATTCTTGGAGGTATTTAAAGCTGTCTGGAGGTGGTCCTGGATAATGTGCTCTACATGAGCCTCCTTGACCATGAACATTTGACAAAGTGACCTCTACAGAGACTTCTCAACTTGAACGGCTCTGTCACCTCATGGTCTTTCCCTCTGGCAATGAGGGGTGCCTTCTCCTTTGAAGGCCCTTGCAGGAGCCAAGTCGAGATGCCCTGTTGGCACTGAGGAGGTCTCAAGAACTTCCCCTCTGCATTGCGAGGTTGCCTATTGCCAGGCCTCTCTTCTGTGGGCACCAGCTTCTCATCACAGGGTCCAACAAACCTGAGTTTAAAACAGCCCAGATCTTGCTGCTGTTCAGCAGCCACAGCCTCCAGTGGGCACAAAGGACAGGCATGCAGGCTCCAGAGGGACCTTCAGCATGCTCTACCAGCTCTGGCACGGGGTAGAGCAGCAGGTCTGGGTATTGAGCAAAGTCAACACCTTCAAGTTCTCCACTATCCTCTACCTGGCTGCATGGAGGAGGTGCTGATCTCTTCTCTTTGGTTTCCAGCTACAGGACACATAGGAATGGTTCAAAGCTGCACCAGGGGAAGCTCTGATACTAGGCATCCTTGCTGCTTACATTCAGTGCCAAGTTCCACTCACCCAGCTCATGCCCACACTCCTGCTGAGCATTTGACGAGGTTTGGAATACTGAATGAGGACATTGGTACTGGCATTGTGCAAGGAGAGTTGTTTGTAGCAGTCCCTTCAGCTGCACTACAGCCTGCACAAATGACCCACCAAAAACCACCCCTCACTGCCAAAAAGAGGCTGTGGGGACTGACAGCACACAGGAGCAGGCACAGCACACAGGAGCAGGCACAGCTCACAGGAGCAGGCACAGCTCACAGAAGCAGGCACAGCTCACAGAAGCAGGCACAGCACACAGGAGCAGGCACAGCTCTCAGAAGCAGGCACAGCTCCACGGCCCTCCAACACCCCCTCACAGCAGGTTCCCACACCAGGCACTTCTCTGGAGATAACCTGCCAAGTGTGAGAAGCACCTGGTCAGACCTGTGGCTGCTCCAGACCCACACAACAGCAGGGTGTAGTTGCAGCCCCTCAGCATCCCCTTCTACTGCCTCCAATAAACTGATAATAAACTGCTGCTTTCCACAGTGTGTGCATGCATTTCAAGTTGTTGATTCTTCAAGCCGCATCTGTCTGTACCTTTTATGATATTCATGGACCATCAGAGAACAGTGGCATGATTTCGACTGATTGTGCATGATCTGTTTCAATTTTTAGGCTTTTCGTCCTCCCCATGGATATGTTGTACTACTCTGCAGTTTTATGCCTTTCAGATAGGCAGTATGTGCTGTCAACACTCAAAACCTTGGTCCTCCACTCATGTTGTAAGCTTCTGGTTGTAGTATTTTCTTTGTTCACAGTATGCCTAAAGCACTGCTTTCCTACTTAAATTTCTCTCAGAACAACTGGGGAGCTTGGACTGGTTTCAGTAATGTGCTAGCTAGTATGAAATGTTGTCATGTTAGCAGTAGCAGTGCAGGTCACTCACAACAAGTGCTTGTTCTGGCTCTGTTGCAAGTTGCTTTGCCCTCTTATATTGTTGCTTATCAAAAGCTTTTGATAATGGCGAAGTTTTCTTTTATGAGATTGGAAGCCGGGTTATGATTACTGACAGGTACCTGAGTACATAAGTGAGTACTTCCAAGAAGAACTTAGTAGGAGGTGGCTAGGAGGGAAAAAAACACAGGTGCTGGGTTCCAGTAAGCCTTGATATTAAAGGGTCACATTCACTGTAATGGTATTTAACAACCGTGATTAAAGCCCACATGCAGAACATTGTTTTTACAATGCAGCATCCCACAAGTAGAGGACACCTTTACAAATGGGCATTTGTACCTTTTTTTTTTAAGCCAGGGACACTGCATGGGAACAGAGGACTGGAAGAAATTCTCCCTGGCCCTAAGGTTCATTTCCTCTGTCATAGGTAAATGTGTGACAGGCACCGTCTCCTGAATTGATCTGGCTCCCTCTGTAAAATTATCACTACTTTTGCCTGTTACACCTCAAGCTGTGATTGCTGCAGTGCTTTTAGCCAGCTTCTTTGAGTTCTCAACCTCCGTTTTATTGCATGATACTTGGTATTCCTCTTTCCTTTACCACTACTAATTTCTTCCTTTAGTTTAAATGCTTGGTGTTTATCTTTGTCATGAAAGAGTGGTCAAGCAGCGGAACAGGCTGCCCAGGAAGCGGTGAGATCACGGTCCCTGAAGTGATCAAAAACCACGCGGATGTCGTGCTTAGGGACACGGTTTAGTGGTGGACCTGGCAGTGCTGAGTTAATGGTTGGACTTGTTGATCTAAGATGTCTTTTCCAGCCTTAACTATTCTACGATTCTATGTCTGTGTAGCACAGCAATGACCCACTGTGGCCTCCTTTCTGCCTCACAAAGTAGCTCTTACCTACAGTGATACCAGGCTGAACTTGTTTTCCCGCTACATGAAATAATTCACTTTTATGATGTTACAGACCGCTGTAATGAAGCTTGCTTAAGCAAACAGCAATAAAGAGAGCTGGTGACCAGGGACTTAAAGAGTAGTAACGTTGGTCTTGAATGACCAGCCTCTCAGTTTCCTCCTTTTCTGGTAGAATGTAAATTGTGCTTCTCTCTCCTCATGCAGTCAGCACTGTAGGTTAAATTTAGGAATAAGGGAGTGTCTCACCTTCTGCACGCTCTGTGGGCTAGCACAGTCAGTCACCACCTGCCTTCAAGTCCGAGAGGGAAGGTAAACTGAGGAGGTGCCTCACCACCCTCACAGCGAAGAATTTCCTCCTGGAAGAATTTCCTCCTGGAATGTAATCTGAACCCACCCTCTTTCAGCTTGACCCCTTTAACCATGTGTGATTGCTGCAGTCCCTCTGCAGCTCTCCCACAGGGAGATCCCACAGGGAAATCTCCTGCTTTCTCATTTAAAGCACCTCCAGACTAACGGTAGGGTGTTCAGTGGGAATGTTATGGGCTCTGCTACGGGAATTCTGTTACGGGAATGTTGGCAGTGATTAGGGACTAACTAATCTCTGAGCTTCAACAGAGGAAAACTCTCCCTTGTGTTTTTCAGTGACAGCTGGATGTAACACACTAATAAAGTGGTGTCAGCTTGTGTCACTTTACCTGATTGTACAGCCACTATCATGGATGAAGGTACGACTGGTTGCGTTTGCTTCAACAGAGTAATCTCTTGACTCTGTTAAGAAGCCATTGCACCAAACATGGTCTTCCTTTAACCAAACATGTTCTTTACTACCTACATCTTAATGTGAAGGAAAGACCAAACATGAACTCTGGAGAAATTTTTTTACACTAATGTTCCAAATTAATTTCTAATCAAAGATTAAACTGCTCACTGGTTCACAAACTTCCTCTAAAATATTGCTTTTGTTCTCTTGAAGATCTATTGGACAGTAGCATTACAGAGTTCTTTGCTCCTAAGATACTTGGTTTCCTCTATCATAAAGCACTCTGTTACTGTCATTGTGCATTTCTGCAGTTTAGCTCTTTACCCTGCCATGTGCTGCAGACTAATTCCCAAGAACGAGAGTACATTGCAAAACAAAAGAAGGAAAACATTCTCAAGGCTTTATCTTGACCTGAATGTTCATGTTGACTTACATGATGCAAGTTTTGAGTAATTAATGTACCTTTGACAAAGTGAACACTAGGGTCAAAAAAAGAATCCAATGTAAATGTCGTGATCATCATACAGTGGCTGACTTTAGTTAATGCAGCTTCATTTTTCATTGTGTCAGTAAGGTTGCGAATAATTTGTTCTCAGAAGGTCAGAGAAGGAGGTGCAGTTGGACTACTGAAAAAAAAGTAAACAACTCCCTGGGAAACTAGTGAGAGAAGGCATATGAAGCCTTAACCTTCAGATGAGCCTCAGACAAGGCACTGCAGGTTTTCCCAGACAGGAGATTCCTCATGAGAGCATTCGTTCTGCGGCCCTAATGTCCTTCAGCTGTCTTGTCTCAGTCACACTCAAAACGTGGCTCCGAGGTTTTTGTTTTCTCTTGTTTTGTTTTCTCTCGTTTCTCTTGTGAGAGTTAAAGAGAGGGACAACAGACACAAGTCATAACATGGATACAAAATTCTGATCAAATGTTGAGGAATTTTTCCCCCACCACAAGGTGTTCAAACACCGGCAAATGTTGCCCAGAGAGGCTGTGGACCCTCCATCCTTGGGGGTACTCAGAATTCAACTGAATGTGACCTCAGCAACCTGACGTAAATTTGCCTTGGACTGAGAAGAGATCTGATCAGGTGATCTCCAAAAGTCCCTCCCAGCCTGAGTTATTCTCTGATTCTCTGTGTCTTATAGAGGTGACACACCATCTTCCTGACCCAGAGGGACATTAGTGACCACAGGACATAAAGAAAGTAAACAACTTCTCATGGGAGATTTGGGAAAACTCAAAAGTGAAAGGGAAAATCAATTTGCCTGAGATAGAGGATGAGAAGTAGAGATTTGTCTCTCCCACCAACCACATTCTCATATTCTTATTCCTGCAGTTGATCAGGACTGGGGGGGGGGGGATGGGGAAAAAAGGAAGTTTATTTGTTAGAAGAGGACAAATTTTTCTAGTGATGTTGTTTGTCAGAACAAAATAATCTTAAGGTTCATGAGTTTAAACCTTTACATTGTCATTTTGTTTCATGTTTGACTAAGTCTGTGTATCATTTAATTGCAGATATGCTTAAACTTTTATGCACAACATCCTCAGTTTTCAACTCATAGAATTATTACTTTCTCCAGTGTGCCAGGAACCAATGTGAAATAGCAGAATAATTTAAATCACAATAAAAACTCTTTTCACCTCATGCCTATCTTCCTGTACAATGTCCTAGTCAAAAAAGGCTGAAAACAGCTTTGTTGAGTAAACCTGTTTCTTTTATGAAAGTGGGTTATTGTCTGGAGACAAGGAGAGTTTCTCTGAGCTAATGAGAATGTCTTTGTCATTGGCTTTAGTGTCCATGTGTTTATTTCCTGCAGGGAAAACACCCAAAACCAAAAATGCAAACTGGCATAACTCTAGCTCTTTGACAGATCTTGTGTCATTTTCAGTGTCAAAACCAGGTTTGTGCTGACAACACTTCAGTGAATTCTGTGCCTATTTATCAAACACAAGTCTGACCATATTTGTACATGTCTCTATAACCAAGGGGAGATGAAGTATTTTTTTAGAGCTGTCTAATTTTCTTGGACTACACTAAGTTTGCAAATGATGTATATACACATGAGAAAACAAAGAGAGGAATTGCAAAAATTAAGATGAGCATGTGCCAGGAGAATGTGCTGTCACTCTGCTATGGCAGATTAGCAGCTGTTTTGCCTCCTCCTCCCCCTCAGCCCTTGGGGGATGCACATTACATCTCCAATATTGGCCTCTTCCCCCATCAGGGAGGTCGCTGACCTGACCCAGCTTTCACCAATGTATGCTCACAACATTAAACATTTAACAAGATGATAAGAGCTCAGGGGATTAGCATTTGGGGGAAAGGGGTATGACCTCTAAAACTAGCTCTTAATTAATAAAAATGGGCATAAGTGATCTGTTTGAAAATCTCTGTTCAGCAGGAGGGGGATAAAGCAGGTTCTATTTGCTCTTGCAGGATGGAGAGAGGAACATGGATGGGACCTGTGGTTGGATGAAAGCAGCAGATCTCTTGGGGATCGGTGTTAGGTGTTAATGTGAGAACAAGGAATGGAAATTTTTTGTTCACTGGAAACTAAATAGCTGCAGATTAATTCAGCTACCTACCTCTCCCCACAGCTGCAGGAAGCTTAATAGCAGGCCTCTCCTGATAGGAGTTCTCTTCCACACCATTTGTCAGAGACAGGTTTCCTGCATGCATAAATCTACCTATAGAGGTAACAGCTTCCTGCTCTTAGAATAAATTTCCCAGTATTTATGTCTCCCTTCTAGAATTTGGGGGATATTTTTGACTCCCAGTATATAAAGCAATGCACATTCTTGTGGTTCATTATGTTTTCTTGTTCTGTTTTAGTAAAATTTTGGGTCAATGTAATCTAAAACAATGTTTGAAAGAACCATGGATACTTTAATGTATTCAAACACCATAATTGCAAAATAGAAACATAAACATGTAACAAGTAAATTAAAATTCTCTTAAAAGAGTTTAATATATACTTTGTTTTTAACACTATGGTGTTTTGATGGCTCATTATTTATAGCTCCAGTTCTTAAGTCTGGAAAAAAAATGACTCCATTGTTATATTTCTGTTAATATTTACATAATTGTTGATCAAAATAAAGCAATGCATTAGCTAAATGTTCTCAAAAGGGAATAATTGTATGCAATTCAATTACCATTGGAAATAGGGTAACCCTGTTTCTGAGTACATGGGTGTAACTCTGTTCTGTGACAGATTTTGAGACTTGCTTATGCCCTGGCTGCTGCTGCCGTCCCCTAATTTCTCTGCCAGGACAGCTGGGCATATGGGCTGAGTGGAGGGTGCAGGACATTCTGACATGCCCCTGGTCTGACTGATGGTGTGAGCAAGGGCATTCTGCAGTGCTGCTCTGCAGCAAGGACAGCAAACAGCCTTCGTGATCCTCTGAAGGCTTTTTGCCCCTGCTCCAGTTTCCTGGGTGCTTGCAGTGTCTGCTGAAATGACTCGTATGCAGCTGTCAGAGATCAAAATACAACCTTTTTCCTTCCCTTTATGAAATCAAATGAGTGAATAGTGGGCATTCATAGGGAGCAGGCACAAACAGAGGATCTGACATTTGTAATGCAGAGCATTTACTAAATCATGCAAAAAATAGTTCCTAGTATTTGTTTATTGATACTCAGAAAAGGTGAAAGCCTGTTTCCATGGCTGTTTGCTTGTTTTTTTAAACACACGGATTACTGTACCTGGAAATTTTAATTTTCTCTTTTGCTGTCATTTTCTGTAAAGCTTTATCTCAACTCCCTTGCAGACTCTGTGTTACGCTTTTACTCGTTTCCTTTTATGACCTGTCCTAAGGAATTAAAATCTCAGTCTTAATAATGTCTGTGTTCCATTTCCCTATGGAGTAATTTAATAATATGTTACAAAAAACCCAAGGCAGTAGTGGACACAACTAAGAGAAAAAAGCCTGTATTGTTTAAATCCAGATGACATTTTTATTTATTTATTTATTTTTTCTTTTCCTTTTTGTCTGCTTTTTGTTAGGGATAATTAATAGATTCAGATAGTTTCAGCTTTTGCTGATTTTATTTTGAAAGAACTTAATGGTTTGTGTTAGTGGAAATTAATTCGAAATGCAACTAGTATAATTTGAGAGCAGCGAAATTGCCTAATGTACACATCATTAATGTGAATTTACAGAGGAACTCTGCTTCACAGAAAAGATGAAAAACATTTCAGGGAAAATAGCCATCCAGGAATAAACAGCTGGAAAAAAACATAAGATGACAGACTCCTAGATTTGTTGTTTGGGATCGAGGGCTGTGTGGGTAAGCTGGGGCTTCTGTGACTAATCAATGCTTTTTTGCCATGTGCCAGGAACAAGAGTGACATTTACTTCTGTGAGATTTTCATTAATGAATCATCTCTATGGTTAGTGGCTTCAAGTAAGAGGTAAAACCCAACAATGGACAAAAATAGCAGTAATGGACAAAACTAAGAGAGAAAGAAATCTAAGAGAAGGAAAAGGATGTCAAGGACATGTACAGTAAGTGAGATCAGTTTGCTTTCTGCTGGGAGCTGCTTTCGGAGCAGGTAGCACTGAGGCTGGCAGAAATGACTGTCAGGGCCAGCCTCAGATGTCCGAAGTCAGGTTGACATGCAGCAGTGTTACAGCTGAAGAATGAGACTGAAAGGTAGGTGAACAACTGGACACTGCAAGAGTTTGAATCACGAACATCTCATCAGTCCATTTTTAAGCAGCACAGCAATTAAGAGCCATACGTGTGTCTAAAATTTGGCTGTCATGGTAGCTCATGACAGCTCACCTACGAGTCAGCTGTGGAGGTGGGACACATCTAGCATTTGACTGCCAAAAAGAAGTGTATGCCGCCTTACATATCCATGTAAATATTAGCCTAACTGGCCTGCAGTTCCCCTCACTAGAGAAGAGTGAAGCTCATCCCTGCTATGTATCCAGCCCAGATTCTGTGGGGAGAAAAGATTAAAAAGGTGGGCCAGGGGATGTGACCACACACTGGCCTGACACTACTGTGCGTGATGTTTTAGGCTTGAGATAAGGAATGCTTTTGTGAAGCCATGGGAAAGGCATCTGAATATCTTAAATTTAATCTAGTTTGGGAAAAGCAAGATTAGCAGCAGGGCATGTCTTTAACTCGAAGCATAAAAGCTCAAAACTGACAGACCCTTTTGACTCACCCAGTTGGGCATATTATTGCTGGCAACTATGTCAAAACACATCCTCTGATCAGCTCAGAGTTATGCCCATCTGTTGGGATAATAGTGGCATTAACTAACTTTCCATGTGTTTGGGTAACACCCAAACACGTTGTGCTCCTCCCTTCAGGGGGCAAACACCAGGCCAAGAGGTGCCTTTTATGGACAGCCAGGATAATTCCACATGGGACATCTGTTCTCTAAGAGGTCCTTTGGGTCTAGTGTAGGGCTCTGTACATTTTGGCCACTGCATCAGTGGAGGGGGGAAGTTCACATGTGTCTGGCTGCCAACAACAGTGATTGTTTTAAGAGCATCTCAGTGTGCCAGAATACAGGCTGTAGGCAAATACTGCCTACAAATCTTGCAGTGAGTGAGCTGTGTAGCTGACGAACAAAATGAGTCACAGAAAGAGACATGCTGCTGAAAACCACGAAAGCCTTCTGTGACTGGTCAACCAGGAATTCACATAAACCTGAAAAGTAATTTGTGCCTACTAGTATAAGCAAAATGGAAAATAAACACATGAGTCTTGAGGGTGAAAGAAGCATAGGTTTTGTAAAAGGTGCGTCAGAAGTGTTCCCCCTCTGCTTGTGAGACTGATTGTTGTACTGTCAGTGAGATTGCAAATAGGTCACGGTACCCTTAGAGCCCAGGTTTAGTGCAGCCAGGCAAATATGAGTGTCCCAGCATCACCACGTATCCCCAGCACGCACCTGCGTAGGGTACTACAAACTGTGGTGTGAAGTGTAGCAGGAAATGTGAGGCCTTGTGACGTACACCAGTAAGCTTTCCTGCAGTAATTTATGTGGTTCTGCTATAAAGTTGCTTACCTGATAGCTAGTCATTCCTTTGCTTGTACCCTGCTTCTTATGCTAGCTAAATTGCTGGATAACTTCATGGCTTCTGTTATAAGCTTAAAGCTGATATGTGCATTAATCTAAAGAGCACAGACAATATATTTGAGTTCTTACTAGATAATGTAGGCAGTGTTTGTCAAGTATAGATACTATTTTTCTATAATAGTTCTTCAAACATTTATGTTTTAAGAAAAAATAGCTTGTGTTTTTTATTGCTTTGAGTAAGAAAACACAATGTATTTGTGCAGTAGCCACCAGTTTCCTAGATTTATCTTACTGTTCTGAAAAATAATAAAATACAAGAGCTTTTGCTCCTTGACATTTGAAAAGTGAGATTCAACATGCAGATAAAAATGTAGACCTAATTTTCAGGTGCTTGTTTCTTAAAATTTTGGTCTGAATGTTTGAACTGTTTCATGTCACTCGCTGGGCTTGCAGTCGGCAAAGCTTAAAAAAGAGAAAAAAAACAACCCCAAATTTCCAGATTGAAGGAACAGCTGCATTGGTTCTCTACTACAGCAAAACTAAGCAAAATACCAGAAAGCACCAGGTAATTTAATAAGGCAATTGCATATGAGGCTTAAGCTAAACGTACCAGACAGATATGAATGAATGATACTATTGTGTTATGCTGATGGTTTGCTGGAAAAGCATATTTTAAAAGACTGTGTAATTCTAAGGTTTAATTTGATAGAAAAAAAATCCCAAACCCCCAACACATGAAAGTTACTATGATTTGATTTAGAGGATTTAATATATATTTTTCCAGAGCAGGTCAGCTAACTTTTAAGGGTGTATTTTGTTCTTCTTTACTTTGGCACCTCCAGTGATGTTTCACGAATAAGGATAATGTTTTCAGTGTGAAGGCTTCTTCCAGAAGAAAATCAAAGATAGCAACATCTCACTTAAATAAATATCTCTTCTGATAGTCCATCTACAGTGATAACTACAGAGACTACAACATTTGTTTAAGTTGTAGAATTTTGTATC
Source organism: Acanthiza pusilla (assembly GCA_036630365.1). Classification (NCBI taxonomy): domain Eukaryota; kingdom Metazoa; phylum Chordata; class Aves; order Passeriformes; family Acanthizidae; genus Acanthiza; species Acanthiza pusilla. Next base: position 10,134,238 of record JAXCHO010000053.1, read on the forward strand.
CACACTAAGCATCTGAGTGAGTTCACTAAAGTGAATTCTGGTTTATGACCTGTGTTTATTTGTACAAACCATGTTAGTGAGATGGTAAATTCATAGTTAACTCTGAAAGGATGGAAACTTTCAACTGAGTTTTTCCTGAGATCTCTTATTGAAGGCAAAGGTTTAGAAAAATACAAGAAAATGTCAAAGGTGATGGCTTTTTAAGGGAATATAAGTCAACATGTCAAGCCAATCATAATACTTCGGTCAAGGTCTATGTGTTTTATCTGTATCTAATCCCCTAGATCACTGCAGACTAAAGGGAGCAAATATTCTACCAAAGGCAAGAAATGGCTGTGCAAGTAAACAGCTTCCAGATGAAGAGAGCAACAGAAGTGCTTTCATTTTTGGACTTTATGGAAGAGTCTCCAGCACTTACACATTTGGGTTTTATCACACCTGTACCAGGTTTCCACAGATTAAAGTATAACAAAGGTATGAACAGTTTTGAACAGATTTTACAGATTTTGTTTGATCCAGAGTTAGGAGACTGGACTGCTGTGACTTGACATGAGCATTTCATCACTGGAGACTTGAAGAACAGGACTCTCTGGAGTCTTTGAAATATATGAATGTACTTCACAAGCTATATAACACTTTGGTTTATAATGTATGGTATCCTTGCCAAAGAGATGCTGGACAGCTTCTTGGAAGGGGAATCCACTGACAATTGCTAAATACACTGTCTTTCAATAAATATACATCTCTATTATACAGTATATACTGTGTGTGTGTGTGTATATATATATATATATATAAATAAAAATATACAGTAAATATACATCTCTATTTCAATAAATGGCCCAGACACACAGTGTTAGGGGCTGGGAGATCGTGTGGGGTAAGTTCTGTGCGTTTTTCCCCACAGGTACCTTGTTCTGACTGTTGTCAGGGACCAGTTGCTGTCTGTGATCACCTCCAGCCCCACACGCTGTGACACAACTGCACCCTTAAATTAACAGACACTTTGACTTTCTTCCTCACTGAATAGTCAGAGTGTAGTATAGGTCTGCTGGAGGGATGCACGAAAATATGCAGGAATTTGGTTCTGAAGCAGGTCATGCATGGGCAAAACTGGGTACTTCAGAAAGGGATTCTCAAAGTCCAGCAAGCTTATTAGGTATTTACTAAAGCTAATGAAGAATGGATTGCCTGAAGCTTCCTGAAGCTGGTTCACACTTGTCATCTTGGGATCCACAACCCTGAGCTTCCTCCTATGGGTAGTCACCTTTATGTATTATCTTCAGTTGAGCAGAGCTCACTGTTTCTTTGTAGGGGAAAAAAAAAAAAAAAAAAGAGTGGGAAAGCATTACTCATTTATAGAATAGCCTTGTAGTAAAAAAATTTGGTCTAGAAGTGGGAGGCCTGAGTTAATTTCCTCTTTCCACTCAAAGCCTTTAAAAACACACTGATCCTCTCTCCAGCATAATGTCCAAACTGTCAGCTGATGGGAAATTTTTGTTTGGAGGCATCCTTCCTGCAGATACAATGCCCGTCTTCAGGAAGAACATAACAGTATGTAGAATAGCAGACTGTAAGCATGATTATTCATCCTAATGGTTAGGCTGTTCATCTGGGGCAAGGGAGTTTGGCAAGTAATCTTAATTGCAAGAATAGAATCATGTCATCTTTATATTTTTCTATAAAATCTCATTCATCATCTGTGGAGTCAAGGCTGGTGTGTATGTAAGAGGTGTGCTAAAGGCTTACATGGAAGTCTGAAAAGATGGCTGCCCCAGAGTCTGGTTTTTCATTGCAGTTGAACAAGAAATAAAGCTGCTCCGAGTAAATTTTCTCCTTAGATGCGTTCACTGCCTGGGGAATCTTGAGTCAAACAGTTGAACACAACCAGCATTGGGGAAAGTACCGGCTAGGTTTTCAGGATCAAAATTTCATCCCTTGGACTTGTTTTCTTCCCTGTCTGCATTAGGGTATCAATATGGAGTCCTTTGTAGTGAGGGGTCCAGAACTGGACCCAGGATTCAAGGTGCAGCCTCACCAGTGCCCAGAACAGGGTGACAATCCCTGCCCTGGTCCTGCTGGCCACACTGTTGCTGATGCAGGCCAGGATGCCATTGGCCTTGCTGGCCACCTGGACACGACACTGCTGGCTCATGTTCAGCTGCTGTCACCTGCACCCCCAGCATCTTTTTTGTCAGGCAGCTCTTCCCCAAACCTGTAGTTTTACTATTGTGTGTGGTGTGGCACAGGATGATTATATATGAACCATCTTCAAGGAGCCTCGAGCTACCCTTCCTTCGTTAGCTTTAGCATATCCCTAATGAGCTTGCTGGGTTTTCACAATCCTTTCCTGAGGTATCCAGCTTTGCCCATGCATGACTTACCGCAGAATCAAGTTCCATCAGCATTTTTCCTTTCACACCCTCAGTAGCCTTGTACCTAATGCTCTGATTATTCAGGAGGGAAACACTCCCAACTGGAACATTAAGAAGATAGTTTTTAGGCTATCAAGATTTTACTTCTGTCCTGAAGACTCCAGCACTTACTTTCTAATTAATTTCCCCAGAAAATTTTTAGCTGTAAATTGTGATGTATTCTTCAAAGAAAGGATATTGTATTCTCTCCTTTGACTTTAATATCTTCAGTACAGCAAAGAATAGATACTTCATCACAAATTTACTTCTCAATAAACTGAACTACTAATTCAACTCTTTGTAAACATACACCACAATTTCCTTACCACCAGTAATGTAACCATCACGTTACAAGTTACCTCATTTGATGTTTCATCAAGTGCACTTCAAGAGAGTTGCGACAATACTTTTTGATAAGAATTAAAGCTAATATGTTGTCTTTCTGTTCTAATAGTTTTTTATGTAATGTACATATTCTGTACTAGTAAATGGTTTCATGATTCTATGATACTTTGAAATTAACTGTACTTCTGAAGTAAGCATTCGAATTTCAGGTCACAGGTGTCATCAGCATACTGTGACGCGACAAACACAACAGCATATTAAAATGGAATTGTGCTCTGTAGTGTGAAGGATGCTGCTCTTTCTTCTTCAACTAAGGCATCCAGCATGAATGATCAAGAAATAATTCATTCAGACATTTTCTCAGGAAAAACTACTGCTTTAAATAGCTAGGCATGCCTTCCAGAATACCCAAAATGTGGGACTGACCTTGACTTTCTGCTTGAACAAAGAAAGATGCTTTTCATTATTCTGCAATATGCTGGTATTTCATTATTCTGCCTTTGCTACTGCATCACATCTTTACATACAGATATCATAAATGTAAATTGACTATTTCCTGTTGATAGTTTTTGAAAATGTCATTTAATATAGTAGAATCTTTCTTCTCTTTCCCTTGCTTTTGCACCTAATTTTCTGAGCTTTTTTTTTCCTTTAAACTTATATGAATACTTTTAGTATTTATATAGTGCATTAGAAGAACCATTGTTTGAGGTAAAAAGGGAAGGTGCAGATAAAAAACATTTCTCCATAATTTTCTAATAATGCTGCTATAAAGAAAATTTACTTTCCCCTCAGCCTTTGAGTAGAAAGCTTGATTTTACCAATTCTGCTGGGAGATTTGGGCAGTGCTTGGTGGAGTTTTTTAGAATGCATGCTAGCAATTTCATCCTGTACTCACAGTCATGGAACATTTATGGGCTTTCAGTTTTGCAGTCCAGACACGCAATATAAGTAGAGTCCCACAGTGCTTTTCAGTCCTCCACCGGCTTGTTTCCTTCACATGCCTGACACTAAACCAATGGTTATACAAATCTCAGTAGATAAAGGACCAGCTCTGGTAAACACAACCATGTGAACTCCCTTATTCTTTTGTCCTTAAATTTTGGTGCTGCTTCACTGTCTTCTGCTTGATGTGACGTAATGGTATTTTTGTCTGACTACTGTCAGAGCTGAGTCACGGGAGAGTTAAGCCATACCACAGCTGAATGAAGTTCAATTAAACTCGGAATAAGTAACAATCAAAGATAACATTCTTTTATGTTTCAGTTGTGCTAAGAAGGCCTTTTATGCCAACCAACACCCAATCTCAAACTTCAAAGGAATATTTGGAACAATTATGCACCCTAAAAATGGAGAACATAGTCAGCTGTCTTTTATTCCCACATTTCTTCCCTCTGCCACCACCAATGCTTGTCATTCAACTTAAAGTCCTTCTTCTTTTGTATTTGATACTAGCTCTGACTGTAAAAGCAAATCTGCTAGGCAAATTATTTAATTTATAAGATTACTTTCAGTCAATAGTATAAAAGTATGCACTATATTTCCCCATATTAAGTTAATGTTTTATGTAAAACATTAGTTGCATAACAATAATATTAACTACCAATCTGCTAGCTGGATGCTGTGATTTAAAGGCAAGTCCCCACACGTCAGGGCTGAAACAAAGCAGCTACTTTTTCACTCACTGGTTTTTGCTAGTTTTTAACTATTTTTGAAAGGGCAGGTCTGTTTTGAAATGCAAGGTGAGAGACCAGATAGGAAATGCTTGCTCATCTTTATCTCTTTGCCCGCCTGATCAGACTTAAAAAGAATGATGCTCAGAATTGTATGTATTTATCACTGTCCCTTCCTCTGTGGACACTTTCATGGGTTTGACGCTATGGCTTTATCAAATGGGATTTGCCAACCTAATTCCTTATGGAGCCGGGGTCCCGTTACCTTAGCAAGAGGTACTGAACTGGCAGCAGATCTTCCCCCAGGACTGTGGAATACAACAGGTTTTGAAAAAGGAATTGCAGAGGTAAAATTAGGGAAATCTCATACTGGTTACTCAAGATACTTCTTCACCTGTCTGGAAAGACAGATTTTCCTGGGCTAAATGCTATTAGCTACTCCAAATTATCACCTGCTTATTTCTAGCTTTGCCTGTTGCACAATGTGATGGGGAAAACAAATGAAATTCGAGTTTGGCTTGGTTAAGATCCTGTTCAGCTGTGGATCAGTCCCCATGAATATTTCTTTGACTTGTAAGACACTGCTGTGCACGGGCCCTTACAATAAAATCGCAGCGTGTGTAGTCCTGTGCTGTTTAGCACAGCCCCATGATCCCCTCACTGACTGCGGCTACAATCACCCTTGGGAAGACTTCAGTACAAAGGATATCTTCACTTCACATGTATGCAATTTTAGTCAAAGATCTTCACTAGTTTTAGCTTAAAATATGTCTGTGGTAGCCTATATTTTTTGGCACCACTGCTTTTAAGAAGAAAAAAGATCTTTCTGCTTCATGCGTAGCACAACTTGTCTCTAGAGAAACATTGCTTCAGAAGGGAAGAAATTTTCAACAGATAAGCACTTCCAAAGGTATTTATTAGTTATCAACTCAGATAAATCTACATGTAAAGGACACTGAAATCCCACTTCCCACCCTGCCCCTTTCGTTTGTTTATGGGTTCCCAGGCATATTAATTATACTTCATTTGGCTTTGTCCCAGAGACTTCTGAACAACAGGGCAGAGGCCACTCAGTTCAGTTGCTGTGGCTTATATTGTGTTCCCTTGAGAATATTTTTAATTAATGTGACTCTTACTCTCAAGCAAACATGCCAACTTCTCCATCTCACAAACATTTATGAGTGGCACAGCCTCAAGTGTACCACTGACATAGATATTGTTTGTTGGCTTTTTGTAAATAAACTCTTGTAGTTGTGAGAAGTTAGATATGGCACTTGAGTGCTTAAATACAAAGAGACTCTTGCAACACTATGAGCTGCTAAATGTGACCCAGTTCTTCTTCTTTCATCTGTTTGCAAAGGCAAACCACTGAAGAGGAGTTCTTGTGAATGGTGTAGTGGTGGAAGCTGTAGAAACTGCTGAGGCTTGCCTGAGGAGATAAGTTTGAAAGGATTTTTCAAGATTTTTGCAGTAGTTTTTCTTCCAGTTTTTGACTAAATATTTCAATCACATGTTTTCTTCTTTCTTCCTTCCCTGTGACAATTGCCTCCTGGAGTTGAAAAAGTATTTCACTAATCATCAATATTGATACAAGCTTGCAAAAGCTCTTAGTATTAAAAAAATGGCATATCTTTAAGTATGTTTGGATAAAATATATATGACTAAATGAGAAAAGGAGAAAGAAGGGGAAAAGCTAGTTTTTCCAAGGAGCTTTATAGGATGTAATTTTAGAAAAATCTGTGACAAAATTCTCTTGCATAGATGCCAATTGAGTCCTGCTTTCTGTAAGCCTTTTACAGACCAGCTCTTTTTTAGGCCAAAGGCCCAATAACTGTATCTAAAATTGTATACTTCTTGTTGCATTGTGGCTGACTCCTAGCTTGATTTGCAAATGGTAGCTGTATGAACAGCACTGGGGGTAATACTTACATTTGTGTGATATGTGTCTTGAAAGCCAAATGCTCCAAGATTTCCTTACTCATATTTACAAATCTGGATGGTTTTTTTAAGTGATGTGTGGAGGTAAAAATGAAAATTTGCCTTTCAGGATTTTTCTCACTCTTCTCACAGAATAAATTGAATATTGGATTGGAAAAATCTTCAGCCCAGCAGTTAAGCAAAAACTGTGTGTAATCTGTTGCATAAATGGAGCAGCACTGAAGTGCTTTGTGAGGCTAAGACTGTAAGTCTAAAAAAATAGGCAACACTATCTTCCTTAGGTGCTTAGAAGCAAGGTAGCAGGTAAGACAGCCTAGAGTAGGAATTCTGGTAATCATTGCTCCTCAAAATTTTTCAAAATATGTTTTGGTTTATGTGGGGAGTTCTGAGCTGGCTGTGGCTCCATTTCTTCATGGCCAAGGGCAAGGACTGGGTGTAATTACTGATTGGAGATATAAATTCTTACACCTCACCCCTGCCAGCACACACAGGCTGTTAGCAATTCCCTGCCTCTTGTAGCTCCTTACAGTGAATCCTTATACCCATTTCTCACTCTCCTACCTCTGAGAAATAAACCTGCTGCCAACTACTTGGCGTTCTTGCACTACTTCTGCAACATGAGATTTTTGTGACCTAGAGTGCATGAACTGTCATCCTAAAAAAAACCCTATAGAGATAATGTGTAGAGATCCTATAGAGATCCCAATGCAGGATGCCACCTTTTGGAGCTATGCTTGTTAGCTTGTCCTGCAAAAGCCAACTGACAGCTCCACTGGCACAGTGACATCCCCGGAACTAATGACATTGCACATGCCTCTCTTCCAAAAAATGTCTAACATTTTGACTGTGTCCTGATTGTGGATTTTCAGAGTCCTGTCCTCCTATTTCATACAACTTAAAGTAAGTGGCAAAGGAGAGGGAAATTTGTTTTTCCCTGATAGTTTTCTCTCTTGAATACAGGGATACTTGCAGAGAATGACCTCTTGAAGAAAGAAGCAGCTCTGGTAAAATGTGTCTCCTGGTAAAATAAAAGAAGCATGGCAAGAGCGAGCCACGCAGCAGTGAAGTGCACAGACACAATGAGTTTCCTGCGCACCATCTCCTGTCCTCCTGAGACACTGTCCCAAGCTCTGCTGCAGCAGCACCCTGCTAATTGGATCCATGATCAACAACCATGGTCACACTTCCCTTCTCTGGAACACTGCTCTTCTGGTTTTGTTGCCTGACTCTTCTGCTTTGTGGGGAAAGGGAAGTCTCTGGGGTCCACAGGCTGCTGGAGACACATAGTTGATGCTATTCAGAGATGTGACATGGGGGGATGAGGCTGGGAGAGGGCAGAGGTGCCTGTGCCTCTGATAGTACAGCTGTGACAGGCAAGATGTGCTCATTGCTGTGGTGTCATATATTAGTGGTCACTGAATCTCTAGAACTGCTGTTAACTGATTGACTGTGCCTTTTCTCTTTTGTTTCTTGGATAATAATTACTCTCTGCATACTTTCTTCTTAGGATTCTTCTGTGTTTGTTCGAATGATTCCTCACATACGAATGCCACAGTACAGGGTATGAAGTAATTATGTGTTAGTGGTATTCTGATAGCCCTGTAACCCAACACAGCCTATGGGCTGGATCCATCCATCCATCCATCCATCCATCCATCCATCCATCCATCCATCCATCCATCCATCCATCATCTTCCTGTTCACCAGTGGAAACAGAATATCTATGCAATCAGTGCCCACTAACTAAATCAGCTTCTCCTCATAAGCCACCATCATAAGCCACCAGGAAATCCCTGAGGGATCCAGTGCACAGCTGTTGTGTCTGTGCCACCCGACCATTGAACCTGTGGAAAAGCATCTCTGTGAACGTTTTGACAGACGAACAAAGTTGTTGTGTAAATAAGAAGATAGAAATCCTCTGGACAAGAGAGGCCCCAGAGCTGATGGACCTGCTAGGTTGTTCCAGAAACCATTGGGTCTGAAGGTTTATAACATGGTCCTCATTTCAAATGTATTCCTTCTGATGTATATGTGCAGTCCAATGTAGAGCACCGCCTCCAACTTCTATTTCACTAACATGAAAGTCAATCTTTTCTCAGGTCAGATGATAACTGAGTCCTAATTTCCCTCATTATTCCATTTCACATTTCAGTCCCTTTGAGCATGAATGATTCAGACATGCACTGTACCACAGTTAAGGAAATGTAAACTGGCATGACCTTCCCTATTGCTGGTGCAAAGACTACATTTAGTACATCTTGGTGCTACCTTCAATTTGTCTGTGGGTGTGTTGTGCCTGTGATGCACAGCAAACATTTCATGGTCTGAGATGTACCTACATCCTTCTTTTTCTGAATCACTTCCAGCAAAAGTCTTCTCCTTGTATCAGAATACTGTAATGAATCCCCTGTGCATGGCATCCTGTTTTCAGATATTGAATTTCATCCTGCTTTTATAATTTTTTCCTCAGTGTTCTTTCTGTATGATGCTCCAGCTTTTGCCTCCCTTGGCAATGCCTTCCAGCTCTGTCTTCATAACAGCATAACTTGTTGCATCGATGTCATGCTCAAGTTTCTTTCCTACAGTCCCAAGTGATCATAATTAAAAGTTTAAAACAAGAGGCATGCCAAGATGTTTATGAAATTCCAGCATTGTCATTCTTCAAGCCTTTTCCACTTCTGTGCCATCTACAACCAGCTTCTTTTGCAAATTTACTATACATTTGTTAATTTTCATGATCTCCAATTTCAATAATTTCCTACACAGATCTGTCCTGGGTGCTGTTGATGTCTAGAACAGATTCTGCAACATTTTTCTTAAATTAAAAAATCTAATAATTTATTAAAATGTGTGTAGGATCTGCCATAATTTGTCATTGTAGATTTTTGTTACTCATACAAAGTTCCTCTGTGGAGGAAAGGTACCTTACCTTGGAGACCTGACTGAGTCACACCACAAGTGCAAATAAACATGACTTCTGCTTCTTCCACACTGCCTCATTACAGGTTAACATGACATGTCTTGGCAGAAACAATATGTGTGGATCTAGAAAATCCTCTCAGAACAGAATAAAAAGGTTTTCATTAACATGGCAAAGAATTTCCATGAATATATGATCACATAAAAATAGACTTGTTTTGGCTGTGTTTGCCTTCCTTTTATGTAATCCCATTGGAAATATTCTAATAAAAAATGTTTGCTGGCAGCAGCATAACAGGAAGAATGCATTCTAAACAAATTTGAGAATATTCATATGTAACACGTTTTGAACGTGCAAATGTGTATTTTTGCCATGACTCTGAATCCAGTCTTATTTTAGCAACATGCCTGTGCACAACTTCTGAAATAATATCTTTAGAATAATGTTCACTGGGATGTGACAGCAATGTCATGGCTTTCATGCACTGAAAATTAAGAACTTTTGTATTAAAAATATAGATCATAAAACAGTGAAGCCACAGTGTGTGTGGTAAGTGCTGCTTGTGCTTGCCAAGACTTACTTAAGAAGAGTCATGGCTGTGCTCCAAAAGAGTTCTGGAAAAAGAATTAATACATAAAATCAGAAACTGAGTAACTACAACCTTGCGGGAAAAAAAGCTAACTATAATAAATTGTTCTGTCTGCTGTAATTCTAAGTTAAGATTTATAAATTCGGTAGAGGGAAAGTGTCTTTGGAAGAGAATTCAGAACCTATCTATGTCTGCACAAGGCGACATTGTTTCTCCCTTTGAGACAAAATGAGTTCAGAGTACACAAAGGAAATACAGTTTGTTGCAATTTTGGTTGCTTGGTTTCTCTAAGGGTATCTCTGAATTTCCTTCGCAGGCACACTGCAGCATCATTGCCCGCAGCTATCAGCTCTGCTATCAGAATGGTTTTGGTACAGAGAGTGATACTCACTGGAAGTACTTTTTAACAACTTGAACTATGGAACCCATGGCATACCATCAGAAATGCAGTGTTCTGGGATAGGAGTCAGAATAGAAAGCTTAGAATGCTGCTTCGTGTAAATCAAACATGGTTCATCCTGTCTGTGGGTGCCAGTTCCATTCCTTCAGACAAAGAGAAAACATAGTATAGATACTTATTTTGATTTTATTAAGACAATTGCATCAGTCTTATGTTTGAATTTAAACTACATCGACTGTTTTCTGGTGTATCAAATTAATGATCACTGCATTTGGACTACTATGTTCTGCAAGTTGTCTGCTAAAAAGGAAGACAAAAATGCCTCTTCAAAATATCTGAAATAGCTTGGTAAGTATTTGCTAAATGAAAACAGATACAGGACGTGAAATTCTTTTACCATCATTGTTTTGAAAATTTTTGTCCCTGTTCAGTGGGGCATGTAAATGGCTGAGGGGGAGGGAACATGTCTCCACAAAGAATTAGGCTGGATTCCCTCTTTCGATGGTCCACTCTTTTGCTTGTTCAGATGAATGGTTTGATATTTGTATCAGTGCTAGTGTAAGCCTGTTAAGAAAGCAATAATACACAGTATACATTTATGTCAGCTTTTCCCTCTGCTATACAGTAATTAATTTCTGTGGTTTAGTCTAAGCCCAGTGCTAGCCACAGTTCAAAGTAGCTATTCTCATGGCTTGTTCCCTGCAGAGTGAAAGAGAGAGATATCCAGTTCCTGCCCAAATGCTCTTACTGAGGCACTGGCAAGATTTTCTTCCTTCCACATCCTGATGCTCCACTGGGAGGCACAGGAGCCTAAGCAGGCTGTATAGGCACTCTGCCCTTCTGCGCAGGGGACAGAACAGGGTGGTTTTGTGGTCATAGGGTGTACACCCAAGTGTGTGCTGATAACTCTGTGTTACTGTGAAGTGCACACAACCACAGAAGTGCAGATGCTGAAGGCAGATAAACTATTTAAGTTTGAATGGTGGTATATTTTAGCAGTACTTGAAAAAGCAGAAAAGAGTCATAAAATGAAAGTAAATGAAACCCAGAAAAAACTGACTGAAACTAAGCACATACCATCCTAAGTCCAGTTTGGAAATATTGTCATCACATATTGCTTCACAAAATGTTCACTTGCTTGGAAATCACATCTAGCTTTGTTCTTCCCAAGTTTCTTCACAGCCTTGCAAGACTGGAGGAGGTACATGTGACCTTGCCATTGCTTTATTCCTAAGCACATGTCACACATGGTGACCCCTGTGCTTCCAGCTTTGTCATGGTGACCCTAGGTGCATTAGGGCCCCCACAGTCTGCATTGCAGCTGGCAGCGTTTGGATCACTGAACAGCACAGGCACCTCTGAAGTGTAGGAATCCCTAACCTACACTGCCTCCAGCTCCAATGCCAGGAAATACATCCTGGCAATGTTTTGAATATTGAACCCTTCTTTTTGTGAGAATTCGTTCTGAGATGGGTTTGTTCAAAGCTAGACTGTCCTCATCACCAAATCTCCCTTATGCATCAGGGACTTAATTCTGTCTTCCTGCCACTTTGCTTTCTGCAATGCCTGTCTTTGGTGACACAGTCTGTCCCTGCTCCCCCATGCACTGAGCTTTGCTCTGCCTGATGGAGGTAGGTCTTCCACATCTCTGCTGGGTCCCACTGAAAATGTTCTCTCTCCATTGCCAGTTGTTTCAGTGCTGCTATAGGCTGCGTTGCTCCAGAGCATGAAGCTTTTGCAATTCAGCTATTTGGGGATTTCCCTCCAGGGCTGTTTTCTCCTCCTGTCTGTCAGTTCTTCTGACTGACACCTATGATAATGCATTCGTTGCATTTCTTTCTGAATTTCTTAGAGAAAATCAACCGGCCTGAGCAGTGCTGCCTCAGTGGGTGCTTCCCCCACTGCAAGGCGCCCAAGGCCAGGCTTCACTCTTCCTTTTTTCACCCTTACAGGCCCCACTCCTTCTTCCTGCCTTCTTTCCCTAACGCCATCCTAAATCTGTGACAGGCTGGGCATGGGCAAGTGGGTGGCTGCTGTCTTTGGAGAAGCCAGACACCCTCCACACAAGAAACCTCTGTCCCCACTGGCACCTCCTGCAGGGTTTCCTTCCAGTAAATCCAGCCTGGGAATCCTGGGGCAGAAGGTTTCCTGCCGGCAGCTGGTTACACCATGCTGTGCCCTGGGCACTGGCAAAGAGTAAATTGAGGAGAGTCCTGCAGTGGGGAGGTACCTCTCTTGCTCATCACACCTGCCCCCAGAAATGGAAGTTCTTAGGCTGCCAAGGCATTATAACAGTTTTGAGCTTGGACAGCTAGTGTTCATTCTTTGCTGGAGAAATTTTCTGTTATCACAGGGTGATTATCTTGACAATTTTGCTTACAATGTTCTGTTCTGCTGTATTTTTCCTGCCCTTAAATGACAGTACTAAACAAAATGGATTTCCTTTGGGCTGCTAGTAGTGACAGCACATTCTTACATACTGTTTATACCACTTATAGACCACTACAAAACCGTACATTTTGATATGTTATTGATGTTTTAAACCAATTTAAGGTAGAGAAGAACTAGGCTGCTTTCTCTTTCTCCACCAAGTCTCCAGATAATTACCAGTACTAGTACAATATTGCCTTGTACTGAAGAAACTTATTAGTATAATAATAATTTTGAAAGAACTTTTAAATGACAGCATTTCTCTGTAGGTCCAGATGTCCTGCAAAGATAGATTACTATGTTCCTGCACATCTATTAAGAATGTACTCCTCAGCCAAACTAAAGGCTATTGGAAACAAGTCACATATTAAATCTGGTTTCCAGCCTTCATAAGCTATTCACTTTCCACTTTCCTAAGATTGCAGTCTTCCCTGGGAACTGACATTGATGGCACATCAGAGTGATCCTGAAACTTAGAAACAATTAAGGATTTGGTTTTTCTGTGTATAGGAAGTATAAGTATATATAATAAGTATATATGAATTTTATATTTTCCATCCCCCCTCTTTCTTGTGTCTTCTTACACATGCTTGGCTTACAGACTTTTCAGGGAAGAGGAATGTCATTGCAATTACATGTAGTGAATATTATACGTGTTCAGCACCTTTGTGTCAAGATTCAAGTGATCTTCACCTGTGTGTTTAAGGCTTACCTGCACACTTCAGGAGCACAGTTTTTTAAAGAAGTTTAGAATTTATTCACTGGATTTATTGTTAGTTCATTCTGCTGAAGTGATCTAGTGTTTGTCTTTGAATGCATATCTTGTCAATGTTACCTGCATTAGATAAAGTTATTCCACACACAGTCAAACTGAGGTGGTAGTGTTCATTTGATAATATCATGCTGCTCCACAGAGTGAAATATTTTCTCCTGCACTAGTTCTTCAGTCAATATCTCAAGAACTATCAGTTGCATCACTGAAATTGTAACTTGATCTAGGGATGGTAATATACATCCCAGAATACACTTGTAAAAAACAACCTAGAAAGAAGAACCTGCATAGTTCTCTGTGTGTGTGGATAGCTAGCCTTGGTGCAAGCTTCTGTGCATATATTTCAGCTTAAAGCTCTCCTTTCTCACAGCAATGGCCAGAAGATACCATAGCAAAGAAAGACAGCTGTACTAGATCCAGTCAAAGAGCTGCCTTTTGAAAATCTTAGCTCCTACCGTCTCCAGCATACAAGGGAGGGTGAAGTCTTCCTTGGTTTGTGCACTTCATAATAACCAGAAAGATGGCATAAGCAGCCATATGATTCTTGAAAAGAGTCTGAGTGACGATCAAGAATCATAAAATATACTGAATTGAAGAAAACCCACATGGAAGTCCAACTCCTGGCCCTGTGAAGGACACTCCAAGAGTCACGCCGTTGTGTGTACTAGACAGACTGGGTGCTGTGATTGCTTCACTAGGGACTCTGTTCCAGTGCCCAACCACCCTCTGGGTGAAGAAAATTTTCTTAATATCCAGCCCAAACCTTCACTGACACAGTTTTGTGCCATTCCCTTGGGTCCTGTCACTGTGACCACAGAGAAGAGATCAGTGCCCATCCCTCCACTTCCCCTCGTGAGGAAGTTTTAACTGCAATAAGGTCTCTCCTGAGTCTCCTCCAGGCTGAACAGACCAGGTGATTTCAGCTTCTCCTCCACCCCCTTCACGGTCCTTGTGGTCCTTCTCTCGATACTCTCTAATAACTTAATGTCTGTTTTTTTTATTGTGGTTCCCAAAACTGCCCCAGCACCTGAGGTGAGGCCGCCCCAGTGCAGAGCAGAGCAGGACAATCCCCTCCCTTGCCTAGCTGGCGATGCTGTGCCTGATGCCCCCCAGGACACAGGTGGCCCTCCTGGCTGCCAGGGCACTGCTGGCTCATGTTCAGCTTGCCATTGACCAGAGCTCCCAGGTCCTTTTCTGTGGCACTGCTTTCCAGTGTCTCCTTCTGTCTTGTCTGTCTGTACCTCCAGGGTTGCTCTGTCCCAGCTGCAAACTCCATCACTTCTCTTCATCAAACTTCATAAAGTGAATAAGATGGTGAATGTAAGCAGAGAAAAGTGCCAGCTCTGGTCAGCTTTGAGCTGCTTGGTTGGTGAATATGGGAACAATGATCAAGGAAAAAGCCATCGATTTCTATGTTCTAAATTCTTCAAGAACACACTGACTAATTGCCTGCTTTGTGCATGCTGTACCTATGGCAATTCAGGCACCTGGCTGATCCCTCAAGTGAACATATACACAGTGCAATTCAGAGCAAATGACTGTCCAAATGAATTTTTGAATGATCTGAAGATCTTATGCACATGTAATATATGGAAAGCCTCTGAGTGCTGAAAACAGGGGTCTGCAGAATAAAATGCTTCTTTTCTGGCTTTTGAAATAATGAGTGTGGTTACAATCTAGTATTTAGCTGTAGGGGAAAGTGTCTACACTCTTTTCATGAAACTTTTTTCTCCATGGTTTTCCAAGCCTAGAACTGAAATTTTAGTGTCTGCACGATTCCTGTCTGAAAGGAGTCACTTTCTAAAAGCAGATGACTTGCAGAGTTCGGACTTCTTTTGAGAAGATTTCTAACTGAAAATATTGTTTCTATTCCCACGAATAGGAAGAAGATATTTTATTTTTCTGCATAGAAATTAGAATCAAAATTTATCAGTGTAGTCATGACAATGCTTTGGAAGAGAGATTTGTTATGTGAAAGTAAAAGAGGCCTTCATGTCAGAGATGCCTTTTATGATGTCTCACTGGATTTTCTTTTCTGAATTAGCCACATGGTGAAGATAAGTTCGGTTGATGAATTTGAAAGAATTCAGGCTGTGTCCTGAATCTTCAAGGCATGATCCCTTCTTATGGCTGGAAGGCATGGCTGGAGCAGGGAGGGCTTGTCTCTCTGCATGTTCTAAATGCTCCCTCTGGTGGTGCTGCCTTTGAGGAGGAGGAGGAAATTACCTCATGGGGTGCAGGGCTATGAGTCCTGCAAAAGGAAGAAGGCAGGGAATAGCAGAAGTAGGAGTGATTTGTGGAATTTGGTGCTCATAACGGAAGGGAAGCAGGACTTGTTGTAGGATGAGCGGAGGTTTCTCATGTAGCTGCACAACAATAGGTTCATTCTTCATCACAGGGGCCAAAAACTCGAGAGATGAGTCTTGGTAAGACTGCCAGAAAATTTCCCATTAATAATACTTTACCTGAGAATGGAGTTTTGGGCAGCTATGTATCTGAAAATTATCAACTTTCAGTGGAAAATTCTTGATATTATTAAAAAACATCATCTGAAAAGTGAACGGTGGGGTTTTTTTTTTGTTTGCTTGTTTGGTGTTTTTTTTTTCTTGCTTGCTTTTGTAGTTGTCATTTCTCTAGGTATAAAAGAAGAATTTGCATAAACTTTTGGGTTTGTTGTACCATAAAATGCATGGGGCCTTGAATCTGCTTGTGTACCTAACCTTAAAAATAATCCTGGGCTAGTCTATATTTGACATACAAACCCACTTTTTTCCTATAGTGATTTAAGATAATACATTTTTCCCTTTTAGTCTTCAACAGGATGCACTGCAAGTGCCCATGAAACACTTGGTCACAAAGCTGGGCTCCCAGCTGGCCCACCTTTCTCTATTCCTGTCCCAAAGTCTTGGTGCTCTAACACCCTGCTTAGAGGTGTTTGAGAGAGGTGGTGCTCTTACCGTATTCCAGCAACTTCATATGCTGTCTGCCCAAGTGATGGTCAACATTTTATGCAGAGAGAATGACTGCTATCCCAAGGCTCTCATTACTGAGGGATTGTTTAAGAAAAAAGAAAAGTCATCAACTTATGTGGATGGGTATCTGAAAAGGAGGTGTATTTCCTTCGGGCCCTCTGTGGGTGACAAGAATACTTTTGGATCTGCTCTGCCAACATCTGGCAGGCTCCACACACAGTGCAGCTGCTACCTGAATGTGCATATTTGAGACAACAGGAGGGGGTGAGCAATTAGGTGAGTGGAATGTGCAAGTCCTGAGCCCTTAGTTACCCTCAAGAGCACGTCAAGCTGAAAGAAGATAAGAGAGTGTTTGAAAATAAACAGGACATGAGCCAGCAATCAATAACTACCTGAAACATAAACCAACCATCAGCTCAGTCAAAATCAGGGTTCTTGGCTAATCTAGGACATGTAACTGGTCTTGAAATGCGTAAAAGACTGCTGTAAAACCAAAGGAACACTGTGTTTTCCCTGTCCCGGACAGTGCAATACTGGAATGACTTGTCTGTGAGACTGTGATGCCTTCATCCCCAGAGGTTTTACAGAACAAGTTGAATGAACAGCAGTAAGGAATAGTCTGCATATTTGGGACAGCCTTGGACACAGGGAGGGGAGGATTAGCCGTATGACCTCATGACAATATTTGCCCCGTTGTTTTTCTCCGATACTGTGGGATAATTGTTTTGCTTCTATTCTTGTTTGTCCTCCTCTTGCTACGCTTCCAGGTGCTGTCAGATGTGCTTTGTCTTTGAGGAAGGTGTTTTCAGCAGGGATTCTTCTGGTGAGTGGTCCCATTGCACTTTACTGCAGTATTGGGAGTAACATTTGGGTAGGTGTCTTCCGAACACCAAAACCCTCCTGAAAAGTCAGTGAGCTGTTTTGAATAATTTCTGAAGTACATTCCATGTATTGTATGATTTCTTCCTATGCAGAGTAATTCTGCTTCAAGCAAGCCTGCAGGGAGACCTTGAAGGGCTGATTCGTTCTCATCCTGGTCTCCTCTGAACCTGGTTGGTTGGAGGAAAGCCAATGCAGCAGAGAGAAGTATGTGCATGTGTGTTTGAAATTTCTATCCAGTGCACAGTCAAATATCAGAGACAATACAGCAGCTGCCATACCTGCCTGACTAAGAATTAAGATATCCCTTTCCTCTTGCTTGCAGATCCTTCATTTCTGATTTAGGATATATTGTCAGCAGTACAGCTTACCACAGTGTTACACCTATCACAAGCTGCAGAATGGGTCCACAAAGGTCTCCAGGCTCACTAAGCAGCCTCATTTATTTGAATCATTGAAACTATTCACATGCTTATAGTTAGGCATATGCCCAAGTGTTTTCCCACAGGTACGAGGAGGTAAAAATAATTTTCCAATATTTCCAACTTGACAACAACTCTCACAAGCATCAGTTTATTTAACAAAATTAAGTGTGGAGCAAAGCAGCTTTGGTAGCACATACCGCAGCAGTACTTATGTTGCAATTCTGCTATTGCAACAGGTGTTCCAGTTTGTTAAGACCAAAGGATCAATAATTAAATTTACAAAATAGCCAGCTGCTTAGTGATTGGGTCTTGTTTTAATGTGCCAAGTACTACTACTTTGGCCAAAACTGATGCTCTGAAACAGTATCTTCCAAAGCATACCAATAACAGCCTTCTTTTTCTACAGTCTCAGACTAAAAGATAAAATAAACCTGCAAAGACTGTTCTCATAACATTGATCTTACTTAAACATCTCTTGTTCCAGAAGAATAGTAAGTCTTTAAGCCCTGTGTGCAAGTTATTCAGTCAATGCATGCATGAAGAGTCAGGAATTGTCTAGAATGCTCTCTATTCCATTTTTAACTTCCCTATAATTTAAGCCAAATGACATATACAATACATGTTCAACTTCTTTGAATGTGGTTATGGACCTTGTTGAGAATAGGCTGGTACTATAATTTGTACCTGAGCGTTAGTCCAAAGCTTAGAACAAATTAATTATAGTGGGTTCAAAGTTCTTCAGGTATATTTAAGGGATTGTTGGGGCTATATTTGTGTAGTTATGCACAGATATACTTGTGCCTATATTTAAAGAAAATCATGCTGCATATCACCTATATTTTGGTAATTTAGAATTCATCGATATTTTTGTGAAATCATATGACATGAATAAGAGGAACGTTTGGTAAAAGTTATCCAGGAAGTACATTTGGAAAAGAAATAGGAGGTAATACATGTCAGGGAAAAATTCCTTGTCATTTGGGTAAGTAGATGTGTAGCTCTGTTCTATTGCATAAGTAGTCAATAGGAACTTTTTCTGAGTGTTGAGAACCAAACTGTCACTGTGACATAAGGACACATTGAAGAAGGACATTCTGTCTGAAATACCTCCTCTTTTCCCCCTTATGAAGTTCAGCTATGTAATACTGTTGGATTGCAGTTAAACAGAGTTGCCTCATCAGTAAAATTATATAACACCTTTCTTTGCTCCTGTCTCCATGACATTTTGCACTCAATAACACAGTCATCATCTTAGTGCCAGTGAGTTTGTGGTAAGAAATTTATTTATTTGTATTTACAAAAGTAAATAAACCCGTCTTATTTAAAAAGACCTTTTCCCCATACGTAATATGCTAGAGACATTTCTATGTGATTTATTAATTTCACCTACAGGGTAGTTAAACTATCCACTGTTTAGTCACATTTCACCAAATGTTAGATAAAGAGAGATGTTTTTTACAGCAGTAATTTAGTGTTTGAATGCCAATTCTGCAATAAAAATATGTTTTGATGTTTATATTTCCATCACAAGGCTCAGGTGTTTGTGCAAACTGGAGCCTTCTAAATACATTTGCATTCTTGACAGTCAGTTTCTAAGTTCAGGGTTATTATTTTCTATTATAGTGTCTGATGTCAAATGTGAACTAAACTCAGGTACACAACCCTGAACTCTTTTCCCTGTTGTCAATGAGAAGAATATTGCCAGAAGTTGTAATGGAAAAAAAAAATAAATAAAAAGCAACCTACACCTGGGAAAGATCAAGCCAAAGTGAAGAAGAATAAAACAGTTAGAGGGGATCTCAGTTTAAGTAGTCAATGGAGGTCATTCAGTACCACACTCTCTACCTCCTCCAAAGATATAATAAACAAAAAAAGGAAAAAAAAAGGTGCTTCACCTCTCCTACTGGATGTTTCCTCCCTTAATAACTCCCCCCCTGAGACTTTTCCAGCTCCCAGGCCGGTGCAACTGTGCACCTCCGACTCAGAGTAGCTTGAGAACCCATATCCATTAGGGAGCCACACCAGGAGACACAACTTCATGTAATTCACCTTGCTCCTCCCTACCACCCGTGACCAACCTTGTATTTTTCAATATTCAGGTGCTGCCAGTCCCCGTTTAGTACATCTGCAAGACTTGTTTAGTATCCTGGAGCCAGGGTGGAAAACATTATGTCCTTCAAGGCAACTGGTTCAGCTTTAAATAGGTTCCAGGGTTTCTTTCCCCTGGTATGCTGCTTCAGCAGGCAAGACGACTCCTGCTCCTTCTGCCAAGCTCTGCCTCTATGGTGAGGATGCCCTCTTCATGTGCAGCATTCCTGCTTGCTTTCTGCTCACTTAGTTGAGGGACAGAGCAATAATTAGCCTGAAAGACCTTTTCTCCATGTTCTATATTTCCCATCATTTTTAAAGAGTTTCTGCTGTGGATTTTTGGTAACTGAATATGTTCTTTTAATATCCCTTTGGAGTGCTAAGTAGAAAAGATTCCTTGCTTAGCCTATATGAATAGGAAGTCGTGACTAGCCACGACAGATGGCATATGATGTTTTTCAAAATGGCATTTTCCCTTCCCTCCTTTGACTGGAAGGTGAAATGAATGCTGTAGTAAAGAACTGAGAACCATCTCCATGGGGTGGCAGACTCAGGTGTGCTCTGGCAGGGAAACCAGTCCCAGTGAAAATAATATGATCTAAATTCCTGTTGGAGATTCCTGCACAAAGGTATCCTCTTCCTTTGGAATATGATGAGGCAAAATTAACCTTGCTCAAAGACAAGTGCTCAGTTCTGAGTCAAAACACAAACTGGAAAACTGAGGACCAGGAAAGAGTATGTAAGATGACTCACTGTGGGAGTGTGTACCCTTAATCTAGATGACTCAATCCTTGAAGTGCTGGAAGACCTAGGACTTGCTTCATCCAGAAATCTGGGGAGCAGTGGTCACAATGGTGAAAATGCACTGATGACATCTGCCAGTTCGGAAGTGCATTTCCTACAGAGGTGGCTGGCTGACATGCAACACTTGCACCCTTCTAGGTAAGAGCTGGTGTGTCTTTTCTTCTTGCCCTCATGCTGAGTCCCCCTAAAATTATCCTACTCACACTTCTTCCCGTATAAAATGACTTACGTTCTCGTCTCCGGTTTCAGACGAGCCAAGTCTAAGCAGTGGAGAGCCTGTGAAAAGTTGATGTAATTCATGCCAGGGACATTAAGGACATTTCTGGATATCTTTGTGTACTCATTTATGGATTTTATGACCAGCTGTTTGTCAGGAATGATGAGGCTGTGCACTTAGAAGCACCAGTCCCCTGTAAAGGAACGTAGCGTCCCGTCTTGCATTCCTGCTGGTGACAATGCCAGGTCTGAGCAGGGCTTGCAGACCGCATCAGCAGTCCTGGCAGATGAGGGACATCCGCAGTGCAGAAATGCTTATCCTGGGCTGCAGCTGTGTCATCATGAAGCTGGAATGTACAGTATACACTTTCCACAAGCATAGCTCTGAGCACAGAAATGTGTATACCATCAGCAGCACCTGCCCCTCTGTGGAGCAGTTCAGCTGTTGTGATAGCTGATGAGCTAAATTTAAGGTTTGCACATGCTTGATTCAATTTAATACCTTCCAAGGGGAGCTTACAAGGGGAGAAAAACCAGCTTTGGGACCTACATTTATGCAGAGTTTTCAAATATTTCTCCTCTTTTAAGATTATATGTAGCTGGATCTGAAGTCACGCTGTTTTTTTATAGTAAAAATCCTCGTATATTATGTATGATTCCCTTTATTACAATATATAACATGACTGAAAATGAAGCTGCAAGTTTTACATGATTCTATTCCCCTTAGAATTTCTTGCCTTATTCTCGGATATGCTGTCATAATTACATTTTTCATGACATCCAGAATTGCCAGAGAGCACATTCGATCTTTCTGTAAGCTAAGGAATACAATACAGCAGTTTTCACTAGATTTAATTCCTTTGTAATTTCTTAAGAGTATAAAAAATAATGTTATGACCACATCTTTGGAAAGATATTCAAAGCATTAGAAGCGTATGCTAAATGTGGTTTGTTAATCATTCAGGGAATTGCAATACTGCATAAAAGAAACACTTTTATCTTGAATCTGTGCCAAAAAGCCTTTTTAAAATTATTTTCCTACTCTGGCAAAGTATAGCAAATCATTTCACCAGAGACATTTCAGGAGTATTTGAATACTGGCAGTGAAAAAAGGACTTGAAGAAACCTTAAAGACACAATACCAATATTATTTTATAAATTACAATCTCCTTAGTCAAATATGTGAATATGTGTGATGTAACTCTTTGTCAGTAATATATACCTGGCATTAGTAATGCAATAAAGTAATCTTTGGGACTAAAATTAAACCTAAAGTCATGTTGCCACATTTTCAAGCATTCATCTCTATAGTGTTATCAAAAGTAAGATTCTCCTCCATGTGCCTGAGAGTGAGTTCATTCAGGTCAGCTTATATATTCCAGGAGTCTTTTCATGCAGAGATAAACTTTAAACTATCACCTATCTTTAAGTCTCATGATAAGCAAAGTCCGAAAAATGAGAAATTGAAACTGCCAAATTTGAAGCATCAAGCAAGAAAACCCCCTAGCCACCCACAAATTGAATTTCCAGGGAGGGAAAATATTCTTCCAAGTGATAAAAAAGGGGAAAATACAGAGAGGTAGACATATCTGTTCGATGTTTTATGAAAACAAATGTTTGCAACCACTAAACACTGCCCCGGGGTTATAGTAAACAAGCAATGATAAGGATGGTGCCATGCTGACTAGCTAGTGTACCGTAGGAGGTATTGTATATCAACAGCCTGGCAGTGTCAAAGCCAAGTTAGAGTAGCAGGAATTTAGCACTTCACAAACTCGTGACCCCAAAAAGGCCATGGTGTGTGTCGGAGTGGATTCTAAGCAATGAGGGTGAGAGTGGCAGCCTCCCCTGTGCCTGGAGACCATTCTCTGCTTGGTGTGAGAGATATCATTTGTGTTGTGATAATATCTGGCTAGTTCATAGGCCTTTTCTTTTTTCAGCTGAATAGTTATGTTTCTTCTCCTTCACCTGATTTAGAAAGAATTAATATGAATTTTTATTTCCCTGCTTAGAAAATCTCCTGTACATGTTTATCTGCTATAGAAAATAACCTTTGATTATCTGTAAGTAAAGACCTACATTGTTTTCTACAAAATGACTGCACTTCTAGCATAATTGCTTAGCACGCTGTGAAGTAATTTACTCTTTAACACAAGTTATATGATAAGTCCTAGAAACATTCTTGTTAACACAGAGAGAAATTCCTGTTGAACCTGGCATGAGCTGAGCTGAGATGTTAGTCAAATTCATTAATAGAGCTGTGGTTCTGCACACCATACTCTGGATTTCTGAATGTGAGGCTTTGGAATGACATTTCAAATTATCTGCTCCGATGTATACGTTCCTTGAATAACTCAGAGGTATTACAACTGCGCTTGAAAGACTTTACACACATTTGATGCCTAGTGGGTACTTGACAACAAGATATCTTGTGCCAGGGCTCAGTGTGAAGTTTCCAAAGGACTGTTTTCAGTCGTGTATTGCTTATAGTTTCATAGCCATCATAGGGGAATGATTTAAGGCAGGCAAATGTGAATGGCAGAGGAGCTGTGTGCCAGCTATTATAAGCTGGGTTGCACAACCCCCAAACTTCTTATTCCTACAAACCCTCTTTGTTTTTTAAAACCTTACTTGCAAGTTTCATGCATTTGATTTTACAAATATTGCACAGGATCTAGAAGCAGGTTAAGTAAGATATCGACAAGTTTCTCCACTCAGTCCTTTACATGTATTTTGCTGTTTAATATGAAAGTACTGTGTTTTTCTTTGACAGTTAAACACAATGGTCATTAAAGATGCTAGCTGTTGGTTAGAATTCAGCACTTGCTATCAGGTGAATACTAATGGCGAAGTTTTCCTTTCCATTGCCTTTTTTTGCTCCCTCTTTTTCTTGGAGTATGGTGTTCCTGCTTACAACTCTCCCTTTTCTCTCTCACAGTCTTCAGAATTGCACTGTGTGTACAAACATTTCAGACACGGAAAACCAAAGTGCTAATCAGCCACATTAATCCATGCAATTTCATGCATCTGTCATATGAGAAGGTAAACACATCCCAGGACACAACTAAGAACTTTTCCAGAAGAGCAATGTTGAAAATGCAAAGGGAGAAAAACAGGGCTATGCCTCTGTAGTGTTGTCTGCAGCATAACCTCCTGTTTGGTTCTGCGGTGTGTTCTGGGCCAGCAAGTGAGGGAACATATTTAGTACCCTTCTTGTGAAAGAGGATCTCAGTTCCTGGCAGGCGAGGAGGCACAATGATCTCCGTTGAGTCTCCTGTGGCATTTCTGAGAAGTGCCTGCAAGCACAGCCTATGCTCTGAGGGCAGACACGGCTTCCAGGGCAGGACACCCCTCTGCAACCTGCAAAAACACCCGAGAACGAACTTCATCTGTCTTATAGGTAAGCATCCAGGGAGAGCAGGACAGAGAAGAGCAGGACTAAAATAACCAATGCCTAAAAAAGCCCACTGCAAATTTACTTTTGAGAATATGTCAGGATTCAGGATTTTCTGGCCTGTTTATTCAAGCACCTCTCTGGCTCAGCAGAAGCAATGATCTGTACCATGTGGCCTGATTATTGTATTGCTACGCTGTATGGCAATATGCTGTAGAAAAAATACAGTAACAGAATGGAGGACGAGAGAAGAAGGTGGGAAAAAAACAAGTAAATATGCTGTAAAGCCTCTAGGAGACTTAAATCAAAGACTCTCACTGGAGTCAATGTAAATCTCTTCTGATCTAGAAAGTAGGTAAATGGCAGAGAGCAGTGAAGTAAAAAGTAACTTCCTCCAGTGAAATTTAACCAAATCAAACCAGTCCTACATTTTTCCTTTTTATCTTTAAAAGGCAACTTTTCATGTTGTCTTAGCAGGCCTTGAATTCCTAATGCATTCCTGCTGAGATTGGAATTTTTGCCCCAAAATGTGGAGTGTGTGGGACACTGGCGCTTGGTCAGAGCAACATTTACTCAGTCTTGTCAGAAAGAGTTTTATTGAATTTTTGGTTTGTTGCTTCACTTGGGATGTGGGCCCTTGACTGAGCAAACCCTTCACCTCATGTGACCTAGATAGGAATGTGGATTGTACTTATATTGTCACCCGTTTAGAGAAAGAATTTTTTGTAGGAGCAGGCCAAAGACCATATTTAGCTGCTGTAGCTTGTCTGAGTATTTTGCTGTTCTCTGTGAAAAAAGGTTAAGCTTATTTATCCTTATAACATTTCTGAGGTGACCCTTAATTCATATGGATGAGGTTTTTCTTTGCTTAGCAAAGTAAATTTGGCTTAAAATAAACAAAACTATTACCATGAAAAAAACACCAAAACAGCTTCATATATAATCCAGTTCTAAAAAAAGCTTTCTAACCAAGAGAAGACTATGCTGACACCTGTAATTGCAAAAGTAAACTTGGTTCGTGACTGAAAAAAAGAAAAAATCTGGTTTATGCAATATAAATAAAAAAAACCCCTAAGACTTATTTGAAGAAATTAATCCTTAGCACTCCCTATTGTTGAAGAGGGGACTGCTAAAATCAGGATTTGTTATTGGTTTTCCATTAGTTTTCCCATAAACTTGATTTTCTTGCAGGTTCTGCATATGTAATATTTCTAACTGCATTTTTTTAAAAAACTGAAAAACAGGCTTCAGAGATTTTTTTTTAGAGTTTTTTTTTTGTTTGT
This sequence comes from Acanthiza pusilla, assembly GCA_036630365.1. Taxonomy (NCBI): domain Eukaryota; kingdom Metazoa; phylum Chordata; class Aves; order Passeriformes; family Acanthizidae; genus Acanthiza; species Acanthiza pusilla. The sequence goes on from JAXCHO010000053.1 coordinate 10,159,780, forward strand.
TTGTTTGTTTTGTTTTGTTTGGTTTATTTTTACTAAAAAGCAGTGGAAGAAATGATGTAATAGACAGCATGAAAATTTCAAAATTAAGACTTGTAACCATGGTTGTGCATTTGTGGGAACCAATAGGGAAAACAAGGTATAAGTACATGTTTTGACATTGTCTCACACAATATCCCAAAAGCAACCAGATAGTTATGGTCTGCTCAGAGCTGCAGGTAAGTGCAGAATTACTTGGGCAATTGTAATTGAAATGGAGTTTCTGGGAGAGAAAATAGTGGCTAAATGAAAGGAAAGATCAAGTGAGATTTCAGAGATATGTGTTGGCTTTGCTACTCTTAAGACTTTCATCTACGATTTTAATGCTGGAATGAGGCATTCATCCAGTAGTTTTCCTGTGACTGCAATTTGGGGTGTTCTGACAAGCGTATTCTCTGCTTTGGTAGGTTGAATTAAAAAATACATGGACTTATACAGGAACATAATGGACAGAACCATGGATCATCTGAAAAAAACATGGAAAGCAGAAAATGAATGACATATTTGGATTAGTTTAATCTGGAGACGAGATTGATATCAAGCTTGAAATGCACAAAGGATATTCAGGTTAGAAGAAAAACTAATTAGTAGAATGTTACAATATGAAACCTGTATTCCTGTAGGTCTTTCAGGATCGTGTGAGATAAACACCAGTCAGGAATTTATTTAGTATAGCTGGTGCTGCTCTAAACATAAGGCTTCTGATGCTCTTTTAAAAGTTTTTTTTTGAAAACAATCGCAGTTTTGTTAAACATTTTGATGAAGGATGACCTTAGGGAAGGAAACATTTATTTTATTTTTATGCTGTAAACATATTGACATTTTTGTTTGTGATAACTGGAATTTGACTCTAGAAAAATTAATGGATTCATAAATAGTATGAGTAATTTGTGAAGGACTTGAACAAAAACATGACTTCCATTGAGGTAGGGATCCATCCTGTGGCATTAGGGCCAAAAATCTAGTGCACTCCCATCTCATGCAACGGTGCTAAGGCTGCCACTTTATGGCCCTTCTGCAAACTGCAGTGAGACCACAGGACCTAACTAGGCATCAATCCTGCTGGGCCAACAGCCAAGCCTGGCATGTTTGTGTAAGACAAACAATGCAGTCAGGATGCCACAGCCAGCTAGAAGGGATTAGAGAGCACATGGGCGCCTGTGTGTGTGTCAGCTCTCCCAGGACCACACATACTCTGTGTGTCTGTGAGCAGAACTCTCCTTAGCTGTTTTATGTTTAGTTTCCAAATCGAGGGCTTTGGTGCTGAAGGTGAAACAGGAATTACTAGAAAGCCTTCTGTTCTCCTTTACATATAATAGACTGTAAAATTGAGAGAAAACTGGTCAACAACCTTCTTTGTACTTTTCACTTTTTCCTCTCAGTCATTATTATAATGTCCTCAGCTTAATGGATTGGAAAGTGAAAAAACCACAAAATGTCAACACTCAGTCAAAGTCAAAGAACAAAAAACTTACTGCATCCATTTGACCACACAGTTCAGATGGTAGGCTCTGAGCAAATCTTGACCTCACTAGAGTAATTTACAAATCTCTCTTTAATGAGGCGAAGAATTTACCCCTCTTAAGTGCAACTGGTTAAATATTTTACAGAAGAGTTTCAGTTGAGGACTAACACAGACTCTGTGTCACCTTGAAGTAACTGAATTTATACTTCCTACTGCATATGCTATAAATGCAAATATTTTTAAATAAAGAGAATCTGAATTACTGACAAAGGCAATAGCATCAGCCATGGGCATGGGTGAAATAAACTGTTGAGAATCTATTGATATTCTAGTGACTGGCATCCTTTTACTCCACCTGTTTAAAAATGCTTATCACTGTTGTGTGCGTGCAAAAGGAATTGTTCATGTCACAATTTCAGGTTAAATGGTCTTAAGAGATTCATAAGATTCCTTTGAGAAAACAACAGAACATGCAGCTGATGACTCTTACTTTCTGTATGTGTGTATCTATATATGTCTATAAAAATCTGTAGACTTGTCAGCCTGTGCACAGTACCCAGAGTAATGAAGTCTCTGTCCACATTTCTTCATGGAAATAATTTTAGAATGGTGTTCTAAAAATCACCTTGTTCTGATTTTAAACGTACTATGAGCACTGAGAAAGATATGGTTAAGAAAAAAATGTACTGTCATTCACTATCTTTATTTACTCTTAAAATAAGGAACGAGGTGTAACTCTGCAGAAATACTCTACAGATTAATAAGTATTTTTGTTTCTAGAGCCATCTTCATTTCAATTAAGAATTAATGAAAGATGACATTAAACCCTATTGTTTTTCATGAGGGGCAGTATATCTTGACCCAATTAACTTTCCATCCTTTGAGAAGTTTTTTCTCTGTTCACAAGGAAAAACAAACCTTTGGGGTTTTTAAGTACATAACAAGCCTCAGTCTTAATTTCTCTAAATGTGGCTGACATGTCAGATCACTATATTTCCTTTGAAACGCTTACACCCCTAAGTAAACATGGATATAATGACAATACATGAATAATGACATTTATTTCTACCAAGTATTAAACAAGGTGTTAAAATAAAAAAGATACAGATGTTTAAATAACATGCAGAATGCAATATTTGAATAGCATGAGTAGTTGAAAAGCATAAAGAGAACACAACCCTAATTTCACCTTTTCTCCCGTGCTTATTTTTCACAGCGGCTGTGGGGCACAGGAGCTACAAGAGTGGCATCTGCACCGAGGGTGGCACTGACTTGCTCTGTGACAAACGCAGAAGAGAAGCACTGTCTCAGTGGCACTATCTGTGCTTGGACCAGGATATTCACCCAGGGAATAAAAAAAGTGTCTACGAGGCAGAGAAGTCCCCAGCTGGCTTCCAGGCCTGGGCAGATACCATGGAGTGCTGTCAAGCGCTGTCACAAAGCAGTGCCCCTCTTTTTCTTCCCAAATCTCTGCCATCCTTTATCCTGTCCCAGATGTCCTTTCACAACTGCCCAGTCCCACCTGATTCATGTTTGTAATACTCTCAATTAAAAAATTAGTAATTAAAATGAAGCCCTCTTTTTCCATATTACTCCCAGCCATTACACTGCTCCATCTGCCCATTCCCAGACCCCTTCTTGTTTTTGAAAGACTCATTAACATGTGATCTTGTCTCTGCCAGGATTCCCCAGTGCCATCTGCTCCCTTCCTAGATGATCAGCCTCACCCAGATCACTGTTTACCACACTTACAAATCTGACACATTTCCTAAGCATTGGTTTTGGAGGACGCTACTGCCTTTCTCTACTGAAGTCAATGGCTATCAGTCTTTTGTCACACTGACTCTGGTCCTTAGATGGTCTGATGCATTCCCAGACCTGTGGGGCTTTTGTGGTAACAGTATATCTATGTCCCTCAGGCCATACAACCACATGCTGTGCTATAATTTGTTTAAGGTATTTAGCTTCTCATGCAATGACCAAAAACTAAAGGAGCACCTCCCCAAACTCAGCATCCTCTTTGTGGAAACAATTTGTGTCCATCTTAATTCTTGCAGCATAAAAATACAAAGTTCATGTTATACTGCTTGGAAGAGTTTTCAAAACAAGCTTTTTTCATGCATTTTACCTGTTGGTCTTCATGGTTATTTTCATGCATGATTGTAAATAGAAGAAGTAAGCAGTGAATGCTGAAAAATTTGTTTGGGAAAACAGCAAGAATGTGTCATCCCTGTTTATCTGAGAAACATGTTGTAGGAAAGACTGTTCTAGCCTCTTTCCAGACGTGAGCCGAGAGCCCGGGTGGGTGACCAGCAATGCTGGTTTTCACTACAGGCCTACATAGGTCTATTCCCTTGAGTGAAATGGGATCTGCTGTAGTTTACTATGCCTACCTATCTTCCTGGAAATGACCTGGGTCCTTTCCTCAGTAACTCGAACTCAAAAAATGCCTGGACATTCATTGAGATGCAGGAGTTTTCATGTCCAGAAATCTTAAAAGCACAGCAGTGTGTGAAGGTTCTCCCCACAAGAGAGCCCACCACAAGCTCCACGTTACACACGGAACTGCACTAACCTAGCTTTAGATAGCAACTGGACCAGAAAAAACCCACTAGCACTATAAACCTCTTTCTTTAGGTTTGTACAGACATACACTTAGCACAGGGAAGTGACTTTCAGGACTAAACATCACACAATTGGCCACTTTTAAGATCCAGCCCTGCAATACTGGAAGAAAGACTTGCTCTAAGTCCCATAAAGCAGGCAACTAAATTTGAGATCAATGAGTACAAACACTTACAAAGACTTTTAAAAAACCCCATAAACAACTAAGTTTTGCTTACATTTTTACATAGATCATTTCTGGTTATGAAATCTGTCACTGTAAACACGGTGGGTTATTAAACTTGAAAATATGTTCATTCACCTTAGTGGAGGTTGCCCTTGATGGGATCTGAGAGGGACGTGGGAGAGCTTGTTCCCTGTAATTTGGACATACACAGATCATTAATGGACAAATATTTTCAGGAATTATGTAAACTCAAAAAGCAGATTTTTGACTTGATAATTGAGTGTCTTCAATGCAGCAATGTTTTGACAATATGCATAAAGTTGCTGATGCTGTCTGTGCTTTTAGCACAAATGAAAGCTAGGACCTGAACTGAGGTCATGTCCCCTCCTTTTCCCTAGCTGGACTTTATATACAGATTTCTTAGAACTGCTTTTTGAACTCTCCTTCATATTGGTATGTTTTTCTTGCTGTCCTTCTCCTTCAATTTAATTGAAAGTGATTTAAAAAGAAAAAAGTATGAAGATGAAAATCTTTATGATGCTTTCAGAGAAACAATTTATAGTCAAACTCTCCCCCACACACCAAAACCTCTCACTTTTTCTCTAGTACTGTATTGTTCATTATCAAAGGAATAGTAAGACTATGTTTTCATACGACATTCTTGTGAACATGACAATCATACAAACAGGATCTTAGAAAATATAAATTATGTACATCAGCTAGAATAATTTAGTCATCGGATATACCTATATATATGCCAGCTTGTTTATCCTATCTTTTCACCCCTGAAGCTTATCTGTGAAACCAGAAAAGAGGATGATTTATTAATTACCAGAAAATCACTTATCATTAAATCAATCATCCCAGGTAGGAATATATTTCTTTTCAAAGGGCAATGTGAAGTGCTTCATTTGGGAATTAACTTTGCATACTAGACTTTCCAGAGTCAATTGGAAAACATCTAGTGTGGGATTTTATCTGACTGATGATTGCACCTGAGCTTCCAAGCAATTAAGTGTAAAACTGAGTTTCCAGTGAGATTTTTCTAACTTAAAATCTTATACTACACAGATGCTGTATCTGAAAGAAGCTCTCAGACTAGCATGAGACTTGGCTCCTCGTTAAAGATGCCAAGGTGTTTGTTCATTTCCGCAGTCCTTCATCAGTTATCACTGCAACAAAAAATACCCCAAAAAAACCCCTCATGGGGAGGAAATGGTCAGGCTTCAATGCAGTCATATCAGAGGGACTTGGCATGTGAACGACTTTCCTTACTTTTAGACTGCTGAAAAATAGGAGAAACCACAGCTGATGATAGAATTCTAACCTACCTTTAAAATAATTGCCACATTTAAAATCACTTTTGCAAAAGTTTGGAAAACACTGTAAGACTGACAATAGCTTGTGTTGGCATAGACCCTGTGGGAACCCACTTTGTCAAAATTACATTGTACTTCTGTCAGTGATGATGACCCTCTCTTCCCTGATACCCTTGGCAAAACTTAGGCCATAAATTCTTTGTGTAGAGGCTCTGCCTGCTTTGAAAGCCTGCTAGAATATTATTCCTTGTCCCTGTTGCCAGATGTGATCCTGTGATTCAAATAAACAAGGTCATTTCAGGGGATAACATCACTTTAGGCAAGATATGCCTTCTTTTCCAAACAGAACTTCCCACCTAGTTGTCTAACAAAGAGAGAAAGACAGCATTTCTGCTTTACTGAGAGCGCTCCCTGAGCCACTTAAATAGCAAACTGATATACATATATTACTACCTTTATAGGTAAGCAAGAAATACTGTAACATCAAGTAGGACCTAAACTTGCCCTAATTGCTTAGAAACTTTAACGAACTTCTATCATTTAGGGGAAAAAACCCATCAAATAAACCTGAAGCCTATCAATGCTATGCCTATGATTTTCAACATAAGTGAGACTGCAATTTATGTATTACAAAAGTAAAAAAAAAGATACAAAAGAGCTCATCCTCAAGGCATAGTGCCTCTAATGTACTCTGAACACATCCATTTCATGGATAACCAGATTACAGGCACATAAAATGTAGACACATATAACAAAAAGTTACGTGATTTCGGGTTTTAAATTTGATATGAACTTAAGATAAGTGGTTTCAGCACATAAGGAATCAGTACTAAAGAAAAAGACTGAGATAAAAGTGAGAATTTTAGTGACCACATATGTCTGGATATTGATATGCGAACTTGGCTCAACAACTAACTTTGGTTCACTGAGGCTTTGTTTTATTCACTTTGTATTTAGTACTGATCATGAAATATTTGCTACAGGATGGTATTTTCTGGTTTTGGTTAATACATGCTGATATTTTGCCTCCACAATATACCTTTAGATTATGAACATGATGTAAAGTCATCCAATTTAGCATCTTGTCATAACAATTTCTTTTCCTCAGTCATTATTCCCTTTCACAGCTTGTTTCATATCTGCAAAAGGTCACTGTGCTGTATTTTCTGTTTGGTTGGACTTTAATTGTGGTTGGACCACAGCTGCAGAGGGGAAGGTTCATATAGGAAGCCTGTGGTACACCCCAAATCAGTGGTCACAGTTTCCTGTTCATCTACACTGAGCTCTGCTATGCTGCTGATTTGGACATATCTGCTGTATAAGTGGGTTTGTTGGCATATTTCAATGAATAAGCTTGGATTTTACTTGTGAATTTCCTCCTCTAGACCAACTAGTCATCACCATAATCATTACATCACCATTATTAAGACTTTTACCTCGTGTGAGTTGAGGCAATTCCTATAGCCTTAGATTCATCCACAGTAATAGGTGTAAGCTGAGTCATATTTATTCTTGACTTCTGCCTTTTACTATGGTTTCTGGGGTGCTCTAGAAACTACAAGTCGGAGCTTGAGTCCTGGCATGTCACTTCGAAAAGTGCTAATACCTGGAATTGTTACTGGACAGAAGAATGGGGTAGACTAGAGTAAAAGCAAGGAAAGATGATGCAGGATTTGCTTGTATATGAAGCAGTTTCTTGCAAGTGGTATCTCAGTGATTCAACTTGACTATGTCACATTTAAGTTAAATGCTATCTTGACTTAAAAAAAAAAAAGAAATTGGGAGTTCACCTTTCCTGTCAGACTTAAATCCTTTTATGACTGTTTTGAAAAGATTTATAGGTAATGATGTTGCATAAAAGTATTTTTTGAAGAAACATAAATCTAAACAACATAACAACATGGTTAATTACAAATTGCTTTTATAATGCTGAGCCTATATAATCAATGCTAGATACAAACTATTACTGCAAAGTAGTTTCATCAGGGTGAAAAAGAAGAGGAAGTGATGAAAGTAATTAAAAAAAAAAAGTGAATTCTTTTGAAAAGACAGTGAAGTGACACTCAGAGGATATGATGCACAGTGAAAGAGAGGCAGTAAATGCACAAAATCCTGGCATTGCCAGTTCTCCTCTGTGGTGACTAACTGTATCATGACTTACTGTGCAGCCTTGAACATGAAGGAGAAATTGAATTCATCACCTTCCTGGTACTGTCATAGTCATTCTTTGGTGTTTCAAAGCAAGGGAGGAAAGTGATTCATTGGGATGCTGCTCAGTATGCCAAGGGAGTGCATAAATACCTCCCTTAACCACAGAGGCAGTATTACCAAAATATATAAAAACATCGATAATGCAGATGCACTTAAAAAAAGGAAAAATGCATTTGGGAAACAATAAAACTTTGGCACATTCAGTTGATATTCAAAGAGTAAACCTCCAATACATACGTGTAAATGGGCAAAATGTGTGTTAGTACACAGCATCTTTTGTAATAAAACCTCCTGAATTCTTCATAAGGAACTTTATAATGCATGGTAGACTATTAATTCTTTTCAGAAAAGAAGGTTGACTCTTCAAATAAAGTTTTAATAGATATATCTTCATGATATTTTCTAATTCCATATTCATCTGAATGTACATCAAATGTACTGAAAATCTCTGGGCTGAGGGGAATGGAGTCCTTCTGTGCAAGTGTTGCATATTGCTTTTCGCTGCACCTTGGTCTCTGCCAGCCAGATCATTTCTAGGAAGGATGGATTATTCAATCTCTATAACAAACACATTCTGCAGGCAGCTATCGAGATGTGGTAATTTCCTCTGATTGTCTCACCAGATTCAGGTGGTTCTTCAGCAAAAACAACGTTGTAATATATGTGCTAAGGGGAACATTGCTGAACAGAGCCATGGAGAATATGATACCCCTGAATGTGGGCATTCAAAATGTAGAAATGAGAAGAATGTTTGTTTTTTTCCTGAAGCTGTCTCACAAACCTGCAGCTGGGTTGCTGATAAGGATTAGCTCAGAGTTAAAGGTTATGTATTTAAAAGCAGGACTTTCTCTCTTCAATTTGTGTTGATCTTGATGAGGAAAAGCAGGTGAGCAAAGGTGAGCTGTTATTACATGGTTGTTTTTTTTCCTAGGAAAAGTGTGGATGCCCATAACACCAAGGACAAGAGTCCTCTGGAGAAACTACCTATCTGTCTGAGCTCATCCTCATTTGTGGGAAACTAATTTGACTGATTTTACCCTTGTAGAATTAATTTTTTTTTTTTCAGAGAATGAGTGTTATTATCCCATACCAATATTAAAATGGATGTGAATATATAGAATAAATATTCCCATTCCTTAACCTGAAATTGTGACTGGATAAAAAGGCAGTCCTTGCATTTGGGAAACATAGGGTCAGTGCCAGATTAAGTGGGGAGAGGGAAACTCCAAAGAGGTAGAAGGAGAATGGTTGAAGCCTACATATGGTTTTATGTTCAGCTCATTTTCCTGAAAAACTGTGAGATTGTATTCTTTCAAGGCCACACTACTCTGCACTGCCTGGTTCTATGCCTGTGTAAGGTCCGTGTTCCAGTGCAGTTTTGTGTACATTAGCGACAGACTAATCTTGAATAAGAGATCTGCAGTTTCTGGGACTTTTGGATACAAATGCACAGTATTAATATTCGACATTTCAACTGCTTTTGCACTATATGGGATGCCAGAGGAAGACACACAGTATAAATTAAACAATAGCGGTCTGGCTATTCTTATCTACAACCAAAACCTATGGATAATAACATCACTGGAGGAGAAGTATGAATGTATGAGCACAATATGCTTTGCTCATAAAGCAGGAAAATAATCATTATTAATTACATGCATCTCACTGAGACATTGTGTATGGTTGCTGCTTAATATCAGCTGTGACTATTGTGGCTTTTTTTCAGACTGTTCAGTTGCATGTGATATTCACCTATCCTGCTTTCCAACTAACAGAGCGTCGCTAAGTTAGCATATGAACCCTTTCTTAAGTGAAGCAATATATGCGTACCAGACTGTGAACTGACTGACACTGATTGTAGATAATATTAAGGCACTGCAAACATGTCTTTGTGCAAACTATTTATCTCTATTTTGAAAATTTCAAACACCGTAGTCACTACTTACATGCAAGTGGGAAGCAGCACAGGGCAACCAAGAGGCACACTGCAAACTCACTCCTGTCTTGCTGCTGCTCTGGGTGGTCTCTGAGCAGCAGGATGCAGGCAACAAACATAACCAGGCTTAATCACTTGCTGCTTGTTGCCATCATCATGTACACACCAGCTGTGAATCAAAACATTTTCACCTTGGTTTTAAAGAGGGAGATTGAAGCAATTAGGTTGTACCCAATCCACTCAATTATTAAATCATCAGCTAAACTACACTTGGTTACGCACCCACAACGTGTCATACATATTTATCATTTATTACTTGGGAAGGTTGACTCTGAGTGCCTCCTTGACAGGATATTTTTAGTTGTCATTCTCTAGGCTGCTGCAGAATGGTCTGGGTTTGATCATCCTTACTATGATGAGTACAGACAAATGGCACAGAGATAAACTTCAAGAGACCTGACCTCACAGCAGTTTTCATTGTTGGGTATGGATGTGATAACAGGAGCAGGAAATGGTCAAGTAAGAATCAAGAATTTAGTTAAATCAGCAATTTACTTGAACTAGAGTGAGTCTAGCCTTATATACTCATTCAAAAAAGACAAAATGCCTAGAGCAGTACCCCAGATCTTTCCACAAACCTGGCCACGAGCACAATCTTTGCACTTAGAAAGAAAATGGCTGCTTGACGAAAGTGATCTGTTTTCTTCAAAGTCTTGGCAACAGTCATGTAAAAACACAATGATTTTCAATATGACACACGGTATTCTCAATATGCATGACATAGAAATACAGAAATACATTATTTTATTTACACATATTTTGGTTTCTCAGCCTCAGTCAAGCACTAGTTAAAAGAAAACAGACAACATGAAAATTTCTGAACATTGGTTTTCCCAGGAGGAACAGATGTGGAACATTAACACTAGTTCGGTCTGCTGACTGTCTAAGAGTGTCCCTTAGGACAAAAAGTGTAGCAAAAACCGCTAGAAATTATCTGCCCCCTGCTTTTGCCTCGTCAATGGTGGGAAATGAAAGGAGCATAGAGACTAGGGGTTGTTTATTTAATTAATTATTTTAAAGCTGAAGGACTTTGTCGTCAGATGCTCTATGCTGTCTTTGTGTTAACTTTTGTCTTCCCTAGTTGGGAATTGCTTATCTCCATGTGGAGGAAAAGTCAATCTTCCCATTTTCCTATTTTAATAAATAATCTGTACAGAAATTTCCCACAGAGACACAGGACTCAGAAAGGGGAACATTCAAACAAGAAAGCTCGATTAGGAAAGCATAGTGTTTGCAGAATTACAATCAAGTTCACACCAATTAAATAAAAGTTTCTTCTAAATTTGACCAGTTTGAACCTGATAGCAACTCTTTGTTGTGGCGAGGTGTTGCTGTTTTCCAGAGTCCAGAAGTCATGATCTGATGATGTGTGAAATCACAGCTGCCTCTGCCTTCCCATGCCCGCTCCAAAGCCTGTCATTAGAAGCAGCAGTACATAGATCCGGTGTCCAGTAGTCTGTACAAAGGGTCAGAAAGCAGCAAGATTCTTGGAAAACCAGAGAACTTGAAGCCCTGCCTGAGATAATTTGTTGTTTACATGGTTCTTCTAGTCCAGCACGAAGCAGGTAGACAGGAACACACACAAAAAGTGCATAACTACTTTTTTGTTTCCAACCTACATTTATAATCTCAAGAAGACTGGAAAGATTTCAAAGAATCACCAGAAAGTTCTGGTGTTTATCTCGATAGCACCTTGAACACTTTAAGAATCACCCAGCAGAATGCTTCAGTGTAATGCAGACCAGCTGCTGAAAGGACAGGTCTGTGGATATTTTGAGGCTCTCCTGTCTCAACGACAATATGATTCAGGAACATTGCTAAATTTATATTTACCTGAAAAAGGAACCTCAGTACCATAGCATCCTTTCCATTTGCATTCCACATATATATTAGTTAAGAGTTTTGTATTAACATCCCCAAATCAATTTGCAAGTGATCAGAATAACTGATTTTCTTTTAAATGTACAGAATTTGAAAAAATCTGGGACATTATCCAGCCTTCCTGCTATCTGTGAGAACTGTGGTTTGACAGGCTGCAAAACCAAAAAGAAGTTGGATTTTCTCTTCTAACAGGGTGCACATCTGGCATGCACAGCGAATCTATGTGTGCTATGCCCATGAGAAATCAATCTTCAGCAAAAATAGGTCTCTAAAGGGGTGCTGTTGACTCACAAAGTAAGACTGCAGTCCAGCAAGCAGTGGGACTGATGACTCCACTGCCCAAGATGGAGCTACTTATTTGCACAGTATTAGAATTGTGCTTATTGTGTTTGCTTAATGAGGGTCCAAATGCAATTGCTAAAGAGTGAGGTTTTAGCATTAATGGGAAATCAGTAATACTTTAAAAATGTTTGAAATAAAAATCTCACTCCATTTTCCAGTCTTGACATTTATTATATCATAATACTCACAGGGATAAGGGAAGGGGTAAGCCCTTTGGCTTTCCTGCTTGGCCTTATATGACAGAAGTGAAGTTGGATGACAATTCTGCTATTCACAGTATTAAAAATAATGAATTTAGAGTTCTAGAAACTGGGGCAAGTAGTCAAGCCACATAAACACTGTGAAGGGAAAGTGTATTGTTCTTAAAAATCCCGAAGACTTTTTAGAAAACTGTAAGTTCTGAAAAACTGCTTTCTGCCGATGTCTCTGGGAAGTGACTTTGCCCATGCCCATTGTGCAGAGCTGTGACTGCAGCAGGGAGAGCCCTGTAGGGTTGCTGGAGAGCATGCAATCCAGCTGTGAGGGGGAATGGGGTGCCGACACATGGATCCAGCATCAGAGAGGAGCTGGAGGGACATTACTCTGGGCAGTTTTCTCAATGGTCAGAGGATCTGGAGCTCCAGCAATGGATACGCTTGCTCAGTGCCCAAGTTCAGTCATTCAGGAAACACGTAACTCGGGTTTGGCATCTTGCAAGAGTGGCAGGTGCCACTCTTAGGAAGGAAGGAGCCTTGCCAAAGGGCAGCTCCCCATCTCTTCCTTCTCCCACTCAGGAAACTAAGGCTTGCTAAAAGTTCACATGGTTTTAACTAGCAAAGACATTCAGTTAGTGCTGGGGTTTCCTGCAGTGCTGTGTAAGTTTGTAGGTCTTCCCTGTGACATTGCCTTCATGGCTGTCATCTAGAATTAGATGTTTCTGTTTTAGATGTGTGGGAACTGGGCATCCAGTATTTCAAGTTAGCATATGCTTGTTGCCTCGGTCAGGCAGCTAACCCAGTGCTCTTAACATTCCTGCCAGTGAAAATGTACAGCTTGTGAAATCATCTCTGCTGACCATAAAAATCTCATTTTTCTATCCTGAAAATGACAAAAAACCCAAATAACACTTATTAAAAATAACCGGAGAGAAAGGCAAAATGATTTGGCATCAAAGAGCAGCAAGAACCACTGGCCAGAAATGCTACTCCACGAGTTCACAGCACTGGGACTCCACCTGTGGAGAAACATTCTATGGAAGAAATATTAAACGGCCAGCTCTGTTAATATCTGATTGGAGCAGAATGGCCAGTTCATGGCAAGGAATTCTCTCCCCTAGCTTTGAAGAAAGACCACAGGGAAAATGCCTTAGGGAAAGCTTTTTCCATATTAGCAGAATTTGGCCTTCTATGAGAAATCAGAGGGATATACTGTGTGATGTTCCTGACTGAAACTTTCCAGGAACATTAAACAAAAGGGTCTCCCAGGAAAAGAACTACAGGTAACAGAGAGATTTCCCTTCTAATATCTACCATTTTTCTGTGAAGCTCTGTGAAGAATTTCCACTTTAAGGAAAGTTATTGTGAAACACAGCCTCTTTGTGGTTTGTTTTTTCAGTTTTGACTGAGAACTCCTCAGCTGTGGTTAAACTTTACTCTTTAGAAGTGGATTTTTTAACTCTGTCCAGTAAATTGCAGTTTTCAGATATTCAGGTTTGTTTTGGAGCTGTCTTCTAGGTTGTGAAAGTCCCAATGGAAGTGGTTTCTTCCACCTTCATCTGCGTACATCATTAGACACTATGGTTTTTTCCATACTCTGTGTCACTTGGACACATGCTCATACTTCAAATGACTGAGGCCTCATAGACTTTCTTGAGTTAATCACAAAATTCTTGGATTGGATTCATATTGAAAAAAGCATGTTTGCTGGCTATGCATAAGTTTTAGCATGCTGGCATTATGAATCAAGAGACTCACATCATGCTGTGGTGTTACAGCTGAAAAATAATGATATAACCCATACTCTTAGCTTTGAATGCTTTGTTTGTGAGGGATTTGGACATGTAAGATTACATCTTCAAACAAGTAGGAAAAGTTTGCCAAATAAGAATGTGGGGTTTTTGTTTAGTTGCTCTGTTCTCCCTGGCCTATACAGTGGGGGAAGTAAGACCTGACTTCAAAATCCATTTCCTCTTCCCAGAAACTTCCTTGAACCCTCTGAAGCTGTTGGTTCTAAGCAAGGCTTCCTGGGATGTTTCAGCCTACTCCTGTCTTTTGTTGGCTTAAACATTTTCCAAGTGCCTATATAGATTTAGAGTCTCTAAATGTGATCCGTGCTGAAAAGCACCTACCATGCTACTTGAAAAATCATAATTAGTTAGTTCTAAATATTGTCTCAAATTTTAAAAAGGGTTTTTGGACAATTTAGTAACTGGAAATTCATGTGACTCAAAGGGAGTAGAAAGTAAAAGGGATAAAACCAATGGATGGCACATGTATCTTCAGCTACACACTTAGAAAATGAAGGGCCTAAAATTGATAAAATTAATATCCCTATTTGCTGTGGGTAGACTGCGCAATTTTGTGGCTCTTTACTTACTTTTTTTTTTTTTTTTTAACATCATTGCCAAGTATTTGAACTAGTGGTGCAAAAAATGTAGTTCTCAGTGAGTTTTGAACTCTTCTAATGAGTCTGTGAGGTTTCCAGTATCCAAATGAAGTAGAAAGATTTCATCCCACTTCTAGAGATGTGGGCAAACCATGCATATTGTTACCACATCACTGCACTGCACTATTCATACACTACCCCTGCCTCACTCTCAACCCAGTAGTTTTTAAACCCATGTTTCCCTTTTCTTCACATATGTTTTAAATTATAAGGGTATTTAAATAGAGCCAGTGCTACCTAGTGGAATTAAGTGTCTCTATGACTCTTGATGTAACATTTTGTACACTGGAAAGTGGAAAATATCTGGTAGCAAATCATGCTTTTTTTGTGGTGCTGGACTCAGCCCTTTAGCTCAGTTCAGCTTTCTGACTTTAACAGCCATGAAAATGGGATGCATCCCAGAATTCTGAGGGAATTGTCTAATGCAGCTGCCAAGCCATTCTCCATAATATCCAAAAGTCACAGGAGTCCCAGGTGATTGGAAAAAAAGGAAACATTGTACCCCATTTTAAAAAGGCAGGGAAGAGGACCCGGGGAACTACCTATCCATCAGGCTCAACTCTGTGCCTGAGAAGGTCATGAAATAGAACCTTTTGGAGGGCGTGCTAAGACACATGGAGGACAGGGAGGTGATTCAAGACAGCCAAGGGCAGGTCCTGCCTGATCAACACAATGGCCTTGAATGATGGAGTGACTCCATCATTAGAGAAGGGAAGTGAAAGAGAAAGGAGAGAAAGAAGATGTCATTGGCATACACACAGACAAACAGGTGGAGTGCATACTCAGAAGACACATAGATGACACCACTGACACACCTGAAGGATGAGATGCCATCCAGAGGGACCTGGACAAACTCATGAAGTGGGCCCATGGCAACCTCATGAGGTCCAGCAAGTCCAAGTGCAAGGTGCTGCACTGGACACCCCCTGATATCAACACAGGCTAGGGATGAACAGATGGAGAGCAGCCCTGGGGAGAAGGACTTGGAGGTGCTGTGGGTGAGAGGCTGAACAAGACCCAGCCATGCGCACTCCCAGCCCAGAAAGCCAAACGTGTCCTGGGCTGCATCCAGAGCAGTGTGGGCAGCAGGGCCAGGGAGGGGATTCTGCCCCTATGCTCTGCTCTGATGAGACCCACCTGGAACACTGCATCAGCTCTGGGGTTCCAGCACAGGAAGGACATGGAAGTTGGAGTGGGTCTACAGAAGGTTTGAGGGCTGGAGCATCTCGGCTGTGAGGATAGTCTGAGGCAGCTGTGTTTGTTCAGCCTGGAGAAGAGAAGGCTCCGGGTAACCCAATTGCTATCTTCCAGTACCAGGAGAAAGTCTATGAACTTTCAAGAAGGATTTTCACACAGGCATGTAATGATGCAAGACAGAAGGGCTTTAAAGTGAAAGAGAGTAGATTTAGAAATTAGCCAGGAATTCTTTGCTATGTGGGTGATGAGGCACTGGACTTCCCCTCTCTGAAAGTTTGCAGGCCCAGGTTGCACGGGGCTTTAAGAAACCTGATCTAGCAGATGTCCCTGCCCACGGAAGAGGGTTTGGAACTGGCTTGTATTTAAGGTCTCTTCCAACCCAAACCATTCTGTTATCTATGAAACAGAGCAGCTTTCCTGAAACTGAGTGGGTAAGGCTGTGACCTGCTCCTGTGCAGCTGGGCTCTCATGGACAGCCAGCAGCTTCCTTTGAAAAAAACACATATGGCAACAGCTTCTCCCCTGCTCTCACTTAACCCTTCCACAGTTCTGATGAGTTGCAGAACATTTTCTACATCATGCAATAACGTCAGCAACATTAATTACAGCTGGGTTTTGTGGGGGCTTTTTTGTGTTTTGGGTTTTTTTTCTTCCCAAATAGGTCAGTCTTCAGCAAGCTAAGCTTCTTCTGATGAAATCAACATTGATGCATAGAGAAACACAGATCTGATTAAGCAGACACCAACATTTCTGTTTCAATTAATGTAGTCCTTATGTGTTGGTCATAATTGAACCACTAATTAAAATCAATGATAGCCTCCTGTCTCCTTGTCTGTTTGTTTGCTGCAAATGAGAAGCAGTTTCTATCCTGAAAATACTCTGGTTTGACACTGTTCTTTTAGTTATATTCTGATGAGTCATGATGACTTACCCTGGGCCTCTGTAAGTGCTTTTTCACTCTCATTTCTGTTCCTTAATTCTTCTGTGCTTAAAATGCTCAGCAAATGTCATTAGTGCATTATTCTGCCTCCTTCTTAGCTCATTAGGTTGTGCAGATCCTCTGGGAAGAGGAAAGGCTGGAACAGCTAATTATCTTGAAAGTACATGCAGGGGAGATCTGGGAACACCTAGTTTGCTCACAAAATTACAGGTTGCATGTCACCAGGTGGAAAAGGAAGAAGGGAACAAGAACTAGCAAGCAGCATCACTTTGATGCTCTTCCCCAGAGCCCTGCAGGCATGCTGCACTGGGGCAATGCTGAGACAGAGACATAAGGGGGCATCCCTCCTTCCCCTCCTCTTGTCCTCCCCCGGGAAAAAAATTAATCACACTGTGTGCTTACTGACTTCAGCTGTAGGCCTGAGCATCCCTGCCTTTCTAATCAGTTTAAAAGGGCAAAGATACAATGGGAACAGATAGACCTGGTATAAATGTATCTACTGTAATCTGTGGAGGAATCATAAAAACAGGGAGAAAATCTCTTCACTTTTGCTCAAAACAACATTTATGTTCTAAATCTTTGTGGAGTTGTAACAAGTTGATGGCAGCCCTGAGCAATTAGGACGCCTTTCTGTGAGTAAAGTTTGGCCTGAATGGTTAGGATACAGACTGGGAATGTGGGAAGTGTGCGCTCTGCCTATTTTTAGAGGTAAAACTACTCATTGCCAAACGTCACGACTTGAGACCAGTGTTTTATACTAATCCCTCTTTCTCCCTGACTTGTAAATTACACAGTGATTTGTTACATCTATTTTCACACGGTAGAGCGGGGGCAACAAATTTGCCATGAGACATATTGGCTGGCTTACTTGTGGGAAGCTTCTGTGCTTTTAAACATTTCTGCTATGTTTAGACAACATATTGAATACTCGTATTAGTGTATTCGTGTATGACTGCAATGTATTTGTGTATCAACAGTGCTTGGGGATTTCAGCACTGTGCCCTTCTGTTTATTTTGGCCCTTATGGAGATGGAATGATAAAATTTTGTTTTGGTATATATGCATTTGTTGATTTTAGCTCTAAGCTGAACATAGGATGGGAAGCACACATTACTATAATGCCGACCTCATGCACACAGCATGACCTCAGGGTCCTAAGAATGGTCAGGTTTCTTTCCAAAGAGGGATAGACTTACTGGGGAGAACTGATATTTTGACTGTACTTGAGGGGAGGGGAAGCAATCTTTAGGGTACAGAGGTGCTGCAAAAGACAAATGTCATGAGTAGTGTTCGACTTGCATTCTGGCTGGGAAGTCAATTGTTTTTGTGCTCAAGCTCTGTCCACAAATGCAAGCCATTGTTCCTAAAAATACTGAATTTGCCCTATGTCACACAGGAGCAGGGTATTTTTGAGTTTTAGGGTTTTGGAATCAATACAAAAATTCAGAAAAAATACACATGCATTACATTTCAGCAGTTCCTTCACTTAAAAAAATAGAAAGTCATTGCTTTCCACCCAGTCCATCTCTACACTACTTCCTGAAATGTTCCACTTCTTGTTTTTGATGTTTAGAGTCCATTAAGGAACCTTCTTCCTTCCTTCCTCCCTTCCTTCCTTGAGTTCTTCAGTTCTTTTGAGTTGCTTCACATAACTCAGCCTCATGGTTTACATGATGAACAGCATTGTATTTTATTGTGAAATTTTCTGTGGTTCAGGATAGGATTTTTTCCGTTTTGACTAATGTATGCAATTTCTAATTTTACACTGTAAATGTATTATACCTATAATTAATTAATATTTCTATAGTTATATTACTATATCAATGTCATGACCATATTATTAATATGATATTATCAAGTTGAACTTTAGTAGAAAAAGAGGAGCTTTTTCACTGCTCTCAATATGAAGAGAAACTGTTGTAAAAATGAGCTTGCAGGTGGAAAATAGGACAATTACCCTAACTCCTTTTTGCTTTATGAGTAAGTAGAATAACCCTCATAACCCTGACACTGTGAAGAAGCTGTGCAGACAGAGTACTTCAGCCCAGAAGAAGAAGCTCACGGCAGCAAGATTTTTCTCAAAACTCTGAGAATGCTCTTAAATTTGCTTTAGCCACAAAACCAGAGGTACTGGGCCAGGCCAAAGTTCAAGCTGGTAAAACTCTAATCTCTGAGAGCTGAGAAAGGTGTTTGTGTATGTGCGCATGCATGTGTTTGCGCACACATGTATACACGTGTGCAAGCGCTTACATGTTAAATTGTGTTCTCAAGGCCTGTCCATATGGGTGTGGTCCCTGTGTCACAAGGCTGGCTTCATTGCAGCATGGTGGTTCCTGTCTGCTTTGAAACTTTTCACTTCCTTTTGTGAAGCACCCGGCCACCATTACCTTTTTCCCACTTCACAGACTAAACAACGGCAGGAGACAAGGACAGGGGTGCTTGTGCGTGGAAGAGGTGATCTGTGAATCCAATCTTTCTTGAGCACTTCCCTTGTTCCCAGGACCTCGGGAGGAGGAGATGAGAATGCTATTTGGAGATATTGCCCATGACTGAAGGAGGTGCTCAGGCATCCCTCTTCACGCATGTTAGTACTGAAAAAACCCGAAGTGATTAAAAACTTTGTTAGCTTTTTGTTTTTCTTGGTGTATTTCTTGTTGTTTTTCTTGGTGTTTTTCTTCTTTTCTGGTGTATATGCATTGAGCAGTGTAGCAGTGTCTCCCGTACCATATATAAATGATGGAATGCATTTTGCATTGCTCAGGGACCAAAGATACTAACTTTTATGTACCTTGAGTTTAAACAGGATCTCCTCCCCTTATTTGAGTAACTACACAAAAACCCTTTTGCTAATCTGACTGATTAAAAAAAATCATCAGTGATTTTTCTCCCTGCTCTGTAGAAAGGTAGGCAGGCTCAGAAAATCAACTAACTTCATAGAAATATTGCTCTGTAGTGCCATCTACTTTCTTTATTTCTTCATCACTCTAACTAACTGTAAACACAGTTTTTCACTATATCTGTTGAAAAATACAAATCTTTTTAATTACTAGGTAAAAATTTTAACATGAAACGTCTCAATTAATACAAACTCACTGGTCTTATCTGTGCATTCCCAGCCATGCACTGTGTCCTTAACATCTGCTAGGCTCCATTTAGGTTATTATTGTCCATATGGTACGGCTGTGAAAGAATGACAGATCAGTGATGTAACTGCCTGCAATAGCTGCTGATGCTTGCAAACTGTTCACTCAGTGAAAGCAAGAGATAAATGATTATTCAGAATCATGTTACCAAGAACAAATCTCCTCACTGAGCACCAGGTTAATTAATTTTCTAGTGTATTAATTATATAGCTTTGCCTGTGGTGCTCTGCTGCAACTCAGTGCAACCTGTCTCAGTGAAGTAGGGGGTGAGAAGAACTTAGTAAGGGGAGTAGCTAATTCTAAATAAGTGTAAAATCTGCTTTTTGACATCAGCAGATGCTACAAACTTCTGATGCCAAACTGCTGAGTAAAGCTGTTCTAGGACAGCAGCGCTTGATTACATGACAGCAGAGATGTTATATTAATTTCTGATATCATGGAACCTGTATAAGTCATATCAGTAGGGACACCATCATTCTGCTTACCTCTTCCTCTTGAAAGTATTTACAGAATTTCCTTGGCAAATAATTTAGTCTGCAAATGAAATATATTCCTTTAAGCATATTCCTTTCTGGGTTCCATTAGGTGTTTCTTTCCTCTTTTTATTAGACCTTGTCAGGAATTTTTTGAAGCAAAAATCATGATACTTAACATCACTCTGTCAAAACAGTTTACTACTTTTGGAAAGGGACGCAAAAGTTTTAGCAAAACAAGTCTATCAAGAGAAATTTCCAGCCAAAACCAAGGAGAATGAGAGCCGTCCATTCCTTAGTGTTGTTGGACTGCAGGAAAAATGTATTTGCCCAGAGTCTATGGTTTCAGATAGAGTGGCCCTCTGTACATTGGTCTTCTCTGTCCCTCTGTACCCACCCATTAAAGGATTGGATATTTGGAGTTTGGTTACTTTTGCTTTCCAGAACATTTTAACTCCATCCAAATGAAGAACCACAACATTAGAAGAAAAAGAGACAACCCCCCCCCTTCCCAAGACCCAAAACACTTTATCTTTTTGCAAAACAAAAAAGCAACTTAATTTTCATGTCTACCTCGGAAGGCAGAAATTTAAAAAAAATATGAATGTTTCTCAACAATATGCCCTTGATAACAACTCCAGTTATTCTCTTTCCCAGATGAATCAGCCTGAACACCTCAAGTCTTTTTTTGTAACTTTGAAACTTTTGTTCTTATTGTGTATGTAGTGGACTGAACAAAAGTAGTTCAGGAAAAATTTTGGTGCACTAATTATACAAAAAGAATCTGTAATCCACTTCCTTTTTTTTTTTTTTTTGGTGGTTTTTGGGGGTTTTTTGTTTGGTTGGTTTGTTTTTCAGGGGTTTGGGGGGGGGTTTTTGTTTAGTTTTTTTTGTTTGTTTTGTTGTTTTTTGGAGGGGTTGTTTGGTTTGGTTATTTTTTATGTGGTTTTTGGGTCTTATTTTTAAATTTTTAGTATCTATTTAACAATTTCTATGTTGCACTGTCCACACAAAGGACATATTTTTTCCTGAATCATTACCGTTAGCTTAGGACTCAGTACCCTGAGCAAAGCATTTCCTCCGATGCACACCATTCATCAGTGCTAAATGTCATCTGTCATTATGCTTTCTCTATATTTTGCTTTGATGCAACCTTCTGAAGTCCTGGCTAATTATCTGTAGTTCTGTTTACACAAAATAACTTCTGTATCTATAAATTCTGACACTTTCCGCTGCTTTTGTTATCTATTGATGGATCACCCCAATACAACAATCTTAGCACTACCCTGATGCAGTTTTACCACCCTGCCTCTACTGCATGTGTTCCTCTCATTGCCTCTCCTAAGGGTGTTCTGAAAGTAAGCTTTTGGACAATCTACTGTTCTAAGCCGGATAACAAAAAAAAAAAAAAAATCACTTTGGTCACTGCCAAACATGCTGGTAGATTAAACCATGGGTGCTCATTCTACTTTCATAATTTCTTTTGAAAAGTCCTTCTCTTTTTAAGTCCTTCTGTAAGTCCGTTCACAAACCTAAGTCTCAAGAAGCAGAGGCTGCTCATCCGTGACAGGCTTGAAGAAAGGGTCCAGTTGCAGCTGTGCATGGCAGGACAGGGATTCTCATGGGTCCCATGGGTGCAAAGAGGCCCCTGAGCCTTGGGAACATGGCCGAGCCTGGAGCTACAAAGACAGAATTGATAGGAATAGACAGGAATAGAAAAGGAGAACCTGGAAAGATTGGCCTGTTCCCAGTTTGGCGCCTGTCTCCCCTCCACATCTCTGTGTCCTGGAAGCTTCTATTGCCACAGCAGCAGGACTGGCTTTCCAGAGGACCAGAGGAAAGTCTGTATGTGCAGAAGCAGCACCCCTGGAGGTTTGGGCCAGCTGTTCAATCTGGTGTGGCAGCTGATTGTGTTGGTGGTGCCAAGACACAGGTGAAGTGGGTTTTCAATGTCCTCTGTTTGATCCTATTTATTGTCCTTACACTCCCACAAAAATTCCCCCCAGTGTTTGGTGCAAGCAGCAGGCAACCCAGGCGGGCTCAGAGCACATGGCTGTGGGGAATGAAGCAGCTGTCTGGAGATGGGTCACCCTGCCTGTGGGAATTGTCTTTGGCCTGTGACTCCTTCACTGGCATTGATAACACCACCTTTCTTCTCTCCATCAGCAGTAGTTGCCATCACCAGCTCTGGCGTCTCTGCCTGTGTTGTGCCACAAGCCCCAGGATTTTCACTTGGGTGTCATGGCATCATCAGAATAGTTATTTTTGCCTAGGGCAATCCTTCTCCAGTGATCTCCATAGCTGTGAGTCTCGTAATGTAGCTGCACCAATTAGAGAACTCAGGAAAAGCAACCATAGAAGTTGACTTAGGTGTAGAGAAGATAAAAATTTTGAACCGACTTCCAGATTTATATGCAGGAGTGCATACAAAACATACCACTGTGTTTGGTTATCTGTTGATACGGAACATTTTCAAAAGGAAGGGGGGAAAAATCTGAAAATCTACCTCCCTGAGCTCACCAGGATATACTGGTTTATTCTTCTGGTGGTAGTCGACTGAACAGGGTGTGCAGGAGGTTAGGATGAAGTGATTCAAAAAGACTGTATAATACAAGTTGAAACGATTAAACTAATTTACAATTCCAAAGCCTAGAAGCAGTTCCACTTCTGGTACTAAAAGATAGCTTTTCATCGCAGCAAAATAAAGTGATCTGATCTATATGTAACAAGTTAATTTAAATATAGAATATGGAGTATTTGAAAAATTGCTCACTTTTCCCATTTTGCCGTTCAAACCAGCTGGAAATAACAGATTCACTTATTGTATGTTTTTATCTCTTGTTAGTGATTGCTACCAGTTAAATATTTTATTAAATAAAAACAGAGCTAAAAAAAAATGCATGCACATGACCAGATAACAGATCTATCTAATAGCACTAATTGTTTATCATCCTTGGTCTTCCAAATGTTCTTTACAAATTGTAATAACAACCAATCTCCGAAACTTAAACTGAGGTATTATTAATTTTGGATAAAAGGAAATGGCGAGATGAATGTTCGCAGATTAGCTTTTTCATTTGTTTGTTTTTCACAGACTCATGGAGTTGGGTTTTGGCAAGGCCACATCGTGCCCCACTTGAACATGTTTTGTCTTGAATCAGGTACTCGAGCATGCAAGGGAAGCTCATATTTCACCCAGTGATCATCTGCACAGTGGTCTGCGGTAATGTTGCAAGTACTTAGCAAAGATCTCAATTATTTCAACATTCTGGTTATTCTTTGGGACAGTAGCCAGTAAGCAGTGTAAGGTGCTGAACAAAGAACAGTTTTGTTGCTCTTGGGGAGCATGAATTCAAGACTAATGAAAACAGAATGTAGAGCAATGCCTCCAAGAGCAAAACAATTTGCAGGAGACTGAACACAGCACAGCTCTTCCAAAGCTAGTTACAGTCTGTGTAGTTGTTCCTGCAGGTCGCTGGCTTGGAGAGCTGATCAGAAATGGTACTTCTATCCCACAGGAATGTTGGCAGCTTCAAACCCCGTTGTCCCAAACATAGTTTTTTTGAGACAAAAAAAACAAACCAAACACCCCATCCCCAAAAACCCCCTCAAAAACAAAAAAAGCAAATGAAACCCACTCCAGAACAAAAACAAAAAACCAAACAAAAACAACACACCAAAATGCCCCAACTTCCCGTAAAGGTTAATCTTCTTCAAATTTAAATTTCCCACCCTTTTTTTTTTTTTTTTTTTTGTATTTCAGACCATTAATGCCTAGTTGTTGCCTTCTGTTTCCTAATTTTGGATGATACAGATCATAACAAATTTCTAGTCATGAGGATCTTCATGCCACCCTAAAAGTATAAAAGAGATTGTGATGCAGCTAGGCATGAAGATGCTAATCCCAGCCCAGCTGGTCATAGTTCAAGAGGCCAAAGTAGTGCCTAATTATGAAGAGCTGAACGTGTGCTTTGGGTTAAGAAAACGGAGTGGAGCTGTGGGTGCCTTATACAAGCTGAGGGGAAGCAGTAAGGCACAGTCTGGCATGAAGGAAGGAGTGGTGATGAGGACAGTGAGCATCTAAAATAAACCAGAAGTGATGTTTGGCCATTCCAGGTGTATACTTTCATACCTAATCTCAAATATACAAGATTCTCAAATGCAATAGGGTTTTTAAGTGAGAAATGTCACAGCCCACAGAGCTAGAAAGAAGTTTTCCCCACAAAACAAAGGACAAGGCAAATATATGTCTCTATTTCCTATCTCACAAAATACATCTGTATTCTTAATGGGGCCCCAGGAAGCACAAACAGTGCAGAGCTGACAGTCACTACCTTCTGCAGAGCAGTCTCAGCAAGAACTATCAACAGAGCTGACTTTGCCCTTCATCTCTGTCTACCACCTGCCTACAAACTCATTCTTTCCTAAAAACTCTTGTATATTTGTTACCGAAAGGGGGAAAAATTGAAATTCTCATTTCATGAGGAATTTTAAGTAAGAATCCCCTTGTCTGCATCACTAGCCCGGGATTCCTGCATGCACTGTGTGGAGTAACACGTGTTAAGTGATAGTAAGGCTCAGAGCAGGGTATGGCTAGCACTCGGGGGAGATTTAATTTATTGTTCAGTGGAACGAATGCTATTGTGCAGCGACAGCTGGTGCACCGAATGACATGCAGTGACTGCCTGGCTGACTCACAGCAACAATACCCAGAGAGGCTTGCACATCAGGCTGCCTTGGAGGGAATGCAGAGAGGAGGCATCTATGAACAGGAGGCTCCACTGTCTTTGCTAGTTCAGGACTGGCTTATGAACCACTTGTTCCAATGCTGAACTACCAGGTACACTGCGAAAAAGTGAAATATCTGTGTGCTAGAGGGGAGCAAATTTTCTCTTCAGCTTTATTTCTGTTTTCTTCCAGTAGGTGTTTTTCCATCTCCTCTCACTGATGAAACTACAGAACCAGTGAATATGAGCAGGCAAAATGAGTGCATGCTTCAGGCTGCAAGATGGTTGGCCTGTTTATGCTCAAAATTCCTTTCCACAGAGATATTTTTGCTTCCTAAGTGCTGGTATCTAGAATATTTAGAATATTAATTAATTAATTAATATAATTAATTAAGATATTTAGAATATCTTATGTCAGAAAGCTACTATTGCTCTTCACACAGTTTATAAAAGGCTTAATCCTGGATATATGTTTTCCTTATACATAACTGGTTTGTATACAAGGTCATGGTGAGATAATCCTGCATAAAATCAGATAAGTTTATTTCTCAGTGGTGAGAGCTAAGTAAGCCTGAGTCTGGGCTGCAAGTTGCCCTCCTTTTCTTCTGCGTGGACAATGATAGAGTACATACCTTATGTTTCAAAGCAAGATTCATAAAACAGTCCCCATGCCCTTTTTTTGTATAAATAGACTTTATTTCTGGGCAGGTAAACAGGCCTGATTAAGAGGTGATGCAGAGTGCTGGGATAATGAAGCTAATAATATTGCTCAGAAGTAGTAAACAATCGGCGCTTTAAATGTCCATGTTGGAGGTGAAGGGAGTCAGGACCTGTGGCTGCACTGCTGGAATGGCTGGCAACACCATATCCACCTTCCTGTGTGTGGGACCAAAGAAGTTTCCTTGTTCTGATCTGTGATGAAGCTCTTGTAGAAAGATAAAAGCTGGAGCTGTGGCTCTGCAGCCAGCACCCCAGTCCAATCATGGAAGGCACATGAGTGTGGCTGTAGCCTTGCACTACCATCCTCCCTCTTTCACATCTGTGGAAGAGTTGTGCCTCTTTACCTCCTATATTCAATAAAAATAAGGTGCAGAGTGGTCTGGAAAAGGTAGCAGCTAAGGAGCTGAACCGTGAACATTTGCAATCTTTACTTCACCATCAAGTAACTGCTGGGAATGTAGTGGGGGAACAGGGAACACAGAGCATTTAAAGGAAGTGTATCACATATTTGGTGGAAGTATTTGTTTGCAAATAATGTTAGATGTTTTTGAGGAATTCATGTGAACACCAGCCACCTTAGATGCCTTTGGGGGCTACTGTGGGTTACCTCACTCTATGCTCTGGTTTAACTTTAAGAAAAGTTTGGTCTTTCTAAGAAGCAATCGAGTTTCCACTACTCAGTGTTGAAAGAACATTGGTTTTTCTTCAGCTGGTGGAAGAGCTTGATTCTTAGCAGGAGTGGCACTTTGCTGCCTGCATATGCCCAGTAAAGTTGTTGCATTGTTTTAAGTAGCCAAGGAAACCATCCTCAAAACAAACAGGAATAATTCATGGCTCCTCCCCCATGTCTGCCAGCTGCACTTTCCTTGCCTACAGAAAATTCTTCCCTATTTCCTCTGGTTTGGACTTTTATTTTGCAAAACACACAGGCTTTGAACACGCCTCAGCTACAAGACTTAATACGACTGACTGAATTTGGAAAAATTTGATTCATTATGAAATCAACTGTGCTAAAGAATCAGTAAAAAAGAGCCATCATAGGAACGTCACCATGACAAATGCAGCCTAACTTCCAAAGAGAAAGTGATTTTACCTTGATTCTTACTCCTAGGATATGCAGCAAAAGTTTCCTTAAGAGGAAATTAAGAGAGTTAACCTTTTCTCTTCTGCATAGTTTTATCATTCTAAAAACAAGTGAAGTCAATTTTTTTTTATTAGGAGCTGTGAGCATTTGACTCATGCACATATTTCTATTGATTAATTGTAAATTTTGGTAACATAATTTTCTATCTATTCCAATTATTTTCCATTTGTTGCACATTTCTCGTTGTTCGGGTATTTTCGAGTATTGAAATTCCTTCAGGAGAGGTACATTTTCTGTCCAGCTAAACCGACAGTGATCAGTATCATGCAGATGGCTCAGAAAAATGCTTTCAATGGGCTTGGCTCTTCCATCACAGATACTATCTTCTCTTACACCTTCTTTTGTCTTAAGTTGTTCAGCTACAATACGTAACTGAGAAAGAGTACCACATTAGAGAAAGATAAACATACATAGATGGAAATTCAGAAGAAAGCATTTCTAAACATAGTGTACAGTGTAGTATGATTTGTACTGCAGGTTGCTGACAGTTTGACAGAGTATGTAGATCTACACACTTAAGGGCAGCTCTCAGCAAAAAAATTATTATTATAAAATTAATGTCCCCCTCCTTTCCATGCATATTAGGGAGTAGAGTATTTTGAGGTTTGTTATGCTCCTTACTGAGCAGAGTAACTTTGGGAGTAGTTTTTAGATAGTATGAAAAATCTGGTCTTTTTAGCAGAGATAACAGTGTATAATGCAGGACCCCAGTTTCATTTTCAAAACCTTCTCTAAGGTGTTTATAGAGCAGAGGAAACACCGGTGATGGCAATGCCTGAAGGCAATCCGCTGTCCATAAAAGACGGGATCAATGTCTAATGTGCGTGCAGCAGCAAAAGGTATTGCCTGTTCCTTATGCCATTAATCTCCACCAGCTGCTTTCCAGCTCGTGAGGGGTGGCAGTACAGCTGAGCTTTGTGCTGCTGGATGCAGCATGGCTGCACTGGCCTCTGTGTTTTTGTCACTGAATCCCTGGGTTTTGCTACTTGGAGCACCTTTCTTTGGTGCATTTGTCTGCCTCCCATTTCTCTCTCCAGCTACTGGATGTTGTAATCCTGCGGTGGTAGTGTCCTTCCCCAGCACCCCTCTGACATCACCCTGAGATCCCCACTACTTCTGCAGTACTACTATAGACATGATTTGAGAGCCAATTTGAGAGGAGTAAGTCTGGTAGAAATAAGATATATTGTTACAGAAAAAATATTTTACCTAAATCCTGTTCAAAATCTTCAGAGAGTAGGAGTTTTGCACTGCATTTTAACATTTCCCTTTAGGATTAATGAGCAGATATGTCCACATTACTGACTGGTGACTCAGGAATGCTTTGTGCTCATGCTGAAAGGAACAGGCATGAGACAGGGTCTTTTTCATCTATGTTTGCTCATCTCAAGGTTCGTCTCTGATGTGTATGTTCAATGTTTGTGCAAATTGAGCTTCAAGTGAATTCTTTAAGTTTTCATAGTGATTTAGTCATGAAAGGTATGACTGCAAACGATGTCTGGTGAAAACTTTATAACAAACTGAACATTCCAAATATTTTTTCAGTACTACTCAGTACTGATTGCTGGTCAAGCATATTTTATTGATTTTTTACTTCTTCCCAAATTACTACATATTTTCAATGAGTGAGCCTGTGCACATGTGTGTGTCTTCCTTTATTTCTCACTCCAGTCTGAAGCATAGTGCTGTGCCTGGCCCAAGATCTGCCCTCCTGCCAATATTTCCCCTCTCGGGCAGAGGAATGACTCAGGATGACCCAGAATGACCCTGGTCCTCAGGCTGGAGCTGCAACTGATGGCAGTGGCTGGGTACTCCTGGGTACGGGGCTAAGTAAGGGACCTCGCTCCCTGCTTGCCCTCATGAAATGCCCCTCAAATTCCTAGGGGTGCCAAGCTCTGTGAAACTTTTTATTCAGTGAAAGGGCAATATTTTGAACAGGATTTATGCTCTGCACTGCCAGACACAGATTAAGAGTGTTATATGGCCTAAAATGAACATTTGTTAATGTTTAGACTTTTCTGTTCATGAAATATATCACAAAATGAAAATAATGTTTCTTGGAGGTCTCTGTGGCTGCAACATTTTAGTCTTAGGTGCCCTAGGATAGCTGGTTTGTGAATGCCCCATCTCTTCATAATTTACCCTTTATCATTTACCAATAAACTAGGGAGAAGACTTTCTAGGATTTACTTATGCAGGGCTGTGCTCCATGGCATTTAAAACCACTCTTACACTGTGTTCATAAATTTTAGGTTTGTTTATTGCAATACACAGTATAAGCAGGTGGCCAGCTTTGGGTTTTGCTGAAGGCCTTTGTATCCTGTGCAGAAGCTTGCAGGGAGCTGGGGAAAGCTGAGCTGGGAGTATCATGGGCAGTGACTTTTAGTGGTATCAAAAGGGAATAGGGTTATCTGCCTAACAGAGAGCCCAGATACTCCAGGCGCTATGTGAAAAGTAGGATTCTGCATTTGAAAAGTTTAGTAGTATACTACTCACACCATAAGAGCTGACTGATTTTGGAGACCAGAGTGAGAAAATGCACACGAAGTGGTGAGATAAACTCTTTGGGTATTTATGGATGTAGACACAGATATTACCTGAGGGGAACTCAATGATAACTCACTTTCCAATTAATTTCAGACTTACATCCGCTGTCTGTGAAATCACTATTTTTGGTTTCTTTCAGCTTCCGGGGTCTTTTTGCCACTGATAGGCACTGTTCCAGAAGTTTAAATAAGTCACTGCAAATGAACTTCACTCACCCAAACTGAGCTGAGAGTAAACAGTATGGGAGAAATCAGCAACCACTGAGTAAGCACACAGGGAAAAGGATAGTCCATTTTATTAGCAGAATTTTCTGCCTGTTTTGCGTTGCAGGAACAAAATGTGGGTTAATATTGGTGCTTTGCTGCCTTCTAGTGGCAGAGGGTTTGTTAAGGAGGCATTGAGACGATTTTATTACTGGGCTTTGGTTCTGGGATTAAAATAAATTCCTTCTGTGGAGACCTTTCTGATTACGGTGTACTCCAGCACTGATTTTTCTTTAAATATTTGATTTAAAGAGAGCAATGAAGTAAACCTGGCGTTTCTTCACCCAGTTTTCCTAGTCTGAATGCCATTGCTTGGTGGTTGTTTTTGTTGTTGCTAGTTTTGGGGTTTTTTTCTGAGAAACAGAAGTGTAGGTAAGGAGAGGTTTTACCACTGTGATCAAGAGAAGAGAGGTGAGGAAAGATGGCAGCAGGTCTCTGAGATACTGAATATCTGTAAATAAACCTGGGCTGGTAGTCCTCAACTCTTCTCATATAGCCTGTGTGTTTACTTAGCTTTTTCAGGTTTCTCACCCAGCATTTGGGATGTTACCTTTCAAAAATTCAGGGCTGGAAACTCCAAGGACTACACCTACAGGTGCATCTGAAAATCCAAGCATGATGTCTACCAAGAGAGACAGCCAAATGATTAGAAACCCCTGAATACAGGGTACAATTAGTTATTTAAATACTGTTTAACTGTGAACCTAGACTGTTTTCTTTAGCGTTACAAATTTGAGACTGCAGTGAGTGAAATAAAAAAGCCTGGCCTGTCCCATTTCGACCTTGTATCCTTCTCCTGGTACACTCATATGTAATATTTTACAGATTATAAGGGACATTCCATTGCCTCCTAGTAGCCTTATTCCACAGAAGTATAAACATACCTGTAAGAAACTAGAAAGTGAAATCTACACACAGCCTTTACTAACAGAGGCAAAGAAAGATAGCACTTTAGGGACATGTGTAATCTGATGGTATCATTAGGGCAGGAACTTTCAAAGTACAAGAAGCATCACCAAACTTTTCTTTTTTTCACTGTGTGTACTAAGTAGTTACTCTTTTCCTGTGGAAATATTACAGATAGACACAATCAGGGCCTGGATAAAGATTTTTATGTTACATAGCATGTTGTTCTTCATGAAGAAGGAGTTTCTTCTTCTATAGGTCTCTGAAGGATGAAATAATGCTAATGTATTTGATGATAACGAATTTACTGACTCCTAATAGAAGTTTTTTAATGACAAATTTCAAGGTGGCCTCCCACCATGCCATGACCACCTGTTATTCCTTATATCAATAATTTCGTCAGAAACTCAGGCCTCTCCTGGGCAATCTTACTTTCCGTGTTGGCTCGGTCAGCATCTTTAAGGTCTGAACCGCAGTACTGTTCCATGTTTCTGGTTACGTCTTTCAGTGAAGGCAAATGCTCTCCAAGGCTGCAAACCAAGGTGTTTAGCTTGAGGAATGACAAATTATGAGGAAGAGTGGGTAGGTAGAAGGAAAACACGTGTCTTGCCATGCAACTGTTAACAGCGCAGCATTTCGGTGCTTTTGGTGGATGTACTTTCTTTTGCCATTGTTCTGAGGCATACATCCTGCCCCCCAGCCAAAAAAAAAAAAAAAAAAAAAAAAAAAAAAAAAAAAAAAAGAGGGAAAAAAGTTGATGTTAAGTATGCAAGAAAGATGAGACCACTATTAACGTGTTTGTGTGCCTGAAAAAAACTGTTTGGATGCAACAGACATTTGTTCCATAAAGAAAATGGTGTCATTTGTTATAGGGCACCTTGTGCTACAGTTGCCTGATATTTAGGGAATAAGCCTCAGTGAAGTCATTCTTTCCACATAGATATTTTAGGAGCCCAGGAAAACCACCTTTTTACAGGCTGGATAAAATCGAGGCCGTGTGTTGGAGGGAGGGTCTCATCACCAATGATAAATCCCTTAGAACATTGCTTCTTTCTACCATAATCAAAACATAATCGTTTTGTTGATTAGAACTTTATTAATCAAATACATTTCTGTTTACAGAAAAGATTTCCTAGTAATTATAATGCTGAAAGCTCAGATTGCTTGCAGAAAACATTCATTTTCTTTCTCTTTTTCCAAAAGCTGCACTAACTTCATCAGTGCTGTAGGAGGATCACTACTTCTTAGCTGATATTTTCTCAGCAGTGATTTTTTTCAAGCTACTCTCTGAAATATTGCTGACTGAATAATGTGTGATTCAGATTCCCAGAAAAAAAACAGCATCTTCCCCACAATAATTACATTTCTAGGTACTGACAGGCACTACTGAACTGTTGTGTGATCATGAGGTCAGGAAACACAATGTCTGCTCAGTACTGTATTTTCCAGCCACCTTGCTTTCTGATATCTCTATTTTCAGCCTCCACTGTAACTCAGGTATTTGACATCTCTGTCTATACTTCCAGACATGTCTTTTTAAAGCCTACAAAATGTCTGAGTTTCGATTGACTGAAAATGTCTATATTGTGTTGGTATTTCAATCTTGAAAATCTAACTGAAATTTTAAAAAACATCTTGCCCACCCCTTGTCTTACAGTAGATTTTAACTGTTTTTTCCAGCCCTTACTGTATTACGGAAGTGAAATTTTCCTAGCTAAAAGGTGTTTTAAATATTTTTCCAGTCCTAAGGGACAGAAACCCTATCCTTAAAAGGGTTTGTGCACTTCTTTGTTGTTCATGCAACAGTGAAATAATTCTTGGTAAGAAAGCTGACAACCCACTGGTGAAGTAAAGCTCTTTGGTAGACAACTGAGAGAAAAAGAGGGCAAAGGCTCTCTTTGGCTAACTACCGCACATTTTTAAATCAATGCATCACAAGCATTAGACAATTCCACCGATATCCTGACTGTGCAGGAGGAATCAAGGAGTAATACAGAGCTTCTGTGTAAAAACCTCTGGAAGGGAAAACACTAATTGCCATCAAGACTGGAGATGCACAGAGAGAACTGTCTGTGAAATCAGAAAAAGAAGAACTTGACAACCATTTACAAGTTTCAGCTTGTATAGGAAACACATTGAAGTCCTAAGCAATTAGTTATAACTTCTCAGAAAACTTTACTGTTCTTCCTTTTTTTTCTGTCAAAAAAATAGGAAATTAGCTGAAATGGGCATTTCTGCATAAGATACTAATGGGAAAAAACAATTGGAAAGAATATTTAAGTATTTTGGTTTTCACTAAAATTTTCAGGTCTTCTTTAAAACTGAAACAGTTAAAACAACAAACCAACCAACCAACCAACCAACCAACCAACCAACCAACCAACCAACCAATTAACCAACCAACCAACCAACTCCCAAATCAAACCAACCAACCAAGAAAAGTCACTACACATACACATACACAAAAACCAAAAAGTCCAAAACACACAAACTAAAGAATCCACATACCCCGAAAACATTGCATTTCTGACATGGAGAAAAGAGAGAAATAGACTGTGCAGTGCTGTAGCTGTGCTGGCACCCTTCCAGCCACAGCCACAGCTGGAAGCTACAAAGGCTGAGACATAGCAGGTTGGTTCTCTTTCCTAAATCTTGGGTGGCTTCATCAAGCTGTGGGTGACCACATGTAAGAGGATTCACAAAATCTGGAAATAGATTTTTAATATGAAAAAATTTCAGGGCCTAATTTAGAAACAAACCCTCTGGATAGACTCTTTTTTGCTATAGAGATAAAAGATTTTCCTCCCTTACTTCAGTGAATCAAGGAGATGGTTTGTAAGCTTACCTATTTTAAAACTCTTCAGTTTTTTCTTCTCTTTCTACCTGGAGCTGTGCACAGAACCATGAGTATAAAAATACATTTCCTGCAGAAACACAGAGAAGGTGGTACACTTGCCATCATCTTTTCTTTCAACTGCTTTAATATTACTTTTGATGAGTTGGTCTAACCAATGACTACAGCTTTGGCAGTAGAAAATCTGTGAGTGATTGTATTCTTTACTTGTGTTCTTATTATTCTTAGGCCATTCCAATGTATAAAGAGCTTGTTTTCCTAGCATTTAATTTACCAAGGAAAGAAGAGGTGAACAGCTGTACCTTTCCACAGCTCAAGCAAGTTTCTTGGCAGAACTGATGTTTCAGGTATCATGCTGCTGCAACTCAGGCTCTAAACCTGACAGATTCTGAGGCTCCAGATTATTTGTGAGCTCATCCTGTCTCTAGTTCAGCTGTGAAGGCTTCCACGATGTCTGTTTTCTTCCTTTCTTGGCATCTCTCTCTCTTGTCACAGAGCTTTTCTTATTCGTCACATTATTCAAGTATTTCTGTGAGGTAGTACGACTGTGTTGAGATGCACTGGCTGCATGTCATAGTGACATAGAGAAGGTGAAGAGCATAAAGCAGAAGTCTTAGACTAGTCCAAGTTTTCTACCTGCAGCGTGAAGGGTCAGCCCTGAAGCCCAATTTTTATACCCTGACACGGTTATTGTGCTCACCTCTGTTATTGTACTTCCTTGTTGCTTGATAGAACCTTGTTGTTGCCCTCAATACAATTAATGCAACCCAGTGAATATTCAAGAGTCAGATGTTTAGTGTGCTACTTATTTAGGGCTTTTTCTGTGACAGAGAAGAAATATCCCAGCCTAATAATCCTTGAAGAAAGGAAATCAAGTGTCTGGCATATATTTCAATTCCTACAATGTGGCCTTGAAAATGTCACTCCCGTTTCTTGTTTTCCCCTTGAAGAATATGCGCAAAAAAATGTATACTTCTTGCAGATAGAACTTTTTTCTGTATTAGCGTATTTTCTTTTATAAAGATGTGGCTGTTCTGGAGCTGACACCAAGAAAAGAATAGAGTGAGTTCCTTAGCATAAGACTATCCACACGTGGCACAACTTTGCACAAAATTTCCATATCAAACATGTCCTTGTATGGCAGACAAGCTGACAAGTGTTAGTGCTTATCAGGTCTGCCCAGGTTGTAAAACTCCCCTGGAATGCCCAAGACTTCTCATTTTCTGTAGACATCAATTCTTCCACTGTCATCCAGACCAGAAATATCTTCCACTTCTTTATCCCTTTGAACCAAGTTTCATAGTCAGCTTTGGATGAAAGGAGAAATGAGATCAAGGTCAGACTCACAAGAGTGTGTAGGAACTGAACTAGCATTGATTTCATCAGGTTGGAGATGTCTCAGAACTACTGATTCTCCAGTTTTAAATAAGGAGGTGGGTGCTTTTTTTCTGAGGGATGAACAATGGATTAATGTAACATTTTTACACCAGAAAGGCTAGGTATATCACACTGAAAAGAACTGAAAATTACGAGACGAGTGTGTTGATATGCTGAGCTGCACTCATTCTGCTTAGAAAAATCTGCTTTGAACTCTGGAGCTTCTGGCATTTCAACAGCAGGAAAAATTCTAGTTTTATGTTTATATTGTTTGGGTGCTGGCAAGAGAAAATTGGTAAAGATTTGAGAATGGAAAGTCATGTTTGTATCACTGGTAATGCTTTTTCAGATAAAGTGTTTGACTGTTGGACTCTGAACTTTCTTAATCTCTTCTGAATAATAATTGTTCCATACCTGGGAAATAAAGACAGAGTTTTTTCCTTTCATTTGATGCTTTCAAAATTGCTGCAGGTGACAAAGTTTCTATATGATTGCCTATCAGAGTACAGATGAAAAACCTGTGGTCTTGCAAGAGGGTGAGAAAATATGTAGGAACCTATTTCCTCTGGCATGTATTATACCAAAGATTCCTCGTGACTTGTAGGATGTTTATTCCCTTTATTTCTTAAAAAAGAAGGACTGATTTGTGCTTAACAGAGCTTTGAGACCTAATGTTGTACAAGGCAAAAAAAAAGTATTGCCAGGTTGTGGGTGTGGATTTAGAGAAGGGAAGGACGAGTGGCAGAGGGGTTACATAATGGTCACAGGTGGTGGTTGAACCTGCCGCCTCTGCAGAGATACAAAGTGAGAGAGAAAGCATTTTCAGCATTGCCTGGCTCACCTCCTCTCCCACATCCAGATAGGTTTGAACACTGCTGAAGGAAAAACTTCATGTAACAGTTCTGAAGGTCTTTTGAGGTAAAGTATTTAAAGAATCAGGAAAAAACCCCAACAAACAACAAACAACCCCAGAACTACTATAAAATTCTAGCTTGTTGCTAACAGCAGACTCAGAGCAGCAGCAGTAACTACAAGCACTACCCTGGGATGTGAACAGTCTTCACTCCCAATTAGCTTGCTAATATGGTTCTGGTGTTTGGATACAGATAGATGATTTGCTGGTTCTACTACAAGAGAAATAGTTTGGAAGCTAGTTGGGTTTCCCTCTTCACTTCAAAATTAGTCAGCAAAGGAGAGATACTGAAACTACCTTAATAGCTCCTTTTCACATGGCTCCTTGTTTTTAAAGATTTTTCTTTTAACTGGCTATGATTTTGCCCAGTCTAGCCTTCTTTATTGACACAAAATTGCTAATATATTTATGTTTACCTCTGCACATGACAATTTATACATAAGTTCTGTTAAATCCATGGCATCTGTGTTACCACTCTCTATAAATACATGTAATGCATCATTGCAGATGATGGACATGGTAACAAATATCTTGGTGGGATATGTCCATGAGAGCAAATATCTTAATTCTCTACCTTGATAGGGGCTTTTGTGCTGTAACATGTCAGTCAATATTTGGATTCAATCAGAGGAAATTATTAACATTTTGATGTGAACTATAAGAATAAATATTACTTTCCTACTTACTGTGTTTTTCTTTTCAGTGAATGACTTTTTTATCCTCTTGCACTGAAATTTCACTTCAGATAAAGGCTTACCAAGTCTTTATTCTGTATTTAAAAGAGATAGTGAACTAGAATTTAATTTATTAATTTTTCCAGAGGAGTACAGCAGAAACTTTCTTTTGCTTTTGGGTTAGTGAGTCTCCAGTAATATCTCAAATAGCCAAATTTTAAGACTTAGTCCTTCCAGTGTTGGATTCTTTGCTACCCCAGGACATTTTTTACCTTATTATCTCTTGCCATTCATTCTTCTCTGTATTGTGCTGAGGATGGTGAACTCACTTCATTAAGGGTATGAGAGCATATGTTGGGCTTTGTGTGAATCAAACATCTCCCTGAATGGCTTTGTCACACTGGAGGAAAACTCTCAAGCCGCTACACTGGTGAGGTGTCTGTCACTGCCTTCCGAACCCGACGTTACTTTGGGTAGAGCCACCGGGTGTCAGCACAGGACCCGGCTCTGTGCAGCCATTCAGCTCCGCCTGGGATGGAGGTGATGGCTTTTGCGCTGAGTTTTGCATGTTCTGTGGTTAAATGCTGCTGAGACCGCTTGACTTCAAGGCCAGGGTCCATTAAAATGATACTCCCAAGTCGAACACTGTTTTTACTCCTGGCGAATTGCAAACTTAGCATCAATTGTTGAGGTTTTTGGGGATTTTACATTAATTTTTTTTTTTTTAGATTCTGTATAGCAGCAGCTCTCCAGAAAAATGGTCAGGGTCCTACCAGCAGGGGTGTTTTTTCTTCCTGTGAGTTACCCCTTTGCTCAAGATAAGGTTTTTTCCTCACTTCAAATTGTTAACATAAATACTAGTATGTATGCCTGTGAAATTCCTCTTCGATTAGATTGTCAGTCACACCAATTCTGCTGCACTGCCGCACTGTAGAAAAGTTTGCTTCTTTCCCTGCTCACATTTTGGCTGGAAGTGAAACCTCTTATTAAAGGAGATGATTTATCATGCTCTTGTGGGCTGCTCTTTTTGTTTTTTACCTTCTGCTTTACAAAAACAAACTGATTTTTTACTTACTTAAGCATAAAAGATGGAAGTATGTGCCATGGGTATGTGAAAAGCCAGTTCAATTCTTCTGGTGGTATGGCCACAAAGACTTTGGAAATGCAGATAGCATGCAAAATTGTGTTGCCTGTATGGGAGAAAAAATCTACTCATTTTGTCAGACTGGTTTTTGTTACCTATTTAGATATTTAGGCTTATTAAGCTAACCCTGGGCCCCATACAGCCTTCAGCCTTCCCTTCCCCTCCCTTCCCCTCTCTCTGACTTTTTTGGGCCCTTTGGCATCCAGCGAGAGGTTAATCCACCACACTTGAAAAGATGACAGTGTATGTGAGCCAGACTGCATAATGTCTTTTGGGGAAAATTTTTTACAATTAACTAGAATGATTGCAAATGTTCTTTTTCTGATGCTGCCGCTTTTATCATGTTCTTAGGCTTTTCTAACTTTAAAAGGCAGAATGGGACAGCAGGTGTCACTATAATAGCAGCAAAAGCAGGAAACTTAAATCTATAGCTCCCTTACCACATGTTATTTTGGCTTTATGCAGTTTTCACCAGAAAGGATCAAGAGCAGCTTGCTGTTTGCCATGGTCTCCTGACCGTAGGTTTATCAAAAACCACCTCAGCTTATGTCAGTATTTAGAAGCATGAAGACAGTCTGGGAGACTTTAACACTGAGATAAAGGATACAACTATATTCCTTGTGGATTAGCAAAGAGACAAGAACAGATATTACCTTTTGGAAATACCTGTTTGTACTTTCTGATTTTTGTTCAAACCTAGAAATTTTCAGTAAAATTAAAGTGAAAATACTGAGAACATATAAGTTTTAAGTTCTGTATTTTGAACAGAGTGCCTAAGGCTACTAGTCCCTAGCTTTGTAAAGAGACATGTAAATTGATGTGATATTCAAACTTCGACTCACTGGAGCTGTTCTGCTGTTAGAACCTTGCCAGTCAGTGTCACTTTTAGACTCAACCATTCTACTTTTAGAACTCATTAAATGAAAAATCTGTGTCTGCTATATGACTCCTGCAGGGTACTGAATTCCACAGACTGCAGCTGAAGAGAGTGTCTACCTATAAATGGAACTTTGAAGTGGAATATAATACTGAAATACTGATTTGACAGTAAATACAGAAAACCACCAGATGAAACTTTAGATTTGAAATATCTATAGCTTAAAAAGAAATTAAATACATCTACATTTACTGTAAAACCTTGTGTGTATAAAAAAGTTGCAAAAATGGATAACAGTGAACACTCCTTTATTTTTTATTTTAGGTTAAAGGACAGGTCTGACCATTCCTGAGATTCAAAACACTCTCACTAATCTTGAGCTGAGGAAAACCTTCAGAAGTATTCCTCTTTTTCTGAAGTTCAGGCAGTGGGAAGGTACGTAACCTGTCAAATAAGTATACTTCCCATTGTTTGTAAAGCTACTGCTCTTTCCTGTCTACTCCAGCATGGGTGTCAGTCCTCTCCAGAATGGCATGCCTTGTGCTCTGAAGTGTCATGATTCTGTGTGAGATTTGTATGCATTGCTGCTATCCACATTTCCAGTGGGTTTTGTTTGCTCCATCGTCTTAGAAGAACAGATGAAAAATTTTCAAGGAGTGTGTCACTATGAAGAGAACATAGACAAAAATGGCAACGAAACTAAAGTCCCATAATCTTCAAAAAAATTATTTTAGAGCCCTTTCAAAGGGCTCTTAAATATGGTCTTGCAACTGAGTACTGCACTAGGAAATAAAACACTTCCCAGCATATAGTGAAGGATATCAACAAACCTAGCAAAGAAACTAATCAACGGAAATCATAGCCTTTCCTAATGACCCTAAGCTTCCCTTTGGTTATATATATATTCTTAGTGCAAATTAGGTTCTGAGAATTGCAGGAAAGAAAATAGTTTCATAACCAAACACTGTGTGAAATGGAAGGCAGAGAAACCATAATAAAAAAAAATAGATAAACCTGACAAGCAGAATTAAGTGAGGTCTGAAATGTCCTAAATTGTACTCTAAAGTTCAGAAAAGCTGAGTTATGTGTTTTTAATGCTGTTTCTTCATGCTGCTAGCCAAGACACAGCCTTCTGAACCCTTGTGGGAGAAAGTGTTTTCACAAGGCTTTGAGTATCTCTGAGAGTATTTATTACCTGCTGCATTACAAGGGATTTGGTTTACAACTTAAATAATTAAGACAGATGCAGGTTAAGTGACAAATACCAGTTTTAGAAGTGGTCTGAACAGCCACAGTTATTACGTGAAGATTTCAAATCACAATTTTAGTTTATTCTCATGCTGCTGTAAAGAGTCTCTGCTACAAAGGCACAGACTTGACTCCTCATCTGGGTCCATATAATTTGTCCATTCCATTGCTGATCACAGGGGCAGGATGGGATTGAAAAGATTACACTGCTGAAAGTGTTTTGATCCTATGAATTTTAAAACTAGTAATTAGGTTATAAACTGTTAGAGACAAACACAGACAAAAATTTGTGTGTGCGATAGTTCCTTTCCATGTAGCATCAAGGACTTAAAGAGAAAATAACATACTGCCATGTTTCTCTCAGATTTTAGCTTTCTCTGCACTGCTTTTTAACTTTTGATGTTTTCATATCCATAAAACCTAACCTTTCTTTTAATGGAGCTACCAGCTTAGGATTTAGCTATATTTTTTCAAGTGTTTCAGAGTAACTTGGTTTTAATCCAGACACACCATGTGCTTTCATAGTCAGGCAAGTTATTATAAGTTATTGCCTTCATTTTCTTGCTGGAGAGGTACTGCGTGGGCAATATCTGTTGTGTGCTTCCACAGACAGCCTAACACTACCTGGAATAAAACTTGTCAAGGGAAAAACATGTTTTTCTAACAGTAACAAGGAAATATGGGTTAGAATAAAGAAATCTGTTGCACTGTTCTAAAAAAAGTGAATGTTTTGCTGAAAAGGAAATACATTGAGCGGGCAAAAGTTGAGAGATCATCTCATTTCCACATTTTTAAAAGAATGAGAAAGACTTGGTGTTTTTTCATTTTTATTGGCTTGAATTTTACAGGAAGAACACCAGTTAGAATTAGTGAACAATTAATGAGGTTGTGAGATCTGAGTCTTGATCATGTGTGGCTCAGCTTTAAACTGAGCTTCATGTTGGTGGGTAGGATCCTGGAAGGAGCTTGTTTGTGAGCTGGGCTTCTTTAGGATGGTCCTCAGCGGAGCAGTTTTATGTTAAAGAAGCATCTTTGGATCTTATTTCTCTGCTAGAATAGCCAAGGAATTTTGATGGGCCAGAATTGCATGAGGCTCTGGAAATTTCTGGGCTGAAGCTCTGCAAGTGGTGACCTGACTCACAGCATACACTCAGCTGCAGAGTGAGAACCAGTGAAGGGAAGAAACAAATGTCCGCCCAGATTTCCAGCGCTGCTGGAATGCGAAGAGGAAGATAGATATGAATGAATTTTCACCATCCTTTATTAAAGAGAAGTACTTTATTCTTCCCTGATTGCTCCAGAATCTCAAAGTCATGCAATTCTAACCAGTGAAGTTTCTGCAAAAACATATTTTGGCATCTTGCTTAACATCCTCTGCTAAGTAGGACGTTGCTGAAGCTGTGGTTTCTGACAACCTTGTATGTGAGAAAATACTTCAAAAGAAATTTGAGTATAATGAAAACAAAGGTCTTTCCCTTGCTGTGGGAAGGATTAAACATGTAGAGTTGTGTGAGTGTAATGAGAACCAAATGTCTGCCAGTAACTACACAAAGTTGCTTCAGTATCAATTGTCGTGCAAGCATTGCATGTCCTACGACAGAATAACTACAAGCCAAGGCTGCTTGTTTCTGTAAAGAAAAACCTTATTTCTTGGGTGACAGATTAATAATGATATCTTCAGAATACACTCTCAGTCTCCTCCTTGGCTCAGTGTCCTCTTGCCCTTGAATATCTGCAAACAAATCTCGTATTTTATCATCTCCCTTAACACATGCATTGTGCATATCATAGTCTCCACAGACGATAGATAATGCATTATCTTGGTTTGAAATGGTCTGTCTTGGCTTCCCCACTTTTTCCTGCTTTAAATTCTATACAAGATCATTGTACAATCTACCAATTCCTTTAAAACAGCAGAAACCTAAAGACTTTGAAGACCAATTCATTAGTATGTGATAATGTTAAGCAGAGTGTAGCCTTCCAGAAGATTGCACTTACTTCACAATTCAATAAACCAATCTATGATGGTAATAGGAGAGAAATATGTTCAGAGATCTGTGGAAGAAGCAGAAGACAGTCATAGTGAATGCTTGAATATGGATAATTAAGTGAAATTCTGTAATGTGACATGGTTTGTGCAAATTACTATGTGTAACATAGTTGTTTCTTCTCAATATACCTGTAAACATGAGTGCTTCTTGCTTTAGCAAAAAAGTCATTGATTGAAGCTCTGCAAAAATCTGTAAAAAAATCTGTAAAAAATCTGCAAAAATCTGCAAAAATGGAGAGGAAACACTGGGGACCAAATAGTTCTGAGGCTTGTGCAACAGTCTTCACTTTGATCTGCATCAAAGCTGCTGCTTCAAAGTTATTTCTAAAGGACAGAGACTGAAATTGGAAAAGGAAGGGAAAGTGGTACATGAACCTAATGTATTAAAGAGTCTGTTCTTCTGATTGCCTGGTTTCTGTGCTGCAACGAATGCAAGACGAGAAACAGGGAGTAAATGAGCTGTAATTAAGTAGCAATGGTAGCAATACATTTGATCTCGTCATTTGTATTGTTAATCTTAGATTGTTTGCCACAGAATTTACCCAGAGGAATACTAGGAATATTCTCTTTGATGAGTAGAAAAGGAAGAGAAATGGTGGAAAAAGGGAAATAGTCAAGGCGGAAATATTAATCAAAACAAGAATCTATAATAAACATCCAGGTTAGAATGTTTTTTACATGTGATATGACATTTGGTGTTTGTTTATTTAATATATGAACTCCTATAAAGACACAGTTCTTACCAGAAAGACTTCATAATATTAACATAATTTAATTCAGCAGGTTTAGTTATTATGACTTAAGTATTCTGTCTTCAGTTGCAGGATATTTAGGTGTATGTAAACAAGATTCTGCTTTAGTCAGGTTTGACTAAATTATAAGTACTACTCAGTTTTCCTAAATAATTTGTAGACCTGTTGTCTAAGAAAAAAAAAAATACAAGGGAAGTGATATTAAGCTGCTTCTCTTCCTACCTGACTTGTTTCCCAACATCGCCTGACAAGCTTGGGTTGTTACTACAGCTGAGATGAAGGCCATCTGGATAGTGCTTCTGCCTTGATAAACAAAAGTTAAAAGAAAAAAAAAAAAAGAAGGCCTGCTGAAGTGGTTTGGCAGGAAGATTACCCCCATTTTCTATACAAATAACTCAGCTATACGTAGAGAAGTTCTGTGTCAAAGTCTGAAAAAAAAATGACAATATGAATAGAGTAAAAATTTGAATATTTTTTCTATTAAAAAATATAGAAACTGATTATTTAAATCAGTAATATTTTGAAATTATGTTGTCCAATATAATTTCCAAAACTGGAAGCACAGAAGTCTATAAACAAAAAATTGCTGACCTGTCTTAAAAACATAGACTAACCTTGCAAGATGTATTCTATTATTTTTTTGAAGCAATTCAGGCAGTTGAATATCCATCTTCATGTTTTGTGCATGCAAAGGATTGGTACAAGCTCACTTGTGAAGAAAAACAAATGACATCCAGTTCACCTGTAGAAGCCAGGACTTTATTAAGTCCTTTATTTCCACCTCTGTGGAAAACATATAGAAATCAATAAAGGTGAGGAATAAAAATACAGGAATTACTGTTTCCTTATATATTTTACAAATTTGATTCTTCCAGAAAATTGAAGTTTTTAATTTAGAAAATGCTTTTAGCAATTTTCTGTCATGAATGTTTTCATGCCCAGAGTAATTGGAAGAAAATAGTACAGGCTTTGTTGCCAAGAATTAACTTTTGCAGAATCTAGGATCAAAAATGGAACCAAACTTTGTATCTACCTGAAAACAGATTTAAATAAAGTGTGTAATGAGACAAATGTAAATCTCCCAGTTATTTTTAGTAGTTCTTTGTAATGAGGAGTGAGGAGTAGCTATTGTACCAATGATATCACTGTGATTTTTACCTTTGATTTCTGGTAACTGAAGAGAGCAAGAGATAAGCACAAGTTCCTCATTACACAAGGAACCACCACAACAGCACTAACAGTGCACTCAGCTTTGTGTTTTATAAGGAACAGGTGTAAAGGGGAATCAAGTTTGCGGTTTAAGTGAGATACTTTGTGATAGATGTTTGCTTTTGTCTTTGTAAAAATGGATTCATCCTTTTGACAACATGTTTGAAATATTAAATATAAGTAAACAATAAAAAAAAAACCAGTTATAAGCACATCCTTTGGGGGTCTTTTCCTTGCAATACATGATTTTCATCAAGAAAATTCACAGGTGTCTATATGTTTGGATAATATTTTGAATAAGTTGAATAAAGAATTGAGATGGAAAAGAGCCTAACTGCTGAAGACTGCTTTCAGATCATCCTAGTGCCTCAAGGGTGAAACTTTTGTCATGAATGGTAAGTCCCTTTTCCAGCTGCATATATGTGATTAACCCACATACAGATACCAGAGGGCTGTGATTTAGAGCATAAACTTCATCCTGAGTTCTATAATGCATAGCAACAGTCATTTTTACCTAACCTAAAACAATATCCAGGCAGTCTGAGTACAATCCTTTATCTGAATTTGGAACTTCACTGTTTCCTGGACTATGGTAGTTTCATGTTCTTGATTTGCAATATGCTGTAACAGTGTC
Organism: Acanthiza pusilla; assembly: GCA_036630365.1. Lineage (NCBI taxonomy): Eukaryota > Metazoa > Chordata > Aves > Passeriformes > Acanthizidae > Acanthiza > Acanthiza pusilla. The sequence goes on from JAXCHO010000053.1 coordinate 10,204,256, forward strand.
ATTAAATGTGTCTTGTTCTGGTAAAGAGTGTCTGTATATTTTTTTTCCACTAGTCAATTTGAAAAAAAGTAACTTCAGAAACTCATGAAGAAGCTTGACCTTTTAAAGACAGAGCAAAGTCAGTGATGTTCTATTTCATTTTGTTTTATCCTTTCCTTCTTAAAAGGTCTAGTGGTTGTTGACTCATGGCCTGAACTCAGCAGGTAATTTATCCATGTGTTTCTTCCTTACCTTGCCCTCTATGATTTGTTTCCCTCGTGGGTGAAGTGGTGATTGGTGGCTTGCTGGGCCACAGCAACCATGCAGGGTTGAATTTCAAACCTCTGGTGCCTTGCCATCCCCCTCCTTGCCTGCTCCCAAGATGGGCCAGGCGCATGAAAGCATGGTTGGAAAATCAGCATGTTTTATTAATAAGTCTTCAGCAAAGCTGTTATCCCAAAATGGGTTCTTTCACCCGGGACGCAAGAAGCCAATCCTCACACAGAGTCAAGGTATTTGCTTTATTTACAGCTCTGCACAAAAAAGGGTGCTGGGTGGCTAATCCATAAGCCAGCACAATGATTATCACAACTTTTCATTCTTTTCAAACATTTTAGCAAAGTCAATGTTCATTGACTAGAAGTTATATGGTTCTCTTACTAATTAATATTCTATCTTCAATTGGTTGAAAGATTCCCTCATTCTTATACTAATTAATCTGGATGCTCAGTCTTTCTTCTCTTATGAGTTAATGGTTTTCTTGGGCCTGTGGGCTGTGAGTAAGTGGTCGTGATCTCCTCCTGCTGGAATTCTGTTTTACCCAGAGAGAGCTTATTCCAGCACAGTGGTTGAGTTGGCTTTATGAGTTTCTTCCTTATCATGGGAGTTCTGCCCATAAATTCTGCATTCATTCGGTCCACTATCAGTAAATAGTACATCCTTCTCCCCAAGCTTGTCAGCCTTGCCTTAGGTCTGAGACCACTGAAGCATGTCCAGCTCTAAACCTTAGCTAGGTAATTCGACTGACAAGTGATTTATCTTTCTAACACCTTGACATCAAAACCACCCTGCGTTGCCCTCAGGATGCCGTGCAGGCTCCAGGCCCGCCGTCATCTCCAGGGCCTGGCCTGGCAGTGGGCACTAATCTTTCATCTGTCCTGCCATGAAGGAGACCAGGCACAGCATGTACAGAGTCCAGAGAGCCCACCTGAAGCGGGAGACCCATTGCTTATGGAGTGCCTGCTGCTCACTGAGGACACAGGCTGCCAGCTGGCAGGGCCAGGGGCTGGGGGTCCACAGGATCTGTGTGGGGCAGGGATAAAATGCTGCACAGCTGCAGCCAGAGGAGAGGAATGAAAATATGTGAGAGAAACAGCTCTGCAGACACCAAGGTCAGTGCAGAAGGAGGGGCAGGAGGTGCTCCAGGCACCAGAGCTGAGATTCCCCTGCAGCTCCGGATGCAGCCCATGGTGAAGCAGCTGTGCCCTGCAGCCCATGGAGCTCCATGGGAATGCACAGATCCACCTGCAGCCCACGGAGGAGCCCCACACTGGAGCAGGTGGATGTGCACAGGGGGATGTGACCATGTGGGAAGCCCATGCTGGAGCAGACTCCTGGCAGGACCTGTGGCACCATGGAGAGAGCAGCTCTGGGTACCTCAAAATAATGGGGTACCTGCTAAGAGTGGGCAGAAGAGTGGATAAGAAAGATGTCAACATGAGTGTTACTGTCCTTTGATTCAATTGTGAACAGGCTCCTTTGCACAGACTGTGATGGATTTCTTTCTACCAGCTGACATAGCATCCTTTATCAATAAAGACAAGTTCTCTGGATTTCAAAAATAACAGCTGGGTTTCCATCCTACTTGAAAGCCAAGAGATTGGTCCTCATTCTAGATGTCTTTCTGTTGTTATACTCACTATTCTCAGCAATACATGTATCAAAGTCTATTCCAGAGATAAACATACTGTGTCTCAGAGGTGGAATTTATCCAGTCAGATTGTAATTTATTTATAGAGAAGACTAAAAAGCAAAAGGATACAACCTGTTACTGGTAGTAATCTTTGGATTAACAATTCAGTGATTCTTTTGTTTTAAGTTATTCCATCTATTATGTAAATTTCCAAGGCAACAATCCCTGAAAAAGTGAGTTAATTCTTTTCCTATTTACAACAGTACTAATCTTATCTGGAGCACTGGAAAGGGTTGGAATCTTCCTTAGAGAAAATAAAGTCTGACTTGTGTGATTTAATATTCCTTGATGTGTGCAGTCATTTGAATTTTTATACCAGTGAGATACTGTGCCATGACCTGTTGTGATGGTCTCAACCATCTTGAGAATACCGGAGAGCCGAAAGGTCCCAAGACGGCAGAAATACTCCCTGGGTGCTAAATGGTTTCTCCCTAAGGTTATGTTAATCTTCCTATGTTTATTGGTTGTCATTTTGTTTCCCCGCCTTCTCCCCAACCCTATTGGCCCTTGACCCATATAAGAATGGCCACTCACAGCCATTCTCGCTTTTTCGCCCTTGGGTCCCTCTGAGGAGTAAGTGACTTTGGATCGTACCCAGACGACTGAGCCCTCTGAGTTCCTTCTTCCTGGTAGTGCTTGAGCTTATTAGAAGCTCTGGGGTGTGTGTGTGTGTCTGTGCTATCCATCAGCACAGGTGATAGAAGAGGTCTTACTGCACGTTGCCCAGTGCAGCAACCGGGAGGGTCTGTTTGGGAATCGGAACCCTCTCAGTACACGCAGGAGACCACATCTCACCTCACCACGATCCTGCATTAATAAACCATGGCTGCCTTTACATAAAAATAAGAAGTTTCAGTTTACTGGTTGAGGCGCTTTTCATGAGCAAAGGTGCAGTTTGCAGCTCCTCGAAGTCTGATGTCTGAACTGTCAGGACAGTTCACAGACTTGATTCTGCAAGGTCAGCTGTTGGTGATGCAGCTATGCAAACCAGCAGTGCAGGTTGGATTGTCTTGCGTTACGGGGAGCTCTTTTTCACAAGCAAATGCAGCTGGCATTTTTAACCTATAAACTACTGGGGTGTGAGGGTTTTGGTGCTTTGTTTTTTTGCTTTTTTTAACACCCTTTTCTTCTGGAGAAGTAAGGGGGAAATGGAGTGTTCAATATGAAGAGGAAAAAATGGTATTGGCTGCAGTAAGTATGGTTTATAGGAAATAACTCTATGGGCAGGCAGATTCAGGAGTCAGATCCTACTTTCTAATCATTCTTGGTTCTCATTGTAGGATGGATTACATGGAGCTGGTATGTCCACAGTAAGCCAGAGCTTTTGAGCTGTTGTGTTGCTCCAGTGAGGTCAAATTCAATTCCTCAGCAGTAACCTTGTGCAAGGCTCTGTATCATAGGTGTCCTGTAGTGACCTTGTTGAGGAAGGTATCAGGGAAACAGAGACAGAGTTCAAAACTTTGGGTCTCTTCTCTCCCTCCTGCCATATTAGGACACTTGCAGCCCTCAGCATGTTTCAACCCTTTGGGATAATCACTCAGTGAGGATTTAGTCAATGTTTTAAATTGTGTTTTTCTTGCAATAAACCTCCCTGCATTTACTGCTAAGGTGCTGAGATCCTTTGGACTGCAGGTACTCCTTGCCATCAAAGTATAAATATTTGTAGCTTGGGGAGTGGTGGGAGAGGCTGCTGCTGGATGGGATGTGTGGTGGTACAATCCTGGGCACACAGATCCTTTCATACAGATGACTCATAGATTTCACTTCCATGAGGTGAGCTTTATGCAACTGGATATACTTGATGGTGCTATTTTCCTCCTGCAAAGGTTCTGTGGAGAATATATGGTCTGGTTAATAGTTAAGTAAAAAAAATCAACTAAGAGCTATGAGAAAGTTAAAAAAACCCATACCACATAGGAGATAATTTCTTTGGTTTTGCTCTTTTGTTTTCAGCAACATTAAACTCCTTTTTAAAATAAATTGGCTGTCAGTTGTATCCATACACATGGGCATGCACCACAGGCTTGGGGAAGGTGCCTGGTGGAAAAGGGCCTGGGGGTGTTGGTTGACAGTGGCTGAACATGAGCCAGCTGTGCCCAGGTAACCAAGAAGTTTGATGGCATCCTGGCTTGCATTAGGAATAGTGTGTCCAGCAGGACCAGGGCAGGGAGTGGCCCCCTGTACTTGACACTGGTGAGGCCACACCTTGAATTGTGTGTCCAGTTCTGGGTCCCTCAGCTCATGAAAGACATTGAGGTGCTGCAGCCAGTCCAGAGAAGGGCAATGGAGAGGCTGAAATGTCTGGAGCACAAATCCTATGAGGAGCAGCTGAGGCAGCTGGGGGTATTTATCCTGGAGAAAAGAAGGCTCAGGGGCGACCTTATTACTCTCTACAACTGCCTGAAAGGAGGCAGTAGCCATGTGGGGGTCAGCCTCTTCTCCCAAGTAAGAAGTGACAGGACAAGAGGAAATGGAATCAAGTTGCATCAGGGAGGGTTTAAATTGTATATCAGGAAAATTTTCTTCTCTGAAAGGGTTGTCAAGCATTGGAATGGACTGCCAGGGAAGTTGTGGAATCACCATCCCTGAAAGCATCCAAAATCCATGTAGCTGTGGTGCTTAGGGACGTGATTTAGTGATGGTCCTGGCAGTGCTGGGTTAATGGTTGGACTTGATCTTAGAGGTAGTAAAATAAGTTACCCCTTGATTCTACATAAGGAATGTAGGTTTGATTCCCTTGTCTGCAAAGACAGATGTTCTTCCAGCAAGTAACTCCTAATGGTATCATAATTTAGGTGGTCTGCATCAATTCCAGGGAGAACTTTGTTTCTCATAAACTCCGACTCCCAACCAAGACCTAATGTACATTGTCATGCTAGCATGTATGCACCATGTTACAGCCCACCTCTGAGGCAGGACAAGAGCTTCTCATTGATAGATCCCTTGGGGTGGCTAGGGTGAAGTGACTGGTCTATATGTGAAGCAGGTTTATTTTGGATCAATTTGATTTCAACAGAAGGGAGTCATATAGCCATCTTGGTTCTTTCCTAAAAAAAAAAGAAAAAAGAAGAAAATATCTGAGGAAAAGAAAGAAGGAGATGGAAAGATCAAGAGTAGATAAAGGAAAGGTATCACCAGCCATAGATGGAGGAACAAGACCAGATAGATGCAGTTTCGATGCCCATGGTTGGAGTGGTGGTTGCAGTCTCGATCCTTTGCTGGTGGGGATGAGGGTAGCACAGCAAAGAGTTTGATGGATTATGTACATCCACACCTACTGGGAAGCTCCTGATACTCCCCTGGAGGGGAGTTTTACACTGTCCGATGCAGATGTGCCAATGAGAAGGGAGGAATACCTTCAGGCTTACCTGTGAGTCCTGGATACTTCCCTTGGGGCAGGGAGCAGTTTTGCACTGCCTGCCTTATCAGGAGGAAGGAAACTGGCAGGATAAAAAACATTACCCCATCTCTGAGGGATCTGCGTCTTACCAACCTTCCCTCTTATCCGGAATGAAAATCCTTTGTTTAATACATGAGTCCTGGGTCATCAGGGAAACAATAGATCGCCGGACTCACCCAGCCCATCAAAGCAAAATTATGTAGTTCACACACCAGACTGATGAAATTCACTTAAAATGATAACTTGAAGGAAAACTGGCTGGGAATTACACTGCAGTTCATGGACATACAGGATCAGTAAATTTAAAAAAAAAATCTCTTCATCACTCCAAACACACAATCCAGAAAGCAAATTACATACTTAATACTTTTATTTGTCTTCTCAGAGGAAAACTGTGGATTATGTAAGCACAATAGGACCAACACTCTTCATTCCTGCAGTGTTGTCTCTGTGGGACGGCAGAGGTTTTCCTATCCTGAGGTATTTAATGTAATTTTTCCAGGAAAATATTTTCATGCACTGATCAAAGAGAGAAGTTATGTGTGCTACAAATGCCAGCTCTCTTCTTTTTTATCATTTTAAACACAAAAAGGTACAAACCACAGCCTGCTTAGAACATTGCTTGCTTCTAATGTTTTCACTGTCAGAGGTCTGTATTGCCTCAAATATGAAGACACATGGGATGAAGGAAAAAATAAGGTTGTGTCTCCTTGCTGCATTTAACCAAACCAAAACAGGAGAACAACTGACTTCTCTCAGGCACTCTCAATAATCTTTGTTGAAATCTTTTCAGCCTTAAACCAGGTCTGATTGCACAAGGTTAAGTGTAGTTTCAGACGTTTTGCAGAACTTTTCTCCAGCAAACATAGAAAATCTTTTCAGTTTTGTGGGGGCGGAGTGAAGGAAAGAGGAAGCTGTAGAATTCTAGCAGAGTTTTAATACTGAGAAAAAGCTAAGCCAGAGTCTGTGTGATGTGTAGACCTCTTTCAGTTGCCTAAATAAGAGATATTTGAAGTTCATTTTGAAGAGCTTTTCTCGGAAGTCTTCCCATTTTTCTTGATCCCTCTGCTTTCCACCGAACCCTCTGTTTTGCTCTGCTTTTAAACACCATGTAGAGTGATTTTCAGGCAAAGCATATTTACCTGTGATTTCACGAGACAATGATTCTCTCAGCGTTGCGCAAATGCAGTCCAGACCTGCAGTTGCTGCAACAAATGGCTTCAGTAGCCTTCCTAATAGCACACCAGAAACCATCGTGACAGTTCTCTGCTGCATGAAGAATATCACTGTTAAGAACCTGATTCCACTATACATTGGATTTTTAATGTGATGGCACTTAAAAATAGCTACCAGTACTTTCCAATTACCCCAACTGTGATTAAAGCTAGCGTCAGGGAGAGGAGAATTTTCATGTACAGCTGCAGTGTCTCTAGCTAAAGATCTTTTACCATCTGGGTCACCATAGATGACTTTACCTTGCAGGCTTTTTATGTACATATTTCTTTTCATCTGCTTTGGCAACCATTCTGCATTAATCGTATAGTGGTTAGAAGGCAAGGGAGGTTCATGCTCTTTAGTTTTCAGAAGACCTTCTATTCTTTAGGCAAAATGTAACAGTTCTTGTTTGCACTCAAGAGAAATTAGTAACAGAGCTGAACCTTTTTGACTTTTCTAAATCAGTAGAGTGAGACACTAGTACTTAGGTAAGCTGGGTATCTGTGTTTATGATCCATTTGCAATTATAAAATATACCACTGTAATGAAATCATTGTATCTTTTTGACAAAGTAGTGGGGCTGGATCTTTCTTTTGAGTGACAGTTTTGATAAAGGGCTGATCTGACTGTGGTCTGGGTTAGAAGAATGCGACAGCTGTCCATGCAATGCTGTTACACGGACAAGAGGTGACACTATGCTAAAGGGTGCAAAGCAATTGAGGAAAATCTTACAGTAAATGCCCTCTCGTTTTCTTTCCTGATTAACTTTCTGACTATTCAGAAGTTGGTCGTGGCCTTAACTTGTTTAGCAATTTTAGAAGAACAGTGAGGCAGAGAAGTAAATTTTCCAAATGCATGTATTGATTGTTCATACACTGTGTGTTGATTAACAGCACCAGAAGACACATGGTCTTGGCACCTCTTTAATCAAGAACCGTTTTTATATGAAGACTCCAATTAAAGTTTCTAGCACCTACTTCAAAACAAGGTTTTTTCACTAAGATCGTCTTGCGCTCCTGCAGTAGCTGGTAGAGAATTCACCCAGCTGGCAAGAATTCAGTTATGTAGTTCATCTGTTTTTCAGCCAAGAGAAGAATCTGTCTCTGTCCTGAATTCCCTGTACTGCAACTTGGTACACCATGGCTTTTCCGTAGCAAGTACTGAATAGTTCTGCTGCTGCTATCCAGTGATTTACAGAGGGTTAAAAAGTAATGTCTCAAAATAGCGAATAAGACCGTCACTGCTCCAGAGAGTGCTTTATTTTCTCAGCAGTGTGTGCTGATGCTAGACTAGTTCAATGACTTGCATATTCCTAGTGAACCTTTAGAATTCTGACATCGAGCCCTGTTTTGCTTGCTATATTGGATGGGCATGAAACCAAAAGAAAACAATATATCTCTGTTCATCCAATTTCTTGTTTGTATTTTATCCTCTTTATAGGTACATAGACTAAAACACTAAATGGAAGAAGTATCTAGTAGCACCCAAACCTTAAGCTCTTTTCTTCTATTTTATAGCCTTAATTTTTAAATGAGAATCTCATCTCTGATCAAACAAAAGACAAATTGAATTTTCTTCTCCATACCAATTCATTTAGAAGTGTATGAAATATGTCCCAGTGAAGCAAATTGTTGAATGTCGCGTTTTAATCTACAAACAATTACTGTGTTTTTATTAGGAAAAAGAATAAACTTTCATATCCTGCTGTATATATTAATGAAAAGCTGTCCATATTAATGAAAAGAAAGATACAGTCTGCAGTTCTTTTTGCCTCCAAAGCTTCTGTTGAGAATGGTATTCAAATATCTATCTGTACAGAAGCAATTATGCCATGTAGTAAATGAAGCAGCATAGACTGGATGCCATGACCCAGAAAGGCTATCAATTTTCCCTGAAATTAACAGGAATTTTGTTGCAGACATGCAGAGTCTTCACAGCACCTACATTTGGCAAACCAACAAGAACAGAACAGGTAGGAATGTGAGAGTCTCAGACAGTGTGGTTCATTTAAATCACATGCACTGAGGGATTGTTGGCCCAAACTGATCAATGATTGAGACCATTGGTGGGATTAAACAGCACTTAGGAAATTAAAGAGCTCCCTGAAAAAAAGAGGAAAAAATCAGCCGAAAGAGAAGTCCAGAAGCATGAGGGCTGCAGTGGCAGAAGGGATGGTGCTGCAGGAGCAGATGCCACCAAAGCTCAGTTTGACACCACACAGGTCACCCAGGGGTGGCCTCTGCCCTCCGAGGGGTGCTGTGAGCAGCCTCTCCTCCTTCCCCCGGCCCAGGTTTGGGGATGAAGAAGGACTCTTGCCAGGGCGCTGCCTGGGAGCTCTCACGGCAGCTCCAGCCCAGCAGGGTTTGCAGCCAGGGATCTCACAGGGGAGAGCCTCCATCGTCTGGGGGGCTTCTCTGGAGGGGCAGCAGGGGATTACACTTCTTGGGATTAGTTACAGAGGGGTATTCAGAGATTGGGGATGTTTATCAGCATTTTCTGAAGGGGTCATGATGTGTGGTTCATTAGTTGCTCTGCTGACACTGATCTCAGAAGTGTAGCTCACTGATTGCCTGTTAATTACACTTCAATAATAAATGAATAAACCACTTTGATCCTGATTTGGTTTAACATCATAAACATTTTTTTCCTTGTGATACAGGGTTTATACAGGTAACTGAACAGAACAAGAGCAAACACAAAAAGTCAGGAAGGTTTCCTGAAATTGTATACATACACTACATATAGCTATAAATGAGATTAATCATTTTAAGTGCAAAAATTATCTCTTTTTGAACATCAAAGATTGTGTGCCAGCAATTTTTTCAATAGGCATGTCTGAAAGGCTGAATTGCAAGAACTGGCTCCTTTCAAGCGGAGATGCCTGATATCTGCAAAATGTACTTTGTTATTCTGATGGCCTACAGCACTTTCCTAAATCTAACAAAACATAACAGACAGTTGGATGGATTTGGCTGACAAAGCTGGTGACATGCAATATGCAAAAAAAGTGATGAGTACAGTAAGAGATTTCCCCTCTGCTCCCCTCCCCTCTCTGGACTTCTCTCCTCCCTTCCTGTCTCTCTTCCCCACTTTTTGCCTTAGGTGTCTCTGTACTTGTCTGCTTCTGGGTATGCTGTTGAAGGAAGAAAGATATGGTGGGTTTTGTTCAAGGCATAAAATATGTATGACAAAGTTTTTCTTACAGAAGAAGCCTGAGGGGTCTTCCCAGCTATTCCTCATGCAGCGTGTGGCTAGCTTTGAGATGTCTGGGTCAGGCTTCTGGTTGCTGCAGTACTACTGGCAAAGAGAAAGAATCACTGCTTAAATTTTATTTGTCCCTGACCATTCATTCTTCTGGCATGTTTTGTGGATTTATATTTTGTTTGTTTTCTGCCTGCTTTTATACTCATACATTTTTGTACTATATCTCTTTGAACCTGCCTAACGAAATTTAGTGGTAATGATGATGATGGTAACATTAACTGTGAAGCATACCAAATGATTTCTTTCTGAACCTCTTCTTACCTGTGTCTTCCTCTTGGTTTTTATTCTTATCGCACCTCTCACCTGTGGTGTGTTGACCCTGGCTGGACACCAGGTACCCACCAAAGCTACTCTATCAGTCCCCTCCCCAGCTGGACAGGGTAGAGAAAATACAATGAAAGATTCACGGGTCGAGAGGGGGTCAGGGAGGAATCACTCACCAGTTACCATCAAAGGCAAAATAGGCTTGACTTTGGGAAACTTAAACTTGGGAAATTCAATTTGTTTTCAATCAGATCGGAGTAGGACAATGAGAAACAAAGCCAAATATTAAAACACCTCTGTGACAAAATCTCCAAAACCAAGGATAAGGCTCCTTAACACCAATTTTTTGTGTTAAAGAAGAATCCTTTATTCAGACACCTGGAAGGGCATGGTGGATCACTCCTAAAACCCCCCTGATTTCTACAGGCGTGTTGTTAATATACAGTCACTATATGCATATCATAATTTTCTCATTATCAAAAAACCCCTTTGCATGTTCCCCAAGTTCCAAAACTCAGTCCGTGTTTTGGCTGTAGTTGCATTCCTAAGCCAGATATCTCCTTTTTATCTTCAGTCATTCTTGCTTAGAGAACAACTTCTTCATGCCTTTCTTCCCTGCTAAAGGCCCACAGACACAGTGTCTCCTCTGCTAAAATTTCACAATCACAGTGCCTTTCTACTAAAAGCTCACCATTGTGGCAGAAACTGAATTAACATTTTTGGTATCACCTTCCTCCCACCCCTCCCTCCTTCCCAGGCTTATCTTTATTCCTGGTTCTCTACGTCTTCTCCTCCAGCAGCACAGAAGGATGGGAATGCAGGTTGCAGTCTGTTAATCACACGTTGTCTCTGCTGCTCCTTCTTCCTCTGGGGGAGGACTCCTCACACTCTTCCCCTATTCCAGCTTGGGGTCCCTTCCACAGGAGACAGTCCTCCATTAATTTCTCCAGTGCCTTCAATGCATCATGGTATCCACATCTTTACCAGGATATATGAAGCTGATGGTTGTCTCTAGTTATAGCACTTAATTATGCATGTCCAACCAAAACCTGTGGATTATCCTGGAGTGTTTTATTTTTCTTATGCTTTTACTATTTGGTTTATGAAGGGGTAAATACAATAATTTTTGAACAAGCAAACTGGCACTGTTGTAAACGTAGCAATCAGCTAATGACAAAATGCTATTGTATAGGGGAAAAAAATTCCTAGTCTTTCAATTCAAGGAACTGCAGTGAAAAAAAGACTAGAATAAAACCAAGTCAAGATTTTTAGTTAAACACTAAGGGAATATTTCTGTTTGTAATAAAATTTAAGCGATACATCCTTTTTTGTTAAGCATTCATTCACATCCTGATGTGTCTTTGAGTTACCAGTGAAGGAACTTTCTTCCTTAGTATTCAACTATGAAAAGTATTTCATACATTAGACTAAAATAGTTCACATCAAATAGCAAATGCAGCTCTTAAAATGGAAATTCATTGCTCTCTTATCATCCAAAGTGTGGCTTCTTTGCTTTAGACAGTGACTTTGCTGAGCTGTTTTAGATGGGTACCATCAGCCATGTAGCAAAGACTTAGCAATGGTATTTTTATAAAAAGTTGGTGGAAACTTGACTCACTGGCTTATCACATGGGTGGAAATAACAGAAGAAACACAGGCTTGCATAAGAAACAACAATTTTTGGTATTTTCTTTGAAACTGCAGATAGAAAGTGTCAGGAAAAAGAGGTATTGGTATTGCCTTGTTACAGTGCCGTGAGTAATAACTACTAAAATTACCATTGACAGCAAGGCCTCTGACTGTAGTTGTACTTCCGAAAATAGATGGAAATGTAATGGCTTTTCTTAATCATGTATTTCTCATCCCAGTGAGATGCTGTCTCCCAGGAATGTTGTTTGGACAAGTTTTCCACAGGATTTAAAAAATGCTAATGTGCTATAATGATGTACTCAACAACACATCAATAGATGGTAATTAATTTATTTCATCCATCAGATTCTATTTCAGGGTTCTGAGTTAGTAGTATTAGTCTCACTTCTCTTGCTGGCCAGAATTTTCTGTTATGGGATTTTAATTTTACTTTTGTCTTAGACATCAAAAGTAATGTCTCAGCCCAAAATGAAACGAATCCTAATTACTGATTTTTTAAATTTAATATTCACAAATTTCAGTATTACATAAGATAGTCAGAGGTAAGACATTTCTGGGATATATCTCAAGTATCTGACATCAGAACTCTGAGAGACAATATCAGTATTAATGGAGATAATAGAATAAAATACAATTCTATTTCTATTCTTTGAATCAGTGTCAGAATGGTATATTTTATAACTGAAAAAAAAATAGAACTTGTCTAGCTATTCAAGTAGATTCTGTTGTAATCAGGGTTTTTATCCTGCAGATTTATAGTGAATTATTTCAAAGAGAGATTTTGATCCTTGGTACTAAACTGACACCTGACTTCTGTTGTTTTATATGTTGATACTGAAGGTGTCCCCAGTGAAAACTGCACTATGGATGAATTTGCTTTATGACAGCAGATTTATTGTGATGTAATGTATTACTTAAATAAATGCCAGGCAAGTGAAAGACATTCCATCTGTTTTGAAATAGAGCAACAAGGATCACATTTTTTAAACAATATGCTTTTGCAATTTCATAATCTGTTTCTACACTTCCTGTATATTAAAAATATTTCTTAACTTTTCTGATATTTTCCAACAGATCTCATAGGCTGCTGGCTCAGCAAAAGAATTATACCTGGTTTATTTAATTTTTTCTTCTTTTTTTCCCCCCTCTTAAGATCAAGCTTTATGTTTAGCTTTATGGAATTAAATATTGAGGTAATTTTGCAAAAACTCATTGTGATCTGCTAAAAAATGATTGTAAATTAAAGGGTATTCCTTTACAAATTACTGCAAATATTGAAGCTTATTCCAAGTTCTGTCCCGTAGTCACTGTGATCCTATATTATTTGAGGTTTTTTCTTTCTTGTTTTCAACCCTAGAAGAAGCAAATGTGTAAGATGAAGCATTCTTCTGCAGCACCTGAGGGCTGAGCTATCCCATTTCCTTTACCATTTTTCTTTCTTTTTCCAGCTCTCCAGTGGTAGGGAATAGGGAAAATTGACAAATTAACATTGGATATTCTTAGTGATTTACTCTCCATAAACTGTTAAGGAACTGATTACTACATCTGACAGCTAATCAAGGGACTGAGTGATACTTTCATAAGCTTGGAAAAGATTGCATAACTGTTTCAGTATGGATTTTAAATGCTACACCAGCTTCTGAAAGCATAGAATCTGTTATTGTCTTTTCAAATTAAATGCTACCTCCTCCCTTGGTTTCAGTGTTGAAATAACACCTTGTTTAACCAAGTGACTAAACACAGCAGTTCTACAGAAAACAAAGATCCATGTAGGTTATTTAAAAGACTTTCTATAGATCCATGACATTCTCTGCTTCATATTTCTGCAGTTTAAACGCACCAACAACAAATCAAGAACTTGACTTGATCTTTAGCCGTTGCTTTGGAGAAAATTTAACAGTTACGGTAATAAATTTTTAACTACACTTTTGGAACTATAATAACAATGTAATTAGTATTTCTGACAGAAACCTGAAAGACAATTATGCATAATAAATTATTCATAAAAGTGATGTTTCTGCCTGGAAAGCAAGTAATACATCCAGGATTTTCTCACCTGAAGGAAGCTTGCAGAAACCTTCTAGCTAGTGTGTCCTGCGGCTTCTGTGGTACAGCTGTTTGAATAATAAATATCAGAACTTATAAGAGCTGTTGCAGTGTTTTGAAAATTTCAGTGGCTCTGTCTTAGCTTTTCTGCTTTGTGCAAAAAAAGGTGCTATTTAGACTATCTAGAAAACTATGTATTAAAACACGAGGTAAGAATCCTAAAACTTAGTGAAGTTTTCTTCGTGATTTATGTTCCAGTTCTATGCTAAAAAATTTTGGCAAATTCTGTCCTTTCTTGACCCTTTTCTCCATGTTAAGAGAAAGCTATGATTTTTTTAGTGGGGTGTCTGTTCACGAAAGAGGTGCCTTTCTGCCTCTAAGGGATTTTTGATTCAATTTGTTTTATTTTACCTTTACTTCAACATAAGTGGTGTGGGTATACATGCTGTCACAGCCACCCTCACTGGTGCTTTATCTAATTTATAAGAACAGGCATTGATCTTTTTCTAAGAAAAGTATGGGTTTGTGTCTGCCTGTACAAGTAATCACATAAAGAATTTTATCCAATTTTATCTCAAAAGTCACAAAAGAAGCAACAGTTAATCAACAGAAGGGCCCCTAATCCAAAATTTTCAAAAATATCAACCTTTTTTTGGCTATATGTTTCAATAAAGGAAGGTGTTATGGACATGTGCATTTTGAATTGACAAGAATTCTTGTTTAGTATGTTGTCAAGGAAATGTTGTGCAGATTATATACTCAGGGATGCAAGCAAGGAAATATTGCTCAGTGCTCTCTATCTGACTTTCTATAAAAACTTTTGGACTCAGGACAGATTACTGTGTTTCAGAAAATTAAACATAGAAATGATATCTCTGTAAGTATTTGCTCTGCATGTTCATGCTTCATCTGTATCATGGCAAAAGAAATTTCATGGGACCATCTGTTTTATTTCTATAAATTTCCTGTCTGCCCCAATGAAAAAGATAATCACTGTTTCTCAAATGTGTTAATTTCTTTACCTCTTACAAACAGGGTATTGGATAACAGAACTTTCAAGTTAATCTTAATGTTTTTTTCCCTTCAGAATTTGTGGAAGTATGAAATATTTAATAACTAGCATGTGTGAAAATGCCTGTAGGGATGTGGCAGCCTTACCTGAGTCCTGGTACAGTTCTGCTTCATGCTGATGGCAGAACAGCAGTAACTTGGAGAGATTCAGATAATATTTACACTGATAAGATGAATCAGTGCTTTTACAGAGCATCTGAAGTGGAGAAAGGCCTAAGATACAATACTTGGGCTAATATTTTTCAAGTTTTGGAAACACAGATGAGTTCTGGTTCCATTTTTTTAGTTGTACGTGTTGCAGCCATATGATTCCTAATGTATTTATAATTTATCTTACAGACTGAGTCCCCACTCAGCAGTCCTCCAATTTGCTTCTTTGGATTATGTCCTTTAAAACACCTTCTTTTGCACTGAGTGCCTCTAAAAATGCACTGAATGTTATTCATGCTACTCTGCATGCTGTAACATTGAGTTCAAGAACAATGTAAAGTGTCTGAAAAAAGTGAAGAATACACAGAAATTCCTGCAACAAAGAGCTGTTGAAGGAACTAAAAAAGTGTGTGACTAACGTCTGGTAAATTACAGGTTTTTCACATACACATTCAAAGAAAATGGTCAAAAAGATTAATGTAAAGGAAAGTTGTGACTTAGTTTTAAGCTCTGCAGTTGTTAAATATCCTATTCTTGATATATAGCTAGGGTTTATTAGCAGTCTTGATAAAATGCAGCAGACTTTCCAGTCCATTAAATAAATGTGAGAGGCATAATTTTACACTGTTGTTATATTGCAGAATCAGTGATCAATCTTATTTTCTTCCTGTTTCTTAGATATGAAAGCACTGGGATGTCAGAGGTAATTTTGGGTTCTGCAGGATGACTTGCTGATTCTAAGTGCTACTGGAAGAAATAGTTTTACTTTGCTCTATCAAAAATAGCTGAACTCCTTACCTGAATGTGTGATTTAAGTGTGTCCTTTGTTTAACTGGTGCAATGTAATGTGAGAAATGTTTAGAATCAGGTTGGGTATTGAAACCAGATGATTTGTGATGCATGAAGTTAGTTTAAAAAAAAAAACATTTCAGATAGTATATGAACATAAAACTCTACATAAAAATAGTGGGATGAAAATGCAAATTAAAATTTGGCCTGATTGACAGCAATCTCAGAGATTTCCGAGACTATTGAACAGCCTCCTAAGGAAACCATCTGGCACTGGCAAGGAGATTGGCGCAGTGTTTGGCACGGTAGCATTCATCACTCCTGAGTCTAATGACTCAATTTTGTTTCTTCTGTTTTACTAATAACATCATGTTCTCCTGCAAATGTGACTGATTTCTGGTCTCATTTACTGCCTTATGGTCAAATGAAAGAATACATAAGAACAGACTCTGGGCATTTGGCAGACATAAGAAATCATGGTCGACATGAGGCTCCATCATACAGGAGTATCTGAAAAACTGATTTTTAATATGAAGTTTTCATCAGTGAAATTACAATTTTTTTTTTGCTAATGGGGTAGAATGCTTTTGCCATTCCATCTCTGTGTGATGCCAGCGCTGGCTGATAGATTCCACAGCACAAACTTGCCAGGTCTATTGAATGGAGGAAAATGGTTTGAACTGGAAGCATGTGTATAACCAGCTTGTGAATTCTGTGCTTTTAATGACAGTATGTATGTTCTACAGGCAGTAGTTATGCAAAGATATTTCTGGGGTAGTATAAATCTCTTTTATGACAAATAATGTAAAATACAATTTAAATTTCCCAGAATCTGTAAGCCAATAAATTTTCTGATTTTTTTTTTTTTTTTTTTTTTTAAATTTTGTAAAGAAGACAAATACTTCTGCATTGGTTCAGTAGTTCTATCTCAGCAGTTTGACTGTTATTTTGCTAAGTCAGATAAGATGCCATATTAATTATGTTAAAAAAACACCAATATATCCCCTTTTCTCATTGTTTTCTTATACATGAACTGCCCTCCCATGGTGACCTAAATTGTCACAGCGATGTTCCCCATTTAGGTGATACTATTTGAAATCTGAGTCATTGTTATATTACACCTTAGGTGTGTCTTTCTGATCCAGTGTCTGCCATGTTCAATGTTTCTCCTAATCATCACACAGTGACCAGAGACTGCACATTGTTGCAGTGTCTTTATATTTTTAATGTCCTGTGCTCTTTGTCACTAATATGCAGAGCTAAGATGCTGCTGCTTAATTCCTAGGAACTCACTTCATAATCAAACTAAATGTCATGCAGACACTATAACATTTGTCCTACCTGTCAAATCTCATTTTGTTTTCAGCAGCCACCCTAAACAAGAGTGACATAAGTGCTCTTAAACTCCAAGGATATAAAACAGAATTCAAGGTCCTCAGAGATCATTTCCTTGCTAAAATGAATGAGCCCTGCTGTCACTATTAGTGTAGTTTCAAACCTTTAAATTGATCCATGAGGAATACAGATGAATATTAAATAAATAAATCAGTAGATATTTTTCCTTAGTTCTTGTCGCATCATTTCTCAAAGAACTAAATCTCACACATTTATTATTCAAGCAACACCAATGGTATCTTTAGAGCACCATTTATCTGAAGTTATTGTGTGTGAATTTATTTAAGCTTTACTTTCTTTACAACCTGGCAGATAAGTAATTCTTCCCTAAATAAACTGGCTGTATCTTGGCTGAGGATAAAGAACAGGTCTGAAGTGGTGAAGTTTCAGTGTGAGGATCTTTTACTACTTGACCTGAAATATACTAATTTAAATAGGCTTAGATATACACTTCCCTAAGATACAGAGAACATCTTTTAAGTAAGGCCATGAATTATGCATATTTTAAACGGATTGAATTCTTACAAGAAACCAGAAAAAATAGTCTGAATTCTCAAGCAGAAATACACAGTTGTTTTCCCCACTTAATTCAGTGTTTGGACAAATATCCTGTTCTTATATAAATTTGTACAATGTCTAGTTCAGTTGTTACACCTAGGCCTGGCTGCAATTTAAGTGATATACTAACTGATAAAATCTTTATCAGTTTGATTTATATCCTAATAGAGAAAGTTGCTTCCTGTTCAACAACAGTGGCTTTTCAAGGGTCAGGTATAAAGTCTTATCCAATCCCAGCGTGAAATTTCTTCAGCTACGCTTTAAGAAATAGAACTAGTTAAAATATTTTGATGTACACAATGAATTAATTGTTCTTTTGGCATTACAAAGTGGTTCTGAAAATTTTCCAGGAAAAAAGGAAGGAAAAAGGCCTACAGTCTGAAGCATGATTTGTATTTTCATGTCACGAGCATGGAATGGCTAAATATCTCAATAAATAGATAAATATATGGCTGGTTTCAGCATGTTTTTGGCAGTTAGTATTTTGTGTATGAAACTCTTTTATTGCCTTTCTTAGGTAGGCAGATTTTGAACAACATAAGCAATTATATAGTTGGGTCTAACTAGCAGAATGAGGAGCTCTGCTGTCTTTTTTTTCATCCCATTTGAACTGTCTGTGGAGCAGTCGAATATCTATTTACAGCACTTCCTCTCTCGAAGGTGCTGCCAGGTCTTTTCATCTGACATCCTTCAAAGTACCCTACTTTGATTAGTTTCCATGCTTTCTCTGTACCGCAGCATGCAACTTTCATTAAAGAAAAGCCATTTTTGGCATGGAAAGAAAACTCCTGCTGTTAGCAGGAAAGCTCTTGGAAAAGCTCTTTAATACTCAATTACATATGTTGAAACTTGGCTAGAAACAAAACCTTCATGTTCCTGTTATGCAACCTCTATTCTAAAACTGGAAGACACTGGCCACCCAGACACTTTAACCATTACAAAAAGAGCTTTCCTGTTTTCGTGGAACTTTTTATAAAACCAGATTGCTTAGGGGGAAGTCAGCTCTGGACTGAAGATCCACAAGCTCTCTGATGGCCACTCAAATACTACTGGAATATTACATCCTGCACAAATTACGCAGAACCTTTTCATAAAGGTCAGTTGTTTAAGTTCAAGTTGTGGTCATTTGAAATTCTTTAGAAACAAACAAATAAATTGTTGAGATACAGGCTTTTGTTGCAGGGATTGCTTTAGCAGAACAGTATACACAATACCTGTGCAGCATAACAGTTAAAAAGCATTTTTCGTCTGGGATTTAGTTGACAAAAGAAAACATAATTAAATGTCATGAGATAGAAAGATACAGTAGGATTTCAATATGCCTAAAAGTGGCAAAGGGCTGTACACACCTTTCTTCTGGCCATTTAATGACTCTTCCCTAGTCTTCCCAGAAATGACTGAAAGGTTTTATGGGAACAGTCTGATATCTGCTAGACAATATGCTTACTATTAGCAGTAGGATCAAAGTGGACTGGGAAGAGGATAGATCACTAAAACATAGTTTATGATCTAGGTAGTGAAAGCAAGATATGTGGGTGTGCTTATAATAGAAAAACAGTACTTACATAATAATGCTGACCCTCACATTTCCCTAAATAAATTTCTCTTACATTTCTCTCCCTTATCCAGAATGCTGAAGAGTATCCTACTGGAGCAACCTTGTTTGCTCCTACATTTATTAGTAATTCTTCAAATTATTTAATATTTGTGTAATGGAATGGGAATTCATTAGAAATGAACTGCATGATGATGTTTTAGCAGAAAACTAGCAATGACCTATCAGGAACAAGGAGAACAAAATGCTTGGAATTTCTATGTGAACTGTATAGCTTGAGAATAGACTGGAAAATATGACTACTAATTTTTCCCTGATTTGATGGAGGAACTCTAGAACTTTTTGCTATTGTCGTAGAGTCAAAACCTGATAATGGTTAAGAAAACACTGAAAGGGGTTTGTCAGCTTTGTACTTCAGAAAGTATTTAATTTTAAACAATGGTTTAAAATTGTACAGGAGTACTAATGATTAAAACAAAAAGAAAACAATAGAGCTCAGAGACAAAAAAAAATGAAAGCCAGGCAAGTGAATACCTCTTGAAAGAAAATGAAAAAAGGTCTAGGATGAGCAATATGCAACATCAAAATGCAGAATGAACATTTTTAATAATGTGGAAAAGCTTAAAGAGGTGAGGAGAACATGGAGAACAGATTCAAAGGGAAGAACAGACTAAATATGTTTTAATAGAAAAGAAAGATTCGGTGGCACACTTGGTAAAGACAGTTTTATAAGGAAACAGCAAGCCTGGATGTTGTAACAAAAAGTGTCACTTTCAATTGCAGATAACAGAAGAACCATCAACAATTTGCTGAAAACATATAAGAAATGCAGCCATCCCGCTGAGTAGGTAATCTCCCTTTTAAATCTCAGAAATTTGGAACTGCTTGCCGTTTTAATGGGGTTTTTTGCCCTTAACTGAACTTTCTGTGTCATCATGCATGTTTGTGTTTTAAAGGTCTTTGATAATCAAAGGACAGCAACTTGTAACAGTGTTGATAAAGGACATATGCATTGACTTCAATGTGTGAGAAAACAGAAACTGTCGGATCAAAAGTGTGCTGTATTTTATGTGGCCTTCTCTTGATTGTTTTCTCCTCCCTGGAGAAAACTTGGCGACATTTGATCTTGTAGATGATAAACCTAAAAAAGCCTAGACTTGTTCTGCAGAGCAAAAGTATTTGTGACAGTAAACACAAGCAAAGGAAACCCTTGACATCCTCTCAGGGGTGAGATGACAGTCACACACCACAACGTGGTGCTCAAGCTGCCCTGTCCTGGAGATTGGGTGTGTGCAATCACTGCTTAGGGAAGCAAGGAAGTGTAGGCGTTTGGCATTTTGAGGATGGCTATGTTCGTATAAGTAAGACCCTGAGATAAAAGGCAGTATATGTTACGTAAATAAATTAACAGAGTACATTTTAATTACATCTTCAATGTTTTGAGAAATAACTTAAAAATCAAAGGGACTTTGGAGACTCACCACCATGAGCAATGGCTTGCATTAGTTTCCTCCATGACATTGATTTTGGCAAAGTCCATTGCTCCTGACTTGGAAGGGATCCTTAGGTAGGTGTGTCGGTATGAAGCGTCTACTCAGCTTTTCTCATAGCTTCATACCTGTGACTGAAGCAGTGCTCATTTTGCCGCAAGACCCCACAAGAAAATGCAGCAATTACCACTGAGAGCTGAGGACCATCACCAGGGCTAACACAGCCCTTTTGCTGTGGAGAACCCTTCCAGAAAGGACTAAGCATGTAAAAATTTTCATCAACTGTGTCACAGAAAATTAGGAGGATTTTTGCTTCCTAAGCATTTGTGCGGATGAGCATGCAGGCAGGCTAACTTCATGGCTGAGGTCTGGGGGCTTGTTTTACCAACAGGTGGAAGCAGAGAACTCTTTAACTTCTGCAGTGTAAGAGGACAGGGTTTAAAGTCATTTCCCCATCTTCATTTTGATGGCTTTTAACCTAGCTACTGCTCTTGACGATTATGCATTACTGTAATTGAAAATGCAAAACAGGGGTACATTAGTTGCAAAAGCAGAGTAAATTACCACCTCTAAACATATACTTACAAGTAGAAGGAGCTCACAGTTAAAACCCAGATTAATGCGGTTCTTAAAAGTTCTATGTCATGACCGAAATAAATACAAGAGAACATACTCATGCAACCAAATCACCTGTAATGGATAATTTTCTTTAATGTTTCATAACCAGTTTTTGTGTTAGCACAGGATCAACGTTTGTATTTGGATCAGACTGCTGGGGATTTACAAGTGTCTACAAAATGAATGTCAGATCTACCAGATGGAAGTATCAACCCTCGTCTTGCTGGTTTTCAATTCAGTATCAGATGAAAAAATCATCACTTGGTTTCAAGTTCTTTCCTTTTTTTATATGGCAGGCACCTGCTTATGTGGGCTAAAGAAGCTGATGTTTTCTAGTCTTAGGATTTTTCTGCATCTCTTTTACACATACACTGGTAGTTACATAAAATTTTCGGCTGTAATCCACAATAAATGTGTTCTATTTGTTAAAAATATTTATTGTAGATCCTTCACCTGTATTACTTTTATCTTGTAGAAGTTGAATATCTTATCAGTTTTCAGGTTCTAGAATACCCTATACCTTCTGACAGAGATCATATTCAAGATATTTGTCTCTTCAAACAAGTTTAGCGACAATTAAATTCAAACTTGAAAAATAGAAATGCTTTTTTTTCCCCCCTCCCTTACCTATCTTATGCTGGAGACATGATCTGTCCTTGATATTTCCGTCTCTCGATGTGTAAGTCTCCACGAGGTTAACACAATTACCCACATGCATAAAGAGGCGCCTACACACAGAAGAAAATTGCAGCCAGAGCTGCAGAACACAAAGGCACTATTTATAGCTTACAGCGTCCCTGGGCTGGAGATCACTGCCAAATGTTAGTGTATTCAGGGGCAGTGTCAGCATTCGGCTTCTGATCACCATCTGCCCTTGCCCAGTGCTGGAGACTGTGCTGCTAGGGGTGGACTTTGGTCTGAGCTGCTATGGTCCTTCTGACCAGAATTTCACATTTGTGAAACTGACACTAGAAATGGCAGATAGATAACTAAAGATTTCCTTTATCTCTACTGCATGTGGACAGGCAAATAAGCTCTTCAATGCCTTTTGCCAACTGATATTGAAGGAACTAATTTGTTAGGTTTTTTTGTATATGAATGGAAAAGAAAATACATACTTTCAGTCAAGCTTACCAATTAAATATTTAGTTTTGCTTTAAGTTTTATGAACCAGCTATGGTAGAAATTCTGCCTTTGTAGTTAATGTCTTTAGCCTCTTATGTATCAAATGAAACACAATCTGAATATAAAAAATATAACAACACCTTTAATATCAAAGCATGTGCTTGTCTCCACTGCTTCTTTTTACTCAAGAAAGGCATATGTTAAATTCCTGAAAGATTTGGTGGGCTGGATGGCAGATAAAAGACATATGATGGAAATTTCATATGCAATACAGAGTAAATGAACCTTGTTCGCATGTTTTCCCACAGTTATCTAATTCTTTCTATGGTTAGTTAAGAGTTACAAAATGTTTTGATTTTGTTTGTGTTTTTTTTCTTATATGATCTTTGCATATTAAATTATGCAAAATGTATTCTGAAACCTCATTCTGATGAACTGATCAAATACAAGAAAGGAACTTGTGTGTCAAGGCTTATAAATTAATTCAAGAAAACAATGCCATTTTTCTTAAGATATAATGGATGCAACAAGAATGAAAAGTGAAGCTGATTAAATATAAAATGAATTTCAGGTATTTTTGCATTGACAAATATAGAATGATGTGTCATTTTTCAAGTTATGCCATATTTCAGTTGAATTGCATCCTGCTACAATTTGAATGCCCTATTTTTTTCCATTATTCTTCTTTTCATTGATGCCCATGTTACCCAATCATGAGAACAAAATCAGAAATGCTTAAAAAATCCGTGAAGGAACTGAACCATATTCAGCTCGGCTGTAATTAGAGAACTGAGAACCTCAGTTCTCAGACCCTGGGGAATCTTGATTTGTGATGAAAGAGGAAAGGAGAAGACAGCTTTTCATGATCAACAAGATTAAAAAAAAAAACAACCAAAACAACACACCAAAGAGTCCAGAAAAAAAAACGCATGGTTCAGGAGGTTGGACTGCATAAAAGCTTGATGTTAATGCTGCTGAAAGCATCCTGCTCTCTGAAAGTATCATTCTAATGTGTTTTTGTTTACCTCCAGTTCTGGGAAATAGGACAGAATGGAATTACATGCATCATGGTGGAAGAAGAGAATTGTAGCTTTGTTAGAACAGCACGTCAAAACCTGTTATTTCCAGATCATGAAACTCCTTAATATTCTGACCTTTTAATCCAGAGCTTACCAGCAAGCTGAAATGTTTCAATTTGTGAAAATATCATAGAGATAGATTCCAGAGTATTGAAACAATTTGGATCCCTTCAGTATGTATCTTTAATGAAATGGAAATGCACTTGACCAAGATTTACCCTTTGGGCATGTCCTGTTTGCCCTCCAGTCAGACAAAATCTGTCACATCACACACCGGTGCTTTGCCCCAGAGGAAGGTCCAGAGGAAGGTCTCTGTGCACCGGTAGGCTTGTGGAACAAAAGCCGGCACTTGAGGTTTAATAGTTAAGCAGGTGGCATCATCAGCACCGAGATGTGTTTTTCTCCTGGTAGAATTGCTATTCAGTGGAAATGGTTCTTTAGCAATGCAGGCTATACTGTAATTAACCATAATGACTGCATATAAAAGGAAGCCCTCCCTTTGCCTTTGTTGTCAGGATGCAGTTTGGGGCCTTTCAGAGAAGCTACAATTAAATTTTATGAACCTGTGGAGTAACGGCACTTTAGAAACACACTTTATGTATTAAGCAACAAACAAATGTGCATTAACAGTTGCTGATTAAAAAGACTGGATAAAAGAAATGCTAGCCCAGTTTTACAAGAAGGACTGAAAAGCAGTCTTGCCTAAAGCTATACACTGATTCTGCAGTAGAGACAGCTCTTCCACTCCAGTGCTTTAATTACAGGAACAAATCTTCATTTCACTGAATGTAGGCTCACCTGAATCTCTTAGCAGACAAGCAATGGGTTGATAGAAATGTTCAGATGCATCACATTTCTGTTACAGCCTTTCTCTGGTAGTGGTACCTTCTCTGAAGAGCCTATTTTTATTTTTTTAAATGTACCTTGGGATGGGTTTTACCTTTTACCTGATACATAAATAAAAATTTTAAACCAATTAACTTTTTTATCTTACCAAAAAGAAATGTCCTGGGGTTTTTATTTTGCTTAGGCCAGTATTTAAGGAATCACCAGTTGCAGTGTATAACCAAGAGAAGGTGTCATTGGTCTCATAAGAATAAAACTTTGTTATGAAGTGGGATTTTTCACTGAGCATATATGTTATAAAATGCTAGTATCTCGTTTTCTAGTCTTTTGTAGAGGGTGTTTTTACATATTTCTCTGTGAGCAATTCTGACTGGGGTTTTTTTAGTGGATTTGTCTTACACCTAAGTCTCTTAAATGCATGTTGTTTGAAACAATATTCAGCTGTGGCAGATCTTATATATGGTATTCTGAAGACATTTTATAGCTGGGAGAGTTGAACTCTTTAGACATTGAACTACCAATATTTGTCTTCACACTGTAGTGCTTCAGTGATGAATCAGCTCATATAGCATTTCATGAAGATGCTCAGAAGCAAAAGTTCAGTCATCTATCTATGTCTAAGAGAATATAATTCTTTTGGAAGGGTTTGCCATGCACTGGGTACTGGATTGTGCAACTGCATGCTTAATTAAAATTCCTAAACCAAGTGAAAAGAAAGTAAATCCACAGCAAATACTACTGTCTTACAATTAAAGTATAATATGTTTAACTGGACAGGAATTTAGTGAAGACTTGGAAAAAGAAATTAAATTATATTAAGTGGGAGCATTAGTAGAGGAAACAATTTCATAAAGCAGGTGGCATCATTCAGTGTGCATCACTATATCACCCTTGAAGCACCAGGTAAAGACAGGGACTGTCTGTATTCCTCAGATTTACACAGATGTTTTCATGTGACCCTTCCTTGAATATGCAGTGTAAGGTCTGCTTGCTTGTCTGGAGAAGATCTTGTGGCTGGTCATGGTATTATAACTGTGACTTAACCAACATTGTTTACAAAACAAGACTACCTCTTTGCATACCGTAGTCTTGTATGCAAAGAGGTAGTCTAGAGGGAAATGGAGACATTGACTTATATACTATTGTTTATCTTAGGAAATTGAAGTTTTTTCTCTTTAAGTCATTTTTTTATTACAAAGGAGGACACATTAACAGTTAGCAAAAAAGTGTAACCAAATACTACCGGTAGGAAAGGAGCAGGATAAGATCCTTCCATTTTTATTAATTCCACTGAGTAATCAATGAAGTCACCATGAACGGCATTGTTACCTTGGGATGGTTTTCCAGTATTTCATACCGTGAAAATGGCTCTTTTTCAAAGATTTTAGTGTTGGTTTTTTCGCCTGTTTGAATAAGAATTTTTTAAGTACCTAATCAGGCTTTCTTGTGAAAGGAGGAGATGGGAACTAAAGTGTGACTTACCTTCAGAAATAGCAAACAAGCTAAACTGAGGATGTCTGCAGTCAGACTTGGTCTTGGATATTTGAGGCTTTGGAACAATTGGATAGATAAGGAGCTGAGACTCCTCAGAGCTGTTGAATATAAAGAAATGCAAAATCCTTGTAGCTGCTAGTTTTAGTTTCAATAAATCAAGTTTATATTTAGAAACACAGGCACAAGAATTTATAACACTATAAAAGGATTTTTATGTGACCCAAAAGAACACATTTTCTCTGTGCTGAACAGGCATTGGAGGAAAGCCCTTTCTATACTAACATTGTGCAGATAATCAGTTAGTAACTTAAAGGGGCTGAAACATTTTTTAAGTTTTGATTTTTTATATTTCTCATTCCTTATTATATGGGTCGATTAGCATGAAAGACTGAGATAAGGATAGGTGGACCTACCTCTTTGCTTCCTCAGATTCAAAGTTAATTTCTTTTTGAATTTGACCACTAATTTTGTTTGGAGTGAAGAAATCTTCTAGAGAAAGTTCTGATTCAGGCTCTTTCCTTCTGGTTCTGGTTTCAGTTTTGGGTGGATTTTTGGAGTTTGGGTTGTTTTTTCAGCTTACCATACTGGCGTTTTTTATATAAGTATCACAGGAAAAAAGCCTCCACCTTGTCAGTCTTTTCCATGGGCTTTGTTATAAATAGGTTAGCTCTTGGTGTGCATCTGTTCTTACTCTGCCCTTGGCACTTAAAATATGTCTGCATTTATTAATACATACCAAACAGTATGGGGTTTTCTTGGTGTTTTACTCTATGGCTTATTATGCTGTGTTAGTAGTAGGAAAACCCCAACACTGAAATGTTGAAAGATCTAGTAAAAGGCATTCTTCTTCCCTTTAGAAATATAGAATAGATATCATACACCTAAGCACCACTGTTGTGGTTTAGGCCCAGGTCTCAGGTGGCAGAGACTAAAGCCAGAGATCCTGAGCAGAGATTTTTCCTGCCTCCAAATGAGTGTTTGTCAGTTTGTACCTCTTACCTGCATAGCTGCCTAAAATTTCTTCTAAAATTAAAAATGTAGTTGATTTGCTCTAAGAATGACTCAATTTGATTTTGTTTTATCTATTATCATATGAGCTTGTTTTAAAGGTAAAGGGGCATCAGATCTATCTTTACTCTGACATATCAGCTCCTGATGTGTAAGTACATTTACTGTCAGTGGAAAGCCAACATATCTCCTTTACCATTTTGATGGTGCTTTACTGGGGACAGTTGCCATAAATCTATGTACTTTTTCCAGCTTTCCCTTCAGTCAATTCCAGTATGCATTATCACTTCACCTTTAATAAAACGACTTAATTATTACTTGTGCCTCTGTACTGTCCCCTCCCTTCACCTCTATGCCAGATTGTATCAGACAGGAAATGTACACTGCCTGTGAGCAATGTGTGTCATTCTGCAAAACACATTGGAAAAAAATTAAAATTTTGGCCCTTGGTATTTAAATAAAGCCACAGGTCTTTCTAGAAAGGGGTTTGCTACTAGAGTGCAGTTTCTGGAGCCAGCTGGTCAGAGCAAAGGCAGCTGACCCCATCAAAGAGGAGCACACAGTTCTGTTGTAAAGTCCATTGCGGTATAAGCACAGGTGTGAGGGACCTGAACTTGCATTTATCTAGGTGTCTGCAGGCACTTGGCCGAGCAGGATTCAGCTGAGTACAGCACATAAATTTTACTGCTACCAGGTAACCAAAAAGGAGTGGATGGATGTGGTGACTGCTGTCAGTTGAGGTGTCACCTCCAGTTCCTCTTGCATTGCATCTGTCCAAATTTAAACAGCTATGGCATTGTTAGCTATGCCAAGAGTGCAGGAAGGGCAGCTAGATACTTGTTTTTGTAGTGCTACTATTTGGCTCACAAGGAAGAACCAAAAACCCCACCTCTAAAGAGAAGATGCCTGAGAAAACTAAACACAGTTCAGAAAAGAGGATTCCTTAAGCTGATTGATGCACCATAACATCATTCAGGTGTGTCCTTTAGTATTTCTAATGTGAACTTCTGATTTGAATTCTACATTGATATAAATAATTAAGAGTGACAGGTATTTGAGAGTACCTTTCTTCAATGTATGAGAAAATATATCAGTCACTTCATGTACTGAGCAGTTGCCTAGCTATTTCTGAATTGCTCAGGTCTCTAGAATTTCTCCAAGTGACTCCTATAAATTATTTATTTTGAAGACAGATATTTAAAGTTGTCATAGAAGGTTATTTTTTAATTTTCATAGAGCGTTCAAAACTGATGCCCTGACCTCTGTTATTTCCGTTTGGAGTTCTATTCTGCTCCTAGGCTGCAGTGGGTCAAAATTTCTTTCTGCTTTGCAATGAGACAAGATTTATTTGTTTTGATTGATAAAAATCTGGAGAGGACATTTAAAAATAAACACAAACCAAAAAATTGTTCTAAACTGATTTGGGGTAACAGAGGTTTCACAATAGCTGTGTTCCAAGGACTTTCTTGAATTCAAGTGTCACTTCATGGATTTGGTCTAGGGAGACGTGTGGGCCAATGGCATCCTGGCTTGTATCAGGAATAGTGTGGACCAGGGCAGGGATTGTACCCCTGTACTCAGCACAGGTGAGGCTGCACTTTGAATCCCGTCCAGTTCTGGGCCCCTCAGTTCAAGAAGGACATCGAGGTGCTGGAGCATGTCCGGAGAAGGGCAACAGAGCTGGTGAAGTGTCTAGAGAACAAGTCCTGCGAGGAGCAGCTGAGGGAGCTGGGGGTGTTTATCCTGGAGAAAAGGAGGCTCAGGGGTGACCTTATCACTCGCTACAACTGCCTGAAAGGAGGGTGCAGGTGGGGGTTGGTCTTTTCTCCCAGGTAACCAGCAAGAGGACAGGAGGCAATGGCCTCAAACTGCACTAGAGAAGGTTCAAGTTGAACACCTGGAAGAACTTCTTCACTGAAAGGGTGGCTAAGCATTGGAATGGGCTTCCCAGGGAACTGCTGGAGTCTCAACCCTGGAAGTGTGCAAAAGATGTGTGGTTGTGCCACCTGGAGTTATGATTTTAGAGGGGGTGTAGTGCTGGGTTAATGGCTGGACTCAATGACCTTGGAGGTATTTTCCAACCTAAATTATTCCATGAACTAATGTGTAAAAAATTATATTTCATGGTTTTAAATTCTACATCTGCAATGACTGAAGTGAGCAAGGAGGAAAAATGTTACCTGCATGTTTTCACTCTGAAGTGTACAGCTTACCCCTCAGAGCAAGGGAGCCTTGACATCAAAAAGCTTGTAAAGCAAATGAATGCTATAAAATATAAGATGGACCATGGGAATTCTTTTCAGTATTCAAGTTGTAAAGACTTAATGTCTTCCCATAGGTGGTAGTTTTTTCTCCTACATGTAATATTTTGGAGGATTAAAACTTCGCCAAGATAAGTCATCTTAAAAGCAAAATGAAAGACTGAGAATAGAAAATAGAATTTTTTTTAATGAACTCTTCCACTTTTCAGTAGGGAAATATTCTGATAGCTCTTCTGGGTGATGTGTGAAAACATCCATTTTTTTACTGCTCTTTGAACAGAACAAGGACGTTCAATAACACTAGGGTTTTCATATCTGCCTAGTGCTTTGTAAACATCACCAGAGATACCTAAAATGTGGTTAATTTTCAGAGAGATTGATAAAGAGTACAGTGCGTTTGGGCGCTGGAGACAGGAATGAAATGCAAGTTCCTTACATAACCAAGTTAGTTCTGTTTTATGACCTCCCTGCAGTAGCTGATGTGAAAGGACTACAGCCTACTTTTACTGCAGATTTCCCTTGTAGCTGAAATTAAAACCTTGTAAAGACTGTGAAAAGACTGTGAAACTGTGTAAAGACTCAAATAGTATCACAGAGACATGGTGCAATCATTATCTATCATCTATCTGTCTGTCTATCTATCTATCTACCTACCTACCTACCTACCTACCTATTTATCTATCTGTCTATCTATCCATCTATTTATCTATCTCTCCCTTCCTCAAAATTAGTTGTGTACATATACTAATAAAATAAAAACTTAGGACGACATTTTAGGACTGTCATCCCCTTTCTAAAGTAACTGCCAGTACATTCATCAAATTGTTATAATGGTCCATTCCAGTCCTTTTTAGTGTGTGCCTGAAAACTGTTTTACTGAAACTACTAATGAATTAATTGAAACTTCCTTGGGCAATCACTTAGTATTTTATATTTGCAATGTAAATTTTTTTTAATGAAAGCTTTTCATTCAACAGTTGGGAGGAAGCTGTGAAGATCATGTTGATCAGGTGGAGTATCCATTAAATAGAGAGCCTGTTTTCAGGTCAGGATTTCAGACACTGTTTCCAGAAAAACAGGTATGAATCCAGCATATCTCAAGAGACAAAATCCTAATACATCCCTTTCCCTTTTAGGTGCTTGCCTTGATATAGTGCAGGTCAGAACCGGTTAGATTTTTTCTCTATAAGACTTCCTAAAAGAATTGTTGTAAATAGCTTCAGACATTGCTCAAATTCTCACAGGCACAGCTTGCAGCATCTTACAGCAGAAACCAGAATATGCACTCTTTGTAGTGTCTGAATTAATAATTTTTCATACATTGTGGTTGAAAAGTATAATGCACGTGGAGAACAGATCTTTTCCTTCGAAAAGGAAGATCTTTTCCTTTCTCACTGACCCCTATCAGAATGGGGATAGTAAGCCTGGAAATACAATTTAGTAGGCTCTCTAAGCTAGAGTTTTGAATATATATGCATATGTCATTTACAACACTTAACAGTTTTGTGACACTTCATTTATATATACATGTGATATATGGATGCGTCATATGTATATATGTTCAGAACTCTAACCTTAAAAATCAGTTTTTATAAATATATGTGTAAAGATACCATGTATATTTGTATTTTATGTGTATATATTTTAGACTAGAAATTACTATCAGTCATTTCTCCTCTTTATGTGAATCAAGAACCAAGATGATGACATGAATGACTTCAACATTTACCAAGATTTTCCGTAGCTTTTTTTACAGCTTAAACTATTCAGAAAAACCTAGTTACTTTCAGTTGCTTTGAAACAGGAGGTTTTGTAGGCCATATGACTCACAGAAGCATTTTTGCCCAGCTTCACATGCAAAAGCAGATACCAGTTTTGCATAGACTACTTCAATGACTTTGCTTCCAGGGTTTGTTTATATAGTTACAAATTTTTACCTCTAATACATTAAAATATTCTTTCATGTATTTCAGAACTAGAATAATAAGACATATGTATTTAATCTATTTTAAATATTTTCAAAAACTGTGATAATTTCTTTTAGAGCAAAAGATATTTCATATACCTTTCTAGCTAGGGAGTTGGATGTTCATAACAAGTATCTCCTTTTTATTTGTTTAGACTCATCTAAACTATCTACAAAAGTATGGTTCTTAATCCCGCAATTTCAGTGGAAGTATGAGAGCACTTCAAGACCTGAATATAGGAGAATACTGACTTGTCTAATTCCTTACCATGTTTAAAGCTTAGCCATAGCTATTTGCTGTAGACCTGCAAAGAAAGCATTTTAAATTACAACAAATCTGAATGGATGTAAAGTGGGTTGACCCTGAAAATCCCTGTTTAATCTTTTCTTGGCTTTCATCAACAAATCAGTTCCTGTTATGCAATAAGCCTGCAGAGTTATCAACTGGGATTTCATCTGGTGACTGCAGACATGCCATATGGGAAGAAAACAAGTATTTAGTGTGCAGTTTTTAGGCTGTGCTATATATGTCATTCTTATGGTTTCCTTTTTTATATTGCACTGACATACTGCATGTGTAGCTCTGAGTCTCCGTTTTTTACAACTGTGCTTTTAAAAATATATTTCTCTTTTGTGTGTGTCTGTGTCCATCCATCTGCTCTTCTTTATTCCTCTTCCGTACCACTTCCCTTGCATAGTTTTATATTTGCTTTTCTTTTCAATCTTCAGAGCAACCTCACAGCTGGAAAAAAGCAAAACAAAAAAACTAGTACAAAATCAAGCTTGAAAAAGTGAAGAAATAGTCTTTATGTTAAAAAAATTATGGACTTGTGATTTTAGCAGACTATCTGTTATATAAAATATCCTCTAAAATATTTTTTAAAAAATTGTACATATATGTTGTGATGGAAAGCTGGAAGCTTTTTTCCTACTTGGTAGAATTGTTATTTTTCTTACTTCAAATATATGTTTGCTTGTTTCCTCTTTTGATAATTCTGCATTAGATGCACAGAGTAAAATAGCAATTCTTAACTAAATTTTGGGCTTTATAGATAGGTTTGAGAATCTAGATTACAGAAATCTGTCACCATTGATCTTGGGGGAAGGAGTTCCCTGTTATCAAGATGATATCAATATAAATGCATATAGATAGCTGTATTTTAAAATAGAAATACAGTAAGTAAGAAAAGGCTAACAGCACTGCTCTCAGTAGTTAAAAAAAAAAAAATAAAACAAAAGCATAATGCAACATTGTTTAAGAAAAAATGAATTCTAATTGGATACCCCCAGAAAGGGAGGAATTTCAGAAGAGAGATTTCAGAAGGAATCTGTCTTTTTGCCAAGACATTTATATCATATTCAGTAGTTGTCTTGACCACCTCCCTAAACTCTGACCTTCCTTGTGCAATTTCTGTCTAGACCAGGATAATAGCGATTTGTTTAGCAGTGTAGCAGAGGTTACCTATTGTGTGCAGGTATTAATAGAAGAGCAACATCTACATGGATCGATTTGCAATTATATCCTCCTGCTGTTAGAACACTGGGGTCTTTCCAGATTATATATTTCAAACCTTCCTAGACAAAAATAATACAATTTTTCAACCTTTTTTTTTTGATAGTAGGTTATATAGGAACAAATAAGCAAGCTCAAAGGGAAGCATGTTTAAGATTAACCTAAAAAGTAATATTATTATTTAAATGGAGTCTCTGATTTTAAACAATGGGGTTAAACATTATTATGGCTGACCAACAAGTTGTCACAGTATTTGCTTACCATACTGCAGTGAGCATGGTGTGCAAGCTGAGGTGTCATCTTCTCTCCTTCATGAGGTATTGCGTCTTAACTTCTGCCTTCAGTTATGTTAGAACTTTTCACATTTTGAATAGGCTAGATGACAATTGCTAGTCATTGATATGCCAACTCTGGCCACTGATATGTGTAGAGAAATATCTGTTCTCCACTGTTAGAAGGCTATTGAATGTATTTTCCTAATATCTTTCATGTTGGTTGATGTAATAAATATTTATGAAGTAGTGTGGAAAAAAATATTTTTGGTTTGAAATTAGTAAAGACTTTGGACACAAGAATGTCCAGAGGTTTTTGAGAAGAATATTTATTTAAGCCTACTTAATTTTCCCTTTGCTGCATGTTTCCAGAAGCCTCTTCTGCATAAAATCTGTGGTTCCTTGTTGAACTGTCAATTAGAACAGTGAAAATAACTGGTTTCCAGTTCTTAACACATCTTTTACTATATACTGAGAAAACCTTCTTAAAGTGGAAGACTTTTTTTTGCAATAGCCAGGCTATCAGATGTCATTTAAAAATTAAGGTTCTAGATATTAATGATTGGAAGAAAAGTTGAAAATATGAACTAGACTTAGATGAACAAACAGAAAAATTTAAACCTTGTAGTTTAAACAAAACCTGCAATGCAAATGCCTAAATGGTTGACATGCAGGAAGGAAGAGATGCCATCGAGAGGGACCTTAACAGGTTTGAGAGATGGGCCTGTGAGAAACCCGTGAAGTTGGATAAAGCCAAGTGCAAGGTGCTGCATCTGGGTCAGGGTAACCCCAAACACAAATACAGGCTAGGCAGGGAGTGGGTTGAAGCTGCTCTGAGAGCAGGATTTGGGAATGTTGGCAGGTGAGAAGATCAACATCACCTGGAAATGCACACTTGTAGCTCAGAATTGTATCCATATCCTGGGCTCTACCAAAAGATTTGTGATCAGCAGGCTGAGGGAGAAGATTCTCACCTTCTATTCTGCTCTGGTGAGACCCCACCAGGAGTGCTCTGTCCAGGTCTGGGGCCCCCAACATAAGAAGGACATGGAACTGTTGGTGTGAGTCCAGAGCAGGGCCATGAAGACGATCAGAGGGATGAATAACCTCTCCTATGAGCAAAGATTGAGAGTGGTGGGCTTATTCAGTCTGGAGGAGTCTCTGAGGACACTTTGTAGCTGTCTTTCACTACCTAAAGGGCACCTACAGGAAAGTTAGAGAAGGAATTTTTCAAAGACATGTAGTGATGGGACAAGGGGGAGTGGCATTGAACTGAGTGAACCTAAGTTTAGGATATAAAGAATAAAGATGAAGTTCTTTGCTGTGAAGCACTGGAAGAGTTTTCTCAGAAAAGTTGTGGATGTACCATTTCTGGAAGTGTTCAGGGGCAGATTGGATGGGGCTCTGAGTAGCCTGGACTAATGAAAGGTGCCCCTGTCCACAGCAAGGGGCTGGAACTACATGACTTGTAAGGTTCCATGCAACACAAGCCATGCTGTGATTTTATGATATCGTCATGTGTGAATGCAGACAAATCACCTTATTCTTTTTTCCTCTGCCCTGATTTTGCACAGCTGATTTAAATAAAGCCAAAGACTCTTTATTAATGGGTTTGCCTGGCCTGTGTCTGTCACCACAATACATTTGTATCCTGTAGCATCTGTGTATATGTATCTCTTTGATCAATCTGTCACGTGTGTTGTGTAAACGGTAACTTTTCCTTCCTTTGCCTCTGAAGACTTGTATTATTCTTCAGTTAACCACAAATTCGCTTACAATAGCAGTAGAACAGCCCATAATTTAATGTTGAGGGATTTAATCACAAAATGAAAGTAATCCTGAATGAATCTTGAGAGATTAACTGACAGCTTGAATGAGGAAAGATGACATTTGCAGTCTACAAAAGCTTAAGATGAAAAAAATGTAGTATGATAGCATTTCAGAATACAAAAAATGTTGCTATGGCAACTGTGTGCTCTCCATAGGCTTTCTTTCTAAGAAACACTGTATGTGGGTGCATGCTAAAAAATTCTGTGTATGATATAGACAACAGAGAAGAATGTTAATCATGATTCACAAGAAAACCTGCTGCAAAAACAATCTTTTGTACAAAGATGTGGGTGGTTTTGAATGATTGCTTAAGCTTCTGATGAAACAGATGTCAGAAAAGATTTATCCATAAGCTATGCAAGTACCAGTTTAACCGTAAGTGATTTTCTCGTGTTCAGAAATACTTTTCTTGGAAGTATTAAAAATGGCTCCTTTGTCTTAGTTCCAAGGGGGGGACTACTACTGGCTGTAAATAATCTGGAACGAGGCTTGTTTTTTTCTGAATATTAGAGCCGGAGATTAGTTGATAGGAACCGTGAGACAAGGAAAAACTCTGCTTCAAAAACACGTCTTTAAAGTTTGCTTTCCACGTCATCTTGTGCTACAAGGTGGAAATAGTGAAACACGTGACTGGTCGAAACATGTGATGACATGGAGAGAAACAGCACTAAGCTAAACAGCCTGAGGCGATACAGACTTACGCCAGCATTTCTGGGTCAGTATGGGTACACATCTGTTTGCAAACACGGAGAACTCAACAGCATGCCGGGATTTCTGAATCCTGTAAAAGCGTAATCAAATGGCAGAGACACTAAAAGAACAAATAATTAAATTAAATTAAAAGAAATAAAACAAAACCTAGCACTTTGCCCTAGATTTCAATTTTTTAAAATAACATGCTTATTTTAAGTCCTAGTTTAGGGACAGAATTCCTTTACTTGCTTCACTGATGAATTCATTACCAAATTTTAGAAATGAAGTTGTATTTTTCTGCTTCCACACAACATTAACACATGTCTAGCCACACGGCATCACATCTGTTCTGCATTCTCCTCCAAACAGATGCCAATTCTAGATAGTCTAGGAGGGAGGTGAAAAATTCCATCTTTAGATGTGAGAGAATCTGCATGTTTATTCATCCTCATGTGACCAATTTCACTTTCTTACTTACATAATGTATAATGAACTACGTGGTTTAATTTTGTTTCAAACATTTTCCCTAAGTCTGAATAGTGCTTCTAGTAGTAGTAATATTCTGTCCCTCTTTAAACCCTCCAGGATTCTTGATCTCCATCTCTTTCTGTGAGGTATAGAAATATACAAGCAGAAAAAGGAAGCACTAAAGACATCAAGGGACACAGCGATCCATTTAACACGTCCTTTGATAACAATTGAGAGATTAATTCAAGAGACACCATTGGCCTAAGATCAGAATATTTGTGTGCTGCCTCGCTAAACCTGTGTGCTCTCCCAGCCTTTGGGTCACGGAGGATGGACCAAGCTCTGGCTGAGCAAGGTAACAAATATTGTGTGCCATCATAGACTTTGCAGCATGTGAACTCTGAAGTACATGAAAAGGTTAAGAAACAGTGTAGCCACATGCATGTGTGTGTGTGTCTGTATGTGTGTATACATATATATTATTTTTTTCAGACATGCATGGTAGTTTATGTGATAAAGCACCTCTGAATCCCTAGAAGCCTCTGAAACAGCCTCCAGATCACATTTCAGATTGGGGGGGTGCATTGCTGCCCAGGAGTGGGGGATACATTGTGGATGCAGGGGAAAAGCATTTTGGGATGGAATAGGATTTATCATGAGATTTTAGAAAAGGAGAAGGGAGCAGGATGAAGCCCTCAGTACACTCTGTGTCCATGTGAGTGCTCTAGGTGTCTGCTTGATTCATGTGGCTGGATGTGTGTGTTGGCAGGGATGTGGCATGCACACGTGCTCTCTGTACATCTGCCTGCTGGGAATGTGTCTCCTCACTGCTGGTTGGATCAGGGATATGGAACTGAGCAGCTGTGCCTCTCCCAGGCTCTCAGATGTAATTTTTCTCTAACAGTATTTGAGCAATTTGTAAATACCGACATACATGCAGGGTAACCCAGTACAAGGATGCATTAAAGCTCACGGAAGCGAAGGCAGCAGCCAGTGCTCAGTTATACAGTGTGAATTTATCTGCTCCACAGAGGCTGAGTTGATATACCTGGTCATCTTGTGTCTCCAAAATGTACATTTCACTAGTAAAAAAGATATTGTTTTAGTATGAATTTGTAAAATTCTAGGTCATGAGATGATTTCTTAGGAAATTTGCAGACATGTCCTTGACAATGAGAAAAACACTACCAGACCATCAAACTGCTCACGACATTCCAGATGAAGGAAAAGCAGGCACTGGGATTCTGGCTACATGGATGAGCGGTGTTGATGAGGGAGTCCTCCAACTCCAGTGTTTTCTTTTCCTTCGGAAATATCAGTCATTTGACACAAGTAAGCATCACTGATTTTTTGCTTATCTTTATTTTATTTTTGTGCTTCTCTTTCAATTTTGTTGTCAAATGAAAACAATTTTTTTTTCATGCGTAGTGTTTTGTTTTTTGAAGATGAAGCAACAATAAAGCAAGATATGTGAGGCAGTCACATATCATTCACTTAAAAATCTAGGGCTGGAATAAGGTGAAAATCTTCCAAAGAGGGGAGAGGAAAAAGAGAAGAGCAAATGGAGGAGCAAGAAATTAAATGAACATGTCTGAGAAAATAAGCGCAGAAGTATCATTACCAGTCAATCATGAAGAATATTTCAAGATAAAGACAAAAGCTGTCTGTGGAAGAATGGAGGAAAGATGCATTGTAATGCATAGCTTATTCAGGTGGACAACATCATGAGTACTGAAGATTTGGATCAAAAATTTTTATGGAATGAAATAGTGGGATCTGTAGATCAGAGACTTTGTTAATAAAATGAATAGATGCAGCTAGAATACTGCAGGCAAATTGTGGGTCAATGGGTGTGGGAGACAAAGGTAAGCCTCTGTAGCCACCAGCAGACTAATCACAGCTCCAATCTTGACCTTCACCAAGCTACACTTTTACCTCCAGCTCCTGCACTCTCAGGAGTCAGTGGGAAGGAGGCAGCATAGGAAAATAGGACACTAGGCTTAGCAGTGGCTGCAGAATGTATGTAACTCTTGTTTTAAAACTGTTGCAGGAAACTATACTGTTGAAATTAGCTGAAGAAAAAAAATCCACAGTCAACACTGAAAGTAGGCTGTTTCCACATGTTTCATCTTGCCTTTTGTTTTCAACTTTTAAAAAAATCTTTTAATAAATACATTTGTGCTGTCTATGAGCAAATTGCTAAAATAATGCAGCACATAAAAAAATGGCATGTCACTAAATCCCTTTGTATGTAAAAAAAAAGGTTTAAGTTGCCCTGAAACAGAAGTTATATACATAAATATTTTGACAGTGGTAAAAAATGAATGAAAAGGCATACTTTTATATTTAACTGCACACATACTGATGCGTTTTCATGAAGCTGGGTACAGTGGTCTGGTGATAGTGGGATTTATATTTCAGTAAATATCTTAAACACAATTAGGGATATATAGGGATAAAGTGTTCTGGAATGCAGTTAAGAGTAAATATTTACCCCAGAGCTTGCCTTTTACTTTTTGCGTAAACTCAGTTTCTATAACAAATATCTCTGAACTATAGTCAATTATGAACCTTGTACTATGTTAATTTGTGTAGTTTGTAGTCTTAATTTCCATTAAAGATTTGTTCAATAAGTTTCTGTTAAGCTAACTATTAGTTTGGTCCAGTGTAAAAGCAGAATTACAAAAATGGATTATAAAAGTCTTTAGCCTGTGCATTCAAATAATACTTAATTTGTTCATGGAAATTAGAATACAACATGAAATTAATGGCAAGGAGAACTATCACAAGCAGTAGTAACAATGAATTTTAATTTGTGATACCTGTTTTGTGATTCAGACTCTCCATTAGCCGATACACTGCAATTGTAGAACAACAATCTTTTTAAAAAAAAGCCTCATGATTTGTCTAACAATGGTTTGGATTGTGAATCTGATATCTTTTTCTGTGCTTTCTCTTGCCTACTGTTGCCTATATTTGAGTTCTATTTTTGCTTGACCAGTACTCTTGTCTCATAGTCAGGACTGGATTCTGACTTTTTCAGATGTGAATGTTTTCCAGTCTGAGTGTGGTGTGAAATTGGATGCTGGAAAAAAAAATCATGGTCAAGGGAGGATTTCAGAACTATTTGCTTTTTATCTTCAATTTCTCTAAACTCCATATTGAAATGCACTTATAGGGCTTTTTGAATAGGGTTTCTTGGGAAAAGAAAAAAGTGTTGTCAGGCTTCAGACTTGTGGCTGGCTGAAGAAAAGATTGGAAGAGATGCCTCTCCATGCAGAAGTGTATGGTACATTTAACCCATATACACATTTAGTCTGGGTTGTGCTTCCATGGTAATTTTCTTCTGCAAAATTTTAGCAGATAAACTGGATTAATTACGAGCTTCAAAATATTCAAAGGCAAGTCTTTCTATAGTTCACATCAATTTGTTGAAAAATCATTTTAAGTCATAAGAGTCTTGTTCTTGTGACTCATTCTTTCATTTATTCATTCAAAAAACATTTGTACCCTGTAAACGTAATAAGAATTTGAATGCTTTTCTACTTTAGTCAAAAACTGATGTGTCTTAGACAGATGCTCTGCCTAGATGACCTTTTTATTTCCTTAGAAAAGAAGAAAATGTCATCAAAATTCTTCTGTGAATGTCTGCTGAATTTCTTGGAAAATGACGATAGAACAACAAAACCTAGTGTGGAGAAAAGAATCCACAGAAAAGTCTCTGGGGCTTGCTGCTTCACCCCACTACATTGAGCTGGAGCACAGCCATCAGTAGAGAGGATAGGATGGAGTCAGACCTGAGTTATTTCTGTAGGCTTGAAAGAACATCATGAACTAGAACAATAAATTCAGAGCTAAAATTTCTCTGATGAGAACAAGTTGCTGGAAAGTAGCTGTGAGAGACCAGTAATAAGCTGAAGACCTAAAAGTGTGATAAATCAATTCTCTGTAAATGATTGGATATGTATTTTCCAGATAAGGCCTAGTCTGAATTTCCATGGGTTGTTTCAGAAGATAAAGGAAGCTGGCAAACAGAAAGCCTTGACTGATTTGCTGAAAAATACATTACTTCTTCTATATAGGCTTATGAATGCAATGAGAGGGGAAAATAGCGCTGTAGTGACACATGAATCCATAAAAAGAAATAATAACTTTACACAGAATCACTGTCTCATATGTTAGAACATGTAGTCAGTGATGATGGCTTAACAGCAGGGTATCTTGTTCGGGATCTATGCCCAGCATCAGCATGACAGAAACAAGTCAGGATCAGAGTCACGGCTGAAGGCAGAGAGTACTGTGGCTTAGACTACAGACTCAAGTAACAGACTAACAGACTTGTGGATTGCCAACACAAAAAGTTAAATCAGGAGTAATAATTCTAAGTCAAGTGGGAGTTATTTCAGTACCATACTCAACGTACTGCCCTCGAACATTTCAGAATCACAGATGAAAATTGCATTATACAGTTGCAGCTAACCTGGATAAAGAGATTGCTATTGAAAGCTCCAGTGTAAAGCATCTGTCAAACTCATCTTTAGACTGACGGATTTGTTGAAATTATTGGATTTATATAATTTCATCAAATACTTTTAAGAACTCAAAATAGGCTGGTATTTTCACACTGTCTTTTTAAACCAACCTCCTAAAAGGTATGTGAAAACAAAGATCCTCATAAACCACTTATTAATTCATGCTTGTTTGAACGTGGAATCATTGATCCTGAAGGTGAATCTGTGAAGAGATCCCTGGACCAGACATGCCAATATGCTCTGCCATTAATTCAGCTCATAAGACACACTATATTTGTAGGACAAGTGTTGACAGGAACGTGCATGCTGTAATAGATGGAAGACACTGCCATTTGCAGAAAATTAGCACATTTTATATACACATAGACCTTACACCAGGACCTCTGCAGCACTGCTTAGTCTGTTTGGGTAACCTGCGACCTGCTGTGCCTTCTCAGTGGCCGGTACTTGTGCTTGAATTGTTGCTCTTAGGGTACAGTGACAGAGGGGACAGTCAGATAAAGGCATGAAAAAAATTATTATGCCCAGCTATAAAGGTTACGTGGATTTGCTCCTACGTAATGGCTAATGTGACAAAATATATTATTCTGGCAAAGGTGAACTTGCTTAGTTGTGCAAGTAGGATGAGTCTCTCATATAGTTAACATTTTCAGAACTCACTGTCTCTGTCTGGCCCACTTTATAGCTTTTATTTTTATACATACTACAATCTATGACACTACTGAGAGCTCAGGGTAGTACCTCAGACCTACAGCCCTCTTTAAACCAATACAGACTACAGTCATAAAGGCCTTTGACTAGCTTATCAGGAGATGTGCAAGATTCATTTACCTCTCTGTGGAGAACAAGGGTGAGAGAGCAACGGAAGAAGACCCCATACACATTTACTCTGTGGTTTGCAGTTCTCTGCAGGAAAGGCTGGGTTTGCTTCCAGGATCCAACTCTTCCTACTCAGTGTAAAGTGCATCATTGCAGCACAGCTCAACTGCAAAGCTATAAGCTTTTCCCCCAAGCTACAGAAACAAAGACTTTGTTGCAATTCAAGCATAAGGAAGGCAAAAATAAACATGGAAGAGAACCAAGAGAAATGCAACTTTTTGATGTTAATTACTCCATAAATTTCTTGCATGTAACATTACATACCAAATTTCAGGTGTTAGCTGTAAGTTACATAATTTTTCTGAGTCTTGTTAACAAAAGGTACTATGTTCTGTTGAATTCCCACAGAACAGCTAATTCATGCTAAATTATTTGCCTGGAGAGTTTTTATGTCTCAATTTCGAAACATTGGGGGGGCAGGGGTTCTATTTTTCAAAGTGTAAAATTTGTGCTCCTTATTTTCTGATTTACTGACTTATGTAACATTTCTTTAGTTCTATGATTGCCTGGCTGATGTGCTTCAGTTGGCCTCATGAGACTTAGTTTGCTCAGTATAGCCTGATGGTAAATTGAAGGGTAATTATGGGTCTTTAGAAGGTGGTTCTTTGGTAACTTTAATTGACAAAATTTCCTTGTAAGCCATATTGTGCTTATGGCCTCAAAATAACTGCCAAGAAAGTAAAAACATTGGAGACAAGTTGTGCAGTGTGCTATGCTGACAAAGGTCGCTGCTTATGACTTAATTATATGAAATATTGAGGGACGGCGTTTGTCTGTTATCTGATGAGAAAGCACTGTTTTTAGTAGTGTATTCATTCTGATTGGGATATTAAGGAGAAAGATTGAAACAATAAAAGCTTCTGAAATAGAAAAGATTTTGGAACATGTTAGATAATTGCTGGACAAATGTTAGCATGGGAACGGAAATGTTAGTTTGGTTTATTCTATTAACATAACCTATTGCCAATACCAAGGGACAATGAGCCTGAGTTATATCAGGTCCTTTTGAAAGCACATCAAAAGATAAATGCTACTAATGTGATGTTTTATGAATACTATATCTTATTATCCTGAGGGAAGTTTGAGATAGCTGTATTTAATTTATGCTGGGATTGGTGCTCAGTGAATAACCCCAGCTCAGCCAAAGGTAAAGTGAGTTCCCACTGACTCATTTTTATGATTCAGCTCACTACCACGTGCTTATTTTTACCCCCACTAGCTAGAGCACTTGTTTAATGTGATCAGCATTTAACCAGAGTGGACACTAAAGTGAACAGACTCTGAATATTTCCTGATCCATCTGAAGACTGAAAGTATTTTCCTTCTTTTTAGCCTTTTCTAAAATAAGATAATTCAAGTTAGTCATGGATTGTCTAAATCTGCAGATGACTTAGTCTTCACATAGCTCTAAAAATACCTTTCCCAGAACACTTTCTCTCTCTGTAGTCTAATATTTAAATTTTAATTGAAATGGATCTTCTGATTAATTACATTCTTTTTCTTTTTTTTTTTTTTTAACTTGATTAGGAATTTCTCCATTTATAGCTCTTACAATGATTCATTGCATTTCTCTTTTTCCTAGCTTCTCTAATTCCTCTGATCAAAGGTCATTGTCTGTGACAATTATAGAGACAAAATGGATTTTATAGGTAGGGTTTTCAAAGAGATGCATATGACCAGACCATGCGCACTGTCAGTGAGTGCACCTGCATTCGGAGTGGTGTACAGAAGGAAGGACAGGTTCACACCATCTTTTCCAGCAGTGATGTTCATGTTTCCTGGTCCTCAATATGTGCTGTGGATGGGCAGAGCACTAAGTGCACCCACACTGCATCTCTAGAACTCTCATTGGTGTTCCATGTGCATAGCTCCAGCCTGCTTTCACCCAAAGCAAAACCTCCTGAGGCTGACCCCTGGAGTACTCCAGAGCATCCCATCAAACTCAGAGCACAGACTTTATGAAAATTCACACCAAAAAGAGCAGCATGTACCAAGTACCAAGGTACTCATGTGCTACCTTGGTAATACAGGTGGACCAAGCTGGGTAGCTAGGACAAGGGTCACAGAAGGATTTAAGTACCTAAACATAACTGATTTGAATATTAGGAGCTACTTTCAGAATTAATGAGGACATACAAACTGTACCCTGTCACTGAGTAAGAATATTTGCAGACTGGGGGAGTAGACAGAGAAA
Organism: Acanthiza pusilla; assembly: GCA_036630365.1. Lineage (NCBI taxonomy): Eukaryota > Metazoa > Chordata > Aves > Passeriformes > Acanthizidae > Acanthiza > Acanthiza pusilla. The sequence continues at coordinate 10,247,832 of JAXCHO010000053.1, forward strand.
CATCATCTGTACTGGCTCAGTTCTTCTGTACTTTCCTGGATGTTGGCATTTGGCTGATTCTGAGGATTGCATCTTGGCAATCAAATCCATCAACATTTCAGCTATCTGTTTGGGTAGAGATTTTATCTTACATTCAAAAGTGTGAGTGCTAGTGACAGAGGTAAGTTAACAATGAAAGCTTTATGTCACATATAATTAAATAGATGTACTCTTCTTGTACATTTATTGTAAATTATGTATAAGCCTGAAAGCAGCAATCAAAGTCGAGGTCTTTTCATTTCCAGCTGACTGCCTCAAATGACAGATTTCAGTCATTTTCCTTAATATTTCTTTTGGCGTCATGAATTTTAAATTCTGTCTTTTGTCATGCCACAGATTCAAAAAGAAGGAGGGGGTTTTGACTGTCCCAAACCCTGAAAATGACAGCGTTATAGAGATGTGATGTAGAATTAAATCTCTTCAAACCAAGGAGGCCAAGAACAATTTCTGTCTCCTAGCTGATTGCTTTTACAATTACATATTTGGGAATGAGACTATCATCAGCCGTTGAATTTTTCAAATATTTAAGATTCATTCTGTCTTTCAAAAATTTTCTTTTCTTTCATTAAAAATGTGTATGTACTCCCCCATACTCTTCACCCAATTTGTTAATCCCAAATGATTGATCTGAGGTGGATGGAGAAGCCTGATTCAGACATCTAAACCATGGAAAATACTAACAGTTCAGCTCTAAATGATAATTTTATTGTTTTTTTGAAAACAAGCATACCAAGGGTTTGTGAGACAGAGTCGAACTAATATGATTGGGATTCCAGTCCCCTATGCTAATCATAGCTCTGTAGAACTTGGGGTCTGCAGGGGAGACAGACTTCTATTTTCTTTGACAATTTTTATTTGCAGTTTTGCAAAAACAATCTTAGACAAGTGCTCAGTCACAGAGAAGCAAAAAGCCCAAGCAAACAGATGCCAGTGCTAAATAGTGATACTCTTTTGCAGTACCATGATTTTTTATTTCAGACATACTATCCTGTAGAAGAATGGGGTGGGTGGAGGACTGTGGAGCTGTAATGGCAGCCTTGGAAGAGATATTGGTACAAACAACTGGTTTTGGGGAATGGAGTACATGACCGAAACTGCCACTTAGTTACCTCAGTGCATTTATACAGCAGAAAAGTATCTATTTTTTAAGTGATTAATCTAAAATTGCTTCAGGGTGGGTTTTTTTAGCATTTTGCCATGCTGCCCACAGAATTAGTGGGCGGATGTATTACTAATTTACCATCTACAGGTCTAATAATGCACATCTAAGAATGTGACTCTGTTTTGTTTCTCAAACAGAATAACCTCAATTACCGCGGACAGTGTGCTGTAGCAAACTCTCTGAGCTCTGCAGGCATCTTCTACCTTTGTCTAGTCCATTTGACATTACATATGTGTGTGTGTGTTACATAGAACAGGAGAGCCCACCTGATCAACATGTGAGTTAAAGCCATTGGCAGAGTTTTGGGGTTTTTTGACCATAGTACAGTCAGCATCAGGCCTGCTGGACACAGATGGGATTCACCTGTCTAAAAGTAGGGGAAAGGATTTTAGTTCATGAGTTGGCAGTGCTGACTGAGCAGGCTTTAAACCAGGGTTAAAGGGGGAAGAGGTCAAGACCAGGCTGGCTAAAGATGAGCCTGGGGTGACACGCCATTGTTGGGGGTGACATCGACAGCCCAGCTGAAGTGCGTCTGCACCAATGCACCCAGCATGGGTAATGAACAATGGAAGGCGCTGGCAGCAGGAAGCTGTGCCACAGTTATCACCATGGAAATGTGGTGGGGTGAGTGGAGTGCTGCCGTGGATGGCTAGAAGCTCTTCAGAAGGGGCAGGCGAGGAGGGAGAGGCCCTGGGGGGGCTCTGTACATTGGGGAGGGTTTCGACTGCACAGAGCTCAGGGGCAGTGGGGATAAGGCTGAGTGCCTGAGGGTGACAATCACAGCGATGGCCAGCAAGGCAGAGATCCTTCTAGGAGTCTGCTGCAGACCACCCAGCCCGGCTGAGGAAGCAGGAGAGGTATTCTGTCAGTGGATGTTTCATGATCACTAGCTCTTGTTCTTGTGGGAGACTTTAACTTGCCAAATGTCTGCTGGAAACTCAACACAGTGGAGAGGAGGCAGCCTAGGAGGCTCCTGGAGTGTGTGGAAGGTACCCCTGACACAGCTGGTAAGGGAATCTACCAGGACAGTGCCCTGCCAGATCTGCTGTTTACAATCAGAGAAGAGCTCCGGGACATGTGGTGGTTGGGGGCTGTCATGGGCACAGTGACCATGGAATCAGTGATTGAGTTTTTGATTCTTGGAGAAGTAAGGAAGAGGATCACCAAAATGCTTGGACCTTGGACTTCCAGAGGTTTGACTCTGGCTTGTTCAGGACACTGGTTCAGAAAGTGCTCTGGGAAAGAGCCCTTAATAACAAAGGGGTCCAGGAAGCCTGGACATATTTTAAGGAGGAAATCTTAAAGGTGCAGGAACAGACCATCCCTGTTTGCCAAAAGACAAGTTAGTGGGGAAAAAGGTCATCCTGGATGAACAGGGAGGTTTCAGTGTAACTCAAGGGAAAAAAGAGAGTTTATGACTTTTCGAAGAAGGGGCAGGCAACTCAGACCTGACAACGATGTTGTCAGGTCATGTAGAGAGAAAATTAGAAAGGTGAAAGCTTAGCTAGAGCCCACTCCAGCTACTGTTGTGAAAGATAATAAAAGGTGTGTTTAAAAATACATTAACAAAAAGAGTTACAAGGAAAATCCTCATTTATTGGACGTGGGGTGAGGGGAAACATTGTCACCAAGGATGAGGAAAAAGGCTGGGTTGCTTGATGCCATCTTTGCCTCAGTTATTAACAGAAAGCCCAGTTATCCTCAGGGCAGCCAGCCCCCTGAGCTGGCAGACAAGGAGGGGAGCAGGACAGACCCCCTGCAATCCAGGAGGAAGTAGTTAATGACCTGCTGTGCTACTCGGACAATCACAAGTGTATGGGGCAGATGGGATGTATCCAAGAGTACTGAGGGAGCTGGAGGAAGGGCTCACGAAGCCACTCTCCATCATTTGCCATCAATCACGGTTAACCAGGGAGCCCCCGGACCACTGGACGTTGGCCAGTGGGATGTCCATCTACAAGAAGGTTCAGAAGAAGGATCTGGGGAGCTGCAGACCTATCAGCTTGACCTCAGTGCTAGGGAAGTTCATGGAAGATTGAATGCCCTCACACAGCACATACAGACAAACAGGGGATCAGGACAAGCACTGGCCCAGCCAGCCAGGTTTAGGAAAGGCAGGTCCTGCTTGACCTCCTGACCTCCTTCTGTGACCGGGAGGGGGACTAAAGCTACCCTTCATAGCATGGCCTGAAGGTTGCTTGCTGAGAGCTTTTTTGCCCACACACCCATGGGCAGCAGCTGTCTGTGATGTGCTATGGGTTCTCCGAACCGATGTCACCTGAGCACTGTGGGGTGACAGTGGTGGGTCTGTGTTGGGTACCCATTGCGCTGCCATTCAGCAGCAGCTCATCATGTGCTGGCACCTCTGCCACCCTCTAAATGGGCCTGGGGTTTCCCAGAACATTTGTAGCTGTGGCTTTTCATTCACAGGGCTGCATCTGAACAGGTACCTGGTGCATGATGTTTACAGTGCACTCATGGGTTTTGCTTTATTGAGAAATAACTAACATGGGAGCTAGTCCTGCTTTGTTCAGCCGTGGAAGCCAAAAGCAACAATAAGAGTGAGCTCTGAACATCTCAAAGTTTGATTTGGCAGCTATTATTCCTGCAAGAGTTGTTTTTTTTTTAATGTTGTTTACTCACACATTTCAGTATATTGACCTGGTAAAAAGTGAAGGAAAAAAGTTTTTGGATTACAGCTGTTGTACAGTAGAGGACCAGAGAAATATTTTGTTTTGCTTTAGATTTGTTCCAGAGACTGAAATTAATGAATAGCATGGAAGATAAGGAAGATCATCAAGAAAGGTTTATTTTCTGCTGCTTTCTTTGCATTTTTACTGTTAAAAAGGCTATAGAAATAATCATTAACCTTTTAATTAAAAAGGCCTTAAACTAGAAATATATCACACATTTAATTTGGCTTCCACCAAGAATGGAACTTTAAAATATGCTAGTTATAAATTATTAAGAGAAATAGTTCATTAGCAATTCCAGTTTTAAAACTGCCATTTTGAAAATGGCTTGTTTAAATGCACATGAAAATAACAATTATGCTTCTTAGACATGATTGACTTCATTTTTTTGTATTGGCTAGTCACATGAAGATGAGCAATCTATGTGTGATACTTGCTTTCATTTTCTTCATTGTTTTAAGGTCATTAAAATAATTTAAGGAGAAAATTAATCTTCTCAAAAAATAATTCAACACACTGATTCGGCAATTAAACAGACTGAACCTGTTCAAATGAATGCAGTTGAACTGAACTCTAAACAAATATATAACACCTCCTCGATATTTTCCTCATGCAGAAGATATAGGCTATACTGTGACAGTAAAGGGGACAGCGCTGTTGTGTTGTGCATGTCATATTCTCCACTTGCAAAAGAGGCGACCAAGGTTATTCTACCGGCTTATATAAAGCCTAATTTTAAATAGAATTTTACTATCCAAAACTAATCTCTCCAGAAAACACGACTGATTTGTTTTCACTGATTAGTTACTGTGCGAATGATACCTCGTTGGCATTCACTGTGTTCCCACTATACTGGTGTGAGGTGGGGGGTTGGAAGGGGATGCTAGAGCTCTTGCATTAGCTGTTGTGATAGCTCTTTTTAAGCAAATATCTGACTTTATTGAGAATTTCTTGTTGTCTTCAGTCTGTTACTAGGTTATCTGAAGAGCAGTATCAAGTCATTGTAGTTGGTCCCTTCCACACCTGAGCCTTTGCCTGCGAGGTGGCTTGGCTAAGAACAGCCTTCCTGAAACCGGGGACAATTCCACTGCAGATCACCAAGTGGCACTCTGAATTTTTCTTTCTCCTCCATGTTGAGAAGCATCTTAGCAAAATCTTATGACGTTATGAATGTACAGAAACGAATGAAGCAGTAAACCTCCACATCTGACTGAGGATAAGTATCCTTTGCATTGGGAGGTGTGACTGCAGCTTCAAGGCAGCTAGCTCAGATGCTCGATAAGCGCATAGCTGGGATCACAAGTAGTGTGGGGCAGGCTGTCCTTTTGGAAAAATTTCTGACCAGGTCCCTACCACCCTCAATGAACTTCATACTGCTGCTAAAGTTAGCTAGCATATAGTCACAAAAAAGGCAACCATTCTTTTATCTACATCTACATGGCAACAGGAATGAAAGAGTTACTTGTCTTTATTCTTATCTTCTTTGATACCTCAAGTCATGAAGCCTTACAGTCTCAAAAAGTACCCCCAGGTTGACAATTTTCAAGCAGCAGAAAGATGAAAGACATTTGAGTTGGCATTTCTGTTATGCTTATCAAGTGGGAATTCACTAGACATAGTTTACTCAGGGGAACATCTGGGATCATTTAGCACTACAATAAAAAAAGTGACAATCACAACACTGTTGTCAGCATCTGGTCTCCAAAAAGTGTCTCTACTGTATCTTCTACCTGTGGCAGAACACTGTCTTCTTTGTTTCTCTGGTTCTTTGTCTTGCCTAATGGATGTGCAACATTTTTGAGGTTGTTTTCCACTAGAAAACAGACACTCTTCAGTACTAATAGATCTTTAGACTGTGTCCTCTATATATAAATATATATATATTTCTTTTTTAGTATAGCATGGCACTAATCCCTGCCTGAGGTATTTTTCATTACAACAATGAAATAATAATATAAAACTTTGTGAAGTTAAGTAGGATTTGGTGACTCCCTGACTCATATCTTGAAAACATTACTGTGAATTCTAATATCCGTAAGTAGTTATGAATTTTCATGGTAGAGGATGGAGTCCTGTAAACTATTACAAAACATTTGAAAGGAGAGTGAATAGATTACATTAAGCCAATGATACACTTGGACAAAGAAAGACAAACAAGTTCTGGGACTTATAAATCTTTATCCAGTTCTACAAAAACATTGCTTGTATCCAGTTAGTAGAACTGTGCAATATTCTGCTGTAGTTCTGAAGATTACTTGGGGTTTTATATGTTGCATTTTTTTTTTCAGACTGATTCTTATTTATTATGTGGCTTGAAATAGAGGAGATAACTGAAAAGGGAAAATATTGATTTCAAACTGTTATGGAATACTTTTTCCAGCACCAGTATATTCATTTCACACATTGTATATAAAATATTATTTATTTTTACAGACTCTTCTTCAAATTATTTACATTGGTGTATTCTTTTCTAAGTGCCTTTTATATGTTTGTTGCATCTCATGTGTCTTCCCTCAACAGATGGTGTTGTTGAATGCACAGCCAAGTTTTTTTAGCACCTGTGAGAATGGGAAAAAACATACTGTCCCAAGATATCCATAACCCACATACAAAGAACCAGTATATGAAATGAAATGGATAGAGATACATCTCTCTTTTTAAATCAATAATTCATTCTATGAGGTTTTGAACCAAGGTTATAATTTAAAAAAAACCCCATGACTGAGTCTGTGAAATGATCCTGCCAGACACTGATCATAAGTTAGGTTAATGAAAAAATTGATGGTGTGAGCAAACATGCTCATTTCTTTCTTGTAGAGAGGTAGGGACATAGACATGGTGATCTGTCTTGGCTTGGCTGACAAATGACAAGTCATTAAGCTATGGTAACTTAGTTACTTTCAATTATTTCCCATAAAGTTCATGCAGAAGCAGCTTGTTTTAGAGGAAAACAGCACCTGATCAACGAAGTGTCCACAGGAGATTTCACTTCTCTAAGCTCCCCTTACATAGATAAAACCCAATGAAATCACTGTCTACACAGGCAAGTTTTGTAGAATTGTAACCAGACAAAAAAGCCCTGAAATATTTACAATGCATCTAGTTTTATGGCTAAATTTTCACTGGCTTAAGCCTGAAAAGCAAGAAAGCCAGCTATTAGGCTAATTAGGTTGATTGTTACTATTGTTCTCTATTACCAAGACAGCAAAGAAAGGTCATTTGTTGTACAAAAGGTTTTGTCTCAATTATTCTGTGTGTTCATTGTTATTAAACTTTTCAGTGCATATGTACAAAACCGGAGAACTATTTTTCCATAAAATAATTTTAATACAGGCACTAATAAGCAACCTTGAATTTTGAGTTTGCTGTTCGAAAAGTGTGAAAGCAGCACATAACATCTGCAATTTATTTATCCTTGCAGAATTAAAACTGAGCAGGCATTGTTCCTTTTAGGTACTTAAGACACTATTATAGGCAGCCCAGGATACATAGGTAATAATAGAAAAACTCAGTGATTTTTCCCTTTTTGAGGCAAAGCATGAGTTTAGAGCAAATGCATATACATAATCCCGTCAAGTGCTGCTTTTAAGGAGGCCAAATTCCACTGTGTAAAATCCTCAAAAAATCCTCCAGCAGTTTTCTTTTAAGGTCACCTTGGTAAACCATTGACATATAAACTGATTAGTGCCAGTTTTGGTTTTATTAATTGCTGCATAATTTTTAATCAACACTTCATTGTTGTATGAAACTAACAACCTGATTTGGATATTTTCTCATTGTACTTCATAGAATTCACTGGGGTTTATTGCTATAAGGGAAACTGAGATTAAGAGTTAACACTGATTTTTCAGTGAGGAACACTGTGAATATTTTATCTGTTTTGAGCAGAAGTGCCATGTTTACTGCTTAGACATACAGCCACCAGATTGACGAGGGTGGTATAAAAATTTGGGTGAAAGATGCGCACCTTGATGCCTCAAAAGCAGTGACCTGTATTTACAGGATTATATAACATTGATGTAAACACTACGTACCAGAAGATAAGAGAATCTTATTTTAAAACGTCTTTCCTCAGCATCTTTCAAAAGCCTGTGTCTGTACATGGCAAATAGAATCACAGAATTACAGAAAATGCTGAATTAGAAGGGACCTTCAAGGATTATCTGATCCAATTCCTGTGCCTTCGCAGCACCATCCCTAAAAGTCACACCACACACCTGAGAGTATTGTTTAAACATTTCTTGAACTCTGGGAGGCTGGTGCTGTGACCACTTCCCTGGGGAGCCTGTTCCATGCCTCATGATTTTTGTGATAAATTTTTTCAGTGCAGCCGTAGTGGGTTGACCCTGGGTGGATGCCAGGCACTCACCAAAACGGCTCTATCACTCTTGCCTGCAACTGGACAAGACAGAAGAAATATAACGAAGGTTCAGGGGTTGAGATAAAGTCTGGGAGAGATCACTCACCAAATACTGCCCTGGGCAAAAGGGACTCCACTTGGCGGTATTAACTGAATTCGTTACTAACAAAATCAGAGCAGGATAATGAGAAGTAAAATAAATCTTAAAAATGCCTTCCACCCACCCCTCCCTCCTTCCAAAGTTCTGCCTCCCGGTAGCACCACAGAGAAAGTGGAAATGAGGGTTACTCTGTCGTGGTTTGACCCTGGCTAAATGTCAGGCACCTAGGATGTCTGCTCTCTATGCTCTCTCCTGCCGCAACTGTGCAGAGGAGAAGAAAAAACTAACACAAACACACTGGACTCATAAGATGAGGTAAGCCACTGGTGGGAGAACGCACAGAAAAAGGGCAAAAACAAGTAGCAAACTTCAAGTTGCAAAGTGATTTACTAACCTAACCAAGTCAGAGGATAAATTAGAAGTAAAAATAAGCTCTTAAGACACTGTTTCCTCACTCACCCCTGTCCCTCTTCAGGTACCGTTTCTCTGCTCACCCCCCTCCCTCCTTCCAACTAACCAACAACTCCTGGGCAGGGGCAGGGTGTGGGGTTTTTCTCTCTTAGTCAGTCCATCACCACAATTCTACTGCTACAAACACTGTTTCTCTACTCACCCCTCTCCCCATTAAGACACCATCTCTCAGCTCACCCCCTCCTTCCTTCCAACCAACAGCTCCAGGGTGGGGGCAGGGTATGGGACTTTTCCTTTGGTCAGCTCATTAGAGAGAAAAGTCCTCTACTTAGCCATGGGGTCCCTCCCAAAAGAGACAGTCCTCTGCGAACTTCTTTGGCGTGGGTCCAATCTCACGAGCAGCAAACCCGCCCGAATTTGCCGCAGCGCGAGTTTTTTTGTCCATAGGGTGCAGACTTCCAAGCCGAGGCCGAGCCGAGGCCAGGCTGTTTCCATCCCGGGAGCAAGGCCTTTCTCTCTCCTGCAAGGCCTTCGCAACTCTCAGTCTCTGCTGGGACTCCCACTGGATCACAGCTTCCTGCAGGCATCACCTGCTCCTCTGGCGTGGGCACCTCCCCACAGGCTGTGGGTGGTTCTCTGCATCCCCTGGACCCCATGGGCTGCAGGGGGACCACCTGCTCCCCCATGGTCGTCACCATGGCTGGCAGAGGGTTTTCAGCTCCGGTGCCTGGAGCACCTCCTCCCCCACCTTCTCTACCGACCTTGGTGCCTCCATGTTGTTTTCCCTCACAAATTTTTACCATGTCCTTGTCCTCCTCTGGCTAAAGAGAAGTGTGTGCTCACATTGTTTAGATTTCTTCTTAAATATGTTTTCACAGAGGCGTAACTAACATCTGTAATTGGCCCAAGCTTGGCCAGCAGCATGTCCATCATCTTCAGAGCCATCAGAGATTGGCTCTCTGCTGGACATGTTGGAAAACTTCCAGAATCTTCACACAGGACACACAGGAGCCATCTACAGTACCCCATCCTACTCACAAACAAAAACTGGGCCAAGCAAAACCAGCACATACACTCAGTTCATCACATGTTGTTCCTGCCACTGCTCAGGGAGAGGAGTTCTTTCACTGCTCCAGTGTGGGATCCCTCTCACCAGAGACAGTTCTCCATGAACTTCTCCAACACGAGCCCATCCCACAGGCAACAGTTCCCCATTAACTGCTCCAATGTGGATCACTCTTCCACAGGGTGCAGTCCTTCAGGCACTGCCTGCTCCAGTGTGGGTCCCTACAGGGTCACAAGTCCTGCCAGGACCCTGCTCCAGCGTGGGCTCCTCTCTCCATGGTTCTGCAGGTCCCTGCCAGGAGCCTGTTCCAGCAGAGACTTCCCAAGGGGTCACAGCCTCCTCCCAGGCACCCACCTGCTCCAGTGTGGGGCTCCTCCGTGGGCTGCAGGTGGATCTATGCATCCCCATGGAGCTCCATGCGTTGCAGGGCACAGCTGCTTCACCATGGGCTGCACCAGGGGCTGCAGGGGAATCTCAGCTCTGGTGCCTGGAGCACCTCCTGCCCCTCCTTCTGCACTGACCTTGGTGTCTGCAGGGGTGTTCCTCTGAAGTATTCTCACTTCGTTCTTCTCTGGCCACAATAACATCTGCACCATGTTTTCTTTTCCTTAAATATGTTTTCCTTGAATATGCCTCCCAGAGGCTTTACCACTGTCTCTAATTGCCTCGGCCTCGTCCAGCAGAATATCCAACCTGGAGCCGGCTGGCACTGGCTGTCCCAGACATGGAGGAAGCTTCTGGCAACTTCTCACAGAAGCTACTGCTGTAGCCCCCCCAATACCAAACCTGGCCACACAAACCCAGTAGAGTAGGGATTCAGTCAGACATCAGAATAGTTCTGAAATATTGTCTTAGTATCTCTAAAATTAGTGTTTTGGTACTTGAAAAAAGTTTATTGTTCCAAGATAACATTATTTATTTACAATATAATTAATGTTTAATGGCACTTACAGGTAAGAAGTGCTAACACGCTAAACATTCTAAAGTACTTTTTGGTTCTAACAAGGGTTCAGAGAGCAAGTACATAACAAACTGTCACTGATTACTGTTTCTGTCTGACATGGAGTTTTCAGACTTCTAAAATTTTTTTCAATGCCAATGAGAAACATACAGTGACACATTCAGAAATAATTTCTCTATTAAAAGCCCACACGAGGATAATATTTTTGTTTCTGAAAAAAAAATTAAATACACCCCCAAGTTAGATTATTGTGACGAAAACCACAAATATATTAGTACATTGATTTTTACATTAACACTGATCCCCAAGATCTAAGTCATAAATTAAATGAAAAATTAGGAAAAGCTGTTTCATACGTTTAAGTTACTAACATGTACCTCACGCATGGTTATTTCCTTTTCTTTTCTGTGGCCCTCAGGTTCTGAATAGATTTTAAATTCAATCTTATTTAATCTCATCCTAACCAGATACCCTACTTAATAATGGGTATTCATTCATGTTAGTGGAAAATGCTGAAGGAGAAGGATTCAAGTAATTCCTACAAAAAAAACAACAAAAAACAAACCAACAAAAAACAGCAACAAAAAAAAAAACCCAGAAAATTAAAATATAGTTTATTTAGAAGAAGAGTTTTGCAGTTTATCAAAAGTCCAAGAGACACCACGGCAAAGTTTGTCCAAAAAAGTCTAAGGCTCCCTCTAAGACTTAACTGGAAAACTTCTGATTTGGGAGAAAAAAGCATGACATTAGGGCTACTTTACATCAGAAGAATCCCAGAATCCTTGAGATTTTTTACAGATATGTCTCATTTTATAATGCGTATGCCTAGTACCGTACTATCTTTTTCCTTATCCATATGGTAAGAAAACTTTGACTTGCAAGCATGGTAAATCATAATTTGGAGAGCTAGCTCAATGATTGTTTTTATGGACCACTAATTATAGAATACTTCCACACAAAATTTCACTCTGCTTTCTGCAATTAGTCACTTGCAAAGTTGTAATGTCCTGTACCTTAAGGAAATTTAGCTCCTCGAGTACAGTTACATCTAATTTCTAAGTATAATCTCATACTTTCACACTATTTATTCATAGAACATATATTGAATAAATATAGAAGAGAAATTAAGTCTACCCTTTTGAAGACTGGTAGGCTGGTCCATAGTAGCATTTACCACTGTTACTAATTGTTAAAATGTTGTCCACTAAAATATAATTGTTTACTAAAATAAAAAAAATAGAATTGTTTTGAGGTCTTCTGAATATTATTTTTGCACCTCATAATAAAATCTACGTGTGTGTTTAAAGGAGGTGTTAACAATTATTGACTTTAGATTGAAGTTGAATGCAGTTGAATCAGATTTCTTGTGGAGGCAGTGGGGATAGTGCCTCCTCAGCAGGCAGTTGTTTAGTTCTCAGCTCTCTGGAAACAACCTTTTGGAAGACTTCCCACTTTGCCACCCAGCAACAACGTAATCAGAATTATTCCTCCACATGGCATTTCTTTTATACCCATAAAATATCACATCTTCTCCAGTCTCAGGAAAAGAGCTCAACAAAAGTAACTCTGACCTGTACCCACCCTCAGATTTTCCAAGGACCATGAAAACAATAATGCCATCTGGCAAGAACCATCCACTGTGTTTTTCTATCCTTCATCTCTTGGAGCTGCAAAGTTAGGGCCTAGTCTTAAAATTTATCTTGGGATGGGAGAGGTTAAGTATCAAGAGGGCTTAAAATATCTGACAAATGTATGTAGTTTAAACTTTGTAGAGTAAATCAGAGCATTCTGATTTACAGAATGTGCGAAGCTGGAATGACCATTTCTGTAATAAAATTTCATGCTCCCAAATATAATATGAGAAGTATTCCTTCTGCATGAGGACAGGTTATCTAAATAAATGGATTTGAATATACTTAAATAAATAGATCATAAGCCTAGAAATGAGAATGCAAGGTGACAGGATTAGTGGAATGATAATATCAGAATCCTGTTATAGTACATCGCACAAAATAATGACGTACAATCTAAATTTTCCAGTATAATCTTAAAGGGCCTAATCTTCCTGTGTGGGTAACATTGTTGAACACTTTTTATACCATGTGACAATTTCTTGAACATACTAATTGCCGCATCTATTTTTTTTGTGTACCTTATAGTGTTTCTATGTTTTTATACCACAATCCCCTCAGACATTTTCAAGTAAGAAAACCATAACTTTTATGTGGAATCAGCTTTAAAATATCCATTACATTTTGGCAAAAATTCTTGTTAATATTAGTTGCAACAGTATGTTTGGAGTTTTAAATAATGCTTTTTTCATACTGTCAACTCTATTTTAATAGCTTGTTTAGCAAGAAATCATTAGAAAAAAGTATTGAAAAAGGTTTTCTTGTCTCTGAAAACATTTTACAAGTTTTCCAGTTGCAGATCATGACTATAAGTAAAAATTGGAAGCATTTTCATAAAGCACCGTATAAACACTCTGGTTCATGCCAGTTTTAGAGCTGTACTTGTGGGGGTCATTGGGCTATGGTTTAGGTTAGTATGGAGAGAAATCACTCTGCAATGTTTAAGGCTAAACAAAGGCTAAACCACTCTGCAATGTTTAAGGCTGAGAAATGCTTGTGTTTATCCTGATGAACAATGAACTTATGACTTTGAAGAGGAAGCTCCACTGGCGCATTCAGTGGAAGATCCACCGCTCAATCACGTCAGAAGTGCCAGAATGTTTTACCTGCCTTTCTGTGCTCCAGACTGCAAGCAGTTGTAGGTTCTGAATAAAACAGGCAGAGCTGTAGCCATATTTGTCACTGGATCAGAACAGGCTCATGAACTGTTTTTGCAGCTCATCTCTGATGCAGTGAGCAGATAAGTTTTTGGGCTAAGGCCAGCATCATTTTTATTTCCATACCTGGACAGGTTAATAGATCAGAGCCCTGAGGAGCCAAGTGTAAGTCAAAGTCCAGAAAGGTTCACTACAAATTAAACTCTCTTTTTGACAAGCATTGCATAGATATCTTGTTCCTTTGTAGCTTAATTGCCACCCAATAGACTTTTAAAGTATCTCTTAATTTCTGAGTAATTTATGCTATGTATGTGGAAGTTCTGCTTCTGTAAACTTATTCTGGTGAAGGACTTACATAATTAAGCTGAAATTTGCCTTGTCATACCAGAGGGTACCCCAGAATTTTTATTACCGCAATGCAGAAAACCTCAAGCTGACTGCACTTTCCCCCAGATTTTTCCTCAAAATGCCAATTAGTATCACGAGAAGTTTTTCTCCTTTATGAAATCCACAACCAGGGCCATGAGCTGGCACAAACTAGCTCTCTAACCAGAACACTGAAGACTGACAATCTCTGCACACAGTGACATACGGTGCTCAGGTTTGCTATGTCTTAAGGCAAGAGCATTCACTGCACATATTTAGCCAGTAAAAGAGCAGTTGATTATCTATAGTTGATAACAAAGATTGCATGTAAGAGATATTGTCAGAGACTGAAATATTTAATATCTCAAATATATTGTTATATATGATATAACAAAACTGTATAAACTACAACCAAGAAGCCTCCATGAAGATACCTGACTGGGGCTTTGGGCTGAAAGTCAAACTGCCAAGATTAGGTAAAGGGAAACCGATTGTTCAGTCATCTCAGGCTGAAGGAAAGGAATGCATCCACAAAGGCCACAGCCACCAGCTGCGCTGAGAATCATCCCTGGCTGAGTTTGGGGTGGGGAGAGAGCACAGCTCACAAAGCCAGGTTTGCACAGACTTCTCCCCCAACCAAGGGGGGAAGAGGAGGTTTTGGGTGTGTGGTGTAACCTCTGGTGAGAAGTAATAAACACCCATCCTCCCTTACACAAACTGGCCCAGCATGGAACCCCCAAGCCCACAGGCCACATCCACATCTTTCACATGAGAAGCAGCTGAGGGAGTGTCATAATCCATCACAGACCCCCCAAAGTGCTTGGCCTTGCACCACAGGACGGCACGTGATGCCAGCAGAGTCTGCTGCAAGAGACTGTCCCTCCCCCGAGGGGACATGCCTGGACATTGCCACCTGGCCTAAGTGTATATTAACCTGTGGACTCTGTGCTTTTTGGGTGGACCAACACCACCAAGAAGACCAGCTGGAGAGGATCAACTCTACATTGCTGGGATCCACGGATGGTGATATTCTTTTATTGTCTCTGTCACTCTCTTTCTGTCCCCTCCACCTCTTTTCCTACTTCTCCCTTTCTCTCTTTTCTTCTCTCTCTCTCATATTTACTATCAAATAAAACCCATACTATTGACTGGCATATGGTCACATTTGCATCTTAATTTGGGCAGAGGTATTTCTAAAGAACCTTAATAACTGGATCATAACAAATATACAACAGAGCTATACGATGTTCAGCTAGCCAAGACTGCCACCATTAAGAATAGAGAATTCTCGGCAATGTTCCATTCAGTATTTCTAAAAGCTTCATAAAAACACTTAACTGAAAACAAAGGCAACTTCTTGTTTCTTGCTCCATGCATTAGATTATTTTTGTATATTTTATATGGAAACATCAATGCATCTAGATTTACTTGTCAGCGAGATGCAAGCTGTTTATACCATGTTTTATGGAAATGTTTCCAATTTTTACTTATAATCCATCAGTGGAAGGAAAACAATTTTAATTGTCAGCAAGTTTTGGAAGTAGGTGCTGTGTTTTTAGGTTTTGCTGGTAACTAAACAAGGATGTTGTCTCTATAAAAGGTAAGAACAGAGATTTAGCAGACACCTGAAGATTCAACTGAGCTTGTCACAAAGAGTCCTGGTGAAAGAACTAGTACTGTAGGTTGTCTGAAGGACCCAAGAAGATAGGTAAGAGATGAGTATCAGAAAAAGTAATTTCTTCCCTAAACTGTCAGTTCTGTAAATCTCTCAAATTATTACTGATTAGGGTTTGTTTCAATTACTTTTTTACACAGACAATATAATTTGAAGTGCCAGGACTTCAGTGTTCAGAGCTGACCATAATATCCTGGAAAACCAGAGCTTAAGATCTGAAGCGAACCTTTAAAAGAGGTAGAGACCTTCACACATGGAAGCAAAATGGTGTAAGACACTTTCTAGTGATAAAGGTTAGGCTGCCCAAAGACACATAAATTGTTTCACACCAGAGTCTAATTTCCAGTTTCTCACTCTAACTCTACAATAATATTTATTTGATTCTATGTTTTGACTGGAAATATCTACAAATATAAACTTTACCAGAAATCTTTGGCTTGATTCATTGTAATTTCTGTAAATGTTATCCTCATAAAAATTTTGTGTGTATTTCTGATACACAATTTTCCTCTTATACAGACATAGTGACTCTGTAGGATTTCCAAGAATAAAATTAATTACAGTATAGGTTGAAGTTTCCTTTTCCTCAGAAAACAGTTATTATTTGAAATACCAATTTGGGCAGCTGCTTAGCTTTAAAATAGAAGTAGCAATATGAACAAGCGAAGTACTGTGTATGTTGACTATAATGACAAAGACGTTTTTGTTCCATTTTTACAGACATGAATAACAACAAATTCCTCAAAATTAAAATTAATCAAGTCAGATTATTCAGGGCCTGATTGTGCTGCTCTTATTAATTTTGTTTTGGGTTGGAGGGAATTGTGTTGCTAAATGTGAACAAATACAGCACGGCTAAAAATAAGAGCTGACTTTGAGGATATTTTAGTCAGTTTTTAGAACTATTAATTTTTTTTCCATGAAAACAAATAAGCTCCCCGAAAATATATTCCATTGTGTTATATTCCAAGTGGAATGAGAACAAACTTTAGTACTTAACAGTATTTAAGAAAATTTAGCATAACCTTTGATAGGACAGAATAAAAAAACATATATGGGCATCCACATATTATGTGCAGACATATATGTATGATTTAGATGTGTGTTTGAAGCCAGAAATACTCACCAGAGAAGTCTATTGGATTTTTAAATCAAATTTTAAATTTATTTCAGCTGCCAAAATTATGTCTGTCTCTCTGTCTTACTATCTGTCTGTCTGCCTGTCTGTCTATCCATCTATCTGTCCAGTTAGGAATTATAAACTTACAAAGTAAATGTTCAAAAAATTACAGCATTGGCTTCATATTAAAAAACTACATGTATCCCTCTAATAATGACTATATTAATGCCTTGTAGGGAGATAAATCTTCCTTCCACCCTGCTTATAGGCCTGAAAAAGGCATTCAATGTTACGAAGCCAGGACCTGGTGAGAAAGCAAATTTTTACAGTGGTCCTTGAACCAAAAGATTTCTGTTCAGGGGTATTAGGACCAAAACAACACCTCTCTCTGTTTTGACCTGGGAGCTTGTGTGGAGGGAGGTCTTGGGCCATTACTCCAAGCTCTACACTAACCACTCTTTCTGCCAAATGAGGCAGAGCTAGTGAAATGCACTGTTGAATTTACAGTTAGGAAGCTCAATAAAAAGACTCCCTGCACTGCTTTTCCAGTACCTCCTTGAAGTTACTCTGCAAAGCTCATATCTCCAGAGGATATCCATCCTCCTGAACTCCAGAATGTAAACTAGACACTCTGCCTAAAGATTTTGTTGAAGAAATTATTTCCTGTTCCCTCAGCCCCTTGTGAATTTCTCTTTGCACCAGTAATTCTTACTTTGATACCTGATTGCAGAGAAATGTGATGAGTAACACCCAATGACCAGCACAAACTCATGACTTATGATTTGTTATAATTCCATTTTACTTCAAACATTTCTCAGATAACACTGGAAACAATTTAATAATAGCAGTTGAAAAATGCTCTGTTTAAATGACCACATAGTCTACCTGTGATTTTTTGAGGGATATTCAAAGTTCACAGATTTCAAATTCAACTCTTTGAAAGAAATATTTGTGAGAAGGATGCACCTTCAAATGGTGGCTGCAGCTAATGAATACTGGGAGTAGGAATCAAACCTGCAGAAATTCACTGTTCTTTGACCCTTTTTTCCCAAAGTCTTCATTGGTATTCCCACAGAAAGTGAGAGCTTTCCACAATTTACGGCATGTGGTGATGTTGGAGGTTTTAGCCCAACTTCAGGTGCGCTGAGTGACTGCAATATGGATATCTCTGTTTACTTTGGAAAATGACAGAATTTCATCCAAAAAAGCATGTTTGTCACTAATGTACTAATCATGTACACCTTGCCATGTATATATGCATGTATAACGTACGCATACATGCATATGTGTGTGTGTGTGTGTATGTATGTATGCATGCATGCATGTATGTATGTATAAATGTCATTGTTCCATCCCAGGCAGAGAATTTGCTTAAGTTTGATGTGGCTGGGATTGCCCAGCTTCCTATTCTTAGTCTATCCAGATCTCTCTGCAAGGCCTCTACACCCTTGAGAGTCCACAGATCCTCCTAATTTAGTGTCATCCACAAACTTAATGTGTATTCATTTTCTGCATCTGTATCCTTAATAAAAAGCATTAAAAACCACTGGACCTAAGCCAGAGCCCTGTGGAACCTCACTGGTGACAGGCTTCCAGTTTGATGCCAGCCCATTTCATGTAACCCTTTGAGCCCAATCCCACAGCCAGGTTTTCATCCAACATATTATGGACTTGTCTACATCTGTGCTGGACACTTTGTCCAGAAGGATAATGTATGAGACAGTACCAAGAGCTTTGCTAAACTCTAACAAAGCCCATGTCTTCTGGCTTCCTTAGTCAACTTAACAGGTGTCTGTAACCTTCTGTGTTTGTGGTTTTAAGGGGAATTCAATACCGATCAACTCAATTGTGTGGGTTCCTTACCATGAGGCAAATAGTCTGAAATTGTCACAATGATATTTTACACAGTGTCTCTTTGACTCTTCTGAATAACATATGCACAATAAGCCTTAGGATCATGTGAAAAGGACAATTTTGCACTTCTCAGAATGGCAGGTTGATAGCCTCACATGATGGCTTTTATGAGATTCAACTTTATGACAGAGTAACCAGGTGAAACTAGAAAGCAATTGAAGATCAAGGGATGTGAAGAGATGAAGATCAAGCCAAAACTAAAGGTGTATGCATTCACTACTGGTGTCCTGCTCTTTAACGTAGCTTATTAGTCCTACCATAGTGGACTGGCTGCTTATCACCAAAAGAAGTTTTTAAAATGCAAAGTGAAAGAACCCAATAATTAAATTACAGTTTAGAACTTAGAACAATCCCCATCTTTTTTTATTTTTTCCTTTTAGTTTTTGCTAAAAGGACAAAAGAAAACCATATCCATATCCAAATTTTGAGAATCTAGGATAATCTAGCAAAATTCTTGTCTACTGGGACAGACCACTAATGACAGAGCAGCACATTACAATTCTTCTTGGTTCATTATCATCAGAATCTGTTAATACAGCTATGCTCTGGCTAACCTTACATGCTCAATAGGATGCTAATTAATTTCAATGAAAATTCTTAATTAGTGTGAACTGCAATTACATCTGTTATGTCATACAGGTTTCTGTTCTCCTCAGAAAACATTTAATGATGATCATTTGCAGTTTCCTCTTTAGATTAATATTATGCAGGTAATTTTTTTAATGAATAGAAATGCAAATTTTACATTCCCTGAAGTTTAATGGATGAAACAGGCTTTTGTTTTTTCCTTAATTATGAATATATTAGAGCTCAGAATATGATAGTTGAAGAATGATCAGTTTAAATTCTATTTATTTTATAATATAAATATATAAAATATATATATAATATAAATATAAAATTCTATTTATTTTATAATATAAAATAAAAAAAATAGAATTTATTCTATAATATTTTCCTTTTTTTTCCTACTTACAGAGAACCTTTTATATGTTGACTATATCATTCAATGCAGAGATGTGGCTGCATCTGCAGATTGGAATGAAAATGATGAGTGAAAACATCTTCATCCAGATATCCAGTTTCTGATTGGGTGTAAAGCTTCATATCAGGTTCATCTACAAATCTACTTTTTAGTGTTCTTGTAGAAATATAAGCTCATTTAAGCAGGGTCTGTTTTGCACAGCACAATGGAGCACTTATATCCACAGGGAAATTTAAAATTAAAATATTAGACTAATGCCTAGATTAAACTGAAGCCAGAGTGACTGTTAGCATGATATGATTTATGAATAATGTTGAAAACATTTGAGTTTAGCATCTTCATACTGCAGGACTGTGAATATCGTGTGAGAAACACTGTCTGAGGACAGACAGAGCAGCTGGCTTCTGTGGTTAATTCTGACAGCTGCGGCAGACAGTGACTAATAGAATTTTTTCTTTTAATGCTAAGCAGATAATTTTATTAAAATATCACCTGTTTATTCTGTCTTTTGCTTAGTGGAGAATATCTCCCTGTTGTGGCAAGAGAAACAGGAACATGATATGGTGGCTAGATTACTGAGGAAATGTGGAGTTTCAGGCACATCAGCTGAATCCAGTTGGATTTAGTCAAGATATTTCAAGGCTGACATTTTAAAATGAGTCTGGTTTTGGCTGCTTTTTATAATTTGAATGTAAAAAACAGTCTTTTAAATTTTTTTCTTTTAAAAAAAATTGTCATAACTTTTCTACAGGGGTAGAACTTTTGGAAGGTGGTCAGACAAGGGAGACTATGTGCCTAGCATTATTTTTTGATAAATGTACAGGCTGGACAGTAGGAGACAGACTCACACCTAGCAAGGGTCTCTGAAATGGAGTTAATATCAGGGTTTTGTTGTTGCTTTCTTAACAAACAACTAAATCTGCTGTATGATATGTGCTGGATTAAAATGAAAATTTTAAGTGGGCAAAAAATGAAGTATAGTTAGAAGCAATGTCATGGCAAGAAACATTGAGAAATTTCTGCCTCAATTTGCCCAGATTCCTGCTGCAATATCTTCTGTGTTGCCTTATATTCCCTGAATGGCCTGTCTGTCCTGGTTGCGGCACTCAGCATTCATTGCAAGTTACACAGCACCAGGAGCAGTTTTCAGAGACAGATTGCACTCTGGGAGTGGCAGACATAATTGTCATGGTCATGGTCAGGTACAGCACCTAAACACTAAGGGACATCCTGCCCTCTAATGACACCAATTCTGACCTTTACCATCAATGTCGATTTAGTCACAAAGTGTTCCACCTGAAAAATGATGCACACTTCCAAAGGAAATGTGTGAAATGGTGGCTTCAAGCTATCTGCAGCCTGTGGCCTGTAGTAAGTCTTACCATTAGACTTTCAAAAGTCTTAAATAAAAAAAATGCTTGCAGCTGCAGCAACATGGCTGTTCTCCCCTCCCTGAATGTCCAGTGGTGAAGCTCCACTAGAAAAAAGCATAAGAAAATCCAATGCCTAATTAGTAATTTACAATAACAGCTGCTAACTCTGCTCTCAGGAAATACAGATAGACTAGAAAGAGCGTCTACTGAGACAATTGTCCGTCATTATTAACATTGGGACAGCTGTTACGGGGGGTAATTTAAAGATAAATGCTAATTTCATCAAAGTCCCACTTTCAGGGAACCTCAAACACTTCCTTGTTACTTGTTTACATAATATCTCTCCCTCAATATTACAAGGAATGAATTGCTTCTATAAGCATGTGGCACGTGATGCTCATCTATATGGCATTCTGCATTCTCCAAAGCACACCAGAAACATTCCAGACCATGTTGTTTTCTTTTGAACTCTGTTTCTAGATTATTTATGAATTTCAAACTTATTTAATAAATCGATCCAGTGAGATATGGCCAAAATCTTAAAAACAGAAGTGAAAAATTAGATTTAAAAGGCTTATTTTTTTTTAAGATGTATATGCATAATTATAAATAATTCCATGTGCCTGGAAGATGAATCACCACTAGAAGGTTGTTTGGAAGAGACTGATTAAATATTTGAGCCTAAGGCTTTGGTATTTGTTACTCTTGAGAAAAAATACATTGCTTTTGGATTTGAGAGGTTTTTTAAATTCTACAAAGAAACTGCAGGTTATCTGAGGTTTATTTATGTAACTTAGCCTTCTTTCCTCATTTTGAAACTCAAATATAAAGCTTTTCTAAGCTGTGTTGCAAATTATCACAAAATGAGAAGCACTCCTAGCACTGGTTTAGGCATGTTAATACATGTTATGTATTCCACATTACACATTTTGTGGAATATTGCTGTTCCAGAGGCACTGTCAGGGAAGCAGTTATGTACATGTGGGGTCAGGCATAGCCCCGTTCAGAGGGCACAGCAAGCAAAGAGAATGTTCGCACACATTCTCTCTGCCTTCTACACTACAGTAGCATCCATCTGTTCCGCATAAAGCCTGAAAGTCAGGACTGAGCGAGTGCGTAATGGCAAAGGGAAACAGATGTGATCAGAACTTGGGCAAAATCAAGAGTGACTACCCCTTGTAAAGCACGAACAAAGCATCCTTGCCACTTTTCTCTGTGCTATTATGCAATAGGGCAGCTTCCACGCAAAAATGTTTGAATTTTTTTTGTGAACACATTTTGCCCATCAGATTTTTTTCCGTGTTTGGATCTATTCCTCATGACCCCCAGCAGAGAGGGAAATTTCAGACCACCACAGTCTATATATTTTATTACTGTTCACATCTAGTGTTAAGCACACAGCATTTGCCAAGTAAGTGTGAAAACTGTAGAGAAACAAGGCAGTGCTACATTTAAGGTTTCTCTTTTTCTTCCTTTTTTCTTCCAGAAAAACAATTTTAGCACTTCAAAGAGACATTCCTTAGAGCAAATATTTTGCCTAATGGTACTAAGTGATGTTGAGAGGACATTTTCAACTGCAATATTTACAAAGCTCTTATTGTGTACCCTTAATTACAGGTTAAGTGCATATTTAGTCCCTAAGATGGGTAATAAATATAATGCAATCAAAGTGCTCTTTGCAGTGGCTCTTTTCCATTAGCAAAAAATTGCTACATTTCCATTAATTATGAATAGAAATAATAATACATAGGCCAAATAATACATGCCATTTAGAAAGCTCTTTTAGGTAATGTAAGGCCTTTTTTCTGTTGTCGCTTTAGCATAGAATGTCACGGATACAGATGTTAAATAATGCAGTTTTCTGCTAATCTGAAGATTGTATTTTTGAGTGTTTTACTGCTTGGCAAAAGCAGAGTAATGACCCTTGTAGTCACTAGCATGCATCATGGTGCGGGTTGTATCAGGAGTATTCTGTGGGAATGCAGGTGTCTTGGCATAAATACATGATTGCTTTCCTTTATGCTGAAAGGGAAATTCATCCCCTCCCAGCATGTGTGATGCTGTCAGTGGTACCTATGGGAGATGTGGCCTGGATCCCACTGGTGCCATCAGTCCCTCATGTCTTTCCCTTTCTTGCACCAACTCATCACTGTCTGGGGCAGCTGCAGCTCGGTGGAGGTTTTGAGGCAGCTCTGGAAGGCGGTGTCCCAGCCACGGGGTAGCAGCAGAGGAAATGTCATCTCCCCACAGATCCTGCACCCATTCTTGTCACAGCAGCAAGGCTCAACCCTTTGCCCATTGAGAAGGAGTAAAGGCATCCAACGTGAGCACTTCACTGAACTCGAGAGGAATTTTTACAGACCTACACCTTGTACATGCTCCTTCAGGCCTGTGCAAGTACAAGTGTGAATGTGCTACAGCAAATGCACTGTGAATGTTGCTCTCTGAGATCCTGAAGTGCTTTAGATTGGTAAGCTAGACCTTTAAGTGACACTGAGATAAGATAACACTACTGCTGTGCTCATAGTAAATACTATAAATTTTTTTATTAAGTTATTTAAGTTAGACTATCAATTCAGTGCTGCTAGGTTTAAGTGAAGTCTTTAGGCCTTTAGGCCTAAACCCTTGGTAAAGTCTGGAGCTAAGTTTGGCAAGGGCATGCCAAACTCTGAACCTTGTTGGTCTTCCTCATTCCTTCTTACCCTTACTCTTCCCCACCTTATCCCTTTTCTATCCCCAGCCTCTGCATAGATCATTTTAGGTTAATTTTGGGTTTGATTGAGTGCTCTTAGATTTTAGTTTGATTTTTCTGGGCATGCCTTAGCTGTCTAGCAAGCAGTAGAGTGAGCCTTGGCAATGAACCCTGTCATGCTGTCACTACTATATTAAAACTGCTTTTGCCAACGCCTTTGCTGGTGATTCTTCAAGTGACCTAAATCACTCATTCACAACATTGCCAGTCCAATTTTATGGCGGACATGATATTTCCCTTGTCTAAGGACTTGGAATTGACGAACTTGTCATTGGTAGCTCCTAGCCTGGCAGATTTCTTCTGCCAGTTTTTGTTTCCTCTGTATTCACAACCACTTTTCTTTCTATTGCCATGCACTTTCTCACTGAAAGAAAGAAGACCAATATACTTTACATGGCAGAGCTAGACAGTCAGCTAAGGGTATAGGGAGTTTTCACTTTCTGTAGGTTTTATCAGTATTTTCATGAATGCTTCCAGAAATGGACTTGCAGCAGAAAACATTAAAGGAAAAAAAGGAAAAGAAAGCCACCAAACAATAACCTTCATAAAAAAAAAAAAAAAAATCCTTAACATGGGAGAGGGATTGCTGACTTGCTAAAAATTGGCTGTGACAAATAAGCAATGGAAAGTGTGTGGTGAGGAAGAGTTGCTTTGTACCCCAAAGGCTCTGTTTTACAGAAGCCACTCAGGAGATACTCTGGCAGCAGTGAGCTGTGCGAAGGGGCTACATAGAGTGGGCAGTCTCTACTGGAGCTTCAAGAAACAGGTTTTTCTTACATCATCCTTGTTACTTGTGGATTTTCCTGTCGGCAAATAATGGCTCAGAGAGCAAAGAAGTCAATTATAGGGTTCAAGCAAACTGCAAGAGAGGATCCAAAAAGGAAAGAGAACTTTCTTGGGCCCTATAGAAGCACTACAGTCAGCCATGCCAATGTAGCTGATCCTGTCTAATTCTCTAGAGTTTGGATTTAGGTCAGCAAGAACTGGGTATGCTGTAAGGTGACTGCTAATATTTTATTTTCACTTTTCATTTTCATAGTGTGGATGTCTACATTTAGAGAAATGAAGGCTGTGACATGGTTAGTACAAGCTCCAAAAGGACTTCTCAATGTAATGCCATAAAATTTAGTGGTGTCCTTGATTGAGGTTTTTTTCAGTGAAAAGAAAGCAACTGCAGTTGTAGAATAAATTCATCAAAATCTGCTTACTGTGTTTTCTACTTTCATCATGTTTACCCTTAAGGTGATTATTACTGCTTGCTTAGAAATCTTTGTGCAGGGGAGAATAGCAAGGAAATTGCAGGTCATAAGTTAACAAGATAAAGGCAGTCAAGTATGGAAAATATCCATAGCGTCTTCTAAAGCAGTTCTGAATTCATCAGCTGTATTCATGTTCATACATTATCAGCTCTCCCTCATCTCACTACTGAAAAAAATTCAAAAGATGTGGCTGGCCCTTGGAGAGATCCCTTTAAAAAATAATTCTATTTTTAACAAAACCATGTCTTTGGAATTTTCATCCTCTTAGGAGAACCTTAATCTATTCCATAAATATCACTTATCAAAAGAACTTTAGCTTTTATAGCATTTCAAACAGATTGTGAGGAAATAAGAAGGAAGCCTGTTGTAAACAAATCCTCATAGTTGATGTTTAAAAAGACCATTTTAGAATTTATCCCTGAAAGCTACATATTTGTAAGATTATCTTTCATTTCCCTTTATTCCACAAAATACATGGCAATTTACAAAGGTTTTTTTAATTTTTATTTCTCTTTGAATGTTTTCACTAAAACAGGGCAGAAAGTACGAACAAAATTATTCTGAAATTTATCACTCAGATTCATGCTGGAATTTGAGGACTTGAATAAAATAAAGTCATATTTTTACATGCTCCGTTTTTTTTGAAATTAAGATGAAATTGCAGTCTCCAGAAGTTACTGCTGGTGTAAATAACTAATAGATTAAAAGGGGCTTCTGTTCAATAAAATAAAGATATTACCTTTCCTTTTATTATAGATACCAGGGTGTGATTTAGGTGTGTGTATGCTGTTGCCCACCTGTCTGCCTTTTTCCTTTCTGACTTTGGCAGGTCATCTAGTTTCTTTTATTTTTATTAAGACTGTACTAGATTAAGCTCTCTGCGGTTTGTAGAGAATACAGTCTTAAGCTGTGCCAGGAGAGGTTTAAGTTGGATATTAGGAAGAATTTCTTCACAAAAGGGGTGATTGGGCTTTGGAATGGGCTACCCAGGGAGGTGGGGGAGTGACCATTCCTGAAGGTGCTTAAGGAAAGACTGGACATGGCCCTCAGTGCCACGGTCTAGGTGACAAGGTGGTATTGGGTCACAGGTCGGACTTGATGCTCTTAAAGGCTTTTTCTGACCTAACTGATTCTGTGATTGTGTAATGTACTGTCATGTTTTAACACTTAAATCTGAGTCAAAGTTAGCTACATAAATGTTGACTCTGGAGGTCTAGAAGTAATTTCAGAAATAGCATTCTTTTTACGCCAGTGACAAATATAGGCTTTGCCTTTTTGCCTCTGCACTTTTTAGGGTTGATAGAATGGATCATTTGAATACCGAGATCAGATGTTACTCTCTACAGATTTTCAAATGATATTTCATGACTTTGGTACTCATTTAACCTATAAGAAAAAATTGGAGGTTGGGATTTTTCCTTTTGTTTTCTTTCTCTTAGGGAATTTTGCCCCATTTGGCACTAAGAGACAAAAATGATTGGTACTTTAGAGAGACAAAAGAATTAACCAAGCTCCACGGGAAGGGTGCAGCTGGCTACTCTCAAATCTGGGGGGGTTCCCTTGGAAGGGCAGAGATACCCCAAGATTTGGGCTGGGGGAAGGGGCTGGGTGCAGCTCCTAGATGGCTCTCTCTTGCTTGGCATCAGAGGAGCACAGTTGAGCTGTTGTTTACTGTGGGGGAATTCACTGCCACTGCTGGAGCCCAGCCCTGTACTGTTCCTTCCTTACTGTGGGTGAGCCTTTGCTCATAAGAGCAGCTGTTGAACTGGGACCTCATTAACACCTGGTTTGATCGGGAAGGACCCTCATCATCCACTTGGGTGCCTCAGGGGAAATCCCCGAACCCTGACCCCTTCCCCCCTCATGGAGGGCTGCTCCCCGGCTGCATGTGGCGGCTGCTACTGAGAAGCCCAGCTGCCACTGCCCGGCCCCTGCTGCTTTCTGCCGCTGCCCTGGGCTTTTTTGCTACACTCTAACCCTGCACCCCATGTCCACCCAACTCCCACGCTCCCTGCCAAGGCTGTTACATTTTGTTTGCCACTCCAGGGGTGCACCCGCCTTTGCCGACCCAGCCACTGCTTGGAGGCCCCTGCTGCAGCCCATCCCACCATTCAGCCCTCCCACCATTGCCACGTGAAGGAGACACGGCTGAACTCACACCACAGCGCCCCCTGCAGCCATGGGGGAATGACAGCACCTGCCCAGCTGGGTGCTAACAGCGCCCCTGCTGGCTGTGACCATAGCTGCACCAAAGGGGAAGGGCCTGGCAGCCCAGAGAAGGCTGCTGCTGGGTTTCTGCCTTGTTAGTTGTTGCTTGTTTGCCTTGCTACACGTACTCGTAAAGAGCTGTTATTCCTTTTCCCATATCTTTGCCTGAAAGACCCTTAATTTCAAAGCTATAATAATTCGAAGTGGCATCATATTCTCCATTCCAAGGGAGGTTCCCACCTTCCTTGGCAGGCACCTGTCTTTCAAACCAAGACAAAACTGTTGACATTTCTGTTACCAACACCAACTTTAGCTCTATCATCTCAGTAAGTTCTAATTTTCCAACACTGAACAATCACGGACAAGTATGTTTTTATTCAGGATGATCACTTTAGATGATGCAAATAATGATCAAAATCAGTTAAGATCATTTTAAACTCTGGAATAAAACTGAACTGTCTGTTGTAGTAAGTTGCAACATATTTTACCAGCTGTAGCTAAACAGAAAATAAAATCACCATATTATTTGGAAAAGGTCAAACTAATACAGTTTCCTTTTTGTTGTTTCAAGAAAGAAATTTTTGAGATGACATTTTACATTCTTTAACATACAGTTTAGCTATTGGGACCAAACACCTTCTGCTTTCTAAGATGTTTTCAATTTGCATTGTTATTCCACTCAGTGTGGCCATAGATCTCTTTGTCAGTCTGCAAGTTATCAGTTACTTCAGTAAAAATGTTTGATCTCACAAGCCTCTGAACATTAGAACAGCCGCCACAGAACATGCCACCCTTGAGGAGAGATTTTATCCTCTCTTGTCTTGCTGAGTTGCAAGGGAAGCAGAACACTTCCTCAGCATTTGTTCACAGTGCTGCCTTGATACAGACAGCACAAATCAAGCAGAAGACACCTTCCCTCCCCCCAGCATCACGAGATACTAAAGCTTTTGCTGAAGATGATTTTTGTGTATGCATATAGAGTCACAGTCTTTGACAGTGAATCTTGATTTGCATCAGTAAAAATGTGCACAAAATTCTTCTGTAAGGAATTGTCTTATTTGCTAGGTAAGCTGTGGAAATAGAACAAGACTTTTAATTTACTGTTAGATTCTATCAGTTGGCATTATCTCATGCAAATAACTACTTGGCCTCTGTGACTTAAGGCCTTCTGATAGTGGAATGTTCCAGGATGAGCATCTTTACTTGTTTTCCTTTCATTCTCTTTCAGTATTAATCTCCATTTAGTATTTTTCTTCTTTTACAATTTTCTCTGTGAAGTTTAATTAATTCAGCTTTTGGCTATATATAAAAATGTTATTAACACAAGGGACTACTTTCATAATTCCCAGATAAGACTGCTATTGCGAAGGCAGATCCTTCTCTGAGTGGGATCAATCTAGTTTCATCTTTGGATATGTCCCACTTGGATTTTCTGATTCTAAAGATAGTGGGAAAAATAGTGAAAAAGCGTGTAGATGAGTGATTGCTTGGCTCTTGTGGAAGAAACCCACTAAATAGTGGTAATCGTTTTGTTTTCAGTTTCTGTGTTCTGTAATAGATTAGATGCAAGAACAGAGTAAGATTATCTAAAAATTCTCTGTACTCCTTACTTTTCTTCCTGATTATAAAATAGAAATCGAAGTAGTCTTATTGGGACTTATAATTTTAGTGATTATAAATAATCCCTGAAAATGATCTGACATGTAGTATCTAGTGCCTTGTGGCAAAATTTAAATAAACCTAACATACATGCAGGGCTGCATGATTCATCTTAGGAGATATATAAGCAAGGTTTGAAACTTGACACAGAGCCTGTTTTGTTGCTTTCAGGGAAATGATAGTGGGCAATTACATTCACAAGTTATTGCATTCCTCAACATATAAAAATGGAAAGCACATTTGAGCTTTTTGCATGCTAACCCTGACAATTCCTGTGCTTTTTTTCAATGCCTGTGACTTCTTATAAAAAATAGGCAGATGCTTATCAGTAGATGAGTCTTTCACATTTGTTTTTAACTCTTTAACTTCACTTAACCTAAACTAAGCTCTGAATTTTAGTTTGGAGCTGTCCATCACTCCCTTTTTATTTCATGTCTGACTTAATTTTTTGAACCTTATGAGAAAAACAGCCTGAATTGCTCCCTTTCTGAGTTTATTTACCAGGTATACCCAGGTATTTCAGGTAGCTCTGAAAGTATTTGCAGAAATTTAATGGAGTCAGTGATGTCATGCTGTTTATAGTATAGAAGGACATCATCTTCAAACACCCCTTTGGAAAATTCAGACCTCCAGCTGGAGGAAGAACTTGCACAGAATTTAAAAAAAAAAAACTTTATTTTTTAAATCCAGATCAAAGGCTAGCTGCGGTTTTGATTGGCTGTGTGCCCTTCAAAGCCATAAATCACAGTTGGGATACCTGGGTATTGCAATAAAAATCAGTGGACTTCTTAGATCTGAACATGGAAAGAGGTAGTCTGCAACTCAGGGTTAATTCAAAATCATGAAGATAGTTTAATGCCAATGAAATTAGAACTTTGATGAAGAACAAGGACTATTTAAGTTAAGCTATGAAAAGCAAAAACATTTCAGCACTGCCTGTAAATTTCTTGGGTTTGGTAGTTGTGAGCCAGTTTCCCTACATTTGTATTATAATTATATTTAAGTGGGAAAGAGTGAGGAATGCAAAAACTACGAATGAAAATTTTCAATTTGCCTATTTTTTTTCCATGTAGCTGTTATTTGGTAGTGGTCAGAACAATGTGAATGGAACATTAGCACTAAATTTACTAGATTCCCACTGTGAATGGAACTATCACTAAAACTAGAGAGAGGAATTGAAAAACAGGATAACATGATGAGGCCTATAAGGTCTCTAAAGCCTAACTCTATCAGGTGTATGGGAAGATGGAACCAGAGGATGTACTATCCCTTCCAGAGTTGAATAAGAGAGAGGGTACAGACAGACCCTTCCCCTCTAGCAGACAGCAGCATCTTTTTCCCCCAGTTTCACAGCTCCCTTGTTGCTACAGTCAACTGCTGCTGCCTTTCTACAATTACCAAGGTTAGCTGAAGAGGAATTAGTCAACATATGCCACAAAAACCACACACCCTTTCCCATACCTGAAAAAGAATGTAGGTAGAGCTCACTATGGCACAAAATTTACAAAAGAAACAAAACCAAAAAAAAACCTTAAAAATTTGGAATCACTGCAGTTACACAAAACTTAAAAAACTCTTCATTTGTATCATAGGCATCTTTCATAAAGTGTTGCCATTGTAGTAACACTTTCACATGCTTCACTTGCTGAAGCAGTAATCCAGTACTTTAAACTACAAAGAAAATTTCTTATATTGATCTTCTACTTCTCGAAAGGTCACCTTTAGTCCCAAAACAGGCTTTAGCTTAAAAAAATCACCAGGGAGGAAATGCCTTTGCATGCTTTCTAAAACACTTAATTCTGAACACAAAAGGCTCAAGTGTTTGCAGGCATTCAGTTCTTGTCTGTAATACATAAATAGCTTAAGAATACATGCATTTTAAATTAATTACAAAAAGGTGTTAAAATCAGTGTTAAATCTCTCTTCGGATTTTGTCTTCAAGGTTTAGCATGCCCAAATGATTTGGCTTGAAAATGCATCTTGTCTGTTCAGCTACAATAATTATTTTAACAGTAGCAGCCTGTTATGTTGTTAGATTTTTAGCTTTCAAAATTAGGACAATTGCCTACGGCATTACTGGGGGCTTCATGGATGTCTGTTTGGCTGCTATAGTTTTGAACGTGTGGTAGAAAGCAAGCTTCGAGAATACGTTCTGTGCAGCAGCATCTTGCTTGCTTTTCACGTGACCATGTAGAGGTCAAGACTGGAAAAATGCATACAACCTTGCTAAAGTGTGTGCAATGCTGCAGTCCTACTGCATTTTTGGAGCCAGCTTCTCATTTCTGGTTAACGGCTGTTAGCTCATTTAACGTTTCATTAGAAAAAAAACAAATAAAGTAAACCAACATCTGTTCTGTTTTCTTTTTCCTGTTACTAAAACCAGAGCATTACCTTAATAAGAAAACACTACTTACACTGATGCTCTAAAAATTATATCATCTTCCTCTTTCTAGAAACAGATTTTGTCAGGATCCGCTGCAGCAACTTTTAACCATGTTGGTGTAGGGATGTAGACTATCAAAAATATAATCAAAAAAGTCAATGATGCCTTGCTGTAAGGAATTCATGGTGGATAAAACCTGCTAATTCAGCTTTCCAGCTAACCTTCTGCTTTCCTGGTAGGCAATGTAATTAATACATACAATTCAGAGAGTCCTGAACCTGCAGCACAGCATAAAAAGACTCCTACAGAGCCAGCAAATTATGAGCAGGCTTTATCTGAGTGCTAAGTATCCACGGGGTTTTTATTTTAATGAATGCAACTCTTATAATAGTCTAGAAGAGACATGAAGCAGCAACTTCGATGTACCACGAGTACCTGGTGTTTGCTGCATTATTATATTTTCCCTCGTAAGCATTTTTGGTGTAATATGTGGCATTTTCAGACACATACTGTTTTGTAGTGTGGTCTTAGAAATTGCCCAGAGCAAACAGCCCAATTTATTTGCAAGGAAAAGTATACTGGGTATTAAATTAAAGTGTTGAAAGTAATTTTTGCACAAGTAAACAGGAAAATAAAATTAATTTGTTCATAGATCCTGTACATCTGCAATATGAGGTATTGTTGGGAATCAGAAACAGTTCAGGTACAGGGGAGTCCTAGATGAGTGCTGGAATAGGAAACAGGCCATACACAATATTCCACTGCTCCTCAGGTCTTCCTGTACCACCACAGGCAAACCCATGCAGACAACCTCCAACACTACCCAGCAACACTAGCGATGTACCTATGTCCATGTGCCTTGTTATCTGGTGCTATGAAATTAGACCATTACCCCCTTTGTCTTAGAAATTGCTACACCCTAAACAGAGTAGCACTCCTAAGTACATATTCTTGAAAACATGATCTGGACAGCTGTTTCAAGATTTGTAGCAGCTGTTTCACTTTAAAGCACATTCAAAATAAACAGCCACTTCACAGCATTTCATTGGGAAATTACAGTATTACTCACTTTGCAGGACAAGCTCCCAGTAAACAGCTTCAAATCTTCACAAAGACCAAGATATGCTTGAGAATCCACACCCCTTTCTCCTTTTTTCTATCATTCACTTTGATCAGAGCTATTTTTATTCCCTGAATCCTTTTCCCCAAATGGAATCTTGCAATCCTTGCTGTAGGCTCAATAATGCAGTCTGTGCTTTCTGATGTAATGAATAGTCCCCTAAGGCTGTCAGCAACCTTTTTCTATCCTGTACTAACACAGTATCAGCAAGAAATTAATGAACAATCGTTGATTTTTGGCATTGTGAGTTACAATTCATAATGACAAGGTAAAGAACTAATGGTGGAAAAAAATACCTAAACACCTGAACTATTTGTGGTTAGTACCTCACAAAGACTTAAGCATCCAAGACCAGGATTTCACCTACATTTCTTGTTACCTAAAGTAGTCACATACACCTAAGAAAAGGTACTTCATAAAAAACCAAACAAACAATGCATTTACAGGAGTAAAAAGAGGAGAAAAATGAATATGAAAGAGAAGAAGATACAAGGAACAGAGTACAGATGTTTGATGTTTAATTGCTAGGTGTAATACCAATCTGAGGTATCTAATATTGGTATATCTAATTTCGGAAAGTACTGGCTACTTATCTTGGAGTTATTCTATGATTAATTCGATGAACTAGTTTTTATTCTCTGAAATGTTGTATTGTATATTCTGCTCTGATTAACCTGAAATAATTTAGGGATATTTTGTGTGATAACTGATGTAGAAATACTTAGCAAAGTGAAGTTACCTTAGTTGAAATAATCCAGAGCAGTCATACTATCCCAGAGTGCCATGATACTTCTACCACCCACTGACTCCTATTAGTTAGTATGGAGAGGAGGAGGAAGTAAAATAAAATGCATATATGGGTGTTTTGAAAGCTTCTCTTGAGAGTTTGGGTTTTTTAAAATTAAATTCTTCCACTTTTATTCCCAATGACATTTGTATCTTCCAGTTTACTGTTCTGCACACGTTCCTACATATTTTTGCAGTGTCAGGCAGTAGTCCCCTAACCTGCTAGAGCTGATCTTGAAAAACTGAGGCCTTTCAACCAGCCAACTTCATTTTGCTGTAATTCCCTATAGTCCATGTCCTGTACATATGCAAAAAAACCCCAAACTAACCAAAACCAAAGAAAAATAAATAAGACTCAAACACATAAACACCAAAGCAAACAAAGAGAACTAAGAAAAAATAAACAAACCCAACAACCAACCCCAAACCACCAGGTTAAGATTTTTATTTTCTTTTCCTCTATCTTTCAGATATTTAATGCAAAATAGAATGATATCTAAGTTCTTTACCATTCACTTCCCTGCCCAAATTTAGGAATGTGATTAGTTATTCTCACTGTGGGTCTTTAGAAGAACATGCTTTTTTTACTGTATATCATGCATGTGATATGCATGCATCCTTTCCACACAATTTATTTTTGCAAATATAGCAAAGGTTTCACACATACAAAGGAAACACAGTTGTCTTTAACTGCTGCTTAGGCAGTAAGAACGAGAAGAAATATGTCCAAATGCGGTCAACAGCTGCAACAAAAATGGTCCCAGTTTTCATTGTTAGCATCAGTCAATTTGTGTTTCCTTAAGAGATCCATATACATTTTCTCAAACCTTTGTGAAATGTATTAATGTCCAGAAGTTATGCCCTTGGCTTGAGTCACACTCTGAAAGAAAGTATTATGCCTTTTCTTTCTTTTGGCTAGCTGGGTACTTTCTCCACTCCATTTTCTTCATCCACCACTTTTCATTTATGTTTATAATTCATAATAATCATGTGCTGATATTTTATTTATATATATCCTATGTGTCTTACTTGCATCTACTCTACTGCCTTTTTACATTCCTCACCAGGACTGAGCATGCCTTTGTGAGAGCAGAGGTCCACTTCCTGCAGATCAATATCCACAGATTACATTTTTAACAACATTTTGCTGAAATTTGTTCTCCTGTTTTCCAAAATATTAATCATGGCTAAATGCAAAATTCAAAAATTGCAACAACAACAACATTAACCAGGAAGGAAAGTTGCTAGTATCCAGAGACTTAGTAGGTGGTATAGAAACACACCTAACAACTATAGAAGGAACTCAGTGTACCTAAACTCCTAAATTATATCACAGCTAGCAAGCTGAGCAGTTCTGAGCATATTTCTGGACTCCGAATTTGGGCAGTGATCTTGTTATGGTGGTAAATTATTGAAGTGACACTTGTGCCCTCGGAAATTCTCATGCCAGGTGGCTCAAGAATTAGCAGTGGGAAAGGGACATGTGATTTGTATGCTGGTATTAGCTAGGAGCAAGATTAGTCTTTGAGAAGAGAATCAAAGCGTAAGCAGAAGCCGGTGCACTTCCTGATTTAGATACAGAATAGGCTGCAGTGGGAGACAGCAAGTGAACAATGCTGCAGACTTACCATCATGTGAATGTAGTTGCATTAATAAGTAAACCAAGAACCTTAAATCTCCTGTCCATACATTTCTAGTGTTGCATACGTATCTACCTGGTACCTCATTATTTTTTAAATGAAACAACTAATTATTTTCTAGGAAACACAAAGATATTTAATACCACCATGACTTAGCTAATTAATCCCTCCACACCTCTCAGGGAGCAAACAAATTAACCAGCAGTTTCCCCTGTTGAAACCTGCAATTTTTCCCTGTTTTTTGATCACTGTAATTACCAAAGGGATTAATGCTATTGGTGCTGTTATTTGGCTTCTTTAAAACACCCACATGTGGAGCAAAGGTCATTATAGCTAGATACTAGCTGTGTAGTTAACAAATTCATAGTAACTAGCTCAGAAAACACTTTCTTCATGGATCCAGGGAGGAGGTAAGGGGGAGTGGTGAGCAGTCACAGAGGTGAGATTTTCTTTCCACAAATTGGTATTGTATCTTTGCAGATGAGACCCTGCTCCCATTTGTTTGCATGTACACTTCTGGAATTTTTGCACAGACAGGTTTCCTACCCTAACACCAGTATAACTCCCTGTACATTGTTGTAGTGAAACAATGCCCAAAAATGCTGCTGTTGTCCCGTAGACTTCTAACTAGCAGCTGCAAACCAATGGTACTTGAGTAGATGTGATGTAGTGATAAGAAATAATTTTATAAATATATTTGCACAGCATCCTCTTATACAGGCTGAAGGCAGCAGAAGTGTGATGCTTCTGTAAATACCGACCAGATGGGATTCCTTTTCCTCTTCTTTCCCTTTTATGTTCCTGGATGCAATTTGTATGATTGTACTTTATGTCACATTATCTGTCACACTTCATTTTTTTCCTCCAATTTTCCTGAACCCATTATCTCAGACATTACTATTGTATCACAGTATTATGAAGATTTCATTGGGAGTAATAGCAAATCTGTGAAACCGGCAGCTTCGGAAGAGCAAAGCATGTTAGCTGTCCATATGACCTTGACTGTGCTGGCCCTACCTCACCATGCTGAGGGTCATATGGTCAGGCCATTGATTAAACAATGTTACAGATTTTACACCTCTCCAAATACTGCTAATATAATTCTGAATATTTGTAGAAATTTTTTTTAAAAGTACTCAGTAATCAGTAGGCTGAATTGCACACAGCAAACAGTCCAGCGAAGGCAATATCAAAAACCAAATATCTTTTTCTTCATCAGAAATTTAGGATAGATAGTTTTGGGCTTTTTTTCCCAGGAGCAGGTTTCTCTGAAAAACAGTTGAGGAAAGACTGTGATCTTCCTTATTGTTGAGAGAATCCTTATTTTCCTGTTTTGTTTAATACCATTGTTTGTAACAAAGCAATTCCTGAAGTTGTTTCAAGATGTTTCTGTGATGAGGAGATGACTGTATACACCTCTCTCTGAGGCAACCTTTTTAGTCTGACTTTTTGTATCGCTTTCTATGGATCTATGCTTCTGAGGAGGCATTTTTCTGGATAAGAGCTAGATGAAAGGTTCTACCATCTGCTTGTTACCCAGGACAAAGAAAGGAATAATTTTCCCCACAGGGACTTCAGGAGTTGCAACAGATGCTTCCATTTCCTCCCTGCATAAGTATGCAGAAGGTCTCTAAATAACCACTAGACTGCATGTTCTCATAGATGTGTGTGTCTGTGCCTGGGTCAAATCCAATCCACATCATTTTTATAGTAGTGTGACATCCTTATCTGAAGCACTGGAGATAATGGGGTGTGCAGGCTGACAATTTGTAGGCTGAAAAATAGTGATATTTACAAGCTGTGTTAAGACTTGGGTGGCCTCATTGTAACACTTGGAGCTGAAAATAATGATTATATGGGTCTGTCTTCAATCATAGGATATGGATTGGTCCTTAGTCTGAAAGCTGGCATTTCTAACATAATGTTATGTTACAGAGGACTGTATAAATAACATGTTGGTTCCTGATACATTTATATACAGATCAGGAAAGAAAGTGTAAATTACTATACCTTTGTAGGTGTGGCCAGATTGTTATGTTCTTTAAAAAAAAAAAAAAAAAAAAAAAAAAAAAGGAAAGGTATCTTTCAACACTTTTATTAGGCTAAAACCAGCCTGGATGATGCATGATGAATCAGAAATTATGCAAAGGGGCAACTGGATTTCAATCTTTCATGCAACCGTTGACAGCTGAGAGGACCTAGACACCAATTTTCCTCCTTAGTGGCTCAAGTTTTCTCCCACTGCTGGCCTGATGCCATGTTCCAGAGCTGTTCATTTTTCTGAAACTGTGGGTTTTTTTCAAGTTATAATACTTTTATGCTTACTTTAGTGTTCTGAATCCATTTTGTAAAGAATTTATGCATGTTTAATCATAATAAGAATTCCTTACAGGAGGCTTATTTATAAAAACATTAACCTTTATGGATATTGCATGCATTCAGCTAATTTAAAAATTAGGTCAATTATTTAAATGTCAAACTGCATCCTAGTTGACTGAGTCTTAAATTTTGAGTTAAATTATTAGATACCCATACTAGCTTTCTACTTGTACTGAATTTGTGCATGAACTGTACTAGAAGATAATCATTATAATTTATATAGAAATAGTAATTTTGCCTTTTTGTACCAGGCATAAGCAAAAGTTCTGATGAGCTAAATAAAGATGATTTGGATATATTTTCCTTTTTGCACAAACATTTATTCTGCATCATTCATAAATGAAAATGGGGCTCTTGTTGCATTCTGGTGATTGGGTTTTTTCCCTAATAGTCGTTAAAACAAAATTACTTTAGTAAAGATAGTAAATATTATACAATACACTATTCCATTATGTGTGGAGTGCTTTCTGAAAAAATTATAGTAGCTTCCAATGATGTAAAAATCCCTGGTATTGATAGATGATTTTCCCTTGACAGCTGAAGAACCCCCAGTACATTGCTCATAAAAATTTTTTTTCATAAATAAAATTCCTCAGTTATGTTTTGGAGTTCAAACCACTTCAACTTTTCTTCAAGTACCAGGAAAGTAGCCCTGCAATTTTCTACAGAACTCCATTCTACATTTCAGTCACGAAGTATCCTAGGAAAGGCTGAGTGAAAAATAATTCTGTTCTAATAGACTGTAGCAACAAGTATGTGAAGCTAAGAAATTTTAACAAGAGTTCAATTTTTTAGGTCCTTCTGCATCATCAATTTGATTATAGAAGTAAATGCAATTATTTACCCTTTCCCCCTCCACAGTATAAAGGTAAAGGAAATAAGTATATTATTTTGACCTCTTACTGTATTGCAATGATAACTAAAGATTTATAAATAACTAGACACGTAATTCCTGTCTGCTTTATAGTGAGATATAATAATATAATAATATCTTGCTGTAAGCAGCTAACTTGGATAACCTAAACCACTATCTTGAGAAGTCATTTAATATACAAGGACCTTGAATTAAGACCATGAAAACTATAGGCCTTAAAAAGAAAGACTGTCATTGTCCTCTCCCCTAGGTGCCTCTGCTATGTTAGCTTTATTCCTCCTAGCACTAAAATCACTAGAGAATAAGGAATGTAGAAACCATGTGCTACAATTTGTGGCATGGTTAGAAACAGAACTTCAATCTCCTAGGGATTAAAGCATCTCTCTCTTTTATTTACCATGTAGTTCTTTTTCTGAGACAGCACTGAGCTTCCCAATCCCAATACTTCCAAATGTTCAAAGCATCTGTCTTGGTGCTTGCTGCTCTAATGTTACCAAAACAAAAGTTATTTTTCTGGAACAACAGAGGAGCAGACATAAATCAAGCACAATATTTCCAAGTCCGGTTCCCTTTTTTCTTCAAAAATTCAGTAACTGGAAGGCTTACCCAGGGTGTGGTAGTCCTGTCGTCAGCTAACCCTTCAGTCTGAGGCACTTAAGCATTGCCTTCCTCTTGATGGATGAGTATGTGTATCAACAAGTTAGAGGTTGTTCTTATGTTCATACCCCTTCCACGTTGCATATAACTGCCAAATAGCCTGTAGTCAGAAAACAAAAATAGGAGTGAACATAATCTTGCCTAGTAATGAGAGTCTGACTCAAAAAAAATAAAAAAGTAGACCTAATTTTCAGCCTCTGCTCCTGTTATTTAAGCATCTTATCTAACGTCTCTTTCATTTGCATTCAAACAGCTGAGAACAGCTCTTGTTAATTTCTAAGCAGCAAGATCTATGAGATTTTCAAGTGACAGAAGTATGTTGTGCTTGAAAACAGCAGAATATAAACAGAGTATGTGGTAATGACAAGTAGATTGCACATGCCATTTAGTATTTCTGCAAACGCAACCTTGTTTGTGTCCTATTCCAACAAAATTATTTTATTGTGCATTATTGTAATTATTGTGTATTAATTATAAGATAATTTCTGTACCAGTTCAGTTTTTGGTACTTTAGCAAAGCTCTTCTTGTGCTTTCAAAAAATTTAGGGTGTGTGAGTGATTGTTAACAGATGTGATTTCAAATTATATAATTAAAGAAAACTACTTCTATTTCTGGTACACAAACATAAAATGCATCTTTTCTTGCTTTCTCCCTAAGCATGAATTTCAGAATGCACCTCTTTAAAAACATAACCATATTTTCTAGTAGGGCAGTCTTATATCCATCAAAGGATGAGGAAAAAAAGAAAATTATTAAAGTTTAACAGATCAGCATATTGCCGGGTGAAGGGAAGCTGATTGTCCTGTATTGACAAGCTGAGATAAAAGTCACATGACTAGATGGTTGTTTGGGTGGTTTTTTTCCAAGTGAAATTCATGTTTTTCACTCTGGTTTCTGTTACCTAAGTAATAAATTTCAGTGCGTTGGCTGTTTTCATGGTTTTGTGGTATGAAAGTTGGGCTGATGGCAAAGGGCTAAAAGAGGTTCAGTTCCTTACTCTGAGTTCTGAATGATCCCAGAAAAATTGCTAACTTTTACCCCAAAAGCAATATTTCTTTCTCATTCCCATTTACAGGAATAATGAATATACAGAAAATAAGAAACATACACCTTAGGTACGCATTTATTAATGCAAGGAC
Source organism: Acanthiza pusilla (assembly GCA_036630365.1). Classification (NCBI taxonomy): domain Eukaryota; kingdom Metazoa; phylum Chordata; class Aves; order Passeriformes; family Acanthizidae; genus Acanthiza; species Acanthiza pusilla. The sequence goes on from JAXCHO010000053.1 coordinate 10,287,702, forward strand.
TGTAGGGGTTGATGCAGTGTCAAGAGCAATTTTGCTGAGCAGTGTATGCATGAAGAGGTCACATAAGAAATGTGAATTCCTAGATTCAAAAATTTCTTAAACCTGGAGGGATTTGCTTTTGTGTTGCACTTGGGCTAACAATGTATCTTGTTTTGTTAACGGCTGCTTTACACTTTTCTTAGTATTGTTTTCTACAGTTGAAAATATCCTTGCTTATGGTTCTAAGGAGCACTTCCTCTTTTTAATTTAGCGGCAAATAGAATTAAATCTCTGTAAAGTCCAACTATTTAAGGCCCACTCAGAGGAACTCAGCCAATGGAGGGAGTTTATCTGACTTGGATATGAAACCTCAAGAAGTTGATGGTGTGCCGTACAAAGTGCTGACTAGTAAATATTGCATGTGATGGCAAAAAGGCTTTTCTCTTTTAAATAAGAGACTGTACCTTTTAGAAAGAAGTGGCTATATATTGCAAAGAAGGGCTTACTTTTCTATCTCCTGTGCCATAGTGTATAAGGTTTTAGTGATGTCTTCAGGGAGAGAGATAAATAGGTGAATGTACTTCTAAAAAGCTATGTTCAGCTCAGAGGCAATATTCAGCTAATTCAGCTTCTGTGTTAGAAATTTAGCACCACTAAAGGGTTTTGGCTTTATTACTGGCTGATTCTTTTTAAATGTTTTTCTGAGGGGGCAGGTTAGAAAGCCTGCACTTCTGTTCATGCTAACAAAAGAAAACAATGCTGCTTGGAAGTTTGTTTTCAGGATGCTGATGCACAGTACACCCCAAAAAACAGTTCCAGAGACAACAGCCTAACCTTGGGACAAAACCATTCCATCCTATGAGGTCTCAGGAAGCCATTGCTTCCTCTGCATAAATAGAAGCAACTATAAAAATGGAGTGTCATCTGACCAGTTTCTCACATAGAAACTGACACTTTAGTTGCAACCCTTTACTCAATGCCACTTCCACCTCCATCTCTCAGAGTCATCCTGATATTCTTCAGGATGTTCTGCTTCAGCTGCCTTTGGTAGAGAATACTATTCTTCCTTTCACCTCCTTCAATTGTGAACTAACTGGATTTTAGGACAAATACCTAGAATCTGTTAAGTTTCTAAGCAAATCTCATCATGGACAGACAGAAAAACAGAGCTACAAAGGAGGATGCTAAGTCTGCAGGTTAGGGGCCAGCATGCCATATACGTTGAGAGGTGAAAGTGGCTGAAATGCAAAAAATGAAGTTGAAATGGGCTATAGCTGTACATCACACCTAGTTTTGCTTTACAAAGTTCCTTTCAGAGTAACAGTGGAAGTTAAAGATTCAAGATAAGAATTAGTCCCTTCTTTTTTCTAAAAAAGTGTGTTCTGAAAGTGAGAAATATCAAACTCTATTTCTGAGGGATATATTTTGTTTAAACATCTTGCTTGTGGACGCATAGCAAACACGCAACCTCCTGAACAAAAATTTCACTTTGATACTGTAGATACTTCAACCTATGCTGATCAGTTTCTATTAAATGCTTGCTTCCTAACATATACTTTAACATATTTTCAGTAAATTTAACATGGTCTTTTACAGCAACCCTAGAAAAACCTAAAAAACCCGTAAAAATAGAGCACTTAATGTCTCCAGGATCTAAAGCACTTTTTACTGTAAAATTTTAAATGTTTATAAATTTTCATTAAATTCTGTTTATTCAATTATATTAGAATTTAATTAAAATTTAATTTTTAAAATGCAGAACACTTGTGGCGGCTTTTATGATTTTAATTGCACTTCATTTTTAATGGATGTGTTTACTGCTTCTTAAACAGAAAGATCATCTTCTCCCATGGATGCACAAATGACTGGTGAACTGCATATAGGTACATCTGACATAAAAATAATATAAGGCTAAATAATTGCATTTCAATACTAGCTTAGTTGAAAAAAAAATAAAGAAAGAAAAGAAAATAAAGAGGCATACTTGATTGCAGAATGTGTGTTTTGCTACAGGAATTATGACTGTAACAGACTGGTGTATATTTTTAAAGAACTTAACAGGTTTGGGCAGCACAGTGGTGAAAGACTTCATGGCTCTGGAATCACCATGGCTGAGTAACCTTGAGATCCATCCTGGATAGGAGTATGGTTAGCTAGTTTATGCTGAGGTCAGTGCATCACGACATCTCTGCTACTCTTTGCCCACAGCACGTATGTTAAATAACCGCGGTGTTCTCCTTATACTTTCAGAGTTTGGATGTAACTTAGGCTTGTGTTTGAGAAGTCCTTCCTAACATGAAATGATGTGGACATCTTCTTTTGGAAAAACTTTAAACATAAAATTCTGTATGTAACTTTTCCCACTTAAGTCAGTGCCTTCCTCCATGCAACATTCACACTTGCTATGACAAACTTTTTTTTCTAATTCTCATGGAATCTGTCATCCACTCCTATTTCTTTCCATAAGCTTTCTGCTATAGAATCCATGGCTTCTTTCAGTATTCCCTGTGAAAGGATATTCATTCCAATGGGTGTTAGAAGAACTGAGTCTGCAGGCAGAAGAATATTGCAGCTCAGTCTAAGAAGCTTCAGTAGATTTATCTTTCAACCAATTTCTGCCGATCTGTAAAGGCTTTGTGAAAGAATAATGCTTCAATGTTATCATAATAGTACTTAAGAAGGTGGAAAAATCTCAACAATGTAAAGCAGTGTCAAGTCAAATTTTATCAGAACACTTTAGCTGACAGATACTTTTTTGCAGACTTTTCCCTGTGAATTTGGAAATGTTTCTATTGGAATATTTCTATTCCAAATGAAATCAGGTTTTAATAGAAAGGTGACAAAAAGTAAACAGCATCATGAAGCAGAAAACCTGTCAATCCCCAGATAAGTCTGGAAAGCACTAAGGAGCAAAAGTTTCTGTTGCCATCTCCTACCACAATATGCACTTACTAAAGGATAAAGTCCTTAATAAATAGAGACATTATTCAAAGAGTTGTTAGACGTGGCAGAAGAGTTTCCATCTACCCAATGCTCAAGATGGCAAGCCATTAGTTCAGATACAGATGTCCAGACTCTCTTCCACATTTTTCTGACTTATAAAATGGGTCTCAAAATAATGGAACCTTGCTCTTAGAGATCATATAGGAATTGACAGGGTGCTGGGAAAGGCTGCATCATACTACAGCATATGCGGTGTCATATCAGTAGATATTTCTTTTGTGCAATTTGCTGAATTATTGGTAATTATGGGTTGAAGTACACTTCAATTCTTTTGAGACAGAGATACATATACAGGAGTCTGATTTAGCATTACAAGTCAAAGGGTTTAATGGAATGCAGTAGAAATTAGGGAATGGAAGGCGAAGGCTGAAGGTGCATTTACTTCCTTCACAGTTTTATGTGGCTTTTTCAAAGTGAAATGACTTAATTTAATGAATTGAAATCCATTTTTAATTTTAATTTTATTCCATTAATTTAACTGATTTGCTTATTTCACTTAAGGAAATGCGGTGATGAGAAATAAAAAGAATTAAGAAAACATGTGGTGTCTGCAGGGTTTTTATTTTCTTCTACTTTACCATGTATACGGTATTTCAAGAGTAGCAAGCATTCAATTTCTCTTGATAGTCTGGGCTTCTTCTGCAAAAACTAATGAGATGTTTGCCAAGTGTTTGATGTCAAGTGAGCCAGCCAGAACAAATCACTTCATCAGTAGTAAGCTATTTATAGTGTTCATGCATGTGTCATCTCTGTTTGCTTTGCTTCCTGTCCTGCTGGAAATCTAATTCAGTTGTAACTACCACAGTAGTTTGCAGTGTGTGATGTTCCCTTTTTTTCTCCTTCATTTCGTGTCTTTAATATGTGGGGACAGCTCGGGTGTGGGCTGCCCATTCTTTTGGACATAGTTTGGGTTCAGAGATGAACAGGAGGAACAGCGACCATGATATTGACAGAAGTGTCCAGTCTTTCCCTTAAAACTCCTTCTGCTGTCAAAACTGAGGTATGCAGTTTGAGAAGTTGATGGGAAGGACACCAAAGGTGTTCACAATGAGTTATTCCTTATTGCACTGCTTCTTTGTATTGGCAGTGCGCCTCACTTCTTTCAGACACCCCCTTAGCTCATCTCTGCTGGTTACATATGCTATAATTTCCTTCTCCAGTTAACTCCTTTTTCTGTGTTGCATGCTACATCTTTTTTCTTTCATTTTTCACTTCCTTCATTTTCACATAGTCTATGAACACCATCTAGCAGCAGAGGCAAAGGTGAAGTCAAAGAAAGAGTGGCTCAGAGGGCTGCTTAGCTATATGGAAATGCACATGTTATTTATGCATTTCCCTTTAGTTCTGCATATCTTAACAACTGTTCATCAGTAGATACTATGCTGAAGGCCATTTTTGTGTAAAGGCAAAATTAAAATTGTACTTTATGCGGTCATTTTACATTCTTCTTTTGTGTTATTTTAATTAAATCCAACGATTGTCTAGCATTTCATGTTGAACTATTTGAGTAGCTTTACTTCATTCATCTCTCATGTAAGTAGATGTATTTAATGCAATGATTATGAAGGATTTAAATGTGATGTTTGTGAACATACAGTTAGAATTATCTTGAGTGCAAGTGCAATTAAGTTTGCATCATGTGCTGACTTTTTTTTTATGCAAGTATGTTTTGATGAACAGCTTTAAAAATATGGGCATAATATATGCCCCTGAGAACTGGGTTTCTGTAAACCATACATATTTTAATAAAATATTCCTGTTCTGAGAAAGTGTAATAGACAAAATCTGAAGGGAAGAGTGTGCATTCCAGTTCCAAATGAAAAGTGAAAACTCCTGTATTTCCATATTTATTTTGTATATGATTAATCATGCATGAGCAACTCAAAACTCCTAAATGGAAATTAGTCCATTTCCTCATCTCATGGTAACTTTTAATAGAGACAGGTCCTGTGTTTCTGATAGGAATTTAGAAAGGAGGACAAATGAGTTTAGTGAATGCTGCCAAGTGTTGAGCTGAGATGAGAATACAGTGATTATATAGCATGGCAGGAGCCGATGGTACATGGAAATGGCGGAGTACTGCTGTAGGTCATACATACCCACACACTTGGGGTTCTGCAAGTCGATGACCTGCCCTTCACTCCTAAAGTAGGTGATTGAGCATTTGGCTCCATTCAAGGGTAACTGTGAGACAATATATTCAGAACTCAGTGATTTGCTGGTTTTACTACTGTCTAAATTAAACAGGTTTTTACAAGAAAGAAAAGGATTGCTATTCTTTTTTCCTTTAAAGGGACACATGTCTTTTTGTGTACCTACACAAAACTTTCTGGGCCATTCTTTTATTTCTTTTAGGAAAACAGGTTCAATTTTGTTTCCGAAGTCTTTGTAATGATCTTTCCCATGGAAAAGAGAATTTAGAAAGTGCTCTTTTATGCTCGTTTGTCTAAAGTTTGAGTGAGTTTTGTCTCTGGTTTTGTTTTCTCTTACACAGAACACAAAATTTAAAGAAAGGTCAAAGCCGCAAATATGCCTTCATGCATACATTTTCACTAATCATTTAATCCTGAGGCACTAGAGGTTTAATCAGAACTGTATATGTCTGTGTGTCAGAGAAGGGAATTAAACAGGAGTGTTGGAACAGAGGCTTTCAGTAAAACACCCTGTCTCACTTTCTTCTTTTATCTGGCAATACTTATCCACAAGTTACAGAGCTGATGGGGGATGGTAGCAGATTTAAGGCCATACCAGACGTGAGATCTATACGTGGGAGTACTTAATCAGAAAAGGGGTGATCTTTTGAAACACCTCACTACCCTTTAAGTTCTGTTTCCAGTGTGAAAGCTGAAGTACCGTGAGAGGAAGATGACTCCTCCAGGGGACTATTTAGCAATAGGTTTCGTTCAATTTGTCTGACTCATGTCTGTCTAAGAGTACGTAATGCCAGCATCACAAATAGAAGTTGTGAGGTACATCATCTACTAAAAACTTTTGTTGTCACGATACCTGTTTTGTCTTATGATATTTGTCACTATTTGATCCTTTTAGTGGCTGTCTTAATGAGTCAGCAAACTCTCAGCAATTACAAAATTTTGATTTGCATTTAGTGGTTGCCTTATTACAACCATTAATTCAGTAAAAGTAGGAAAAACAAAATTTTTAAAAATCTGTAATTTAGGTGATGAGAATGAGCAAAGTGATGTACAGTTGAGGACTTTGAAAAGCTTGTATCTCAAATAGATCAGAACTGATGCCTGGCGGCAGGGAGGGAGTGGCACTTAGTGTGGTGTGGGTGTGGCCATGTTGTTATTCTATACCAGTCACCTCATCACTGGGGGGCCTGGTTTCGGAAGAAAAGCTGAGTATCCCACCAAAAGTGTACCATTTTGCCTCCCCCTCTCCAGCAGGAAAGTACTGACACCAGACCCCTCAAGAACTGTCCCCCACCACTGGTCCTTCTCCCATTTTCTGCAAAGCAGGGCTACTGAACATGTTGTTGAAAGGAAAGCAGCAGAAACAGGAATCCATGCTAGTGCTGAACTGGCAGCACTGGCGTGGAGCCTGCTGTGGGGACAGGAGTGGAGGGATGGGACTCCAGGCCAGCTAAGATGGTCAAGCCAAGTGGAAGGGAGCCCAGATGAGCCCAGATGAACCAAGCCAAAAAAGGAACTCACCAGAATGTTTGGCAGCAACACACGGGATTGCCCTCCAGTGCAGCAAAGAAGTAAAAATGGTGGTGCAGGCACCTGCATGGAACTGAGCTCAGCAGAGTGGCAGTGAGACCTGACTGGGATGACTTAGGTTTTGGGGAGCCTGTTTATCATTGTTTGTCATTGTTTCAGGCTGGGGGATGGGAAGCAGTAGATTTGGGAGCCCCCCCACCTTCTTGCCTTAGTTCGCAATGGCCACATGGGAATGGTCAGCATAATGCCTTTGTCTGGGGCAGCCACACAGCCGTGACCTACCATCTTGGCTTTGTGCTCCCAGTGGTAAACACCTTTTAGTGCATAAAGCACTTTATCTTTTTGTATATTTTTGCTATTAATACTACTGTTGTTATTGTGTATGTCTTCTTCCATTGCTTTATGCTTTCAGTAAATTGTTATCTCAACCCACAGTCTCTGCTTTTTGTCCTTCCCTTACCATAAGGGGTGGGTGAAGGGGAGTGGTTTATTTGGAGTTTATTTTCTGTCTGGCGTTAAAACCAGCATAATAGTAAAACTGGCTTTCATTAAAGACCAATACTTTGTGAAAAACTGGGAAAGAAAAGCCTACCTGACGTTATAGCAACACGATGTCATCCTTTAAGATTAAAAAATGGCAAAAGAATGTGTGATCTCTTCCTTCATGGAGCACGTAGAGAAGCAGTTTGAATTATGCACACATCAATATCTTGTAAAAGACAACATTTTTCTTTTTTATAAAAATGACAGCTTCATTATTTTTAAATATAGGAATGAGCAAAGTGCATACTGCGCAGCTGGCCTGATCATTTAATTCTGCTTCTTTAACCTCATGCAAAAATGAACTTGTGAGAATAGCCTCTTAGAAGGTAGAAATATCTCTGGAAAATAGTTTTGCCAGGAGTCAGATAATTTTTTCCCGAAGCACTACTGACATTTCTTAATATCTGAAAATAATGTCTGTGTTTCTTGTAAATATTAATATTTATACACATTTCATCATTGCTTACTGTGGTGGTTTGACCTTGGCTGAGTGCCAGGTGCCAAGTGCTCTACCACTCCCTTTTCCAGCAGGACAGGGGAGAGAGAAATAGGATGGAGAATGACCAGTAGGTTAAGATAAGGCAGTTTACTAAAACAAAAAACAAGAAAAGCAGAAGTTTGCACTTGCACAAGGAAAAGGAAAAGTCAATCTCTACTTCCCATCAGCAAGCAATTTTCAGACACTTCCTGGGAAGCAGGGCTTCAGCACACATAGCAGCTGCTCTGGAAGGAAAATGTTGTAGTTGAGACAGTCACAATACATAAAAAGTTCACCACAACTGCTTCTTCGTCAGAGAAAAGGAACCACCCTTTATTTTACAAGTCCTCTTTTTATACTATTTCTAACATTCATGTCACACATCCATTGGCTCCCTATTCACCACCCCACAATGTCATTTGTTACCTATAGTTAGAACAACATCTTGCAATAACACCACCTGTGAGTCTCTTATTATCGTTGTTTATGGATTCCTGCTTGTTTTGAGCTAGAGAGAAATAGTGCAAACTGGGACAAACAGGCCTCTCTCACAGCAAGGTAGTTCTCACTACATGCCTACACTTCCCACAGGAAAACATTGTAGAACACCAAATGCCCCGCCCCGTTCCTCCTCCTTCGCTTACCTTTCAAATCTGCGGTGGTGTCATACGGTGTGGAGTACCCCTCTGGTTCTTTGGGGTCAGCTTATCTTTTAAACCTGAGCTGATGTCATATGGTGTGGAGCATCCCTCTGGTTCATTGGGGTCAGCTGGCCTGGCTGTGTCCCCTCCCAGCCCTCGGTGCAGGGGTAGTGTCAGAGGGACAGAGCTGCTCAGCAGCACCAAAGCACTGATGAGTTCCCAGCATCCTGCTAGGGCCCAGTGCACAGCACTGTGAGGGCTGCTAAGGGGAATGAACCTTATCTCAGCACTTATCAAATGTGCTCAATAATAAGTTAGACACAGCAGCACAATACAGTAATGATGCAATAGGATAGTGGTACAATCTTACCAATTTAGTCTAATTTATTATAATTTAGCAATGTTGTTGTTGGCATTAAATATACTGTTTATTGGTAAAACAGACATACTTGGAAGAAATTATTGGGTTTTTTAAACATTTTGTGAATATTGGGGAGCATACTAGTTACTATGCATACATAAATATGTATAACTGTAAACTGAATTTCCATTTACTCATTCCGCTTCAGTGAAATGTTAACAGTATCATAGTTCATGATAGGAAGAAGAAAATTCTTACTTCACTCCCTCTTTTTCAACCTCTTATTGAAACTGAGGTTGTTTTATGGCATTTGGCAAAGCTTTCTTTTTTTCTCTCATGTTAATGAGTAGTAGAAGTTAATATTTATCGAGCCTCCATTTTTAGAGATTTTGTGCACCAGAAGCATGCTAGCTAAGCATTAGTTTTGCAAGCAATTAATTTGTATTAGCAGATACTAATGCTACAACCTAACAAGTACTGGAGGTCTGTTCTCTGCAATGGGACCAGATCTAGGTTCATTGACTTTGGAAAGACTCCCACTGACTGAGCATAAGCCATGTTCAAGCTGCTGCCGGTTGTACTTTCAAGATATGCCAAAATCTTACACCACTGACAAAATCTGTCAAACCACCGTCTTGTAAGAGACATCCAGACAGCTCAGATTTGAGTTATCCATGTGCTTTTATTGAAACACAGATTATGCAGAAAACCCTCTGTCTATCTGTGATTTCAGGAATCCTTGTTACTTTCCAACAAGGTACTCCAGGGTCCTTGAAAGCACTGATGGTATAGGTGATTTGTGTTTCAAACAATGGGCAGAAGAGAAGCTTCAGTCATTAATTTGCACTTAGTTTTGACCACAAGCTGTATAGGTGATCTCAAGCTTGAGTTCCAAAGGAGGAATCAAGGATGTTTGTGCTGACATTTACCTAAGTTAATTATACAGCAGAAGCTCTCAGAGCAGGGATAGGGCACATCTCCCATTTTCTCAAGAGCTCGCAGATTCAGCTGAGGTACACATATCTGTAAAAGCTGGCTATAATCTAAGAGGAAACCAAAAGCATTTTAATCGTTTTTTGTCAAACGTTTTAATTGTTTTTTTGTCAGGTTGTTTGGGGTTTTTTTCTATCTAGCAGTTTACTGTGGAGATGTTTAGAGAAGAGTCTTTTGAGATACTCTGGCATTCTTCTACTGGACCTGGCCAAATTACTGAACTTGGGATTCTTAAAAAATGTAAATTAATAGGAAATAAAAGTTAACCACACTTTTTCTGATCTTAGATATGACCAATTTTGAATCTGAATCATAGAGTAAGGAGATTTTCCCAAGACTGCCTATCCTTTAATACACATGAACTAAGATTTATTGAGCTGTACCTTTTAACAGTGCAGTAATCTTTTGATATTTCTATTTTCTTATTTGTTTTTCTTTCTCTCCTTCTCTAATAGAACAGTAGCTCATCATCTGGAGGTCTCTTATGTACTTTAAAAACCATCTTTAGAGTTTTCACTCCACTGTACAAATTATTCCTGCATAGATGTGACTCTAGTTGACTTCACTGACATCTCTTCAATTTAAAACTTGTGTGAAGAAGAACAGTCAGATCTTTTTTGTGTGCTAAAGAGAAATCTTCACTTCTTTTACATGGCAAAAGGTTCACGCTGCCTCTTTTTTTGATTCCCAAAGCCCTTTTCATAATCAGACTTTTATGAGATATTTTCTCGGCCACAGCTGCATTTCATTCAGGTGAAAAAAGAATAATGACGTCGATCTGTACAGAAAATACAATTAAGTAGAACTGAACTATCCTTTCAATAATGACCTTGCTGTATGATACTGCTGCCATGATTTCAATGAATTAGTCCTGCTTGAATTTGTAGCTGATATGTGACTTTATTTGACTTTATATTTTCTGACATGGCCTTTCCAGTCTTTATGTTTTGGTTTATCCTCATCATGTTTTTTGAACTTAACTGTTCAGGGGGACAGACTATCACTATTTAACTCAGAGAGTCTAAGTAGCTGAGTCAGCTCAAATAGAGTAATTGTGACTTGTTAGAAGTGTCAGGTGATGAGTGTATACACATTGTCACTTAATATAAGTGCTTGAGGAACAGTAATTTATTGAGGAACTGTAATTAAGAAATATAACTTAAAATCCACAAATAAAATTTTTTTGTACATACAGATGTAATTTCTGGGCTTCCTCTACAATGGCAAATGGACATAAAGTTGAAGAAAATATGCTGAAGTATACTAGTGGGTGGTGATTCATAACTAATTATCTCAGAACTGTTTGTTCTCAAATTATTCACTCTTGAAATGAAAACATGGTACAAGTGAATATTTCTTTTCTATTTCTTTTTCATCCTTGATGACAAACAGTTACATCTTAACCCTACTCCAAATGTAAGTAAAATAGGTATTCCAGGAACAGAAGTAATAGTTTTAATTTTCTCAGAGTCATAAAGAAATTGAAATAAAATGTAAATTTCTATACTATAAGGCTATATTGCTATATGTTATAGTTAAAATGCATTCAGCTTTTAATCAACTGTATCTAGTACCTCATAAGCAAATACTGCTTTAATTATAGTATTTCATTATTTTCATAAGGTGGTTTTATACCAATATACATTGCTACTAGCAGATAGTGAATATGTCTGTCTCATAATTACACGAGAAATTAAATTTTTTAAGAAAATTACAGTTGTCCTTATTAACCCTAGACAAAATTGTCAGTGATATACATTGACTCCTGTTAAAACTATCAGACTTAGAGTACGTTTTGTATAGTCATGAAGCATCAGTGCTGCTCAAATTAAAATGAATATTTGCATGAAAGAACCGCAAGTCCTGTACCTCAAAGCTAGCACTTCTATGAGGATGCCATATGCCAACACTCTCTGTTCTTTTTAGAGCAAACAACTAATCCCTAAGATTTATGTAATCTTTTAGTCTTGAAATACATGGAAGGGAAATATTCAGAAGCTTCAACTAGAATGATCCATTAGCTTGTGAAACTTCTTAGGAAGAAAAGATAGAAATTAATTATTCTAGGTGACTGTTTTATATAATTTTGCTTTAAAAAATTTGAATCTGCTCACGAGCAAATATTTTATTAGCTTTTAATTTTTTTTTCTTAGGCATTTATCTCATAATATAGAGTATTTAATAATTATTTTATAGACGAGTGTACAGATTTGCTACATATTGTGAGTTCACTCATATTTGTAAAAGATAAATACTTGTGATGTTTGAGAGAATGTATCACAGTGTTTGAGAGCAGAGGGATGCATAAAGAGAGAAAGTAATTTTTTTTAATTTAGGTAATTTTCATTGGTTTTATACATGATATTTTGTAAATTTCCATTCAATATGATACAATAATTCCTTTCTATTTATCGATATTTCTAGTTTACCTCTTCAACTTTGTTCTTTTCACATTTTGCCTCTATTTTTGTTTAGTTTTTTCTTGCAACCAAGGAAGAATATTTCTTTCCAAATTTGATATTAAATAATTAAATTGGAATTAATAGCATTCAGAAAAAACAATTATCTTTTCCTTGTTTTCTGAAATATAGTGCACCATGAACTTAAGTACTGCAGGGAAGCACAGGGAAATTTTTGACACTTAGGGTCAGTGAGGTAATGCCTGCTCCCCAAAAGGGAAGGGAAATAGTAGGGAAGAAGTGGGAAGAAAAAAGAAGAGACAGGTCAGTAACTGGTTTTAGGAGAAGGCCTTGCAGCAGAGCCCACCCAGCAATTTTCCTTCCAGTATGATGGGAAGCTGGGGTGGCGCCAGCCAGGTCATTGCCCCAAGAACTGAGATTCTTGCAATGACAGTTGGTGTCTCCCTGGAAAAGGACACCATGCACTCCCTATCCTGAGGAGAAGGCACTTTGTGCAAACTTTTAATTTCAGTGGTATGCACTAATTTCAGAATTATGCCATTTTCTTTGCTTCTTTGCAAAAGTTCATTAGGTAGAAGCTAAGCTTCAAAGCCCTTTATTTACCTGATATAACTGAACAGATCAGAAAAAATTTCAATTTGGCAAATAAAAATTATGCCAAAACATTTAGCCTTATGTTTCCATTTTATAATATGTATCTTTATAAAACTTAATCTAAAATACTCTTTTAGCAAATGGACACAGAACACTAATTCTGACCTGATAATCAAGTGAAACCATAAAAATTGAACTGATCTCATCAAGGTGGCACTAGTTTTAGTAGAAATCCAGAATATTTAAAAAAAATAATCATATTTCAGGCAATAATTTAGTCTGGCTAAAAAATAGTAAAAAAGTTCCTTCGTCTTTCATCAAAGGAGAAACTGTTTATCATTTCAAGATTTCCCAGATAGTCTCCACTTGGGCTGCTTAAAACGTATCAGAGTAACTATTACATAAAACATCTCTTTTTCACAACGTTAATACCACATATAAGCACAGAATAAGGCAGAAGTTACTTTAAAAAAAGAAAACAGTATGCTGTTTCACCTGTCATTTTCTCCTTCCACAATGGAGTGAAGGGGTTTTGATGAGAAATGTAGCCTAGTGCATAAGAACAGGATGTTACTCATTCCAGCTGAAATGAAGCCCTCTGACAGATTTCTAATGTATGCAAAAAAAAAGTGTTCTCATTCTTATCAAACATGAAGGCTACATTAAGCTTGGAAAAGGATATAAAATCAACAGCAAAAAAATTAAAACCTGAAAGTAAAGAATAAAATATGGGATAAAATAATATTAAGGGTTTTTTTCTGCTAATTTTAAGTATAGTTGAAGCATTTTGTTAATAGAATGTGCTTATTTTTCCACCTCTAATTTATTCATTCTTTATCACTTTCAGGACTTGTTTCTTTTTACGACAGCAATACATTCAATGTTCCTGACTGAGTGAGCATAGCAAGGGTAAAAAGTGGCATTTAGTTGCAGGTCAGGATTGTGATGTTTTCTCTAGATCGTGAAGTAGGGCAATGTTGTGCTACTGCACAATCTTAGCTGGAGCTACTTGCCTTTAGTCAGGTTCACAGTGGATGACATTTAATGACGCACTGTCAGGTTACATCACATTGTTGTCAAAATTAGAGCTTTTATGCTCCCTGCCTCAGGAAGAATATCTCCATGGCATTTCAGGAAAGTACGACAGAATGAGCAACAATGGGCAGAAAAGAACAGGGCAGGTTCTCAGCCACATTAAAAGAAGGAAATGCTCAAGAGCTGAGGCCATGCTACAGAGACAAAATATGATGACATTATGTGTCAAAGAAGATCTATTTCTGCTACCACAAGCATGGAGCTCATAAGCCTTAAGTTAACTTGAGTTCATGAAGTCTTCCTTTGTAAGAACACCTGGATAACTTCCACCATACAGTCAGAATAATTTTTCTGTTTCTTCTCATATGTTGCATAAATGTCCTGTTGAGAAAATAGGGTTCACTTCAGCCACAAATTGATGTTCACATTACAATCCTAAATTATTTAATAACACAGTACTATTAAATAGATAGGTTTAAGCAAATGGTAATGAATTGAAGGATTTTCCCTGAGAGCTTATCCCTTTTATTTGGTTTGGAATGACAGAATTATTTTAAAACTTGAAAGATTTTGTATATGAAAATTATTTCTTCAGTCTGAAGTCAGGTTTTTTGGTTGGTGTGACCTTGTCTTGAAGAACAAAAGAAGCTTGTCTGATTTTCCCCCACTGCAGATTAGAGTAATAATAAATTTACAGTCTTCATTTTCTTCTAGAAAGCCAGCTGTATCCTGGGCTTGTTGTATCCATCCAACGCAGTGTGGCCAGCTGGGAGAGGGAGGGGATTCTGCCCCTCTGCTGTGCCCTCATACCTGGATTACTGAACGTAGCTCTGGGCTCTTCAGAATAAGAAGGATTTACACCTATTCCAGTGAGTCCAGAGGAGGGCCACAGAGATGATCTGAGGAACCTCTCCTATGAGGAAAGGTTGCAAGACCTGGGTTTGTTCAGCCGGAGAAATGAAGTGTTCAGGAAGACATTACAGCAGCCCTCCAGTACCTGAAGGGGGCTGACAAGAAAGAGAGGGGCACCCCTGGAAGTGTTCGAGGCCAGGTCAGATGGGGCTTTGGGCAACCTGATCTATTGGCAGGGCAGCTTAAACTAGATGACCTTTTAAGGTCTCTCCCAGCTCTGAGTACTTTACTATTCTATACAATTCTGATATATTGCAAGCTTATATTCATGTCTTTGTTATTTCTTTGGTTTACTTAAATGGAGATTTACAGTGATTTTCTCACACTTTGATATGTTAATGGATTCCCGCATGGAATAAAAATATCTCTCTGCACTTCAGTGCACAGTCTCAGAAAAAAAAATAAATCTTTAAAATTAGTATGAATTTGTTTATTGGCAGGAGACTTCAATAATAATTTGGCAGAAAAATCTTTGATTATTGTATTTGGCCACACGCACTTCTTTCTTTTCTTTAGCCCATTCCTGCTCTAGTTTTGGCTGGTTTGGACAACTCATTTGTGGATTGCATGGTGCATATATCAAAGCTTGTCTTGTTGTTCACTGAATTGCTATGTTTCTCCTAACTTTGCTGCCCCAGTAAAATCAGTGCTTTCTTTCTGGAGTCATATCTCTAGTAAAAGGGGGTTTTTTGTGCATGTAGACAACTCTGCCTTAAAGTGAACATTGGTGCATAATTTTCATAGGGATCCTAAGATGAAGTCTAAATATTCAGATTCCTCTAAATGGAAGATAATATTAAATTTAGCTATTGGTTGGGGTTTTTTGGAGTCAGTATTTTATGACAACTGTAATTTCCAGAAAGTAGGTTAAGAATCCCTGGTCTCCTCAAATTCCTTCTTGGCTTTCAGGATTTTGGCTCCTGGGGCTACAATGTACTATCTAGAAGTCCTGAGTGGCCAGAATCCTTCTTGAAGAACCAGAGGACTCGAAATTCCTGGAACAGAGCTTCATTATCCTTACTAGGGTATTTCTATAGACTGGATTCTATGAAACATACACACGCGCAGAGCAGAATCTTCTACCAAATCGGATCAAAATTGCAAAATACTGAAATAAATCCCTTGCAAACTAGGAACATCATATTTCATCTAATTCTGTCTTGGAAGACTATTTTAATGGAAGGGTATTCCCCCTACTTGGTGAAATTCAGTTTCTTCTTTTCTAGTGACCTGTTACAAATTACAGTTAGGGAAAAATAATGTTCTTTTTAACAATGTTTAATATTGACCTTGTAAAACTTCTAACCCAATTATTCTAACAAAATGTGAAATGTATACGCCAGCAGCACAGACTAATTGTGCAAAATCAAGCCATGGAAACAATTTCGTAACTTAACTGAGGGTATGGGTTGTCCAAGTTTAAAATTATAAAGTATTAGGGCAAGATACCTCTTTTGGAGCCAGTATGGGAACACCAACATTATTTGAAAGGAAGGAAAACAACTTCATTGAATTTAATCTCGAAATTTTTTCTGGCTTTTTTTTTTTTCCCAGTCATTGGGCTGGGGTCCAAGTGCAATTCAACAAAGTAAAAAAAATTATTATAAGCTTTGTAAATTTTGTTCTCATCTATATAATATGTCTCGCTCTGAATTCTGTGCTGAAAATAGACCACCCATCAGTCAGGATGATAAAAATGCAACATGTACAGGATGTGAGATCACTCTCCTTATGAAATCTCCACATGATCCTATAAAAATAATGCACTTTTTGAGGCAACTGGAACAGTGCAAGATAGAGAGAATCAGAATAACTATTGATATGTTTTAATGAAGTGCAAGACAGAATATTTCTTCATAGTGTTTAAAAGAGAGGTTTTAAAATCCAAGCCCCAAATAAGCACATCCATGATTTACGGCCTAAATCCAGTTTGCATGAGCCAAACCAAGTAACTTGGAAGTGTACTTTTTCTGCCTAAACTGAAATAAGTACTTCTTGGTCATACATAGATGGTTGTATTAACCAGTATGGTCCTATTTGGCCCAGAGAGGGAATCCTCACTGCCCTGAAGATGTGTTTGAGAGCATTTTATTTCCTGGCTTGTTGGTGCACCAAACTATTGGGACACACTCAAAACACAGAGCTTAGCTGCTGTGTTAGAAGGAAATATCAGGGTATCTGAATTTTTATTACAAGCTCCACTTCATGATAAAGTTTCTACCCATAAATTGCGCATATTCCTAAACAACAAGACTGGAATAGTCAGCCTAGATTTTAGACAGAGCACACTGCGCATGACCAGCCAGACTGCCCTCTCTCGGTGTGTTAGTTGACAGCTGGAGAGCAGCAGCTATTTTTTATCTTCACCTTAGCCTTTCAGAATGGTCTCTGTCATCCTAACAACCAGGGAGAGGTACAGACTGTATGAATGGACTACGGGGGACTAAAAGTGTTAGGATCGTTATGCTCAAAGGCTCCTGCTGACAGCTGGAAGGTCAGTTACGAATGCTGTCAGGCATTTGACAGGAGCTGATCCTGAAACCAACGCCGTTTAATGTCTTTAGCAACTCACACGATGGCATGTAGTACCTTGGAAAGTTTGCAAATGAGAGTAAGCTGTATGGAGCAGTTGAAGAACTGAAGAGCAGTGCTGTTTAAAGGGACCAACCAAAGTCAAAGACTACTCAAGATTATTATCTGAAGAAAAGAGAAGACAGGAATCACAAAATTCAATAACACTTGCAGTCATGTCCATGTGATAAACAAACTCAATACACCAGTATGATGGCTGGAAAGGGACTTTGAAGAAAAAGTTTAGAGGGTCCTAGCAGACAAAAAATTGAAGATGGGCCAGCAGTATGTCCTTGCAGTAGTGAAAGGTAACTGAATACTGGGTTGCACTGAAAAGTTTAAGGAGGCAGGAGGTTTAAGGAAGTGGCCATTTGCCTTTATACAATATTCATAAACCATCAGCTGGACTATTATTCTGAGTTTCATGTCTCCCAGCTCAAACAAGATACTGACAAATTTCAAGATGTCCACCAAGATAACTGGGGAATTGGAGCACATTTATTAGGAGAGGCTGGGAGTACCGGCTTTGCAGAACATGGATAGTGATAGCCAGGCATGCCAGTAGACAGAAATATGCAGCAACAGGATGAAAGGTAGCAGGCTTAAGTTACAAGGGAAAACCAAAATATTTCTACTGTGCCCCTTCTAACCTAAGAGATGTGGAGATTTTACTGAAAAAGATTTTGACTAACATGATACACCTTTGCATTTTTTCCTTTCTGCAGGAGATGGGACTGGATCACTACCAGAAGTGCCTTCCAACCTATGCTTTCTGAGGTTTTGCACTGCGGCACCCTCAAACCACACTCCTGGTGCTACAGCCAGTGGCTGTCTGGACCAAGATTTTGATAATATCATCATTTCCCCACTTCATCAACCATCTCCATCTCACAGACTTTCATAGCTCAATGCAACTACCTCTTGCATGCTGCTGCCTACTTCAGTACTGCAATTGCAGCCAGCTGCTCCTACCAGCCAAGATCTGGTTCTCATATACAGACAGGACTATAAATTTTGTAATTTCATCCTTTATCAAGTTCTATACACAGCTGAAACCATTACCTTCTCAGCATATAATCCTTCCACTTAGAATGCTCATTTTTGAACAGACGCACAACTATGCGAACTTCCACACTTGAAAGCAAAAGGCCTTGAAAATGGAATTCATTATTTACATGTAAATTGTACCTTGAACTCCAGTTGCAATTATTTGCTCATCTCTCATAGCCTTGACTAATTTTTCTCACCTTCTTCCTTTCCTTGAGTGTCAACACTTACAAAAGAACAGGTTGTGAATTACTCAGGCAACTTGCACAGGGTTAATATGCTCTGAGGCCAAAGGTTAATTAAATCTGTAGATGTACCTCAGAAACACAACCCAAAGCATCTACCTCTGGGAGTCATCTTTTTTGGGAGATAAAATATTTGTGGTACCATAGTCCACCCAGAACTGGAGCATGGTTGTAATTTTGTTTTATTTTTTGTCTTTATCCTGGTGAAATCAAGTACAATGTGCAAACCACTAACACAGTAGCTACATCATGTCAATAAAAGTCCTCCCTTGTTTGTGTCAGCTGATCCTCTGCCCTTCATAACTGTGAGGAAGTGTAATGAGGTTTCTCTACCCTGATTACATTCAGTAAAAAGTGCTGTGAGAGAGATGCTGTAGTAGCATCGTATATACCTTTGGTACATATGCACTTGCTAGTTTTGCTAATAGATGCTTAATAAATTATGTCTTTATGAGTATGTCAAGATCTATTTTAGACTTTATTTTCTTTCCTCCAAATTTAATAAAAAGTCTGGCTTTTTCCCGGACAGCTAAATTCTCTGACTTGCATTCTAGACATTTAAATAAAATGATATAGAACATGAAAAAATAGAGATGGAGAAAAGATTTCACATGCACACACACACTATGCTATAACATTAGTTTTAATCTTAAAAACATTATGTTTCTACGGTGGTTTTTGATCTTCTTAGACTGAATTCTTCTTCTGTTGGTACCTCTAGCACAAATTTTATGGCCTTGTGGTGATTCAACTCTAAAAGTCTGCTGGCAATTTTTGTTACATGCTTCCAGATCCTACGTCAAAATCCTTACCTACATTTCTGTAGTTTTATTGCTGGCCCTGGATAGTCAACAATATGAACAAACTGTTGTATCACATATGCTAACATATTTTAATCTGAAAGACATTTAAGAGGAAAAAATTAATCTGAAAAATATTAAAAGAAGTGATTTTCCTCTTAAGGCTGTAGCTGACTTATTTGGTTTCGAAAAGGAAGCCCTATCATCTGTATTAAGCATATAGAAATAAATTATTCTGAAATATGGGAAAAATCTAAACTAAGCTGATTATCATGTGATTTGTCGCTGTGGGTTTTACAGTATTTTTTAAAAAGCAATCTGTAAAGTAAGGCAGTGTCAGTCATTTCAAATGTAAGAGAAAATTATTTTCCAGCCTCAATGCAGTGGTAAAGGCAAAGATTATCAAGTTAAAATATTTAAAATTTATTTGTCATAACAACTTTTAAACATACTTATTGGTGTATGCAGGATAGAAGTATTAATAAAAAAATGTTCTGCAGTTTTTTTCTTCATTTTACTTAAAATCCTGCACTCCGTAATCATCAATAATCTGGGATTATACCTATGTTGGATTATCCAACAGGCTTTCTGGGTATGGAAATTAATTTTTGCTATTACATTGTCATGTCTCATTTAAAATGATGCTGTTAAGAAGACCACATAAATTAGTTAGAATCACTGTGAAAATGGAAATTAAACTTGTATTTTACTGAACTATTGTTCGTGTTTAAATATTTAAAAACTTTTAGTTTAAACACTTAAGCATAGTAGTAATACCATACACTTAAGTGAGCTTCTAATGTATGGTTCATTTTCAGATTTTATACTCAAATATGTCTGATTTTTTCTACATTTTGCTAGGATATCCTTATTCATTCTGAATTATGTAAGAATTTACTCTACCATAAAATTAATACTTGCAAGTGCTATACAAAAGGAATGTTTCCTTTGCCTTTCTTTACCTTGTTAATTTACTTTTTGATTTTAAAGTTGTCGGTTAAGAAAAATATCATGAAGACATTAGCATAAAAGCAACAGAGTGGTATAATACATTTTAAGAAAACAAATGGAGCTTTTTCTATGCCAGACAGTTTCTAACTGCTCAGCTAAAGTGAAAAAAATCTAGGACAATTCACAGTAAGAACTAAAGGTACTAATCTGATCCTCTCTCTACAGAGAATTAATACATGCCAGAAAGTTCTTCCAATATTTGTATTTGATATTTGATTTCAATTTTAATGCTGAGATTTCCACATAAAATTTCCTGTGTAAAGTTATTCTGAAATAATCACACTTTATCGTTCCAACAGCTTGAGTGTGCAAGTCCATTGACTTAGCAGCAAGGACGGTACCCGTGGTAGCATTTGAAGAAGAGCAATGAAGCTGAGTCTAGAGAGCAGCTGAGGGAGCTGGGGGTGTTTAGCCTGGAGAAAAGAAGGCTCAGGAGGGACCTTATTGCTCTCTACAACTGCCTGAAAGGATGGTGTAGCCAGGTGGGTTCAGTCCCTTTTCCGAGGCAGTAAGTGACAGGACGAGAGGAGATGGCCTCAAGTTTCACCAGGAGAGGTTTAGATTAGATACTAGAAAACAATTCCTCACTGAAATGGTCCAGTGTTGGAAAAAGCTGCCCAGGGAGGTGGTGGAATCACTTTCCCTAGAAGTGTTTTAAAGATGTGCAGGCTGAGGCACCTTGAGACATGGTGTGACCACCATGAAAGATAGTCAGGTCTTTGTGTGTATGTCCCTACACACACCTTGGGAGGGAGCTGTGATGGTTGTGATTGACTTTGGTAAATATCAACCTGCAATAAGGTTTAAAATGTTGTTGGAGACTGGACAAACTGGACCAATTGTCTCCACATACTGCAGGCACCTTCCATGTGGATCCTCCCCCTGTCAGAGTAAATCCAGGCTGCCTTTCAAGGACAGCAGACACCACTATTTTGTCTTGGTATTAGCAATAATTTTATTGTCTCACATCACCAACTAAAAAACTGTTGGGTGAAAGTAAATCTATAAAAACATACTTAGTTGGGTGATAACAATTGCATTCACACAGTATACTTCCCAAAGATTTTGTAATAGATGAGTTTTAATGCTACCTTTCTTTGTGATACAACAGATTTCAGATTTATTGTATCTTTTTCCTGACATTTAGCATTATGCTTTGCTGGCCACAACCTTCTACATGTCAGATATTGTCAGCTCTCCTCTTGATTTGATGGCTTGTAATTGAATAGGACATGACTTCAAGTGGTAGTATTTTTCTGCAAAACTTTTTATAATTGTATTTATTCGTCTGTAAATGCGCTCTCAGAAAATAAATAGTTATAAAGTTTTCACATGTTGTGAATACCTAAAGTTTCATTTCTGGTGCAGCTGCCTCTATTTCTCTCCTTCCTTGAAGGCATCACCATTCACAACCCAGGATGTGGGATGGTTTTCTAGAAGTCTATGTAAAGTTTCTTGCACCTGAGACATAGCTACTTCCCGGTGCCAGCAAGGAATTTGTCCTGGTAATTGCTGCAGGCATCACTCAGCTCTTCACCTTCCTTTTGCTGTGTTGCCAAGAACGACTGTATCCCATCAAGGACATCTGGGCAGCAGCAGGCTCATGGACTTGCTGGTTTTCCTCAATTTGGAAGCACATTTTTCGCTTATGGGGAGAAATTGTTAAGTGAAACCTAGCACCCCATTGTGCAATGCCTTGGCATCCTACTCATTGCATCCCCAGGAAAGGAGTTCAGGCAGGAGCCCCCAGAACAGGAAAACTGGCTTTATCTCAGCTTGTGAAGGAAACCTGCCAATGAACTAACAAAAAGTAGCATCACTGACCAGTAAAAGCGGAGTACTAAAACCCACAAGTACTTCCTTCTTGACAAGGCTGGGCTGGTGTGACACTGTATTCCTAACATGAAATTAGGATTTCTCTGTGTCTCTCTTTTAAATCTAATATTTTTAAGGGTTGCAAAATAGCATCCTTCCAAAAGCGTGACAGTTAACTGTGTGTATTCTTGTCACTGACAAAAATCCCAGGAGACTATATTGCTGACTGGGTTTTTCCACCCCACATAAAAGTGATATGCTTCTGTGTGTGGTGGGACATGTCAGCTACATGTCATGCTGTCCAGAAAGATGAATCTATATTTAGGAAGACAATTTATCTAGTCAGATTCAATTACCTCATTTATAATTTGTGCCTAACTAAACAGTGCAAAAATCTCAATTTTCTGTTAAGTGTCATACTGTTTGGCTTTTTTATTTTTTGCCTGCCTTTGTGAAAGAGGTTTTTTCCTTGTTTTGTTTTGTTTTGTTTTGTTTTGTTTTGTTTTGTTTTGTTTTGTTTTGTTGGGTTTGGTTTTGTTTTGTTTTGTGGATTTTGTGGGTTTTGAGGGTTTTTTTTGTTTCATCTTGAGAACAGTTCTGAAAATAATAGTGTGGCATCAAACCAAAACAGTAAACTCCTATTAACCTCAATGAAAAATTGCTACCTAGATTATCAGTATATTTATTGATTATCAGTTAGTGTTTTTTGAAAAATATTTATAAGATAACTCCCCAGTTAATTTTGAAATATTATACTGGTATTTTCATCCTAAATACTCAAAAAAACCGTTCTTTTAGAAGAGTTGTATCTGGAAGTTACATTATTTTGCTGTCTGAATAATTGACCAGAAAGTCTGAATTAAATAACACATTCAATTTGTATTTGAACGTGACATTTCAAGCAGTAGCTATTTCAAAAAAGTCTGATATTACGAAACTTGGAAAAAGCAATTGCCTTTCTCTCAGACACTCAAGTAGCAGTGAATAAGAAAGCAAGAACCTCTGAGCCTGGTTCTGAATGTTTATCTTCCTCATTCTGAGTTCCGTAAATCTTCTCAGCTTTGTAGTTACATACAAATTTAGAAAATGACCTGACCATCTATCCTTTAGGTAGGCAGAAGAACACTGTGGTTCTTAGAAAACAACCATAAGTCTTCTGAAAAGAAAGCACAGAAAAATTAAACAAAACCTGGATATTAATGATCATCTGCCTCTTTAAGTACCAATAATACCTCATGTAATATATGCAGAAGCTTCCCTGTGTTTCATGTATGTTGAGGGAACCATGGTATAGCTCTTGTGTTCTTCTAAAGTTTTAGATAGTGCATTTAAACCTGTATATTAAAAAAAATTGTCATTCTAATAGCTACATTACTTTTCCATAGCAAACTGGCTTTCAAAAGTGCTAGGTAATTATATTTAATAGCCCACTGTAACTAAATAGAGGCAACAGAAAATGAATTTTAATAGGAATTAATAACAAATTTATGTACTCTAGCTTTTATTGCTCTCTATAAAAAAAATAGAATAAAATGCAGAGACTTTAATCTGCAACCTTTTAAGCTACATTGTCTAGCATAGTCTCAAGTGGAGAAATGTACATCTCAAAGCATCACATTATGGCTCATTAAAACGTGGAAGACACATAGAGTGTTGAACCAAGACTTGTCTTTTCAAAGTCCACCAAGAATTTTTCTTCTCAGGAGAGAAAAAAAGAACCATTGCAAGCCAAGCTAGTAAAGCCAAACCTTTATTTTCCCAGTTGACAGAAATAAAACAGAATTTAAAAAATTAAAAATTATCATCCTCAAATTCCATTGGGATTTTTCATGTAGGCTTAATGGCCTTCCCAAGAATGTTTTAAGACATTAAGAAACAAAAGAATAGTTTCATGAAAAACTGAGCCACCCAATTACCAACACTCTTGGGAAATGTTCATGTTTCTACAGGTTATTTTGCTGTTTTCTAATGGTTTGGGGTATTTTTCAATGAATCTATCATGATTAATCTCCCTTTGAGACTGCTTGCTATATTAATTGTATTGCCCATATGGCATTAAAGTAATTTATAGAGTACTAAGGTTCTTATTCATCCACGCTTCAGATTTTTCATAAAATAAATCTTGCATAATTTTTGTTGGAAAACACATTTGTGATTCATAAATTACTAAATCCAGTCTATTTTTCCTCATAATTGGAAATATAAAAGATAACAAAAAAAAAATCCAGAAAACAATCCTCTGGCAGATATACTTCTTCTCTGTGCAACGATGAACTGAAGGATAAAAAAATAAAATGAAACACGCGTTTCCTACCCATGCTGCTGCCAATCTGACAACATCTCTTTCCAGGTGGAGATTTTTCTACTCAATCATAATATGTCCATAATATGTCCAATCATAATATGCCAGAAAAAGTCCACTAACATGGAAACTGTAATTACTGAAGAAAGCTACCATATACGTATTATTTTCTCCTGAAATGTTTAGCCATAGACATGAGTGAAGAAAGATGGAAAATAATTATGAGCTGTTATGAGGATTTCCCAGGATCTTCTCTTTAGTTGAGGGGAAAACAAAAGGGAAAAAGACTAAGAAAAATGCACAGTTTAAAAGAAAAAGGATCTTTAAAACTACAGTCTCAGATTTGCCTTTCTTCGTTTTAATTTTTAACAAAGTTTAAACGCTATTGCGTCTGGCACTTCAGCTAAAAATTTTGGAAAGAATAAAAGAAATCCCCTCTCATTTTTCTTTTCTCAAGACTGAATAGGCCCAGCTCTCCCAGCCTTTCCTCACAAGAGAGATGCTTCAGTCCTTTAATCATCTTGTTTGCACTCCACTAGACCTGCTCCAGGAACTCCATGTCTTTCTGGTACTTTGGTGATCAGACCTGAACACAGCGCTCCTGCTGTTGCCTCCACTGGAGAAAAAGCTCTACCCTGAGACAGAAAAGCTAAATTACATCTCACCATTCACCAGTTTGTAAACCCTAACCTGAACCCTAACTTCATGTGATATGTTCCCTGTGTGCTGAACAGCACAAATTTCCTGTTCATCTGTTGATGTAAAAAGTAATATAAAAGTATTATGCTGTTCATATATCCTTCAGCTATAACAACAGAAATTGCTGATATCTGAAAATCTTATTTTCAAAAAGAAAAAATGAAGCAGAAGAAGTTCAACATTTAATTTTCACTGAAGGTCATTGGTCAATGTTATTCCCACAAAGAACACCCATTCAGATTCATTCATCGTCTGTCTTTGAAAGCCAGCTGGATGTGTCAAAAAACACTGAAAGCTTTCTCAGTAGATCTGGGAAATTCTACTTTTCCTTGATGGAAATATGGTATTCCAAAAATCAGGCAAGCTGAGCTTGCTGTTCCCGCTAATTTGGGGGTTTTCTATTTCTAATCCTGGCCAAAGTCATAGGATAGGAGAAGTAGAGTGGTACCTATTAATTTATTTATTTTAAAATAGGCAGGCTTCATCAAAAACCAAATGAGCTACTGGTCACTCAGTGCACATGTCCAGTCAATGAGCAAATCTAAGCCAGAGCCTACTTACCTTCTCTCTGCTTAAATTCTCTCAAGGATTGAACATCTGTTCTTTACAATTCAGAGATTCTTATGGGAATATTACCTATTTTACCACAGATGATGGATTAAAAGCAAAATTGATAGACACTGTCATCTCCTGCAGTTAATTTTTACTATTCACACCATGGTGCAATTAAGACCTTTTGTCATTTTAGTCTTTCTCCCAGTATGCAAAGACAATCAGGCTAATGAAAGTGGAAGTCAATAGGTTTATGTTATTGCTCCTTTTGAGACTGAGATGAGAGCTCAATTTTTTTTCACAGTAAGGCTATCTTCAAATGAACGCTCAAGAAAACTTTCATCTTCCATGCACTTTCTTTTTTTTTTTTTTAATTTTTAACAGAATCTCTTCCAAAGAGTACATAAATAATGTCATACCTTGGAAACTAAACAAAACTTGAGCATGAGAACCATGGGAGTAAGTACTAGTGTATCCAAAGGGAGCAGATTTTCACCCTGTGTTGTAAGCTTGGAAGAGATGATAAGCTTTGAAAAATTAACACCTATTTTATAAACCAGTATTCAAAGGACATAGAGAAATGCAATTTGCACTTTATATGCATTGTAAGTTGCCTGCCTCTTCAAGAACAAAAAGAAAGTTGCTGCAGTTGTATACAAAAGGTATTTGGACATATGGGTATTAGTCATTTTGCTGTAGTTCAAATAAAGTTGAGTTAGAAAACAGAAAAGAATAACATTTCCTAGAAGTCTTCTTTTTTAACTTAGAGTTTTGTCTTTCTCTTGGTTTAGCAGTTTCTCATACAAAAAAAGTCAACAATTAATCATCATAGAGTGCAAAAAATCTGCTGTTTACTTCCACAGCAAGTCCATTGTGACCACCCCAAATACAGTGTTACTGAAAACAAGCTGGAAAACGTAAGGACAAATTTATTACAAAGTAAAGCAAGAATAATTTTGGTCCCTGACATTTAGAAAAAATTGAATATGCACATACTTCCATGCATTTGAAGGTGAAAATACAAGCTAAACCTTGTAAGCTAAAAAACACGAGCACAATTACATCTCACCATTCACTAGTTTGTAAACAGTAACCAAGTTTTTGTGTGGTATTTTATGTATGAAAGTTAAAATAAAAGCTAAACCTAAAGTCCCTATACAAAATTCTGGTTTGTGCTCTAAAATACCCATTTTAATGACATTTCATACCATAAAACATATTTTTTGGGGGAAAGGATGACTACTACTGTCTCTATAAATGACTGTGAAATTTTCCTGTTGAGCTAAAAATTCTAATTGACATTGAATTTACTTTAAAAATCTCTTGCTGAAGATAATGTTGATATGAGAGTCTCTTTTCCTAAACTCATATTAAGACCCAGTAGATGAGCACTGATTTCAAGCTTCCGAGGAAACACAATGGACAAGTTGAAAAAATCACAAAAATAGAACACAACCACTAGCTTGCATTTAACAATGCATTGTCTCCTACATTTATGTAGTGCAGAATAATATGTTTTCTTGACTGCAGCTGATCCTTTAAAATTAAACAATCTAGCATCCATAAGGAGTTTAAAGTCATGCTGTGTAACCAAATTGACCCAAGAATATTTAGGCATGGTAACTTCTGAGAGATGCAGAACTCTATCTTACTGCACAGCCAATAGAAGCCATATAATAATGCTGAGGTTTATTACTTTTGATTCACACACTTTTTGAATCCTCTCACACCATCATACTTGCCAACATTACACAAACTTCAATAATTTGTGCCTCAAGTCGTGGTCTTTTTATTTTTCTTTCTGCTCTATAAATCTTTTCCTGCAGAAAAGTGACAATGGAAATCTGGCTGGCTGCTCTTCCCAGGGCGTGGACAAGCAGAGAAAACAGAGAGAGTTCCTTCCCCTGTCCAAGCCCCACCCTCCCTCCAGCTCTCCAGCCACCCTCCCCCACCCCCCACCCCCACCAAAATTCTGAATTTGCATCCATCTGGCTTTCGTGGTATTTTCCAGTTCTAGAATCTGCGCACAATTTATGTGCTGTTACATAACTGACAGGTTTTGGTTTTTTTTCATGGGAAGGATTTAACAGAGTGGCTGCCTACTGACCACTCTGATTACTCTATTATTACATTATTTTGAACTGTTTTCTAGTAAGTAATAAATAATTTCAAATTTTTCTCTACCACAGTCGGGTAACTTGGTGGTTTTGCAAAATGATATTCAGATTTTTTCACTAGGTAAACAAAGGACACTAGGTAAATCAAACTTTCAGAATTAAGCCAGTCTTAGATTCAGGTTTGAATTTGAAAAGAAACAGGAGAGTAGCCATAGACAAATATGGTTATGACAGCAAAAAAGAATGACAGAATTTGAGATTATTTGTTTTATCCCAGCCTTTTTTTTAAGGTTCATATTGACTGCTACTTGCTCTGAGTGATTCATCTGTGACCTAATGGATTTTATTATTAGGATAATTCCAAGAATATTCAGTTGGTTTTTTCCTCCTCTATTTCATATTTCTGAAATATTATCACTGAAACGAAGCACATTCACCTTCTCTCTGCATTCGGCATCCCCAGAAAAGCCATCACCCATAATTCTGCCTCTTTGCTCTAACACAGTGTTTTACCATTTGTTAGTACATGAACATGCACTTCCTAGAGCTACATATAAAGACGCTGCTATTTAGACAGTTACAGACATGTTTCTATAAGACTGTCTTGCTTTCCCTTGCTGCTGTATTAGATTTTGTTGGTCCAGTTGGGTTTTAACTTCATTTAAAAGGCAAGCCTTGATTCAGTGTGAGGTTTGTAGATGAAAAGGAGCTGGTGTTTGTGGCTGTAGGGGTCATCTCCTCTCTGTCTCCCTTCATGTAGTGGGAAAGAGGACTGCCTGGACTAAATAGGTGTCGTGGCTTAACCCCAGCAGGCAACTAAGCACCCCGGCAGCTGCTTGTGCATCCCACCAGCAGGATCAGGCAGAGCATTGCAAAAGTACAAATGAAAAGCATCATGGGACGTGATAGACATTAATAGGTTACTCAGTAAAGCAAAAACTGCATGCAAACAAAGCCACATAAGAAATTAATTCACTTCTTTCCATGGGTAGGCAGATGTTCAGCCATCTCCAGGAGAGCAGGGCCCCATCACACATAAGTGTGACATGGGAAGACAAATGCCATCACCCCAAATGTCCCCTCTCTTCTTTCTTCATCACCCAGCTTTACATATTGAGCTTGATGCCGTATGGACTGGTAGGGATGGTTGGGATCAACTGCCCCAGCTGTGTCTGCTCCCAGATTCTTGTGCACCCCTACCCTCCTCACCAGCATGGCAGTACAAAAAGTGGAAAAGGCCTTGGCTCTGTGCAAGCTCCGCTCAACAATGACAAAAACATCTCTATATTATCAACCCTGTGTTCAGCACAAATACAAAACACAGACCCATAGCAGCCACTGGGAAGAAACTTGACTCTACCCTAGCCAAAATTAGCAAGAGAAGAAAGAGAGCGCTAAAACCCTGTGGTTATAGATTGTATTCTCCCACATAGGCATGAAAGTCAGCCATTCCAGGGTAAAGTTATTTTTATACGGAGTTACAGATTTGATTAGATCACTGAGGGAGCAGCAATTGCTCTCCCTGTGTAACCTACTGTTATGATGCTTGTGAGAGCTGTGTTCGTTAGCGCAGCTTGGCATGACTGCCCTATATTGCCTTTTCTCTTGAAAATGCTTGTTTGAGTCCTTGCTGATCTCAGAATTTTCTGAGAAATAGTGAGTTCTGTAAAATGTAAAATTTTCTGATATTCCCATTATCTTTGAGCATACTTCCCTGCCCAAATTATAATTCTCCTACTTTTTTGTTAAAATAATCCCACTAAACAAGGGATATCTGGCCTACAGGAAAAATCTGGAATTAAATTCATGTGCCATAAATACAATGCCTGTGTCATTGTATTGTGATAATAAATAAACCAAGAATAAGTTTTTAGGACCAGCCTGACCAGCAACAGGAACTGAACCACTAGAGAAGGAAGGGAAATTCCAAAGGCAAAGTATCTTTACAAAAACACTGAACAAAAGCTGCAGCAAAGCAGATATAAATTGGGGTGAATGACTCCTTAATGGTCTTCCAATCTCTCTTTGAAAGATGATGTAAAATGATCTTTCTCCTCTTATATATTAAAAAAATATTTGCCATACATGTCTTATGGAAGAACACCACTTCTGCTTCATTTGTTGCTTTCTCTACTGAAATGAATACAAACACAATGGTTATTTCCATGTGACAGGCACTGTCATCCACAATTTTCAGAGCATCAGGTGTAGAGGCTGAGTAGCTGCCTTCAGTTTTGGGATGGATTGTGGTGGTGCATCCCTGCCCCTCCCCTTCCCCTTGCCTGTTGCGCTATGATCTGAGAATCTGAGAATAGAGATGCTCTTGTAGGATCCATAGTGGGCCACTTCTTGGCATCTGAGTGTGAAATAAATACATCGGACTGAATAACATCTCCTCCTTTGCACTTCAGTTTCATTATGATTTCAGTAGGACCCCTATAACTCATTATAGAGTACTCAACCAAGATTAATTATATGAAACAAAAGGTTTAATTTTTTTTTAAATTTCATATTCCTCTGGTTAATTTACAGAAGAGCTTGTGTCCTTCACAAGGAGCATCCAGGTATGTATTTTCAAAGCTCTGCTCTCCCTCTCTTTGCAGTTTTAGTGGAGTTAAACTTTAGACACACTTGACAACATGAAAAAAAGTTGTGGATTGTTTAGAAAATGTGCTTCGAAGGTGGGTGAGACATGTCCGTTAAAATGCCAGTGAAATAAGTGTGGCAGGTATTCACAAATTTGAATGAGGGTTTAAATTAAAAATTAAATATTTTCCATTGGGAAACACGAGTAGTAACCAATGAACAAAAAAAAAAAAAAAAAAAAAGGCAAAATTTTGTAATGCTTCTGGTGTTTCTGTGGAATATAAAACAGTAAACATCTGTAAAGTAATTAGTGACTGCATTGTGTAAAACCCTTGACACTGAATTGGCACATCTATTGCTCTGCCATACACTGTGACAGAACAAGGACCAAGAACAGTAAATGACAGCATATTGGAAGAAAAAAAAAAAAGAAGTAGAATTAATAGGAGTTCTGGAGTGTCTTTTATTAAAAATAAAAAGCTTTGTGGGCTGACACATGCAATTACTTCACAGTGACATAAAATTTACGTTCAATGCTCAGTATTTTTTCACTGGTTCAAATGCCTGTCAATGTGCCTCTGTACTCAAGGTTGTCTGTTGATTCCTTCCTCTGTTGAATATGAATATGGAAATACATATGGAAATATTTATTTAACTGAACAACTGTTACTGCATCTTCTGAATTGCAAGATGCTTTAAAGTATTATATTTGATATTTTTTTGAACAGGTGGTAATATAAAATGCAATAGTAGGAAATTTTGCAATAACATTTGAAATTTCCCAGAAATGAGCAGGTGTAGCAGGATCCATGCAGTAATTAGCTATTTTTCACCAGCACACAGTTCTTTCTGTACCATTATTTTTAAGCAAGTAATAAAATATAGACTATCATCCAGAATTATTTTTCTTTTTGCTGGCCAAGAAAAGCACCAACTAACAAACCGTTTTGGTTTGGTTTTGGGTTTTTTTTAATGGAGGTAGACTGCTTTGAAAGGTGTATGTTTGCAAGAGTATACTAAGAGAAGGGTAAGTAATAGAAGAGATAATACTTCTCCAGTTTTCTCAGAAGTAATTTGTGTAGCTGAAGTCTTTGGGACAAAGTAATGTAAGATTTGGAGAACTGCCTTTACCATTTTAAAAAATATTCAATATGAAACGAACAAAATGCAGGCACCAACAAGACTTCTTCCAAATTTGTGTTAAGATTTAAAACTTTATTTTGAACGTTCAGAACATCACCACAAACATGGAAACTAATAGACACAAATTACTTCATATCCAGTTTTTAAATAAAATATTTACTAAAGAAATTGCAGCAACACATTTTCATGACAACAGTATACCTTAATATTTCATATCTACATGTAAAAGTCATGCATTTTAAAGATTCATTTTGGCTAGATTGTGTTTTCTGGGTGCTAAAATTCACTGTAGACCTTACATGTTTTAAATATTTTGTATATACATTTTAAACAGGTTATTATAGTGATACCACATTCCCAAATAAAACACAAAATGTAATAAAGCTTTATATTTTCTTTACCTATTTTTTTTCCATGTTAAAAAAAATAATTATATATGTAATAGCAAAACAAACATTTTAAACCAGCTCACAGGTATGCAAGATATGTAAAATCTAACAGTATAAACTAGGATGGCAATGCAAGGGTATAAAATATGCTCTCTTTTGAGTCTGTGGTCCTTGAGTAATATTGCTTCTGTTCTGGCCTTGCTTTGATACATGCAAGTCCATGAAATACTTCATGGCTTATTATGTAGCAGGTGAGGAGTCAACCAGGAACTAAAGGAAATGGTCCTCAAGCCTAACATTGGCAGCTACTTGTTTTATTTCTATATTTGCTATACAATTATTCTATTCTTGCTATGAGGCACATTCAAAAAAAAGTCCAGGGCTAAATTTCAGCCTGTAATATCTTTGCAGTCAGTACATTTTATGTAATTCAGATCCCCTATTGTACTTCTGCAAGATATTTTACTATGTAAATAATTCCTTCAGTTAAAGCAATAATGTTAAAAGGTTCTACATATAGCTTTGTTTTTCTCTTTGAGATTCTATCATTATTCTGTGCTGGCTGCTAAGGCATGTGCCACCCATGATGACCTTTGGCACTGGTGTGTTAGCGTCTGAGGGCAACCTCTCTACTTTCCACCTCTATATTTGACCCATTATGCCTTAAGATTGATCATTCTTCTGATTTTCCAGCTTCATCCATGGAATCCAATGCTGTGACATTGAGTATCATCAGCACATTTTTTTACAGAGTCGATGTATAAAGATTTATAAAAGTCTTACTAAATGTAGTGCTTTTAAGTGTTTTGCATCCCTGATCTGGAAATAACATTTGATCTATTGACAGACTGTCAAGAAAGATGCACTTGGCTGTGTAAGTCAAACCAGGCTTCTTTATGTGTTTCAGGAGCTATTCAAAAATGTGAAGAGACAGTCTGACAAAACACAGAGTGAGCACTGGACTGTGACAGACGAGATCAGCTTTTGTTCCTAGGTCTGCCACTATCCTGCTGGATAATCTATGCGCAGTTGTTTCCTCTCTTCGTGCCTCACTTTCACCACCTGAGAAGTTAAGGTAATGATGTCATTTTTGCAAAGTGCTTTGAGGTTTATGGAGAAAGAGTGTTGTGTAAGAGCCTGGAATTTACTCTTAATGAAGAGTATTAGCTTTTTACATGCTCTTTCCAGATTTCTCTTCAAATGCAATGAAGTAAACACCAAAAAGTTGTCTCTTTGAAGTCAGTAGGAGTTTCACACTCAATTCTACTGGTACCAGAATTTCTTCTGAGTGAATGACAGAAGTTGTGCTCCTTTCTAGACAGTGCTAGTAGCAATTCTTGTGTATACTATTACTCTAGCTCTGAAATATCTGCGCAGTTGTTAGAAAGGTGGAAGGTAAGCAAATAATAACTCTGAAAGGAACAAGGTAACAATTGTTAATGCAAATACTGCATTTGAGCATCCCCTGGTAGGTATTTATAATGCAATAGCATGCAGGCTAATAATATCAGTACTCAGCTTCATTTTCCTGTGTTTCTTGACGTAAATATTTACGAAAAATATGATCGGCTCTTTTTATTGGTTCAAAGCAGCTCCTAAAGTACAAATTATGACTTAGGTAATTTTAATATGTCCTTTAAAAATTGTGTATGTGCTTATTTTATCTTAGATGGCCTTTGTTATCACTAGGATACATATCTGAGTCGTTCATATTAGTTTTTAAAAAGGCTTTGGAGAGATATCCAGGAAAGCTCACATTTTGTACCATTTTTCCCTTTTTTAAGGTTTTGAGAAGAGCAGCTTCCCCTGACAGAATGTTTTAAGTAACGTGTTTTCTATTCTCAACTTTGTATTGCATTAAAACACAGTCCTGACTGCAACTCTAAATATGCCAAATACTGTATTGCTTATCCCAGAAAACCTTCTTTTAGAGACTCTGGTGGGCCCTAACTTCAGGTGTAAATTTGGTTCTTTAAGTAGTCACAGCAATTCAAATCATGAGTTTAAATGGCAAATATAAAATACTTCAGATGATATAAAGGTAATAGATCTTGTAGTGCATGAACACAAACACTTTCAATTGGAATATAGTAATGTAAAGAAGAGTAACTCAGCTAATTTGATAATTTGAATAAAAACTTTGTATACTACACCAACCCTTCTCCAAGCGTAACACCAGTTCAAAAGACACTCCATTCACTCACTAACCACACCATGTGTTCATTTAACTGGCAGCAGCATTAGAACTGAGTCTTTTCCACAGAGGCTTTCGTAGGGGACTCCCCAGTCAGTTCTCTCTGGGGAAGCTTCCTGTTTTTTCATATGTACACCATTTTATCTGGCATTCTCCACAAACAAATGTCTGTTCTTCTGAAATATATTTGAGCCAGAAACTCAGGTCATTATTGAAGCAATGAGTCCAGAAAGGATGATCTCCAACTCTCTTACAGGTACTGGCTTTTCCACAACCTTCAGTTAAAACACAGCATTACACTAGAAAGATGTATCATGCTGGGAGGGTAGAGACAATATCTCTTTCTTTTGACTGCTATCCCCACACTTCCTTTTACTGTGCAACAGTTCATTTATTTAGCAGGTCCGAGACTATCTTATGCACTCTCCCCTACCAGTCAGTAATGAAAATGGCACAGAATCATTTAGCCACAGCATTCTTGAAGGAAATTATTAGCGCCATCCAGCATGCATTTTTATGTTCTAGGTTTCTTCACAACCATTTCTTTGTTTTTCTTCTGACACTATACATTGCTTTTTCTTGCAATTATATGCAAATGCAAATAGTATTAAGTTGACTTTCCAAATCTTTCACATTATGTGAATGATGAAAATTCTTCTTGTTTGTAAATTAAAAAGTAAGGTATTCTGGGACATCTTTCTTTTTCTTCCTGATTTATTTCAATTGATAATGAGAGTACATATTTTTTATTTTTCAGTTTTTTTCACAGAATCACAGTACCTTATCTTTTCAATTTTCAAATATTTCTTTTGAAACAGATACTAATAAATAGGATCTTGCATGGTTGTTTGCTGTCTACGGGTTTTACATGCGTATTGTCAGATGAGACTTCACAGCTGACTTCTGACAGTACAATTTCACATCACCACACATTTTCCTTTCAGCTTCTCCTTCCTTTTCTGTTGCTTGCTTTTTTTGCCATCAATTTGCAAACTCACAGTCCTGCGCTTCTCTAGGTTTAGCAATTCTTGGAATAACTCTTTCACATTGTGGTTCGTCTTGGCAGAGGTCTCCATGAAGGCACATTTCCACTTCTTAGCCATGGCTTCTCCTTCACTGCTTTCTACCTCTCGATTTTGGTTCTCATCATTTTTGTTCCCCACCAGCATTATTGGGATACTTTCTATGTCTCCTTTAATCTGACATATTTGTTCGTAGATTGGCTTGAGCTCCTCCAAGGACTGTCGGCTGGTGATAGAGTAAACCAAAATAAAAGCATGTCCTTTAGAAATAGAGAGACGTTGCATGGCTGGAAATTGATGGCTCCCTGTAGTGTCAGTGATCTGCAAAGTGCATATGCTCTTATCACAGCTGATCACCTGGCGATAGGTGTCTTCAATGGTAGGGATGTAGCTCTCTCTGAAAGTGCCCTTCACAAACCTCAAGACCAAAGAACTTTTTCCCACTCCTCCAGCTCCAAACACAACTACCCTGTAATCATTGCTTTGCTCAGGCATGTTTCTCTGTGTGTCACTTGCTCAGCTAGGGGGGAAAACCTAGGAGAGAAAACAATGAAAACAAGAAGACAGTCATTAGTCCGGGTACATGTGTAGAGTACATGCTGTGATATCTTTCCCACTAGGAAAAATAAATGTGATGTAAGTGATGGCATACTAGTTGTAATAATTTAAGAAGATTTGCAGGGGTTTACAGAATTATTTATTTCAGTAATAAATTTAGGGTTTGCAATCTAGTTGGGACTGGTAATATCATGTTCATCACTTTGTGGTTGATTTTAAATTAACATTTTATGTTTTAGTATTCTTCCTATTGGATTAATATTCACAGAACTAAAAGGTTGCATCTCAGAATTTCAACAAGGCCAAGGCCTGAACAAACTGCAGAAATGGAATTATTCTTCTGTATCTAAAATAAGTCTAAAATAATAGTTGAAACAAATCATTGTACAGGTCTATGGCAGTGAATTACTCTGAACATGACAGTTCTTCGGTAGTTAGGGAATTTATCTCTGCTACAACTGGACTACAGTTCTGAGTAACAACTGAGATATATTTGTAGATTATTCAACAACAGCACCTAGTGAGCTTTGTTTAAAACTCCATGGGAATGTGTGTCCCACTTTGCTGTATTTTGCCACTGGCATTTCAGGTCAAGGAGTCCATTTTGATAAACTCAGATTGCTCACATTCAGTCTGCCTTTCATTCCAGTATTTATCTTGCAGCAGATGATATTTGACACGAGACTTGCTATACTTATCAGAGAGGTTCTGCAGACATATTCACAGCACTTTTAGTGGCTAGTATTGCCAAGGTTGGCAAGTCCATATGTCAAAGTTCACAAAACTCTGTGGTTGCAGAAGACAGCTCCCTGTGACAAACCTAACTGTATATAGAAACCAAATACACATGCCACATATGTTGATGAAACCATACCACAAATATTGACGTAATTGTTAAATAACAGAAATAGTAGTTTTCACATTTGCAAGCTGTAGCTGTTTCATAATTCATTGAAATAAATGTAAAGATTAATTTGTCCTCCCATCAGCAGCAGATCAATAATTACACATCACATAAAAATATTTTTATATTTGGTGAGATTTAAGCAAATAAGCACTAAAAATTGAGCCTTAAAAATTGAAGAGAGCATAGGATATTGTTACTTTTCAGACAAAATCTAGATGTATAAGGGGTACATGTGGATAAAACTGCAAAATTTGCTGCATCTGTCCTTGTTTTGAAGAAAATGGGCAGGTTTGGTAGAGAGCTTGGTCCAAATGCCTTGATGGCACCAAGTGATTGAATTTGTCTGCTGTAATTTTGCCTGAGTAGCAGTAAATCCAGAGCAACCCAAATAATTTCTTTCCTTTTGAAATAAAGCCTCCAAGCTATTTCTTCAATGCAGCGGAAGGAGTGACTGCATTGCAGGGGGTGATTTTAGGTTGCCTTTTACCTGTCTAGCAGCAGGACAGTACTGATGTCATAGAGGTAGGGATGTTAGTGGACCCCTCATGCCCTTATCCCAGTTGCAAGCTCATGCCAAAATGTCTGTTTCTGCATTTTGATGCTGTTGCTGTTTGTGCCAGTTAGGCTTAAGCTAAGGCAACCCATGCTGCACTAATGTCTTCAATTTGTTGTTCAAGCATATCCTGATGTTGTTATCCTTCTTGTCCAGGGCATCCTATAGTGTCCTAATTCTAACATCTGAGTAAGCTGAAAACATCTGTCTTTACGTAATATGTTGGATGAAAGAGTTGTACTTCCTCATCCCATAGGCAGAATAACCAGTGCAACTGGGGATGCTGATCCCGAGGCAAAGTGCAGAGCTGCCACAGCTCTGTCTGCCCAGCCTGGCTTCAGGCAGAACACAGCTTCACCCCTTCCATCTCTCCTGTGCTCCTTTCACTGTCACTCTGAGAGGCTGGTTTAAATATAGGAAAGATTGATAAATAAGTGTATTCATCCTGAGGCACTGAAGCAAAATTGTTTTTGTGACAGCAGAATTCAAGGAATGGAAGGAAAAAGTAGCCTCAGAAAAAATGCTCATGTATGTGTTTATAGAAGAAGAAAAACCCTCTGAGGAACAAATAAAATGAGTGAGCAGCTCATGATGATAAGAAAGAAAGGAAAAAAAGCAGCTGGAAAAAATGAGAAGGAAGAAGAGGAAGCTAGAATAATGCTGTTCCACTGGGAATAAATCTGTACCTAAGAGCTGCAGACATGCAAATTCAAAACAGTCATAGAGCTTACAGTTTCGGATGACTGCACAGAATGAGCTACCATAAGAATTATAGTTTAATAATTTCTTGTGAGCAAAAAGGCAAGAGAGCAAAATCTATGAATTCCACCTCAGAATCAGCTTAAACATTGCACAATCATATTATATGTAACCTAGGAACTACAGGACGAGGCGAAAAAATGCACTATGAAAATTTTTACTAAGAAAATCAGTGAAATATGAAGTAGAGAAATAAAATTTTAAAAGCCAGCTGAGTGTACTCCTGCTCTATTACACTGCATACTTTAAGCATACTCAGAAATCTCCAAGACAGCTGACGTATATAGCAGCCCAAAACATAGAACAAATTGAAATGTGGCATTTAATGGCATGAAGTATTAAGCATACAGAAAAATTCTAAGGGATCCTGGAACAGCATGGTAACAGTCTTCAAAACACAGCAGGTTGTTGCAAAGAGGGAGAGTGTAGTGGAATAAAAAATAAGTTTATGGGCTAACATTGTAGAAGAGATTCACATTAGACAATAGGAAAACTTCACAGTGGTAAGGATAGCACACCTATTGTGTAGAGAAGTTTTACAGGTATTCTCTAGAAATTACCATAGTATCAAGGGATAATTCCAGCTGGAAGGGCCCTAAGTAGGTTTCTGGTTCAGAATGCTCATCACAGCAGGGTCAGCCATGAGACCGGAGAAGGTTGTTCTGTCCTGTACAGATGTGAAAATCTCCAGCTTCCTAGAGTCTTTCTGGGAATCATGGTCCAATGCAAAATTACCATCAGGATGATTTTTCCCCCCTTATACCTAATCTAACCTACTCTTTCAACTCATACCTGTTGTTTCTCCTCCCAGCATCCATTGCTGTTTGAGTTTGACTCCACCGTTTTGACAGCTTTCCTGCAGGTGTTGAGGGCTACTCTTTGGTGTCCCTTGAGCTGTGCCTTCCCCAGGCTGAACTGGCCCTGGTCCCTCAGGCTGCAGAGCAGGACAGTGCTGCAGCTCTGGACACCTCTGTGCCCTCACCAGCACTTGCTGCAGTTTATCGATGTTTCCTCTCCCGGGGGTGCCCAAACCGGACAAACTGCATTGCTGCTGTCCCGTGAGTGCTGAGCAGAGGGGGATTATCACCTCCCTCGGCCGGCTGGCCATGCTCCTATGCATACAGCCCAGGGCACAGGGGGGCTTTGCTGCACCGGGGCCACTGCTGACCAAGACCGGGTCACTGCCCAGTACAGCCCCAGTACCTCCTCTACAGAGCTGTTTCTCCCCAGCCTGGGTGACTGCAAAGGAGCAGTAACCTTAGTTGCTAGTTTGGTCTGTCTGTCCTAATGATCCTCAGTTCTGCTAAAATTAAAATTACAGTTTATCCTGCTCAGGAACTAAAAGGAAAAAAAAAAAATCCTAACTCGTGCAAGGCTTTTTGATCACCAGAGAAAGGATTGCCTGAATATTTTTTATCATTTGTGTTCTCTATGTGGATGCGTTCAGAGAATATCCTACAGTGACAACAATTCTGTATAAATGTGGTGGTCTTGTACATGGGTGTTCACTTGCTAATGCTTTTCATAGCACCCTATTAGCTTACTAATGTTTCTTTATCTTAAAATGTGTTAACTGAAACACACAGGAGGACAAAATAAAGTATGCCATTCTTTCATCAGTTTATGGGACTCTGGCCAGTGATAGTATGAAAAAATTAACTTGAAGAAGTCAGACTTTTCAGACATACAAGATCATTTCTGATTCAGAAAACCAGTCTGTTTCATAATCTGCACAGAAAAAAATAGTTGCTTTTCACCCATTAGAATGGACTTATTCTGTAATGAAGCCTCATTTGCTGCCTTTTTGCTACTTTCACGGACTACATCAGTGAAAGCTTACTATGATCCTCTAAATTGTCAGCTTATCAAGGCTATCCTTACTTGAAAAGGCAAAGCACTTTTCATAACATACCTTCATGCACTTCATTTTTGATTGTCTGATGGCAAAGTCCAGCAAACCAGTGAGTGCGTATCTCTGCCGTCTTAGCTAGCGCCCTGCTAGCGCCAGGCTGGAGCTGCTGTGCTTCAGCTGCTGCAGGTGAGGCTGATGGGTTATTCCCTGTGGCAAACCACTGCCTCCGGTTCCAACTCAGCTGCAGACGTTTGTGTTAGCCTGCATGC
This sequence comes from Acanthiza pusilla, assembly GCA_036630365.1. Taxonomy (NCBI): domain Eukaryota; kingdom Metazoa; phylum Chordata; class Aves; order Passeriformes; family Acanthizidae; genus Acanthiza; species Acanthiza pusilla. The sequence goes on from JAXCHO010000053.1 coordinate 10,327,735, forward strand.
TTTCCCTGCTTATTTCTGACATGCCAGGTGAGAGAATTGAAGGGGTTTTTTCTGATGGATACAGTTCAAAGTCTGAGTAATTATGACATAAAATCACATATTATATAGTGGGAAAAAATATGCATTTAAAATATTTAAATGAGTACCTCATGTTGTAGATTATGCTCCCCATAGTTTAAACTTAGTTTTCTTTGGCTGACTAATTAATTACATGTGGGTATATTAGCATTTACTAAATCTATCTCACTCATCATTACTTAGCTACTGGATCTCCACTGTTCTCTCTTATCTAGAATTAGGCTTTTTATGGTCTAACTTTTCTGTCAATTGTATTTATGACTTGCTGGATAGATAGCACATGCAATAGCAGCCAAAAGATATAGGAAGGCTGCAAAATAACACCTGAAAATTAATCTACTTGAATACCTACCCTAAGAGTAACATGAGATTAGAATCTCACAGCTGGTGAACTCTTTCTGTTTATGCTTGAAAATGGGCACAGAAAATAATCACCCTATCTCCAATATTTCCAGTCTTGTGTTTGTTGCAAAAGATTTTCACTATGTTTGCATTGTTCAACTACCATGAAATGTCACAAGTTGTAAATTTAGTAGATTTTTTTTACTAGATTGTATCCTTTAGTATAGCATTCATTTTACAAAACAGTGTGACATTACCTTTGCTTTCTGGAGTCAGAGGCTTTGATTGCATCTTAACTGATCTAGTTTCTTGAGGTTTTATGATGTCCTACTCAGACATCAGTCTGATATGCAATTCAGCAATTGTCAGATGCTGTGTATTAATTTCCTGAAAGTTCTTTTTCCTCAGGTAAAACTATCTCATGTCAGTCACAGAATTTTTTTTTTTTTTTTTTGTAGACTCTAGGGCAATGTCTCTGTTTATATCGTCATTGTTATTGTGAAAAACCAATAAAGTACAAGCAGTGCATTCAGTTCAAAATCTTGCCTCAATTTAAATTAACAGTCCATGAGGCTATCCAGTGGTGACACCACTATACAAAGATACAAGGTGAAGAATGTAGATATAGATAAGATGGATTTCAGCATGGCTGTAAGATTAATGTCCATTTCCCAATATCAAAGGTGAAAAATGTCACATTATTTATATAAAAGAGGGAAAGAGAGCCCTGAAAGGAGCTTTTTCTTGTTGTACATATAAACAAGCATTGCTGAGGGAGTATTTTCATCATATCTGCTAATGAACATGCCCTTTAAGAATAGGGACTTTCCTACTTCCAATGTCTTCATCTTTTGATGTAAGATTTATTTTTTCATTCTGTTTCTTCACTTGTATTCTTTGGTCTTTTCAAGTCAATGGAAAGTTGGACACATTTTGAGACCAAATGACAACTGTTAAAATAGCTTCTTCTTACAACATGAGGTTCTAGTCCATATGGAAAGAACTTCTTTATTCTCATGTGGAACAAAATGTTCTTTGAAAATCTGCTTCTTGATGATCAACTAGTGTAAATCATGATTTTTTTTTTCACTGCATAAATGCAGTAACACTTTTTATTTATGTTGTTCTCAACTACAGTTGGAGAGAGAAGCATTTATAGCTTTTTTCTCTTGCAATAGAAAGAAGATGACCAGAGAGATTTCCTGAGAAAATGGCATCTTCTTGAGAAAAAAAAGTAGTCTATCATAAACCTGCTCCTTTTCTCTGACATATTTTCGTTATTGTAAAATCTGCTTGATTATCTGAAAATAAGGGACAAACCCAGACATTTTTCTTATTCAATGGACTCATAGAAATTAAAAATTCAAACTACAAGTTCAATTTGCTTAAACTGAAACAGATTTCATTGACAGCTAGGTTCTCTAAAATGTTGAAAATGTTTGAATTTGCATGGAAAATTAATAATTTAGAATCTTTTCACTGAAATTAACTTTACAAAGTCTTTTAGAGAAGTTGCCAAGAGGTTTTGTGGGTTTCCTTCATGCTCCTGGCCTAACATAGAGGGGAAATAGAAAGGACAGGAGGCTTTCACATTAATTTGTTGGAGTATTTTTCTGTATTTACAGGAGGAGACTACTGTCATAAGTACATCTGTGTGTAAAGGAAATAGAATCCAGCCTCTATATTGTCCTGCAGTCACAGGTGTTATGCTCTGCTTTAGCAAATTGTCATATAGTTGTCGCACCAATGTTGAAAATCTCATTCCCAAAAAGATGCCTTTTCAAAATTGTTTTAAGCCCTATGGCAGCCTTGGTAAAAGAAAACAATCCCACATGCATAGTTGTCAATCTAAGAAGATCTTTACTAGTTCCTTGGCTAACATATGGCTGGCAGATGTTGTGGCAGAAATAGTTTTGCTAGGCAAGAAAAAACTGGAAAAAGAAAGGGGAGATAAATAGACGGATTTCCTGTAGGAACAACAGGTAGCATGGGTTTTTGGAACTAATCTTAACTGAAGTGGCATTGCTTGTGGAAGAAGGCAGGACTGGTGGCAGAAGAATGAATGACGCAGAAGGGTCTATTGATTCCATTCCCTGCTGAGGGCTCATGTGCAGAAAATGCAGAAGATGCTGGACCTGATCCAGCAAAGAGCTTTATGCCTAGGAATACACTGAAATCGTTTGCTTTGATGTTGCCCGAGAGCTTTCAGAACTAACCCTTTAGAAACAGATATTTACTAATGAACCATTACTGTAAAAAAAGATTCAGCATCATTGAACATATGTACCATGTGAAAAAAAATCCGCCTTACTTTCATTTAGAATCAGAAGTATTATGCAAAATTTATCCAGGATGGACAACTGAATACACTTACCACATGAAAAAACCCCTTTGTTTCATGCAGAACCAGAAATATTATGCTGAGCTTGCCCAGGGTGGACAGGTGTCCTATTGGCCGTCACTTACTATTTAGTGGATTGGTTAATCTTAAAATTAAAAATAGGGAATTTCATGAGAGTTCCTGTCTAAATTCAGGGTTTGCTTTAGGCATGTTAGATATTTCATTGATTTATCTGTTCGAGCATTTTGGTAAACCAGTGTCTTAATCTTTAACTCAGAGAAATATTACCCAGAAGCCCTTCCATGGGAGTAGTTAGGTATTCATCAATGCGAATTTAGAAATAAAAACGTCAAGAGAACAGCATTGTATTCAGTTCCCCTTGGAACTGATTTTTTTTTTTGAAGTTTCCTCCCAAGTTAACTAACCAAATACAGTAGTTTTTCCTCAATTTTCAATAGATATAATTTAAATGAGTAAAGATGGAAAGACCAACTTACAACATTGTATGTTTGCCTTTGAACAAGTAAGGACATAATGTCATTGGGCACAGCAGTATGATTATAAACTGGAATTTGTCACTCATACAAATACAGGATCAGAGACTCAGTCTGAATTTTCAGCCCTTCTGGTTTCTAATGATAGAAAAATATTTGGTGTTGAGCAATGACTTTACATGTTTTAGTGAACTTCTGCTTCTCCAGAGGTACACTATAAAATATAGGTTCTGCCTTATGCATAACGGTATGTTTTTATAAGTTTTCCTGAATGGAGAAGCTTGGAAAAGTACAAAGCACTAAAAAAAAATCCCTCAAGCCAAGAAAGAACATTTCCCAAACAATTGTGTTACTTTAGAGGTTGTGGGTGATTCTATATATTGTGAGATTCATGACAAAAATCCCAGCATTGGCAACAATCTATTTCCATATAAATATGTGTGCTTACATAGAAGAATACTACACTCATGGAAGACTGTTTTCCATTCATCAGAGGAAACTGTGAAGACTGGTGGCCATTTTGCCTTTCACTGCAGTTCCCAATTCCGTAATGTTAATTTGAGACTACTTATGCAAATCTTCTGTAGAAGCAAAATTATTAAAGGTTAAGTGCTTGTGACTTCTTATGACATAACTCCTGTCATTAATTTTCCTTGCTTGGCTGGGAAGGACAGCTAGATTACTATCCTGACCACTGGAGTACTTCTGATGCTCTTACACAGCCCAAGTAATATCCCAATCAAAGCAATGGCTTAAACAGAACATTTTAGTTTGCTGGTCAATAACTTGTGAATAGGCTAATGCAGTGGGTTTCAGGACCTGAGATGATCCCTGACAATTAATCGAATAATGTAATACCATTGTTGATATACTTCCAGGCACTAATAAGAAGCTTGTGCTTCTGCCAATACTTTTCTTCAAATCAGAGTGTTTTGAAAACCAACAATTAAATAATAACTGTGGGGTACAATATAATAGGAACTTTCTGATAGTTTATAAATGTTCACCACCCTAATTTGCAATACGTTCAATTCTGAAGTAAGACAGGTAAGTTTAGCCTTAAGAGGAGTTTCTTCTTAATTCATGTTTCTCTTCCTTGTACTATTAAACAAAATTATAAAAATTATATTCTGAAGATTAAAAAATACTTAGTAACACATGGTAGCATTGGGTTTGCATGCACAGATTGGGAAAGTAGTAATGTTATTTATTTGGGTTAACCGCAATATTTTAGCTACAAATGGTAGCTAATATTTGATGATTTAAATAGCTAACTTTTTCAGAAGAGGTAGAAGTTGTCAGCTTAAATTTTCAGGGAAGAATATAGAAATAAACAAAAATAAATTAAAAAGGGCAACTGTTCTTTTCTTAGCTTCAGATTTATTTTAAGTAAGAACTATTGGGCATATTGGGAAGGAAACAGTTGCAGTTCATGAATGGATTTGCCCTTCTCATGTACTTTCTTTAATATGTACATTTTTGAATGAGGATGCTGAAAGGCTGACATGACTTCACTGATACTTTTTCAGATTCAACTAAAACCAGTTTTATTACCTGCAGTCAGGTTGATGCTGACTGAATTTTACTGCCATAGCATATTGCAGAACTGCATAGCCAGAGTGACTAATTTTAATCTCAGATACAGAATCCTAACATTCAACTTAAAATTATTTTCTTGAGAGGAGGTGCTCCTGACCTCAGCGTAAGTCAAAAGTGCATTTGCCGTAGACCTTACACACATTTTTTCACATTTTGCTCCTCTCTTTCTCAAGAATTATCCTGTTATCAATATTTTGTGGTTGAAAACTAATCAATATTTGTTTTCTTAAAAAGGCAAATTAGAGTATGTTCTGTTTCAATTAATACATTCAGCTGCATTGACACTTAGAGGTTCTTTTCCACTGCTTTTCCAGCAGTAACGTAAGATGGTTTAATGCACATTTTGATTTAAATGTTACAATAAAAATGCAGTGAAGATATCTGTTTGCTGAGACTTGGAAACATTTGTGTGTAAAGTAAAAATACCAAATGGAAAGAAAAATATTTCAAGAAATATCTTTTCCTGGTACATTTTTGGAAATTGCTCATTTTAAAGAGAAATTAATATTGCTAATACCCATATTTTACAAAATCGTCATTTTCTTCCTCTACATAATATTGATTATTGCTCAATTAGTCCTAGTAATGTCAAATATTAAGGGGAAATTAACCAGCATTTGGAATCAGTCTAGATACCAAACCAAACGTCCCACTGTGCATAGTATTTCAGCTTACGTGTGCAAATGTTCTGATACTCACTCGAAGTGTGGCTGAAGAATCATTCAAATGCCACTTATTATGTATTACAGAACAGTTACTGAGGATGTAATCCCATGTAGTACATAAAACAAAACAATTTTTTTAAAAAGGAATAAAAGGATAAGTTTATAAACATAAAGAATGAGAGAAAAGGGGAATATGGAATTGAATGCAGTCTTTCCGTAGGAGCATCTTTGAACCAGAATATTATTTATTGCACATTTATTTCAAAAATCTAATTTTGGGAGCAATAGCACATAGTCTGTCACAATGAAAGTCTGAGTCTGATTTTTCACACATGATGCTGGGATCTCTACATGGGCAGCTGTGTTGGTTAGCACAAGAGAAAGCCAGAAAAGAAAGTTATCAGGTTATCCTCAGAGCAGACTAGGAACAGTGCTAGTAACAACTTCAGGAACAGCAGTATCAGTTTATATATAGTCTGCTATTTTTATTGGTACTACAGAGACTGCAGTGCCGGTGTAATATAATCATGACCACTTGGCCAGAAGGAGCTTCTGAACTCCAATCAACTTCTAAAGAGCTCTGCTCTGCACTGTGAGAGAGGAATATTATTCAGCCTGAGGTCCATCAGGGCTTGTGAGTCTGCTGGTGTAAACAATAGCGCAGAACAGGGCAGAAATATGCCTTCGTGTGACTGATGTGAAATGTGTGGAAAACTGTATTTCCAAAGATCTTGACTCACTTGCAAAGGGACTCCTTAGTGCAGGCAACTTCCAGAGAAAAGTAAAGATGGTATTTAGTACTGTAAGAGACTTTCCGGTTTATCAAATTCAATGCTTTGCCTTTGCAGGCAGCCATTTAATAAAATCCCTTCCGTCAAGTTACAACTAAAAAGCATTTAAAATATTTTCTTTACGTTACTTCAACTAGAATGTAATTTCAGAACCTTGCTGCTCTAATGGTTTGAAACCTTCCAGCCTAAGTGTATTCACAGCTCATTTATACCGATTTGTTCTTCTCTCTTACCAGGGATAAATAGCTGTACATCACAACCATTCCTCCAGATCCGTGGGACCACTGATTTACAGCTGTGTGCCTGAACTTGTTCCATGTTTGTACAGTTCTTCATGCAAGAGCCTCAGAAATGTGTGGTGTGTGAGAGAGAATGAAGCCTGGAGAAATATCACATTTCATAGCCCCAGAAAAATGGCACGAAACCTATTTGCATGAATTGGGCACTACTGCATTTAATAAGGACAGATGGACCTCAGAGAGCAGCTCCTGAGCATAAGCAAAGTTCATTAGTCAGAAAAGTAAAAAAGGGGGGGAGAGGTGGGAGGAAGCCAAAATAGCCCTCTAAGCCAGAATTAAAAATGTTGAGACCTGCAAACATTCTAGATAACAGTAAACTGTAAAGCTTGGCAAAGATACAACAGAAATCAGTTTCATCAGCTTTGATTACCTAGAAAGGTATGGGGGTATACAGTTTATATAGCTGTATGTGTGCGCATTTATAAACAAACATCCCTTACTAGGCACTCATGAAAGCAGGACGTTCAAAATTCTTTAAAATTAAAATACATCCAATTTTGTTGCTCCACTCTGTGCTCACCCTTCTCTGGCTGAGTGGTGCAGCATACTGATCATCCCACATTTCACGGGGAAGATAGCAAGAGAGAAAGTGTTATCAAATCAGAATTCAGCAACTCTCAGGCACTTGAGAATGGTCTTTCATGATTTATTTTCTTTCATTCAGTTGGAAGAGGGACAATCTACTGAACAAAAAAAAATTTCCTGCCTGACAGTGGGATGCTGCAAAGTGGTATCTGTCTCAAAGAAAGAAATACCTTGTGTTATTTTATTCAGAGTTCACATTTTCATATTCTTCTATCAGTTAAGTTAAAATGTAGCTTTCATTTCAAAGAAGTAAAAAAATAATCTCTCCTCAAGCCACTGCGGTGGCAGTGCTATAAACTAGGGCAAAATTCAGCACATCGAGTTTTAATGAAAGACAGCTTGAAAAAAAGGTCATTACTAGCACCCCAGCACACAGAAAAATAGTATCATTAACTGGCCAGTATGTGTATGCCCAGTATCTGCCTTCCTTGCTAGTCCCAGCTTACAACATGCCATGTTCTCTACATAAGACATTAGCTTAGAGCAAATCTTGCAGGCATAACTCATGCAAAACTCTATTGACTTTAGAGGAAATTTTTCCTGAGTGAGCACTGTGGATTTTGGCTGAAGAAAATTAAGACCTCTAATCTCAGTGCAAAGCTGTGGCTATTGTACAAGATGGTACAGGGGGAAAAAAAAAAAAAAAAAGAAAAAGAAAAAAAAAAAGAAAGAAAAAAAAAAAAAAGCAAGGGAAAGAAATTACCTGTGTAGGAGCAGAAAGCTTCAAATTCTCTTCAGTTTCTGCCTGTCATTGCACCAGCTCTTCTGCCTGTGTGCCCTGGGCTCCCTCCACCAGAAAGGAGTCCCTGTCTCAGTCGAGGGGCTGCAGCTCCGCCGCCCGCAGCTTCCCTGTGCTGGCTGCTGCTGTCCTCTGGTCCCGCAGCTCCGCTCCCCTCCGCGGATCCCCGGGACCTGCCTCGTGGATAATGCTCGTGGCTGGATCGCAGCCTCTCTCTGCCTGCTTTTACGGACGGACTGACTCCAGCCCCTGCTAGTGCTATTGCCTAAATGGCGACTGCAAAGCTCATCTAGGCTTTTAACTGCCACCTACTGAATAATAGTGGAATATATACATATAGAGGCATATATACATATAAGCTGTAATTTTATGGTTTGCTAAAGCAATGTAGTAGATTTTTACAATTAGTCTTTAAAGACTCCAAATATCCTGTAGTTTATAATTTAAAGCTGTAGATTACATTAACCTGAGCTCACAACTCTCCCTTTCTTACAGCACCAGAACACAGTATGAGCCTGTCCCTTTAACTTTAAAAAGCTTACAAAGCCTTTGGTAAGGCTAATCCCCAGGGCATAAAGCAGCATAACCTTATTCAGATCAATGGAGCTGTGCTGATTTTTATTAGTTGAGAAATTAATCCCTTAAGTGTAATATTTATTTTCCAAAAAAACCCAAAAACAAACCAATAGAAAAAAAATGTGCCTTAAAAAATAGCTTTTGTCCAGCATAGGCCCTCAGAATGTCACTCATCTAAAACAGATTAGACTTTTTTTTCCCTGACAGCTGTGTAAAACAGGATTCCTGAGGTTTATAGACAAACATAAATAAAGAGCTTTTCTCCACTCTTAATGGTTTTTAATTTTTCTTAAAATTTTTTTAATATCTTTTTAAGTGGAAAATCCAAAGGCAAAATCCAATGCCTCCTTCAGCTTTTTATTTTTAAAGCAGCTCCTAGCTGTTTTCTTTGTAGGCTAGATGTGGGGTCCACTGGAGGTGTTTGAACTGCTGCTGCAGAAAGGAAGCTTAAATACAGGGTTTCTCTGTGAATTGTGTGAATCCCCAGAGAAGGTGTGCAGATCCTGAGATTTGCTCAGCTGGTTAGAGCACAGTGCTTAAAACACCACGGTTGTGGGTTCAATCCCACAACAGCTATGTCAAGGGTTGGACTTGATGATCCTTGTGGGTCTCTCCAGCTCAGAATATTCTGTGATTTGTGAGACGCTACCTTTATAACCAAATAGCTCGAGTATGTAGGACTCTGACTACTCAAAGCCGGCTGCTAACATGTCGCTGAGTTGATTTCTGACATAAAAGGGCTCTACGCCCATTTTAAGGAGCACTACCCTGTGGAGGACTAGTGGCACCCAGCACCTGTCACAGCAGGTGAGGGAAGAGTTCAGGTTTTATGCTTGCTGTGACTGACAAGTGGAGTAGCTAAATCCTTAAAGCTGGTGTGATAGTTTTAAATGGCACCTCTGGTGGCATTTAAAATATGTTTTATTTGCTTTTTTAAAATGTATGTTTTGACAGCTTTTATGAAAGATTCATATATTGGGTTAACACTTTCGTTATGGGCTTCAGAGAAAATAAGAGGTTTCTCCTCTATGTGTGCGTCTTAGAGAGTATATGTGTATCAGGATACATGATGACCTGCAAAACATGCCCTGAGGAAACAATTTGCATTAGCATACGGCTCTGCTACAGATTAATCCTGAGCCCTGTTTCCACAGGCTCCCAGGCAGCAAGCTGTGGATCAAACCATGTGCTACAGGCCTGCTCCTAGAGTCTGACAGCAAAGCCCTGCCTTTGGTTTTGTCACTGCTTTTCATCAATATCTTAATCCTGTGTGCTTCGAGAATTAGCTAATTGATATTTCAAAATGAAAAAATTGTATTATAAATTAAAAATTATAGTATAATTATTGCAACACAGCAAAGGTCAATCTATAAAATTTATAATATTGCTCAGAGCTTTAGCCAGTGATTTTTGCTGATTCTGCCCTGTGGTAGCATGAGTGCAGAATCCAGACCCATTTATTCAATAAGTCAAAGTGCTCTTGTATTTACAAAGAATATGGCTTCTCAGTAACTTTCAAATGTTAACAGATCTCAGTCCTCAGTAAATGCATCCTAAATGCAAATACAAATTTAAATTTTCCTTAAAAACAGTGGAAGCATCTGAAAAATTTTAGAGTCATGACTTCCCACAACTTTTACTCACTCAGCTCATTTTACAGGTCTGGGAAAATCTAGTTCATGCACTGTATTCCAACAGGATGGATGTTCAAACTTTAGAAGACATACCTTTTCAAAATGCTGATTCTTTCCAAAACTGAATTTATTTCAAATAAAAGTATAGCCTGTCTTCATTCTTTCCTTACCTGCCCAAAGAACTAATATTTTGTGTGTAAAGATGGCAGATATGTACCTCAACAAGAGACACAAAGTCCATTTCTACAGCTTCCACCTAGGCTCTATTCCACCAAAACCACCATGAGATTTTTCTGATCAGAACCACAGTACTGAATTGCTATAATTCACTGTAAAGGAGTCTTGTGTGGCATTTCTCCGACTGTCTCTGCTGAAAAATAACATGGCAGTTCCTGCCCTCAGCAATGGTTTTGTAATATTTCTGCTTTAAATGGTGTTGCTCAGGTGTGTCAGGCAAGACAGATTTCCAAAATCTCAGATCCGCCTCATCTAGTGACATTATTCACACATGGTCCCAGCAGAGGATCCCACAGAACTAAACCCAGGACAGTCCCACACAGGCCAGCAGAAACACAGCTGGGTAAATATTTTCGTACCTGAAGCTGCAGGTAGGATGCATTCATCTGGCTGCTGATGAACGTGAATTTGGGGCAGAACGGACAGGGTCTTGCAGTGAAGACCTTCCCTTCTCCTGGTGGCACCACAGACCTCCTCTCTACCAAACATGTACCAGTGTGCATCATCTGTTACTGCATAGAAGGGAAAGAGCAGAAGGCAAGGGCACAAAGCCCTACCAGAGTATTTCTGTTACAAGCTTCCCTCACGAAGAAAAGTCTTAGCCAAGCTACGTGATTGTCAGGTTTCTGTGCTGCATCCGAGCTAGAGAGGGCATTTAAGGAACAAGACATCTGCTTAGTTAGCAAAATATGAGCTGCCTAAAGCTTGAATGCACATTTAGCACAAACCTGCATGAGCATTGAAAGTACAGCTTTTGAGTCAAAATTCTATCCACGGCCTATATACAGCATGGGAAAATGAGAAAGTCTTCAGTCTCCCTGGAAAAGTTTAAGATGTGAAACTGTGGCCCACATGTAAAGATTTTTTCTCTGCAAGACAGAAAATAATCTTGACAAAGAGAAGCCAGCAGAGAACAAGGTCTAAGCTCAGTTTTGTCTGTTCTGGGATGGTTTTCCTCCTGTTAACCTCTGTTTGTCTGGAATGTTTTCATTAAGCCACAACCTGGCTAAAATATATCCCTCTTCTCTTGCATGTTTGGAAAGTTAATGTCTTAGCTATGCAATATCATAAAGAAATTTAGTTCTTCCTTCCAATTGCCCTTCAAAATAGTTACTGTAAATTGATAATACTTTGGTGTCTTCCTATACTGTATTTAGTTGTACTAAAAAATTAGCTAATCTGTTGTCTACATCATCAGGAAGGAAGATTCTGCAAAAGATCTTAGCATCAGAAATATTTACTGGAGCTTTTGTCCAACAGGAAGAAATTAGTCTTCAGAAAAAAAATATTGTTAAGAGTGATTCTCTGGGACACCCGACAGTCAGCAGTGGATCTTTTAATGCCCTGTATTTGGTGCAGTAATTAGATTCGTGCTTCATGATTATGAAATGGCAGTAGCTACAGGACAGCTTACCATAAAGACCATATCTCATATTTGTGCACTGCATCTGACTACTAGGCAACTTCTACCATTTTGTAAATGAAGCATAAAATTGTAATGGTATTTTTAGTGCCTGCATACTGCTTAGAACCTGAAAAACTTAAAAAAAAAAAAAGATAGCTATCAAGTAACTATTGCATAGAATTTCAAAAATATAATAATCAAATTATTTACTGTACTTTTGCAATTCAGCTAAGTGCATCATAGTCGATTTACAATGCACTGGAGCAAGTGACTAACTCTGGTAGAATTACATCTTATGCATAAATCAAATGTGATTAAAATATGTAATATATCAGGCTGTTTGTGGTCTACACCCAAACCATGAGATGATGGGACCAAATTCTTCCTGGGTATAATTGAGGTTCTCACTTATGTTGAAGAGACTCCACACTACCTCTTCATCTGATTGCACTGGAAAGATGGGTCCTTACCCAATATGTTTAAACAGCAAAGTTTCACCTGACAACCACTATTGCTCTGTGTTGTGGAGAAAGCAGTTCTTCTGGAGAGGGGCACATTGTGCTGTATTATTTTCAGCTCCAGTGGGCAGATAGAGGAAATCTGGTTTTGCTAGCTATGGACCTTTAGCTTTTTGGGTTTTTTGCAAGGAACTTTTCTGTTGCACACAAAAGTTACAAATAAATTTTAAAAAAATAGTCGCAATAAAATCCTGCCTAGCTCTTAGCTTGCGATAGAAGAAAGCAGCTAGTCCAGCAAAATTGTAAGACATGTCATTCTTTACAGACTGTAGATGAAATCAGTAGTTTGGAGAAAATATTGTCAGATTCCGTAGAGTGCCATTTTCTTCTCCTTCGGTTTTCAGTGAATTTCAGCCCAGTCTTTCTCACTCACACCTCAATAGGATGAATATAGTTGCCTTCAGACACACTTTTGACTTGCAATCTTCATTATTGACTGTACTACTCTGAACCAAAATTTTCGAAGTTTTAACCTGATTCCTGATGAAAAGAACAGAACAAGAAGTCATTTTTGCCTTACTGTCTGTATGAAGGTCATAACTCCAGAGCTTGCTTCTGAACATTTGAGAGCAAGGGATTTGCTGCTGATTTACAGGTAACCTTCACTGGCTTCTCGGATGTCAGATACCATAAAGGTGATTGAATGAGATAGGCCATTGAGTCCGTCCTCTAATATCTTTCTGGGGTACACAGGGGAGAGTGTAATTGTTACTGAAAATTGATAGCTAACTGCATCTAACCTGATTTTCTGTGAAGTGGTATGAGAGTGTAGCACTGCTCAGTATTTAACATGATTGTTTAAAAAAAAGTACTTTGACGGCATTTATAATGACCAAAGAGGAACAGAAAAAGAAAATTTCTTTATTGTGGGCATAAAAAGGGACACATTCAACTTACTTGAGGAGACAAAAGTAACTAAGCTTTGTTAGAAATCTATAAACCATATTTACTATTATTAGGAATGTTATTAGAAAGTTGTGAAATCTCTTAATTGTTAAGAACCCTAGAAAACCAGAGTATTTCTGTCTTTATTAGTTTGTAAAAGCACCCATGGCTCAATATACTGGATATAAATTTGTTAAGAGTCTTTCCATTGACTGATCAATATTCACACTAAACTCCACAGTGTGCTTGATCCATAATCATCCAGGCATCCTGAAAGAAAATTCCATGGAAGAAGGTTAAGAAACTTGTGACTTGATAAACATAGATGAATGACATTAACCACAGGTCATTCAGTGACTTTACCTCTGCAGTTCACAGCTGACAGTGTATTAGTGTACATAAATTTTTTTTGGATCAAGTGTTTAGATGCCACTGGAAATAAAGAAGAAGCAGAATTTTAGAACTGGGATTACTCTTTTCTTTACATGACATTTACATGGGACTGACAATCAGCAAAGACAGGTCAGCTAGTGCAAATGTAACTACAGCTCACAGGACAAATTATAGTCTAGATAGCCAAGAACTTAAATCCAAATGGACATAATGCCTTAAAAATTTGAAACATTATGTGAGCTACTTGCATTGCACCTGAAACAAAGGACTATAAAAAGTAAAGGAGTTTCTATAACTGTGCAGTCCTCCTGTTCTTAATGCATCCATTTATCTTGTGCCTCTTGTTAGGAGGGCAATCCATTCAGGTTTTATAGCAACTCATAGGTGTAAACAATTTAAGGGATGTATTGGGTTTGCATGGCAAAATTTTGGTAGTGGAGAGGTTACAGGGGAGGCTTCTGTGAGCAGATGCCAGAATATTCCCCTACATCCACTAGATCTTGTTGATTCTGGCATGGCAGTCCAGGGCCTCGCCCATCAGCAAGAGTGGCAGCACCTCTTGACATTTTTAAAGAACGGGTCAAAAAACACAACACCTGCAGCCAGAGAAGAGAGGCAAGAGGAGCTACCCTGCTGACATGAAGGGCAGTGCAGAAGGAGGGAGAGAGGTGCTCCACATGTCCAAGAATAAATTACCCTGCATCCCATGCTGAAGACCACAGTGAAGCAGTGTGTGTCCCTGAAACCCATGGAAGTCCATGGTGAAGATGATTTCCACCTGCAGTCCATGGAGAGCCCCACGCTGGAGCAGATGGATGTGCCCAAATGAGGCTGTGACCCTGTGGGAAGCCCACGCTGGATAAGGCTCCTGGCAGGGCATGTGGACCTGGGGAGAGAGAAGCCCACAGAGGAGCAGAGCTTGTGACTCCATTGGGGACCCATGCTGGAGCAGTTCCTGAAGAACTGCAGCCTGTCGGAAGGGTTGATGCTGGAGAAGTTTGTGGAGGACTGTTTCCTGTAGGAGGGACCCCACACTGGAGTGTGAGGGGTCCTTTCCCTGAGAAGGAAGGAGCAGCGGAGCGCACATGTGAGGAAATTACAGCAACCCTCACTGCCCTTTCTCCTGTGCCACTGGAGTGGAGAAGGTATGGAAATTGGAAGTAAAATGGAGCCCGGTGAGTGACTTCCTTCTGGCCTGTATCTTGACCCGCAAGACTTTAATACGTTTTCTCTCCCATCTCCATCTGAGAAGGGGAAGGATAGAGGAGATTTGGCATAAGAATGTATTAATTATTTACCATTAATACATTCTTTATTAATTTTACAACATTTTAAAAGTACATAGCCTATATTCATGTTAATGGTTGTTATTCATATCAATTATAATAGGAAACATAGCAGGCTGGATTGATCGGCCAAGCCAGTTGTATGATTCAACAGGGTGAAGTTCTGGGTCCTACCATGGGGTCTCAACATCCTCAGGCAGCACTGCAGGCTGGGGCAAGAGTGGCTGGAAATCTGCCTGGTGGAAAAGGACCTGGGGATGCTGGTCAACGGTGACTGAACATGAGCCAACTGTGCCCAGGTGACCAAGAACGTCAATGGCATCCTGGACTGTATCAGGAACAGTGTGGCCAGCAGGACCAGGGCAGTGTTTGTCCCCCTGTACTCAGCACTGGTGAGGCATCACCTCAAATTTTGTGTCCAGATTTGTGTCTCTCAATTCAAGAAAGGCATTGAGGTTTCCAGAGAAGGGCAACGCAGCTGGAGAAGGGTCTGGAGCACAAATCCTGTGAAAAGCAGCTGAGGAAGCTGGGGTTGTTTAGCCTGGAGAAAAGAAGGCTCAGGGGTGACCTTATTGCTCTCTGCAAGCACCTGCAAGGAAGCTGAAGCAAGGTGGAGGCTGATCTCTTCTCTTAAGTAACAAGTAATAGGACAAAAGGAAACTATTTTATTTTCAACTTGGGGAAGTTTAGATTGGATGTAAGGAAAAATTTTCTCACCAAAAAGCTGGTCAAGGACTAGCTGACCAGAGACATGGTCAATTGACCATCCCTGGAGGCAATTAAAAGGTGTGTAGATGAGGTGTTTAGGGCCACAGTTAAGTGGTGGATTTGGCAGTGCTTGGTTAGGTATTGGACTCAATGATCTTAAAGGTGTTTTCCAATCTAAATTATTCTTTGATTCCATAAAGTCATCTTATTACTTTTGCGCTTTCAATACCACATAACATTCCTATCCAAGAACTGCTTGTTTGTTGACAAACAGCAGCCACCTGAAACTTGATATTGCTTTCTGTGTTTAAGACTAACTGCTTGACATGTCACCTATATATTAATATTTGGATTACTTCAAACATTTGGAGAAAGATACTGCCTTTTTAGTTACAGACAGTGTATTACACTTTCTGCAATTACTTTTGTTTTATTCAGGCCTTGTTGTTGCCTATTTGAAATGAAAACTTTCATCATAGGTTGTCGTTAAATAACAGATCAAACTGGTGCTCAAATCCTTCAATTGCAACAAATAGTAAGATAAGAGGAGTGAGGGGAAGAAAGCCCTCTATAATTTGCTGGGCTGCTTTTTCCATTTGCTGCTGAACTTCATTCTGCATAAGGTGTAGAATCAGAGTAATGATACAAGGAAAATTGACAACTGCTTATTAAACATGAATTCTACAATTTGAAACTCTTCCTAGTATCTGTGGTTTAACCTTCTCCCTTTGCAGAAATCTCCCATGAAATGAATTGTGTTAGGCTTAGAAACGTTTAGTGTATCTGCATAAAATTTGCACATTAGCAGTTCTTCCACTCCTGCAATACACACAGAATATCAGCAGGAGATTTTTGTGCTCTCTTCTTGACCCTGTGCTAAGTCTATTATTACCTCATCCTTGTATCAACTGGATTTGAAGCAAAAAACTCTGTGTAACAGGAATGCTTTTCGCTGCTCTCCACGTTGCTATTGTGTGCAGAGGTGTGCACTGCTGTTACTCATCCTTTTCTTGAGGATATTCACAGTCGGAAACAGAGTTGTGTATCTGTCAATGGCATCTGCTAAGTTGAGCCCTATGGTCTTTCAAGTGCTTGGCCACCAAGTGGATTGCTCTCCTAACCGTGTCATGAAATGTCAAATACTACAGCAGTACTTGACAGAGTGAACAAACCTTTTGAAATCAATATCAGTCAGAAACTAGACCCTGAATAAGACATCTGGCATGAAGCAAGTTTAAGGTCATGTCTTTTTCTTTTCTGTTGTTATGTAATACAGTGATAGACCAATCTGCTTCACTTACCCTGTCCCACTGTATCACCACTTTACACCATTGTGTATCAAAATCAACACTCTCATCAGCATTTCTGGTGTTACAGATATCCTGTGTGCCTCTGCAAATGTTTTGACAAGCAGTGTTCCATCACCTTGCCAAGAATAGCTGATGATTTTACAGGTTACTCCCTCTCAGCTGGAAGAAACACTGCCCTTTACCTGATCAAATGAAATTAATTTTTACCTGTCAAGGCTGAAAGAGAGACAGGGAATGCCACAGCCGCTTGTCTGTGTTCCAGCAAGGCTGGCGAAGTCTGCTACAATCTCCCAGGTGACTAGGACATGTGGGCTAGGACAGTAGCTCTGACAACCTTGTGCAGAAAGCGTGTTGTGCTCTTCACAGCTTCTGTAGGGCAGCTCGCTCAGCTGACACTTGTCAGAGTGAAAGCTGAGCAGACCACTCTTTCCGCATATCCTGCTCTGGCATAGATCAGGAAGGTTTGTGTCAGCAAGGCAGGAACCCAGTGCCACCTCATGTTACAGGGATCCACCTCCTCCCCTCAAAGATATCCTACATTTGCTAACCAAAGCTGGGAAAGAGGTTGCATTCATTTTCAGAGACGAAAGCTCTGTAAATAGTGGGAATTAAAAAACCTTGACAATATTACTGTTAGATTCCCCCTTGTCACCACGCTGCTAAATTTTCTTTGGGGTTCCATGTAAATAATGGAAATATTTCTATCTGCCCTTTACGTTTAGATGACTTTTTAGTTTTCTTCATGGTCCTTACTACATATATATATATATGAAATTTGTTAGCATTTTTATGGCCTTTTTGGCACGGTACAGTTATGTATATCCATAAAGCCATATAAAATGTCATGGCATCAGTGACACCTGATCCTTCTTACCAACTGCCATTACTGTTCCTCATGTCGCTGTGGACTCCCTGCAGAAGCCAGTAGTTCAGACACATTTATTCTCCTTTCAAACACAGTCTCTCTTCTGAACAGCTCTTCATATCCTTAGTATTACACAATCCTGTTTAAATTTCTTAGCCACACAGAAACATGGAATTGCCACACAGGAACAGAAAACCACAATAGATTGTAGCTCGTTCATCTGAATTAGCATATTAAATAGCTTGATCAGACAATATTAAATAGCTTGATGAAGCAAACAAATAATTAAAATATTTACTAATATTTTCTTTTTTGTTCATGAATTGTCTTAGAGAATGCAAAATGAAGGCTGCGTAGCAGATATTACAAAATTCAAAGCAAGTTTGGAAATTATGTTAGCCAACGTGGCAGCTGTCCCAAAGGACAGTTTTGGGTAGGCAAAATTTCTTGGCAGAGGTTCCATTCATTTGGAGGATGACAGAAGTTATTTACCCTTCTAATCAGTATGCCAAGTAACTGAATGTATAGACCTTCAATTTTTAGAATACTGCTCAAATTATAATCGATTATAGGCAGTTTTCATGCTCTTCACTTACCCTTAAACATGAACAATAGAGGGGTATTAAAACTTTCCCAATTACTTGTCAGAGCATAACCAAGGGCAGATAGATGTCACTGTACTTCAGTGAGGAGAGTTGAGGTCTGGAGAGGTGAATTCACATGTCCAAGCTCATCCAGTCTACTGGTAACAGTGCTAAGAATAGATATTGCTGAGTCTTAGCAGAGCTTTCTGGTCACTAGCCCTTCCTCCAAGTCATGGATAGCTCTCTTGAATATGTGAATGCTGCATATCAGTTGACAATAAAGACAGAACCTAAGCCACATGGAAAGATTTACAAAAATGTATCTGTCCATTCTGATGCCTAGACATTTATACTCCCTTATGCTTAGTAGCATTAAAATGCATGCATTTTTATGAATTGCAAGATGTGTTTGTTTCCTTTTTTAGGTGATAGAAATCTTGCAAATGGTCATTTGAATACTGAAATTCTGAGTCTTTTAGCTCGTTTTATTTGGGTGTCAGGTCTTTAGAAAGGAATTTCCATGGTTGGGAGAGCACCACTAATGAACTGCAGTTCATTATAATGAACTACAACTTCTGTAGCCTTGAAATGGAAAGAGACAGTGAGGATGAGGAAGGAGGAAGCTGAAGAGGTGAGAAAGCAAACACAGATTAAAGATGTAGGTGTCAAGTCTACAGTCTGAGTCCTTGTATAGATACAGGAAGAATGGCTGATCTTTTTCCAGAGAAAGAAGGACGCATCTAAAGCTGTATCAAGGTCCAAAGCATGATAAAAGGTCAAACACTAATAGAAAATATTGAGCTGCCACCTCCCTTCAGTGCTGTGTTAATACTTTTGGAAAGCCCCATTACACAAACCCCTGTTCACTGGGGTGAATAATGCCATTAGTAGCTGTCTGCTCTGAATGAAACTGTGCATCACTGATTGTATGTGATGAGGCTTCCTGCATGTAATTCATGGTACAGTTCCTGAGTATGAAATAGAGTTTTCTCTCGGTACAAAATATCCCAGCATCAAAAAACTGAGATACCTGCATCTGTAAACTGTTCATGGGTGTTTCACTAATGCCCACTTATTCCAGCTAGTTGCCTGTTAGTCTGATGTCAATAGAGAGGAAAAAGTGTATATGCATCCTGTAGGATGCCAAGAATGTGACTGTAATAAAAATGTTCCCTGCTTGAAATGTAACAGCCCTTTTAGTGTAATTTGAAGGCCTGCTGTTCATTCAAATTACCCACTGTGTGGGCTGTGTGCCATTATACTGCACAACATGTAGGAATAGCTCTTTCCCTGAAAGAAATAAGAAATGTTAGTCTGGAACATTTTCAGAGTAGCATAATCATATTTGTTAAAGAAAATTAGTACTATAAAATGAAGAAAAAGTTAAAGAATTATACCATTTACGCAAGCTGATTCTGCCCTTTGCTCTGCCACTCTTGTAATACTGGTTCTTATTAATAAACAAAAATATGTCTTTGCTTGGAGCTTTAAAGGCCTCAAAACACCTGGATTGCAACAGCAATCATAAGAGTCTTTGTGCAGAGAACCAGCTAGGCACCTACTAAACCAAAACTTGAGTCGCTTGACCATTTCTGTTGAAGAAAGGTGATAGAATTGGATGGTAGGTGTATGACTTGTGTTTATAGGTTCAGGGTCATCTAGAATATGTCTCAAGAATATCCACAGTGTGGACTGTACAGAGAAACTTGAGCCTGTGTTAGATAAGCTAGCTCTGAAGTCAAAACCAGTACAATCATCTTGGCTCATCAGTTCCCTCAAATTAATTGGTTCCGCTGGAAAATGCAGCGCAATGCCTTCAATGACACTCTGATTGCTCACCTGGGACCTTTGCTAGTGCCTGGATCCTGTGCTGTGCAGATATGCTGGATGTGCTGCATGCAGACATGTCCAAAGAGCCCGCAACCCACACAATGAGCAAAAGATTAAAGGTTTGCATTGCCAGAAGTAAGAGGTTTACTTACTATGTAGCCATGCAACAGCTAACACTACCGCATTCGTTCTGAGGGAGTCATTCAAGTATATAAATGACATTCCTCAGAACATAAATCTCCTGAAAGGCCCACTTAACTACTAGACAATTACAACATGACTATAATAATAATAATAATAATAATAATAATAATAATAATAATACCTGTGTAGTCAGAGTCTCATTGTTTTTACAATGGAACTTTGCGAACTTCACTTGAAGCTAGAACTTTTATGCTTTTTCTTTCTTTCTTTCTTTCTTTCTTTCTTTCTTTCTTTCTTTCTTTCTTTCTTTCTTTCTTTCTTTTTCTTTCTTTCTTTCTTTCTTTCTTTCTTTCTTTCTTTCTTTCTTTCTTTCTTTCTTTCTTTCTTTCTTTCTTTCTTTCTTTCTTCCTTTCTTCCTTCCTTTCTTTCTTTCTTCCTTTCTTTCTTTCTTTCTTTCTTTCTTTCTTTCTTTCTTTCTTTCTTTCTTTCTTTCTTTCTTTCTTTCTTTCTTTCTTTCTTTCTTTCTTTCTTTCTTTCTTTCTTTCTTTCTTTCTTATTTTTCTTTTTTTTTCCCTGTAATAGAACTTACTAAAAAATTGGACTTCTCAGGATAAACTGGAATTGTTTTGTAAGAGGTAAAGCAAGAATAAACTGGAACTGTTTTGTAAGAGCTAAAGCAGCCTTAAGCCTCACTCAGTGGGTGACAACCAGTCATCATCAAAATTGGGCTTCAAGATGTACTAGTTGGCAGAGTTGAGACTTTGAACCTTTCTGAGTAAGTTGTTTCTAAATAAATGAGCCCTCTCCATCCTGTAACAGTGCTGCAGTGTTGGAACAAGGATGAATGCAGGTATATTCTGCCCAAATAATTTGTGCTGGCACAGAGAGAGAGAATACATTTGCTACCACTTCATAACTGCTACCACTTCATCATTCTGTGAGTAAAACAATCTCACCAAATCTAACAAATGCTCTTCCCTTGCTAAATTTGCTGACATCTCACAGCTAAACTCTAATTCATTGCTGTGTGAACATTAAATATTTCATTTTATAAAATACTCTCAATATAATTTTTGGAAGAACTATGTTGATGAATACAAATTGGAATAAGGTGAATAGTTTTTTAAATCACATTTTGGCTGGAAACAGTATGGATAGAAAAGAATTGCTTAGAGATGGATTTTTAATCTGTTCTAGTTAAACACAAAGGATTCTCCCTAGAGAAGAGAGCTATCAGAGAAAGCAAGAAAGAAGAATAGTTTAAAATATTTCATTCAAGTTCTTTACCTATCTTTCAGCAAAAGATAAGCTGCTCCATGTAAGTCTAATTTTTTACTTCAATTAAATCAAAATTTTGTATATATATGCCTGTTTGGTTTGGGGAATTTGACTAAATGCAGTATGCCAACTTCTTTTTCTGTTGGTTTTGAGTGTATATTATTGTTTTACAAAACTTCACCATGGTCTTTTGATCTTCAGTCACCACAAAATAACCCCAAACTCACTAAACTTCTATTGGCAAAAGATTATCTGGATATTGTCACAGTTCTCTCTTCATAATGAATCCAGTAATCTTGGGGTTTTTAAAATAGATACTAGCCCAGCAGTATCAGATTTGGAGACCCTGTCATAGCGCCAAAAGTTAGGAGGTGCAGGCATTTCTATTGTTCCACACAGAAAATCTAGAGCTCAGTTCAGGAGTTTGAGCAAGTGTTTGAATTATTGTCAGCAAGGCACAGCACTTCCAACCTCACCCTCAGAGTCATTAACACTGAAAAAAGCATCAGCACAAATATCCTGGGCCAGTACAGTGACACTTTTTTTTGCCTAACATTTTATAAAGTATCCAAACCCCGCCCCCCAACAAAAAAACAAAAATCACAAACAAACAAACAAACAAACAAAAACCAAACAAAGACAAAAATATTGCTAAATACCTTTAGGTCTTGAACAAGTCAGCATCTTTTACCAAGGCATTATGTGTGGTCATGTTATGGCCTCACATTACTAGTAGTAGGTTACTCTGTACTCAGTAGCCTTGCCTTCTCTGCTCGCTTTTGTACTGGTCTGTGCACCCCACACCAGTCCCCTGACCTCATCAGCACTCAAAAGTCTGCAAAAGACATGCACATCTGATGTACAGTTCCCAAAAGTACTGCATCAATCAGTGTTTCATGCAGTGTTTCAATCAGTTGGAATGATCCAAAGTTCTGATGCAGTCCTTACCATTGCTCCACTACAAAGGCAATAAACTTCACCACAAATGGCCTGAGCTCTCCACGGCTCACTTTAACAGCTGAAAACAAGGATTTATAACACAGCTTCTCCAATTAAATCCACTGAACTTCCTGTACCCTCAGTATGAGAGTAGCTTAAGCTCTGCAGATTGAAAGCTTCCCCTCACAGCCTGTTGCTTTGCTTTCAGGATATGAATGTTAAACTGTGAATGCTGTGTGTGATCCCTCATGCTATGAAAAAATGAAGTACCTCTTTCCCAACACGGGAAATTCAGGCCCCAGCGCCTGAGTGAAGTCCTGCTCAACCCAGGAGAGCAGGACTACGCTTCAGCACCATAGTCAGGGCTGCCTTGCTGCCTTCCCTTGCACTGAAGTCTCTTTGTGCAGGTTCCTCTGAACAGGGTTCAACACAGGCTGCTCTAAGGTTTCTGCTAAAGGAATTTCCAGAAGCATGGTGTCCAGGCATTTACCCAAGGAAGCAGGAATAGGAAGTTTCTCAGTGGGATTACCAACATCTTTTTTTCGAATGCTGTTTTGAAGTTCCTCTGTCTGGAAATTCAGTACAGAAATCTACACTGAGAGAGGCTACAGTCATTAGAATCGATTCCCCACTTATCAAACCCTAAAGAAAGCTGCAAAGGAGAGTTTATACCATGTCTTAGATTACACCTTGTTAGGAATTCACAGAGTGAAAATTCTCTGTCTGTTCAATTTTCAGCAGTTCTCCAGTGCTTGTCTAGCCAATAATGACAACCTTGTGTCTTCCCTGGTGCTGCAGCAGTAAGAAAAAAACATTGGAAAATATCTCACCCTGAAAAAGAGCAAGCCTAAGGGAGATTTTTTTAAAATTTCCAAGTTATATGTGGGAAGATATTCATTTTGGCTCTACCTCTTCAGGAAAAAATTTAAAAGACAATGTAAAAAACAGTTCCATTGTAGTTCTGCTGAAACCAATGGTGTTAAAATTATTTATTCCAGCAACAAATTTATCCTATAGGATATATGACATAAATAGTTTTTAAAAAATAAAAAACAATATCCAAGGCAACAAGGAAAGGCAAATATGGATCTTTATACAATCTATCTTTTTATCAAACTTTCTGTATCATTAAGGCTAACTTTAATTCCTAGTGGCTTTAAACAAAGGTTGGGATTTTTTAAAATTTTCACTTCTTATGCTCACAAACAAAAGTACTGACACTGTCCTAGAAATCTATGAGACAAATGAATGTTTAACCAAGAGTAAAATGAAGAAAAATACATTGCTAAAAATTACATAATTTTGATTGCTTCTTGAACCGTGCTATATGACATAATGGTGTACTAAGCAGCTATTACCAGAAATATTTCTCCACTGCTTCTTGAAAACATTGAAGTGTTTGTTCATTTTGCAGAAACTCCAGTATTGTGAAAACTCATAGGACTAAAGTACTACGGCAGTATGCTGGTGAATCTTTGTGAAAGTTAAACAAAAGGAATTTGAGTGGCCAGCAGAAATGATAAAATAAAAATGTACCAATTAAAATAACTAAGAGAAGCTTTAAAAATATATTTTTGCGGTAGATTAAATGAGATACAGAAAACACTTCAGGGCATATCACCATCCATCTTTCCCTGAGAAGGTATTTTTAGACACCAGGCCACCATACTGTCACCAGGATTTGTAACACGTTAATATGCTTTGATTTTTCCAGTAGAGAATTTTTTGTTTCATCTTTTAATAGCTGTGTAAATTAACCAGAAATGTTCTATAGTAATAACATTCTGACTAATCACAAACAAAGCTAAGAAAGTGAAAACAGACAGTCCGTGAGCAACAAATCACTAGCACTCTGCTCTGGCTCAGTTTCTTGGCATATAGGTGCAAATTTCCACACTACAGTGCTTCCTTCAAACCTTATCTCACAAATACCTCTTTTCAAGCCAATAGAGCACATCAGGACCTGACGTGGTAGGGGACATGGGATTCAAATATAGATAGAATACATTTCACGGCATCTGTTGGTGCCAGGTCTGTGCCAACTGGAGTGTCCCACAGCAGCTGGCTGTGGCTCTGCAAGGGTCACAGGAGTGCCACAACTGCACTTGGAAGCCTTGCAGACTGCTCCGTTCACAAAGACATCTGCTGGCTGGTGCCTGACCTCAGAACGGGAGATGCCAGGGTGTCGTGTGCTGATGGCACACCTCATCTCTAACTCACCCTGCTGAGCACCAGCGCTGGCTGGATCATTTGTCCATCTGGCTTTCCTGCTTTAAGCCCTTCATGATGCCTGTTCTGGATCTCTTTGGCTTCAAATGGGGCACTGGTGCCTTTGCCATCCAGCTTTTAACCATCACTGAGATGTTTTATCACCAGGCCTATGAGAGACCAGGTTAATGTTGTGGCTTTCCCTCTCAGCACGTGGTCATACAAGATGTGGATCAAGACCAAATATATGACTCTAGGACCCCGGTGATATTTTTAATGGTACTTTTTAAATACTATTATCCAGGATACTTTTGTTTTCTGGTCTTTTTAAGTATGGTCTATGTAAAGACGGCAGTCCTGTGTGAAATCCAATGCATGTGGCTCAAGACAATACTACATTTGTTGCTGAAAATTTAGGCAACACTAGAAATTTAAACTGAGTTAACTGATGTTCAGTGTTCTGTTCTGCATTTTCTTGGGTAATGCAGAACAGAAACAGGGAAAAGAACAGTTACAGATTCAAAACACCACATACTACTTGCTGATGTCAAAACAGTTGACCCAAAACTCAGCTTCTGAAACTGGGTGCACATTTTACAACAAGAAATGCTGTCAGTACTCTCACTGATTTAGTGTCTTTAAGGGGTGTTGCCTGCATTAATGCAGTAAGTTTGGTTTGGGGTTTTTGTTTGTTTTAATTTTTTGGTTGCTGGTTTTTTATTGTTTTGGGGGAGGTGAGGTTTTTGTTTGTTTTGTTTGTTTGTTTGTTGGGGTTTTTTGCTGTTTTTTGTTTGTTTTGTTGTTGTTGTTGGGTTGGGGGTTTGTTTTTTTGTTTGTTTGCTTGGGGGTTTTTCTTTTTTGCTTTGTCTTCTGCATCCTATCAAAAAAATAGTGAATTTAAGCTAATGCTGTACTCATTTGGTCTTCCAGTAATCCTTTGTCTTTTTGTCCTGCTGGACAGACTAAATTGCTTCATACCAGAGAAAGTTTCAGGGTCCAGCTCCCAGAAAGATCACTTTAATGTACTGGACATGGGCATGATAAAGGGTAATCAGAAAATGGAACAGAAATGGGAAATGAAAACTACAGCATCTGTAGCCCTTTGAGGGACAAAAAGTGCAGGAACAAAGTTAAAATAATATCTTTTACTTGAATGATGTGATAAAGGTTATTCTGTCTCTAACAGAATGTACCAAAATTGCATTAAGTTGGTGATTACCAAAATTTTAACAGATGATAAAGAAATACTTTTATAAAAAAGACAGTATGAAAGCTGCCTTGTTTGGTTACATCGCAATTAAATCTGCAGGCCAAAATAGGGAGCATTTGTTTTACTGTAGCTAGAATTTCTCCATAATTATCTAAATTACAGTTTTAGGTGAGCATAACAAGTCATCAAGCAGAATTGTACTCTATGTTCCACTGAGTTCATTGTTTTTCAGAGCAGGCATACTTTTCACATTCGTGTATTTTATGGGTTAAACATATCAAATGCAGTAACAAAAATCTGTTCATATCTATGCAATTTTGCAGTTCTAATTACACTGCATTTAAAAATTATGCATTTATTTCTCTGTGTATGTTTTTTCTCAGTAACTCTATGTAAACATATAAATAAATTTGTTTAATTTATTTGTACATTTAAAGCTTGAAAACAAGATTTATTCTTTTTTTATAATAGCATATATAACAAAAATTATGTGTCAGCCAAATAATTATTCATTATTTCTAACAATGAATAACACAGTATCATTGGTACTGCAGTATATTCAGGTAGTAAATAGAACATACTATGTTCAAAATACTGTACAAAACCCCCGCACTTCTTTGTATTCATGGCTACTTTGTCAGTTTCCTACCTCCGTTTCAAAATTCAGGGCAAACAGAGACATTTAAATTAAAGGATCTGGACATTTTCCCAGGGTCTTGCTCATTCATTAGACACATGCTGCTGCCTGATTTTTTGGAGAATCTCAGCTACAGTGATCATTGAATCTGTGCTGATTACTGGCCACATCACAGTGTTTATATTTATTGGAGGGATTGGATACTGTGCAGTTATGTATTCAATTTCCACAGGCCAACCAATGCAAAAATCCCAGGAAAAATATATTTGACAGGAACGTTCCTGCAATTTTTAAAATTTATCCAGAAAATGCAATTGGTACAGATCTTGCAGATCAATTAGCACAGACCTTTTTATCATCTGAGATGATGGTCACAAAGTAAAAAAATTCAGTGTTAAGTCTTTTTCTGCTTCAAGCAGTTCAACGTGGCTGATGTAATTGAATTGGAAACCAGTGGACAACTGCCAACCATGTGCTTCTTAAACTGATCACATGTGAACACTTTTAGGAACTGAAACCCACATAAGCTAACATTTCCTGAGGGTCTGGAAATTTGCCCAGTAGACACAACCAAAATAAAAAACCTAAAAACAAAGCAAAATCACAAAAAAAAAAAAAAAATCAAACAGAAACAACCACAAAACCAACCTTAAAATGGAGATGGTTGAAATGCACCAATAAATAGATTTGAGTATTTTTAGGATGGGATGGTATCAAAGCCCAGCACTGTGCTCTTCTTATACCCAGCCTACTTATGAGTATGGAACCTTAGGAGAAGAACTGTATTTCAGAAATGATGATGATGATGATGATGATGATGAAGAAGAAACATTCAACTAATTACTTTTCATGAGATATTTTCATTTAAAATCACTGGTACTTGTGCATCAGAACTCCCTAACAAACTGTACCTCTGTTTAAACTGAATTTATGTGAACAAATAATAAGTCTGCAAATATATTACTCTGACTTTCAGTATTATTTACATATTTTGGCAGAAAACATTTAGAGTTATTCTTCTTCATTCAGTCTTGAAAAGTCAGATAGGATACTGAAGCACCAACTGTGCTTTTCAGTTTTCATCTCATCATCTGGGGTTACTGCAGGTGAGTACTCTTCCTGAGCTTAAAAGTTAACATAGTCTTAAAGTGCATCAGGCCAATCCCTCCAATTAATTGTGAAAATTCTCAGAAACTCTGCTTTTCACCCACCCACAGCTGCAATTGCTGAACAATTCTCAAGTGCCTACATGGCACTTAAGGGTACCTCCCCCCTTTCAGGTGCAGTCTGTGACCAGAATAAAATGTACCTATGCAGCTGCAGCAGGGAAATCTTAACCAAGCACGTGCAATGGGCATGCTTCAGATTAAGTTGGTTATTTTGCACATCTCTTCTTATAGCCATTCTTGTTGCCCATCTGACCCGGAGTAAGCATTAGAAATAGTGAGAAAAAGAATCAAGGAAGCTTTGGATTCTATAAAGTATTGATTATAAAGATCAAATTGTTTTAGTGGCATGATGGCTAGGATATATTTCTTACCCCATATCAGCTCAGTTCTGTCATGCTGAGTATAATTTAGCTGGACATATAAGTCCTACTGGTATCCTGCAGAACCAGAAAATGATTATGTTCACAGAAAATGGAAAATGGTTAACTGTAAAAAAAAATTAAGCTATTATTTTTATGGATTGATTTGTCTTCTATTTCAAAACAATTCTATCATCGTCTAATGAATAACAGTTCATAATGACCTGTGATGGAATCTATAAGCAGGTGGAAGAAGAGAAGTGACTTTTGGTCCCCAAATTAAAGAACATACAAACAAACAAAAATTTTTAAATAACCAGATCAAAAAAGAAAATTTAACTCTCTGCAACAGCTCTCTTTAAGCAAGACATCAAGTTGCCAAAGTGCTACTTAGAAATTAGTGACATTTTTGAAAACTTCTTTGTTTGTATGAAACATGTCAACTATAAATCAAGACATAAAATAAAGAAAACTATTTTTGTTCTAAAGAAAATATTAAAGAGGAGTTAGTAATACATTACAGGAAAAATGAATCCTTTGCTCACCTGTTACAGTCAGCACTAAAGAGGAATGCCAGCCAAAGGGAAACATGGTAAAGCAACATTTTATTAACCAATAAAGGGAAAAGAACCAATTTTATTTACTTCCATGTAATGTGTTTTGCTTGTTGTTGCTGTTAGTAATTAATAGGGTTGTTATGGTTATGTCCAAGCCTTAATCTGTGCACTGACAGGAAGCTGAAAAGTGAATGACGAGTCTTGAGGGTGTGAATTTTTGCCCATTTCCATGTACACAAGCCTGTTACTGATTCACAGCATTATCCTTCGGCTGCTTAAAGAACCCAAAAACACTTCAGAAAACAAAAAAACCCCTAACTACCACAGAAAATTGAACTTCTACTTCCACTTCTGATTATGAGAAGAGAAAGGAAATGACAGTGAAACCCTTGCTTCATCTGGATGAGCAGTCGAGAGGGAAGTGTCCGGTTGACAAAGATATTCTTGTCTGTGACCCTGGGTCAATGGCTGTGGCTGTGCGATTGCAGATTGTGAAAATGCTCCTGTTTTTCCTCCATCTGCTCCATCTCCTCTATCTACCTTAATGCACTTATGATGACATCCCAGGACACTATATTCAGTGCTAAAACATTGCCTATTAAAACATAGAGCCATCAGTCACTATTATCATCCTGATCATGGCATTACTTGGCCATGGCAAACAGCATCTCTGCACTGACATTCTGGAAATATTGGTGTGACTCTTGTGCCAAACACAGCTGCAATAACAATTGCAGGTCCCAACATTTTTTCCCAACAAGTATTATATTTAGGAAAAAGAGAAAAAATACTAAAAGGCACTCTCCTGCTTTCAGCAAACCACTTGAGCAAGGCTGTGGTAAAAATCATTCCCCTAAACCCAGGAGAGTCTGTTGCTTCCCCTACCATGTTCTTCAGAAGAAATCTTTGCATCTTCTGTATTCCTCATTCTCTAGTTAAACACTGATGAAAGTTTATATGTCTTTGTTCTTGCATATGTACATAAAATAAGTTTGGATCTACTCTCTTTTATAATCCACTCAATGTTTTTGTAGGATCAAAGTTGTCTTTTCTGAAGATCTCTGACATCTAGAAATTTCATAGAATTTATTGGCATTTTTTCCATAGATATTAAAATGCAGTAGAAGAAAGGCATGGGACTGGTCACAGATTACTTTAGTCTACTATTGATCCACAGACTTGTGGCAGGCCCTGGCAGAGGATAAGGAAATTGCAGTTATCTGATTCTATCCAAGAGAGTTTAAGTAACATGATATCCAGGGGAGCTAAAGAGAAATCCAACTGCATCCTGAGCTTTCTGAGCTGCATCAAAAGCAGCACAACCAGCAGCTCAGGAGAGGTTCCAGTGGGAAAACTGCATCCAGCTCTGAGATCCCCAGCACGGGAAGGACATCAACCTGCTGAAGTGAGTCCAGAGGAGGCAATGAATGTGATCAGAGGGACGGAGCACCTCTCCTGTGAGGAAAGGCTGAGAGACTTGAGATTGCTCAGCCTGGAAAAGAGAAGGCTTCATTGTGACCAAGTTTCAGCCTTCCGGAACCTAAGGGAACTTACAAGAAGGATGGAGAGCAATTCGTTACAAGAGTAACTAATGTCTATCTAGCTGTTTGCAAGAGCATGCAGTGATAGGAGAAGGGAATATGGCACTAAACTGAGTAGGTTTAGATTAGATGTTAGGAAGCAGTTCTTTGCTGTGAGGATGGTGAGGCACAGGCCCAGGGAAGTTGTGGATGCCCCATCCCTGGAAGTGTTCAAGGTCAGGCTGGACAGGACTCTTTCTTGAATACTCATATAACTGTGCTCCTGGGTTATATATTGCTGAACTTTAACAAGCAGTATTTTCATGTTCTTTAAGCAAGCAGCTCTTCTACGAGCTAATTGTTGGCACCCTTGCAAAAGCATATGAACTAAATCCAGTTCTGGCTCTAGTATCCTTCACCTTTAGTGTTTGATTAAGCCATCTTGTTAGCTCTTGAAGGAGCCATCTGGACACTAATTCTTCACCAGATGTCTTTCTTGCGTCACATGGGAGCAGCTGATTGCAAAATACTTTGATAGATTTTCATGGTCACTGATGACAAAATCCCCCCAGGAATTTTTATGCCTCTTTTCCTTGTCCCACATTGTCCTGGTTCCACCTAGGACAAGGTTAGTTTTCGCAGTAGCCAGGAAGACACAGGAGTTATTCCATACAACCACACATCACTTTGTGGGAACAAGGGAAGAGATCCCTTCTGGGTCATGTGTTGTGTCAGAGAGGGCAGTTGGGTATTCTCTGTTGTCAGGGGTTCCTCAGGGAGCAACGACATGTGAATTGTTCACCTTTTTTTTGTACATGTTGTCATTAGGATTGTTGTTGCTGTTTGTTGTCTCATTTCATTGCTGTTTCCAGTACATTATACTTACCTCAACCCATGATGTTTACCATTTATGCCTCCAATTCTCTTCTCTATCCCACTGCAGGGGTAGGAGGGGAGTGGGGAGCAATGAAAGCGTGGTTTGGAGTAATTCAGTGGGAACACTAAATTGGGGAATACCGTTTCTAAACCAAAACATATTTTCATGTCAGGGCACTGAAAAAAACTGCATCTTTGCTGTCATACTGAGACAAACTCTTCTCTGGGAAGAGTTCTAGGGATAGAGGAAGACGCAGAAAGAAGTCACATAAAAATACAAATCTCCATTATTTTAAAATTACACTCCTTTTTACATGATAAGCATTGAACAATATTTTTTTTGCACTCAGTTTTACCAGTGCTAAAATTAAAGATATAGATTCCAACAACTCTTTTTTGCCTAATCAAAGTGCCCATGGAAACAGATATTGGCAAATCCCTTTAAAGATTTCTGTAATATCTCTACACGAGGTATTTCTAGAATTTCTACCGTTTAATTTTTAAAATTTTTTCCTTTTATTTTTTTTCTTCCTTTTTCAACTTGAAGGAAAAAAACCCCAACAAAATAGGAACAGTTCTGGAGAAAAGTAAAAATTACAAATTCTTTATAATTATACTAATCATAAATCTAATCATAAAGTCATTAGAATATTCTGTTATTTTAATGTGGAATGGTGTCATCTTTCAGTCATTTTTGTTCAGTGGTTTCTGTTATAATATTCCAAGAAGTCAAGAAAATTTGCATTAGTGAAGCAGAGAGTTTGGCTCCTTCCTTTAATATTTTCTTTTTTATTGGCAGTTCCTGACAGCAGATTTGGCCTTTGACAAGCATGGCTTTTCTGACAGATGGTTGCATAGGATAAGGTTTCAAATAAGTCTATTAATAAAGTTAGTACTCACTACCTGCATTCAATTCTCCTTTAAAATCAGGGGAGCAGCTAAGGGCAGGGATGCCCTGCAGCTGGGGGTATGAGAGCAGCACAGGCACTGTCCTGGCCACTGGGAGGGCAGGGCAGGGCTAGTGACAGAAATCAGGATCAGCTGACAGGGCCGGTAGGTGAGCCACGGGCTCGAGGCAGGACCAAGGCCAAGCCAAGGTGTCAGATCTGCCAGCCAGGACCAGGAGGGTGCGTGGCCAGGAAGGGTCAGGGTCATGGCTGCGATGCAGCCCTGGTAAGGGCTTGAACAGTGCCCTGGCTTCTGAGCCAAGGGCAGGAGGCTCTACTGAGACATCTCCCGGCTCTTTCTCTAAGAGCTCTTTCCCAGGAGCCTGATATAAGGCCACGGTAGTACCAGGACTGGCCCTGGGGACAGCCAGACAAAAGCTTGGGGCAGCGGAGGTGACAAAGACTGCTGCTGTACATAGGCTCCCTGGCACTTAGTTCCTCCATTCTTTCAAGGAAACCAAGAAATTTCCAAACTCTGAAAGCTGTTTTGCATCAGAGTTTCACCCTGTGTCTTTGATCATAACAAGATATTACACTGACAAGCAGACAGGTGTAACATATTAACTGTTATACAAGTATAGGAGAACACTCTAGTACATGGATACAGTCCCAAGAATGATGTTATATCAAGATTCTGCAGGATGATTACTTTATGCTTCACAGTTGATACACCAAATTCCAAAGGGGATTTTTAGGAATGTGCATATAAGTGAGATATGTGCCTCCAGCAGCCATCAGCTCATCTTTGTTCTGAAATAATAAAGCAGCTAAGCAAGAGAGGTATAAATTATCTTCATTAGGAAATTGCATGAGGCTTGGCATCGCCATCTTGCTTGTCCATTCAGACGGGCATGAACAAGAGAAGATCTGTATGCAGTGACTGTCTCAGGCTGATGATTTGAAGAGGTCTCTAATTTGTTAACAATGATGAATACTAAAAATTTGTCTATCATTTTATAATGTAGAAATCAGGAAAGAACCCTTCATTCGTTCATCTTGAACCATAATGAGTTCCTTTACATCCATGTGTTTTACCAAATCAGTAATAATCAGAGCTATGATGAGTCATTTCCTCCACAGCATGAAAGTAATTCTTTTGGCTTATTTGAGAAGCAAGAGTTTGACATTGGTGTCAGATAAATTAAAAATCAGCTTAATGGTGGCAAATAACATGATAGCTCCTCAGCAGTACAGACAATAGCATTTTACTTTTCTCTGTGTACAGAGAAAAGTGAAAGAAAAAAAATATTCAAAACATAGCACAGTGCAGGTAAGGGTCCTTTCACTTCTTAATAATGCATTGTTAAATTACTTTATGTGCTACGATTTCTAAGTATGTGGTGCTGCATATCAATGCTGAATCTGCATAGCCAACCCAGCCTGCCAAAAAAAACTGCTTTTGAAGATTAATCTAGTCCAGAACCTAGACTGCATCAGAACATTCTAGTCTGAAGGCTGTTTCCAACAGCCTCACAGACTACAAGTAGGATGTGAACACAATTGAACACTTAGGGTGCAATATAAAAGAAGAAAATAGTGATTTTAAACTGAAATTGTAGGGGAAAAAAAAAAAATTCTTTGTTTCATAGCATACAGACTCTAACAAAATTATATGAGTATCAAGAGAAAGTGTGATATACAGGCTCCCCAATCAAATTACAGTGGATGAAAAAGCCAATAAAAAACACTGAGAAACCAGAGTTTCTACAGAATTTGGCTGGGAAAAAAGTCTCTCCAAATGGTAAAAAAATAACAAAATTTATTGATAGACTTCCTTGCTTTAAAACTTTTATATTTTTTTATTTTCTTTTAGTTTTATAACTCAGATGAATGTTTTCTTCTGTCTTCTTTTTTTCTTCTAGATACTAAATAAGACTTTGCAGCTCAGGAAAATGAGATACTGAAAGTATCATTGTCAGCCAAAGACTGTAAAGTGATGTACAAAAAGCACCTACCTACTGCAACAACTACTTAAAACAATGCATAACCTCTCCCCTACTCAGAATCTGAAATTTCTGAGCAAAAAATCCATCATAATGTATTGTTAGAGGGGAAAAATACAAAAATACCCCAGAACAAAATCAAAAGCCAAAACTGAAACAAAAATATCCTAGGAATAAATGAGTAGGTACATTTTCATTTGTGAAATATGAAGAATTAGAAACTTGATTTCTCACAGTGTGTTTGAATATACTCTATTATATAAAATCTGTGCATCACTATGCTTTCAAACCCCTTTTCAACACATCAAAAGCATCAGTTTCAAAATCTTTCAAAATCAGTTTCCTTCTCTCATTATTAATTTATCTTACACGAGTTCCCCCTGAAAAGGAGTTGTTCACTAAAAAAACCCAACAAAAACACAGAAAGCGACCCACAGAGTCTTGTTTGAGTCTTATTCTTGGCTGAAATGCTTTCTTCACAAATTTTCCTCCTGTTCCGTTGTTCTCCTTGATGCATAGTTAATATGATACACAGGCTCCACAATGGCATTACAGTGAATGAAAAAGACAATTTAAAAAGCCTTAACATCAAGAAAAAGCACAGCTTTTCCTGTTGCTGTTACCATTCCACGGCAGTCTGTGTACAAGATATTGCAGAGGCAAAATCTTGTCCCTGATCAAAGGGAGCCTACGGACAAAGCCTTCTTTCTCAGGCTACAGGAGGTGTTATGCTTGCTGGCTCCTGTCCTGCTGGGGCATTCCAACCACCCTGGCATCTGCTGGGAAAGTAGCAGAGTGAACTGTAGCAATCCAGGAGGCTCCTGGAATGCATGGAGAAAAACTTCTTGAGGCAGGTTATAGCCCTACTAGGGGGATGTGATACTGAATCTGATGGTCACGAAGGTAAGGGAGCGAACGAAGGACATCTAAACTGGAGGCAACCTGGGCTGCCACGATCACGCACCGGTGGAGCTTGCAGTGCTCAGGGATATGGGTGAGGTAAGGAGCAAAGGCTCCTGAACATCAGGAAAGCAGATTTTCACTGTTCAAGGAGGTGAGTCAGTGGGATCCCCTGGGGGACTGCCCTGAGGGTCAAGGGAACAGAACTGGCTGATCTTTAAGGACACCTTCCAAAGAGGGCGAGATCTGGCAATCCCCAGGAGCAAGAAACTGGGCAAGAAAGGCAAGAGACCATCATGGCTGGGTATGGAACAGTTGGTCAAACCAAAGGGAATAAATCAAATGCAGAGATAGTTGAAGGTAAGACTACTGACCTGATAAGGGTATAGAGATGAAGTTCAGTTCCGTAGGGATAGGCTAAGTAAGACCAAGGCGAAGCTGGGATGGAGCCCAGCACGGGACACAAAGGAAAACCGGAAGGGCTTCTATAGGTACACTAACCAGAAGAGGGTGAAAGAAGGTGAACCTGCCTGATAAACATTTCCGGGAAACTGCTAACCAGGGATAATAAGTTGAGGTATTCAACAATTTTTTGACTCAGCCTTCAATGGCAGCCTCCACTCTCACACCTCTCAAGTGGATGAATGGCAGAATGGGGATCAGGGGAGCGAAATTCCTCCCACTCTATGTAAAGATCTGGTTCATGGCCACTTGAGGAACCTGAATGTCCATAAGACTATGAAACCCAATGAGATACATCCCAGAGTTCTGAGAGAACTGGCTGATGGAGTTGCCAAGCCACTCTCCATGATATTTGTAAAGTCATGGCAGTCAGGGAAAATTCCAGGTGACTGAAAAAGGACCCTAGAAACTACCAATATCAGCCTCACCTCTGTGCCTGGGAATTTCATGGAACAGATCCTCTTGGAAGTTGTGCTAAGGCACATGGAGGACAGGGAGGTGATTCAAGACAGCCAGAACGGCTTCACCAAGGACAAGTCCTGCCTGACCAACATAGTGAGCTTGAATGATGGAGAGACTCTACCAGTGGACAAGGGAACGGTTATGGATGTCATTTATCTGCACTTCTGTAAAGCCTTTGACACAGTCCTACACAACACCCCTGTCTCACAATTGGAGGCAGATGAATTTGATGAGTGAACTGTTAGATGGATTAGAAAACTCTGGATAGTAGCATCCAGAGGGTAGTGGTCAATGCTTAGAGTCCCAATAGGAATTAGTGACAAGCAGTGTTTCTCAGGAATCCATTTGGACCAGTGTTATATAATACATTCATCAGTTACATAGACAAGGGATTGAGTGCACCCTCAGCAAATGTTTAGATGACACCAAGCTGAGTGGTGCGGTTGACACACCTGAGGGATGAAATGCCATCCAGAGGGACCTGGACAAACTCATGATTTTTAACAAGACCAAGTGTAAGGTGCTGCACCTGGCCTATGGCAACCCCCTGTATCAGCAGAGGCTGGGGATGAACAGATGGAGAGCAGCCCTGCTGAGAAGAACTTGGGAGTGCTGGTGGGTGAGAAGCTGGACATGACCCAGCCATGAGCACTCCCAGCCCAGAAAGCCAAACGTGTCCTGGGCTGCATCCAGAGCAGTGTGGGCAGCAGGGCCAGGGAGGGGATTCTGCCCCTCTGCTCTGCTCTGCTCTGCTCTGCTCTGCTCTGCTCTGCTCTGCTCTGCTCTGCTCAGACCCCATCTGGAGGGCTGTATCCAGCTCTGTTTTTTATGTAAAACCATTTTTGTATTCTGTTTCTCAAGATTCTCAGGCTATATATCTTCACTTTCAAGCTTTCTTATTCATTCTCACATTCTGCTCCTATAACAAAAGTATTCGTAGATTGTCATGTTCCCCTCCATTATTAACAATATTTTAGATGGCAATTCATATTTTTTAAATACAAGTGTATAAAAGACAACTCAAACAATGGATCAAAATCTTGATTACACCAATGTCTAAACACAAATGGCAAAGGAAGTCTTCATGAAGAGGGCAAATCTGATGAACATTTCCTGACTGTCAGCTACTTGAGTCTGAGGGATGTCTAATTCAGAAATGGTATCTTCAAATAGAAAGGTTTTTGTATTGAAAACTCTTCAGAGAATTCTCTTTTTCAAGTATGTCCATTTTCCTCTTAATCTAAATCTAATGTTAATCTTAATCTCTAGCTTTTTGAAGTCTACAGCAACATGTATCAAGGTCTTCTGCAGATCTTTGTGAAGATCAATGCCCTTTTTTGAGCATGTCTTCTCAACTTCAACTGATGCCGTTATTCACTCTATGCAACTCAATCTTTTATAGACCTCTGTGAAATCTTTCCTGTCTGACTCTTTGCTAGGTTGAAGAGGCTTAATGATTTGCTCTCTATCTTAATAACTCCTGTCAAAATAG
Source organism: Acanthiza pusilla (assembly GCA_036630365.1). Taxonomy (NCBI): domain Eukaryota; kingdom Metazoa; phylum Chordata; class Aves; order Passeriformes; family Acanthizidae; genus Acanthiza; species Acanthiza pusilla. The sequence goes on from JAXCHO010000053.1 coordinate 10,365,002, forward strand.
AAGCCCTCATTGTATTAGCTATCATGGCACAAACAGCTGCATTTAAAGTACAAATTCAGTGGAAGGGTAAGGACCCAGCCTAAAACAGTTAAGTGGTAATACGGAAGGTTTTTCTGCAATCGTATAACACAAGATTATTCTTAGCCAAAGTTGTTTTCCCCTTAAGTGATACAGTAATGCATAAACAAAATCATAAGGTCTATGCTTGCCTGTCTACCTGACCTACCTAACCATGAAAGAGAAAATGTCATAATAAATTTGCCTCAGAATCTACTTTTCATGTCTCTTTCTACTTATCTTCTGATTTTCTAGCCAGAGATCCACATGAACTCCTGCTCTGGAGTATAACAAATAGGATTTTTCTTCTAATTTTTGCATGATGCCATCACACTTTGGCAGCTGATTTAGGATGTAATCACACCCACAAAAGCACACACGTACACACACACATTCACACATACACATACACTATGAAAATGCGAAGTCACTTGTAAAAAATAATGGCTTTTTTGTCACTGAGTCTCTAGTTGGCTGATCATTTTCTCAAAAAAACTCCCTCTTGATGCACAATATGAATTTCCTTTCTGATATGTACTAATTGAAATTTTAAAAAACATGTCCTATGTGACAAATGAAAATCAAGAAATCAGATGTAAATGTCTCTGTACAAATTTACCTTACATAATTTTGATGATATAAACATATGCAAAACCAAGAGTCTAACAATTCTACAGAAAAGCCAAGTAAAATGAGACTTAATCCAAAAGAAAAATGTAAGACACAACTTCCTCTACAGTCCTCAAAAAATTATATTATAGATCAGATGTGGAACATCAACTTTATAACACAATTTATAGAGAGCATGAAATAAAAGTTTCATTTTAGAATGGGTACATAATAAAGAAAAGCCTTTTTCTTTTCTTTTTGAAAGAAGAAAAAGGGGTCAGTTTGTAAAATTGAAACAATATTATTCCATTTAATATGTATATTGAATATATATTGAATAGTCAACGTATGTATCAATATTCAAGACGAAATTGTGTTCTCCACTGTGATGTGGAGGGATAATCCCCTTTACAGGGATTATCATCCAAGTTCTTAGAAACTCTCATTTTGTCCTCCATGTTAACATGCAGATCAGACTATATTCTATATCAACTATCTAAATAATAGTTGAGAAATATTGTGCATGGTTAGATATGGAGCTGAAGAAGAGAAGCCCAAAAACCAAGCAGGAGCTGAATCCTAAAGCACTGTGCTGCTACACAGCACAGTGAACTGCAGGCTAATGCAAGCAATTACATTTTTATAGATTACTTATCAGCCTGGTTTACCAAACATGATTTCTTCTGTTGTGGGTACAAGCAGACTGCAAGACTTGTTAACAGAATAGTGGTGCTCTGGGACAATTCATAGAATCCAAGACAATCGACTGCACAGTACTTCAGGAGGGTAGGAGATGATGCTATCAAGGAATCCCTGGACATGCTTACACTTAACCAGGTCAAGCGGAGCTTTTTCGGGCTATATGTTGTCAGCACCAGAGACAAAGTCAAGAGGTGTGAGAAGAGTATGTCAGAAATCTTGTAATTGGGAAAAGAGGAAGAAATAGAAACTTGCACAAATGCTGTTGAGTCCTACAGCACCAGGAACAATCTGGAGGTAGTGAGGTCTGGAGCACTGGCTGCTTCCTCTGTTGAGGCTTGCTTACAGTGATATGTCAAATTACGCATATCTCCTTTAGCACTGTATTTGCTCTAACTCTGAGTGAGGAACTGAGTTCCAACATCACTGAACAGCACCTATTTCAATAGCCCTGTGAGCCTAGCACGTGATCTGTCTCCCAGTGCGCACACCTGGCATGGCAGAGTGGAGGAAAGGGACCCTATAGTCTGCTACCTAACACTCATTCCGCCACAACGTATGCCAGCAGCACATTGCAGAGATCTCTGACAATCCCCCTGAAGCACCAGAGAATGCTGCTCCTGCAAGACATCAAATGCAGTAACAAATTCTATAACCAGTCTGACAATCAAGGGATTTCACATGACTAAAATGACATCAAACGGATACTGAGAACACAGTGAAAAAATCTGTGATGCTGCTTAGTGCCAGACATTTAGAGGAGAAAAAGGACAGGAAGTCTTTCAATGGACTCCTGTGCCTTTTAAGGTGAATGGAAAGTTCCTCATTGATATCCAATATGACATCTTACTCCTGCCAGAGCTTACTAAGGCTTTATCATGCCAAGTTTTGCTCAGCATTGAAATATAATTTTCTAGGAAGCCTTTTTTGTTTTAAAAGGATTACATATGGTTTTCTGGACGTTAAATACTAAATTATGAAGCTCTGAATAGAGTTTTTGTTAGCAAATTAATTTACCTTTTGACCAGCCTACTGTGGTAAGACATGGATTAAGTAAATGGACTGCATTTTCAGTGGTCACACTTTATAGCAATATTGATACATTCTGACTGAATACAGCCATTACAAAATTCGGTAGCTGGATAAAAATGCTGCAAGTAATACATTGAAGTTTTTCCACAGAAATCTCAGTATGATGTCCTCTGCTTGACTAGTACCTTATGCTCACCCCCCACCAGGAATTATACAAAGGGACCAAACAAAATTATTTCAGGCAGATGCTTCCCCACTGACAGTGAGGAAAGATGGAATCTCCATGAAGCCCATTAAGTGGTACTTCACTGATGACAGTATTATAAAATGCGTGTATGTATGTAACGGTTACAGACATCTGATTGTAGAAGTACCTTTTAAACCAGACTAAAAAAGAAATAACTTTTAAAATTGAAGATTTTTAGTCCTTATTTAAAATCTTTTCTGAATAGCACCCATCAGCATAGCTCCCTGAAGGAATGTTGATAAAAGGCTGTATCCTAATGGGCACAGCTCAATAATACTTTATGGTCACAGAGGACATTAACAATTTATGGAGTACAATATGAAGCAGTGGACTCAGAGTTAAATAGCAACAATTTTATATCTATAAAAGCTGCTTTCTAGCTTTTTATTGTCCAACGCCAATTGGACATTGTATTAATTTCTACAGAGTGTGAAATGCTAGTTAGGACATTGCGTCAAAAGCAGTAATTCCTGAGATAAAGATAATGACCTCGGCAGGAGATGCAGCATGCAACAGAGGAATGAACTGAACAAAAATAAACTTGCAGAAGTGAGTATCATAAAAAGAGATTTAAACCAGGAGGTGAAACTGCAACTGAGGTCATATTTGGAAAATGACAACTGAAGATACTTTGATTCTTTACTCAGTTCTATTTTATGGTTAATAAAGTATTTCTTATTAGTTCACCATGAACTTACAGGAGCACTCCATAATCTGCTCTAGAGCTTACCTGTCACTCTGCTGATTATTTCAAATTACTTTGTCTACCATGCAGTGTACAGCAATATTCTGAATAAGAATCTTTACCTGTAAATCAGAAACAGCAGTACTCAGTGTGGTGGTTTAACCCCACCTGGCAACTAAGCCCCTGCTCATCTGCTCAGTCACTCACCCCAAGAGAGATGGGGGAAGAGAATCAAAAGGGTAAAAGTAAGAAAAACAGTGAGTTGAGATAAAAAGAGTTTAATAATGAAAATTTTTAAAAATAATAATGGAAATAATACAAATACTGATGCTAATACTAATAATATTTTAGTGAAAAGAGACATAACAAAGAGAGAGAGATAAAAGCCAAAAAAGACAAGTGATACAACTGAAAGCAATTGCTCAGCACTGACCAGCCAAAGCCTGGCCAGCCCTGAGTAGCAGCTCTCACAGCAATCTCCTCCCTACTCTGCAGAGCATGGTGGTTCTTGGTGTGGGATACCCATTTGTTCAATTGATGTCAGCTGTCCTGGCTGAGTGATCTTCCTATTCATGGGGGTTTTTTTGGTTTTTTTTTTGTTTGTCTGTTTTGTTTTTGTTTTTGTTTTTGTTTTTAAAAAAAAGAACAAAAGCTTGTCAAGTTAATTCTTGCAGACTCTTCTGAATCGATATTTGTTGTTGACACACAAGCTAAGACATCCAAGAACAAAAATGCATTGTCAAAATAAACTCCACAAACCCATCTGACTTTTCATGTAAGTCCACTGACCTTCATTCAGATTGTGAAAAATTGTAGCCCAAAGCAGAAGTTAGTATTTTGTTTTTAGACAATTAGCTTGGGCATTGAAGATATTAATATGTTCCTTTTTTTAAAGCAGTGGTTGCACTCTTGTCTTCACAATTACTGATATTAAGAAAAACATATACAATTTTTAATATTGAGTCTTACTTTATAGATAAATTGATGCTTTAACTTTAAATAAATATTTAAATGTCTGTAGTCACTTAGAGAAATGCACACAGTAAACAGGACTTGCTGATTTATTTAATTATTGGGAATGTTACCATACTTCATTGGAAGAGATTAGTTCATTATCTCAATTAAGTGACAGTCTTGTCATCTTAATCAAGTCCTTGTCTAAATACAATTAATTCATTCTTCTATTTTGGTCTCTTTCCTCAACCATTTATATGCAAAACTCTAAGTAAATTAGGAAATTATTTTAGAGGCAAATGAAACAAAAACCCATGTGGCAAAATGTATGTCCAATAACTTTAGTTGGGTATTCTTCCAAGAGTGTGATCTATGGTCCTACGTGCTGTAACTGAGATGACTCCACAAGGTAAACCTGTAATTAGACTTCCATTCAGCTGGTGGCAATGAAGAAGAAATCACCACTCACATAATTTCAGCCGTTCAGAAGTTAGCTATTTAGCTGAAAGTGTTTCCAGTTTTTAAATAAGGAATGAAATACACAGAAGATGAGTTGTTCCATTTAAGTAATTAACCATCTTTCAGCACGGCCTTTCTTCTTTGTTGGATTCCAGATGACTGATCTTTACTGCATATACATTCCATCATCTAAGATTATGGAAGATGTCTGAAATTAGATGGGATGACTCTCACCCTTTCTGTGTGCGGTGGGCTAACACGGATACTTCATGCAGAATATGAACTGTAAATTTGAATCACAACACGTCAGAAATTATTCTGCTCAAGCAGGCTACCTCCAAGCCTGACACACTCATTTTATCACTCAGAATTGTATCCCAACATATTCATGTTTTCACCCAGGCATGAGATTCCAAACGATGGAGCAATGCATTATTCCAGAACTATTGCTGGAGGAAGATATGACAGTAATAGAAGAAATATGCAAAAAGTGATGTTACCAGTGTACCTGTATGGGGTACACTGGAACACTTTTCAGTATATTTTATGCAATTTGTAATTTCCAGATACCAAAATATCATGTTCAGGGTGTTTTTCAGATTACGTCTCTTTAGCAAAATAAGGCAAAAAACTTACCCCTATGCAATCAGGAAATAACTAAGGATTGTGGACATTTGCCTATGTCTGGGACTAGGGGTGCTATAAGCTGCCCACTGGAAACAAAAAGCAATCTAGTATGGATCTGTATTAATGTCAAATTTACTGCAGAAATAAAACTTACTTGTTTTCTATGATCAAACTTGTAGAAAACAAAACCTGGAAGAAAGAGAGAGGGAACTTCCATGTTAAGCTTCTTTCCCAGTGGAGGATTGGATGAGGTCTATGACAGAGACTTGTTTTATAGAACTTCAGAGACAGTGATTCCACAACCTGCCTACGCTATTTATTCCAGTTACTCACTACCCTCCTTATTAGAATGTTTTTCCTCATTTCTGTCCTGGACATTTTTGGCTGTAGCTTAAGCAAATTAATTCTCATCCAAGCTATTTTTCAAGACAGACTGAACATATTATTTCTTTTTCCATGTTCCTTCTGTTACATAAATGTCATTGTCTTTAGTTCAGTCTTTTGCTCATGCTAACAGTCCCACAGGGCATAGTTCCTGCATCTCACACCAGTCCTGTGGACTGAACTGGATTACCTCTAAATAACTTTTCTCTAGACAGTGTCTCTACATATTTCTGGAAATACGTCAGCTCACAACTGAAAATTACACTCCAACCACAATTGTAGTAATGCTGTCTAGAATAGAAGAAGTATTTTACATGCCTTGATGATTGTTCTCTTTCTCTTAAATTCTAATACAATGTGTTTAATAGTATCATATTTTTCATTCACACTGAGGCTGTTATAAAATCTAACATCTTGATCACTTTCAGAACAGTTATCTTTAGCTGACTCTTCTCCCTCATTTGTGCTATTGCCACTCATTCCTACATGTAGTTTCTGGTATTTGTTTATGTCAAAAATCGAATTAGTTTTTCTAAACATTCATCCAATCTGTTGTCTGTTTTGAAATCTAATACTGTTTTCCAGCCAGGGAAGCCTTCCAGTTTCACTACACCCACAATTTTTACTATTTATATTTTTACAATTTATATTCAGGCATAACTGGATAAATGGTCTGTGCAGAAAAATGACAATGCCATGAGCTCCATGTTCTACCTTGTCATGTCAGTAAATGCCTGCAGCTCCGTGTAACAATGTACTTAACCACACCTCCCTAAGTGCATGAGATAAGGACTTAGATGTTGTCGCTGCTGTTAGGGAAATTCGAACCACCCTATGGCTTTTTAGGTTCTTTTTTGTCTGAACTACTTCTTTATCTCAACTGCAACATTTTAAGGCTAAAACAGCAGCAGGCAGAGATTTATTACAAAGTGTACTGTTGTGTCATACAGCTCTCTGCCTCGCTCGCATTTTCAAGGTCATCCTTTTCTCACAACAGAGTGTAGTTAGGGAATGTGTGGCACGCTGAGAAGGCAGATTGTTTCTATTGTCTGTTTCTGTGACTGAGTAACACTTATGGCGAGGTCAGAATGACATTAGGGAAGGCCTCCTCACCACACTAGCTGACTTTGCTTCATTGATATTTGCTTTTTCTAAATTAACAAATATTTGCATAACTAACTATAATATACAGCCATCTCATATTGACTGAAGTGTGCATTACAAAAGTAGTTTTACACCCCAAGAATCATTTCATCCACTCTTCTGGCATTCAACGTCTAAGTGCCTATTAAGTAATCAAGCACTGTCATCCATTAAGAAAACAAATCAAAAGGAAAGAAATGGTGGATAGGCATAGCAGTAATTACTAGTACCAGACTGACAATACAGGATAAAGATGCTTTTTATGTGATTCACAGAACAGGCATAGCTTCAGCTTGGAAACACTACTTGAAAAACCTGCCTCAGGTAAAACAGCTCAATTACTTTTCGTGTCCAGTCTATGCAGATCCCTCTATCCATTGTTCTCTGTTTTCTTCAAAACTACTAAATAAAGTATCACCAATTACCTTTGGTGAAGGTAATTATTTTCATTCGGCAAATACTTAATTTTTTTCAAGTAGACAAAGATTTCTATATACATCAGCCATCTATTCCATGTTACTCATATTTACTTGTTGTATATGTATTGCCTCTCTTCAGTTTGAATTCCTGGGATGATGCAGTTCAGCTGATCACACAGTTCACAAATTTTCTTGTAGGCCCTGAAATTGACAAGGAGAACTTTCAAGAATAGTTGTGAAACATAAAAGAACATTTGAATAAAAGAAAATCATATTAAATACTTAGTTAGATTTTCCTCCTTCTCACTTTCAAGTCCTGAAATCATCTCTGAATATTTTTATCCATTGGGAAAAAAGAATATAAACAAAGAATAGAAAAAGGCAAGTGCTGTAAATGGAGTTGTAGCACTGTATAGAGCTGAGGTTCATGACCTTTCCAGAAAACCTTGATGTCAGTTGTTTATAACTTCATCAGACCATGACCTTTAACAATGATTTTTTTGCATGCTTCATTGTCTGCATAAAATTGAATCTTTCATAATTTCATTTAAACTTTATCAGAAGCAGCATGTTTTTCCCCTCAGAATGCTAAAATAAAGGTATTTTTTGTTTTTCAGCCATTCAGTGGTGAACTGTAGTATTTTGTATGGGGAAATAAGGATCCGATATATGTTATGGGATATTTTGTGAGAAATGTAATTTTTTTTCATCTTATTCTGGCTAAGTTATGTATTGTGGCTACAAAGCTAGGATCCCAAAAGATAAAATTCAGGACTGAAGTCACATGTGTAACCCACTATAAATCCACTATGTGCATGCTTTATAGTATACAATCCTTTGTTGTATAAAGACAAATTTTTCGCAAGACCCCTGATTCATTCACTTCATAACGGCATTGGCAGTTATTTCATTAGCAAGTTGTCAGCATTTTGGTGCTCATCTACCATCAAAATGTGCAGTGCAGTAAGCTATAATCCGGGCTGACAGGACATCAGCTGTCCTCCTAACCCCCTTGTGCAGGCAGTCACTGCCACCCCCCAGCACAGGGAGGGAGGAGGAGAGGCAGATGGGAGGAAGGGCCTTCCTCTCTGAAAGTGCAGTAAAATAATACACAGAAAGACATTCTCAGCTGTAGTGGAGAGTAACCACAGAGAAGGCTCAGCGCAAAATCACTGTCCTTTAAACATCTTTGTGTATGTAATGTATAGATTCCCCTCATAGGGAAAATCTTCATTCATCAGATAACGTCCAGTCCAGCTAAAAAATTTCAAAAGCAAAATTCATCTTTATGCAACCTGATTCACTACCAGAGCAAGTCTACCCTATCTATGCTGTGAGTCAGGGTTGCTGGAAAAGACAGCTTACGGGACACACAATCTCAGAAGACAGATGATGCAGCCATGCAGGATGACTAAAAGCACTTCACGGGGCCTTCAATTCTAGCATTTATTAACTTCAAATATTTAATTTTGTGAGACCTCAGTGGTCTTTTATTGTATTATTTCTACATATGTGTCAACACATACTGCTCCTTAGGCCAGGTCTTTTTTTTTTTTTCTTTTTTTTTTTCTTTTTAATTTTTTTTTATTTTTACACTGTTCCTATCTACACACATTAACATTATTAATTGTCATGTTTGGTTTTACATCCACAGGGCTGGGGATTTGCCTTATAATGAAATGTCTTGCACCCCTATGGTGCTATATAAATAATAATGAATGGAAAAAACAAATCAGAAGCTTATGTTATGGAGTCATATTATGAAGTATAGCTGAACATCTGAATTGGCTGTTGTTGGGAGGAATGGGTTGCAAGCAGAAGAATGGTGAGGAGGATGGTAGATTTTCTCAAGTAACCTTGCAGCTGGGAATGCCAAGGCCTGGAAAATAGCAGTGTGGGAATCCCCATATTTTATGCCTACTATTTTGTCTGTTTTGAGAAGTAGAATTTCTGTGTAGAATTAACACAGGCGTCTGGAGAGATTTGGAGGCACTCTCATGAACATGCTTGAGCTGCCTGTCTCAGGGAAGAGAAGATCAAAGCTCAGGGATCACAAAACGGTACAGAGGAGGTCACAGCATGGTGGTATACTACACGTGCAAGAGACCTTGATAAATGGACATGAACAGAAGTCCCACCTGCCAGGAGGATGGGCTAAGCCCGACGGTGCCTCTGTTTCTGCCTGAGCATCTCTGCCCAGGTGTTGCTCCAAGATCCTCCCTCTAGCAAGGTAATGGAATAGATTAACTCTTTGCATTTCAGCTGTGGTTTTGTGCTGCCTGCCTGTGTTGACTCACACAGGTATTTGTTGACTTGGTACAATTAAAAATAGATTTGATGTGTTGACAAAATATTTTTCTCTACTTTATTGCATTTAATACAAAATTGTATTCCCTTAGATGGTCTAATGCAGCACATGGTCCTACTATGGAGAGACAAGTTCAAAGGTAGTAATTCTTACAGCCAGTATTTTTATGTGGCAGACCTCTTCAAAAAACTGTGCTGCCCTTTCACTGACATTTACTTTACTGAAAAAAATTTTTCATCTTACAAGAGCAGAGATGTGACAAAAGAAGATCTATTGTGGAGCGAGGGGGAAAGAAAAAAAGAGAGAGAGAGAAGCATGCTGGAAACTCCAAATGTACACATGTGAATGATTGGATGCAGGAAATCATAGAAAGTAAATCAAGTGTCCCTAGAATCATGGATCTACCACTGCCTCAGAGCAATAAAGATACATACAGCTGAAATATTGGTATGTTCATCACAGATTTCTAAGCATTTAAACATGAATGAGACAAGATATACTAACAGAAACTTAGAAAATTAAAATTACAAAAATATAAATGTTGGAAACTAATAGTTTCAAAAAATATGAACACAGGGCTAGCCTCAAAGCTGACTAAAATCTCTCATAAAAAATGATGATTCCATGTAATCAAAAACACCACAATACTCTACCGTTTTTCTTAACACATTTAATGAAGAAACCTGGAGACACCTTCAGGATGTCCCGAATTCCATGAAATACCCAGCTAAAGGAATCAAAAACCTATGTGTCTCCTTTGATCCAAAGGCCAACTAGGACCACCTATCTCTGTTCCTATTGATCCATTTTTCAAGCTATAAAAAGTGTATGTATTAAGTTGGGAAAGTAATTACCACTTGGCTGTAACTACTGCAGCTCATGCAGAGAAAAGAATAATTAATTAAGATAAAAAAGGTGGTATTTTATAGAAATAAGTGAGTTCTAAGTAAATAATAAGTGAATTCTAAGTCTAAGTAAATAAGAATGTTCTTCTAGCTGGATTTTGAAAGGCCTGAAAGTGAGGTCTGAAAAAATATACACTCCCCAGCAAGAATATAGTACATCTCACAACTGAAATGCCTCTTCAAATTAGAAGCCAAGGACAGCAGTTACAATATAAATATTTCTCCAACCTGTAATCTTGCAATCAGTCTCCTTCATCCATCAACATCTCTTTATAAACTTTTTCTTGTATGGCTAATGAGATTGATAAAAAGTGCTACCACCATAGAGGCACCTTTAAATAATTTGAAGGACTACAAGACGGAAGAATAATTGAATACAGTCAGGGCAACACTATACATTTATATAGTCTTTCTAAAAATCTCATGAAATTAAGTTATTTCTGTTTTCCACAGTGCATGCCTTCCACCTTGCAAACACATCATGCAGAGGTCAGAGAAATACTTTTTTAAAAATCCTGGGTTCTAAACTGTTGCATGACTTGCAAGAGATGAATTAGGCTAGGTAGGGACTAAGAACCAAGCATCAGCTCTTCAGGTATTTCAGTGAGACTCCAACACTCCAGACCAGACTTGAGTGTTATTTGGGTATCTGGAGCCATCTGGAGTCTTTTGAACACATCTGCCTCCAAACTTTTCCTGTAGTGTACCCGTTTTAACATGACAATATGTACAGTATTCACACATAGAGCTTCACGATTTGCACTTGAAAAATGTTAAATATAGAAAAGAGATTTTTTTGCTCAACAAAAAACTGCAACAAAACCACTCCATCTTGCTCCACAGATGCAGACAGGCAAAGAAAACTGATGGTTTTAAATAACTCCAAATTTCAAACTGTTTTATTTGAATTATTTATGACTGCTGCATCACATATTTAGACACACATCAAAATTTTTAAAATTTACTAACACAAAAAGAGCCATCTTTTGATAATTCTTAGATAGAAAGCCTTAGTTTTTTACCACTCACTTGTTATTAGAAGTGCTGTGATTGTGACTCTTCTGAAAGGGCGTTATTCATATGTGATTAATGTTGCAAGGCATAATTAAGTGCTTCTACTTCCACCCCCAATGAGGGATACCTGAAGTACAGTGTCTGACTAAACCCCCTCACTACTACTCTGTAACTTGTTTTTTTCTTTGTCTCAAGCACCATGTCTACATTTTTAAAATAGTCTAGACAAATGTTCCTTTTTCATATCTGGTTTCTTCATTCTGTTTCTCCATGCAGCTTCTTAAGAGTTTTATTTCACTATGAAAATGGCTGAAAACAACATACATTATAGGCACAAAGGAAATTTTGACAGCATTAATTAAGAAGTCTACCAGACATAGAGAAGTCATTGTTGTATAACATCAATGTAAATAAGATTAAAATTAAGGTAACTTCTGCTTTCTGTTTTAAAACTATTAGATCTCACACAGTTTCAGTTCACAAGGAGCTACAAATGCTTTTATGGGTGCACTTGGGTCAACTTTGATAGAAATTTGGTTGATATTATTTTTCCAGTGTTAATATTTGGGGAAGATAAAGAGATATTTCAGCTTCCCATATTCATGATTAATTCTAAATACTTTTTAAGAGGCATTTTTATTTAAAATGTATGCTGCTCCTTTCTTGCCACTTAGAGCTCTAAAGGTTTTGTACAGCCATGTCATGCTTCTGTTCTTGCACAGAGCACCTGCACCTTTTCTGTGGTGTAACAATGGGAAAAAAGAAAAAAAGCTACTATCATGTTGGGTTTAATTCTTTCTGATGGCTTTCATAATTGTAAAGGCAAGTGTTTTTAAAATAATGTTTTAGTTCAAACTGATCTAGTCCAAGATAAAATGTTAGAGACTGTTTAAAGACATGTAAAAAATGTGTGTGGGTGTATTTGTACACATAGAGGGAAAAGTAAGTTATGGCCAA